>OX365952.1:19181871-20493218 GCA_947247005.1 Spisula solida | reverse complement strand
GACTGAAAGTATAGGAAACACAATGACATCAGCAGTTAGTTGAACTAACGATGCTACTGTCGATGGAAATCTTGGTACAATAATTTACCGTATTGACACAATTTAGATATCGTATAGAGTAACAATGATTTCTATCAATCGTATACTTTAAACCTACAAAATATTTCGCGCGATTAAAGTTTTCGGAGTTCGGTAATGATACGAATTCGCGAAATCAAATGCACGCGAAAATGTTCCAAACTTGAAAAACGCCAACATTTTTCGTGTACACATTATGTAAACTTCTTGGAGGTAATGTTTTTCTAGGATATTGCGACTACGAAAACTGAACGTTTTCAATAGTTGTTTACGGAATTCCAGATAAAGAATCTTGACAAAAAAGTCAGAAAATCACGAAGATTATTTGAAAAGTAAAAAGTGCGCAGTCTTCTTGAAAAATCGTGAGTTGCATGACATTTTCCACTCACAATCTGTAAGAGATTGTTTTGGAAATTCGTTACGCGCGAAACTGGTGTATTTTCCGCGTCTGGAATTATTGTATTTTTAAAATTGTTTTAATTTTTGTACTAACATCAAGTCCCATATATCACTAGAAAGAACATAGCCAGGGCTGCTTCATTCTTATGTATTTAATGTAAATTATTATATTTCATAACAAGAAATATCTTTAAAAAAAGATAAACAGCGTTAATATAGCAGATATGTGTACTTGTTTTCAATAAAGATGCGGACGTTATTCCATATCGTTGAGATTGAAAACACTAATCAAACTAGAAATTATATATTTATCCATGTAAATTGTTTGTCAGTAAATAAAAAAGGAATAGTATTATAGGTATATGTATTAATAAGTTTAGATTCTGCGGTCCGTTCTATCCTCCGTTCTATCCGGCAATTGTAGCGATATATAGTGATTCCAAACTTAACTCAGACTTTAATATTTAGCGCGCATTATGTCTGAAAAAACTGTAGACGGGACTTAAATTACCTCATATTAACGTCAAAATTATAGACAAAAACAAAATGGGGAAAAAGAAAATCAGAAAAAAATTGGCTGATGTAGGATTTGAATTCGAGGTCCTCTGCTCACAAAAGACATGGTGTAGACGAACGCGCTACCTATGTAGCTTATGCCGATAGTAAATTTACAAGTGCTGTATTACTAATATAAATCCATTGTATAGTTGACCCGGGTCACATTAAGGTCAAACAGTCAAAAATAGAATTAATAAGAAATACACTACGCACTTAGAGAAACGCGAATAACAGATCTCTGTGTGTATCTACCGTACCTTTGAATACAAGTTTAACAAGAATGTAACTATTCGCGGTATCTTTTGTGATGAGTATAGCATATTCTGACCAATGAGAAGTAAGTATTCAGTTTCTTTTCAGTTTTTTTTGTAAACATTTCATTGGTTTTTAAAGTAGGTCAATTCCAAGCTAGACAGCTAACGCTGAAAAAATCTGTAACACGCTTTGATTTAAAAACATGTGTCACATGTTGCGTCAAGGGCAAGACAGCAGATTTCTACAATCATCCAAAATAATTTAAACTTTTCCAATATGTGTCTCGATGACTTGGCCACGTTACATCATTTTCATCAACACCTGTAGTGCACCAAATAATACTGACGCAAAAGTAACGCCAAGTTCCGGCGTAAGCAAATGTTCCACAGTGTACAGTTTTTAACAACGGATTCTAACGCCTCACGAAAGCTTTAGTTAACTCGTTCGTTTAAGGTGACCGCTGTTCGTACGATTCATCATGTAACGCCAAGGGCCGGCGTATGCAAAATTAATGTTCCACAGTGTACAGTTTTTAACAACGGATTCTAACACCTCACGAAAGCTAACTCGTTCGTTTAAGGTGACTGCTGTCTGTACGCTTCATCATGCGTAACAGTATTTAACCTACGTCGAGACAATGCTCAACTTACGCGATAGTAATGGTTTCTTTTATCACCTACGACACCGTTGTATATTTTATGTAACAGCAATCTTTAACCTACGCCACATCAATAATTTTAGCTTACGTCACACTAATATGACTTATGTCACGCTATTTAACAACAATGCTTAGTAAAATCAATAGGTTAGGTCAACAAGAATGCTCTGAGAATCGTGCTCTGAGAATTGTGAGCAGTTAAACATTTATTTGTCACGTGCTTCTCTTTTTTACTGAAAACATAAATGGACAGAAACTAAATTCAAACAAATTAATCAAGATCATTTAACTCAACCAATCGGCGTTCCTCATGGCCATAAGATGAATTATTCACGATCATGACAAATTAACTTTGCATGTTAGGAAAGATTGCGTGTATTTTTCTGGGTTGAACGACAACTTCTAGGGAGCGGATAGTTCACTTGTTTTGACACGGAAAGCAACTTAACCGAATGCTGTTTACACGTACAGGAAGACATGTATACGGACATTTGTACAGGAAGACCTTGCCAGTGGGTAGGATGATATAGTGGATATTGAAACATTAAATATCAGGTACCATATTAGCCAGAGAACATGGACACTGTTCAAACCGTTTCCGTACGACATAATACAATTTCAAGTTCGGTGTTACAATTTTAAATTCTTATTTACAATAAGTGTTGGTGAAAACGGCGCCTCTGATTTTTATTACCCAGACGAAGCCAACTGGACACATGCCACGCTTGGCATGCAAATGTTAGACAGGCTCTCTTCTACAATAACTAACTATGCTCTACTATACGCAATGCCAAACTACGCTCAACAGGAAGTTCTGTAACTAAGTGCAATATGACAAAGCTTCAAATCACGGTGGACAATGCACATCACGATAAGTGCGCATACATAACTTGAAGACAACTGTCAGTAAGCGACCTAACCATTGGTCAATGCAATACTGAGCTCTGAAACAAACTATCAGAGGTTTATGTTTTAAAACTGACTTCCACGACCAGTCATTGCACTTCAGACCGAGTACTTCATATTCATAAACGTAAATATATACATCCTGACAATACCATCGATCAACATTCATTTATAGCTACATATATCAATATTGCCGATGGCTGACCTTCACCTGCCGATGAACTGACTTTGATCTGCCGATGAGCTGACCTTAACCTGTCAATTGACTATCCCTTTCTTGACCTGACGATAGACTTCATTGACTTGGCGTCGCACAGACATTTGACTTGGCAATGAAGCTCTATGAGCAGGATAGGATGAACAGTTCAGACAGGATTGAAAGAAGTGTCCAGTAATAATGGAATGATTATTGTATTCCCACGACTGAATTATATCACAGTCGGGTAAATGGTATTGATTGAAACACGTGTCATTACTGTAATCAAATATTAGCCGACCAGCTCTTGGGCAGGATGACAGCATTTCACTTCAATGAACGAAATTAATGTTGACAGACAAGAATGTGTAACGATCTGCCGGATTCGTTCATTTTCTTTTAAGTGTTTATTCCGGCTCGACCCAGCGAGTCAGTATTACGTTAGGAATTTACAGCTTCAACAACATTAGCACAGTTAGCACACAAACTCTTTCAAACTTTTCAGGGATCTAGAATTCAAGAGAGAAACTTAGTATGACGTTCAGTACTTCCCATGTTTTGCAGCCATAATACAGTAACGTTAATATGAATTAAAGCGTTGAAATCAAAGCACAGAATGTAGGAAACTGTGGTTTTAATAGGGTGCCAGGCTGAGTGTAATTTGCGCTTGAACTCGATTTGGTCAGACATAAAACAGGAAATTTTCATATTTAGAACACAAATGATAAAAAGACATGACATAACTATGTATCAATTCAAATGTTGTGAGCATGTACTAATAACCATGTTAAGAATCGCGTTTAACTCGGGTTCTTTCCGTCAAAATTAGCATGTTTCGGTTTTTACACTACCCTCGAGCCAAACCACTTTCTAACTTTTTTTATAAGCGAACCTTTTATTTCTCAATACACATGAAAAATACATATGCGAGTGTCAAACCTATTTTAATGGACAGCCATTTTGGAATTTAAACACCATCTGTCCGAGCACATGCATTTTACTGATTGGAGATCAATTTCTCTGATCCATTCTCGCAACATGATTGTGACGTCAAAACGTTCCTTTACACCGTTCTGGTGTAGCATTTCACCAGGTTCAATGTCCTTCTTTTAACATTACGTTGGTTGACCTAACTTATTGCCGAGTATCGGTGATTATTGCGCGTCAATCCACAAACAGCTGCCTGACAATCCCTTCGAGGACATATGGGACAACGTGGGTATCCAAACGTCATACCATGACATATTAATCGTCTTTCAGTACCAGAGTACGTCACATAAGTCCCCTGTAAATTGAGATCGTTCATCACTACACATCTGCTCTAGCCACTAATGATCAAACACACACATATACGTCGTATACTAAATATTCAATGAACCATTACTCCATAGGTCAGAAATCTATTTGCTAGTGGGTGGAATCGTTTCTAAAAAATATAATCGAGAAATTGCTTAACAGTTTGACCGATCATCGATTATCGTCAACTAAACTGTTTACTGCAAGTGGCCTTTACATCGTCTTTACTACAGTGTAGTTATTGCTCATAATGACCTACCCTTAAAGGTTAATTACGCACGAAATTCAATGTCCCCAGTAAGTCATTCATTGCGGGGTGAGTATATAGGGTTGCTCTTCCGTGGGTGGCTAGACACTGCCGCCAGTTCTGTGAGTTTTTGGATGGTCTGTGTGCTACAGTATTTAATAAATAAAAAAACTGATTTGTTTTGGATTTAATTTGGGCTGCTTAGGACAGACAGGGTAGCTTAATTCAGGTGACAGCTAACACATATATAACTGTTGTATCTCACAAAAGCCTGGATACAAACTATTTCCCCCATTCTTCTCAGACGTCACAGTGGATTGAGAGAACACGTAATCTATAATTACTTGTAACAGTGATTCGTTAATACTGCGAATTAATAGTAATAATTCATTATCTTATGAGCCCCTTTAATGAAAATCGGAACAGGTCATGTTGACCAAACATAAGTTAAGAGTAGCTTTCTGACAGATTAATCTTGTTTTCTTATAATAACGTTTTTGTACTTAGACCTTCTCATTCTAAGCCAGCAAATTGTTATTAACAGTTTTAAAGGTGTTGTACTCCAAATTACCGATGTAAAACAAACTGCGATGTCCCTACAAAACATAAATACCGAAAGCTACGAGACGGTATAGTAACCGTCAAAATATGAAATATGTTAAGATTACTGCAATGATTTTTTAAAAAAAATGCTTAAACAAAAATGCTCAATAGAGCCATGCTTCAAATGACACTTAATTGTTAATTGCAAATGTACTAGAATATAGCACATGTTACGATGTATATCAACTTTTATGTTATACAAATGTACTAGTATATTATTTTATGCCAGTAACATAGAAGTACTAAATCGATTTAGATTTTATGGACTTTAAATTTCAATTTTGCACCATTTACGAGAAATTCTACTGATTCTTAAAACACTTGAACAAGTTGGTAAAAAATTATGACTGATAACATCATCTGAGACCGTACACACTTAGAAACAAAAAAAATCATGTTTGTCTTAAAAGTCTAAAAAACTTATTTTATTAAGATATTTTGATGAAAACCTTAAATTATTCAACGAACTTCAAGTAGAAGTCAAGTATTGTGAATATATCGATATTATATGTACTCCAATACATGACAATATGATAGCAGACGGATGTACTTAGTGAATACATTTATTACATAATACAATAAAGGGACATACTTGCTACCATATGTCAAATTAGATAAACCATTTACGTCATATTCAAACAAAGTCCACATCACCAGACGATAGTGGTCACAATAATTCAGGAATAACATTCATTCCTATTTCAATAAAACAGTCAAATAAAACAAATTGAAGTGTTAGTCTACAGCAGTTCCACGAGAAACTATTATTATATTGTTAGTGTTTTATTGAAGCTGGACGTCATTTGTCAATTATACATGGATAAACCCGAAAGGCCACGTACTACGACTGTCTCAGACGAACGCAAAACAATCCAAATAGACAAAATACATTTATCAATGACCTACAGGTCTTGTACATACATGTTATAATAATATTATTGTTTTTCGTCATGTTTTGTGCCATATTCGGTATTTTAAGTCACATAAAGACGATGCCGGCAATATACGTAATAAGTGTGTTTAAACAATAGATTGAACAATAGATTGAAGTTGAGGTACTCATAAGTTGAGCACCATCATGTATAGAAGTAAAGTATTTATTTATTATAGTGCCACCTTTATTTACGATAAAAAGCCTATCCGTCAATTTGGCTTATGGGGTAATTATGTTTTCTGAACACAATTACTTCCGGACTGCTATTATTTAATGGCAGATCGCAGACAGGAAAACCACAATTTAATGACAAAATAAACAAGAATGAAAACATAAATAACTTAAGTTTCCTCTGTCACTATGTGGAGAGATACGTAAATTGACAAAAAAGTGTTTGTCATGCCATTGTTCAAACCAATTTAATATTTCAAGACATAATTTTGGCACAGCCTTACAGTTATAATGCATATGTAGAATTAAGTACAAAGTAATTTAGGGAAAATGATATTTGACTTTTACTTCTAGGATAAAACAATATTCTCACACCAACATAGTTTTCGTCGGTAACCACGACTCGACTGCTTAAAATCAAGGAAATTGTCAGTTTTCCACAGAAATGATGTGTGCCAAATTATGGATAATTACTTTCGACATGCTAAATTTACCATATTTTGTATTGTTCTGGATAGGTCTTGATGTCATTTATTAATTGTTTCATTTTCAAAATTGGGTTGATTATTTGAATCTTGCTGAAATACAGAAATCAATAAGAACACATCAATAAACTAACCCATTTTTCGATAGACGACAAGAAATTCTGAAATACTAAGAAATATCCAGATTCATATATTCTAATACCAAAGATTAACTTAGTTCATAACCACCATAGTGACTTACAGCGTAATGTGAATAATGTATGATACAAAGATTGTAAATCATGATAGTCCGTTACCTACAAGCAGATCCGGTATACTAGTAATAATTATATTTAAGTTAATTAACGCCAAATTGTAACAATACAATAATCTCTGAGCGCCTCTGTGGGCATCGGTATGCATCAGTCCACTGTGTTCCTCTGTGTGCCTCTTGGTACTTTAGTGTGCCCTTCTGTGTGCCTATTGGTACCTTAGTGTTTCCGCTTGGTGTCTTAGTGTGCCCTTCTGTGTGCCTATTGGTACCTTGGTGTTTCCGCTTGGTGTCTTAGTGTGCCCTTCTGTGTGCCTATTGGTACCTTAGTGTTTCCGCTTGGTATCTTAGTGTGCCCTTCTATGTGCCTATTGGTACCTTAGTGTTTCCGCTTAGTGTCTTAGTGTGCCCTTCTGTGTGCCTATTGGTACCTTAGTTTTTCCGCTGAGTATCTTAGTGTGCCCTTCTGTGTGCCTTGATGTGTTCTTCTTATTCATCTTAAGGTCTTTGGTGTGTTCCTCGTGTTGCTTTGGTGCGCCTCGTGGTGCCATGGTGTGCCTCTTCGTACCATTGTGTGTTCCTCTTTGTGCATCGGTATGCTCCTTTTGTATGTTCATCATTCCTCTTGGTGACTTGGTGTAGTCCTCTTGTTGTCTGGGAGTACCTCTTGGTACCTCTATGTGGTACATCTGAGTGTATCTGTCCATCAGCGTGCCTCTTGGTGCTTCTGCAGCGTACATCGTACGTGTACATCATGGTATGCTTGTGTGTTACTTGGTGCCTAGGTGTGTATATGTAGGCATTGGTGTACGAGGTTTGTATCTGTGGGCATGATTTTACCGAGGTGTGTATCTGTGTGTACATTGGTGAACTTAGGTGTGTATCTGTGGGCATTAGTGTACATATGTGTTTATCTGTGGACATTGGTGTACATATGTGTTTATCTGTGGACATTGGTGTACCTAGGTGTGTATGTATGTGTGGATGGGTGTACCTAGGTGTGTATCTGTGGGCATTGGTGTACATATGTGTTTATCTTTGGACATCAGTGTATCTAGGTGTGTATGTATGTGTGGATGGGTGTACCTAGTAGTGTATCTGTGGGCATTGGTGTACCTAGGTGTGTATATGTGTGCATTGGTGTGCTTAGGTGTGAATCTGTGTGCATGTGTGTACCTTAGTGTGTATCTGCGTGCATGGGTGTACCTAGATGTGTATATGAGTGCTTCGGTGTACCTAGTTGGTGCTTCTGATGACTTTGGTACATCAGTAAGCCTCAATGTGCCTTGGTTTGAATCAACGTAAATCATGTGCTGTTAATAATTTCACTGTAAGCTTTTGATGTACGTATAACTCATTATGGTAAATATCCAATCTTATAAATCACACATCGTACTATTTATGACATCACACAATCGGACATCGTTCACCACGATCACTGCATCTCAAGGGATTATATGTGCCTGTTTTTATACATTAAACAAATGAATTGCAACGCTTCATTAATTGATTCCAATGATTGAAACAAATATCTAAGTATTTTATGACAACGCAGACAGCAGACTGTTTAATAGCTCGTATTGATTTTACCGTGAAAAGCGTCGTTGAAATAAGCAAACACAGTCAGAACAGTTATGATTATGAAATACAAAGCTTCATTCTGCAATTTCCGCCGTTTTCAATGAGATGTCATTAGAATTAGTGTGTTACTCCACCCAAACGTAACATGTCCAATGTAACTTAACAAGACTAGTGCGTTATGGAAACAGTTTGAATCACGCGATATTTGGTGACACGACACGGCCAATAATAACGTATCTGGCAACAAATTTTAGACGCTCGGTTAGTTGTTCCAATAATGTCCACATCAATTACGTGTACTTGGACACAATATAACCACTTTTCTGCTGTATAATTTATTCCATAGAGACGCTTTTTAACGATTACTAGTATACCATAACCTGTATCTATGCAAATCAGTTAGGTTCCATTTCATTGTGATTTTTAAGTACGAAGTCAATTGAAATAGGTATCATTAATTTTTTAACACTATACTGGGATTACCCAGATAGTCCGATCAGAATTAGTTTGGAAAATATGCTATGTGGCTTTGACTTAAACAGTTATGTGTAGGAGGTCATTGGTTAGAGCGCGTCACACCAACGACGAAATACGTGCAACAATTGTATATAAGTAGATTATTTATTACATGTTATAAGACACTAGTCAATAAGTAAGATATAGGGTTGCTTTTTTGTAGTCCTTCGTGTGCACGTTATTGTTGATTAAATACAGTTGTTGTATCTGTGTGTATCGCTAGCAACCGTTAAAGTGCTAGTGTGATGCTGTGTTGGTCTGTAACTCTTGCAATGTTTAGAACAGACCTATTACAGTGCTAGTAGCGGCCATGTGTTGGTCTGTAGCTCTAGCAATGTTTAGAACCAACCTGTTACAGTGCTAGTGGCGGTTATGCTGTGTTGGTATGCAACTCTAGCAATGTTTGTTGGTATGTAACTCTAGCAATGTTTAGAACCGACCTATTACAGTGCAAATAGCGGCTATGCTGCGTTGGCCTCTAACTCTAACAATGTTTAGAACCGACCTATTACAGTGCAAGTAGCGGCTATGTTGTGTTGGTCTGTAACTCTAGCAATGTTTAGAACCGACTTATTACAGTGCTAGAGGCGGCTATGGTATGTTGGTCTGTAACTATAGCAATGTGTAGAACCGACCTATTACAGTGCTAGAGGCGGCTATGATGTGTTGGTCTGTAACTCTAGCAATGTTGAGAACCAACCTATTACAGTGCTAGTAGCGGCTATGGTGTGTTGGTCTGTAGCTCTACCAATGTTTAGAACCAACCTATTACAGTGCTAGTAGCGGCTATGCTGTGTTAGCCTGTAGCTCTACCAATGTTTAGAACCAACCTATTACAGTGCTAGTAGCGGCTATGCTGTGTTGGTCTATAGCTCTAGCAATGTTTAGAACCAACCTATTACAGTGCTAGTAGCGACTATGCTGTGTTAGCCTGTAGCTCTAGCAGTGTTTAGACCCAACCTATTACAGTGCTAGTGGCGGCTATGCTGTGTTGGACTGTAGCTCTAGCAATGTTTAGAACCAACCAATTACAGTGCTAGTAGCAGCTATGCTATGTTAGCCTGTAGCTCTACCAATGTTTAGAACCAACCTATTACAGTGCTAGTAGCGACTATGCTGTGTTGGTCTGTAGCTCTAGCAATGTTTAGAACCAACCTATTACAGTGCTAGTAGCAGCTATGCTATGTTAGCCTGTAGCTCTTGCAGTGTTTAGAACCAACCTATTACAGTGCTAGTGGCGGTTATGCTGTGTTGGTCTGTATCTCTTGCAATGTGTAGAACCAATCTGTTACAGTGCTAGTGGTGGCTATGCTGTGTTGGTCTGAAGCTCCAGTAATGTGTAGAACCAACCTGTTACAGTGCTATTAACGGCTATGCTGTGTTGGTCTGTAGCTCCAGCAATGTTTCGAACCAACATATTATAGTACTAGTGGTCACTATGCTGTGTTGGTCTGTAGCTCTAGCAATGTTTAGAACCAACATGTTATAGTACTAGTGGTCACTATGCTGTGAAGGTCTGTAGCTCTAGCAATGTTTAGAACCAACATGTTATAGTACTAGTAGTGGCTATGCTGTGTTGGCCTGTAGCTCTAGCAGTGTTTTTAACCGACCTATTACAGTGTTATTGGCCACTGTGATGTGTTGGCCTGTAGATACATTTGTATGGACATGTTGCGAAGCTTGCAGATAGGTACGTTTGATCTTCCTCGCTCTAAGCTTCGTGTTTGTGTATATTGAAACTATTATTCGGTCTAAGCTTCCATCTTTAAACGATTATATTGCGTCCTTGTTCCATTTCCAGGGAAATATGAATCAATCGAGAATAATCTATTAGTGTTCAGTGATCCTACTTTCTATGATCTCGTGATCAAATTGATATTTGATTCAGGACAATTGTCCAGTGTAATGGTTGATCAAATATCAATTATCGATGCTCGTCACATTATTACAGACCGAAAGTCTGGGGAACACAATGACATCAGCAGTAAGTTCAACTAACGATGCTACTATCGATGGAAATCAACGTACAATAATTTACCGTTTTGACAAAGTTAAGATATCGTATAGAGTAACAATGACTACTATCAATCTATACTTTAAACCAACAAAATATTTCGCGCGATTTAGGTTGCCGGACTTTGCAAATGTTATGAATTCGCGAAATTTTAATGCACGCGAAGATGTTCCAAACTTGAAAAACGCGAACATTTTTCGTGTACACATTGGGTAAACTTCTCGGAGGTAATGTCATTGTTCTTCTAGGATCTTGCGACTATGAAAACTGAACGTTTTTATTATTCTTTTACGGAACCCCAGATAAAGAATCCGTGACAAAAAAGTCACGAAAAAATCACGAAGATTAATTGAAAAGCAAAAAGTGCGCAGTCTTGTTGAAGAATCGTGAGTTGCATGACATTTCCCACTCACAATCTGTAAGAGATTGTTTTGGAAATTCGTTACGCGCGGAACTGGTGTATTTTTCGCGTCTGAAATTATTGTAGTTTTAAAATTGTTTTAATTTTTGTACGAACATCAAGCCCCATATATCACTAGAAAGAACATAGCCAGGGCTTCATTCTTATGTATTTAATGTAAATTATTGTATTTCATAAGAAAACTATAACACGGTTTGATTTAAAACATGTGTCACATGTTGCGTCAAGGGCAAGGCAGCGGATATCTACAAACATCCAAAATCATTTAAACTTTTCCCTTAGTTTCTCGATGACTTGGCCACGTTACATCATTTTCATCAACACAAGTAGTGCACCAAAATAATGCTGACGCAATAGTAACACCAAGGGCCGGCATATGCAAAATTAATGTTCCACAGTGTACAATTTTTAACAACGGATTCTAACGCCTCACGAAAGCTAACTCGTTCGTTTAAGGTGACCGATGTCTATACGCTTCATCATGCTTATCAATATTTAACCTACGTCGGGACAATGCTCAACTTACGCGATAGCAATGTTTAAGTAACGGTTTCTTTTATCACCTACGACACCGTTGTATATTTTATGTTACAGCAATCTTTAACCTACGCCACATTAATAATTATAGCTTAATTACGTCACACTAATATGAGTTATGTCACGCCATTTAACAACAATGCTTAGTAAAATCAATAGGTTAGGTCCGCAAAATGCTCTGAGAATCGTGCTCTGAGAATTGTGAGCAGTAAGACATCTATTTGTCACGTGTTTCCCTTTTTTACTGAAAAAATAAATGGACAGAAACTAAATTCAAACAAATTAATCAAGATCATTTAACTCAACCAATCGGCGTTCCTCATGGCCATAATATGAATTATTCATGATCATGACGAATTAACTTTGCATGTTGATAAAGATTGTGTGTATTTTTCTGGGTTGTACGACAACTTCTAGGGAGCGGATAGTTCACTTGTTTTGACACGGAAAGCAAATTAACCGAATACTGCTTACACGTACAGGAAGACATGTATACGGACATTTGTACAGGACGAGCGTGACAGTGGGTAGGATCAAAGGGATTCGACCCGATAAAAATATCTTTCACATCTATACTATGAATACATAAGACAGGGGTCTTTCTTTATGACTGGCCCTCATATACCCAACTAAACATTATGTCCAATATTTTAAACAAGCCGAATACAATCATTTAATTTTTACTGCACACTTCAAGACAATATAATATTATACATAAAAAATACAACTTTTATCAATACACGTACACAATGTCGCCTGTGTCGAGCACAGAATGTTCACAAAATGCGTAAAACCCGGTTTGACGACATAACCCTGCACATACAGAAACTAGAAAACGGCCTTCGATAAAGAAGAGAAATCATTATTTACACACGATCTCGGGATATTAGTACGACGATTTGATAGTGGGACATATTTTTTGCAACTTACCGCCACCTATATGTTTCTGTTCCGCTTAAATAGACGATAATCCGAGTTCAGGGAGAACTGATATTCAATTTCTAATATTTACATTCATTTCGACCATTGTAGTATCACGTGACGAATCATGTGACAATATAGAAAATGATTGGTGTTCGGGTAATACCATGCAACTCTTCAGCCAATCAAATTACTCGTAACAAAAGCCGTGCTGTCACTGTCAAAATGGCAAAAGTCGGCGAATTGTTTTCAGTCAATGTTGTTGAATTGCTGCTTTCGTCTAGCTAAGCTGTACAGAAACGGACGAGTGTCAGTGAGTTAATCCAAATATGTTCCTCTACCAAATCGTCATACTAATTTCCTGAGATCGTGTGTAAATAATGATTTCTCTTCTTTATCGAAGGCCGTTTTCTAGTTTCTGTCTGTGCAGGGTTATGTCGTCAAACCGGGTTTTACGCATTTTGTGAACATTCTATGCTCGACACAGGCGACATTGTGTACGTGTATTGATAAAAGTTGTATTTTTTATGTATAATATTATATTGTCTTGAAGTGTGCAGTACAAATTAAATGATTGTATTCGGCTTGTTTAAAATATTGGACATAATGTTTAGTTGGGTATATGAGGGCCAGTCATAAAGAAAGACCCCTGTCTTATGTATTCATAGTATAGATGTGAAAGATATTTTATCGGGTCGAATCCCTTTGGGTAGGATGATAAAGTGGATATTGAAAACATAATACAATTTCAAGTTCGGTGTTACAATTTTAAATTCTTATTTACAATAAGTGTTGGTAAAAACGGCGCCTCTGATTTTTATTACCAAGACGAAGCCAACTGGACACATGCCACGCTTAGCATGCAAATGTAAGACAGACTCTCTTCTACAATAACTAACTATGCTCTACTATACGCAATGCCAAACTACGCTCAACAGGAAGTTCTGGAACTAAGTGCGAAATGACAAAGCTTCAAATCATTGTGGACAATGCACCTCACGATAAGTGCGCATACATAACTTGAAGACAACTGTCAGAAAGCGACCTAACCATTGGTCAATTCAATACTGAGCTCTGAAACAAACAATCAGAGGTTTATGTTTTAAAACTGACTTCCACGACCAGTCATTGCACTTCAGACCGAGTACTTCATATTCATGAATGTAAATATATACATCCTGACAATACCATCGATCAACATTCATTTATAGCTACATATATCAATATTGCCGATGGCTGACCTTCACCTGCCGATGAACTGACATTGACCTGCCGATGAGCTGACCTTAACATGTCAATTGACTATCCCTTTCTTGACCTGACGATGGACTTCATTGACTTGGCGTCGCACAGACATTTGACTTGGCAATGACAATGAAGCTCTATGAGCAGGGTAGGATGAACAGTTCAGACAGAATTGAATGAAGTGTCCAGTAATAATGGAATGATTATTGTATTCCCAAGACTGAATTATATCACAGTCGGGTAAATGGTATTGATTGAAACAAGTGTCAATACTGAAATCAAATATTAGCCGACCAGCTCTTGGACAGGATGACAGCATTTCACTTCAATGAACGAAATTAATGTTGACAGACAAGAATGTGTAACAATCTGCCGGATTCGTTCATTTTCTTTTAAGTGTTTATTCCGGCTCGACTCAGCGAGTCCGTATTACGTCAGGAATTTACAGCTTCAACAGCATAAACACGGTTAGAACACAAAATGTTTCAAACTGTTCAGGGATCTAGAATTCAAGGGAGAAACCAAGTATGACGTTCAGTACTTCACATGTTTTGCAGCCATAATACAGTAACGTTAATATGAATTGAAGCGTTGAAATCAAAGTAATGAACGTAAGAAACTGTGGTTTTAATAGGGACCCGGAACCAGGTTGAGTGTAATTTGCGCTTGAACTCGATTTGGTCAGACATAAAACAGGAACTTTTCATATTTAGAACACAAATGACAAAAAAACATGACATAACTATGTATCAATTCAAATGTTGTGAGCATGTACCAATAACCATGTTAAGAATCGCGTTTAACTCGGGATCTTTCCGTCACATTTAGCATGTTTCGGTTTTTACACTGCCCTCGAGCCAAACTACTTTCTAACTGTTTTTATAAGCTAACATTTTATTTCTCAATACACATGAAAAATACATATGCGAGTGTCAAAACTATTTTAATTGACAGTCATTTTGGAATTTTAATACCATCTGTCCGAGCTTATGGATTTTACTGATTGGAGATCAATTTCTCTGATCCATTTTCGCAACAAGTGACGTCAAAACGTTCCGTAGCACCGTTCTGGTGAAGCATTTCACCAGGTTCAATGTCCTTTCTTTAACATTACGTTAAAAATATAATCGAGAAATTGCTTAACAGTTTGACGATCTTAGATTAACGTCGACTAAACTGTTTACTTCAAGTGGCCTTTACATAGTTTACTTCAGTGAAGGTCACAATGACCTCCCCTTAAAGGTTGATTACGCACGAAATGCAATGTCCCCAGTAAGTCATTCATTGCGAGATGAGTATATAGGGTTGCTTGAAATATCTTTATTTTGGGATAAGGGTATTCGTTCTATGTCTGACTCTTGTGTTGGTGGCTAGACACTGCCGACGGTTCTGTGTGGCTTTGGATTGTCTGTGCGCTACCGTATTTAATAAACAAAAAACCTTGGTCTGTTTTGAATTTAATATGAACTGCTTAGGACAGACGGGGTAGCTTAATTCAGGTGACCACTAACACAAATATAACTGTTGTATATCACAAAAGACTGAATACAAAATATTTCCCCCATTCTTCTCATACGTTACAATGGATTGGAAGACGACGTAATCTAATGATAAAAATAATAATTCCTAATCTTATTAGCGTCTTTTCATAAAAATCGGAATTGATCATGTTGACCAAACTGAAGTTGAAAAAAACCTTGTTTTTCCATCAGTTAAGAGTAGTTTTGAGACAGTTTAATCTTCTTTTCTCAAAATAACGTTTTTGTACTTCTCATTCTAAGCCAGCAAATCATCATTAACAATTTTAAAGATGTTGTACTCCACATTACCGATGAAAAAACAAAATGTTTTTTTTTTACAAAACAAAAATACCGAAAGGAATGAGACGGTATATTGACTGTCAAAATATGAAATATGTTAAATTACTGCAATGATTTTTTAAAAAATGCTTAAACAAAAATGCTCAATTGAGCCATGCTTCAAATCCCACTAAATTTTTCATTGCAAATGTACTCGAATATAGCACATGTATGTCAAATTTTATGTTATACAAATGTACTTGTATTATTTTATGTCACTAGCATAGAAGTACTTAATCGATTTAGATTTTATGGATTTGAAATTTCAATTTTGCACCATTTACAAGAAATTACTCGGAAGCATTTCATTCTAAGATATTTTGGTGAAAATCTTCAAATATTCAACAAACTTCAACTCGAAATCAAGTATTGTGAATAGATATTATATGTCCTCCAATACGACAGCAGACAGATGTACATAGTGAATACATTTATTACAGAATACAATAAAGGAACATAATTGCTACCATAGGTCAAATTAGATAAACCATTCATGTCATATTCAATTAATGTCCACATCACCAGACGATAGTGGTAAAAATAATTCAGGAATAACATTCATTCCCTTTTCAATAAAACAGTCAAATAAAACGAATTGAAGTGTTAAACGAGAAACTATTATTATATTTGTGTTTTATTGGAGCTGGAAGTCATTGGCCAAATATGCATGGATAAAACTGAAAGGCCACGCAGTAAAACTGTCTAAGTCGATCACAAAAATACACAAAATACATTTGTCAATGACCTACAGGTCTTGTAGATACATGTAACAATATTGTTTTTCATCATGTTTTGTGCCATGTTCAATATGTTAAGTCACATAAAGACGATCCCGGCAATATAATAAGTGTGTTTAAACAATAGACTGAACAATAGATTGAAGTGGACCTACACATAAGTTGAGCACCATCATGTATAGAAGTAAAGTATTTATTTATTGTAGTGCCACCTTTATTTACGATAAAAAGCCTAGACGTCAATTTGGCTTATGAGGTAATTATGTTTTCTGAACACAATTACTTCCGGACTGCTATTATATAATGGCAGACCGCAGACAAGAAAACCACAATTTAATGACAAAATAAACAAGAATGAAAACATAAATAACTTAAGTTTCCTCCGTCACTATGTGGATAAATACGTATATTGACAAAAACGTGTTTGTCATGCCATTGTTCAAACTAATTTAACATTTCAAGACATAATTTTGGCACAGCCTTACAGTTATAATGCATAATTATGTAGAACTAAGTACAAAGTAAATTAGGGAAAATAATATTTGACTTTTACTTCTAGGATAAAACAATATTCTCACACCCTATGTGTTTTCGTCGGTAACCACGACTCGACTGCTTAAAATCAAGGAAATTGTCAGTTTTCCATAGAAACGATGTGAACCAAATTATGGATTATTACTTTCGACAAGCTAAAGTTTCCAGCTTCTGTATTGTTGTGGATAAGTCTTGATGTCATTTATTCATTTTTTCATTTTCAAAACTGGGTTGATTATTTAAATCTTGCTGAAATACAGAAATCAATAAGAACACATTAATAAATTAACACATTCTTCGATAGACGAGAAGAAATTCTGAAATACTAAGAAATATCCAGATTCATGTATTCTAATACCAAAGATTAACTTAGTTCATAACCACTATAGTGACTTACAGCGTAATGTGAATAATGTGTGATACAAATATTGTGAATCATGTTAGTCCGTTACCTACCAGCAGATCCGGTAAACTAGTAAAATATTTAAGTTGATTAATGCCAAATCGAACGAAAAAACTGACGCCTCACAAAAGTGACCTAACGCGTTTGTGACATAGGTAATTTGAACAACAGCTAAGGTATGAACTTCTTACAGTCAATATCGTTCAGCAGGTTAATTCTGCGGGCGATTTGATCCTAAAATGTGTCGATTTTATTTAGAACTGCGTATTTTAATTTTCTATCTGCCCGTAACCCAAGAATGAATTCCACTATATTAATACCATTCTATAGACCACGGTAGACAGTGTACATCATTTGTTTGAATATTAAGACCTATTTAAGCTCACCAATAGTTAAGTGACATTTTGCGAAGTTCACTCTTAAGTATTTATCAATGATACGAACAGGTGAGAAACAAAACTACATTAATTTGAACTGTACAAATAATAGTGCTTTAACATCGACACATAATTCACAAATTTATACTAAACTGTTGCGGATCTTGTGAACAATGGTCTGATACACTAAAGTGCACGGTTCGAACTATACATACATTGAACACTATGTTTGTCTTACATTTTAGCGGCGCTAATAAAATCGTGTCTACAGCTTAGACGTCGTACACGACAATCGACTTACTGTAACAATGATTATGGTTAATTTGGAGACGGTCTTCAATGACGGTTTTATTACAAAGCGTGTTCAATTTATTTCAATGTGACTTATTAGTACCTCTTTTATGAACAAAGCGAAGTACAGAGTATGCCTCATTATATCCCAGTGTATACAATACAATAATCTCTGGGCGCCTCTGTGAGCATCGGTATGCATCAGTCCCCTGGGTTCCTCTGTTTGCCTATTGGTACATTGGTGTTTTCCGCTTGGTACCTTAGTGTGCCCTTCTGTGTGCCTCTTGGTACCTTGGTGTTTGCTGCTTGGTATTTTAGAGGGATTATCTGTGTGCCTATTGGTACCTTAGTGTTTTTTGCTTGGTATCTTAGCGTGCTGTTCTGTGTGCTTCTTAGAACCTTGATGTGTTCTTCTTATTCCTCTTGAGGTCCTTGGTGTGTTCCTCTTGTTGCTTTTGTGCGCCTCTTTGTGCCATGGTGTGCCTCTTAGTACTATTGTGTGTTTCTCTCTGTGCCTCGGTATGCTCCTTTTTGTGCTCAGTGTGTTCATCGTTCCTCTTGGTGCCTTGACGTAGCCCTACATTGGTGTACCTAGATGTGTATATGAGTGCTTCGGTGTACCTAGTTGGTGCTTCTGGTGACTTTGTGTACATCAGTAAGCATCATCAATGTGCCTTGGTTTGAATCAACGTAAATTGTTTGCTGTTAATAATATCAATGTAAGCTTTTGATGTACGTATAACTCATTATGGTAAATATCCAATCTTATAAATCACACATCGTACTATTTCATGGGCGTAGGAGAAGGGGGGGCCAGGGGGGGCAGGCCCCCCCAATGTTAGGACAAGGGGGGCCAACATATCGTTTGGCCCCCCCAATAATTCAGACCATATTCATAATTTTCCGCCTAAAATAGTCTTGTAATAGGTAATTTGCCTTTTATCCTTGGTTAAAAAGTATAAAATGTGAATTTTCGTGCTCGCTTCGCTCGCAAAATAATTTCAATCTATGAAATATTATCACCTGATACCTGATACACGTTACTGTTGCAATGAGCTACAAGGACTACAGAAATACAATGTAAGATAAAGTTCGCACCAGCTCCTATATTTCTTTTAAACTTTGTCATTACTATGTTAAATTTTCTTACTTATCCACTAAAACTCTCAGAATTCAGGCATCTGTTCAATAATAAGTAAAAATATTTACAAAATAAGGACTTAATTTTGATTGATCTTACCAAAATATCATCTCAGAACGCACCAGATTGATCCAATGTTTTAAAATATTTCCCGGGGGAGCATGCCCCCGTACCCCCCTACTTACAATACTAGTATATGATAGGGTTCAATTTTTGTACCCGATATTTTGACAAGCAAACAACTAAGTAGATATACCTTACCTTAGTGAATAATATAAACATAAACTTTCACCATAGCTTATTAACACTGAATGTAACCCCCCCACATTTTAAAAAAAAAATTCGCCCCCCCTTTCCCAAATAGTTGGCCCCCCCAATGTTGAAGACGCTCCTACGCCCATGTATTTATGACATCACACAATCGGACATCGTTCACCACGATCACTGCATCTCAGGGGATTATCAGTGCATTTGTATACATTAAACAAATGAATTTCAACGCTAAATTAATTAATTCCAATGATTGAATCAAATCTCTAAGTATTTTATGACAACGCAGACAGCAGTCTGTTTAATAGTTCGTATTGATTTTACCGTAAAATCATCGCTGTAATAAGCAAACACAGTTAGAACGGTTATGGTTATGAAATACAGAGCTGCATTCTGCAATTTCCGCCATTGTGTTACTCCACGCAGGCGCAACATGTCCAATGTAACTTAACATGACTAGTGCGTTATCGAAACAGTTTGAATCACACAATCTTTAGTGACACGACACGGCCAATGTTAAACGTATCTGGCAACAAACTTTAGACGCTCTGTAAGTTGTTCCAATAATGTCCAAATCGTACTTGGACACAATATTACCACTTTTCCGCTTTAACATTTATTCCATAGAGACGCTTTTAACGAATATAAGTATACCATAAGGTATATCTATGCAAATCCGTTAGGTTTCATTACATTGTGATTTTTAAGTACGAAATCAATTGAAATAGGTATCATTAATTTCTTAACACAATACTGGGATTGCACAGATAGTCCGATCAGAATTAGTTTGGGAAATATGCTATGTGGCTTTGACTTAAACAGTTATGTGTAGTATGTCATTGGTTAGATGAGCGCGTCACACCAACGACGAAATACGTGCAACAATTGTATATAAGTAGAATATTTATTACATGTTATTAGACACTAGTCACTAAGTAAGATAGTGGGTTGCTTTTTTAGTCCTTCATGTGTACGTTATTGTTGATTACATGTAAGTGATCACAGTTGTTGTATCTGTGTGTATCTCTAGCAACCGTAACAGTGCGTGTAGCTGCTATGCTGTGTTAGTCTATAGCTCTACCAATGTTTAGAACCAGTCTATTACAGTGCTAGTAGAGGCTATGCTGTGTTAATCTGTAGCTCTAGCAATGTGTAGAACCAACTTGTTACAGTGCTAGTAGCGGCTATGCTGAGTTGGTTTGTAGCTCTTGCAATGTGTAGAACCAACATGTTACAGTGCTAGTAGCGGCTATGCTTTGTTGGCCTGTAGCTCTAGCAGTGTTTAGAACCAAACTATTACAGTCCTAGTAGCGGCTATGCTGTGTTAGTCTGTAGCTCTAGCAATGTTTAGAACCAACCTATTACAGTGCTAGTAGCGGCTATGTTGTGTTGGTCTGTAGCTCTGGCAATTTGTAGAACCAACCTATTACCGTGCTAGTAGCGGCTATGCTTTGTTAGTCTGTAGCTATAGCAATGTGTAGAACCAACCTATTACCGTGCTAGTAGCGGCTATGCTTTGTTAGTCTGTAGCTCTTGCAATGTGTAGAACCAACCTATTACTGTGCTAGTAGCGGCTATGCTGTGTTAGTTTGTAGCTCTTGCAATGTGTAGAACCAACCTATTACCGTGCTAGTAGCGGCTATGCTTTGTTAGTCTGTAGCTATAGCAATGTGTAGAACCAACCTATTACCGTGCTAGTAGCGGCTATGCTTTGTTAGTCTGTAGCTCTTGCAATGTGTAGAACGAACCTATTACCGTGCTAGTAGCGGCTATGCTGTTTGAGTCTATAGCTCTAGCAATGTTTAGAACCAACCTATTACCGTGCTAGTAGTGGCTATGTTGTGTTGGTCTGTAGCTCTAGCAATGTTTTGAACCAACCTATTAAAGTGCTAGTAGCGGCTATGCTGTGTTGGTCTATAGCTCTAGCAATGTGTAGACCCAACCTATTACAGTGCTAGTAGCGGCTATGTTGCGTTGGTCTGTAGCTCTTGCAATGTGTAGAACCAACCTATTACAGTGCTAGTAGCGGCTATGGTGTGTTAGTCTGTAGCTCTTGCAATGTGTAGAACCAACCTATAACAGTGCTAGTAGCGGCTATGGTGTGTTAGTCTGTAACTCTAGCAATGTGTAGAACCAACCTATTACCGTGCTAGTAGCGGCTATGCTGTGTTAGTCTGTAGCTCTTGCAATGTGTAGAACCAACCTATTACCGTGCTAGTAGCGGCTATTCTTTGTTAGTCTGTAGCTATAGCAATGTGTAGAACCAACCTATTACCGTGCTAGTAGCGGCTATGCTTTGTTAGTCTGTAGCTCTTGCAATGTGTAGAACCAACCTATTACCGTGCTAGTAGCGGCTATGCTGTGTTAGTCTATAGCTCTAGCAATGTTTAAAACCAACCTATTACCGTGCTTGTAGTGGCTATGTTGTGTTGGTCTGTAGCTCTAGCAATGTTTTGAACCAACCTATTAAAGTGCTAGTAGCGGCTATGCTGTGTTGGTCTATAGCTCTAGCAATGTGTAGACCAAACCTATTACAGTGCTAGTAGCGGCTATGTTGTGTTGGTCTGTAGCTCTTGCAATGTGTAGAACCAACCTATTACAGTGCTAGTAGCGGCTATGGTGTGTTAGTCTGTAGCTCTTGCAATGTGTAGAACCAACCTATTACAGTGCTAGTAGCGGCTATGGTGTGTTAGTCTGTAACTCTAGCAATGTGTAGAACCAACCTATTACAGTGCTAGTAGCGGCCATGTGTTGGTCTATAGCTCTAGCAATGTGTAGAACCAACCTATTACAGTGCTAGTAGCGGCCATGTGTTGGTCTATAGCTCTAGCAATGTTTAGAACCGACCTATTACAGTGCCAGTAGCGGCTATGATGTGTTGTTCTGTAGCTCTAGCAATGTCTAGAACCAACCTGTTACAGTGCTAGTAGCGGCTATGCTTTGTTGGTCTGTGCATAGATCAACCAACCATTTACAGTGGTAGTATCGGCTATGCTGTGTTGGTATGTAGCTCTAGCAATGTTAAGAACCAACATGTATCAGTGCTAGTGTCGGCTATGCTGTGTTGGCCTGTAGCATTAGCAATGTTTAGAACCAGCCTGTTACAGTGCTAGTGACGGCTATGATGTGTTGGTCTGTAGCTCTACCAATGTTAAGAACCAACATGTATCAGTGCTAGTGTCGGCTATGCTGTGTTGGCCTGTAGCATTAGCAATGTTTAGAACCATCCTGCTGACGTGCTAGTGTCGGCTATGCTGTGTTGGCTTGTAGCTCTAGCAATGTTGAGAACCAACCTATTACAGTCCTAGTACCGGCTATGATGTGTTGGCCTGTAGATACACTTGTATGGAAAAAGTAATTTTAAAATCCTACCGGATAGAACAGTTGGTATACTGTAACATTATTGACACAGATTCTTATACTGAAAAGGGTTAGATATGTTTTACTGTGACATTATCTACGGTCATGTCCCCACAGGTTGAGAAGCTTGTATAAATATACGTTTGAATCTTCCTCGCTCTAAGCTTCATTCTGTGTGTATATTGACACCATATTTCGGTCTTAGCTTCGTTCTGTACACGATTATATCGCGTCCTTGTTCCATTTCCAGGGAAATATGAATCAATCGAGAAAATCTATTAGTGTTCAGTGTTCCTACTTTCTGTAATCTCGTGATCAAATTGAAATTTGATTCAGGACAATTGTCCAGTGTAATGGTTGATCAAATATCAATTATCGATGCCAGTCACATTATTAAAGACCGAAAGTATAGGAAACACAATGACATCAGCAGTTAGTTGAACTAACGACGCTACTATCGATGGAAATCGACGTACAATAAATTACCGTATTGACACAATTTAGATATCGTAAAGAGTAACAATGGCTACTATCAATCGTATTTTTTAAACCAACAAAATATTTCGCGCGATTTAAGTTGGCGAAATCAAATGCACGCGGAGATGTTTATAACATGAAAAACGCGAACATTTTTCGTGTACACATTGGGTAAACTTCTCGGAGGCAATGTCATCGTTCTTCTAGGATCTTGCGACTATGAAAACTGAACGTTTTTAATGTTCTTTTACGGAACTCCAGATAAAGAATCCGTGACAAAAAAGTCAGGAAAAATCACGAAGATTAATTGAAAAGCAAAAAGTGCGCAGTCTTGTTGAAGAATCGTGAGTTGCATGACATTTCCCACTCACAATATGTAAGAGATTGTTTTAGAAATACGTTACGCGCGAAACTGGTGTATTTTCCGCGTCTGGAATTATTGTATTTAATTGTTTAAATTGTTGTACTAATACTAAGTCCCATATATCACTAGAAAGAACATTGCCAGTGCTTCATTCTTATGTATTTAATGTAAATTATTGTATTTCATTAGAAAACTATAACACGCTTTGATTTAAAAACATGTGTCACATGTAGCGTCAAGGGCAAGACAGCGGATAACTACAAACATCCAAAATCATTTAAACTTTTCCCTTAAGGTCTCGATGACTTGGCCACGTTACATCATTTTCATCAACACAAGTAGTGCACCAAATAATACTGACGCAATAGTAACGCCAAGTGCCGGCATATGCAAAATTAATGTTCCACAGTGTACAATTTTTAACAACGGATTCTAACGCCTCAAGAAAGCTAACTCGTTCGTTTAAGGTGACCGATGTCTATACGCTTCATCATGCTTATCAATATTTAACCTACGTTGAGACAATGCTCAACTTACGCGATAGCAATGTTTAAGTAACGGTTTCTTTTATCACCTACGACACCGTTGTATATTTTATGTTACAGCAATCTTTAACCTACGCCACATCAATAATTATAGCTTACGTCACACTAATATGACTTATGTCACGCCATTTAACAACAATGCTTAGTAAAATCAATAGGTTAGGTCAGCAAGAGTGCTCTGAGAATCGTGCTCTGAGAATTGTGAGCAGTAAAACATGTATTTGTCACGTGTTTCCCTTTTTTACTGAAAAAATAAATGGACAGAAACTAAATTCAAACAAATTAATCAAGATCATTTAACTCAACCAATCGGCGTTCCTCATAGCCATAAGATGAATTGATCATGACAAATTAACTTTGCATGTTGAGAAAGATTGCGTGTATTTTTCTGGGTTGAACGACAACTTTTAGGCAGCGGATAGTTCACTTGTTTTGATACGGAAAGCAACTTAACCGAATACTGCATACACGTACAGGAAGGCATGTATACGGACATTTGTACAGGAGGAGCGTGACAGTGGGTAAGATGATCAAGTGGATATTGAAACATTAAATATCAGGTACCTTATTAGCCAGAGAACATGGATACTGTTCAAACCGTTTCCGTACGACATAATGAGTGAGTGTATCCGGTGATGTGCGCGCATCTCCTCTTTTCTAAAAGCTCTCAACTATTTCATTTTTCTCATCGTTTCTGTCCCCCTACACACAGAAAGCTTTAAACTAAAAGCACCCAGGTAGTATTCTGCATCGTTCAAAATCGAAAATGGAGCTACCGATAAAGAACTTGTAACAGTTTGCGTACTTTTTGAACGGCCCTCTCAGTCCGTCAAATTTGTTTACACTTCCGGCTACTTCCGGTTGTGAGGAAAAGGCGAAAAATCATGAAAGGTCTGTTTTTCTACATGCTTTTGGTATATTTACTGGTCGACAAGCTGATAAACCCTGCTAATACTTGTAAGTCAAACCAAAAAACCATGTTTGGCGTCAAAACATGCCTTATCCAGCCTGACAATGCAATCCAACCCATAGAGAACATGTTGATGTCACTACGGTGCGTCATATTGCAACTTAAACCACCTGTTGCCCGTAAAAAACTTGTTCTACTATATTTGTGTGCCATCTTGCTCACAAAATCATATGCACCTGAGCCCAACCCAGGCCCTAGAGGACCCAAATATCCATGCGGCGTCTGCAGTAAGGCAGTCAAGTGGACCACCCCAGGAATCCAATGTGACAGCTGCAAGGTATGGTACCACCAGAACTGTATGGGTATGAAGGACGAAGTCTACTTCGCCATGCACAATATCTCATGGGAATGCGTACAATGTGGCCTACCAAATTTTTCATCTGGCCTTTTTGATATGACGCTGTACGAAACTACCAACTACTATGAATCGTTACAGTCAAACCCAAGTCCAGCTAACTCATCCCAAGTCTTTGACTTTAGCTTCAGTCATCCCAGGGCAACATCTTCCCCTAAATCAACAAGAGTACCGACTACAAGCCTGCATCTCACAAGGGCCAGCGAACAGCCTTCCGAAGCTGATGGTCATCTTATCCATTCTAGCTTCTCATCTTCCAACAAAGACCCTCAGATAATAAGTGTAAGCCCAGCTCAACGAACAGACGTACCCCTCAAGGTACTAGTCATCAACTGCCAATCGATCTTGAAGAAAAAGGACTCCTTAGCAACTCTGTGTGAAACACTGAAACCAGACATAGTCCTTGGCACAGAATCATGGTTGACAAGCGATCACTTAGATGCTGAAATCTTCCCAGAAGACTACAAGATATTTCGGAAAGACAGGAGAAATGGAAGAGGAGGAGGAGTGTTCATCATGGTCAACAGCCAGTTTCAAGTAATGGTACCAGACGACATAGTGAACCCCGACGAGTGTGAAATGCTATGGGTCCAGATCAGTTTGAAGAGCGCCAGCAACTTATACGTTGGATGCTTCTACAGACCACCGAATGTAGATGACCCAGCGTATCTTGATCTCCTTCATCAATACCTGAGTGAGATACCCAAGACAGCACATATATGGCTTGGAGGGGACTTCAACCTACCCGGTATCAACTGGTCAGACAATTCAATCGATTCAACTCAGAAAGCAACCTTGTCCAAACAACTCTTAGACATCTCCAGTAATTCCTTTCTAGAACAGCTAGTTACAGATCCAACTCGAACTACAGAAGACAGCTCCAATATTCTTGATCTCTTCTTTACAAACAACGCATCTCTCACTAACACAACAGAAGTAATCCCTGGTATATCTGACCACGAAGCCGTATATGTTGAAGCCAGTCTAAGACCACTTACAGTAAAGACACCACCCAGGAAAGTCTTCAGCTATGACAAAGCTGACCGCTCATCAATCGAGAATGAACTCCATGAAACATACTTAACCTTGAAAGAAAACCAGGCCACAACAGTTAACGACCTGTGGACTATCTTCAAAAACTCAGTCACAAAGATCATGAATAAACACATACCATCCCGAATGACTAAAGACAGGAAATCACAGAAACCATGGATTGACAGAACCATCAGAGCAGCCATTAGGAAAAAACAGAAACTGTACACTCGCATGAAGAAAACTAAATCCCCAAGTGACATTCGTAAATACAAAGAACTCAAAAGCAATCTACAAAGACAGGAAAGAAAAGCTCATCAAAATTACATCAATAACATCATAGAACCAATTGAAAAAGAAGAAAGACCTGTGAAACAAAAGAAATTCTGGAACTATATATCGTCACTGAAGAAGGACAATAATGGCATCTCGCCACTCAAGGACAAGGGGAGACTCTTCAACCAAGCTAAAGACAAAGCAAACATTCTAAACAATCAATATTCATCCGTTTTTACCAAGGAAGACACAGAGGACATACCATCACCAGAGGTCGAGCCATACCCAGAAATGCCTGACTTTGCTGTTACCAAAGTAGGCACCAGAAAGCTCCTCCAGAACCTGAACACCAAAAAGGCGTCCGGTCCAGATGGGATCTCGGCTAGGTTCCTGAAGGACTATGCAGACTCCATCGCACCTTCACTCACTCTGATCTTCAACAGATCTCTACAAGAGGGCGTGGTTCCTGAAGACTGGAAAGAAGCAAACGTGACTGCCATCTTCAAGAAAGGAGCTCGACACGACCCAGCAAACTACCGCCCTGTCTCCCTTACCAGTCTATACTGTAAACTCCTGGAACATATCATCGTCAGTAATACCCTCAAGCACCTAGATAAACATAACATCCTGCATGACTGTCAGCACGGTTTCCGAGCACGAAGGAGTTGTGAGACCCAACTACTGACCCTGGTCCACGAACTTGCCTCATCCATGGACAAGAAGGTACAAGCTGACCTCATCATCTTGGACTTCTCCAAAGCGTTTGACCGGGTTCCACATCAGAGGCTACTGAAGAAACTCCACCATTATGGGATCAGGTCGAACATGCACCAATGGATAGCTTCCTTCCTTGGAAACCGGTCACAGCAAGTCCTGGTTGAAGGACAATCATCTGACAGTGTACCTGTGATCAGCGTCGTCCCCCAGGGCTCAGTCCTTGGTCCACTTCTCTTCCTTCTCTTCATCAATGATCTCCCAGACAGTGTAGTTTCATCAACACGTCTCTTCGCAGATGACTGTATCCTATACAGATACATCAGATCACCTGAAGACCAAGCTATTCTGCAACGAGATCTTGATGCATTGGCAGAGTGGGAGAGAAAGTGGGGCATGGACTTTCACCCACAGAAATGTAGCTTCCTGAGAGTCACTAGAAGCCGCAAACCATTCCAGTACAACTACGTTTTGAAAGGCATCACTCTCCAACAAGATACCATCACCAAGTACTTGGGAGTAGATCTTCAATCCGACCTAGGCTGGACCTCACATATCAACAAAAAAATCAAGAAAGCAAATAGTATCCTTGGCTTCCTCAAAAGAAATCTCCAAAAAACTTCCGAACAAACGAAGACAAACGCATATTTTTCATTAGTACGACCGAACCTTGATTACTGCGCCACCATCTGGAATCCTCACCATCAATATCTCTCAAAAAACATCGAAATGGTACAACGACGAGCTGCTATATTTACAACAAACCGATTCAGAAATACAAGCAGCGTAACCGATATGATAGATCACCTGAATTGGGAAAGCCTAGAGTCGAGACGTCAGAAACAACAGCTCACGATGTTCTACAAGATCGTACACAACGAAGTAGACATCCCACCGGACAAGTACCTCCAGACAGCCAGATCCATGCCTAGAGCACCTCACAACAACAGATTTCTCCAACATCACGCATCTACAGATACTTACAAATTCAGTTTCTTCCCACGGACCATCCCTGTGTGGAACAACTTACCAGCCCCGTGGCTGAGGCTCCTTCTTTGACATCTTTCAAGAAGGAGCTTGATAAACTCTCATTCTAAGGGGATTACTTCGCTCAGATATGAAGTACAACCATGTGATAGGTGTTGAGCTATGTCAGCTGGGACTCAGTCCCTGTCACCGCCACGGAAGCTGGACAGGTCAAGTGCCTTGATGGTCGAACAATATCTGAGCATATCTTTTCTTATATTTCTATCCTTTTCTGTCATGCATATCTCCATCGTCTTGAACGAATCTATTCTTCCATACCTTTTCTATCACTCTCTTTCCTTTTCTATCTAAGCGCACCGTTAAATAATTGTCAAGTCTGACAGCTTAACGTATTATGTAGATGTAGATGAATACAATTTCTAGTTCGGTGTTACAATTTCAAATTCTTATTTACAATAAGTGTTGGTGAAAACGGCGCCTCTGATTTTTATAACCAAGAAGAAGCCAACTGGACACATGACACGATTGGCATGCAAATGTTAGACAGGCTCTCTTCTACAATAACTAACTATGCTCTACTATACGCAATGCCAAACTACGCTCAACAGGAAGTTCTGTAACTAAGTGCAATATGTTAAAGCTTCAAATCAATGTGGACAATACACATCACGATAAGTGCGCATACATAACTTGAAGACAACTGTCAGAAAGCGACCTAACCATTGGTCAATTCAATACTGAGCTCTGAAACAAACAATCAGAGGTTTATGTTTTAAAACTGACTTCCACGACCAGTTATTGCACTTCAGACCGAGTACTTCATATTCATGAATGTAAATACAATGTATATACATCATGACAATACCATCGATCAACATTCATTTATAGCTATATATATCAATATTGCCGATGGCTGACTTTCACCTGCCGATGCACAGATATTGACCTGCCGATGAGCTGACCTTAACCTGTCAATTAACTATCATTTTCTTGACCTGACGATGGACTTCATTGACTGGGCGTCGGAAAGGCATTTGACTTGGCAATGACAATGAAGCTCAATGAGCAGGATAGGATGAACAGTTCAGACAGGATTGAATGAAGTGTCCAGTAATGGAATGAATATTGTATTCCCACGACTGAATTATATCACAGTCGGGTAAATGGTATTGATTGAAACACGTGTCAATACTGTAATCAAATATTAGCCGACCAGCTCCCGGACAGGATGATAACATTTCACATCATTGAACGAAATTAATGTTGACAGACAATAATGTGTAACGATCTGCCGGATTCGTTCATTTTCTTTTAAGTGTTTATTCCTGCTCGACTCAGAGAGTTTCTATTACGTTAGGAATTTACAGCTTCAACAACATCAACACAGCTAGAATCTAGAATTCAAGCCAGAAACCAAGTATGACGTTCTGTACTTCCCACGGTTTGCAGCCATTTTACAGTAATGCAAATATGCATTTGAAGCGTTGTAATCAAAGCACTGAATGTAAGGGACGCAGTGTCAGGGTGAGTGTTCATTGCGCTTGAACTCGACTAGGTCAGACATAAAACAGGAAATTATCTTATTTAGAACACAAATGATAAAAAAATGACAAAATTATGTTACAATTCAAATGTCGTGAGTATGTACCAATAACCAAGTGCAGAATCGTGTTTAACTCGGGTACTTTCCTTTTCGGTTTTTACACTACTCTCGAGCCAAACCACTTTCTAACTTTTTTATCAGCTAACCTTTTAATTCTCAATACACATGAAAAATACATATACGAGTGTCAAACCTATTTTAATGGACAGCAATTTTGGAATTTTTAAAATCACCATCTGTCTGAGCACATACACTTTCCTTATTGGATATCAATTTCTCTGATCCATTCTCGCAACAAGTGACGTCAAAACGTTCCGTAACACCGTTCTGGTGTAGCATTTCACCAGGTTCAATGTCCTTCTTTTAACATTACGTTGGTTGACCTAACTTATTGCCGAGTATCGGTGATAATTGCGCGTCAACCCATTCTTCTCATACGTTACAATTGATTGGAAGAAGACGTCATCTATAATTACCTGTGTCAGTGATTCTTTAATACTGCAACTTAATGATAAAAATAATAATTCCTAATCTTATTAGCCTCTTTTCATAAAAATCGGAATTGATCATGTTGACCAAACTGAAGTTGAAAAAAACCTTGTTTTTCCATCAGTTAAGAGTAGTTTTGAGACAGTTTAATCTTGTTTTCTCAAAATAACGATTTGTATTTCTCATTCTCAGCCAGCAAATCGTCATTAACAATTTTAAAGATGTTGTACTCCACATGACCGATGTAAAACAAAAGGTTTTTTTTACAAAACAAAAATACCGAAAGGAAGGAGACGGTATATTGACTGTCAAAATATGAAATATGTTAAAATTACTGCAATAATTTTTTAAAAAATGATTAAACAAAAATGCTCAATTGAGCCATGCTTCAAATCCCACTAAACTTTTCATTGCAAATGTACTCGAATATGTATGTCAACTTTTATGTTATACAAATGTACTAGTATTATTTTATGTCACTAGCATAGAAGTACTTAATCGATTTAGATTTTATGGACTTTAAATTTCAATTTTGCACCATTTACAAGAAATTACTCGGAAACATTCTTTCTACTGATTCTTAAGAACATTTGAACACGTTGGTTAAAAATAATGACTGATAACATCATTTGAGCCCGTACTCACTACGAAACAAAAAACTGCATGTTTGTCTTAAAACTTATTTCATAGCGCAGTACGTAGACAGAAATTCATTAAACAAAAACTAAGATATTTTAGTGAAAATCTTCAAATATTCAACAAACTTCAAGTAGAAGTCAAGTATTGTGAATAGATCGATATTATATGGCCTCCAATACGACAGCAGACAGATGTACTTAGTGAAATCATTTATTACAGAATACAATAAAGGAACATATTGCTACCATAGGTCAAATTAGATAAACCATTCATGTCATATTCAATTAATGTCCACATCACCAGACGATAGTGGTAAAAATAATTCAGGAATAACATTCATTCCCATTTCAATAAAACAGTCAAATAAACCGAATTGAAGTGTTAAACTATTATTATATTTGTGTTTTATTGGAGCTTGAAGTCATTGGCCAAATATGCATAGATAAAACCGAAAGGCCACGCAGTAAAACTGTCTAAGTCGATCGCAAAAAATACACAAAATACATTTGTCAATGACCTACAAGTCTTGTAGATACATGTAACAATATTGTTTTTCATCATGTTTTGTGCCATGTTTAATATGTTAAGTCACATAAAGACGATCCCGGCAATATAATAAGTGTTTAAACAATAGACTGAACAATAGATTGAAGTGGACCTACACATAAGTTGAGCACCATAATGTATAGAAGTAAAGTATTTGTTTATTGTAGTGCCACCTTTATTTACGATAAAAAGCCTAGACGTCAATTTGGCTTATGAGGTAATTATGTTTTCTGAACACAATTACTTCCGGACTGCTATTATATAATGACAGACCGCAGAGACAAGAAAACCACAATCTAATGACAAAATAAACAAGAATGAAAACATAAATAACTTAAGTTTCCTCCGTCACTATGTGGATAGAAACGTACATTGACAAAAAACGTGTTTGTCATGCCATTGTTCAAAACAATTGTTCAAGACATAATTTTGGCACAGCCTTACAGTCATAATGCATATGTCGAATTAAGTGCAATGGTGTGTTCCTGTTTGTGCCTCAGTATATTCCTTAGGTGCCTCAGTGTGTTTATCATTCATCTTGGTGCCTTGGTGTAGTCCCCTTGTTGCCTTGTTGCCTATGTGTGCCTCTTGGTGCCCCTATGTGGTACATCTGAGTGTATCTATATACATCAGCGTGCATCGTAGTGCTTCTGCTGCGTACATCGTACGTGTACATTCTGGTGTCCCTATGTGTCTCTTGGGGACTAGGTGTGTTTAAGTGGGCATTGGTGTAAGAGGTGTGTATCTGTGTGCATTGGTGTACATAGGTGTGTATATATGCGTGCATTGGTGTTCCTAGGTGTGTATCTGTGTAAATTCGTGTACCTAGGTGTGTATGCGTGTACATTGGTGTAGACAGGTGTGTATATGTGTGCATTGGTGTACGTAGGTGTGTATGCGTGCGCATGGGTGTACGTAGGTGTGTATCTGTGTACATTAGTGTACCTAGGTGTGTATCTGTGTACATTAGTGTACATATGTGCGTATCTGTGTGTGCATGGGTGAACCTATATGTGTTTATGTGCACATTGGTGTGCCTAGGTGTGAATCTGTGTACATTGGTGTACATAGGTGTATATATATGCGTGCATTGGTGTTCCTAGGTGTGTATCTGTGTGCATTAGTGTACCGAGGTGTGTATATGTGTAAATTAGTGTACATATGTGTGTTCTGTGTGTGCATGGGTGCACCAATATGTGTTTATGAGTATATTGGTGTACCAAGGTGTGTATCTGTGTACATTGGTGTACGTAGGTGTGTATATGAGTGCTTCGGTGTACCTAGGTGTGAATATGCGTACATTGGTGTACTTAGGTGTGAATCTGTGTACATTGGTGTACCTAGGTGTGTATATGTGTACATTGGTGTGCCTAGGTGTGTATATGTGTACATTGGTGTGCCTAGGTGTGTATATGTGTACATTGGTGTGCCTAGATATGTATATGTGTACATTGGTGTGCCTAGGTGTGTATACGAGTGCTTCGGTGTACCTTGTTGGTGCTTCTGGTGACTTTGTGTACATCAGTAAGCCTCAATGTGCCTTGGTTTGTAAATCGTTTGCTGTTAGTAATATCAATGTAAGCTTTTGATGTTCGTATAACTCATTATGGTAAATATCCAATCTTATAAATCACACATCATACTATTTTAGACATCACACAATCGGATATCGTTCAGCAAGACCTCTGCATCTCAAGGGATTATCTGTACATGTTTTTATACATTAAACAAATGAATTTCAACGCTTCATTAATTGATTGCAATGATTGAATCAAATATCTAAGTATTTTATGACAACGCAGACAGCAGACTGTTTTTAAATAGTTCGCATTGATTTTACCGTAAAAAGCATCGTTGAAATAAGCAAACAAAGTCAGAGCGGTTATGATTATAAAATACAGACCTTCATTCTACAATTTCCGCTGCTTTCAGTGATATTTCATTAGAATTATTGTGTTACTCCACGCAAGCGTAACATGTCCAATGTAACTTAACATGACTAGTGCGTTATGGAAACAGTTTGAATCACGCGATTATTGGTGACACGACACGGCCAATGTTAAACGTATCTGGCAACAAACTTTAGACGCTCGGACCAGAATTAATTTGAGAAGTAGGCAATGTGGCTATGACTTAAACAGTTATGTGTAGTAGGTCATTGTTTAGATAAACGCGTCACACCAACGACGAAAGACGTACACCAATTATATATTAGTAGATTCTTTATCACACGTAATTAGACACTAGTCACTAGGTAATATATTGTGTAGCTTTTTGTAGTCCTTTTGTAGTGTTGATCAAATGCAACTTATCGCATTTGTTGTATCTTTGTGTATTTCTAGCCACCGTTACAAAGCACGTATCGGCTATGATGTGTTGGCCTGTAGCTCTAATAATGTTAAGAACCAACATGTTACAGTGCTAGTAGCAGCTATGCTATGTTAGCCTATAGCTCTGGTAATGTTTAGAACCAACATGTCACACTTCTAGTAGCGACTATGTTGTGTTGGCCTGTATCTATAGCAATGTTTAGAACCAACCTATTAAAGTGCTAGTAGCGGCTATGCTGTGTTGGCCTGTAGCTCTAGCAGTGTTTAGAACCAACCTATTACACTAGTAGTAGCGGCTATGTTGTGTTGGTCTGTAGCTCTAGCAATGTGTAGAACCAGCCTATTACAGTGCTAGTAGCGGCTATGCTGTGTTGGCCTGTAGCTCTAGCAATGTGTAGAACCAATCTATTACAGTGCTAGTAGCGGCTATGCTGTGTTAGTCTATAGCTCTAGCAATGTGTAGAACCAACCTATTACAGTGCTAGTAGCGGCTATGCTGTGTTGGCCTGTAGCTCTAGCAATGTGTAGAACCAATCTATAACAGTGCTAGTAGCGGCTATGCTGTGTTAGTCTGTAGCTCTACCAATGTTTAGAACCAACCTATTACAGTGCTAGTAGCGGCTATGCTGTGTTGGCCTGTAGCTCTTGCAATGTGTTGAACCAACCTATTACAGTGCTAGTAGCGGCTATGCTGTGTTGGCCTGTAGCTCTTGCAATGTGTAGAACCAACCTATTACAGTGCTAGTAGCGGCTATGCTGTGTTGGCCTGTATCTCTAGCAAAGTGTAGAACCAATCTGTTACAGTGCTAGTGGCGGTTATGCTGTGTTGGTCTGTAGCTCTAGCAATGTTTAGAACCAACCTGTAACAGTGCGTGTAGCTGCTATGTTGTGTTGGCCTGTAGCTCTAGCAATGGTTAGGACCAACCTGTTACAGTGCTAGTGGCGGTTATGCTGTGTTGGTCTGTATCTCTAGCAAAGTGTAGAACCAATCTGTTACAGTGCTAGTGGCGGCTATGCTGTGTTGGTCTGTAGCTCCAGTAATGTTTCGAACCAACATGTTATAGTACTAGTGGTCACTATGCTGTGTTGGTATGTAGCTCTAGCAATGTTTAGAACCAACATGTTATAGTACTAGTGGTCACTATGCTGTGTTGGTCTGTAGCTCTAGCAATGTTTAGAACCAACATGTTATAGTACTAGTAGTGGCTATGCTGTGTTGGCCTGTAGCTCTAGCAGTGTTTTTAACCGACCTATTACATTGCTATGGGCAACTGTGATGTGTTGGCCTGTAGATACATTTGTATGGACATGTTGCGAAGCTTGCAGATAGGTACGTTTGAATCTTCCTCGCTCCAAGCTTAATTTTTGTGTATATTGAAACTATTATTCGGTCTAAGCTTCCATCTTTAAACGATTATATTGCGTCCTTGTTCCATTTCCAGGGAAATATGAATCAATCGAGAAAAATCTATTAGTGTTCAGTGTTCCTACTTTCTGTGATCTCGTGATCAAATTGATATTTGACCCAGGACAATTGTCCAGTTTAATGGTTGATCAAATATCAATTATCGATGCCAGTCACATTATTACAGACTGAAAGTATAGGAAACACAATGACATCAGCAGTTAGTTGAACTAACGATGCTACTATCGATGGAAATCTACGTACACTTATTCAGCGTATTGACAAAGTTTAGATATCGTATAGAGTAACAATGGCTACTATCAATCGTATACTTTAAACCGAGAAAATATTTCGCGCGATTTGAATTGGCAGATGATATGATTTCGCGAAATCAAATGTACGCGAAGATGTTTCAAACTTGAAAAACGCCAACATTTTTCGTGTACACATTATGTAAACTTTTCCGAGGTAATGTCATTGTTTTTCTAGGATCTTGCGACTATGAAAACTGAACGTTTTTAATATTCTTTTACGGAATTCCAGATAAAGAATCCGTAACAAAAAAGTCAGGAAAATCACGAAGATTATTTGAAAAGCAAAAAGTGCGCAGTCTTGTTGAAGAATCGTGAGTTGCATGACATTTCCCACGCACAATCTGTAAGAGATTGTTTTAGAAATTCGTTACGCGCGAAACTGGTGTATTTTCCGCGTCTGGAATTATTGTATTTTTAAAATTGTTTTAAATTTTTGTACTAACTTCAAGTCTCATATATCACTCGAAAGAACATAGCCAGGGCTTCATTCTTATGTATTTAATGTAAATTAATATATTTCATAAAAAATCTGTAACACGCTTTGATTTAAAAACATGTGTCACATGTTGCGTCAAGGGCAAGACAGCAGATTTCTACAATCATCCAAAATAATTTAAACTTTTCCTATATGTGTATCGATGACTTGGCCACGTTACATCATTTTCATAAACACCAGTAGTGCACCAAATAATACTGACGCAAAAGTAACGCCAAGTTCCGGCGTAGGCAAATGTTCCACAGTGTACAATTTTTAAGAACGGATTCTAACGCATCACGAAAGCTTTAGTTAACTCGTTCGTTTAAGGTGACCGCTGTCCGTACGCTTCATCATGCTTATCAATATTCAACCTACGTCGAACCAATGCTTAACTTACTCCACAGCAGTATCTTTTATCACCTACGACACACTTACATAAATATATTTTATGGTACAGCAATCTTTAACCTGCACCACATCAATATATATAGCTTACGTCACATTTATATGACGTATGTCACGCCATTTAACAATGCTAAAGTAAAATCAATAGGTAAGGTCAGGAAGAATGCTCTGAGAAGCATGAGCAGTACAACATTTATTTGTTACGTTTTTTGCTTTTTTACTGAAAAAAATGGACAGAAACTAACTTCAAACAAATCAATGAAGATCATTTAACTCAACCAATCAGCGTTCCACATTGCCATAAGATGAATTATTCACGATCATGACAAATTAACTTTGCATGTTGAGAACGATTGCGTGTTTTTCTAAGTTGAACGACAACTTCTAGGGAGCGGATAGTTCACTTGTTCTGACACGGAAAGCAACTTAACTGAATGCAGTTTACATGTATAGGGACATTTGTTCAGGAAGACCATGACAGTGGGTAGAATAATATAGTGGAGTTTAATACATTATATATCAGGGAAAGAACATGGACACTGTTTAAACGGTTTTCGTACGACATAATACAATTACAAGTTCGGTATTACAATTACAAATTATAATTTGCATTAAGTGATGGAGAAAAAGGCGCCTATGATTTGTATTACGTTTTGTACTATGACGTCAGTCTACACCTTCTTTAAATAGTCAATAGGAAGAACATGTACAAATGTATATTTTTGATGAGCCGGTGTCTCCAAGAACCTATGTCACCTAATGTATGTACCATTTAGATATCTCTACCAGATATGCTGTAAGTATACGTAAACAAATAGGTTACAACTTCAGTGTTCCTCCAAAGTCGAAACCATAATGAATGTGTGTCTGTTAAAGATTGGGTCCAGCATTATTTGTGTCATATATGGGCTACTTTCAGAACACGCATATTACCACCAGTTGATTAAGACCTCAACATATTTAATATAATGTATATTGTCGAAGTATTTCAACATATTATAAGTAAAACAGTCGCATTTCATATTAAAGGTCTGAAAGTTTACGTCGGAAACTCCAATCTGAAGATTATGAATATTACCACAGGTTTAGAACATACCCCTATGAATTAGAGAGGTTGCGTAACTTGTACGTATAAGGGCACGTGTAGACCTTTTTAGCATTTACTTTAGTCATCCATGTGGATGCAGTCTCTACAAGTAATGATCGTAAGACAGACGATCTTAGACTTGTATACTATGGGTGGGTTTTAGCGCTAACTAGGGTCACCATAGTTCTACTAGAGACAGCGAAAACCTTCAGTGGTTAAACTACGGTCGAACCATCGCTAGTTCGCTTTTATTATTGTCACCATAGTTCAATTAGATGCTGTGAAAATCTTAAGTGGTTAAACTATGGTCGAACCATCGCTAGTTCGCTTTTATTATTTGTTCATCTGCGCAATGGAAAAACCAGACATGCGCAGATAATCGAACTAGACCAGACTATATTTAGCGCCAAAACCCAACCTACATCAAACACGTATGCGTATGCACAGAAAACTCCAGTCTGGTTCCCAATCTTTACAATTATTTAAAATCTCACCTAAAGGTCTGACACCATCCAAACAATGGCGATCTGGTTTTCATAGATTCAAGATGGCGGAACTATAGTAATTTATTTCGAGGCTTTACTCAATGTGTTGCTTCAGATCGGGTGTTTACACATCAGTGAACGTCAACAAATGGTCGATTAATCCTATAGTATTAGAATATAATATTGCCATAAAACTTTATATTCAAATAAATAAAACAAGATGTGATCTTTATGCCACATGGTTGTCATGGCGATCTTATAATGATAATGAGCATACATGACTGCAAAACTATTTATTATACTGATTGCCCGACAAGGTAAGTCTGTTGGGGTTTGGTTTGTAAGCGCGATGCCATCGTCGGCATATAGTGTTCTTGTTCAACTGTTTATTGTTGAGGATCTCATGGAAGATTGCCATTTAATTTAATTGTTAAATGAGTTTCCTCGTAAAATAAAATAAATAAAATAATAAAGTCTTTATTATTATTAAAATATAAATTTAGAAAACAATGTATCGCTCTACAGACAGACGAGATTTTCCACCGTTCATGTTTACAAACGTTTTCCAGAGAACCGAAACGATACACAAACTCTTTAGTAAAAACTCGAATGCTCAATTAAACGGTGAGTAATTCATGTCTCGTCGTTTACGTTATTTTAAGCTGACACTATGATACTTTAGTGGGCATTAATTGAAGTTTTACACTTCCCATCCCCTGTGGAATTATTATAAACATCGTATAAACCAGCATTTGCACGCTGTGTGGTATCTGTAGTCGAAATCAAAGAGAGGTAATGGATTTGATGTACATTAAACAGTAGAGTTTTATAACATGGTGTAGAATTCTCTAACACTAAATGACAACTAACGTCATTAAAGTATGCACTTCAACTTGGAGGTTTCTGTTGCAATGTGTTCTGTAAATTATTTACTGCATCTACCTTAGAGGAAGAGAGTAACACTTACGAGTAGGGGAAGGTCAAGATTACGAGGAACAGTGATAATAAAATACATAGGCACATGATTTCAAATTATCCGAGTTTATAAATTATCTGAATGTACCCTATACTAGTATATAGAGAAGGTTGTGCAGCGGCCATGTTTAACCCCAACGGATATGACATACAGAAACTGGTATCCATGTCTGCTGTGGCAACTGTAGAAAAACTGGGTACCAACTTTCGTAACGTCATATCCGTTGCGGCTAAACATGGCCGCTACATAACCTTCTCTATATATAGGGTACATTTAGATAATTTGAAACTCGGATAAATTTGAAAGCATGTACCTATGAAAAAATATTGGCCTCATAAGTCAAATTAACTGGCCCTTTTAATAAGGGTGACACTATACTTTTAATAAGGGTGACACTATAATACACAATCCTGAAATGTATCATGTACAATGTACATTTCGTGATATGTCAAATCCTGTCTATTAAACTGTACTCATTTTATGGATTAGTTATGTTTCGTATTGAATTTATAAACGTTTGACTACATGACTCCACAAGAGCTTTGTGCTACTTAGTAATGTGTTTCTGTTAAATGAAAACAACATTACCGAGCTCCACATCAAGTTACTTTAATCAATTAATAGTCAAACAAATTACAAATGAACTTCAAATGAATCAAAAATATGTTTTAAAATATGAAATTGGTTAAACAGCAATATTTTCCTTAAAAAAGACCAACTATATCTTAACAAAATATATTACCCCCAATTTTCAACTAAACGCAATTTCACCATTTTATACTTCAAATTAAAACATGAGGGTATGAGTATGGAGCCATATAACTGCCATAACATAAATATTAATTTTCATGAAATATTGCGTGAAATTAACGAGGGATTTCATGAAAACAGAAAAATATTATGAATGCAAGATGACTATCTTAACGTGAAAAATTGCCTGTTACTGCTTTGATCTGCCACAAAATTTCTGTTATCTTTTTTATGAAACCAACTAACTTTTCACGAAAGTGTTATATTTTTTTACGAAGTCATTTTTACGTTTCGCGAAACTTTTCACAAAAGTCGATTATTTTCACAAAAACATATTTACGTTTTGAGAAACATTTTTATGCTTTCATGAAAAACTTATTTAGTTTTGTGAAAGCATCATCATTATGTGGTGTCAGTTCAGAGCACTAACAAGCAGAATTTCGTGTTAAGATAATGTATCTGTCTTCATGATATTTATATGTTTCATGAAATATCCAATAATTTTTACGAAAGTTTTCATAAAATCTTGAAGTTAAGTGGTGGCAGTTATATGGCTCCATATATGAGAGAGAGAAATGTGAGCTTTCCTCTTTCATAAAAAAATGCGCTGATGATGATGATTCTCGTGTTTTGAGTAGATTGTGTGTTGATCTATTTGTGGCGTCTACTCGGTTCTACAAACAATGAAGCAATTGTCCTCAAATAATGTTTTATTAAATATACAGACAACAGAGTGGGAATGAAATTTTTAGTCGCAGCTCTGGTCTGGTTTATATACCCGAGGACAACATCTTCGTTATAACCTAACATTTGGTAAGCACTGAAATAGTTATTATTGAAATAGAAAATAGACATGTTGTCTTAAACCAACGTATTGATATCTGGTCTCAGGTCAGATTGTTGTTTAAATGTATAGAAAACCTGAGACTGAGTTCATAGCAGTAGAATTAATAGTACCGTTTGTATTTCGTCTTTGATACAACGCGGTCACCGATACAAATAAGCTAGAGTAAGCAAACGTGTAACTAAATTATAAATGATAATGCTTATTTTTTATAGAAAATGACCGATACTTTAGATATACTTTACTAAATGATGTTTTAATTTACAAAACCCACATTTTAAAATTCTGTTCAAGGATACAGTAACTTGTGATCAAGCAGTCAAAAATTATCAAATTTATACCAAATAAGGAAGTGTAATTTTGAACTAAACATACCTGTATAAAACAGTTACCTGGTTTCATAAGCCACATTTGATATATTCCTTGACATGCTGCTTAAAACAAAAATATGATATTAAGTCGGACAGGAAAGGCAGCACTCCACTTAACCACCCAAGAACAGAACACATAAAAGTTGAATACACCTTCCAAAGTTAACACACATATACCTGACTATTATAATGCATAATAATACTTAAAGTGTTACCTTTGAACCAAACAGTGGCACAGCTTCTTCTATCCACACCACCGGTTATATAATGTAGGTAGCTCAATGTCCACCATATATACCCCTGCTATAAAGTTACACTATACCTCGATTCGTAATTTCAATTCTCATTAAAAGTCTGATAATGATTGAACAAATAGTTCCGATTATTTACATAACAATAGGCAGATGCGATTATTTGTATAATTCCAATACTTGATCATCAAGCGCATCCGACACGTTGTGCTGTCGTATTTGTTTTAAAACAATCGATTTTGAGAACTCTCTGGTACCACGATCAGTAAACTATCATTTATATCGGACACTTGAAAGTGTGATATTGATAACTATAATGGCGCTGCTCACAAAATCCAAATCAAAACAACCGTCACCGAAGACAATCCGTACTTCTCAATCAAATGATATTAATTATTTCATTACTGCGAACAGTTACAGCGGTCCACTTGCAATGTCAATTATTTCCTCTACAAAATACAGTTTTTATCACCAAACAACAGCGTTCAGTAGATTTGTTTATCGCCAATACCACAACAGTAGGCTATATTAACAGTCGTCTTAATCCTCTGAGAGAACCTGATTATTTCTGACGTGAACAGATCAGTGTTTAAAGCACCACATTCATACTACACTATGGTGACATCGATTTCTCTGTGTGGGAGATTTCGTTCCCTCTCATCCGTATGAAGTCTCAGCTGAAAACATCGAATAGATGCATTCATCTCTCATTGGAATTGTCCTATCTTAATAAATGACGCCTCCGAGTTCGCGATTTTAATATGAATGTGGCGTGAATATCCGCTTTCATGCCTTAAGGAATCAGCATTTGAATGCTCCATGTATTTCAGTCTAAGTTCCCGAAGTACATATCTTCAAAACGCGTCTGTGTATTGAGAAATGCGAATATAAATTCGGGGCTATGAGAAGAAAAACTATAACTGCTTCTATTTGGCGAGACGGTATTCTAATGCATACGAAATTGTTGTCTAAATTTTGTATAGGACAAATTAATATGTTTCTGATTTGCCAAATCATGATTTATATATATCATATTCAAGACAAATGCTATACAATGAGACTTATATTATACGCGTATATCGATAAAAGGTCGTCGTCTGGCGATATGTCATTATCTTAAAACATGAGCCAAAATACACAAAAAATAAAACCTCACCGCCCAAGGCAAACATTGCCCAGAATTCACAGATATATTACAAGCACAAACCACAAGTACAAGTACCAAATGAGCAATAAACATGAAACTGCAAGTCTTGGTTTTGTCCACTTTTCGCCGTATATGACTAAAAGAAAAAATAATGGTCAGGAAACAAGGTGCAAACCCTATTGTAAACTACTAGTAATGAGCAAGTTTTAGGACATTTTTTCAACCAAAGATATCTTAACGATGTGATTGCTCTTTTTGGCTCAGAACTACAGAATGTTAGTATTCTAAATTAGGGGAAATAAACTCGTTCTAAGCTTGGTAGATTTCCAGTGTGAGACATCGATCCAGAAGACGGTAATATAGCAACGTACAGTTAACGAGAACTACAATAAACCTACTTAAGTCGTAACGGTTTCATTTTGTCGAATGTTTGAGACATGACATGTTACGTACAGACATGATGAACATGGTTTAAAACAAGTAAGCAAGGTAGCAAATTGTGACAAAATGCATATGTTTTTACGGAAGGCGACATTTTTGTGTTACCGTTGAAGCGTAATTTGATGGCACCTATTCCAAATGCCGAAAATACAAACAACTTTCAGTTTTAGGGAGGAATAAAAGTTCCTATTTTCTTTGTACAAAACTGCAATTTAACCTTTTAAGTTTTAATATGTGTGGATGTTATCTTGCAAAGATTTTGGGAAAAGGTACTGTCCTTGTTTGTGAAAATTGCATGTCCGGTATGCTGTCTGCTTCACATGCTTGATGCAACTCCAGCAAACCAGCGACCTTTGTCGAAAAGCATATATTGCCCCTTTAACAGTTAAATACCAACTGTAGAACAGGTTCGGTTTTTTTCTGTCACAAGCAAAATTAGACTTTTCTGGTTGGACGTTGCAGAAAGATGCGCTTCATCTTTACGAAGGTCTTTATTATGATGTAAATCTCCCCAAAATTATAGCTTCGTAATTTTGAAATGCCGTCATCGAGATTTAGATGCAAGATATGAATAATAAGAAATACATACTAAAGATATTATACAATAACATTATGGTACAAAATTTGAAAGTGTTAAATTAAAAAAACTAGGCAGGAAACGTTAACATGGCCGCCAAATCACTTCGATTGGTTGATTTACCATGCACAATGGAACCTGTCTGTTATGACAACATTTGTGAACATCACAAATAGTATATCTTGTTGATAGGTCCCTTTTAACAATATCATTAAAATGGTTTTATACGTAGGGGATAAAATGGTGGTTGGTTGATAGTTGTTGAAGTAGTAGTGTTTGTTCGCAGGTGGTCTTTGACATTAGTAATATCATCGTAACGGTGTTGAGAAAACTATTCATTTAAGTATAAATGAAATACATTTCTTGTGGTACGCGGCAACAAGCCTTCAGGTCGGCTGATTATTGCAAAGTCAGATTATCTACTACAAAATTATATACGTATTATTTGAAGTTCGCAGACGGCTTGCGGTGAGATTTAATCAACTGTATACAGCTGAGCTTCCAGAGTATACAAAGAGCGCATATGTTTCCGAATGATCGATTTTTATGACTGGAATTTGTTTATTACTGGAGTCTTTCATATCGTTTCATGAGAACACTAAACATTTTACAACCAAAACATTGCTTCCTTTGTAAGGTACTTCCCACTTGCTTAAGCATTGTATTTCAAACAATATAAATCTTTCTACACAGAATCAAATTTTAAAAAATATTAAGTAAGAATTTGGAATTATAGAATACATTTTGTTTGGTGGGTTCTTTTTAGAAAAACATGGAACGCAGATATTCGTTGAATTGTTACTTCACACGAGGAGCCTGCAGTATCATAGAAAATGTTTACACCAAAATACAGACATGAGTGTTTTTATCAGCCTTTTAGCACATTGGCCCTTTAATTGGCATCTGCTTCTCTGCAAACGTGTGAGGAAGCAGCTATCAGACTAAATCGTTTCCTAAGACAGTAGGATCGTAATACAGATATCTTCAAATTTTGTTACTTTATCATTTTTTATTTTTTATTGTGCTTGAGGAGAGGAACGGTCGTCGATATTCACATTTTTGAAATGTATTGTGATTTTGTGTCATTTTTATGGATTTCTGACATATTTTAGACACGAGGATTGTGTTACTTGTAAATAAATCGCAGTCTTCTTTCCAACAGCAAGATGTTTTCCTCGATATCGTGTGAGTGATTTAGCTGCGGTTTCTTGCATGAGAGATGGGGTAAACAATTCCAAATGATACAATTCGTTCAAACTTTGTATATGAAAACAGTGTCATGTTGGAAACAGAATAGTTCAAAAACAAGCATAGCTCATAGACTTTGTTTATGAGATATCTGCCATTGAAATAAGTATTTTCTCCAAATGTACGTATTGGTGACCTTTTAACATTTTTCTATGTTTAACAAAAGCACCCCCAACTGGTGCTGGACGCTCGACTTTCTTGTAGTTGATAGTACCCTTGCACATCGGTGAGTGAAAATTCTAAGAGTAACAAGGGCAGATAATTCATAAAAATAGGTCAAAGGGTTAGCATCCTTGTCAGCATGGACTCCCCCTGTGATGGTGAATAACTATGTTAAGTTTCAAGTTGATATCTTTGATAGTATTTAAGAAAATGACTCGGACAATAAACTTAACCAACGCACAGCCAGACGCACACGATCCCGTCACGACAATAGCACTACTTTTTTCTCCGAAAAGTCGAGCTAATGATAAATATGATACACTGTTCATATACAAAGTTTGAGAACAAAATAGTTTATTAAGAAATGTTTTCCCATATCTTACAAGAACCTGTCGCGAACGCCCTTAACATCAAAGAACAAGTTACCAATGTATCAACATCTCCCTTTATTGTTGTACTGACAAATATAAAGCATACAAATATAATGCCGACATACCAATTTAACATACATAGCCACAGGATGTGACCACTTGGAAACAAGTACAATGTGCAGAACCACAGCGTCTAACTTAATTACGAGTTCTCCCGGAATAATTTCAGATTCCGCTCAGTAACGAGGACAATAAAACTAAGATCGCCATGGCGTGAGATAGAATTGTCCTCATTAGTACAAATAACTCAAGTTCTGTACAGACATCATGTAGTTTTGATGAATTAAGGTTTAAAAACACAAATAAAATACAGATTCAATGCACGATGTGTTGATAATTTTAATGGCAGGATTGGTTTGATAGCAGAAACCAAAAATTCAGGAATAAAATCAGCATTATCGGATAAATATGTTGACGTAAAGCATTTTGCGTGTCCTTGTGTGGCCTTTCTGTACAATTTTGAAATAATTGTTTTTTCGTTGTGTTGTGTGTCTCACTCGTAAACAAAACCAATTGAAGAAACATGTATATTTTCACCTCCGAGATAAGCGCACACGTCAATTGTGGTTTTCTACTTTTTGTAATGCATGAATTATTTTTACATTGGCGTTGTGTTTTCTTCGGCTGCGACAAAGCCACACACAGGGATACGGTATAATGCGCAATTGGCGCGCACCCAATTATATAACGTAATTATTACATTAGTTCCATTATCTAAGACTTTACCAGTTTCAGTAACACGTTCATTTAATTCTACTAATATTGTCACCAATAGCACGTCGAAAATGACATTGTCACGAAACATAAAACCACAAGATGGCTGTATTCATGTCTCATTTTCTCTTGATTAATCCTATTAATGTGTAACAAGATACGTTTACTGCAGGGAAAGCATTGATTAAGGCACTACAAAACATGTCTAACACGTTGACAATCTCAGTCTATAAAGCCGATGTAAGGCGTTGATTAAACACAAGTACTTAGGTCATACTTAAACCGTTTATGATTCCCTTGTCAACAATAGGTGTTCCACTTATATTTGAACAGTTTTGGACATCCGATAGTTTCCATGTATAATCGTCATGTCTCCTTTTGACAGTGTATTGTAACGTGTAAAGTAACATATACACTCACTGTTTATTATATTTGCAATTCGGTTAGAACCCAAATCAACAAGGTAGAGACCAAATGATCCAATTGATGCAGTTTATATTTTTCTTCCGTCATCAGCGCTGAACTATCCTCAATATTCCTAAGACGATGAATGCAGGATTGGTACAATCATGTATTCTTCAGCATTTACTACTATGTCGTAATAAATTTCACAATTTTGACCGTACGTAATCCAAAGGGTGGTTTTACGTCGGGGCTTGTAGCTGGGTCTCTGGAATTTGTCGCCAGGAAAGAGATGTGGTAAACGTTTTAGAACCTTATTGAACATAGGGCTGTATGTTCACCTTTATCCTTTCATTCAGTTTTACCAGTACAGCGAACAACAGTACATGACATGCAACCGACCGCAAACACCGGCTTAATAAAACGTCTCGTCAGCGGTTACATAAGAATTCCAATCATCATTAGGAAGTAGGAAATACAGCGTTAAAGACTTTTGTCTGTCTTCATAATGTTTTTGGTATTGAGCTATTGAACGACGATTCCTGTTAGGAGTTTGGGAAGCAATAATTTCGAAATGGCTATTCCAAACTTCGTTACAGTGTCTCACGTTTGGGTGTTGGATTTGTCCTAGCTGGGTATCAAATATGGTACTCCACGGGTACGACCATTGCAGGCGTCGTCACTGTTGGAGTGTTTTTGATAGTTTGTGTCATTTATATAAGAGCAACAGAAAACAATATACGTTTCTCATGACGAAAATTACTATTTGTCTCACCAGAAATAGTAGATCCATGCTCTATCAACACCTTTTAGATGTTTCAATCAGAGTGCCTGGTCTTGAACTACCAAACATATACCTTCCACAGGAATAGATGTTGGTTATAATCATTTTGCAAACAAACTGAACAGCGAGTGTGAACATGTATGTAACAAGACAAATTACAATAATGGTACGTTGTTAAAGAGATATTCATCTACATTTTGTTAACACTTCAAACAAGAGGGTCATGATGGCCCTATATAGCTCACCTGAGTAACATGTCCCTATGCAAGCATGTACAAAATGTGAATATTAACATTGGACTGTTGGGAGTCTCTGAAAATGCTATTATGCATCAATGCAGTCGGCCTAGCAATGTTCCCAATGTAACAACTGACCCCACACCTGGTGGCCATGTTTTGGTCAAATCATGAAAGAATTGCCACTTTTGTAAGACGTTTTATTTTATAGATATATAGGAAAGAGCACGCACGTGGAAAGAGCCCCACCACCTGGCGCCAATGTTTTTTGACGAATCAAAATCATTTCAAGGAATGCCAGAGGGTCACCCAAGAAACATGTGTGTAAAATGAACATGTGTGTAAAACTATTTTGAAATTAGCCAAGTTGTTTCAGAGGAGATGTCGTCTGAATGAATTGTTGATGATGCACGCAGGACCGACGGACGAAGAGCGATCACAAAAGCACTTTGTCACTATTTGACAGGTGAGCTAATGAAATGGGCGCATCTCTTATATATCCTGACCATATTGGCTGGTGCTTGTTTATATGTTTGAACATCAAGGGCCAAAAGTTCGAGTCAGAAGACGGCCTAATCGAACGTCTTGTTATGAAATTAGGATCATTTTTGCAGCTTGAAATCCAAGACCATTTAATGTGATCCTTAAGCTTTTTGGGACTACATGTATTTTAACAGCTAAAATTGGGACTTGTCATCCTAAATGTAAAACGTTGGAAACAACCTAAACATTAGTTATGCATTAATGATATCAGTACTGTAAAGCTATGTAAAGGTATTTTAGTGTTTCATCTCTTCAAAAAGCCAAATCGGGTTGAAATATTGAGATATAGAGTGGTTTTGCAACAAATACAACCTAAACACTGCTGTATGTTTTAGAACGGTTTATTTATTATAACAATGAACATTTAAGTAACTTGAAACAATATAGAACATTGGAACAATAAAATACATATATGACATTATTATAAACACACTCACCGACACACTATGTCTTTTGTTTGAATCATCTGCGATTTCGGAAAGGATGTTTTCGTCTATCCGTATTAGATTCTAGTTAGAGACTTGGACATGAAAGGCTTAATAAGCCATTAAATATGAAGTTTGGGTCAATAAACTACAATCAAACAATATTTCAAAGTATGACCATACGTAACATGGACCAATGTCAACCAGCCAAACAAAATACACTACACTCAGAAGGTCTCTGAAAGAAACGCATTAAATAACTATAATAACATGATAAGAACAAGGTGAAAACATGATATAGAAAACATGACATAGAGAAAGACATATTAACAGTATCTACAGAAGCACATAATTATAGGTTACTAACCACCAAATGCCTACACGGACCAAAATCAAGTAGTCCTGTAAACAAGAGGGCCATTGGCCCTATAGCGCTCACCTGAGTTTGTTGCAATTATGGCAGTAATAGCCAAAACAAAGTGTTCATTAATATTAATTTTATATGATTAGATGAGGACAAAGATGTAACTGTGGTATAATACTCAATAATGGAAATAAGATGCAAGTCAGTTATATAGTGCCCATTAGCCTTACTACACAATCATGTTTATACTAAAACTCAAAATCAATGGGGATCATGAATTACATCATAACATGTCAAGACTAATGAACACAAAGTTTAAATATTACCTCTAGAGCGTAAACAAGGTTTTTCTTCAATGTGACCTAGTTTTTGACCCCAGATTACCCAGTTGTGAGCTTGACCTAGATTTAATAGAGACACACATTGTGACCAAGTTTCATTAAGATTACATAAAAAAAATGTGACTTCTAGAGGGTTAATATGGTTTTTCTTTGATGTGACCTGGTGACCTACTTTTTGACCCCAGATAACCCAGTTTCATACTTGACCTAGATTTTATAGAAACATAAATTTTGACAAAGTTTCATTAAGTTTATGTAGAAAAATGGGACCTCTAGAGTGTTAACAAGGTTTTTCTTTGATGTGACCTGGTGACCTAGTTTTTGACCCCAGATGACCCAATTACGAATTTGACCTAGATTTCATAAAGACAAACATTGTGACCAAGTTTCATTAAGATTATGTCAAAATTGTGACCTCTAGAGTGTTAACAAGGTTTTTCTTTGATTTGACCTAGTGACCTAGTTTTTGACTCCATATGACCAAGTTACGAACTTGACCTAGATTTCATAGAGACAAACATTGTGACCAAGTTTCCTAAAGATTAAGTGAAAACTGTGACCTCTAGAGTGTTAACAGTCCAATTGTTGACGGCGCACGACGGACAAAAGGGTGATCACAATAGCTCACCTTGAGCACTTCTTGCTCAGGTGAGCTAAAAACTGATTTGGCTGGGAATGGTGGTATGTCTTGACAAATCAGCATTAGAATCATGTAATTGGGTTTAATTGCTTTGTACATATGCATGTGATGTAGTTAAACTGTTTTATTAAATTTTTTTGATATTTTGGCTAAAATGTGAAAGTAGGTTTGTGGCTAACGGACTTCGAATCAGTCCGCACATGTGAGAAAATATGTTCGCCGTGTTTGACGAACCAAATTTTTCTTATATGATACACAACCCCCTGATTTTCATTTTCTTGAGGTTATATGCTATTTCTATTGATTGGTGTATTTAGAGGTCCCCATGGACAAAAGTTTGACATTTTTTGGGTCAGCAATTTGTCACTTTACATTGAGTTATGGTGGTTTGGTACATATAACAAGTGCTGTCCACGAACAGCGCGCTCCACTATTGTCAGTGACATGCTAGGATAGTATAATCATTATATATTCAAAACATAATGCTTCATAGCAGCAGCATTACCTTCTGATGTGTAGAGGTTGGGGCTTCCAAGTCGAAAAGGCAGATAATTTGGACAAAGTACAGGAAAGAGTTACCTACTCCAGTGAAGGTGTTGGGTTCATGATGGTGAACAAGTAAGCAAAGTATCAAAGGAATATGACAATACACTATAATCGAACTAGGCCTAGATAGTATGGCTATAAGCAGTGTTTGCATTAGAGTACAAACAAGTCCAATTTCATACTTTTTTGGTAATTAAAGGACCATAACCCAATAAGCCTTAGCCGATTTGGCCTATAATCGAACTAGGCATTATGCCCATAAGCATTGTCACCAAGTTTGAAGACGATCGGATAAAAGCTGTGTGTGTTTGAGCACAGACAAACTGCTGGATGCAGCCTCCCACCCATAATATGTTTTTCAAACGGGCATACGTAAAAACTGTACCTGAAGTTTAACATTTGCACTAAAGTGAAAAGGGGACTTAATTTCAACAAAATGCTCAATAGAGTTACCTACTCCTATGAAGGGGTTGCAGTCATGATGGTGAACAAGAATGATAAGTATCAAAGCAATATGTCAAAGGACTTTGAAATATAAGAGGTTCAAAAAACCTGTACCTAAACTTTAACATAAGCAATACGCTGGTCCCAATGCCGATGCTCGTTCGACTGCAATAACTCTCCTTATTGTTTGAATGGTGAAGCTAAAATGGGGGCATTATTTCAACAAAATGCTTGATATAGTTATCTACCCAAGTGTAAGGGTTGGGGTTATGATGGTGAACAAGTATGCAAATATCAAAGCAATATGTCAAAGAACTTTGAAAATATAAGCATCACGCCGACACCGACGCTCGGGTGACTGCAATAGCTCCCCTTATTCCAGGAATATTGAAGCTAAAACCTATTTACACACTACTGAATACAATCAGTGTGGACAACTTAATAAGGTACAGTCAACTCTCGTTAACACGAATTTCACGGGACCGTGGAAATTACTTCGACATAACGAAAATTCGAGATAGATTCGGCATCGAAGTTGCAAGTTTTCTAGCTTCTGTCATTTTATGCCGCCATATTGCTACGTTCGTAAGAACGACATGTTCGTGTGAATTGCTTGTTTTGATATTTATGTACATGTATTCCTCCAAAAAAAATGCATTTTATTCATTTTCGTTTGTGTACGTAGTGTTGTTTGCCTTAATATATGATGATATGTTCTTATCAGTAAGTGTAGTGTATCACATGCTAATGTACGTGTACGATATTTCAACTTCAACTTCAATATTTTATTTGACTAAAACATATAAAATGTTTATTGCCAATGCCATAATAAATCGAGACAATTGTTCGAGATGACATGTTTATTGATGTTTGGACGTAACTCGAATATTTATAACATGTTTTACGTAAATTGTGCAAACAAATATTTGTTCAACAATGGAAGGCGCGAAAATTACAGGTAAATCGAAGATTTCAGACTGGCGAGGTGTGGAAAACATTGTACACTAGTCGAACACGATCAGACTTCGACTAGACTTCGAGATGAACAGTAGATTAACAGTGCAAATTAGTTAATTGAGACCAAATAAATAATTCGACATAACGAAAATTCGAGCCGAAACTTCGAGATAGGTCTCGAGATTTCATATAGACAAAGAAGGAGAAAAATCAGGACTTGAAAAAAACATCGACATAACGGAAACTTCGATATAAGCGAGTTCGAGATAACGAGAGTTGACTGTAAATATAAACTTATAGTTCCGTGAGCATTATAAGAAAAATACACTGCAAATTTCTCAAAAGAAATTTTAGATTTAGTTCTATTTTATGGTGCATCTCCAACCAATGGTTGTGAATTTGAATAAAAAGGACTAAAAGTATACACTGGGTAAAAGAAGGAAAACTACAATGTAAATCAAAATGAACAAATTAATGATGTTACATGTACTTTAAAATAATATTTGATGATTCATTTACCTAGGTAAGACAAAAGAATGAATCTATATACTTGGAATGTATCAATAAGGTATATCTGGTTCATATTGATTATGAGTAAGGGGCATAAATTGACATATATAATTATGGAATAAAGAGTTTATACATAAAATTCACAGTGACCTTAACATTTACAGATTTGTTATGAACTGATACAAACATTATTGTCATAACCAGATATAAATATTTGACAAGAAAATGACTTACAAATAAAATATTATGACCAGTTACGAATATTGGAGCAATTTAATGATTTTTTATGACAAGCAAACATTTGACAAGGTAATGACTTACAATCTAATGATTTGTTATGACAAGTGAACATTTGACAAGGCAATGACTTACAATTTTAATACTTGTTATGACCAGATATGAACATATGATTAGGCAAAGGCCTTACAATATAATGATTTGTTACGAACAGTTATGAATATTTGACAAGGCAATGACTTACAATTTAATGATTTGTTATGAACAGATATGAACATTTGGCGAGGCAATTACCTGAAAATTAAATGATTAGTAATGACCAGATATGAACATTCAACAAGGCAATGACTTACAATTAACTGAGTTGTTATGAACAGATATATATTATGAACATTTAGCAAGGCAATAACTTACATTTAACACAGCAATGACTTTCAATTTACTGATTAGTAATGCCCAGATATGAACGTTTAACAAGACAATGACTTACAATTCACTGATTAGTTATGACCAGATATGAACATTTAACTAGGAAATGACTTACAATTTAATGATTTGTTATGAGCAGATGTGAATATTTGACTAGACATTTACCTTACAATTTAACAATTTGTTATGACTAGCGAACATTACACAAGGTAATGATTTACAATTTAATGATCTGTTATGACCAGATATGAACATTTGACTTGGAAAGTATATCTATAATATCACATTGTTATATAAAAACAAAGCAGAGTGATGACTAGTAACAGAACAGTCATACAGTAAAAACAAGAGGACCAAGATGGCTCACCTACGTACATTGATCCAGTAGACCTATGTTCAAACATGTACCTTGATTTTGGTTGGCATGGTAACCAGAGGTGTGCATGGATTTTAACTATTCGGCTATTTTTAGAACGTACCACTCAATAAACATTGTTACCATTTTATAATGAAACCAAACTGTACTTTCAGAAAATATTTTATTGTAGGGAACATTCCTATGAAGTTTGGTTGAAATCGGTTGAGTGGTATAGGAGTCGTTCGAGTAAATTTTTGATGGACACATGGATGATCACAACAACTCACAATGTCACAATGTGACTACTGAGCGAACATAAGTTATCTTAAAAGATAAGAGTATTTGGTTCTCTGACCTGAGTATTAACTTCAACAAGTATATAGTTCTCTGGCCTGAGTATTGCCTTCAACAAGTATTTAGTTCTCTGACCTGAGTATTGACTTCAACAAGTATAAAGTTCTCTGACCTGAGTATAGACTTCAACAAGTATCTAGTTCTCTGAGCTGAGAATTGCCTTCATCAGAGATTTTTTGAAATAAGAAATACAAGATAAAATCAAAAGTCCATATTAGCCCTATTTGGTTTGCCTAAGTAGCATTGTACTTTTATTAACAATTGGAAGTAGTCAATCCCTTGAGAGGGTAAATAAAATGCAAGGATAATCATTTGTATAATCTTGGTAAGGTGCAAAGGCAACATTCTGAAGATTTATTATTCAAGGTCTAGGCCGTGTGGTTATTGAATTGGCTAGCTATCAGAACATGGTTTAAGCAATAAAAAGTTTTTTCACAAGTAATTTCCCACAGCACTAATATCAGCACATACATGCAAGTGTATCCAGTCGTATGTTTATCGATTATGATAAGCCCGCGAATGTCCACGGTATGGACCCAAAATACACTTATTGCCTTGATTGCGACGTGAATTTGGAACGTAGTTATCATTTCTGTAGGGACCAAGATCATTGACAATGTTCACCTGGAAATTTGGTATCTGCATTTGAGACATATCAACTCCACTAAAGTCTGACTTTCTGATTGGGCCTCCATATTTATTGATATTATGCTGCTGTTCTTCATACACCTCTCCCCCAAAGTTGTTGTTAGGCAGTAGAGGTTGCCCACAACCGAAGCCTTCATTGTTTCCATGGAAGTTGTTAGTGAACTGTCGTTGAAGTTGCATGTTAACATCTGGTAGATCGTTAGTGAACTGTCGCTGAAGCTGTTGTTCAACATCTGGCATAAGGTTCAGGTTCCAATTATCATTTTGGTTGTTTTTATACATATTATTGTTTCGTTGCCAATTATTTTCCACATTACAGAATTGACCTTGTTGAAAGTTATGCTGGACACTAAACTGTGGCGCTCCGAAGCGGAAATTTTCATTCTGAAATTGTGTGCTTGGCCTCGCCTTACTAGCATTAATCTGAAAATGAATAAACAGTATATAAAGGGGTGATAAAGAAAGGCAAACTTTGGAACATCCTTTCATCCATGATAATAGAAAGCGGATAACAATATCTAGAATGAGCACATGCAATTTCCAATTAGATTTCCAATAAACACAATAGTTCCTACTCAGACATTTCATAAATTTGTAATAAATGTTAGTGACCTCATTAAAACAATGAAAGTTTACCATTTGCTCCTGTGTGTTGCCTAACAGGGTATTTCTTGCATGATGTGGTGTAGTTTTACTCCAAGCTTCAGTGATATGTGTAAGAATCAAGTTGGTTATACGTCTATGTGCTGTCATATCCCAATGTACACCATCACCTTATTATAGAAATAAACAAGACTGCGTTTAATAAACGATTATGCCCCCAGTAAAACCCTTGTTCATAGTAACTACTAACTAGCTAAGCTGTTCAAGGCCATAATTATGTTGAAATGTTGGATAGAATAACATGGCGTTAACAATGTAAGGGGTTTATGATGGCAAACAAGTTTGCCAAATTTGAAAGCAATGCCTTGATGAACTTTGAAAAGTTTGAGTTTCAATGTTTAACTTTTTCAATGGAACAGACAAACAAATGGACAAAGAGAAGGACGATCATGATATAACTCCCACATCAGTAGATGCCGGAGCATGAAAACATTAGTAATTTAACCAAAGAGTCATAACTTTGAGTAATTTGGTTTTATTGGGTTGAAGATGTTAAAAACACCATCAATTGTCAAAAATGTGTTGGTCTATCTAAAATCATTCGTGTACAGCCCAAAGCCAACAGACACTGAAATCATTAGTGTACATCCCAAAGCCAACAGACACTGAAATCATTAGTGTACATCCCAAAGCCAACAGACACTGCAATCATTTGTGTATAGCCCAAAGCCAACAGACACTGAAATCATTAGTGTACAGCCCAAAGCCAACAGACACAGAAATCATTAGTGTATAGCCCAAAGCCAACAGACACTGAAATCATTAGTGTATAGCCCAAAGCCAACATACACTGAAATCATTAGTGTACAGCCCAAAGCCAACAGACACAGAAATCATTAGTGTACATCCCAAAGCCAACAGACACTGAAATCATTAGTGTATAGCCCAAAGCCAACAGAAACAGAAATCATTAGTGTATAGCCCAAAGCCAACAGACACTGAAATCATTAGTGTACATCCCAAAGCCAACAGACATGTCTACCCTCCTGAGAAACATCAAATGAAAAGTAAGAAGGGAAACATACTGATTAGAACTGGCAGACATCTTGAAAATGTCATATTACATTAAAAAGACATCCCAGACAAAATAAGATAATATAAGTAGATTTCTAAAATTTATCAAGAGTTATGATCCAGAAAAAACTTGCACATATTGTCTAAATATGAGCATGTTTTTTGTGTTAGCAGAACATAGCAGGGATCGTAGATAACAGCTTCTGTATACATTCCTGAACATATGGAGAATTGATAAAAGCAGGGATGGGTCACAGGTAACAGTATTATTAATAAAGAGTAAACAAAAGAAATATTTTTTTATATAAAATTTATAAAACGATTGTTTTACTCTTTATCAATGATACAGTTACCTGTGGTATGGGTCTGATAAAAATACATTGAAAGTGTAAACTTTCTATTTGGACAGCCATTACTACATACCTGCTCTCCTCTGGAGCTGGTGTCGGAGGAAGAAATGTAGATCTAATGTATTGTAACCATATTGTAACGCCAACTGAAATATCGTCATAAAATGTGAGTTTTCAATTTACTACATTACCATGATAGTGCAAGCAATTAGCCCAAAAGGCAGACGAATCTGAAATGCATTACAATGTATTGATAAAAATAATTACCTAAAGTGATATCAGTGATGTAAGGTTGAGTATCTATCTATTGTTACTGAATAAATATCCCGGTAGACCATTTTTGCTACAGGTTTGAGGGCTGTAATCCCGAGGATTCATGTTTAATTCAGTCACTTTTTATCGTCTGTGCATTCAAGTCTGTGGGATTTCCAGTCCTCATAGCACTGCCTGATTGATTGGTAGTGGTGTTTTAAAGGATCCCTATTATTTCTTTCACTTTTTTAGAAAACGTGTTTTGTTTATGAAAACATATTTGCTAGCTCTAATAGATGCATTAAAAGTTTCACAAAATCCTGAAACAGATCTGACAATTTCCCACCTTATAAATGGTCTTGAAATATTTGCAATACTTTCTCTTGCAAGACTTTTTTGCAAGGGTTTTTGACACAAATACATATGTCTCCCAAGAAGGACCATAACTCCATCTGACCTAAAATTCATGACAATTTATTATAGGCTCAAATAGGCTTGCTACCAAGTATTCAAGTGCAGTTCCATTGAAATCCACAGTACGGTAAGACCATTCACTTCAGGAAGAGAATATGGCGGTTACGACCTCAAATCACGACTTACCATAGTTGTTTATAATGTCCTGTTATAGTCCTTTATTAGGCGCACTTCATATATATGAGTAGTTCAGAGTCAACAGTAGTCAATAAGTTTAGTTCCAGAGAGTATATTTACCATGAGCCAGTTCCAGAGAGCATATTTACCATGAGCCAGTTCCAGGGAGCATATTTATCATGAGCCAGTTCCAGAGAGCATATTTACCATGAGCCAGTTCCAGAGAGCATATTTACCATGAGCCAGTTCCAGAGAGCATATTTATCATGAGCCAGTTCCAGAGAGCATATTTACCATGAGCCAGTTCCAGAGAGCATATTTATCATGAGCCAGTTCCAGAGAGCATATTTATCATGAGCCAGTTCCAGAGAGCATATTTATCATGAGCCAGTTCCAGAGAGCATATTTATCATGAGCCAGTTCTAGAGAGCATATTTATCATGAGCCAGTTCCAAGGGGGCATATTTACCATGAGCCAGTTCCAACGACCATATTTACCATGAGCATATTCAGTGGGTATATGGACAGTTCCATAATCCCCATTTATAGTACAAGCTGTTGCCATTTCATGTGCATTTGTAGTAAATAATACATCTTTCATTGAAACTAGGTCATTCAGCTTGGGCATTCAGCTTTTTTATTTCTGCAACTAGTTTATTTAGCTTTTTGATGTCTGGCACTTGGGCGGATCATCATCGTTCGGCTGTGTATCGGGTATTGTGCCCTGTATGTTTTTATGTTTTTTGTACTTGGCTAGTTAAGTTGAGTGTTGCCTTCCCTGTAACGACTTAATTTTATCTTGTTGTGAATGGAATTTTATATTGACCTTCTTATTGTCACAAACTCTTCAGTTAGTTATAGTAATATTTGAATTACGTAAGACTAAGTGATTTCCTGTGACCAATATTTTTTTTTTAAAAATGTCGAGCATAGCCTTTATTTGACAGTCAGCTTTCCGCTGAAATATGGCAGGCATATATATTAGTGCCTCCACCTGGTTTGAACCCGGGTCCCCAGATTAGACGGCGAGCGCGCTAACCATTGAGCTACGGGGGCCACACAAATAAAAACAAAACCATTTTCAATAGTTCATGCATGCTTCTTATCGTAGGACATATTTTATTCGTCTTTGAAACCTTAGTTCATAAATACTACTGTATGTCAGAACACAACTTGAGACATTTGTACTAATTAATGAGGACAATTCTATCATATGTCATGACGATCTCATTTTAAATGTGTCCTCATTACTGAGGGGAATCTGAAATCATTCTGGGAGAACTCATAATAAGACTTGGAAAATTCACGAAAAAATAGATTTTAATGTCAGCCAACCATAATTTGGCACAAATGGGTACATGCTGTTTTGTAGCAGTGGCCTTGACCGCACAGGCCCAACTTCAATCTAAAGCGGTGTTTTCACACAAGCTTCCCCCTCAGCAAGTTCCATCTGATATTTCATTCGTAACTTAAAAGTTATTGAGAAGAAGCATTTTTTAAATTTTCTTTCAAGTGACCATGACCCCACTGACCCTAATTTCAATCACAAGTGTAGTATTCTCACAAACTGAAGATACCTACATAGCAATTTTCATGATCTCTCATTCCTAACAAAAGTGATTGACAGTTTTTTTTCTATGTTTAGTAATGATGACCTAGACCCAACCAGATCCGAATTGAATTCAAGGTAATGACTATTTTCAGTAACAGTGACCTTGACCTAATCCACGCCACTTTCGGTCCCAAGAAGTGTTTTCACACAAGATACCTACATGGCAAGTTTCATCAAGATATCTGATTCCCAACGAAAGTTATAGAGCGGAAACGTTTTTTTTAGTTGGAAAATCTGGTTAATTAAGTTCGACACTGTGGTTCTGTACAATATACTTCTTTCAAGTGACAATGGCCTGTGGCTATTTTTGGCAATTTATGCTGGCAGTCCTAGATACTACAGACTTAACCAAACATTTTGGTATATAATGTCTTGTTAACACTGGGTGGTCCAACTTAACTTATTTTCCTGACATTGTCACCCTACCAAATATTTGTTTGCTGGGTAATGTTGCATATTATTTTTATGTTCTATTTTTGCTTTTATCTTGGTACAGTCAGATCTCGGTACAACGACACTGTTTGTTTCCGATCAAAATGTCGTTATAACGAATTTGTCAGTATACTGAATTTCACAAGTGACTATAATTTTGATTAGGAGATTGTTTCATAGAAATCAATTAATGATTAACATATAATTTTTTATGTCATAAAATTGACATATCGGCAAAATCAGCAGTATGAAACTATCGTAATTGCATAAAAATAGTATTTAAAATAAAATAGATCTACAATGTTTTGAGAGAGCTACAAAAAAGTGCATTCGAATTTAAAGGTGTACGGATACTACTACAGTTACCTATAAAATATAACACTCTAGAAAATAAATCGGTAATTGATTTGGTTATAAATTATAACCCTATCGTCTTTAAGACTTGATGAATTGATAAATCAAGTCGAGAAATCTCAATTAACATTGTTTATTTCGTGCACTGTACAATTTCGAAAATATGAATATATGCGATGACTTTGCTTATCTCCCTTGATAACGAATGCGCGAGCTGTAGTACACAAACTGTGATTCGACTGTGAAAGGTTCCATTATTATAATGAGAGCAATTAAGATGGTTTTCACAAGTATAATTATAGAATTAAGCTTCAAACTTCGACGGTGACCTTGTGGAAAGCCGATAAATAGTTCATGTGTGAAATATAGTCCCTTGACATTGTCAGTATATCGAGTATTAATTACTTTGTAAACAATCGATTTGTTCCCAATTTTTTGCTGTCGGTGTCGGTAAGTGAATATGTCGTTATAACGGATACAATTAACGTTGTATAGAATTGATGTCATTATAACGAAATTGTCAGTATATCGGGTGTCATTGTAACGAGATCTGACTGTATATGCATTTCAATATAAGGAAATGTTGCCACCTTGATAGTTTGCTGTCTGAATACAATCATGCAATTCGGAAGAAACAAAGATCTTAAAAGCATAATGGTCTACAGATGTTCATTCAGACCACCTATGTGTCTGGTGTTATTTGTGAAACTTTATCATATTACAAGCTTGGATTCAAAGAGTGGAGGTCTGGGGGTACGGATATCACAGGAATATTGGTACAAAAATCTGGTCATCTTATATATTTATACTGTTTTTTTAGGGCTAAAAATTTGATCAGGACAACCCTCTTAGGAAAGCTATAGCTGTTTGGACCCCTGGGAAAAATAGCTGATCAGACCCTCCTTAGGAAAACATTCTGGATCCACAAATGGTATAATAGGATAGGCAGTCTGAATGGAACAACAAGAGACTGATAGAATCAATGAGGCTAATAAAACAGTACAATTGACTAATACAACAACTCTAGGGAGTAATTTACTATATACAGCTAGTTAATCAACTACAGTCCACTTTCATTATCTCCATTTTTTCCGGAACCGTGTAAAATAATTTGTCTTAACAAAAATTGACATAATCATCATAAGGCCAAGCTGGTCATAATTCACACAAGACAAATAAGGGAAAGTATTGTGACTATTAAAAGACATAGATAATGACTTAAACAAGATAAAATAAGTAACCATTGTGTTAAGACCTACTGGTCAACAGTATTTCATTCTTATGGAGACTTGTAACCAAGTTAAATTATCCTGACATGGGCAAAACAGCATTTAACTAGAACTATTTATACAGAGTGTTGATCAAGCAAGGGTGATATCATATACCAGTATCATTTTTAACTACTTCTGTAGCAAACACCAGGAGGCCGTTAACATGAGCGAGCGCTACGTAGCGCTTTCTACAGTAGGCAATCCATGCCTTCTATATTTAATTGAACGGGAGGTAACTGAATAAAGGCGCTCGGTAGCGTTTTGCTTAGGCAACGGACCCCATACCTATTATATACATTCAAAGCGGACACTCAACCAACAGGCTACAAAGGTGGGTTGCTAAGAGAGATAAACATACAGAGAGTCTGTGCAAGGTGCTTGGTTCTATAAATACTACATGTGGCATATTTATCACATGTAACACATGAAGCATATAATGGAGAAGTTATTACGCATACATTACTAATTTTAAAATAACGAAAGAATATAAAACATACATGTATTGATAAATCGGTAATCCTATATAGAACTAACTACCATTATCAAATATTGTGTGGGGAGAACTAACTCATTTTTCTCTGACTACCATAATTCAACTTCAATTATTGTATCCAGTTCAGACGATTGACTTTTATTTCCCAAAAAAACACTATGGCCCATTCAATTTTGAGTTGTCATAGCCAGACATAGTATTTTTCCATGGCCTTGGCCATCAGGACACTGTTTCTAAATAAACTCTTAACTGTAATAATGTATATGAGATGATGCAACCTCTGTACAGGTTCAGGATGTCTTAAGCAGTTCATACAGCCTTTTTCCTGCCAAATTCCCAATGGCAATTTCTTTTCTTTTTTTTATCTGTCGAATTCCAAGAAAGCCATTAAAAAACAAGACAAAAAAGCTAACAGCCAATGTAGAAGTTTTTTTACTCACAAACAGCAACCAATAACATTAACGCATGTTCTGTTCCCGTAAGGAATGTGAGAAAGAAGGATACTTTGCCTAAACCTAAAATAATGAAGGGAAACTACTGAAGGTATTACTATATGAAGTGTCCAGCAATTATCTCCCCTAGATAATAATAGTGTACACAGCAAAGAAGTTAAGTTGAGTGTAAGTTTTAGACTTGCATTAGTGCTTTGAATTTAATTCTTCATAGATCTTTAACAACTAGAAATTGTGGAAGCGAAATACTTTGTATTAGTTTTTGTATTACATTGTAGTACATTAAAATAAAACAAGACTGCGTTCAATAAACGCTTATGCCCCCTGTGGAAGCCTTGTCCATAAATAAGTGTAAGTCCAAAATTAGGTCAAGGTGAAGGTCAAAATGGGGTTAGGTGATACTGGCGTGTGGAGAGTGTTCATACACAACATCCATGCAAGTTTGGAAGCTTTGTAGCAAGCCATATTAATGCTAGAAGAAACGGTCAATTTGGGTTAACCAGGACGGACGGACGGACGAACGGACGGACGGACGGACGAACGGACGGACGGACGGACAGGTGAATCACTATATGCCTCCCAATCTATCGATACGGGGGCATAAAAAATATTTCACAGAGCTACAGATAAGGTTTTAGCCAATTGGGTATTTTACCCCCGGGTTTCAATTTTGATTGGTTTTGACAATTTCAATTGGTATTTAATAAAACTCAAAGGGTAAATAAGCTTTTATGTACTTTTTTTACTATAGCATCCTTTTCTTTTTGGCTATTTCAAATTGTCTTTGCTTTTTCTTACTCCCTCCTCTCATTATCTATTGGGTTTTTTAGAAAATTAATTGGGTAATTACCCCAATACGCAGCCTATCTGAAGCTCTGATTTCAGTTGCAGATAAATGAAGCCATATGAAAGAACAGTTACTAACTTAACTAAGTATGCTGTATATGAATCAAATCTTTTATTGTAACAGTTTGTGTAAATGTTAGTAAAACATTACCCTGGTGTTTAAGGAGGTTAACCCTTTTCTAATAATGTCTTAAGTCCCACTTGATTTCAGTAATATGAAGACTACCCAATCATATTATCTTGACACTGCGCAAACCAGCAGTTACCTTGAACTAACTATGCTGACCAACAAGCAAGGGAGGTATACCAGTACCGCTTTTAATGACTTTAGTATGTTGTGGCCTGGATTTGAACATTCAACCAAAGCACTCAAAGCAGACACTCTACCACAAGGCTATCAAGGTCAACCTAATAAAGGTTTTACTGTATTTCATATTAAATATCTAAGGTTGATATTTACCTTGTGCACATAGAAGTTGGCTTCAAGTATATCCAGCCTTAGACTGACATTGAGGTGTTCTACCTCGGGTATTAACACTCCACCACGAGCCTTCTTAGATATCGGCAATGTCATGTTCCAAATAACGAGACAAGATTTGGGTAAAACTTCATTCAATCGTCGAAATAAAACATCCAGATTCTTCTTATACTGTGTGACTGATGAACTGCCATACCTGGTGTATATAAGGGGCACCAATTTATCAAAGCACTTACGGAACACTAAAACTAACTGTCAAAATTAATTTATTTATAATTCTAAAACAACCGCAAATTGGCGACATATGTACTAGTATGGTTTGTAGGAGTTCATTAACTGAACCACAATAATACTGCAGCTCCAATACCACATATTGTAGTTGTAAAAAAATTATAAAGAATTTAAATTTGTGCATAATTGTAAGATTTCCCTTAGTGCTTTGATAAAACAAAATCCTGGAGTTCAGAATTCAGGATTCTTACAAAGTACTATAGCCATTTAAACAGCCCCAGTAAAGGTCTAAAATGGTGAATTCTGACATAAAATGGAAAGTCAATCTAGCGAAGTTTTCACCAAGAAGGGGTTTAGACAAAAAACATATGTCTCCCACAAAGGGCCATTACCGTAGCAGAAATCATCCGACTTAAAAATTCCTAAAAACATGCACAAGGCGGCTGGGCAACAATTATGCATGTGAAGTTGCAATGAAATCAGACGAATGGTTAAGGAGAACAAGCGCGGACAAACTTTGTATAACCAACACCTCTATCTACCCAGAATCATCACCAAGCAATTGTCCTTTACACAGCTGGAGAACTTCTTTCCAATGAGCAAATCGAAAACAGTCCTATTGTTTTGTCATATTCTCTGACATGATGTTTTGCATTTAACTTTTTCTTTGAATTTTCTCCCAAATATTACAGTACAACATCTCCAGAGCAGCCCTCTGTAGAGCAACAACCTTTAACAACACCTTCAAAATTTCCCTAAGCTGATATTTACTGTACATTCAGCCTCTTTAGAGCAACAACCTCTAAACAACAGACAATATTTGCAACTCCTAAAGGGTCTTGCTCTACACAGCTGTGTACAAAACTTGGGTCAATACAAGCCTCACCTACTGATATCCCACAAACATGAATTCATTATCAACACATCAGGTCTTGGTTCGTCACTTATATCTGACAGTATCGACTCAACATATCCATTGTAACATCGTGTCACGAAGTAGAACCTTACAAGATGGTAGTCAGATTGATACTGTCGCACTTCACGATACTTGACACCATTCGTCATTTCTCCAAGCTGTCCACCCTCGATCAGTTTATCTCCAGAAAATGACGTTTCACCCTGAGAATAGATTATATTTTGTAAAGATTTTCACCATGTTTCAACATTAGATTGTCTGTCTACCAAATGAGTTTTCCTGGCATTAATCGTCTACCAGTATTTGCTCTTCATTAAAGAACTGACAACTTGTCCACATGTGGAGCAAGCAACTGCAGACTCATCCACATGTGGAGTAGGCAACTGCAGAAAATGTAATAGTAGAACAGATAACCTAATATGGAACTTGACCTGTATTTTGTTAAGATGATCATTGTGACCATGTTTCATTAAAATAAAGTGAAAATAAGATCTCCAGAGTCTACACAAGCAAATTATATAGGATGGACGTGATCAGGCAATTCCTCAATAAAGCTATCAGCCGAATCCTTGATTTAACAATAAATGTGATGATTTTCCTACATAATGTTCCACTGTTATGTTTCAAACATATATGTCATGACCACAGCACAAAGGCATCTTTAATTCTCTCAAAATAGAAGAGCAGGTTTTATTCATTTTAATTATAAACATAATTTGTATGCAGTTTAATACGGTATAGAAATCTGTCATTCCCACCAGGTTAATTAAGAAATCAAATTTTAATGTTTTATAATTTCAAAATAAATACTACAACACATTTTGAATTACAATTAGAATAACATGCCCTTCCAAAGCTGCGGGCGAATTATCTCGCAATATATACGCCATACGACAATTCAGTACATGTGATTTATTATCAACAAATCCTAAAATTCATCTTTTTGACATCCAAATCCTGGTTTGAGGTGAGGACAAATGTAGTAGGGTTTGGTTCAAGTTTAATTGCAATGTTCAACTGTAATGTAAAGTATCTAAATTTTTCTGTTTCTAACATGATCGTGTTCATATACAAAGTTTAAACAAAATATCTGCCCAATCTCTCATATAAGAAACTGCAGGGAACGCCTTGAAGGCAACTTTTCACTGCAATGTCTGATGACTGCAGCGTACGCCTTTAAGACAACTTTGTCACTGCAATGTCTGATGACTGCAGCGTACGCCTTTAAGACAACGTTGTCACTGCAATGTCTGATGACTGCAGCGTACACCTTTAAGGCAACTTTGTCACTGCAATGTCTGATGACTGCAGCGTACACCTTCAAGGCAACTTTGTCACTGCAATGTCTGATGACTGCAGCGTACATACACCTTTAAGGCAACTTTTCACTGCAATGTCTGCTGACTGCTGTGTACACCTTTAAGGCAACTTTGTCACTGCAATGTCTAATGACTGCAGCGTACACCTTTAAGGCAACTTTGTCACTGCAATGTCTGAGGACTGCAGCGTACGCCTCTAAGGCAACTTTGTCACTGCAATGTCTGAGGACTGCAGCATACACCTTTAATAAAGCCTTTAAGGCAACTTTGTGACAGCAAAGTCTGAGGACTGCAGTGTACGCCTTTAAGGCAACTTTATCCCTGCTATGTTTGATGACAGACTGACCTTGGCACGGAGATCTCTCTCTGTTAGATATTTGTTCTTCTGTAATAACATCACAAAGTCTTTGTACACAGCTCGCTGAACTACAAATAAAACATGAAACTAGTTTTATTATATCATCCTTGTACATGTATATACACTGCCCTCCACTGCCCTGCACACATGAACTTTTATGAGTTACTTAAATTCGAAAACACCTACAGACAGTAGTAAGACTAACAATTTATATATCAGAAAATAATGATTGCTTTTTTTGTTTTCTGATTGGATTGATACTATGTAACAATTACCTACAAGAAAAAGAGTAAATATCATAGGTATTGAATGACTTTAAGAAGTGCCCTGTTAGTGCTTGTATTGCATCATGCATGTAGTAATACATATAGTTCATCATTCAAGCATATGGCAAACCCATAGTGCTTGTAGTGCATCCTTTCAGCTTGCAGGGCATCCAGCATGGAGTGCACCCTTATAGCTTTTAAAGCATCTCGATGTAGTTCACATTCAATGCTTGGAGTGCATCCATAGTGCTTGAAGTCCACCCTTGGAGCCCAGTACACCCATAGTACTTGAAGTCCACCCTTAAGGGTGTATTGCATCCTGGGAGATTAAGGTCCACTTGGAGCATGTAGTACACCTTTTGTGTGTTGAAGTCCACCCTTGGATAATGTAATGCACTCTTAGTGCTTGAAGTCCACTCTTAGAGCGTAGTACACCCTTAGTGCTTGAAGTCAACCCTTAGAGTGTAGTACACCCTTAGAGCTTAAAGTCCACCCTTAGAGTGTAGTACACCCTTAGTGCATGTAGCATTTAGTGCATCCTTAGTGCATGTAGCGCACCCTAAGTGCATGCAGTGCATCCTTAGTGCATGTAGCGCACCCTTGGTGCATGCAGTGCATCCTTAGTGCATGTAGCGCACCCTAAGTGCATGCAGTGCATCCTTAGTGCATGTAGCGCACCCTTGGTGCATGCAGTGCATCCTTAGTGCATGTAGTACACATTTAGTGCATGCAGCATACCCTTAAGAGTAGGTAGTGCACCCTTAGTGCATGCAGTGAACCTTTAGTGTATGCAGTGCACTTTTGGAGCATAAAGTGCATCCTTAATGCATGTAGCACATCCTTAGAGCATGTAGCACAACCTCAGTGCAAGTAGTGCAACCTAAGTATAAGTAGTGCATCCTAAGTGCATGTAGTGCACCCTTAGAGCATATAATGCATCTATTGAAACTGCCTACACCAAACGAGTAATGTGCTTATTTCACAAGATTTTATTTTATTTATCATTTCATAGCGATTCTCTATAAATAGAAAATGACAACAAGTAAATACTCAGATTTGAAAATACATATAAACAGAATCTAATAAATTATTTTTACCTATAACAAAATATAAATATGACGTGAAAAGAACCTATAGAGTACATTAAATATTGAAGTGAAACACAAAAGATAAATCTAAATAAAAATAAATATACATGTACTTCCAAGTAAATAGATCTAAAATAAATAAACTTCTTACCGAATTTGATGTGTTCTTAATTTAAGCGTATTCAGTTTCAAAAGGATAGATGTTAACTCTCACGTGTTATACCATGGCGACAAACAAAACAATTAACGTCATAATATTGCGCCGAACGTAACGTCAACAATGCACGAAAATACTAATAAAAATAAGAATTTTACATAAATCTTACAGCATCCTTAGAGCATATAGTGCATCATTAGTGCATATAGTGCATCATTAGTGCATATAGTGCATCATTAGAGCATATAGTGCATCCTTAGAGCATATAGTGCATCCTTAGAGCATATAGTGCATTATTAGTGCATATAGTGCATCATTAGTGCATATAGTGCATCCTTAGAGCATATAGTGCATCATTAGTGCATATAGTGCATCATTAGTGCATATAGTGCATCATTAGTGCATATAGTGCATCCTTAGAGCATATAGTGCATCATTAGTGCATATAGTGAATCATTAGTGCATATAGTGCATCATAAGTGCATATAGTGCATCATTAGTGCATATAGTGCATCATTAGAGCATATAGTGCATCCTTAGAGCATATAATGCATCATTAGTGCATATAGTGCATCATTAGAGCATATAGTGCATCCTTAGAGCATATAGTGCATCCTTAGAGCATATAGTGCATCATTAGTGCATATAGTGCATCATTAGTGCATATAGTGCATCATTAGTGCATATAGTGCATCATTAGAGCATATAGTGCATCCTTAGAGCATATAGTGCATCCTTAGAGCATATAGTGCATCCTTAGTGCATATAGTGCATCCTTAGTGCTTATAGTGCATCCTTAGTGCATGTAGTGCACACTTAGTGCATATAGTGCATCCTTAGTGCATGTAGCGCATCCTTAGAGCATGCAGCGCATCCTTAGAGCATATAGTGCACACTTAGTGCATATAGTGCATCCTTAGTGCATGTAGCGCATCCTTAGAGCATGCAGCGCATCCTTAGAGCATATAGTGCATCCTTAGAGCATATAGTGCACACTTAGTGCATATAGTGCATCCTCAGTGCATGTAGCGCATCCTTAGAGCATGCAGCGCATCCTTAGAGCATATAGTGCATCCTTAGTGCATGTAGCGCACACTTAGAGCATATAGTGCATCCTTAGTGCATGTAGCGCATCCTTAGAGCATGTAGCAAACCCTTAGTGCATGTAGCAAACCCTTAGTGCATATAGTGCATCCTTAGTGCATGCAGCGCATCCTTAGAGCATATAGTGCATCCTTAGAGCATGCAGCGCATCCTTAGAGCATATAGTGCATCCTTAGAGCATATAGTGCATCCTTAGTGCATGCAGCGCATCCTTAGAGCATATAGTGCATCCTTAGAGCATGCAGCGCATCATTAGTGCATGTAGTGCACACTTAGAGCATATAGTGCATCCTTGGAGCATATAGTGCATCCTTAGAGCATATAGTGCATCATTAGTGCATATAGTGCATCCTTAGAGCATATAGTGCATCCTTAGTGCATGTAGCGCATCCTTAGAGCATATAGTGCATCCTTAGTGCTTATAGTGCATCCTTAGAGCATATAGTGCATCCTTAGTGCATGTAGCGCATCCTTAGAGCATGTAGCAAACCCTTAGTGCATGTAGCAAACCCTTTGTGCATGTAGCGCATCCTTAGAGCATATAGTGACACTTAGAGCATACAGTGCATCCTTAGTGCATCTAGCACACACTTAGAGCATATAGTGCATCCTTAGTGCATGTAGCGCATCCTTAGAGCATGTAGCAAACCCTTAGTGCATGTAGCAAACCCTTAGTGCATGTAGCGCATCCTTAGAGCATATAGTGACACTTAGAGCATTTAGTGCCTCCTTAGTGCATATAGTGCATCCTTAGTGCATGTAGCGCATCCTTAGAGCATGTAGCAAACCCTTAGTGCATGTAGCAAACCCTTAGTGCATATAGTGAATCCTTAGTGCATGCAGCGCATCCTTAGAGCATATAGTGCATCCTTAGAGCATGCAGCGCATCCTTAGAGCATATAGTGCATCCTTAGTGCATGTAGCGCATCCTTAGAGCATGTAGCAAACCCTTAGTGCATGTAGCAAACCCTTAGTGCATATAGTGAATCCTTAGTGCATGCAGCGCATCCTTAGAGCATATAGTGCATCCTTAGTGCATGTAGTGCATCCTTAGTGCATGCAGCGCATCCTTAGAGCATATAGTGCATCCTTAGTGCATGTAGCGCACACTTAGAGCATATAGTGCATCCTTAGTGCATGTAGCGCATCTTTAGAGCATGTAGCAAACCCTTAGTGCATGTAGCAAACCCTTAGTGCATATAGTGAATCCTTAGTGCATGCAGCGCATCCTTAGAGCATATAGTGCATCCTTAGAGCATGCAGCGCATCCTTAGAGCATATAGTGCATCCTTAGTGCATGTAGCGCACACTTAGAGCATATAGTGCATCCTTAGTGCTTATAGTGCATCCTTAGAGCATATAGTGCATCCTTAGTGCATGTAGCACACACTTAGAGCATATAGTGCATCCTTAGTGCATGTAGCACACACTTAGAGCATATAGTGAATCCTTAGTGCATGTAGCACACACTTAGAGCATAAAGTGCATCCTTAGTGCATGTAGCCCATCCTTAGAGCATGTAGCAAACCCTTAGTGCATGTAGCAAACCCTTAGTGCATGTAGCGCATCCTTAGTGCATATAGTGCATCCTTAGTGCATGCAGCGCATCCTTAGAGCATATAGTGCATCCTTAGTGCATGCAGCGCATCCTTAGAGCATATAGTGCATCCTTAGTGCATGTAGCGCACACTTAGAGCATATAGTGCATCCTTAGTGCATGTAGCGCATCCTTAGAGCATATAGTGCACACTTAGAGCATAAAGTGCATCCTTAGTGCATGCAGCGCATCCTTAGAGCATATAGTGCATCCTTAGTGCATGTAGCGCACACTTAGAGCATATAGTGCATCCTAAGTGCATGTAGCACACACTTAGAGCATATAGTGCATCCTTAGTGCATGTAGCGCACACTTAGAGCATATAGTGCATCCTTAGTTTATGTAGCACACACTTAGAGCATATAGTGCATCCTTAGTGCATGTAGCGCATCCTTAGAGCATGTAGCAAACCCTTAGTGCATGTAGCAAACCCTTAGTGCATATAGTGAATCCTTAGTGCATGCAGCGCATCCTTAGAGCATATAGTGCATCCTTAGAGCATGCAGCGCATCCTTAGAGCATATAGTGCATCCTTAGTGCATGTAGCGCATACTTAGAGCATGTAGCAAACCCTTAGTGCATGTAGCAAACCCTTAGTGCATGTAGCGCATCCTTAGTGCATATAGTGCATCCTTAGTGCATGCAGCGCATCCTTAGAGCATATAGTGCATCCTTAGTGCATGCAGCGCATCCTTAGAGCATATAGTGCATCCTTAGTGCATGTAGCGCACACTTAGAGCATATAGTGCATCCTTAGTGCATGTAGCGCATCCTTAGAGCATATAGTGCACACTTAGAGCATAAAGTGCATCCTTAGTGCATGCAGCGCATCCTTAGAGCATATAGTGCATCCTTAGTGCATGTAGCGCACACTTAGAGCATATAGTGCATCCTAAGTGCATGTAGCACACACTTAGAGCATATAGTGCATCCTTAGTGCATGTAGCGCACACTTAGAGCATATAGTGCATCCTTAGTTTATGTAGCACACACTTAGAGCATATAGTGCATCCTTAGTGCATGTAGCGCACACTTAGAGCATATAGTGCATCCTTAGTGCATGTAGCGCACACTTAGAGCATATAGTGCATCCTTAATGCATGTAGCGCATCCTTAGAGCATATAGTGCACACTTAGAGCATATAGTGCATCCTTAGTGCATGCAGCGCATCCTTAGAGCATATAGTGCATCCTTAGTGCATGTAGCGCACACTTAGAGCATATAGTGCATCCTTAGTGCATGTAGCACACACTTAGAGCATAAAGTGCATCCTTAGTGCATGTAGCGCATCCTTAGAGCATGTAGCAAACCCTTAGTGCATGTAGCAAACCCTTAGTGCATATAGTGAATCCTTAGTGCATGCAGCGCATCCTTAGAGCATATAGTGCATCCTTAGAGCATGCAGCGCATCCTTAGAGCATATAGTGCATCCTTAGTGCATGTAGCGCATCCTTAGAGCATGTAGCAAACCCTTAGTGCATGTAGCAAACCCTTAGTGCATATAGTGAATCCTTAGTGCATGCAGCGCATCCTTAGAGCATATAGTGCATCCTTAGTGCATGTAGTGCATCCTTAGTGCATGCAGCGCATCCTTAGAGCATATAGTGCATCCTTAGTGCATGTAGCGCACACTTAGAGCATATAGTGCATCCTTAGTGCATGTAGCGCATCTTTAGAGCATGTAGCAAACCCTTAGTGCATGTAGCAAACCCTTAGTGCATATAGTGAATCCTTAGTGCATGCAGCCCATCCTTAGAGCATATAGTGCATCCTTAGAGCATGCAGCGCATCCTTAGAGCATAAAGTGCATCCTTAGTGCATGTAGCGCACACTTAGAGCATATAGTGCATCCTTAGTGCATGTAGCACACACTTAGAGCATATAGTGCATCCTTAGTGCATGTAGCACACACTTAGAGCATATAGTGCATCCTTAGTGCATGTAGCACACACTTAGAGCATAAAGTGCATCCTTAGTGCATGTAGCGCATCCTTAGAGCATGTAGCAAACCCTTAGTGCATGTAGCAAACCCTTAGTGCATGTAGCGCATCCTTAGTGCATATAGTGCATCCTTAGTGCATGCAGCGCATCCTTAGAGCATATAGTGCATCCTTAGTGCATGCAGCGCATCCTTAGAGCATATAGTGCATCCTTAGTGCATGTAGCGCACACTTAGAGCATATAGTGCATCCTTAGTGCATGTAGCGCATCCTTAGAGCATATAGTGCACACTTAGAGCATATAGTGCATCCTTAGTGCATGCAGCGCATCCTTAGAGCATATAGTGCATCCTTAGTGCATGTAGCGCACACTTAGAGCATATAGTGCATCCTAAGTGCATGTAGCACACACTTAGAGCATATAGTGCATCCTTAGTGCATGTAGCGCACACTTAGAGCATATAGTGCATCCTTAGTTTATGTAGCACACACTTAGAGCATATAGTGCAACCTTAGTGCATGTAGCGCACACTTAGAGCATATAGTGCATCCTTAGTGCATGTAGCACACACTTAGAGCATATAGTGCATCCTTAGTGCATGTAGCACACACTTAGAGCATATAGTGCATCCTTAGTGCATGTAGCACACACTTAGAGCATATAGTGCATCCTTAGTGCATGTAGCGCACACTTAGAGCATATAGTGCATCCTTAGTGCATGTAGCGCACACTTAGAGCATATAGTGCATCCTTAGTGCATGTAGCGCACACTTAGAGCATATAGTGCATCCTTAGTGCATGTAGCACACACTTAGAGCATATAGTGCATCCTTAGTGCATGTAGCGCACACTTAGAGCATATAGTGCATCCTTAGTGCATGTAGTACACACTTAGAGCATATAGTGCATCCTTAGTGCATGTAGCGCACACTTAGAGCATATAGTGCATCCTTAGTGCATGTAGCGCACACTTAGAGCATGTAGTGCGTCCATAGAGCATATAGTGCATCTAGAATACTGATCCCTGCCATTAGATCACTTGTTTAAAGAATTTCATACAAAAAATGCCGAGCATAACCTTTATTTGCCAGGCATGTATCAGTATGTGTGCATCCACCCCGATACATTAAACAGTTAATTAAGAGTTGCTAATGAATTATACTTACTTGAATCTCCTATGATGACGATAAATCTATTGTTCAACAGATCGATTATATCGGACTGCAGGAATATTTCAGACATCTTGTACGGTGTAAGAAACCCTGCAAAATGCAATAGCACAATGTTAATAAAATCAGTCCTGTGACCATCATGTTTACGCCATCGATATCAAGCTACAAAAGCTGCAGTAGGAGTGTGGATTGTTGGGTATGAGGCAATTGGCAATTTTCCAACCCCTGGTAAAATCCCTGCCCCCCAGGGCTATACATATGGTAAAACCGCCACAGGTGGGGTCATGAAAAATTTGTACTGTTCAATTTCAAACCAGTAAAACTCAAAATTTAATTTGCACTTTGAATGAGCACTGAATGATACCCAGATATGCGAACGAAGGGACAGATGGACAAACTTTCACAAAGTGACTCCAGTATACTCCTTATAATATGTTGGTCAAATGATGGAGATCGCCCGGATGTACCGGTACTCCTGCAAAAACTCCGTAATTTACTAAAATCACGGGTATAATTTATTTTGGCAAGAAAAAACCCACACAAACACAGCAGTGCGGGACATCAGAAACACACGACAGTTCCCCGCCCTTCCTAACAACAAAAATAGTAAATAAAAATCAACAACACACTTCGCTCTACACCGGTTGTACAGTTTTCCTTGTCGTAGATGTCTACATAGTGGATTTTGACAAGTATCCCGATTGATGTTGATGTTGACCTGAGAACCTCAATATTATTTTGTGTTGGCCTTATTTTTCACAAATGAAAGTGAATAGGCCTCTGTACTGTCTGAACTGCTGAATATGAATTGATATTTTGAAAAAGTAGTTATTTTCAAAGGTACTGTAATGAATATTATATGTTAAACTATTGGGGAAATTGTTTTAAGAAAATACACACGGATAACTTACAAAACTTGCAAAAGAATTTCAACAGCGCATGTATACACTAATTACACTTCCGTTCATTTTTTTCCGCGAAATATTGCGCAACTTGAGATGCGAATAAAACCACTCCTGTTCCCAAACCGTACAGTGGCAGCTCCGCGTAGCAGTTACTTCCCTTTACTTCGGCATCAATGTAGCCACTTGATGTTTAAACGAAAAACAGTCACCGCAACCACGAAGATTTTTTCACTTTTCGACTTAAAATCATGCAAATTCCTGCACTTTAAGCTTTTAAAATCAGAAGTAAAGGTACTAAATTGAACTGCTACATCTTTCCGAGGACGGTTACAGTGTGGAACCGCTTGCCTGTGATTACCACAAGCCTGGACAGTTTGGACAGCTTCAAATCTGCAGTCCAACCTGTGTTGAGAGCGTGATTTAGATAAACATTTATACAGTGTATATACACGTTGGACGTTTTATTCTCGTTAAAACAAGTTTGTTCCAGTTAACAGTTAAAAAGTTACCGGTGCCGCGCATGAGCTGCACATCCACCTCTACCAAGATGTCCAAGTAGGATTTTGCGTGGAGTATTTCATTGAAGTTGAAGTGAACAGAAAATAATTTCTTTCAATTCCCTAAAATTTACAAACCAGGCGTCAAATTATTAAAATTCACGCTACATAATCAGACATCGAAAAAATGTTATGCAATTATTTAAACAAATGTTTACCCCATTGAAGATTTTTTTCAAATAAGAACTTTAATTTTTTTAGTTAGACGTTAAATTGAAAGTGTAGGTCTACTGCTACAAATCAAAATACATAACCCATGAAATAAACAAAATAAGATCTATAACTGAATGTTTCCACAGGTTCAGATCGATTTTTATGTAACATTTTAATAAAAAATCATGAAATTTCCGCTCTGTAACTTTAAAATTTTTTTTTAAAAAAATCAACGCTAGAGACATGAACTTTAAAAATGTGCCCCCGCCCCCTTGCGAAGATTTTTGTCAATTTTGAATTTAAATCGTTTTTGCAGTTTTCATGTTCTAAAAACTCATGTGAAATTATTAAAATTGCATTGTTACATGGTTATTAAATCATGGTCATTCAGACGATTCAAAATATTTGTTAAGCGGCTGAATGATACAGATCGGGAGTAATTAGGGCCTGGATAAACAACAGGGGGCACATTTTATTGCACTCGCTTCCGTTATGTGTAATATACAGAGGCTGTTATCACAAAATATCGGTCCATAGCCAGATCGATTGGTAATATTTTAAGGATTTTAACATTTTTGGGATGTATAAAATGGTCACTCCGAGGCCAACTGGGGGGGCACGGGCCCCCTGTGCCCCCCGGTGGATCCGGGCCTGAATGGGATCACTCACACTGACCCAGTTGAGAAGGCAAATATACTCAACACACAGTTCGAATCTGTCTTCTCACGCCCACAGCCACTCAGTCTCAAACAGTTATCAAAAAGTGCAGCCTCCACCCCAACACATCCACCAATGCCTCCCATAACAATAACCACTGAGGGTACGTGTAGATAAATTACTCGTAAATCTAAACCCAAACAAGGCATCTGGTCCAGACGAAATATCCCCATGGTTACTAAAGGAACTGCACACCGAAATTGCCCCAGTACTCACACAAATCTTCCAACAGTCACTGGATACTGGTATTGTACCAGATGATTGGAGACTTGCGGCCATTGCACCCGTCTTCAAAAAAGGTCAAAAATCAAAACCGAGCAACTACAGACCAATATCCCTAACATGCATAGCTTCCAAATTACTAGAACATATATATTGGTCTCAAACATAATGCAACATTTTGATAACAACAGCATCCTCAGTCCACAACAACATGGTTTCAGGTCAAAACACGTTGCGAAACCCAACTATTAGGATTATCTCAAGAAATAGCAGATATGCTAGAACAAGGTCAACAGACTGATGTCATTATCATGGACTTTAGCAAAGCCTTTGACAAAGTCGATCATCACAAACTTGTCCACAAACTTAAGGATATGGGTATTGACTGCAAAGTCACCCAATGGACCAAGTCATTCCTCAGCAACAGGTCACAGCAAGTCCTTGTCGAGGGTAAAACCTCGGATAGGTTACCAGTCCTCTCGGGAGTCCCACAAGGTTCAGTACTCGGCCCCTGTCTATTTCTCGCATACATAAACGATCTGCCGGATAGTATCAGGAGTCGAGCCCGTTTGTTTGCTGACGATACCATAGTATATTTAGCCATTAAATCAATATCTTCTGCAGAAAACTTACAAAAAGATCTCCACTGTTGGGAAAAATTGGGAAAGGGAATGGTCCATGGAATTTAACCCTGACAAATGTGAAGTTTTAAGAATCCACCATAAACGTGACCCAATCATCTTCCCATACACCCCACATGATACAGAACTTAAAGCGACAGAACACTCAAAATACCTTGGTGTGACCCTAAACAATAACCTGACATGGCCAATCACATACGAAACATAACAGCAAAGGCCAGTAATACACTCCGCTTCATTAAAAGGAACATCAAAACTAACTCCACACAAACTAAAGAACTGACCTACAAGACTTACGTACGGTCCCAAATTGAGTACTGCTCAACTGTTTGGAACCCTTGGCAGAAATACCTAATACACAAAATTGAAATGATACGACGATCCGCAGCTCAACACTTGTCATGTTCATTAAAATAAAAACAAACTTGTATCAGACAGTAGATCACAAACACCTCACACAGACCAGAAACCTAATTTACCTAATTCCACATTCAAGAACAGCCTACCATATGAACACCTTCTCCCCCCGACCAACCCGCTCTGGAATAGTCTACCACAACATGTTCAGTCTAGCCCTACATTACAGACATTTGTCTGTAGGCTAGACGAGCATCACCAATAACCTAATATCTCTTGTTTTTAAATTGTACATACTACTCTTTTTACCTTTTAATCTATACTGATAACTCTGCACATAATATTTAAATCTAATTTCATCGTCTATGGCAGCGCCTGCCAGTAATAATCAGTATTGATTGTAGGCAGTATAAAGTTGAAGTTGAAGTTGAAGTCAAATCAAACCCGAGATCATAGCGTTCACTGAAACCTGGCTGAAACCAGATATTTGCCTGTCTGAAATATTTTCTGAGGATAACCAATTTAATGTCTTCAGAGATGATAGGGTCAGCAATAAAGGTGGAGGGATACTGTTAGCTATTGCTAAGAGATTTGTGGTAGAAGAACAACCCCACCTTAAGGTGATTCCCAACTCTTAAATTTTTCTGTACAAGAGGTATCAAACACCTGATTTTTATGAAGAATAAACTCATGATAGTGATTGTGCAAACCCATAACAGTTTTACACGGCTAGTTTTCAATATATTTTTTAGATTTGGGGAACCCCCCTAAAAACTGATATTTGCATTTCATCGAAAAAGTTTGACTTTTAATTACATGAAACCTGGCATGCACGAAATGTCGTATATACGGAATCACACGTTAACGTTTGTTTTAGACTATGCATGTTATATGTATTTTTAAATGGTATTTTAAAATATGTGATTTTTCATTTTTAAGTTATACGAAAAAAATAGTTGAACAACATACTGTTTTCGTACATGCAACCAGTAGAGTAACTATTATAGAGGTTTTATCCCAAATGTCATGGCAGTTGCTCGGCTTAATATTTTTAATTGAGAGTTTACAAAAGACATCAACGTTTTGAATATGTTGCATCTAGTTTTCGCGATAATTTGTTTTTGAATATTGTGTATATTTAAAGATGAGTCCATGCTCTTTTGTATTAGCTAGTCTATATTCTTACGAAATAAATGCAAAATAACCTTCCTCTAAAGTAGTCGGGATGCTTGCTAAACAAATATTAAAACTTGGATAAAAAATGTGCGTGGGCGCATTATATTTCGTTTCACATACGTTGTAGCTAGTATTCGCGAGTGTTGGTGTTTCAACGTTTGGAATAAATGGCACATAAAATTTCAGCTATAGCTTTATTCTGCAAGCTTATTATAGTATAATATAGTAATAACTACATTAAGACATGAGAACATGCTGACACATCAATTTTAAGTTTTTCGTACTATTTCGTCATGGTAGTCAGACGCTTTCAATACGTCTTATTTACACTGATTTCTAAACTTCCTGTCAACTGAAGAGTTTGCAATCACCTTAAGGTGATTCATAAGTCTTAAATTTGTCTGTACAAGAGGTATCAAACACCTGATTTTATGAAGAACAGACTCATGACAGTGATTGTGCAACCCGTAACAGTTTTTCTCGGCTAGTTTTTTGAGATATTTTTATAATTTGGGGAAACCCCCTAAAAACGGATATTTGCATTTTACCGAAAAAGTTTGACATTTTATTTCATGAAACTTGGCTAGCATGAAATTTCGTATATACGGAATCACACGATAATGTTTGTTTTAGAATATGCATGTTATATGTATTTTAAATGATATTTTAAAATATAATATTTTTCATTTTTAAGTTATACGAAAAAAATAGTTGAACAACATACTGTTTTCGTACATGCAACCAGTAGAGTAACTATTATAGAGGTTTAATCCCAAATGTCATGGCAGTTGCTCGGCTTAATATTTTTAATTGACACTTAAGTGATTTCGGAAATGTCGAAAACCAGGAGAGTTTACAAAAGACATCAACGTTTTGAATATGTTGCTTCTAGTTTTCGCGATAATTTGTTTTTGAATATTGTGTATATTTAAAGATGAGTCCATGCTCTTTTGTATTAGCTAGTCTATATTCTTATGAAATAAATGCAAAATAACCTTCCTCTAAAGTAGTCGGGATGCTTGCTAAACAAATATTAAAACTTGGATAAAAAATGTGCGTGGGCGCATTATATTTCGTTTCACATACGTTGTAGCTAGTATTCGCGAGTGTTGGTGTTTCAACGTTTGGAATAAATGGCACATAAAATTTCAGCTATAGCTTTATTCTGCAAGCTTATTATAGTATAATATAGTAATAACTACATTAAGACATGAGAACATGCTGACACATCAATTTTAAGTTTTTCGTACTATTTCGTCATGGTAGTCAGACGCTTTCAATACGTCTTATTTACACCGATTTCTAAACTTCCTGTCAACTGAAAAGTTTGCAATCACCTTAAGGTGATTCATAAGTCTTAAATTTGTCTGTACAAGAGGTATCAAACACCTGATTTTATGAAGAACAGACTCATGACAGTGATTGTGCAACCCGTAACAGTTTTTCTCGGCTAGTTTTTGAGATATTTTTATAATTTGGGGAAACCCCCTAAAAACGGATATGTGCATTTTACCGAAAAAGTTTGACATTTTATTTCATGAAACTTGGCTAGCATGAAATTTCGTATATACGGAATCACACGATAATGTTTGTTTTAGAATATGCACGTTATATGTATTTTAAATGATATTTTAAAATATAATATTTTTCATTTTTAAGTTATACGAAAAAAATAGTTGAACAACATACTGTTTTCGTACATGCAACCAGCAGGGTAACTAATATAGAAGTTTTATTCCAAATTTCATGGCAGTTGCTCAGCTAGATTTTTTTTATTGACAGTTTAGTGATTTCGGAAATGTCGAAAACCAGGAGAGTTTACAAAATACATCAACGTTTTGAATACGTTGTATCCAGTTTTCGCGATAATTTGTTTTTGAAAAAAATGTGTATATTTGAAGACGAGCCCAGTTTTAGCTATATGCTCTTCTGCATTAGCTAGTCTATATCCTAACGAAATAAATGCAAAGAACCTCGGGATGCTTGCTAAACAAATATTAAAACTTGGATACAATTTTCTGTGGGCGCATTATAAAACGTTTCACATACGTTGTAGCTAGTATTCACGAGTGTTGATGCTTTAAAGCTGGGAATAAATGGTACATACAATTGCAGCTATAGCTTTAGTCTGCAAGCTTATTATAGTATAATATAGTAACAACTATACCGTTAATTCGCTATTTTAAGATATGAGAACATGCTGACGAATCAATTTTTAATTTTTCGTACTATTCCATCATGGTAGTCAGGCGCTTTTAATACGTCTTATTTACACCGATTACTAAACTTCCGCTCAAATGAAGAGTTGGGAATCACCTTAAGGTTATTTAAAAACTTCAAATATTTTTTTGGATCTTTCGTGCTGAGTTTTCTCAAATTATCGCAATTTGAAAGTTTGTGTTGTAATTCATTGTGCGCTTATATTTTTTACTTGCGTTTCGTAATCTTACTTTATTATCATCGTTAGGGTTAGCTCGGAAATTGTCTCTGGCGCTGTGGTAGTTTTGTCTTGCTTTGTGACATTTCTTTCCGAACCATGCAGGGTTGATTGTTTTCATTTGAAGTCGGTTTATGCATACTACGGTTCGATGTTTGTTTAGGGAAGGTACGGCTCGTGGCATTAGTGAATATTTCCGATAATTGCACGGTTACATGTTCAATAGTGCGTGGGTTAGGCGACCAGTGGCGTAGCTGGTGTTCAAGGGAGCTAACCTTTTCAGTATCAATGTTATCTATGAATTATTTAATAGGTCGTTATTCCATTTGGGTAATCCAGAATGGGTTTTTGGTTGATCCTTTGCGTATTGTATTTTGGGGACGGAAATGGTGAAGTGTAGTGCATTATGTCCATCAGATAGCAGAGTATCTGTTTGGATTATGCTGAAATATTTTATAAATTCAAAACATTCAGCAGTTACTAATACATATAGTCTATAACATATTTATCTCTGAAAGTACACGCACCAATGTTCCTATCACTAGAGAGACGTCTGTTTAATATAAATAAATAATTGTTTCTACAGGTATCAATAAGCCTTAGACCTAGTGTGTTTGTTCTTGCATCAAGTGAATGTCTCTCAAGAGGGATAGATAGGTTTTCAAGAACACTATATTTATTGAGATGTGCTTGTGAGTCTTCGTCGATATCAAATATGTCGCTGAAGTGATTGTCAGATGGGATAAAATCGCGTAAGGTACCAGTTCTTCCATTAGTGTCACCAGTTATGTATACATATTTAAATTGAGAACATTTATCAGCTATTTCATTTTCAAAATCAGACAACAAATCGTCGTTGATCAATTGGATATCTACCAGATTCTGCGTACAGCATGTAGCTAGGGGTACACTTTTTTATGAAGTCACAGTGAATGTTTTCCATCAAGGAACAGTCTTCATAGCCCCAGACTTCACTGGAATAAGTAAACATTGGTAAAATCGTGTTGTCGAACAGTTTAAATATTAGGTCAAATGGTAAGTTTAAGTTGTATATTCTTTTATATAGTAAATACATAGCTTTCCTAGCTTGTTGTCCTAGACTTTTCCTTGTTGTTAGGAAACTGCCTGATTTAGAAAAATGAGTACCGAGGTACATGTATTTGTAATTGTTAACTATTTCTATTTGTGTATCGCCAATTTTGAATGAGTATTTATTATCGTTTCTGGAACCAAGTTTTAGAACTTTGGTTTTGTTTATATTAATTTTTAATTTCCAAGTATCACAATATGAAACGAAGTCGTTTAGTGTTTCTTGTTGACGGCGCGAGAACGCGCCCGTCTAATGGTATGAATCGAAAAATATATCCGTGTAATTACGTAACCGTATATGTGCCCATGTATTTACGTAACAGTATTATTAGGCTACGCTTTTTATAGCTTCGTTTCTAAACTTTGTTACCCCTTTACATCAATGTCTCTAAAACGCTTGCGAATACTGATAAAGGTGCTTAAAAATTATTTTTAAACCAAACTAAGAATAAATTCATAAATCAACGACTATTTGGTTTAATTTAATTCCCACAAAGCTTTACAATGGGACAACTGTAATTACAATGAACAAACTATGCAATAGTCATGGCCTCAACGGAAACGGTCTCAAAAGTTAAGATACGCTTTTTGCGTAGCTTCGTTTCTTAACCTTACAGTCCCAATTCACCAAATGTCTCGAAAACGTTTGCGAACATTGATAAAGCTATTTAAAACATAGCTTTTAAACAAACGAAGAATAAATTCAGAAATCAACGACAATTGATTTTATTTCATTCCTACAAGACGTGACAATGAAAAAATGTAATTACAATGAACAAACTGTGCAATATGCGTGGCCTAAATAGCATCCTAGTCATAGATACCAGCCAATTGAAATTGGGTTATTCATTCACTCCGTACCATTTTGTGTTAATAAAAACGAAATGGGTTTCAACAGAACCGGAAACATCATAGCTGTAGTTACCTCTCTTACAAAATCATAAAATGAAAGTTCAAAACAATAGTTATTAAACAGCATAATAGACATAAAATATTAATGGTTTGAACAAAAATAAAATAGTTTTTGAAAGGTTTGATAAATTTCTTTAAGTGAATCTCTAATTTACGTTTGATGTTTATAATTATTTACCATTTTCCCCGTTTCGCGATAAAGTCTGTCCGCAGTATATTTCCCGCCAGCCAAAACCCACGCTATTAACCCAATCGTGAAAGCTCGGCCATTTCCGTTTGTCTCCGGCAAATAACCTCGTGTCTAACTGTAGTAATACACCAAAGCCAACAGACCATGGGTTAAAAGTCGCTACCTACGCGTAAAAGTAACAAATTATGTATCCGTCAATAAGATGGTTATTTTATCTTTCCCAAACAGTTTTCTTATTTTTATGATCATACGAAGACATATCATAAAAGAAATAACCCATATCTTTAAATATTATTCATAATTTATATTTCCCAAGCACGTGTTGAAAACATCAACAAACATGACCCATATTTAAGCGGGTTTGTTTGCAAAATATACTACTTGACTTTCGGATCATTTCGAGTTAACTTATCGCCTGGCACACATGTGATTAATCGTTCCGTGGAATTTTGTAGTGCGTATTTACTGGTATAATATATCTATATAGATTTATATATTTGTGTGAACATGTATTGACATAATGTGTACTGAAGACTGGGGGCTGCCATTTTCTAATCATGTGACTGAAAATAGTTTCAATATGGCGCCTTGTTATGTCAGAGGTCTATTGCAATGCATAAAGGCCGAGGTGATCAGAATGGCTATCAACCGACCAATTGGAAACGATTCATCGATATGCCGGAAAACACCAGAAAGCACCGAAATGCCGGAAAGCAATTAATTTCTGTATATATTTCAGTAAGAGTTGGTTTTAGGGACGCATTTTGGGTTTCGTATCATTAAATAACGGCTTATGCACCTATATGTGCTATATTTACAAAAGAAAAATACTAACCTCATCAAGTAGAGATATTGATGTCTATCCGAATGTTTTCCGGCACGAAAACGGCGAACGTGTGCATTTCTATAATTTTAACTGTCTAAAGGTCATAGCGTATTATATATGCGCATATTTTAGGTTACAAACTGCCCCCTGTGTTATGTGATTACACAAATAAGCGAATGAATAAATTGATGCGATATTGTACCAGTCGAATAAATAGCTGATGTCCATCAGAGTAATTTGCTTTTCGGATCTACCGGTGATCATGTATACTTCTACTAGAGTAAATGGTGTGCCGAAAAGCATATTTTATTAATCAGTATCAACATTTTAAAGTATACATGAATGTCTGTCTAAGAGTACCAGTCCTGAAAAAGTAGATCAGTAATTTGCTTTCCGGCTCTAGTGGTGATCAATTAAACATTAATAATTGTACCGGAAAGGAAATTAGTTTTAAAGATTGTTCATATAATTACTACGTCACTGAATGTGTAATGACGTTTAACTTTAACTGTTTTCATTCCTAGGTCATAACATGTTATACACGCATATTTGCTTTCCGGCTCTAGCGGTGATCAATTAAACTGCTGTGTTATATGATAAACACGTATGATAAATATAAATAAGCGAATGAAAAAATAGAGGATATTTGTTTGTTTTGATTGAATATGGTTGATATCTCATCGTGTAGTGATAAAATTCAATATTTTCAAGAGCGCGTAGCGCGAGTGAAAATATTAAAATTTTATCACTACAAGATGAGATATTAACCATATTCAATCAAAACAAACAAATATTCTATTTATTTAATGCTTATCTGGTGTCAAAACTGGTACTATTTATGCCAAATTACCACTGTGGTTAGGCTGCGTATGAATATGTTATTCCATTCATATTTTTCAATTCAAAATCCGCCATCTTGGATTATGTTGAATAGGTAAAAACAACATTTTTGAGAATTTTGCATCAAATCATACACCAACTTGTAGGAAATGTTCTTACTAAGAATAAAAACCCCCACATGACATGTTTCCGTTCAGTAATAAAAAAGTTACGGACAGTTTAGTGTTGAGTTTTGGGTAAAAATGAAGTAGTCCCTGTGAGTGGGCGGAGCTTATATCAGTCACATTGTAGGTGATAACCAGTGACTGATATAGGTTTTATTTCACTGATAGAACTCCATATCTCATCAGTTAGCATTAAATAAATTGATACATATTGTACCAGTAGAATAAATAGCTGATGTCCGTCCGAGTAATTTTCTTTTCTGCTGGTGTGCCAATTTGTTTAAAGATATAATTATTACGCCACTACATGAGTCTCAACTTAATATAGTATATAATTATATGCAATAGTTTATATTTGCAGGTATGGATGCCTGGCATGTAATGAAAAGTTACACATACTAAATGATAATATTAAGTCAGACAGGGAAGGTAGCACTCTACTTAACCAGCCGAGCACAAGTCGAATACCAAGAAAAATTAGATCAGTAATTTGCTTTCAGGTGATCAATTAAACATGTTTTTGTATCCAACATATTAGTATTAAAGTGTACACGTATGCCTGTCTAAATGTACCAGTCGAATATCATAAAATATTATATCAGTAATTTGCTTCGATGATCAATTAAACGTTAATTTTTGTACCGGGAAGCAAGTTGGTTTAAAGAACTTTCATGTAATTACTTCGTCACTGTATGTGTCTCAACATAATATAGTATATATGCAATAATTTATATTTGCAGGTATGGGTGCATGGCATGTAATAAAAAGTTACACATACTAAGTGCACCAGTCCAATATCATGAAAAATAATATCAGTAATTTGCTTTCCGGCTTTACCGGTGATCAATTAAACATTATATTTTGTACCGGAAAGCAAATTGGTATTCATCAGTTTTAATATGTATGAACGTGTACACTTAATTTTTTTTATTCTGACAAAAATTGTGGTTGCTACGGAAACAGAAATAGTTAAATTACTTCCCTTTAACTAGATCTTTGTATAAACCAGAAATTACCAATGCTATGTTGACAGTTTATAGTATATGCATAGAGATCAATGTTAGGATGGCTCCTATTAATTAATGCTTCACTTTGACAGGAATTGTGGTTGCCATGGCAACAGAAGCACTGAAAATAATAAAAAGGTCATGGCTTCACATCGGTAGGGGACTTCTGTATTGGTTGCAATTCTCAAGCAAGAATAAAAGAACAACGTTATGGTCATAATACTGATACACTCTTTTCAACCGTTCAATTATTATACTTCAAATTCACTACTGGCTTTTATAAACTAAGAAGCCCTAAAAGTGAAATCTTGTTAGCACTATACATGCTTCGTTATAAACACTGATCAGTCTTGACATATAAATATTACCGTTGAAAAAACCATGTGCGTCGTCTTTGGTGCTATGCATCAAAATTAGTCTTGTAGTTTTATTGGATCTTCAGAGATTAGGACTGTGTCATCAGGCCCCAATTCCACGAAAAAATTTAAGTTATTGCTCAGCTGAGTCTGCTATTTTGAATTTATCATATGAGTACAATTATAGGCTTGTGATGTAGATTGATATCAGAAACTGTGTATGCATTGCTAAATTATAATATAGTTTGTGAACTTTGTATGAAATGCTCATGGAAATCTAACAGTAATTAACAATAATGAACCTTGTACTTGAGCCTGTTATAACAGACTTAAGTTTTTACTTTAGACTTTAAAACACCATATTCTGCTAAAATCGGACTTTATATGTATTGTCCTGTAAAATGGTCATCTTGACTGAGATGAAACAATATATACTAGTATACATTTGAGTCATTTAACCCTAAAAATAGGTTTTTAAAAAAGCAGACTCAGCTGAGCAAAAACTTAAGTTTTTTCGTGGAATTGGGGCCAGCATAAAGGAGGAGTAAAATTCTAAGAAATGTATTAATTTCGTTAGTATAGTGTGCAGCTACCGTGCACTTATGTAATCACAGGCGTAAGAGATTATATCACATATTTTGTGTAACCACATGTAGTCGTATCGAGTTTTACAATTTTAATAGTACATGTTGGTAGCCATGATTGTAACTGGTAATCCAGTACGATCACCTGTGGTTTGTTTAATTATTCCCTGAACTCATGATTATTGGTGTTTCATTGTCGTGCTTGTTCACCCTTGTTACCCTGATAAAACAACATGATTGGATATTCCCAACATGATTGAAAAATGGCCGACATGAAAAATGTGATAAGTGCATTGTTTTTGCAATATTTTCCATATAAACTATCCAGATTGTTTATTTCAATATTCCATAATCAACATATGAAGAAAATGTACTATTAGCACTAAACAATTTGCATATAGGTAATATTTTTCACTATGTAAAGCCTTAAAGAATGTGTGGATTTTGCATTTGAGAATGAGTTTTGTACTTAAAAACGTTGTAAAACTCATTTATTGGACTCTATGTAATGAATATCATTTGGGAAGTATCGGCAGTTGTATAAACTATGATTTGGACGTTTCAATTTTTCAAAATCTTAGATCAATAATGCTCACCAACAATAATTCAAACGTGTGTAGTATTTTTTGGATACTGACCGACGTGATTGTTAAATTTATTAGGATACTGGCCAACATGATTGTGGATAAAAACCAACATTACAAATTGAAATCTTGCCAATGGGATTCTCAAGGTACAAATAATTGTACATTAAAGAAATGTGCTCATGAATTGTGGTAGCAGGTTTATGAGCATACCCGAAGTAAGGCATTTCACACCCAGTCTATAGCACATGCTTTTAGGACATTTAATAATCAAAGCACTAAGAGTGCTGATGGGAGGCGATCTGGTTGCTGCTACTAAAGCTTAAACGACTTTACACGTTTAATGTTTGTTTTCTTACTGCCGATCTTGTCTTGAATGTCAAAATAGGCATATGTGACTATATAGGCATCTAGGGTATCTAAATAATTGTAAAAAGGGGCATATTGATGTATATGTAATACGTGTATTGAATGCGTATATCAAAAGTGGCTTTAAAATAATACTGCGCGCCTATTTATCAGATTCTACAGTACCGTCTTGTAATCACTTCCATCACAGCGTTAGACATCTCTAGAAAGCGGCTAGTATAGCCACACCATATGAATGCATAACATAACGATATACGATTAATTGATAAAACCATCACGTGACCCTGGTCTGAAGTTTCTAAAAATAGCTATACGGCTGGGACATTTGATGAACACTTCATTTTCATATTGCGAAACAAGTTCGATATCTCCCCGGCTGAGTGATTATCTGCAAAAATATCGATTCAATGAACAGTTTCACAATAATTTTTGGGAATGTTGACAGTTTCTGGAACTACTTGAATGCAGATTCACATAGCAGCCTAAAGGCGGTCCAGGTTGCATTAAGAAATGGGCAATGGTAGTATAGAGAGGCTTACGCCTACAAAAAATGGGTACAAATGTTCACCACATCAAGACGATGTGTCATGCACAAAACCCAGGTCCCTAGCTTAAAGGTCAAGGCCACACTAAGAGGTCAAAGGTTAAAAAGCTCAAATAGGCATGTGATTCGTGTCCGCTCTGTAATTTTGTCATCTCCTATTGGATATTTTATAATATTTGGTACAAATGTTCACCACTGTCCACATCAAGGTGGTGTGCCATGTGCAAGACACAGGTCCCTAACTTAAAGAGCAAGGTCACACTTAGAGATCAAAAGTTAAAACTCTCAAATAGGCATGTGATTCATGTCCGCTCTGTAACTATGTCATTTCTTATTGGATATTTATAACACTTGGTACAAATGTTCACCACATCGAGACGGCGTGTTATGCGCAAGACCTAGGTCCCTTGCTCAAAGGTAAAGGTCACACTTAGAGATCGAAGGTAAAAAGGCTCAAATAGGCATGTGGTTCATGTCAGCTCTGTAACTATGTCATTTCTTATTTTATATTAATATTACTTGCCACAAATGTTCACATCATCAAGACGAGGTGTCATGCGCAAGACCCAGGTCCCTAACTCAAAGCTCAAGGTCACACTTAGAGATCAAAAGTTAAAATTCTCAAATAGGCATGTGATTCATGTCAGATCTGTAACTATGTCATTTCTTATTTTGTATTTATATTACTTGCCACAAATGTTCACATCATCAAGACGAGGTGACATGCGCAAAACCCAGGTCCCTAACGCAAAGGTCAAGGTCATACTTAGAGATTAAAAGTTAAAAGGCACAAGTATACGCTTCTGGTCTGCTTTGTTTTTTTTGTTATTTCGTTCTGGATTTTAAAATTACTTGGTCATATTCGCATTTACACCCTGACTCAAATGTAAAGGTCACACTTACAGACCCAGCTCTTGTCTGCTGTTCAATGTCACATTTAAGCAATTACAAACCTGTTTCAAGTTATTCTATTTGCATAGCTTTATACTTAGATGTCTGATGACAGCTTTTAGCGGGGGCATCCGTGTCCTGTGGACATATTTCTAGTTAAATACTTTTTTCTGCTATATGTTGGTAAAATTCATAATAAGTCAAGACAGGTAAATTTAACACATGTATCTAAATGTGCAAAATTCACCGGGAATAGGAACAGTGAATTATTGGGACCAGGCTAAACGCTGTGAGCATGTCTTGAATGGTGCCAAATTGTATTTCTAATTTAAAAAAGGGGACATAATTTCAATATGTACTTAGTACATCTAGAAACGCAACGGTTTTATCCCCATTTTTTTCTTACTTGCATCATACATGTATATTTGAATTTTGTGTAGTAATGTTGTATAATCTTGTAGAAACTTGGCCATCATCCAACTTTTATCGATCGTGTTACGTAAATCCCGTGTACCGATATAATCACAAAAAGCATGATTTCCACGTGCACCAATTACGCAGGATAAATCTTGGTATAAAATGAATCGAACTTTTTGTAAAGTTTGCTAATAAAAAGAAAATCACAAAAGAAATGGCATATGTTCAGGAATACAAATGCCATGGTTGTCCGAATATGAGCAAAATCAGGCCATCCGGATGCTTATGGCAGAGATGTTTAACAGGAGTTTGCACGACGGTTAAATTGTCATACACCGAACAGTTCTCATCTAGAGACACACTACCAACACACTGGCACCATTTGCGACAGCCTAAGTTCAGGTCATGCATGCGTAACAAGCCTCCCACAGGATGAATAAGACAGCGTGAAACAGCTCCAGATCAGGCTCACAACTGCTGCCGACAGTGTTCAACAACTTTTTGCTCATAATGAATAAGTAATCAATCAATATTTGATCAATACTTTACATATTGACATAAAACAACGATTCCGAAAAAATAGCTAATTTATAAAAAAAAAATCGTTATTTTTCGGTCGCACTATATTTATGTTCCGTTATTTTTCGACCGCACTATACACCAAAACACTGCTCTGCACCTAAATGTAGCTCTATGTGATAAAATGTTACAGATGTATTGATAATGGAATAAAACAGCATCAAGTAAAATTAATGTAGTTTGATTGTCCATCATCAGATTGAACAAATATTGACAGTAGAACCCAGTGTTGCGTTTCTAGATTTACTCAGTATATATTTGATAGAGTTGCCTATTCATGTGGAGGTCATGGCGTCATGATGGTGATAAAGTATGCAAAGTATCAAAGATACATGTCTTAGAGGTTAAAATTGTGTACATAAACTGTAAACTTTTGTATTTCTAAGTACATTAGTCCAAATTGGGCATAACATTCAACAACATGCTTGATAGAGTGCAGATGTTGTGGTCAAGACGGTTGACAAGTATGCAAAGTATCACAACAATATGAACATGCACTTAGGTTATTATAGGTTAATACCTTGAACGTAAACTTACAAATTTGCACGAAGTTGAAAAAGGGACATATTTTCCGATAAATACTTCATAGAGTTATCTACTCCTACGTACGTGTTGGGGTCATCCCATTATTCTTCCAATAGTGAAGCTACATATTAAATTCGCACTGCAGTGCATCAATGAAAATTCAATGTTGGTCAGTATCCACTTTAAAAGATAAATCATGTTGATCTTTATCCTCGATCATGTTGGTTTTTTATCCATTTTTCACACATGGGTTACTTTAAATAGTTATCACGTAGAAACGGCAAATGTAAATAACTTACTCTAAACTAAGTCTGATAGTGAAATGAATGAGCTGTATAAACAAAAGATCTTAACCCAAAATAAACAACAATATATATGTTTTATAGACTGTCAAATAAATCCAACACAGATTTTTCTAACTTTTTATCGTATTGTGTATCACATTCACAAACATACGGATAAATAGTTTTAGTTTCATTGAAGGAATGTACAAGTTTATCTTCATACAGCATCAGAAGGTGGTTAAACCCGTAGATTTTGAAGAATTGGCCGAAAATGCGATGAATATGTAAACATACATCCGCCATTTTTCAATCATGTTGGGAATATCCAATCATGTTGTTTTATCAGGGTAACAAGGGTGTTGTTTTGTGTGAATAAAGTGTATAGAACTCCAGGTATGAAGTGGAGTATATGTTATCAATAAAGATAATTTCCAGTTCAATTATTTTATGCTTGTAAACCCATATCGGACAGTGAACGTGTCGTATTGATGAAATATATGGCTTATACACTCATTAAATGTTATAAGTACACCAACTTGTTACGCTTGTATCATTTTTATTATGGATGGATGGATGGATGGATGGATGGATGGATGGATGGATGGATGGATGGATGGATGGATGGATGAGGTATGTGCCTAGTACATATTCTAGGTTATACTTGTTTAGAAGTCTGCCAATGTCTTGTATAAAACCTCGATGTTGTTGCTGACCATTTACAAAGCGGACTAGTCGATTGGTGACCATGTCTTTAGCTGGGTATTTCTCTGGTAATCGGCATAGTTGTCCAAACAGAAGCAGCTTTCTATAATCAATGTAGTTTTCTATCGGCAATACGTCAAGAGACAGTAGAGAGAAATTAACATGCATGTATGAGGGTATTTGTTGGATATGTTTCAAGCAAAATCTATGAGCACGTTCAATGCACAGCATGTCGTTAATTGAATATAAGTTCCATTTTCACAACCATATAGCGCCTTTGGTAAAATAGCTGATATGTAGATTGTTCTTAGCGTCAGAGGATGTAATTTACTAGGGTGTATTCCAGAATTCAAAACGTTCGAGTAGGTACCCCTTAGTTTGTTGCACGCGTCACGCATAGCATCGTTAGTAGATAGTTGATTGTTTGTTATCACCCCTAAGTGGGTATGTAGTTTTCACAGTCATGTATCCTATCAAATCCCAAGTTAAACTGACGATCCATGATAGTATTCCTCTTTTCATTGAACACTAACACTTTGCACTTATCTGGATTATAAAAGTACCTCCATTTTCTTGAATATTGACAACATATATCTAACATTTGGTCCATGCCCGACTTAGAAAATGACAGGAGAACTATGTCGTCTGCAACATTTGGGGAATTCAAGCTTTGGTCAAACAGACAAACACCAATATTACAGTTTTCCAGTTGTCTAATAAGACCATCAATAAACACTAGGTACATAATTGGTGAGCATTTTCGGCCCTGTTGGCATCCTTGTAGCACAGGTAAATCTTCTGACTTAAGGCCCTGGTTTTTAACGCAGCTGCGAGAATCAAACAATAGTTCTTTCATGGTAATTAATGTAGTAGTGTCAATATCACATTAGTTTATATAGTAGCCCGAAATGCCACACATGATCAAAAGCCTGTCTACAGTCCAAGAAACACAAATACACCCGACTATGTGTTTCCTCTCGCGAAATGTAGGCACTCGCGCAAGGTAATGGATGACATAATACAAGCCAACCCTTTTTGAAATCCCCCGTGTTGCATGCTGATATTGTTCCAAAGTTTCGATTCACATCGTTGCAACACTACGGCTTCATAAAGTTTTAGTATGACTGATGATAAGGTAATAGCGCGATAATTGCCGGGTACATCTTTGCGCTTATTCCCGCCTTTATGCATAGTAATATTAGTTCCCTTTTTTCATATCTTTTGGAATGTACCCACTCCTCAACATAGAAGTAAACATGTTTGGTAGCACAGGCGATATCGCTTCTTTAGAATGTCTTATGATACTATTGCCAGCGGGGCAGGTTTGATTAATCTTAGAGTGTCAGTTACACTAACGGTTACACTACGCTCCCATTCAGCAGAATCAAAGTTCGGTGATATAGATGGAGAATAAAGGTCCTTAAAGTAGAGTCCCCACCGTTTTGTGTGAATATAGTGTATAGAACTCCAGGTATGAAATGGAGTATATTTAATCAATAAAGATCATTTCCAGTTCAATTATTTTATGTTTGTAAACCCATATCGGACAGTGAACGTGTCGTATCGATTGATGAAATATATGGCTTATGTACACACATTAAATGTTATAAGTACACCAACTTGTTACGCTTGTATCTTTTTTATTATACATGATAGCTTGTTCTTTTTTGCATGTGTCAGTGCGAGTAGTATAACAACAATATCCGATACATGTAATTGCATATTTGTATTTGGCTTGGTGTAAGCAGTAAACCGTGAACCCTCCGAATTCAGAAAAAAACACTGTGTATTGAACAATGTCTTGAAAAATTAATGGGGGGTCTTCTACTGATAATGAACTATCTCCACTGAACGTGTGTGGGTTCTAGGTCCGACCATTCTGGAGTCATTGATCGGAAAACATTTACTATACCTACCGACCGATCGACATGCATGCGCTAAGTAATAAACCCCATATCTACGATACGGAGACATACACAACTTAACTACATACAATTCCTAAGATGTTTAAACATAATCTTCAAAAGAAGCATAATATCCTTCATTTTGTAGTTCTATATTGTGTAATATTATAAGCTAGAAGCATAATGACTACACTATTTGCAAGTTACTGTGTTCATGTACCCGAATCCCTTTGAGTGTACCTATAACTTTAAATGAGTGTAAATAAAACATATGGATTTAAAACTTCGCATAGTTGTTTATTCAGCAAGGACGATGTATGCGTGTTTATGCATATGTATGTCTTTGTTGCCGTTAGAAAGGTTGGTAAAATGTGTTTAACCTATTATATATAAATCTACATAAGCTAGTATTAATTAATGATGTACTAGTATGCTTGCATAATCCTATGCTGCGAGAATACATTTATATCTCAGTAATTTGAAAGGTGTATGTGTGTTTCTACTAAGTGTTTTCAAGTGGGATTTAATTAAGTACGTTCTGGTAAGTAATTTTGAACTCCGAATGTTTTAATATTTCCATCCACATACTGTATTCAAATTCAGCTTCCACCATATAGTGCCAAAGAGAAAATTAACTGATGAGTGTACACTGTAATTAACGGTGGTATCATTTACTTTGAATTGTTACTTGTATAAAGTATACGTACTTAGGATTGAAATATGTTGTTGTTGTATCGCTGGCAGCTGTGCCGTGTGCGTATGATTATTAAATGTACACCATGTCATTGTTTTACAAGACATGTATAAACATTTGTATGTATGTTTCATTTGTTTGTTATTCTTTGCAAGTGTGTATGTATACATGTATAAACGGATTTCGATAACATGGATTCCGTGGTTCATCGCATTCAAAGCATATAGGGGAACATGTTTTGTTATCTATTTAATCGGATTAGAGCAAATTTCATCCATTCACTGGATTTAATATGTATATTGCAACGTGCCATATTCAGTAGCCTCTGTGGCTGAGTGGATATGTGCGTGGACATATTCGTTTTTGAAATATTTAATTTTGAGTTCAAGCCCTACAGAAGTCGTCATATTTTTACTTTGCTTTTATATAAAATAGAGGGTTTTTTATTCCATGTATGTATGGATACATATTTACGTGCATAAACTGGTTCGTCCTGTACGATGCTTAAACATTTTGTCTTATTTGTGGGTCTTTTATGCATATGTACATGTAATTTACACTTTTTGAGAAATTTTCGATTTCGATTTTCATTCATTAATTTAATTTTTATACTATTTTGTCAGTCTGAGAGCATTAAACAAAAAGAAATTAGCAACGGTTTATTCATATGCGTTTCTTTTTAAAAAAAAAAGTACAATGAGTGGGGGTTGAACCTAAAACGTTATTCCTTTGGTGTTTGTCACTGTCTGCTCTGCCAACTGCGCTATGCTGGCAATTGAAAATTATGTGCTTTATGATTACAACTTCCGACAAATGTCAATTTGTCTTTAATTCGAATCTGTGCTCATTTTCACTGTTTAATCGCGTGTACAACCGCTTGAACAGTGGTGTTTATGCACTAGCGGTATACCGGTATATATTCCCTAAACTTTACAAGTCCTATTATCGCTAAAATTTAAATCAAAACACCGAGAGTGCTGATGGTGGGCGATCTGGTTGCTGCTATTAAAGCTTAAACCGACTTTAAACGTTTAATGTTCGTTTTCTTACTACCGCACTTGTCTTGAATGTGAAAATATTCCCTATGTGACTATATAGGCATGTTGGGTATTTAAATAATTGTAAAAAGGGGGATATTAACTTATATGCAATACGTGTATTGAATGCGTATATCAAAAGTGGCTTTTAAATAATACTACGCGCATATTTATCAGATTATACAGTACCGTCTTGTAATCACTTCCCTCACAGCGTGAGACGTCTATAGATATAGACAGACCATACGATTGCATAACAGTACTTTGAAGACGATATATAGTGCAGAGAATTTGACACGAACCTGACCTTTATGCATGAATATATTATAAATTGATAACGCGGTATATATAAATTTCCGTGCGAGTATCGTGGGTCAGCGGTATACTTCGGGCTAAACCGTAACTTTTAACTTCTGTGGATTGTTTTCCTAACACAATTTGAACTATTCAAAGCACGACAGCCCCCATAGGCGAGTGGTTAGCGAGCCATACTACAGTATAGAAGTTGTGGGTTCGAATATCTGGTCAGGTAATTTGTATTTTTTAAAAAAAAAACATGTGTGTATTGAATTAAAACAAGCACGAGCATCAAGTTAATATTGCTTAACATGTACATGTACGGTGGTTGAATTGTGTATTTAGAGGTTTTCACTTCGATTTGTATCAGTTTGAAAATTTCGAACATATAGAACAGCGATTTCTTGGTTCAAAATCAAAAGAAATTAGATACAACATGTCTGAGCCGTTTTTAAAATGTGATGATAAGCAGGGTATATCATATTTGTCAAGCATTGCAGATGTTGCTGGTATATACAAATTGTATATCAAACTATTTTGAAATAAAGATACTCTATAGAAAAGGTGAAAAGACAAAAAGAAATCAAACAAATCAATAACAAACACAATTATACGACATGTAACAGATAAGACATATATATTTTCTGTAAAACATGAAATAAAAAAATCTATCATAAGATGGTCGCAGGGGTTGAACCCTGTACACCAAGATTAGTATGGTGAAACACCCGAGTGCGCTACCGACTGAGCCAAGTATCTACATATATTTCGACTTTATTGTATCGTAAGAAGTCAATTTAAATAATGTGGTATACACAAACAACCACGTGAATTTCCGTTATAATCAATACGATTACAGTCGAAGTTAAACTTAGATATTTAATCTACCGTGAAATTATGCTAATAGCGGGTTCGAGAGTCGTGTCAATATCTCTGCACTATACGATCTCGCTGGTATCTCTGTTTACAAATTTATGACTAGGATGCTATTTAGGGCACGCATATTGCACAGTTTGTTCATTGTAATTACATTTTTTTCATTGTCACGTCTTGTAGGAATTAAATAAAGTCAATTGTCGTTGATTTCTGAATTTATTCTTCGTTTGTTTAAAAACTATTTTGTAAATAGCTTTATCAGTGTTCGCAATCGTTTTCGAGGCATTTGGTGAATTGGGGTAGTAAGGTTAAATGAAAGTACTGCTGTGTGGCGTACTGATGCCATTAAATCCAATATCGAATCCAGGTTGTATCATAATTTTATGTCACAGTTCTGATAAGCCCACCCTTACTCAAACATTTGTGCTGCTAAAGACACCAAGAGAACCAGCAGTTACCTGGAACTTACTTAAGTAACTGCTGAGCATCAATGAAGGGATATTTACAAATACCATTTTTAACGACTTGGAGAATTCGACCAGTGTCAAGATAACTGACTGTTTATTCTCCGTATGACCACGCATGTTAATTAAATGACACTCTATATTAACGTATGTAAAAGGGGTAAACATGGCGTCGCTCCCACATATCGATCGGCCGATTAATGCTTTAAAAACAAGTTTTACATTTTATAAAACCTTTAAGTATTAGCTTTTAAAACAAGCTTTAACGAACAAAATCGATCGAATATTAAATTAATAATTGATGATTTTCGACCGTTTATTTGGTATAAAACGGGATATTTTAAACTTACTTTTACGCGGAACGGATTCTTACTCGTCGCCGTGGATTAACTAATTAGGGTATCGTGTTGAATGTTGTCATAAAGAGAGACATATATCTCTGCTTCATTACAAGCTTTAAATATTCAAAATCGTATAATAGATACGAAAATTATGAGGTCTTATATAAAGCACGGTAGAAATTGACTAGTGCGTTTAACGCTTACCGCGATAACATCGTTAATCGGCCGATCGATATGTACGTAGAACTATTTCAGTTCCCCCCACCAGCTATATATAGCATCAATGTTTGTATACAACATAATTAGGTCATCGTCTGCAATGTGCAGCGGCGGAGTGATTTACATACGTTACAGTATACGATTGAAAACCGTGGGAACTATTAGATTCCCGCCACCAGTGAGAACATTCGTTGGTAGTAAAAAAATAGTCCGTTGCGGAATGATTTGCTATAAAAATCCTCTAAAAATAAAAGTCGGATAAAATTGTTGGTCTTAATATAAGTAAATGTTGGTAATGTAAACAAATCAGGTCCAATGATACGTGTAACCTGTGTTGCATGCTTGTAATATTGTTCAAATCATAGAACTATTTATTTGCCGAGGCCTAATGCGTTAAATTGGTCGTAAGCTGAAAAGTGGTAATATCATTGTGTGGCGTTTACGCCACACAAAAACGAAGCTACACAAAGAGCGTAGCCTAACTTTTGAGACGGGTTTCCGTTGAGGCCATGACTATTGCATAGTTTGTAATTACAGTTTTTCCATTGTAAAGCTTTGTGTGAATTAAATTAAACCGAATAGTCGTTGATTTATGAATTTATTCTTAGTTTGGTTTAAAATAATTTTTAAGCACCTTTATCAGTATTCGCAAGCGTTTTAGAGACATTGATGTAAAGGGGTATCAAAGTTTAGAAACGAAGCTATAAAAAGCGTAGCCTAATAATACTGTTACGTAAATACATGGGCACATTTTCGGTTACGTAATTACATGGAGACATTTTCCATTCATACCATTTCCCGCCCCGTCAACAACCAAAGTGATTCATCACGCACAAATCACCCGTAATGCCATTTTGTTATGATGTAACAAGATAACCATTGATGCAAAGCATCAAAGGGCGCCGTAAAAGAAGTTCTGAAAACTGTAAAGACATATATAATTGATCTTTATAAGAAACAGCAGGTGTTGTATTTTTCAAAATATATTGGCAATAGTGAATTATAACAAATATATTTTCATCTCGAATATTAAGGATCATAGTTTGTACCTTAATCCTCTTGTACAAGCATGTTTTACCAATATACGCATGCTATTCATTTAATATGATCAAATGGCAAACACTGAAGATGAACATCGTTTACAACTCGTTTGTGATGTGATGTGTAGTAACTTCATAATGCTAATTTCAGTTTATTGGCAAATAGTTTAATGTAATAGTCAAATGGTGTACTGTGTGTAAAGTTTGTATAGCTATCCAATGGCAATTCAGTATGTGCAAATTCCATATTTGGTGCATACTATTTCACCGGTGTATAAATTTAACAAAAAAAGCTGAGTGTAAAGGCATTGCTATCAATTTGAAATTTTCTATATGATAAGTTCTATTTTTCAAGAATAAAATACAACAGGTAAATGAACTTTGTTTTATTTATAAACAGAAAACTATTAACAATACAAGACATAAGTGTTGCATAACCATGACACATAGGACGAGCCAAATCTGTATAGACAACCAATGTATTTGTTTAAAAGCAGCATTACCGGTATTTAAATCTATATAGACTCTAGAATCAATTGCTTTCTAGACACCAAATCTATACAGACGTCAAGTTTATTCATGAGCCTATACGCTTAGAATATATTTAAATACGTATAGCAAGAATCGAGAACAATTGATGTAGAAGATAAGTCTACCAAGACTCAAAAACTCTACGAGGACCAGTGAGTTACCAGCTAATTCAAATCTGTATAGATATCATTTTAAGTGTCTAGATACATGTACATGAAAAGCAAATGCGTTCAAATCTGTATAGACACATCTCTCCATTGACAGGACGACTGAAATCTATATCTAAGATAAAATAGACATCGAAAACCGAACAAAATCGGAACGTTCCGTATTAGTCTGTTCCACGGAGCTGATTAGCAAATAAACGTCCGTCACAAACCAATCGCTGGTCATACAGCTTTCTGTACGAGTAACCCATGATGCAACGCGCAATGTTAACATCCTTATCTAAAAATAGTACTTTTCAAACTCATGGGTTTAAATGTAAAACCTAGCATTCACTCTACTGTAGCAGCCGACGTACTAGTAATCTAAAAATAAAAGGATGCCTCTAATGAATATATATCAAACGACCAATCAGCGAACGCCGTTCATGGTCACATGGTAAAACCAGCCAATGAAATAAATCGTTTCATTAAATGACGACATCGCGTATTATGTAAACAACATAAAAACAAAAAATATTAATACGCTAGTAAACACTAATGCTTAAATTGAAGTTCATTGGCATTATAGTCCAGTCATTCTACAGTAAAAATAGGCTTAACCTCAAACAAATTGCAAAAGAAATAAATTTGACTGTTTTGGCATCAGAAAACATTGACAAATAACATATCAAAAGTCTAGAAAAATCTAGGATTGGGAAGTTGCCGAAAAATTAACATATGTAAGGTCACAATTGTAAACTCTAAAGCTGTTTTTATGGCAGTGTTCATTTTCATTTCCATGTAACCTAAGTGCACATATCCATAAAGTACATAGTAAAGTAATTGGAATATGAACAATATTATAAACAGATGAAAACAAAGTGGCAAAGATAACAAATAAAACCATTTTTGATTTAATATAGATGCTTTAAAATCAGTACAAGTGGGTGGGGTAATGGAGCCTGTGACAATCTCAGAAACAAGTTCCGGTGTAACCTCTAGTTCAACAAATGAACTGTTATGGTTTTATGTTACATGTATATGTGAAAGTTCTGACATTGCAAGCATAAATTGCAAAAGTGATGGGGTCTGTGAAATTCAAGATGGCGTCCAAAATGGCCGTCTTCTTTAGTATTACCAGTTAAAATAAAAATAGATAGATCTACATGACAATAGCAGGAATATATGACAAAATTCATTGAAATTAATGTCCTTAAATGATGTTTATGTATTTAAGAAACCACAAACATCGTTAAACAAATATTTTAGATACATATTTATGTTGAAAATCTTCAAAAAGCAATGTCAGTCAGTGTTATTTGCAGGTAAAACATACGAAAAACAGGTACAGAGGCAATTTCACCTTTCTAATCTCTTATGTCTTTGGTTATGATTTATAATGTTGATTAATACATATCTAAAATACACTTTTATGAATAAATGGTATAATATGTTAAATAAAACACTACTTTAATTGGAACTCAGTGCATCCATGCAATCTGAGATGTAATATATGTGGTATTATTACCCCACCCCCCAATTTCACACAATGAATGTGTAATCGAGTATCTGTGAAGTTTCACAAACTAACTTCGTCGTGCATAAAGTTTATTAAATCATAAAGGTAAATTGGTACACATACAAAACTTTAATGCCGGAGATTACTTCGAGAAATCCAAGATGGCGTTCAATATGGACGTCGTGGTATAGGAAAAGTGATTAATGTGGCTATATATATGATACAGGTAAATGTATATTACATGTACTTCCAACTTTGTATCCTAAATTAGTATCGGTTCTCGACAACTCGGTGTGTTCTATCAAATATTTTTGTGAATCACTGGTTGAAGATAGTATCTCTACTTCATTATACCCCCGCACAACGAGTTGTAAGGGGGTATACTGGATTCAGCTTATCAGTCTGTCGGTCTGTCCGTCCGTATACGCATTCTTGTGGACGCATTACTCCTCCGTCTTTGCAGCATTTCCTTCAAACTTTAACAGATGAACATCCTCAACATGTAGATGTGCATAAAGGAAATAATTTGACGATTTCTGACAGAACTATGGCCCTTTGTAGTTTTATGCACTATACAATACCGGGTATATAGTGTATATTATAGTGAATAGTTCTTATGTGCATAAAGAAAAGAATTAGCTGCAATGATGTTTGCCACGCGGGGGTATATTAGTCTGCCGAATGGCGACAGTTCTAGTTATCCTTGGATACAGTGCGACTTGAAACTACTTTATATGAATGTATGAATCCGAGATCAAACTAGCAATCAGGTATAAAAAAGCTGGCTGGTAATCATAGAACATATCGCACATCCATTCCATGTTCAAGCCTGGGTATACCCATTGCATGTACATGACTGGGTATGTGATAAGGTCGATACCAAACCTGTACTTGGTCGGTGGTCCATTTGGCTCTGTTATGGACATTGCTGTGCGTTTTGTTGCCCTTTAGGCACAGTTTGCGAGATGTTAGATGTGCTTTCCATGTTAACCAGAATTAGTTCAGGATTACAGAGCTCGATGTATCGCTTAATGTTCGCCAGCATAATTATACCAGTACATTTGTATCATAAATGCAAGGCTCAATACTAGATCGCCTGTGTTTATACTAGTCGGAATACTTGCTAACATCTAGGAGTGCAATGCCCGACCTTAGACATGCGTTCAATGCTTGCTAGAACGTGTCCATAGTAGGTACACGCTCGACCTTAGATCTAAACTCAATGCTGTCTGGAGAAGGTTCAGTTAGACATTCTTACTAGTGTATGTCCACAGATCAACACTCGACCTTAGATCTGCATTGAATGCTGCAGGAGTAGGTCCAATTAAACATAAGATCAATGCTTACTCGATTATTTTTCCACAGTACAGTGTTCGACACTAAACCTACAGGACAAGGTTCAGTTAGACTTGCGTTCAATGTTTACAAGAGAAGGTCAAGAGTGCAGGAACCAATCTTAGACCAAATTGGAATATTGGAATAGGTTCAGTTAGACTATACGTTCTATGCTTGCTGGAGTAGGTTCAAGTAGACCTACATTTAAATGCTTGCTGGAGTTTGTAAAGATTACAGGACTCCTAATACATACCTTAAATGCTTGCTGAATACAAATGTAGGGCCAGTTCAGACCTACGTTCAAGACTTGCCAAAATGGGTCCATTTAAACCATCGTTCAATGCTATCTATAGTGTGTCCTCAGTGCAACGATCGACCTAAGACCTGCGTTCAATGCTAGCTAGAGTTGGTCTACAGTGCAAGGCTAGATCTAAAACTTAAGTTCAATGCATACTTGTAAGATTAGGTCAAGTGAGACCTACGTTTTGAGTTTGCTTGAATAGGCCAATACTATGTGCAGCCCTAAATCTAGACCTGTGTGCAACGCTAGGTTAACGTAAGTAAGTATGTAGACTCTAAATGTGTATAATTGCACTCATTTAATTCGTAAAAGACACAAACAATATCAATAGAAACATACACAATAGTCCAGTCATTCTACAGTAAAAATAGGCTTAACCTCAAACAAATTGCAAAAGAAACAAATTTGACTGTTTTGGCATCAGAAAACATTGACAAATAACATATCAAAAGTCTAGAAAAATCTAGGATGGGGAAGTTGCCGAAAATTTAACATATGTAAGGTCACTATTAGAAACTCTAAAGCTGCTTTTATGGCAGTGTTTATTTTCATTTCCATGTAACCAAAGTGCACATATCCATAAAGTACATAGTAAAGTTATTGGAATATGAACAATATTATAAACAGATGAAAATAACGTGGCATAGATAACAAATTAAACCATTTTTGATTTAATATAGATGCCCAAAAAACCAGTACAAGTGGGTGGGGTAATGGAGTGTGACAATCTCAGAAACAAGTTCCGGTGTAACCTCTAGATCAACAAGGTGTATACTGTATACCGAAATGCATTGTTATATGTGAAAGTTCTGACATTGCAAGCATAAATTGCAAAAGTGATGGGGTCTGTGAAATTCAAGATGGCGTCCAAAATGGCCGTCTTCTTTAGTATTACCAGTTAAAATAAAAATAGATACTTGAAAATAGCAGGAATATGTGACAAAATTCATTGAATTTAATGTCCTTAAATGAGGTATATGTATTTAAGAAACCACAAAAATCGTTAAACAAATATTTTATATACATTATTTATGTTGAAAATCTTCAAAAAGCAATGTCAGTCAATGTTATTTGCAGGTAAAACATACGAAAAACCGGTACAGAGGCAATTTCACCTTTCTAATCTCTTATGTCTTTGGTTATGATTTATAATATTGATTAATACATATCTTAAATACACTTTATGAATAAATAGTATAATATGTTATATAAAAAACACTACTTTAATGGAACTCAGTGCATCCATGCAATCTAAGGTGTAATATGTGGTTTTGTTACCCCACCCACCAATTTCACACAATGAATGTGTAATCGAGTGTCTGTGAAGTTTCACAAATAACTACGTCGTGCATAAAGTTTATTAAATCATAAATGTAAATTGGTACACATACAAAACTTTTATGCCGGAGATTACTTCGAGAAATCCAAGATGGCGTTCAATATGGACGTCGTGGTATAGGAAAAGTCATTAATTTGGCTATACATAGATGATACAGGTAAATGTATATTACTTCCAACTTTGTATCCTAAATTAGTATCGGTTCTCGACAACTCGGTGTGTTTTATCAAATATTTCTGTGAATCACTGGTTGTAAATAGTATCTCTGCTTCATTATACCCCCGCACAACGAGTTGTAAGGGGGTATACTGGATTCAGGTTGTCTGTCTGTCGGTCGGTCTGCCCGTCCGTAGACGCATTCTTGTGGACGCATAACTCCTCCGTTTTTGCAGCATTTCCTTCAAACTTTAACAGATGAACATCCCCAACATGTGGATGTGCATAAAGGAAAGAATTTGCGCTGCGACGATTTTTGACAGAATTATGGCCCTTTGTACTTTTATGCACTATACAATATACATTGTATAGTGTATATAGTGAATAGTTTTTATGTGCCTAAAGAAAACAATTAGCTGCAATGATGTTTGCCACGCGGGAGTATATTAGTCTGCCGAATGGTGACAGTTCTAGTTATCCTTGAATACAGTGCGACTTGAAACTACTTTATATGAATGTATGAATCCGAGATCAAACTAGCAATCAGGTATAAATAAAAGCTGGCTGGTTCAGGATTACAGAGCTCGATGTATCGCTTAATTTTCGCCAGCATAATTATACTAGTATCATAAATGCAAGGCTCAATACTAGATCGCCTGTGTTTATACTTGTCGGAATACTTGCTACATTTGTAACATCTAGGAGTCCAATGCCCGACGTTAGACCTGCGTTCAATGCTTGCTAGAACGTGCCCATAGTAGGTACACGCTCGACATTAGATCTAAACTCGATGCTGACTGGAGAAGGTTCAGTTAGACATTCTTACTAGTGTATGTCCACAATGCAACACTCGACCTTAGATCTGCATTGAATGCTGCAGGAGAAGGTCCAATTAAACATAAGTTCAATGCTTACTAGATTATGCCCACAGTATACTGTTCGACAATAAACCTACAGGACAAGGTTCAGTTAGACTTGCGTTCAATGCTTACAAGAGAAGGTCAAGAGTGCAGGAACCGATCTTAGACCAAATTGGATTTTTGGAATAGGTTCAGTTAAGACTATACGTTCTGTGCTTGCTGGTGTAGGTTGAAGTAGACCTTCATTAAATGCTTGCTGGGTTTTTTTCAAGATTACCGGACTCCTAATACATACTTTAAATGCTTGCTGGAATACTAATGTAGGGCCAGTTCAGACCTACGTTCAAGACTTGCCAAAATGGGTCCATTTAAACCATCGTTCAATCATTCAATGCTATCTATAGTATGTCCTCAGTGCAACGATCGACCTAAGACCTGGGTTCAATACTGGCTAGAGTTGGTATACAGTGCAAGGCTAGATCTAAGACTTAATTTCAATGCATACTTGTAAGATTAGGTCAAGTGAGACCTACCTTTTGAGTTTGTTTGAATAGGTCCAGAGTATGTGCAGCCCTAAATCTAGACCTGTGTACAAAGTTAGGTTAACGTAAGTAAGTATGTAGACTCTACATGTGTATAATATCACTCTTTTATTTGGTCAAAGACACAAACATACACAATCTGTATTGTTACCCGTATAGAGGGCGATTAAGACAATGTCCATATTGCGCTTCCGTAGAGAGGAATTGTATGCATAATCTCAACGTCAAAATAACGTCGATTTATTTTCTTAAACCATCGTAAAATATTTGACTTTTGTATATAACAAGATTATTACAGTTCCTATCTTTAAATAATCAACTGAAAGGGTTGGTGTTTACGTGTTATTTGATATTTAAATAACATATTCACAGAAATATGACGAGATTATGCCTTCGTAATTACATAGTTCATCGCACGCGCTAAGTTGATATGACGTCACTATGGGGAGTTATATTTGCCATGTCGTAGTTCGAAAAAATGAACAACTTTAAGGTTAAATTTCATCGTTTTCCCCACCTTAGATTTTTCTAGACTTTTTGTATGATTATAAGCATACATTTATCTACATGATTATCGAAAAAGAAATTCTTTTGCAATTAGTTTGAGGTTAAATCCTAGAATGACTGGACTACAAACTGTATTGTTATCCGTATAGAGGGCGGTTAAGACAATGTCCGTAATGCGCTTCCGTAGAGAGGAAGTGTATGCATAATCTCAACGTCAAAATAACGCCGATTTATTTTCTTAAACCATCGTAAAATATTTGACTTTTGTATATAACAAGATTATTACAGTTCCTATTTTTAAATAATCAACTGAATCGGTTGGTGCGTACGTGTCATTTGATATTTAAATAACATATTCACGGAAATATGACGAGATTATGCCTTCGTAATTACATAGTTCATCGCACGCGCTAAGTTCATATGACGTCACTATGGCAAGTTATATTTGCCATGTCGTAGTTCGAGAAAATGAACAAGTTTAAGGTTAAATTTCATCGTTTTCCCCACCTTAGATTTTTCAAGACTTTTTGTATGATTATAATCATACATTTATCTACATGATTATCGAAAAAGAAATTCTTTTGCAATTAGTTTGAGGTTAAATCGTAGAATGACTGGACTATTAATAACATAATTGTTTTTTAAAAGAAATGTTTATAAAATGATTTTTTGTCAAAACATGTATTTATCATGAGTTTGTTTTACCTAAATACTACACACAAAGAAAATAAACAACGAACTATTTTCTGATTTAAAGGTAAACAAATGGCCAAAACATTTCGCTGTCATACAAATTGAGGCTCCACACGGGAAATAGTTTATGAACTTCATACAAACTGAGGCTCAACACGGGGAATTGTTCATAATCTTCATACGCCGCGATCCATCGCGGCGCCAATAAACGATCGCATTGGCTGGTACCTTTATTCAAGAGAACCAGTCATTAGCCAATGAGATCGCTTGCTTGAAAACATTAAAGAGTGTAAACATTTACCAAAATGGGTGGTTTATAACAATAATGAAGGTTTAAGAGACAAACGTTTGACTAGGGGTATTTGCGTCGGGTCGGTCAGCAACTGCAAATAAACAATTTTAAAGGTTGGTATTTGAAGATATTACATCAGGTACAGAAAGTGACAAACCACTTGTAATGTTCCATTTATAGGAGATTTAGCTACGGAGGTACCACGTTATGGATACTGAAATCAATGGAGACTTATGGGAGGAGAAAGCTGCGGATAATGAGGACGAACCAGATTTTGCTAGTCTGGACACTGGATGGTCGTGGGTTGTGTTGGTAGCCAGTTTTTGTACGTTTAGTTTGATGGGTGCTACACAGTTTGCTTCGGGGATCGTATACATGTCTTTATTAGATCGCTACCAAGCCAATATCTCCATATCTTCATTAGTTGGTGCTGTTCATATTTCCACCATAAGTATTGCAGGTATGAATTGTTACGGTTACATTTATAAAACTGATTTAGGCGTTTCTTAAACGAAATCTGCTGATCTATTTTGGTTGAAATTTCCTGAGTTCCATCTTTGTTACGAAAGAACTATAAATGTCTATCGATATTCTCTGGGAGTCACACAAATAAGTGTATGCCCGTCGAGCAAAATGTTCCATTTCTCGTGTGACATCTATGTGGGACCCCGTGTTACTGACCACAACACAACATTCTGACAAAATAAAAAAAGCTTTTGACCATTCAGATGGTCATTACTTATATATTGATTTTGGAGTATATGCTCATATAATTTATTTATTGTGAGTTAATCTAAAATTGCAGACAATTTTACGCTTTCCAAAAAAGGTGTTTTATATAGACCAAGAGGAAAGAATTTTACACACTTGCATACATAAATGCAATCAGTCATATATACATGTAGTTTTCATTGAAGTCATTGTTTTAAAATAACATTCGAGTATGGCGTGTAATTTGTAGCAATATTATATCTACTAAAATTATGGTAAACATATATTTCAAATACATTGGTACAGTTGTCTCAAAATATAGATCAATTATATGAAAACATAAACAATTATTTCTTTGAAACACATTCTGTATTATGCTGGTATTTCGGAATTCTGAATCACTTGTTACGTTATCCTACTACATGGCATTTATACAAGGGAGTGATCGGAGGTTTCAGGAATACATGTTTATGCATGAAATAAGTAGACCTCGTATCACTAAGTACATGTATGGGTATTTGTAATTTCAGCCCCTTTGTCGAGTTACATATCGAACCGGTATAACTGCCGTACAGCAATTGTTCTATCCGGTATATTGTTTTTTGTTGGCCTTGTAGGCACAGCCTTTGCACCTAGCATAGAGTTTGTGTTAGTATCATACGGACTTGTTGCAGGTAAGTCACATAATCCTGTATTTCCTCATTCTTCATGTTTGTTTGAGAACTTGACTGCCCGTCTTTGTATGGTGAAGGTCTTTATAAATTAAACAGAACTTAAAATTGATACTCAATAAAAAAGGAATAACAAACCCTGTAAACCCCATAGGCACATGGTTTCAAATTATCTGAGTGTACCCTATAGTTCCAAATTATTTTAATGTACCTTAAATATAGAGAAGGTTGTGCAGCGGCCATGTTTAGCCTCAACGGATATGACGTCACAAGAATATGCACCCGTGTTTGCTGTTACAACTGTAGAAAAACTGGGTACCAGCTTTCGTAATGTCATATCCGTTGCGGCTAAACATGGCCGCTGTTTAACCTTCTCTCTATATAGTGTTCACTCAGATCATTTGAAACTATTAGGTACACTCAGATCATTTGAAACCATAAGCCTATGGTAAAACCGCCGATTGATGACTATTGCAAAGTTCCCACCCACTTCTCTAGTAAAGAGTATTCACTTTACTACATTAATTAATATAAAGTTATAAGGGTTAATTAAATTTAACTCAATATCAAGTAACATGCATTAACATTCACAAACTTAATTAATATAAAGTTACAAGCGTTGATGAGAACAAAACTTTCACCTACTTAATAAACTTATAAGCGTAAAACTTTTTTCAACTGAACAAATATAAATTATAATCGTTATCACCAACTTAATTAATATAAAATCAAAAGCGTTTCAAAACGTGCACGTCTGCATGTCCAATTTATGTACGGTTCTTTGCAAAGTTTTTTTTTTATTTTACATTATGTACCTGCGATCACCTTATTTGGCACTCTGTTCTTATTTGGCAGTCTCGTCTAAATTCCTATAGAGTAAGAAAAGGGCTTCAGCAGTATATATAGAAAAGAAAGAGTAAGTCTTGTATAACAGTGAAAATGGACTTATTTCTTAATATTGAACAGATAATCTTTGTGGTCTGTAAATAAGGTTGTATTGTAGGCCCACGCTTGTGTGGTTATGTATTTCTTTCATATGAAAATCGACGACGATTACAAGATACCAGTTGTTTCAAAAGTGAGTAATTTCGGTAGCTGTATCATTGAAAAAGAATAAAAACAAAATGATTGTTTGTAATGTTTTTTACATCTTTTAAACTTCATATCAATTTCGGTAAAAAGACGTGTATTATTAATAATACGTTTACTTGTGAGTTTTACAAAGGTTTCAGAGAAAAGTATCAGGATGAGGTACAACTGTGCCTCAGCGTGAAGTCAATGTAGCAATAAATAATGCCTTTAACACAATAAGTGTGCGTGTTACTGTGACGTAAACGTATGTGCATGTAGAGTCTAAACATCACACTGAAGAAGGTAGTTTAACCGAAACATGTGTGTGATGAAAAATTACACAAATGAAGTAAGTTGTTGCTGATCTATTTTATTTAATTTCATGTAGTTATATGTAATACTTTTTTCATATATTTTTAGGAATCGGTGGTGCTCTTGGATATACAGCCAATATGGTCGTCGTTGCTTTTAATTTTCAAAGACGACGGAATCTAGCGTTTGGAATCGCTGTATCGGGTGCTGGTGTTGGTATATGTGTATTTGCTACATTAATGCAGATTATTTATGAGTTCTACAAATCGACGGGTTTCTTCTTAATATTAGCAGGAATTTATGGACATATCATAGTATTTGGTCTAGTATGCTTTCCAAGTGAACTTGAATTATATTCTAAACGTCGTCGAAAATTGGTTGGTCGTAAAACTGTGGATACTAATACCGGTAAAAAACTGTGTATGGAGTGTCATGGATATCTGATAGTTTTGAAGAATATACCAAATTTATGTCTGTGCATTGGAATGTTTATGTTCTGCTTAGGAACATACCTTTTTTATCTACATTTACCTAAGTATATCATCTACAATGGATTTTCGCCAATAGTGGCAGCGAACTTGGTTTCAGTGTCGGGTATTGCGTCGGTGTTCGGTCGCTTTTTGACAGGTGTCTTGGCCAGTTTCAGTGTAGTCCGAGAAATTATTTTATATTGTTTTACAATCTATACGCTTAGTGTCGTTGTGTTCGTATACCCCACTATATCACATATATATGCTGGACATATGGTATTTGCAATATTTCTTGGAGCATTATTTGGCAATGTATTTGTTCTTTCTCCAAGCATAACAGCTAAATACGTCGGAATAGCCAATGTTTCAAAAGCTCTGAGTGTGCAGTTTTTCGGCGCGGGAATCGGTGCCTTGTTTGGACCCGTTGCTGCCGGTAAGTATCTCTATATGAAAATATTTTATGTTAAAGATATACTACGCCCATCGTTTTATGTAGAATTAATACGAGACAAAACATCAATAAATAAAAATCCAGTTTTTGTCGAGCCCGCTTGCGGTGAGCAAGACTTAGTCGCCACTTTTGGTGAATGTGCGTGCGTGCGTCCGATTTTGTCCGGACCATAACTTTGTTATGCTTTGATCAATCTTGCTTATATTTGGCATGAATGTTAACCTCCATGAGGAGGAGTGTCATGCCCGACCCACAAGTTCCTATCTCAAAGGTCAAGGTCACAGTTGGAGGTCAAAGTCAAATTGAAGCTTGTCCGGACCATAACTTTGTCATACATTGACCAATTATTCTTATATTTGGAATGAATATTAACCTTCATGAGGCGGAGAGTCATGCCCAACCCCCGATTCCTATCTCAAAGGTCAAGGTCACAGTCGGAGGTCAAAGGTCAAATTGAAGCTTGTCCGGACCATAACTTTGTCATTTATTGACCAATCTTTCTTATATTTGGCATCGATGTTAACCTTCATGAGGCGGAGTGTCATGCCCATACCCCAGGTTCCTATCTTAAATGTCAAGGTCACAGTTTGAGGTCAAAGGTCAAATTCAGGCTTGTCCGGAGCCTAACTTTGTCATACATTGACCAATCATTCTTATATTTGACATGAATGTTAACCTCCATGAGACGTAGTGTTATACACGACCTCCAAGTTCCTATATCAAAGGTCAAGGTAACAGTTGGAGGTCAGAAGTCAAATTGAAGCTTGTCCGGACCATAATTTTTCATACAATGACCAATCATTCTTATGTTTTGCATGAATGTTTACCTACATGAGGCGAATACATCAATGGGCATTAGTATGTTTTAATTAGTGGAAATTTAAACATGTTTGCCGAGGCTTACTATGTTGGATCAATATGTTTGTGACGCGTTTTCTCGTCCACTGATTACCTCTAACGTTATTTACATTACATGTATTTCTTAATTAAATATTTACAAACGGTTTTATATAGTGCGCCTACGATAAAGAGAAGGGAGTAGTCCAAGAGCTGAGGGCCATTTATTTACAATTCTTGTCCAAATCTATAATTGGTATGAATTGAAAGCATATAGTGTCCAGTTTACGAAAATCCATTTCTTACAAAAATCTGCTGTCACAACGCCTGGAAATCCAAGATGGCTGCCAAGATGGTCGCCAAATTTTCAAATTTCACTCCTGTGGCATAATATACATACTATAAGAACCGATTTTGTCTTACATCATGTTTCATGGGTTTTTTATAGGAAACATGTTGAAATACACAAATAAAGCTCAAATCATGATGTTTTTAAATTAAATATTTGAAAATTATGCTTTTATGACGAAAAAATGACTAAAAATCGGTAAAATCTGTAATATCGTTTACTATAGTTAATATACTTGTATTTTTGGCCAATTAACTATCCCAAATAGTTCTAATGGTAGTTATACAGATCTTACATCATCACATTCATTCTACTAAGGCTTGGTGGTGAGATTTTGAAGCATATTTTGTATTAAGGTGGGTGGGGTAATAATTAAAACCCAAAACTGAAATTTAGTTTGCCATTCAAAAATTGTTATTTTGAATGGGACATTTTAGTTGCGTAATATAACTGTAATATTAATATTATTTTGTGTTTTTTTATGCATGTTTTATTTTAATTGTACTATATTGAAATTTGATTCAAATATTTGAATGGGTGTGAATCACTGCTGACAATGACAAAATATGGACTACATCAGAATATTAAAATGTGTCCAATAATGAAAAAAAGGTTCCAAAAAAGTTTTGCTGGGAAAGTGTCATCGCTTTGTTAGCTTAATTAATTCATTATCATTTAATCAAGTGTAGAAGAATTGCTTGAGAGACCATGCATGTGTCTCCCAGAAATCCAAGATGGCCACCAAAATGGTCAAAGGTCAAGTTAAAAGAGTAAAACATACTTAAATGGCCAATAACATTTTTGTTAATAGACTTATGAATACTGAATAAGTTTGAATGTGTCAATGACACAAGTATAAATTATGTCGAATTTACCGTTGTGTAGAAACAAAATAATGTGGTAGAATTAAAGAACGCAAACGTTGGAACAGATTTACCTGGATGACACACGTAACTTCACTAAATGTATACGTTTAAGCCGAAAAACGAATCGGCTGCATATTTTATTGTCAAGGTCACAAACCACTAAATAAAATTGTTCTTTAGCTCAATGTTAAGTGACAATTGTCAGCCCCAGATAATATCATGTTAAAGTCTATTGCCAGTTCACAGACCTATATCATTGAAAAGCAGTATGTTGCAGCTACAAAATAAGACCAAAAAACAGGGGGTCATGTTTACTATAAGAAAGATTTTGTTCGTCAAAGGCGGTAGACAAGTTTTTACAGACGCGCGGACCGATCCAATGTGGGTTTTACCCATCTCTACTTTCGCTTTGTCAAGTATGCCAAAATCTCAAAATATTCAAGATGAAACACATTCACTCATTCAACTATATGTATACAATACCTTTAAACTCAATAAGATGATTCTAGTTCCATTTTGTCAAGGCATATCACCATTTGCAGGCAAATAGAAGTTTCTGTAAGGACTATTTTGGATCGCGTATGCATTTAGTGGTTTATTACCTCAAAATGACCCCATGTTTGTCAAATGACGATTTTGTAACAGCGATTTTCATTGGTTGATTTTTATACGCTAACCAATGAAAATGGCCGTTAGAAAACCGTCGATAACGCTAAAACCCACATTGACCATCCCGACAGCGTTTTACTTCGTCGACAATTGTAAGCAAAGTTTAAACTTTGAATAGTAAATTTAAGCTTGTTTTCAAATGCTTTCAATGCACATACGTGTATTTGTTCACATAAAGCCTAATAAAGATAATTAATGATGTAAATGCTGTAAATTATGAAAACCAAAATGCACCCCAGTGACTGTTGGGCTCAATGCCTACGTAATAAACCTTGATTATGAATATATAAAAAAAAATTAATGATACAGTTACCTGTGCACCCACTTTAATACAAAAGATGCTTCAAAATCTCACCACCGCACCACAGTAGAGTGAATGTGAAGTTGTACGAACTGTATATACTATCATTAGAACTATTTGGGATAGTTATTTGGCCAAAAATACCACAAGCATATCAACTATAATAAACAATAAGACAGATTTAAATACGTATTTTCAAGCTCGTCATTTTTTCGTCATAAAAGCTTGATGTTCAAATATTCAATTTATAAAAGTCATCATTTGAGCTTGATTTGTGTATTTCAACATGCTCCCTATAAAAATAACATATAAAACATGATATAAGACATAATTGGTACTTACAGCATGTATATTATGTCACAGGAGTGAAATTTGAAAAGGACAAGGTTCACTAATGGCTTAATTTGGCCCTGTGGTTTTTCAAAAAATAAAAATGCATGTTCCTATAAATCTGTCCTATAATTCAAATAACTTAACATTTTCTGTGTAAAAAATAAGCATATGTATTCCAATATCCCTTGTAATTTGTTGACAAAACTGCCAAGAATATGACGTATATGTCATGTTTAGCCCCAAACGTCATTTTTGGCCGGTTTTTACGACTATTAACGATGTAAATCCTTCCCCAAAACTACGATGGCACTCTTGCGACACTTTTATATTTTTACATAACCAGTGTTCTGCAAGTCTTTTTATATGTACAAAATATCAAAGTGTCGCAAGAGTGCAATTGTGGTTTTTGGGAAGGTTTTACGCCATAAAAAGCCATGAAAATGGCAAAAAATGACATTTTTTGGTAAACTTAACCTATTTCAAGTAGATTTGTCAGCATATTATGAGGGAAATTTGAAAAAGTATGCTTAATTTTTTGAAAGACAATGTTAGGCTATTAGAAACATAGAACAGATTTATAGGAAGATGCATTTCTATTTTTCGATAAAACTCAGGGCCCAATTAAGCCATAAATGAACCTTGTCCTTTGGCGGTCATCTAGGCGGCCATCTTGGATTTCTCAGCGTTGTGACAGCAGATTTTTGTAAGAAATGGATTTTTGTAAACTGGACACTATATATTCTTTCCATTCATACCAATTATAGATTTGGACAAAAATTGTAAATAAATGGCCCTCAGTTCTAGGGGGTTTGGTATGTTCCACAAAGGTGGATTAATCAGCTGTTCACATTTTATCAGTAATGTTTTAGTACAAAACTGGCCACATTTGAGTAATTTGTAAAACCAATTGTTCAACAGTTGACCAAGCCGATTCATGTTTGTAAATATCACATTATCATGGGCGCCCAGTATTGGTTAATCCACCTCTGTCGCTTATACCAAATTTCCCTGCCTTTCTCATTATCATGGTAGCACGAGAGATTATATAGACGGTTGCAATATTTATTACACTAAATAAATTATAGAAAAGGACATAGCAGTATGTGTCAATGGTTTTAATGTCTCCGGGACGAAGAGTTAATTTTATTACTATCAATCGATCAAGTAGATAATTTAATTTAAAGATAGTTTCTAAACTTGAGAATCTGGAGTCAAGTCCCTGTGTGAAATGAATAAAACTTTAAAACGTTTAGGTCGTACATTTTGTAAGTGTTCAACAAATTTACACTCGTTGTCAATCTGTCGGTGATCACATTCTTTGTAAACTCATTAAAGTAAACTTTACAATGATTTATCAAATAAAAAGTCATGCTTCAATGCTGACGCAATCACAAGACGACAATTCTAACCCCCAATACACCAAAATTTAGGAAATAAAACTTATCTAGGCCTAGACCTAATTCAGTATTCTACCCATCTTGAGAAACAATGAATCTAGTGACCAATTACTGATTCCTAATTTTAAGTCTGTGAGAGTGACTTCCCCTGAGAGAAGCGTGTAGTACAAAATTTTCTTCCGTTGAAATTTTGGAGAAGGAACTCCGTTTGGCTAATAGCGTCTCCCCCTTACAAAATCAAGGGAGATAACCCCGTAAAACATGAGTTATTACCCTTGAAATCATGGGAAGCAACTTCATTTGACGAATTTTAAGTCTGTAACAGTGACTGTCCCTGACAAAATCAAGGGAAAGGCTCGTAGTACAAGAGTAACTGCCCTTGAAATCACGGGAAGCGACTGCATTTGCTTAAGTTTAAGTCAGTTAGAGTGACTTTCCCCAAACTTCTGACCTAGTGACCTTGTCCTTGTTTTCTACTGTCAAACGTGACCTAGATTTGGTTGAGATTTTGCCAAGATTGTTACCTGTTGTGTCAACACAAGCAAATTGTGAAAGTGATCAGTATCTCAAGCCCACCCTGTCACATTGTGAGCTAAAATGAAAAAAATAACAAGATCATTGTGCAGTACGTATTATTATGTTTGTTAGAGCCAACTTTTTGTTAGTCAAACCATGTCGACGCTAACAGTACCTGTACTAGCCGTGGCTGAACCGTCAGAATTAATAAGCAGCCTTTTCAATTTGGAGTCTAACTTTTTGTTTGTTCTTATTTATCACTGACAAATAAATCTTAGCAATTTTGAACTCTCGCATATGCGTACTAGGCAGCGTGAACCTCTTACAATTTAATTTCAATTTTTAAGTTAGGAACTCAAAACTCGTGTTGCTCCATGCCACTGGTTTGTGGAAGAACATATGGTTACGAATGCGATTCTTACCAAGAAGAATAAACTGTAAAACCTTATAGGCCATTGTATCTAGATACAAATATGGGGTAAGGTAGACAAAATTGCAAAAGTTTTGTTACTGGTGGTAAAAGTACCAGACATGTATGTATTAATACGTGTTAAAACCCGCAATCATGGAAATGGGGGGAAAGTGACCAAATCAAGATGGCCGACAAGATGGCCGCCGTTTCAATATATTGCTTTGTATTGGCAAAATCTAGGCAATTATTGAGCGTAAAGAGCTCAAGATAATATGTAATTTTTGTACTAGAATGTTTTACAAATTATATGTCCAACAAATTATATAATACATTTCACTATTATAGACGTATTGTTACCAAAAGGAGGCCCGAAAGGGGTATTTTGAGAAAAATGTATCATAAAATAAAAACAGGTTTGTATACTTATTCCAGTATTCCATATGGCTGAACAAGACACTTACATAATGCATTTCAGATGATCTAACAATGTTTTTTACATAATTTAATCATTTAAAAGAACTACTTATCAGTCAATTGAGGCCCTAATTTGGATATACTCAATCATGAAAAAGTAGATAAAGTTAGCGTTATCACGGTTTTATCGGTTAGGCGTATAAATGGTATCTGAAATGTAGAACAAACGATCTGTAGCTGTGATTTATATTTGTTTAATGAGCAAATCCAACAGATATATACTTAAGTAAGAGTTCAATGTGAAATTGAGGCCCAAATAGGCGTAAAACCAAAGCTTATTCCCGTTATAAGGTACAATAGAAAATATCTAAATCATTAATGTAATACACGATAACAATAAATAGCTATATACATGTCACTTTAATAAATAGTGATCTGAGTAGCACGAATATACATCAAATATCCTAATGCTTGGTCAAATTTATTAAAATTGAGGCCGTAATAGGGGTATCTAAAAAGGGAAAAATAAAATGAAATCCATTAGTAGAGAAGTATTGTTAAAATATATTTTCTTAAAGTTTTAATCGAAGGAACTCGGTAACCCAAGTTCATACTGTGTTAAATATTGGCATTTGAGCTATTTCACATTTTAATTTATCACATAACCTGCGGTCCAGGAGTGCCGTAAAGCCGTGCCGTAAATATCGTTCGGCACTCCCAGACCGTGCAATAAATATTTAAATTAGCTTGACGTGACGTTAGCCAATCCATGCATTGATCCGTCAATGACGTCAGGATAATATCAACGTCGCCATGACGTCGCGCTAATTGTACCGCTGAATTGGGCTGAAACATATGTGCCGTACATCATCCTTTTGACCAATAGTGAGCGTTTCCTAAGGTTATGTGATAAATAGAATCTTGCATTCGTGCTTATTACATACGAGTTTTATTAAACTCGTCGACAAAAACAATATGACACTCGGCAAAGCCTCGTGTCATATCATTTAGTCCACTCGTTTAATAAAACTCGTATGTAATGATCACTCATGCAAGATCCTCTATATTTAATATGTACACGAGGCCCCGCTTAAGGTACTTAAACAACACATGAAGTGCATTGCTAGGCAAATGTAGTAAATACATAATTTAAAGTAAATTTAAATGAAAATAGTGTATGTGTTTCAATATTAACCACGACTAAAGTTTGTATTACATGTGAAGATATTTAGAGTACAACAATGAATACAACATACTTGCAATTGATCTAAGCATACTCAAAACACCATAATGATTATCCGTAGTTTACATTGTATTATTTAAGTAAAGCATGTAAAAGAGCAATGAAATGCATCGAGGCCGCATTCCCCTCTTTTATTCTGAAAGGGGCATGTCTTCATTTTGTATTAATGTGTATGCTATGCAATGCCCTGGTGGAAGATGTTGTGTGCTGGAGGTCGGTACGGCACAATGAATAGTTGTGCCCTGTATCATAAAAGCGCAGAATGGCTCTTCTTGACAAAAGCCTATGATACAGAGCGTATGATGGAAGTACCCAACCTTGATAGGTACTCAATGGAGCCAGGAATATATGGTAAGGTAACTCTCACGAGTCAGAAATGGCATTTTAAGTAGGTAGTGGTAGGTTCCCTAATGAGTGCACCTGACTGCATTATGTACTACAAGGACACATAGATGGCTATGTTGAACAGTGTAAGATATCCCCCATATTTCCAGGAATATCTGTATTCGACAGTGTTAACTATCACATGGTCCAATACTAGGTACCAATAGATCTAGGACTCTGGCTGAATTATGCAGTTGCATGAACCAAATAAAGCCCGACCGCTGTGCCAAGGAGTGACATATACCACACAGAGCTACAGATGAGCTGCGTATTGGGGTAATTACCCAATTAATTTTCATAACAACCCAATCGATTTTGAGAGGAGAGAGTAAGAAAAAGCAAAGACAATCTGAAATACTCAAATTGAAAATGATTTTTTAGTGAAAAATGGTGTATAAAGATCATTTACCCTATGAGTTTTATCAAATACCCAATTAAAATTTGTCAAAACCCAATTAAAATTGAAAGTAGGGGGTAAAATACCCAATGGACCAAAACCTTATATGTAGCGCTGCCACATGAAATAATGAATGGTTGTTCCAATGAATACTAGGATAGGTACCCTACATAGACAGGAATGTGTGTGTCAATAAGTGCTAGGTGCCAAATGGAGCCCGGCCGGGGTTTATCGAGGAGGAGTATTAAGTAATCACTAAGCATGGCGTCTTAAGTAATCCACAAAAAGGTCACAGCCGACACAAGGAGTGTTAGGTACTGTACTGTGCAATGAATGGAATGTAATGCCAAGCTAATGATGTTAGAGACCACAAGAAGCAAATCATGAATTTTCCGATCACTGTTAGATACACCATATCGTATGAATTGGCTATTCCAGACAATGTTAGAAATCCCACAGAGCGAGTAATGGCTGTATAAGCTTAACAAATATTGCACAATCATTGTTGTTATTAACCTGCGGCCGCAGGTTATATTGGATTGCCAAAAGTAAAATGACCATGGAGGGGCACGTGACATGTTCTCGATGGTTTACGATTTCAAAAAAAATATCCAAAAAAAGAAGCATTTTGTAAGAATGTCGTGAACCAGACTAATTCCATTATTCCATGCGGATAACATCGGTATTTATCGCATTACAATAGTTTATTTACCAAAGAAAGCAGAACTATTCCGAAATTTCACTTTGAACGCGAGACCACGAATCTAAACAGCAGGTGTCTGCAGCTGCATAAGATTCCCAGTCAGTAATAAATATAGTGGGTAATGAATACACTACATCCCGTAGAGAACACATCGCTAGATTAACAGAAGCATGTTATTGATACATGATAAAAAAAAATCTAATTCTTTTGAATTTGTTCATTCGTTCGGCACATACATTAAACACAACCAAATAATTGGAGGATAATCGGTGTTGTCCGATTTTACATGTATTGGAATTATTTTGACAGAAACATTAATTTAAACTTACACCGGAATAAAATCGAATTGCATCCAAACTGCAAAAACCACATCCTAAACAATACAACTAAATTACAAGGCCGCAGGTAATCACCCGCAGGAAACTATTTGACTTGTATTCATTTATTTACTATATGCTTTATACTGCCGGAGAGTTACATTCAAATTAAACAATGACGGTTTCGGTTTTAGATTTTTTGTTAAGTTTTGTATGCATTGATATTTTGTGCAACGTTATGTTTAGGTACAAGTCAAGATCTAAATATCTTCAATGGCTTTTTGTGTACGCGGTAGTAGATTATATCCTGTTTCAGTATTTAAGTCGCCAACAAAAAAAACAGTGCTTTATATTCATTTATGTACTAGCGTATATGGTTTATACTGCAAAAATTGCGCCGGAGTGTTCCATTCAAATTAAACAAAGACAGGTTCGGCTATAACTTTTTTTGTTAAGTTTTGTATGCATTTGGATTTTGTGCAACATTATTTTCAGATACTATCAGCGTATCGACCTTGTCTATTATGTCGAGTTACGAGGTTTTAAGTCGCTTTGTACCAACAGAATTGTGACATTATTGTTAACAATATAACTGGATACGTTTTGTGCACGCATTGGTATCATATTGCAAAATAATTGTCGAACGACGTGGTTTTAAATATAGCAAATACTTTAACAATATATACGATGGGCGTTCAAAATGTATTGTTCATGTCCTTTGAATTGTTCTAAGACAATATTTAGAATTATTCTACGACTAATGTTTAAAATGTGGATATTTCTTCTCTATGCATGGAAATTGCATGGCTTACGCCAAAAATTAAGTAATATGTATTGAACTAAGGTATACTCGAGTATACTGCCCTTATTTTCATTTTGAGCAGAATTTGTTGTAGTTGTTAAGAAAAGTAAACGTCATCATTCATTAAACTGCAACATACGATACTGAATTCGTATGTGTGCCTCAGAGCTTAAAATAAAAATGAATTTATTTGTTGTCTACGAGTAAGACGGTCGACAACAAGGGAGACCAGTCTTGTTCATACAAAATGATACTTGTTTGTTCACGCACCAATGACTTCGTATCAATTATGTTTTGTTCGCAAATACTTCCCAGAAATTAATGTTGATGACCCCCACACGGTTTAATTTCGGCCAATGTATGTTAGATTTGAACATTATTTTCGGCATGTCGTGTATAAACAGGCGCTATCAGCTTTATTCCGCAAAGATATCACGCGAGATTCTTTGAATAGTAAACTTCAACCTTCGTTGTCATTCACAAATTTTTAGATCCAAAAGAAATCTCGATATCGCGATTTGCTGGTAAGAAATATAACATCACTACTCACCTGTCATCAGTGTTTACCTCTGTTGGGTATTCGTCACTCGGTGGCGTATTCGTCGGGTTATACCGTCTGTCCAAGGAATACTTTCTTGTGTAATATGCCAAATTTTAACCAATAAAACTAATAAAAAATAACAACTAGCGAGTTGATCTCATTTCTACACATATATTCGCGACTTTAAAATTATCTTATTTTGTACTAAAAGGACACCAAATCCTGTTTTTATGGCAGGCATGCATTTTATTTTAATCATATGCAAAAAAGTTTATATCCCGAAATGAAATTTTAGTGGACATTTGTTCTCTTATTGTGTGTCTATTACTAACCCTTGAAAAAAAAAACCTGAAACACCAATCCGGTAATTGCAATTTAGTGAAATTTTCAGGAAATTAGTTGAATGGTTGATGGTGCCATTAACATAAAACGAAATCTAGAAATCAACGAATTTTGTGACCGAACACCCCTCGTACATGCGGCATGCAGTTGGAAATTTATTGCACATTCAATGTATAGTGCTTTTAAAAGGCACACTTTGTAGCTTTCCTGAAATAGGAGTGGAAAATATGTATTATGTGCAGGTGTTCTGTACATTATTTCAATCTGTTTTACATGTTAAATTGAGTTCGTGTGTATAGGTTTTGAAACACTCTGTATGTATCATCTGTCCCTCATATGTTTTAGTATCTGATCTCACTTGCCCTGTTCACACTGTCCCTCCCCTTCTTCCTCAACTTTACAACTGTCTGTTCAGAGAGTGTCTTCTTACAAATCACACATAATTCATCCATCTAAAATAGAAATGGGACTATTACATTCAGTAAGCATGTTACGACTTTGGAATTTCAAGTTTACATACTACATTAAATGGTTTGTATTCAAACCGAAAATCATGCTTACTTTGGAAATATGAGTAGCTTATTTGCAAATATCATGAAAAAGCAAATTACTAGCATGTTTAATTTATTCATTAAACACCCGTTTGTGTCTTAAGTTGTAGTTAGTGTTATTATATATATAGATTAATTTCACTTCACCTTTTTATGAGTTATGTAAATGGCTAAAGGTATGTATATATGCCGATTTGCTTTAAATAAATCTATTCAGGTGACTGCGATGTTATACATCGATAATCTCCGTGGTAATATTCATGATGCTGACCTCACACCCTTTATTATGGTTATCTTCAAGCAAAACGTAATAAGTATATAGAATAACAAATACATGTACATGTATAACTATAATCGTTCTACAATGTGTTTCACTCCTACAAAATGAAGATTATTGTTTATTTAATAATACTTAGTTAAAACTTAAACAGTTTAACTGATAAGAAATATTCGTAATATGAAAAACAATTAACTTAAATTTTAAGACAGCTACGTAGATTCTATAGATCTATTCCAATTCTATCACTAATTGAATTCATACTGGGTTCCTGTATAAGTATACAGTGTATAAACAAATTTATAATAAGACCTAATGGAAGAGAAACTTTGTGAAATATAAAGTACATTTTATTAGATCTATCATGTTCTAGACGGATATTCAATCTGCAGTTTCTTGTCATATTAAGTGTTCCTATCGATAGAATTTGCTCACAATTTGTATATACGAGGTGTGTCCAAAAAGTTCGTAGACACTTGTGATAAAATGAAAACAAAACAACATATCCACATTAAACTTCAGTATTACGACAAACTTTGCAATTACTTATAACACAGAAATTTTCAGTGAAATGCATGGAGTATCATTTTTTGTACAATCATTCAAGTGTACTCACTCGTACCCAAGCGGCGCAAGTAGCGACGTCAGTAACGTCCGCAACGTAAATTAACAACGTTAAAAATGTCACAATTTTTCAAAGTAGCAGCCACCGTTATCAATGTTTCGTCTGCCTCTGTCGAAATCTGTCAACAACCTTAGCACCCATCCTTATTCATACCTAACTGCTGCTTAGTATGTTATTTACTGTTCCCCGGCTCAATTCAGATCGACCCTCTAGCTCACGAATGCTCACACGTCTATAATTATTGACGATCTCTTCTATAGACGTCACAGTAACGTCGTTTATAATTCTCGGTTGTCCGCGCCCTACGTCTGCTTCATTATTAGTTCTTCCATCTGAATATCGCTTGTGCCACTTGTAAATAAGTGCTCTATACACGGAATCCTTGTCTGTAGCAGACCGAAGTGTTTTAATGGTTTGAACCGGTGTTTTGTCCAATGATGCACACAATTTAATGAAAGGCCGTTGTTCTTCGACGTCATTTTCGTTTCCAATAATTCCGTAGGTCCTTATGATAAAAGTTTATTTTTTCAACGTACAGGTGTTCTATTGTAATGATATTTGGCGGACGTGACGTCAACACAACCTCGTGGCACGCTGACAAACGTCAATATATTCGCACCAAAATTACGCAATTGCCATGACATTATATCAATCATACTAACTAACGAACTTGAGCTGCGCCGCTTAGCAAAACCATGATATATAAAATATCATATATATTTTTCTATTTTTATAGTACATTCAGTCAAATTACTACATAATATGTATTTTGTAATAAAGTATAGAGGTCTGGTGAAAAAGAATATTTCATGACGCCGGATATCTTTTAAATTGGGATGTCTACGGACTTTTTGGACACACCTCGTACACACAATATCATGTTAGGAATAGAATGACGTGAAAAAATACACAATTTTTACCGCTTGTCCAAAACATAACGGCACTTGTGAAAAATTCGTTAAATTGATGGCACGAACACGCTTCCGTACTTATTTTTTTGGTTCAGCAGGTCATCTTTATTAATTTCTATTTTTTGTTATTTAAAGCGTCTAATCGCTATTTTTATATTACCGTGACTATTAAATAGATAAATATAGACAAATTTAACATTCAACCAAAAAAAAACCTCAAACAAAAGAATATTTAGATTCCTCTACTTTCCGCAAAATCATGCAATTTCAAATTAATTTGCTATGTGTGTGCATGTACACATTCCCATAATGCCATGCATTGTGTAAATACATCATACTTACTTCAAATGAACCCTTTCAGCTTTATTTATGATAAAAATACATCGATTTTTAACCCGGATATCGATTGTTTATAACTATACCTTCCATTTTATTATGATGTCATCCGTGACGTCATCGAAAAATACCGAGTATGGAAAACCGTTTACGACATCGTCGCTGATGTTAAAAAACGATCATCAAAACTTGTTTTAAACAACTTTCCCCTCATATTTCAAGGTGCGGGTTTTAATGGTAGGTATATATAAACGTATACTATCGTCCAGTATTGAAAAAAAATCTTTTGCAATTTTGTCTAGGTCAAATTTTATTTTGAATGGACTAGATCTATTAATAAACGATACACGTCAGGGCCTTATCCAGAGACAAAAAGCACTGAGCCAAACATTTTCTTTGGTCTATTTGAGGCTATTTTCCTTCCAAAACATGCTGAACTTGTTAATTTCTCGAACTTTCACCAAGGCAAGCGCCTGTACATGTATTTGAGAGTGTTGACAGCCTTGAATTATGATGCAATCTTAGCAAGGTATAACAAATTTACATTTATACTTTGCAGGTGTAATAGTTGATTTGGGAGGGACGTACACACAAGCCATTATATTTGCTGGTGAGTTCTGAACACTTCCATAGCCCTATTTAATAATTTTGAAATGTATTGGTACATTAGTGTTACCTAGAATCCCTCATCACAGTAAGATCTTCAGATCCTAGCGGTTGAAACATTTTTGGGGGACTCCAAACAAGTCTGTTCTGAGACTGGCCTTAATACTTGCCATTTTGTCATGGTACGAGTACAGGTGACCGATTGAGTACCATTGTGTACTTGTCGTGTCGTGTACATTAATAAACCAGATTGGTATATCCATTGACGCCTTAATGGTTGTAGCTAGTAACGAAAAGTATAATAACTGTGCCCAGCATTAACAATGACGTGTTAAACGTGCAAGAGTTGTTAAATAAAGTTATACCTCTGCTTTCACAAATTTATACTCGACCAAACATGCGAGTTGTGAGCGGTAATTGGTTTCACCTTGTATGTCCGTCCATATACGCATCCACAATGCAATTCCTATAATTTTGGCATAATTTCCATACAATGTTTACAGATGAACACCTAAACATGTTGATGTGCATGACGGAAAAAATTTGTGCAGCGATGAATTTTGCCAGAATAATGACCCTTTGTTCTTAGATGTATTATGTAATATAAAACTAAGTATTCTTGTGGATGCCACTCCTCCAGGTTTAGCAGGATTTCGCCCAAACTTTCACAGATGAACAACCTCGAGACGTAGGTGTACATATAAAGAAATGACGAGGGGTCTACTTCGTTCTGATTCTAACATGTTTGATAAGATAACATATTATTTTGCCTGTTTCAGCATGCTGTCTCCTGGTCGCTGGTGTGTCCAGCAACTTAGCTCCTTGTTTCTCACACAGACAACCTATCACTGAGACTGTCGTTGTAACCGACAAAGAAATGAGTTTTATTGGGAAGAAACAAGCTAACGATGTACTCGATTAAAAATGTGCTCAATTCAATTCAGTGCTCAATTTATTAGTCAGTGATTGTGTGTAGTCAAAAATCATATTTCAGGTACTCTTTGGTGTGGTTTATTGTTGTGACCACTATACATTAAGCTTCAAAATTATTAGATTATGATTTCACAACAAAACAATTCTGTTAGGATGATTTTGTCTTGGTAGGTAGAAAGAGAGGATGATTTTGTCTGGGTAGGTAGTAAGGGGGTAAAACAATATTTTGTTTTATGCCTTAATTAATTCTATCATAAAACATCACACACTATATAGCAAAAACATTTATTTTATAGTAAAACAATATATACAATCATTCATTACAAAATAATACTACTACATCATACTTCTATTTTATACACATAGCAAAACATATAAATAGAGAAGTTCATTTGGCAAAGGGTCTCGATAGCCTAGTTCTGGAACACCTGCTTTGATAGTGAGATTTCATGACAAAGACGAAATAGAAAAGGTACCAGTATTTTCCTTGCGTGAACCTTGCTTTAAAAAGAGAAAACTGACTTCACTTTACTCACACACTTGGGTAGCGCGCTTGCCGTCAAATCTGGCGACCCTGGTTCAAAACCGGGTGGAGGCACACATATATATGCCTGCCATATTTCAGCAGAAAGCTGACTGGCAAATAAAGCAAATATTCTCGGCATTGTAACAAAAGACAAAATCAAGACTAAGGAGTGGAGAGTGATTGATACTTGTTTAACAATTGATCTTAAATAAATTGGGACACGTATAAATGGAAGTAGATGGATGCCACATAGGTCTATTTTGTTATGCCCCCCTATCGATAGATCGGGAGGCATATAGTGATTCACCTGTCTGTTCGTCCGTCCGTCCGTTCATCCGTCCTGGTTAACCCAAATTGACCGTTTCTTCTAGCATTAATATGGCTTGCTACAAAGCTTTCATACTTGCATGGATGTTGTATATGAACACTCTCCACGCGCCTGTATCACCTGACCCCATTTTGACCTTCACCTTGACCTAATTTTGGACTTAGACTTATTTATGGACAAGGCTTCCACAGGGGGCATAAGCGTTTATTGAACGCAGTCTTGTTTTATTATTGAAATCAATCATACATGTTTTGAAAAGCTAATAAAACATGTGTATGATATGCATATATGTTTTCATTTTATATTTGCTCATAGAGTATGGTAAGAATGACTCATAATCTTCTGATCTCATTTAATGAAAATATGCATGCTTGAATACTGCCACAAGAATAGAGAGGTGAAGCAACAGCTATATGGTTCTTATTCTTATACCATTATACATGTAACACTATCACTATAGCTAACTGATCACCATTGGCAATAATCCTCCCAGTTTACTTTTGAATTCCCTAGGTTATAACCATTTGAAGTTAAAACTATGGACGTACAGTGGTCGAGTGCCCTTGTCAGACATCTGCCAATAATAATCGGAAAGCGATTGTCGGCAGTTCAAAGTAGAAATAGTACCACTACTGGATCAGACCTATCTACCGACTGCATGCAAGGTGGCTCTCATAAACCACCATCCAGGTCCAGCTCTTCTAACTTAGTTAGCACAGGTATTATAAGGCATCACAGTATGCTTCACAATATTCAAGACAAATATATTTACCAACACAATTTTATATCACAGTAACATATCATGTCATTTTGGTATAGTCCTTTTACATTAAACTGTCACAAACTACATAATTCACACTCATAATACATGAAAAATCTGTAATGTGAGCACAGACCGTTTTAGTAGTTATGTAATTTGTGACAGTTAAATGTGAATGGACTATAACCGTTGTTGAACATGATTTCAATATTCAGGGACCTCTTCCAGCAATTTAGGTGAAGGAAGACTCAGTCAACTGGATAAAACCATGAATTGTCCTAAAGCCAACTGGATGACTTCCTCATACACTCTGCAAGCACAGATCCAGTTACTTTTCTTAAGAGGGTCCAGCCAACTTTTTTTCTTAGAGGGTTGTCGACATCAGACTCTAAGTCCAGACAAACTCGTGTAAATATATAAGCTAAACTCATCTTTGCCCAAATTCCCCTGGTTCCCCTTGTCTGGAGCCTGCATGTCCTGTAATTCATCGAGATTCCAACTTATTGAATAGGAGCAGAAGATTTATAACCAGCAACTATAACACCTTCTTCACCACATGACTCCTAATCTAGATTCAAAACACTGTTGCTTATGTGGAATGATTTGAAACACTACAATATGCATGCACAACAATGAAATAGTCACTCAGAAAACGGAATGCTGTTATGATATTACTTTCATTGTCCAAGATTCTAAATCCTCTTCCATTTAAACATTCGCATCTACAAATGTATTCAAGTGTTCAACTAGGGGACTAAATCACTAGAATCCAACATAGCTTGTAGTGCACGTCCATACTCTAAAAATAGAATGGAACATAATTATTGTAAATATTCAATTCATTGTTACCAGCATGTGGTTTATATTAAGGAAATAATATAAATCCCCAGGTTCCAAGGACTTCATGCAATAGATTAGTCAGGCACTACAGTCCCAACAATCCTGCTATAATTGTTGTATATTGTTTTACACCTTCAAAATAGTTACGAGCATCAGGCCTCAATATTTGGCCACAGGTGATGATCCCTTTCACTTATTCCCTTCATTTAGGTAAACCATGCAAGTTTCACTGTTCTCAATCAATCCTTAAGGTAACTCAGTTTTACTGCAACAACAATCAACTAATTCATTATTAGTTAATTCATTATTGAGTTCATAACACATTTAAATAATGATTCCCTCTTGCCTTAAAAACCACCAATCTTACAACAGTAACCTTTGTTTATGTACTGACTTCTACATTTTGTCTAAATGTAACTGTTTACTTGATTTTTTAAGCATGCAAGTATATATATATTATATGGGCCTACGTGTCAAATTGTTATAAACTATTATAAACTTATCTACTGGAAAACCTGGTAAAAAATCAACTTTAGGTATTTCAAATACAATGTACGTGTAACTTGCTTAAAAAAGTGAATATTCTATTATTAAGTGATAGTCTACCAACATATCAAGTCAATACTTGTAATATATTGACTTGATATGTTGGTATTTATTTATTTATTTTTATTTATTCAATACATTTAATATATGACAATAACAACATTACCTTTAGGGTTCTTATAAAATACACAATTATTGGCACATGTTTCTGGATTGGTATCCCATATAGTCTCACCACAGCAACACAATGGTGGTAAGTCAATACGCTTCCTTCTTGTTTTCTCTTTTAATTGTTGCCTTAAAGCTTCAATATATCTGCCAATCGTAAGTAAAATAATCATGTTAGAGGACTTAAAGGTTAACAAAACTCGAACCAAAAATTTACAATAGTTAACTTGAAATCTGGAGATTATGACTCACAAGCCACGTGAAATGGGAGGGCATGAATGACCTATATATCAAAATTGAGAGTCTTCGCATGAAAAGCAGGAGAGTTAACATGTATGCCAATTTAGCATCTAACAGCAGAGTGCAAGTCAATAGTAAGTATGGTAAAATGTTAAGGCAGCTTAACCAGGTGGACCTTAAACGGATGTATGCAGAAAATTCAACAAGAGCTGTCCACAAACAGTGTGCTCCACTATTCTCAGTGCCATGCTTGGATAGTATAATCATTATATATTCAAAACGGTCTTCTGTGTAGGGGTTGGGGTTTCTCAGTTGAAAAGGGTAGATCATTTTGACAAAATGCTTGATAGAGTTACCAACTCCAGTGTAGGGATTGGGATCATGATGGGGAACGAGAGTGCAAAACATCAAAGCACTTTGTAAATGCACTGTGAAAACATTTGAGGTTGTACCTAAACTTTAACATGCATTTCTAGGTTGAGAAGGGCAGATAATTTGGACAAAATGCATGATAGAGTACCTTCTCCTGCGTATGGATTGGGTGAACAAGTATGCAAAGTATCAAAGCCATATGTAAATGCACATGTACAAATATTTGAGGTTGTACCTAAACTTTAACATGAGCATAAAGCCTACACTCCTGTGACTGCATCAGCACACATTATTCTTCGAATAGTGAAGCAAAAATTCATGATATCATAAAAGATAGCACATCATTATTAACCTCTCCATCTCCTTGGTTTTTCTAGCTCGTTTCTCGTGTTCTCTAACAGTCTGTTGAACAAATCTTCGTTCTTGTTCTTCCCTCTCTAAAGCTTCTTGACTAGTTTCTCCAGTTACAGGATCACGAGGTTCAATCAGTTGTTTTGATATTTGTTCTTCTCTCTGTCGCTCTTCCTCCTTTTCATGTTTAATTCTGTAAGTTCGATAAGTGGAAATATTTCAAGTTTTAGGTACAACAAGACAGCGTTAAATAAACGCTTATGCCCCCTGTTGAAGCCTTGTCCATAAATAAGTCTTAAGTCCAAAATTAGGTCAAGGTGAAGGTCAAAATGGGGTAAGGTGATACAGGCGTGTGGAGAGTGTTCATATACAACATCCATGCAAGTATGGAAGCTTTGTAGCAAGCCTTAATGATGCTAGAAGAAACGGTCAATTTGGGTTAACCGGACGAACGGACAGGTGAATCACTATATGCCTCGCGATCTATCGGGGGCATAAAAACAGGAAATGTATACACTGCTAGGTACAAAAACAAACAAAAGAAAAAAAGAAGTGCACAACTAACATGCCAGTGAAAACGTTTTATAAATGAATTTATTTGTTAATGTGTTACCCCAATAATTAAAATCATGTTTACTGCTAAAATATATCCCTATTTTGGTTTCACTGAAATCCTTTATTGACAACTGAATTTATTTTCTTTCTATGTAGATTGTGAGCTGGAATATAGCCTGTGAATGACCAAAATTCACTGGCCTTGAAATTGGTCCAAGAAAATAATAGAAAATAGGCTAGCCTTGAATTTTGCATACTTTTGAATTCTTTTTCTGTGTTCTCGTCTCCTGAGATTTTCTTTGACTTGTTCCCGTTCTAGGTCCATGAATAGCCTACGATACATAGCTTGCTGGCTCCTGGCCCGGCGCTTCTCTTCCTCAGATTGTACACCTTCATAAATATTTGGAACTCGAGCCAATGGCATTTTTCTATGTATCTCTGTCCCACCAAATGTTAATGCTGAAAATGAATGTATTACAGAATTAACAAACAATGTGAAAAATTCTGAAAATGTACCAATTTTAATATAATTTGGTTTATTTGTAGTGGGGAACAACAATAATTTTTGTATGCTGACAAAATTTTTGAATTTAAGATTCATTAGAAAAGAAATGGTCGAAACATATTTTTCCTAATTTGAAGTGTTAGTCTGAGTATCTGTCTTAAAATAATGGTGAATAAGACCTCTGATTTTGTAACAAATTTGAATATCAACAAAAAAGTCATCAATGATTCCTACCAGATTGGGGACGGGATCTGTGTCCACCTTCAGTTCTTGTACTCTTACGAGGCTTCTTCTGAAAGTCCATATCAAACTTCACAGATCTAGGTCTATCCTCAGTCTCCTCACTACAATGACTCATACTATCAACATTCTCTTTGTCTACCTCTCCTGTATCATCATCCTCCAGATCATCCGTACCAAATGCTGAATCAAATACATAAACAAAATAATCATCCGTACCAAATGCTGAATCAAATACATAAACAAAATAATCATCCGTACCAAATGCTGAATCAAATACATAAACAAAATAATCATCCGTACCAAATGCTGAATCAAATACATAAACAAAATAATCATCCGTACCAAATGCTGAATATAATGCATAAACAAAATAATCATCCGTACCAAATGCTGAATATAATACATATTAAACAAAATAATCATCCGTACCAAATGCTGAATATAATACATATTAAACAAAATAATTATCCGTACCAAATGCTGAATATAATACATATTAAACAAAATAATCATCCGTACCAAATGCTGAATATAATACATATTAAACAAAATAATCATCCGTACCAAATGCTGAATATAAAACATAAACAAAATAATCATCCATACCAAATGCTGAATATAATGCATAAACAAAATAAATTATTTACAATTAATCCTTCGCTGCATTGAGTTTAGACCCTTGAACGAGTTACTTTAACACTGTTAAGCACATGTACTAGATATACATATATTGACAAGAGACTCATTATGTGGTACACCATCAATGACACCCTGTATCTCAGATCCTACCTTAAAAATCCTTGAAATTGTCTAGACCGAGATGTTAGGGGATTTTTGCTCACTTTGTCCTATTTTGGCAACTTGAATTTACAGATCATAAAAGTGAGTTTCCTGGCAATCCCCCCTCCCCCTGTTAAATAATACAGAAAAACCACAATAGTTGGAGACCACCATCAGGACATTAACCTCATCAAAGAGTTGGTCTCAATAGTGAAGATGATAAAGCAGCGAAAATGGATGGAAAATAGTGGTTGTATTATTGAGGTAGTCCTTATGCGAGGTTTTACTGTATAGAAACAATAGAAAGTCAATGTAATTTACCTTTGTTATTAACAACTTTTACTTTATTAATAAGGTCATCATCCAGTATATCAAACTCCTGACCATCCACCGTGTATCTTGATGAAGGATGCTGTAAATAAAAACAATGTGCATCTAGGTAAAAGTTAGAAAGTTTGAAAATCCTGAAAGTTTGTCAACTTAGTATATATTAGGAAAATTAAATAAAAATGTACCATTTTTGTACAATTAAAATCCTGAAGTCAGGAGAAATCCTGAAAACATTCACTCACGAATATATCAGCAAATACAATTCATTTTATGCTTACCAAATGATGAAATACTTTTTATCACATAACATGCGGTCCAGGAGTGCCGTAAAGCCGTGATGTAAATATCGTTCGGCAGTCCCAGACCGTGCAATAAATATTTAAATTAGCTTGACGTGACGTTAGCCAATCCATCATTGATCTGTCACTGACGTCAGGATAATATCAACGTCGCCATGACGTCGCGCTCATTGTACCGCTAAATTTTGGCTGAAACATATGCAGCGTACATCATCATTCTTAACAATATTGAGCGTTTTCTAAGGTTATGTGATAAATAGAATCTTACATTCGTGCTTATTACATACGAGTTTTATTAAACTCGTCGACAAAAACAATATGACACTCAGCAAAGCCTCGTGTCATATCATTTTGTCCACTCATTTAATAAAACTCGTATGTAATGAGCACTCATGCAAGATCCTCTATGTCAGTGACTTAATTGCTATATCTGTCAATTATCACTCAGTTAGATATTTTGCAACCAGATAAGTATCCTCTATATATTAGCTAACAAACCAAAAACAGCATAATCCTGAGTTTGTTACATGTCATCATAAATTAGGATGGATGGAACTGGGACGATGGACGATCACAAAATCTCACATTGTCACCATGTGACAGATGAGCTAAAATCTAGGCAGACCAAATATAACAGAACACAACTATCAGTACATCCTGTCTAATACACTAATATCAACAATTGCCTGTTTAACTTCATTCTGTGTATGCTGTAGAACTAAAATAGTGTGTTAAATAGTGCTAAATTAAAATGTATATCCACGAAATAGTGCACATATATCATAAGCTTGAATGCTTTACATAGTTAGACAGCAAATATTTCAAATACCAAGTAATTGTTTATATTAAACAAAATCAAATGTAATATAATAATTATACAATGACAATATAAAGCTGACCAGGATCCAGAAAGTGTTGGTAGGGCATGCAGAGTGCAAGGGCAGTAGAAGCTGGATTACAACTATGGATTCTAGGGAAGTCAATATTTTTTATAAAGATAAACGCAGAGTCAAAATTCTTTTACAGCAATTGTTATGAAAAAAGATCAGTTATCATTGCTGGTTTAAAGAACAAAGCCTATGCCTTAGCCCTTCACACATGGACAGCAGTCAATCATCAAGAACAGACCAGTATGATAACTGCTACCAGTATGACTCCAGTGTTGTGTATTTAATGAGCTATGAGATTCAAGCAAGAAGCATTCATTGCATGAACTTGAATTATGGGTTATGGTCATCAGGTCTGGCATAAAACAAGAGATGGCAGCAACATAGTCATTAAATGTAAAAGGTCATGGAGATTTTGACCTACTGACCTCAAAATAAATAGGGGTCAAATACTGATGGTGATCAACCTCCCTATAAAGTTTGAAGATCCGGGGCCCAACCATTTTCGAGTTATTGAACCGAAACAGTGAAACTATTTGTTGTTCTACAGATCGACCTACCAACAGACATGAGCAAAGCGATATAATCCATGTATCATGGCAAAAGCTATTTTGGATCCGCTGTAGTAGGTTACATTGACAACAAATAGAAGGGCAGCCAGTGTTACAAAATTGGTGAGTAAAATAATTAATAAACAATATAATCATGTATAAAAGTGCAACCATGCCATGCATACATGCTACAATATAAGTGTATTTATAACTTACAGGTTTATCATCTTTTGTCTGATAAAACAAGATAAAATGAATGAATTATAACAATGCCATTCTTCAGCTAAATGACCTCAATCAGTGCCTGATCACTTAATCGACAATTTTATTAATATTTTATTAAGAATTATGAACAAATATGAAGAAGATGGCTGTTTAAATACGATTTTCCACAGCATTAAATGTGCAGTCACATATGCTTGAAATCTCACTTTTCATCGTAAATGTACCAGTATGTCAAAATGCATGTATTTTGTATATAACATTCTGTCACACAGTAAGCGCTTTTTGACGGCGGATTCCAAGGGCTTTCCACAAGTATACAACATAATAATATTCTTAGAATTTTTGTAATAATGACTTACGTCTCTAGTTCTGGATATTTTCCATACCCCACCAGGAAGGTCATCACCTACATAGTTATCAGTTATAACTTGTCGAGAAACAAGATTCTTCCTAGCATTCTTCACATGTTGATGAATCTGTAAAACATTGTAAGATAACATAAGCAGAGAGTTACTAAACTAAATACAGCTGAACCTGTGCTAGTGGTCACCTTTAATGATACCTGATATACCTGGGTCAAAAACCACCCGGATGCCAAACAATGTCTGTATATCCGATGTGTACCCTATGTCTAGACATTGTGCGGACACACGCCTATGAGAAGCAAAGAAATTTTCTTCGGTCGTTGCCTGATCACTAGCCTATTTACACCAAAGTATTTTTTTGATTGGATTTGTGACCTATGTATAAACTTTTAAAAGCAGCTAATTTTGATTAATTCCGAAGTCATATTTATTACAAATATATCTGAAATAAATAGCCAGCTGAATTTAAAGACCACTCTAGAAAGTAAGTAAGTAACAACTTTATTTATAATGGATAACATATTTGGAAGAGCCAATTTACAATACGGTCCACTCTTAATACATCCATTGCTGCTTTGGATAGATTTTCTACATTAGTCATTTACTCCATTAATATGCCAATTCACATCACTATCCCATAGTTTTGAATATCACTAATTTGAGTTTGAAGGGGAGGCAATCCAATTATGAATATGTTTTAAACAAGACACCTAATCAAGGGAGATAATTCTTTGTATTTAACCCAAAAGTTGTGCATGAAATTTGTATACATTCTAGCCCTTCTCTTATCAGAAAAGTGGTGGGGTGTACGGAGTAAGGGTTAAGTTAAAAGAAAGATTCAATATTCATCATACCTGATTAGTCTGATCCGAGAAAGCCTGACTTTCACATGTATCAATGTTTAGATGATGCTTGCCATCTGAAATTGCAAAACAATAAAATTTATCTGTTACATTCAAACTGGCTCAGCCGTCACTGTGGTTCAGCGGTTCGATTCCAGGTCAAAGCAGGTCATACACTTCCATGAAATTTCAATAATGTTGATATTCATCCACATATGGAGAATTTGCTCGTTGTTGTGAAAGGAGTATTTGTTAGTATACATCCACCCACCAGATATAACTGAAAATTGTTGATAAATGGCATTAAGCCTGCATAAAAAAATGTCCAACTGGATCAGATCACAGACCACTCACTTAGTAGTATGGCACTCACTGTAATTATAATAAATAGTAATGCTATAACTTTAGTCAACATATAGAGGGTATGACACGAGTACCTTTTCGATAGCAATAGTCAAATTTTATTTCTACTTAAAAATTCACATGATATAGAGACCAATTAGCATGAGGAAGACCTGTACCATGTGACATTTAATACATAATTTCAGACTCACCGTGAGAATGTTTGCTAAACTTCTCATCTACTTCTAGAGTTGAATTTGGTCTCACCAAACTTGTATCTAACTTAGCAAAATCTTGAGATGAGAACGCACTCTGTGTAACAATATTTCTCTCATGTTCAGCCTAAATAAAAGGAAAATATGAACACATGTAAACAAGAGCTCTGACATTCTGTTAAATCTTATAAAAGTTAAATATCTTTGTACATATCTGCTCCAAAAACTTGTTTCCAGTATTCCACCCCATCCTAAAAATTTGCCAATTTAACAATATTTTAAGCCTTATCAAAAGTATTGTTAAGCAATAGTAGTTCTTAGTACAGTGTACCGGTAATTAATATAAATATAATGAATGACTGAACATGTCACAAGCAGACAAGCTTTTTCTAAGTTATGGGGGAAAAATTATTGGTTTACTGAATAACTTGTCTCATAATTTATTATAAGGTGATTTCTTTAGAAATTTTAATTTTCATGATTTATGAATATAAAAAGATCACAATTTCATAATCTGATGTGTAATGTAATATGACTCTATTCAGTCGTTTAAGGGTTTAGGGTGCATGAACAAGATTTTTTAGAAATGTAAAAAAGAAATAATCAGGAACACATGATAAAAATATACAGGGCCGAACTTAAAATATTCTTGGTTTCCCCATCCCGACCCTAGCAGATTTAGAATGGGTAGGTAGATAGGTAGGGTTAAAAAATTTTTTTGGAACCGTTTCAGTATGATAGTTATTGGTTAAGACATACAAATAATAATTTAGAATTAACTTTAAGGTGAACACCAACAGTCTCAAGTTTAATGGTAAGAAAGAAGTCAGTAAACAAAAATTAACATTTTCACTTCCAATTTTTAATAAAAAAAATATTATTTCAATTTGGGCAATAAAATATTTTGGGTAGGGCCCTTTTTAGTCGGGTAGGTAGGGGATGGGGAAACAAACAATATTTTATTTTAGGCCCAGGAGGTCATTACTTAGGAAGAGCGCTACCAAGCACCAAATAGCACTTTGATCGGGGACAGTATACGTGCTACCAAAATCACTTCATAGGCTTAGCAGACAATTATTGACAAGCGAAATGCTATTTGAACTTGAAGCAAGAAAGTTGCTTGTTGCAAAGTGCTAAGAAATGGTATGTTATATGAAAGCACTGCTTGTAGAGTGTCCTTAAATTGACATAACAAAGCAATATCAAGCACTTTTGGTTGCATTTTACATAGGTATTCAGGCCTCAATAAATCCACTCTTCCGCTCGTCCTGCATAATATCTTCCTTCTTTATTTATATAGCAGGACAAGTAAGATTTTGGGTTTTTCTTCTTTGTCTATATTGCATGACGAGTGCTTTAAAAATATTTGTTGAGGCCTGGTATTAATTGGCCCCAGAATTGAAATGCATGAAACGTACAGCTTTGTAATTAGTCTCTAATTGAGCCTGTTTCTTCAGCTTATCCAGTCTGGTCACACGTCGCTTGACTTCCTGCTGGAAATGTTTAAGCCTAGCTTGTTTATCAAGTTGTATCTGACGTAAACGAAGCTCCTCCTCTTCTGCAGCAATCTATAAATAAAAAATTGATGTAACAGGTGTCAGAGACAAATTTCAAATACTGTGGGGGCCACAAAAATTCATGAAGTCTGTATCATATTATTTTAAGAACTACTATTGAGTCAACCAGTTTTAGAATCCTTAGTCTCTGTACAATCAAGGCTGGCCACAATCTTTGTTATCCGCACAGACATCGTGGACAAGTATTGTGGACCATGCTAACATCATCTTTATGCGGGTGTCGCAAAATATTTACTTCTGTATGTACTACTGGACCGGCAGATTTGTTTTAGTCATTCATTTTGTAAGCCCTTGTAGTGATCGTGCACTACTAGTATTTAAAAAGGAAGTACATGTCAAGTATGCCAATGTATATCCTGGGGAATTCCTGCGATATCTGAATGGTGTGCAGGAAGGTGTTACTAGCTAGAAGTTGAACCGCAGAATTTATTGGACGGGCGACAGACTAGGGGAGCTAAAAATGGTGTTAAACACGAGTATTGGAAGTAAGTTGCCTTCTAACAAATACTATGTAAGTATTGGCAGTTACTTAACCCTTGCCGATGTGAATGTCAGACCATTTTTGCCAACATTTGAGATGTCTGATGTATAAAAAAAGTCAGCCCTTTTTTCGAACTAATAATTTATATCTATCCAATATATACTGCTGATGTCCCCCCTTTCCAGTAAATTTCTTGCTGCTGTGAATTAATGCAACTGTGCAAAATTCAAGTTCTTCAGCTTCAACTTTTACTGCCGACAATTGCTTTCAGATTATAATTGCCTGGTGTCTTACGAGGTCAGACTTAAAATCATTGGAAAGACAGAGGTGCGATACAAGGAATCAATGCACATTTCCCTAGTCTCTTTTGAATAATATCCTTGGTTCTTTTACATGCCCGGCGTACACCAATACAAGCAAGACCACTTCAGGGTCTCCAACCAGTTTGTCTCTAGTTTGGTACGAAACACTGAAAAGCATTTCAGAAATGACCATGTGCCCTGGGTCGAACAAGGGATCTTGTCAATAGCGTTATACGCTCCAGGCCTCAATTAATCCACTCGTCCTGCACAATATCTTCCTGCTTTATTTACATAGCAGGACAAGTAAGATTTTGGGGTCTTCTTCTTTGTCTATATTGCAGGACGAGTGCTTTTAAAAATATTTGTTGAGGCCTGCGCTCGATCACCAAGGTCCATGCTTCATTGAATGAAGAACTTTGACTTGAATTTTTTTTATGGAAATTTACGCTCCTAACTAAAGTATAGAATTAAACCGTACTTTGAAAATGTACTGTCAAGCAAGATATTTCCGGGCATACGCCGTCAATATGATTCCAAATTTTAAAATTTAATATATAGGTCTTTGCTTCACGTCAAGTTGAACAGGCAGGGAAATATTGCCGATCGGGCGATAAAGTTCTAAAGATAGCATGATTGAGCTATAATATCCTTAACGAGCTTAATAGCCCGATTGGAAAATATCCCCAGGCCTGTTGAACGGTCAAGTCACGACATGTCAAGATATATTCAGATACTTACAACGCCTTCCGATTGACGACAAATAGGTTCTGCCTGTACCCAAGCCCCAACCGCTCGTACTTCAACATTTCTATTGCCCATAACATCAGAACTGATGACAGGTTTCGAAATTTTCCGCATTACAACCGCTGACTTTCGCTCTTTGGACGCCATTTTGACACAAATAGTTATTTTGTACCTTTAATTGAAGAGTTCTCCTTGTTATTTCAGACTGAATCGATTCGTACTATGTATATTTACACGACATTGCATTACTGTAACAAACGATTGCCAGCATTTCATTTGAAATTATAACAGTATAATAATGGCATAGTTTATATTTCGCCTGATTCTGGAAAAATCATAGAATGATATTTCATATAAAGAAGGGTCGAATTTATTTGAGTACGAACTCTAACTTATTAAAGGGAAACAACTCTAAGATCATTTATTGACTGACAGAAATGTCAAAGATGTTTTCTTCTTTAAAGGTGACTTTAAACGTTATTTTATTACATGTCATCACTGTCAGTATGTACAGATTGAGTAATGGGACGAATTGACGCGATTTGTGCTTGAATTTTAAATGATGTCCTTTGAAGCAGAGTGTGTTTCTATTTCAGCTTCAGTTATATAAACAATATATACATTACTTCCCTTTGTTGTACACATCAAGGGCTTGGAGCCCGTCGTCTTACCTAGCCACTTCCTAATTGCGCTATTGAGCACTTTCCAATGTCTATGCAACGACACGCTACCAGCGATCAGAGCTCGCCGATAGCAGCTTCGGTAGCACTTTGCTACGCAACTGTCTGCTGTTTGCGAGCGCTCGCCTAGTAGCATATAACTTTTCCACTTGTATGAAGCAAGCTGTTTTCTAGCATAGTGCTACCGAGTGCTCGATAGCGCAATGCTAGGAAACGTCTTGCTTCATAAAAGCACCATAGTGAAAAAATCATATGCTACTAGCGAGCGCTCATGGATAGCTGACTGTTGCCACCGAATCGGTCTGTTGCACAAAAAAGCTCTTTGTAGCGCTCACCTTACAAAGTGCTTAGAAATGGTATGCTAATCGGCGAGCAATGTTCGCTTGCAGGGTGTCATTGCATAGACGTAGTAAAGCGCTACCAAAAAGTAGGGTCTTAGTCAACGGGCTCTTGCTTGCTAACCATTGAACTACCAACAAGCTCTTGATAGCCCTTTTCTACGTCTTGCACCAACACCATATAATACCAGTGCATAGTTTATTTGTATTTGGCGAGCGCTCACCAATATAGCATACCGTTGCCCAGTGTTTCGCAACAGACCACGGTCACCACTGCATTATTACTTGATAGTTCTTACCCTATTGTGGAGCGCTTGTTGGTGGCACATGGTTTCAAGTGCTAGGTATCGCTTCCCTTATGCAACAACCAAAGCTGTCACCGGCTTTCTACTGGGCCCTAGTATTTCTACTGTTCCCTACTACATGTGTAATTTGATTTGAGCCCTACTTTGTCCTACTTTTTTCTAGATCACCCCTATTATCCCTACTTTTTCATCTCAAAATGATAATAAAAATTAACTTTAGAGAAAAATGAGACTTACTTCTTCTTTAAATTGTAATTTCAGTAGAAATATAAATCATGCATTTTTTCTATTTTATCTATACATTAACTATCAGGACATCAAACCTATGTGATATTTCTACATTTACTATCAGGTGATCCAGCACACTGGACGATTATTGAGATCATGTACAGCAAGATCAATGTTAGCAAGGAGTTCCAGCTCGGGCACACCACATACCAAGCTTGATATGCCAGGAGTTATCTCACCTCCAGTTGATCTCTTAACAGAGGAAGAGCAAATGATGAAAGATACAGGTACTCAACATGATTTTGAAAATCATAGGACATATAAATTTTGTTACAAAAAGCTGCGACTCTGGTATAAAAAAAAAGATAATAGAAAATCGGACAGGGAAGGCAGCACTTAACCCAACTAGCCAAGCAACTTCAGCTATTGTATTTCACTGTTAAAATAATTGTACTGTTTTACAGCTATGTATCTTGTTAAATAATATCTTGATCATTTATTGTCATCTACAAAATTTAATGTGTTTTAACATACTCAGTATATTTCGTAAAGAATCTAATCTAAAAACTGAAGACAGACTTATGAAAAAGAAGCCCTAAGTTTGACATAAACTTACTGGTAAGAGCAGCAGCATCTACTTGCTTGTTAGGTAAATTCTATATGTAAGCATGGATTGATGGTGTATTGTAGTGGCTAAGTTGGCTGCAGAGAAGATTCAACCGTTAGTGAGAAAGATGGATGCTGAAAGTCACATGGATCAGTCCATTATTGATACTTTGTTTGAGAATGGGGTAAGCAGCATGTTTACATGATCTCATGGATCAGTCCATTATTGATACTTTGTTTGAGAATGGGGTAAGCAGCATGTTTACATGATCTCATGGATCAGTCCAGTATTGATACTTTGTTTGAGAATTGGGTAAGCAGCATGTTTACATGATCTCATGGATCAGTCCATTATTGATACTCTGTTTGAGAATGGGGTAAGCAGCTTGATACATGATCTCATGGATCAGTCCATTATTGATACTCTGTTTGAGAATGGGGTAGGCAGCATGTTTAAAGATTGATATGTCTCATAGTTTTAGTGAGTAAATGGAATCCAATGAAGTGATAATAAAGACTGAGTTATCATGGCAATTTGATTTCATCCATAAAATCAACAAAATTCATTCTCTTATAAATGTTACTGATTTTACAATTTCTGGTATAACTCCTCCTTACTTCTTAGTTCTTACAAATTTGTTTAATATTACTCAGACACCCCTATGTATGCTACCTTAGGTGGGCTTTTCATTGTTCAAGATCAAAGGATTACCATTTAAAGAACAAAATAATTCAGTGGTCACAGAAAGAATTAACCAGATTTCTATTTTGTTTGGCCACACCTCCGACCACCTAAGGTAGCTTACGTGTGTGCATTGTTACAGCCTTATTACTGTATTGGAAGTATATAAATATACCAGTGATGGACATTTTACTGATTTAATTTACAGCTAATGGGTATTGAAATAGAAGCAGAGTATGGTGGGACAAATTCCTCATTCTTTGTTGCTAATCTAGTTATAGAAGAACTAGCCAAGGTCGATCCATCAGTTAGTGTAATGTGTGATGTACATAATACATTGATAGTGACATTACTACGTAACTTAGGAACACCGGAACAGAAAAATAAATATCTACCTAGGTTAGCAACAGACACGGTAAGTCAAAGTGGTCAATAATCAGTCATTTGTAGAATTTTGATGAAGTATGTACCGATATTTGTTTACACTTATAATGAATGAAATAGATTTACTTAAAGGCTTTAATTTAATTTTTGCGATTAAAAAAAAATTAAGAGTGTCCATGTTTAAATGGTTATACGGTAACCAGTTATTGTCCTTCAGTTAAAGTGAAATATCGCATATGTAGCTGTCACACCCTCAGATAATGAATTATGCTCCCTAGTAAGCTACTGTGATTGCTTGTTCAGCATCTGTCTATTCATGATTTGTTTACACTGTAGAAGTCAAAATTTGCTAAATCTTTATGAAACAAACTTGATCACAATTTATTGGGAGTATTTCATACCACAAAAATATCCTTGTACAGAATAGAATATTTAAAAGAAGCTTTATCCGATGGTATTTTTACTGTACATTTCAGTTGTCAAGTTTTTGTCTATCTGAAGCTGATTCTGGAACCGATGCATTTGCTATGAAGACTTCAGCAGTGAAGAAAGGAGATCACTATGTCATCAATGGTACAAAACTGTGGATTACAAACGCAGAGCATGCTGGTCTTTTTGTCGTCTTTGCAAATGCCAAACCAACAGCGGTGAGTAAGATCATGTTATTGTGTACATTAAACTTTGTGTACATTAAACTTTGTCCAGTTTCACTACAATGTATGATAGACAAATCTATTTTATTCATTAATTTGCACCAACATTAACAGCTGATACTTACTGTAAATACCAGCCTATTCTTATAATTAATGTACTTGAATCTTTTACTTGTCAGCTTTAACTCAATTTGTTGATGTTCATGGCTATATAACCCAAATGTATGTCACTTCAATTTCCTACAATCAGTGTATAAACCAATAATCCAAGGTGATCAGCTAATAAAATCTGTTATACAAAATATTGACCGATATTGGGGACATTATATTCATATACTCAGGAAATTGGGATTTCATAATATTGTCTGCTTTGATAACTTTTACGTGGGACGTTCAAAAATAAACAGGACTGGGGCTCTCACGGGTACAGTTTTCAATATTATACAAATATTATCACATAATATGAAATTGTAATTCAATTGCGAAAATTCGATATCTGATTCATCGAGTAACACTATCACGTCCTCTCATAATAGTCCATTTTGAAACCATGGTAACACGCACCCGGCGCAGCCCACCAATTACCATAAATGGCGACTATGTAATGGGGTGTATCTTTATAACTATTATATCGTTAGTTTTCAAACTACACCATAACATTATATGTTACATGTTGGACGGTATCTGCAAATGTGACGACATTTGGACGTTAGGTATTGAAATAAACAAAAGTTGAAATCCAAGAGTGACAACTTCGTGACGCAAAAGTGACGTCACCAGAAAGTAAGTGAAAACGGACAAACACCAAGTTCTGTCAACAGCAAGATTATTAAGTCCTCTGAATCGTATGGAATTATCGTAACTACATTTTGAAAACAGTTCTGCTAGTCGTTTATCAGTTTTAGAATGACACAAATGCTTTATTGATAACTGTTCAGCTTTTTAAGACGGGGAAGTAATCGGAAATCATCAGAACGTCTGTGACGTCAGTTACCGAGGCATTTTAAAATTCCAACGGTTAATGGCACGGATTCTCGCCCAGATATTCGATGTAAGATCCGGAAAAATACATGCGATTCTCACCAATGCTTTACTTGTTTGACTCATTGTGGTACTGGAATGTATTCATCACCCTATATCACTATAAACGTCGTATTTCGTAGCCCTATGCGAAGCACTAACGCCGTGTAAAATAGCGCGACGTCATTTTGTGCGCCGGGTCAGCGTTAGTGACCTTGTTAAGTCACCAGTAACTCTCGTACCGCGTATTTGTTTTAGTTGATATTTTTACAATATGTAGAAAAAGGATTCCGATTCATGGTGGTATATAATTTAATATATTTCGTTTAACCATGCACGTTTTGTGACAATAGTCCTGTTTATTTTTGAACGTCCCACGTACTTAGTGACCTCCTAATTTCTGAGCCTACTGTATACTGATCATGTGTTCACACCATCTCAGTAAAGGAAAATAATAAGGTTATGAGCACCTGTTTTGCAATTTGCATGAAAAGCTAATACTTGCATCAAAATATAACATCATGGAGTACAGCAATAAGATTAAAATCACCTCCACAGTATCGGCTACACATACACTAGACATTCTTTTTTGCAAGATCCTATATTTTATCAGATTGAGAGTACAGTAGATTCATCATAATGCATCAGCATGGTGAATGGTCAATGCGTTAAAATATCAAACTGTATAGGATATGTTGCATACTATTACTAATGATCGTGAAAATTAAATTAACGACAATGCATGCGAAATGCAAAAACAATTTTTTAGATGACCAATGTATTAAATGTACCTCCATGGAGTGAAGGGTTAATAATACAGGTAAAATGCTTCAGGGTACTGTTTTATCAAAGCACTTATGGAAATCATAAAATTACTACTGACATTTAAATTCTTCATAATTCTTGAACAAATACACATTAGGAACATTATGTGGTTTGAAGGAATACATTTACTGAAATATCATTAATATTACAGACCCCCTTACCACAATTTGCAACTGGTAATGAATTACATAGGGCTTTTTAATTTGAGCGTAACTTCAGGATTATCATAAGTTCTTTTATAAAACAGAAGCCTGGTGACTATAAACACTGATTTGACTGTATTTATCATTTTCAGGGTTACAAGGGTATTACATGTTTTCTAGTAGATCGTGATACAGAAGGTATGACCATTGGAAAGAAGGAAGACAAACTTGGTATAAGAGCATCTAGTACATGTCCGGTACATTTTGAGAATGTTATAGTACCAGAAACAAGTATTTTAGGGGAGTTTGGTAAAGGATATAAATATTGTATTGAAGTTCTAAATGAAGGCAGGATTGGTATCGGTGCCCAGGTATGTTGTCACTTGTTGATCTTCAAAGGCCCATAATTAATTAATTCCTAGGTTATCAGCCCTGTATGTCTGCTAGTTTTCATGCAAACACAACATTTTCTCTGATAATTTTAACTACTTATTTGCCTCACAGACAAACTCGCCACTTGGCTTTTATGAATGTGTGGGTTCATTTACGATTTTACAACATTTTCGTTCGCTTTAAAAATCATTAGACTATAAATGTCTTTTATAGGATTTATAGCTTATTTTATGTTTGTTTTATTTTAGTTTTAATAACTGTTATTCACCAATTTGCTGTTTAGATGGATTGGCTTTAACTGGGACTTTTTTATAAAACTATTTCATCATTATTCTTGCTCAGGTAATTTGTTACATTGTGTGGAAACTGTTATTAGCTTGAGATTAACTGCTACCATATCTATGTATATTTTGTGTTTACCCAGAAATACCAGCTATTGACTTTAGCATTCATTGAATATTATTGTAGATGCTAGGATTAGCTGAGGGATGTTTTAATGCAACTGTTCCATACACAAGAGAAAGAAAGCAATTTGGGAAGAGAATTTGTGACTTTCAGGTAAAAAATGGTTTTGTGAAAATATCATGTGTTGACTGTAGTGGCTTTTGATATTTCGTGTTTAGCATTGTGAAATGATCTTCTTACAAGACTATAAATAAGTAAATTATTATTTTATTTCTCTAAAAAAACGTCGACTGAGGAGTCAGGGTTTAGTGGAATTTATAAACAAGATCTTCTCCAAAACCAGTGAATGGATTTTGACCAGGAATTGCAATTAATCTAAATCTGTTGTAGGGCCATCTGTAAAAAATATGAAGTTGTAGTAGGATCATCAGTTTTTCTGTATCTAGGAAGCCATTATAGGACCATCTGTACATATGACGACATTGTCCTGGTTATTGAAATGGTGTAGAATTCTGACATTATATATATACAGGGAATGCAACACCAGATTGCTGATGTAGCCACACAGATTGAAGCAGCCAAACTGTTGGTATATAACGCTGCAAGACGTAGAGAAGCTGGACTACCTGTTATCAAGGAAGCCGCTATGGCTAAGTATTATTCTTCAGAGGTATATTCTAGTTATTGTATGAGATCACCATATTAATTTCTTTTTGTGCCCCCCACACTTATTTATAAGTGGGTGCATATAGCATTGGTGCTGTTTGTACGTCCGTAATGCAAATCTTGTGTGTTGAACTTCTCATGTTTATGAGAAGTTGGGTGCAATTTCTTCAAATTTTCACAGATTAACAATCTCAATGTATAGATGACCTTAAAGGATGACATTTTAGCTGTGTCTTTTTTACCTGAATGATGGACCTTTGTCATTTTTTAATATAATCATAAATAATGATGTTACCTCGACCTCCTTTTCCCCTCTCCTTACCCATTTAAAATGATATGTGCCATAATGGAGGCACCCGTGTCCCATGGACACAATTTCTAGTTAAATATTGCATCCCTTTCATGAAAATCTGATGACACTGTCAATTTTCCTCCACATGTGGAGAAGTTCCTGGTTCTTTGTAGAAGGTTTAGTATTGTTTAGGATTCAGTCTAAGAAAACTGGTTTGGTGAATCAGCCGCTGTTTGTTACTGAAAAATTGTTGAGAAATGATGTAAACCTGAATAAACATATATTTTAAGTGTTGCATGGCTCCAAGTGATGAGATGTATTGAGATGTGTTAATTCACTGGTTCTCAGCCTCACCATGTATGTCAATATCTTGCCTGCTGGGAACCTTGTCTTGGTATTGCTCACAGGTTCTTTTTGACTGGTTGAGCTTTTTGGATCACTCTTCATCCATCATCTGTCTGTTGTCCATTGTATGTCGTCTGTCCATTCACAATTTGCTTGTGTAGGCACTAGAGGTCACAATTTTGGCCTATGTAATTTGGTTATATTGGTCATCTCAACAAAATCTAGGTCAATGTTGATATTTGGGCTTCCTGGGTCAAAAACTAGGTCAAATCATAAAAAAACGTACAAGTGTAGTCACTAGAGATCACCACCATGGCCTAACCCTTATGAAACTTGGTCACAATGATCAACTTAACAAATATACAAACAAACTGTTACATGTATATAACAGGTTGCTGCCTTGACAACATCAAAATGTATTGAATGGATGGGTGGTGTTGGATTTACCAAAGATTATCCTGTCGAGAAGTTTTACCGTGATTGCAAGATAGGTTAGTTACATATATGCATGTTTTTTAATGCTTTGAGCAAAATTGTCTAAAAGGGGAATTCATGTCTTGAAATACTATTATACATGTATATTCTTATGCAAAAGATACAGAAGAATAAACCTGTAGTTAAAATTGTACAGATCATTTATTTCAAATGCTTTTAAACAGCAAAAACTTGCAATTACCGGTTAAAACGTATGTAAAACGTAATATTATGTGCCTGCCCATAAATTAATAAAAGCATAATGATATTGTTTAAAGCATCTGTGACAATTTTTTCTGAACATTTTAGGGGTGTTAATAGATTAAAAACGTTTTCATTAACTTGTTAATAAGTATTAGTCATCTCTTTTATTATGTTGTTTAGCTATCTAACTAATTGTCATAATATTATCTTATAACGACACGTTATTTGGATATGTTTCTTTCAAATACAAAAACAAAAAAATTAATCAACTTTACAGTTAGCACCAAAAATTCCACATCCATGCGTATATAGTAACATTGTAATAGTAGTATGGTTGTAGGCCTTGAAATGATTTCTCATTACGTTTACTGTGGATTTCAATCTTGTTGTTTTCAGGAGCAATATATGAAGGAACGTCCAACATACAGAGAAATACAATATTCAAATGTTTGGAGCATGCTGAGTCGTGAATCATCTACAGGTTACCATGGTGATCATGTATCACCTCATCATACCATCCGTCACAGCAATCATGCCATAAAACACACGTCACATTCATACACCGTCTTACCTGTTTGACAGACCACCAGCCAACAAAAACAACTGTGACAAAACATGACTGAAATGACCACCAATTTTATCTTAGGTGACATCATTTCTAATATGTAACCTGTTAAGAAAGGCAACCTGTCTACAAAAACCACCTTCTATTATATTCAATGGGAGATCCTTACTGACAGATTTGACTGTACGTGTGTATATCCTGGTTGATGTTATTGTCGCCGTTGTTGGCGTTCAGCTACGAATTATATGTGCTGCCCCCTGGCGGGGATAAACATTGACAAGTACTTCATGGACAAGCAAAGTGCATTGCATCGACAGTATTTATTTGCAACTTCTGTTTAATATAATTCAGACTTTGTAAATAGATCATGGTGATCAATATATAGAATCTCATTGTAGTTTGTGACTACCTCTACAAAGCAGTTATTGAACATTAGAGCTATTGTCTATCGATTTAAACAAAAACAAATTGTTTCCGGTATCCTGACCTAACCTAAAGCTTTGCTGTGATCCTAAATGTTTTTAGGGCATTTGTTCAAAATTTTCACAATTTTTTATTCTTTTGGAATGGGTGTCGCTCATGTCTGAAAAAAAACTAATTTCTGACCTTCCTACCCTATTTATTGGAACATATTACCAGAAACCAAGGCTTTAATTATTACTTAATTGTTCAATTAGATACTGTTATTGATTTGAATTGTTAAATCATATTTTTAACTAATATTATACTCATTGTGTGTTGTATTGTATAGTGTCTTATAATTTATATGTTAAGGATTTAGTTTCATTAGCTACCTCTCTCTGAGAAGAAGGAACATAGAAAGGGAAAGTACTCATGATAATTTTGAGCTTCGTACATTGTGTCAGTCTTGTCTATTGCATTGATATGGACCATAATGGTTTGCCAATTATGTTATTCACAGAAAATAAAGACATTATTATTAGTGTTCACCATATCACCATGATTATAGGATCAATCCTATTTTCCGGATATACAGAATTAATTGAGTGACATTGTGCAAGGTGTTCTGATTGACCTGGAATTGACCTAAGGGGGAGGGGGCGGGGCAGTAAACGGGTACAATATTCACCATTATTTTTGCCAAAAGATAAGAATATGTGACAGGTCTTACATGGACACAATGACAACACAATTTAACATCCTTGCTAACAATTTATTTCATAAATGATATGTAAAACTTGAAAAACCTGGTATCAAGCTAAGGAAGCGGCAGAAGAAAAAAATACAATATTTCAAATCTAAAGTATTTTTAGGATATTTTTTGCTAAAGCATAAAAAAGATTATTGATGATGTGCAGAATTTTTTATACATTTTTCAACAACAAAAATTATATACCCGCTATGTAGCCAATTGGCCGATATACCTTCTACCCCACTCACCGTTAAATCATGATTCCGGAAAACAGGTTTTATTCTATAATGTATATATTGAGAATAAAAGAAGGGAGGCAATTCACATCACAAGTTTTCTCTCTCAGTACATACTAAGTTCTATCTTATTTAATTAATGTACGTGATACTACATAAGATTCCTCAGCTTGCACAAGTTAGCTAATGTTATACATGTAGTGTGTATACTTAATAAAGTGATCAATGCATCTTTTAGTTATGTTTTTATGTCCCATTAATAATTTGGGGGGATATAGATGTGCCCCTGTCTGTCAGTCAGTCCACCCAAAATGATACATAGCAATCACTTGAAAAGTAATTGTACTAACTAGGCATACATGTAAAATGATGTTTCAGATTCATACAGTTTTAGCTGAGTTGTGGCCCTTGAAATTTTGCTTGTGTCGCTCTTAACTCTGGTGATATAAAACGGACAGCTAACCAGGCACCCTAGATTATATTGTCTGTCCCAGAGTTAACCTACCAAGTTTTCCTGCAATTATCTACCATTACAAACTTGCTCTTCAGCAAGCCACTGAACAATTTGGTAACGAACCTTTGATTTTCAAGACCTGGGACATGGTCTAATAGAGGATATGATCATAACTACAGTGAAATAACCAGCCAGGTCAAGTATTTGAACCCATTCACCTCGAATGATATGTTCGTGCTCATCTGGTCACCTGTAGTATTGAGATTTTTTAGTAGACGACATGTACTAGAAAGGGGGAGAACTATTGATGCAGGAGATTACCAAGCTGACAAGAGTTTACTCCCATTATAAGCCAAGGTCAGAAATATTTATTTAAAGTAACCTACATGTACATTTATATGAATATTGTTAAGAAGATAATTAATAGCATAACGTGCGCGTTTATTTGCGTACATAGAGGATCATTATTTTCTATGGTGATCATGTTTACACATGTCACATGTTTACGGATAACTTTTACCTCATTGCAAAATTCTGTTGTCAGTTGGTGATTACGCCTCTTGTCAGGTAATGTTCATTGCTTTTATTTTTTACCCTTTTTATGGACGCATACTTAGAAACTGTACGAGGTCGTAATGCAAGATCCCTGAACATTGTGTTTGACTTTCATTTGAGCAAAACGAGTAATCAAAAGTTTTCGATTGATCACAGGTCAAACTGAGACTGCATAGCTAATCAAATGTATAACGTAAGTTAAATGCACCGATTAAGATCGCCTATTAATCTAGCTTTACTATAGTCCAAAGGTGATAAATAAACTCGCCTGTCAAAAGGCCATATTTCATTCATGTTTGCATAATGACCATAGATCGAACTACAATACTTTTTGTTTAAATTAAGCTTTTCTTGGACAACACCGCGATCCGGTTTTAAAGTTATGTTTGTTCTCATAAATTTATTTTAAATTATAAGTATTAATCTCAAATTTAATATATTTGTCTTTGTTATTTGATTATATTTATTCAGACAAATTCTATGAGGCAGCGACGTACACCCGCTATGATTATTAACTTTAGAAAAGGGTTGTGTATGATAACAATCAACAAAACTATCGTTTGGTATACCCTACATTTGTATCTGTTCGTAATATTATCTTTTACGGTCAAGGACCTCTACAGATACAAAATAAAATATACTACATCCACCCATTCTGTTTACCTAATATATCTGATATTTATACTTTTTAGAGTCCCATATTTAGGACAACCCCGAGTGTTATTTCACGTGAACAGTTCAATGACTGCCAATGCTTAAGCCTTCGCGTATGTTGCCATACGACCTGTGAAATACCTGTCCCAATCGTCCCTTTGGGTCATTTTATGTTTTTCGACATGGACTGGTCTGTGTAATTTCGAAAACAATGTGGCACGTTTTTAAAAGTGTGGTTACTCGGACTGCCACATCGTCGGCTGGTTCTAATAGTGATCAAAGTGCTTAAATCATGTTTCGGAGAAAATGAGGGTTGAACATTTGACTTTGTGAAATATCTTTATGACAACCGATTTTAAAACTTTAAAAACGTAGATATAGTACTATGGCTTCATTCTTCCCATTTCATTTATTATTCTGCTTTAAAATTGACATAGAAACGTATATGAGCAATGTCAAACTAGACAGAAAGTGCAAAAATCTCATTTTTGAAAAATATGGACATTGGAGACTATTAGAGCCAGCCGACGACATGTTAACTTACTCGGTCAAGTGTAGTACATGTACATTGTAGTGTTAAGGAGATCATTGGTTCGAGCCCCACAGTCAATTTATGTATCTCATACACGTGTATGCTTCTAAATTACATTCATTGCACTCAAGTTCTGCAATATTACAGACAAGAAGTTGCTGAATGACGCGCGAAAAATGAAATCCTCTTTAAGAACACGACATTACAATTTACACGGAAGATGAAAGCAAAAGAGGACAGGGTTTCCAGTCGGCTAGAGTATAACCGGAACCAGCGTGCTCAGTCAATGTGTACCTCCAAAATGGAGAGCAAATTGATATTCTTACCGCCATATGGGAGAGTATGGTAGCAGCACTACTCGTCTACCGTAACACTTCACCATCGCCTTCATCTGAAGATTCACTCCCAATGGACTATCACATTGATGACGATTATATCGACCTGGTGAATGGCTATAATCAAGAAAAATATACCTAATAACATATGCAATATCAAAAACAAAACAAGCAAAATGTTCGACATCTTAAAGTGTTCATTTGTTTTGTTATGTATTTCATTTTAATGAACATCGTGAGATTGACATTTATGTTGAGTTTTATTTGATTTTGAAATGTTTCCATTTTCACTCAAATGATAGTGTGAAGAAAATTTGTGCTTTTGGTAAATTTATGAATTTTGGAATAACATAAACGCAAATAAATCACGAGAAACTATCTATTTTTGTCGTTCTTGATATTCATGACAGCATGGAGTAAATGAGGTATTTCTTCGTAGTTTCTACACTTTTGCTTTTATAGTAATGGATTGTTGTTTATACTTACAGATAAAACAGACATGGGTTTGCAGTTCTGGACATGTGTCACGATTGTGGTCGTAGCTGCATTGTATCAATGGATTCCGACATCGAACAGATACGACATACTTACAGATACGGTTGATGAAGAATATGATTATATCATAGTAGGAGGAGGTAGTGCAGGATCGGTTGTGGCAGCAAGACTTGCTGAGGATGCTGATAAAACAGTATTGCTGTTGGAAGCCGGCGGACATTTCACTGAGAGTCAGATGTTTTTCCAACCGCCGGGTTGGTCCATGCTCATGCATACGGAATATGATTGGGAATATTATACAGAGGCACAAACATACTCTGCCAAAGGAATGAGGGACAATCGATTCTACTTTCCTCGAGGAAAAGTATTGGGTGGTAGTGGAAGTTTTAATGGATTACAATACACTAGAGGTAGTAGATTTGACTATGATAGCTGGGCGGCAGATGGGTGTGATGGTTGGAGCTACAAAGATGTTCTCCCATACTTTCTAAAGTCTGAAGACATTCAAATTGATGAACTCAAGACATCTCCGTATCATAGTACTGGAGGTCCAATGGCTGTCTCGTACAGCCCGGCTTCAGGAATGACTGATATATTCATCAAAGCTGGAAAAGAACTTGGTTATAAAGAAAGCGATTATAATGGTGAAGATATGGAAGGTTTTAGTCGCGTTCAAAGCAACGTACGCAATGCTGTTCGTAGTAGTAGTGCAGTTGAACATTTGGGTGCCGCGGGTAGGAAGAAAAATCTTCATGTATCAATAAGGAGTTTTGCTACTAAAATAGACATATCGGGGGATGTTGCTAAAGGTGTGTTTTTCATAAAGAATAACAGGAAGTTTTATGTTAAAGCGTCCAGTGAAGTTATCGTGTCAGCTGGTAGCATTAACTCCCCTCAGTTACTTATGCTGTCCGGTATTGGTCCAGGGGAAGATCTTAAACGTCATGGAATCAGTGTCATAAAAGATTTACCTGTCGGTCAGTACCTGAAAGATCACCAACTTGTCGTGTTTCCAACTCCAATAAATAAGTCTATAAGCGTGCATCCAGAAATATTCCAAAGTGAATGGACAACTTTGCAGTATAATTTATTTAAGACTGGGCCATTAGCACGGACAGGACTTGATGGATCAGCATTTGTGCATACTGACAAATCAAAAGAAGGAAAATCAGCTCCGGATATTCAGATTATATTTTTCAATATGCTTTTTACTTTAAACTTCTTTGGCTGGAATGATAGTATCGCAGAGGAGGTAGTAGGTAGGTTCGATACACCCTATGGATTTACACCTGACATTTGTCTAACACACCCGTACAGTTATGGAACATTGACATTAAAAAGTTCAGATCCGTATGACCATCCGATAATAAATCCGAACTACTTTTCCGACCCAAGAGACGTCAAAACCATGATTGCTGGTATACGGATATGGGAACAACTAGCTGAAACTAAAGCCATGAAAGAACTGGGAGTAGATATAAATGGACAGAAAATGTCGTTTTGTTCCCAGCATAAATTCAGATCGGACGATTACTGGGAATGTTATATTCGTCACACAAGTAACACTGAATATCATCATAGCTGTACGTGTAGAATGGGCGGTGTAAATGACTCACTGGCTGTGGTTGATCCGGAACTCCGCGTGAAAGGTATTAAGGGACTACGTGTTGTCGATGCCTCAGTATTCCATGATGTTACCACGGGTAACACCAATGCACCTACGGTCATGATAGCGGATAAGGCGTCAGATATGATACGCGGGAAGGATACTGTAAGGAAGTATAGGCAAAACGTGTAAAAACAAAACATAAATGTGTCTTTTTAACTTACGTCATCGAAGTGTTAACGTCATCATAATAAAATGCATAATGAAACCATTGTACTTTTAAATACTGTGAAACATTTACAAGCAATGGAGTATGCGGTACGAACAAACATGTCTTTGCAAGTACACATACGTTAGGCGCGGGGCATGGACGGGGCTTACAACTCAAAGAGATTATATTAAGTCAGACAGGGAAGGCAGCACTCAACTTAACCAGCCGAGCACAGAAAACATTAAAAATAAACAAAGCACAATACCAACTGAACCAACCGAGCACAGGATACATAAAACACATACAAGGCACTATGCCGAATTAAACAAGCGAAGATCCAGTTTCAAGTTGTGTAAACTAATTTATTTTGCTGATGATATTTTGGAAAAGACGATGACTAGTGCTTATTGTTATTTAGCTGTTGTAGATTGATTTGATTCCAATGAAATATACGTGTACATGTATACACATTAAGTATGTTCTACGTGTATAAAAAAGTTCAGAGAATTTGACGTGATCCTGACCTTTATGCATGAATATATTACAAGGTTCTTGCGTTAAATATATAATTTTCCGCAAATCGTGCAATATCGGTCCTTTAGATTTGTGTTGGTATTACATCCCGAGCGTCTTCGTGATACTTATGAAAACATGCAACCGGGAATATAGGCCTACATAATTTTTATTAGACAATTTACCAGCTGTTAGATTATGCAATTAGAAGATCGACTATCGTGTCTAATTCTCCGGACTGTATTTATTTCTTTGTGCCAATTTTGTGGCAAACAAATCTGCTCCAAAAACAGTTTGCCGCAAATTTGCGGCAAACCTCATTTGCATGGTAAAAGTGCGCGTAAAGTAGTTTGCGGCAAATTTGCCAGAAGCATTGCCGGAGCCCTTATTTTTCGGTAAGGGTAAGCTTATATACATGTAGAACACACTTAATGTGTATCTTGTAATTGAACTTCGTCGCACTATGTGATTGGTGTTTTGATCGTTTTACATGATGGTTAATATACCGTAGTATAAAACACAGTCTCGAGTTCGGATGCGTAGTGATTAAATCAAAATTAATCACGAAGCATAACCATATATTCATCATTTCAATTCTAAGATCGCACAATGCTCTCAGTGTGCATTTTACGTCGTGCAACAACCCAACAAGACACGGTCGACATCGAACTACATTCTTTCCACGGAACGTTAGGTCTACGTTGTTTGGCTTAGTAGAATGGTGGCGTAAAAAACACGTAAAAAACGCCATAAATCAGCCGTGTTTTATCATTTATTCAAGCACATCTTCGTCTTCTCTTTGTCTATATACTCACTCCAAACGCGCTCACTTCAGTTTAACGATGACGTTGGTCCGGCTAACGTAACGCAAATATTCCCGCTTAAAACGGCGGATTTTAATAACAATCGGCAGGTGAGTGGAACATTTTATGTATTTCGTATAGTTTATCTACAAAGATAAATGTCAACAAAACACGTGTTGAAATTAATTATATTATTTATATATTATATTTTTTTTATGTATACATGTAGTTTATCTTGAATTCTGAGGACGGAATACTCTTACGGAATGCCCGTGTTCGTCCTTCATGCCCGTAGCTAGTTGACTTTGTCCGACATTACTGCGTGCGAGTTGAATGTTACGTGCGTAAGTGACGCTGTTTTCAAATAAATGCATTATTCGGTTGAGAAACGGGCATATCAATTACGGCGTTACTAAAATATATAACTTTTGCGCACTTATATCTTTGCGAAAGTAGTATTTAGTACAAAATGTTTGACATGATCATATAACCTTGAGTAATACACAAAGATAACGAATTTCAGCTGTTGCTGTATGTTAGGTTTTATGTACATATGTTTTCGTGTACGGAGACCTATATAAATGTAACATTGCAGTTAGGACTTGTGGTAGTTAATTGCCTTGGAAATAAGCTTCTTATACTGACGGATTAGTTCGTAGACTACCTCTTCAATTAGTGTCCACATCACTAAAACATGTAAGTAAACATTGCTTTCGTTTGATTATGTGAACGCTCGTATTCTGCCAGCTACCCTAGAGTTTATTTGTTAAGACATCACATGAGCTAAAACATCATTTTTTGGAGGCGTTTAAGCCTCTCATTACTACCATTGCCCATTTCTTAATACAAAATTAACCGCCTTTTGGCTGCTATGTGAATCCGCATTCAAGTAGTAGCAGAAACTGTCAACATTCCCAATACTGCTACATATGTTTCTCCAAAGCCAATCAGCAACATTTGTTTATTCTAAGATCAAAAATTATTGTGAAACTGTTCGTTAAATCGATATTTTTGCAAAAAAATCACTACACCGGCCGATACCGAACTTGTTTCATAATACGAAAATGACGTGTTCATCAAATGTTCCGACTGTAAAGCTATTTTTAGAAACTTCAGACTACGGTCAAGTGATGGTTTTATCAATGAATCGTATACGGTCTGCAAAGTACTGTTATGCAATCATATGGTGTCGCTGTACTAGCTAGCCGCTTTCTATAAACTGTCTCACGCTGTGAGGAAAGTGATTACAATACGGTACTGTAGAATCTGATGAATAGGCGCGTAGTATTATTTTAAAGCCACTTTTGATATATGCATTCAATACACGTATTACATATAAATTAATATGCACCTTTTAACAATTATTTAGATACCCAACATGCCTATATAGTCACATATCTATGCCTATTTTGACATTCAAGACAAGAGCTTTAGTAGCAGCAACCAGATCGCCTCCCAACTGTACTCTCAGTGCTTTGATTTTCGTTTTTACATAATTGTTTGTCTAGTCATTCGTTCATTGTTGATTCTTAGAGAAGATTGTCAATTTATTGTGAAATAGGTCGGACTCCTCGTTGAATCAAGTCTGTCTTAAGATGACTAAAACATATAAGTACACATGACTTTTGTTTGCTTATCTGATCGCTCGAATTCTCCCAACTACCTTCGAGTTTATTTGTTAAGACATCACATGAGCCAAAATATCATTATTTTCTTTACGTAACTGTTTGTCTAGTTCATTCGTTCATTGTTGATTCTTACAGAAGATTGTCAATTTATAGTAAAATAGGTCGGACTCCTTGTTAAATAAAGTCTGTCTTAAGATAATCACTTGATCGTAAATTGATGCATGTTTATATTGGTCAGTGTTCTGCCATCGGCCACAGAATATACAGACAGAATAAATTTAATGTGTCTATCGTTTTACAGTTACTATGCAAATCTTGTGGTACACAGTTTTTCTGGCATTTTCAATACGAGGATAAGAGGCAGCGCTTAGCCAATTTGGACCTACAATATTAACAGTGATACAAATTATTTATTTAAATTAGAAGATACATGCCAAGCTTCCTCTATATTCACACACAGTCGCATCCCTGGTCCAGTTGGTTATAGTGTTTGATTTGTTTCCCGGCGATCCGGGTTCGATTCCCGGTCGCTACAGTTTATAACCTTCCATGAAAACTTAAAACATTGTCGATTTCCCTCCACAGATGGAGAACTTACAGGTCTCTTGTGGAAGGGTAAGCTATTACTGTCTAGGTGAATCGGCTTAACTGGCAGAACATTTGTTAGCAACGGCGTTAACATGTTAAAACCGAATAAACATAATATACCTTCACACATATTATGTGATGTATCAATGCTTGGTTCTAACACCGTGATGGCAAACTAATCGTACGTCGCGACAATCAATGAATATTACATGTATTTACCGTCGGACCGAACTAACGCGGTTTAATATCATTTGATTGAAGTGGGAGAGCGTCTTTTATTAAACATTTTTACCCAGATTGTAAAAACACATTCGTTGATCATTATTTACGAGTATTTGTTGTGCTGTCTTAACTCGTTATGTCGGTGGTAAAAATGTCCTCTCTTGTCTGATATCAGTTTACTATATAACATGTCCAGTGTATTTATTAGCAATTGCTTGTATAAAATAAGTAGTTAAGTTACCAGTGTTTTGGAGCCGCTATCAGCAATTCAGCCGTTTAGTCACCCTTTAACATTTAAGTTTCCCTGGTCATTGGGCTACCAAAAGAAACCTGCGTTCGAGTCTCTCCGAGGAGACTGTTTCACTCATTGTTCGTCTGCATCTAACTCAAAGATACGGCGCCTAGGTATATCGAACATGTACTGACACTGCACTCACAGGTATCAGTTCACACATTGGTCGTGTGTTCATTGAAGGTGGTCTAGTGTTCCAGTGGTAACAGCTACTGACTGCTGACCCGAAGGTTGTGGGTTCGATTCTGCCCCCAGCCGGATAAAAACAGAAATTGCTTTTCAGTGTTTCCGACCTCACATCAGTAGTAATTTCAACAGCGGCAATAGTTTTATATGAACATAATAACTGATTATGTTTTAAGGTGATTGGATACTCTTTAGTTGACCGGAAGTTTAGAAATTGGTGTAAATTAAACGTATTGAAAGCGTCTGACAACCATGATGATAAAATAAGAAAAACTTAAAATTGATGTGTCATCATGTTCTCATGTCTTAAAATCGCGCATTTACTGTATAGTTGTTACTATATTATTCTATAATACGCTTGCAGAGTAAAACTATAGCTGAAATTTTACGTGCCATTTATTCCAAACGTTGAAACACCAACACTCGCGAATACTAGCTACAACGTATGTGAAACGTAATATAATGCGCCCACATTTTATCCAAGTTTTAACATTTGTTTAGCTAGCATCCCGACTACTTTAGAGGAAGGTTAGCTTGCATTTATTTGGTAATAATATAGACTAGCTAATACATAAGAGCATTGGTTCATCTTTAAATATGCACACTTTTCAAAAACAAATTATCGCGAAAACTGGATACAACGTATTCAAAACGTTGACGTATTTTGTAAACTCTCCTGGTTTTCGACATTTTCGAAATCACTAAAGTGTCAGTTAAAAAAATCTAGCCGAGCAACTACCATGAAATTTGGGACAAAACTTCTATAATAGTTACTCTACTGGATGCATTTACGAAATCAGTATGTTGTTCAACTATATTTTTCGTATAACTTAAAAATGAAAAATCACATATTTTAAAATATCATTTAAAAATACATATAACATGCATAGTCTAAAACAAACGTTATCGTGTGATTCCGTATATACGAAATTTCGTGCATGCCAAGTTTCATGGAATTATATGTCCAACTTTTTCGGTGAAATGCAAGTATCCGTTGGTAGGGGGGTTCCCCAAAATCTAAAGATATCTTGAAAACTAGCCGAGCAAAACTGTTATGGGTTTGCACAAACACTATCATGAGTGTGTTCTTCATACCTCTTGTACAGAAAAAATTAAGAGTATGGAATTACCTTAATTACATATGTGTCTACTTCCAGATTTGACAAGCGTAAGATGCCTTCAAACGTTACAATTGTACTCGGCATTCTGTCAGCCATTTTGATTGGCTATTGGATGAATCGGAAACCGTCGTACAACGCCAAAAAGTATGAGAGGGAACTAGAAGCTGAATATGATTATATAGTAATAGGATCTGGTTCTGCAGGTTCTGTTGTTGCTGCCAGACTGTCTGAAGATAGTGACTCAAGAGTTCTTCTCTTGGAAGCCGGAGGACATTTTAGCGAGAACGAGGCTCTCCATATTCCGTTGTTATGGACGTCGTCGCTACTGACAAAACACGATTGGCAATATTATTCGGAGCCTCAGACAGAATCGTTTCTAGGATTAAATGATAAGAAAGGATTCTTACCTCGTGGTCGAGTATTAGGTGGATCAAGTTGTATAAATACTATGCATTATACACGTGGCAGTCCGTTTGATTACAATGAATGGGCTGCTGTTGGGTGTGAAGCGTGGAGTTATAAAGATGTACTTCCCTACTTTCTGAAATCGGAAGACGTTAATATCGATGAATTAGATGCGTCACCTTACCATAGTAAAGGAGGACCAATATCAAATAGTTTCAGTTATAGAACGCAGTTATCAGATGTGTACTTAAGGGCTGGACAAGAACTGGGTTATGAAATCACCGACTACAATGGCAAAGATCAACAAGGGTTTAGTGCTGCACAACACAATGTTCGAAATGGTGCACGTAGCAGTGCAGGACTTGAATACATTGAAAAGGCGCGATTCAAAGAAAACCTATATATTTCCTTGAACAGTCTTGTGACCAAAATCGACATTTCTAAGAAAAGAGCAACAGGTGTTTATTTCATTAGAGATGGGAAGAAGCGCTACGTTAAATGTACTAAGGAAATTGTCGTTTCTGCAGGGGCTATAAACTCTCCACAACTTCTTATGTTATCAGGGGTTGGGCCTAAAGCTCACTTGAAAGAGCTTGGAATAGAAGTAAAAGCTGATCTACCCGTTGGTCAAAACCTACAGGATCACCAACTATTAATTCTTAAGAGTTCAATTAACAAACCAATCGGATTTAGGCTAATGGATTTCGAAAGCCTTTGGAAAGCTTGGTATCTAATCCAATACCTATGTTTTAATGATGGACCTTTGGTGACCAACTTGCTGGATGCAGCGGCTTTCCTTCACTTAGATGCAACAAACCGAGGTAAAACTTATCCAGATGTGCAACTCAGTTTCTTTTCAATACTTTTTAAGGACAATCTACTAAATATGCGTCCGGAAATCTTTAAGGAATACATTGAAACAAGTCCTGCTGCATATGGATTTTCTACCGTGCTATCTCTGACACGTCCCAAAAGTGTTGGCAGCATAAACTTACGTAGTACGGATCCGTTCGATTATCCAAAAATAGACACCGGGTACTTCACGAACAAGGAGGACTTAGCTACCATGGTTGGTGGAATAAGAATATGGGAACAGCTAATGGAAACAAAAGCGTTCAAGGAGCTTGGGGTTAACATCGATGACACTAAGTTCAAATTTTGTTCCGATTACGAATTTCAATCGGATGACTATTGGAAATGTGTTGTGCGTACTGTCTCGACAACTCAGTACCATCACTCGGGTACATGTCGAATGGGAACACGTGATAATCCATCAGCTGTTGTCGATCCACAATTGAGAGTGATAGGTATCCATGGGTTACGTGTCGCAGATGCTTCCATATTTCCTAACGTCACTTCCGGTAATATAAATATACCTACAATAATGGTAGGCGAAAAAGCGGCAGATATGATAAGGGGGAAATATACGGTCGGTAAATACAAACGACATATATAGCAATAACAGATACCATGATTTACTCAGTACTAATCCCGAAACACCGTTTCTCAGTTCCGTCAGAGAAATGTGCTGTTTTCATATGGCTCTGGTGCAACTGAAAATCGATGTATCGTTCTGAAGGAAATCAGATGGCATAATTATATCCTGAGTTCTGACAGAGCATTACCTCAGTTTTCAATTCTCTGACGGAACTGAGAAACGATGTATCGGGATAGCATAGCAATCGATTTTGTCAAGTTGAGTTGGGCATAAAAAAGCTTTATAATCATGGGGCCAGGCAATTTATACTTAAACTTTCATACAATAAGGTCTAACCTTGTTGCCTTCCCTGTCTAATTTTTCAAAAACTTTTTACACATTTGTATGTTCCATGTTTTGTATTATCTGTATATTCAGTTGTCTATATGTAGTATATCTAGTTATATAATAATTTAGTACATTTTGTATAAAATGAACATGAATTGATCTATGTTTTATTCAATTATTTTTTGGCACGAGGTCCATCAGTCAAGTTTAGGGACAAGAATCATTGTGAAAATATCCGTAGAAACAAAATCATAAACGCATCATTTTTGTGTGGCGTAACGCCACACAATGATATTACCACTTTTCAGCTTACGACCAATTTAACGCATTAGGCATCGGCAAATAAATAGTTCTATGATTTGAACAATATTACAAGCATGCAACACAGGTTACACGTATCATTGGACCTGATTTGTTTACATTACCAACATGTACCTATATAAAGACCAACAATTATATCAGACTTTTATTTTTAGAGGATATTTATAGCAATTCATTCCGCAACGGACTATATTTCTACTACCAAAGAATGTTCTCACTTGTGGCGGGAATCTAAAATAGTTCCCACGGTTTTCAATCGTATACTGTAACGTATGTAAATCACTCCGCCGCTGCACATTGCAGACGATGACCTAATTATGTTGTATACAAACATTGATGCTATATATAGCTGGTGGGGGGGACTGAAATACAAAAATGTAGTTCTACGTACATATCGATCGGCCGATTAACAATGTTACCGCGGTAAGCGTTAAACACACTAGTCAATTTCAACCCTGCTTTATATAAGACCTCATAATTTTCGTATCTATTATCCGATTTTGAATATTTAAAGCTTGTAATGAAGCAGAGATATATGTCTCTCTTTTAGACAACATTCAACACGAAACCCCAAATTATTAAATCCACGGCGACGAGTAAGAATCCGTTCCGCGTAAAAGTAAGTTTAAAATATCCCGTTTTATACCTAATAAAAATTCAATCAACGGTCGAAAATCATCAATTATTAATTTAATATTCGATCGATTTTGTTCATTAAAGCTTGTTTTAAAAGCTAATACTTTAAGGCTCTATAAAATGGAAAACTTGTTTTTAAAGCATTAATCGGCCGATCGATATGTGTGAGCGACACCATGTTTACCCCTTTTACATACGTTAATATAGAGTGCCATATACATTTAATTAACATGCGTGGTCATACGGAGAATAAACAGTCACTTATCTTGACACTGGTCGAATTCTCCAAGTCGTTAAAAATGGTATTTGTAAATATCCCTTCATTGATGCCCAGCATAGTTACTTAAGTAAGTTCCAGGTAACTGTTGGTTCTCTTGGTGTCTTTAGCAGCACAAATGTTTGAGTAAGGGTGGGCTTATCAGAACTGTGACATAAACCTGGATTCGATATTGGATTTAATGGCATCAGTACGCCACACAACTGTACTTTTAGTGCTTTGATTATATATATTCATAGACGAAATTTTATGCAAAAATATTAACAAATGAAAACTTTCATTACAATGAAATTATACGGCATACTCACTTGTTGTTACGGAGCGCTTCACATAATACGAGGGGGGAGGGGTCGGAAAGTTTTAGCATTGTTTTTTTTTAATTCGACTTTTAGTCATTTCGGTGGTCTGAATATCAAGGCGCATACTTATAGTAGCACGGTCCGTGGTTCGATTTTCACACGACAGCCGTATGATGTTGTGTATTCGTTCGACTACCATGCGTTTAAAAATAATTATGTCGTATGACAATCGTGAGAAATTGGAGGAATTATTCTGCGTGCCTAATTTGGCTTTATAATCATAAGCAAATCATACGTCCATCGTAGGACGTTCGTACATTATAACGTAGGGCATCGTACGACGGACGTACAATATCCGCCCGACGTAGAACATTTTTGAACGTGTGCAACATTCTACGACGAGGGTCTGCGATGACATTTCCTTTCGCACGACAGGCGTACGATGCAAAATATTCATACGACGTGCGTATAAGTCCGTTAGCGCCTAGGCTGGACCCCCATAAACATTAAATATCTTTTAAAGAAATTATGCAATTTGATTGAAATTTGGTATGGTACACTGAATTACCTTTACCAACTCTGTGTTCAAATTTCAGATTTTTTTACGAACTCATTAATTTTTCCCCATTGGGTCTAATGTACCAAATTTCGTATTTTAATCAATAAATGGATAGGGAGTAAAATAAACCATTACGATCAGGTAGTTAGACTAATGCTTTTGTATTTGTAATAACTGTAACGGGACATATTTGGATCACTTTGATCTACATTTGACTGGTCATCAATGTGTATATAGTTGAGGCCCACCTTCTGATTGTAATGATCATTTGTATAAACAAATGTTGAGTCTTGAGGTGAGCTTAAACATAAAACACATACACTTTGATGTATGGGCCTCATTATATATTTGCAGTCGTCACTGGTGTGTTACTCGATGTACAGTTATATTGGACTAATTTGCTTACCTTTGCTGTTCCAGTCACTTCAATCACCCATACGTATTTACCCTGTTTTAGTTTAAAATTTTACATTGGAAGTAAATGCAAAGTACACTTTTCTGTGGACCAAAAATTCTGTTTTAATTTATGAGAGTTGGTAAGGTTGATTTATGAAGATATACCAATTTTTATTCTAATTGGCATTGTACTTTTTAAGATATTTAAGGTTTATGGGGGTACAGCCTAGTCGCTAACGGACTATACGATATTCTCAAAATTTTCCATTGATCGTAAACCCGTTGCTCGACGATGTGAAAGGGGTTTTAAAGAACAATTTATAGTTATAACAGTTACTGGCACGAGAAGTCCTTGAGATAGAAATGTCCGTTTGTCGTCTGAATCGATTTATGCAGGCTCTGGAGAAAGCTAGGGGTACTGGATGCCGGGCAGTTCATTGCGACGTCACGACGTTGGCTAAACGTTAGTAACGTCAAACTCTTAACGTTTTGACCCAACTTCACTTGTTTAATGCCTGTGTTTAAATACCCATAGATCGGACATATCCCGTACTATTCCCGATCGTAACTGGTAACCTCTCTCTGCACCACTTTTGATATAAATTATCTTTGTTCTGGAATTGTCTGTACACAGGCCTAAGAAATTATATCACAAAATACAGAGTTTTGAAATTCCCCATCTTCCCGTCATTACTATACAGTATATAATATATATATAGTAATGACGGGAAGATGGGGAATTTCAAAACTCTGTATTTTGTGATATAATTTCTTAGGTCTGTGAACTATATCAGGCGAACACGAGGTCCAATTCAACCGTACCAATCACTGGACAATAACCTGTATGACAGTAATTTACGAAACTGTTAGACCTGATATTTGTGAGATACAGGCAATTGAATTGTGCCAAAAATGTTGAACAAGAGGACCAAAGGATCCTATGACGCTCACCTGTCGTAATAGTACAAGCAGGCCCCTATGGTGACCTGACAAATCATTTACGACTTCTGACTCAGATTGAAGTAGAAGCAAACTCCATTGCGTGAACAAGGTTTTCATATTGCCTTAACCAGCGACCTTGTTATGTACACCAAATGACCCATATTGAAACTCAACCTAGATTCCATCTAGACAAACATTCTGACCAACATTCATGAAAATCCAGCCTTTATATCATACTTGTTAGAGGTTTTAATGACTTGATCTCGTGACTCAGTTTTTGGACTGATGACCCAATATCGCACTTTACCTAGATTTTGTTAAGATCCCATACATATTAGGCCTAAATTGTGACCTCTATAGTACAGCAGCGACAGCTCAGTGGTAACAGATATCGGTGCTATACACCGGGCACATTAAAGAACCAGACTGTCTATTCGAAATATGAGCTAGATGCACTTATGCATCACTGGACATGCCCATGATGCCTGTATCTAATGTCTCTCTCTCCCTTCAGGGGCTTTTTCTCAGTCTGTCCCTCTTGTCAGATCATGCTGTATCTGCACTGGTAGAGGATGCATCTGTGCCCTTGTGGCTGCGCCACAACATTATATGTAAAGCACCTTTGAATGTGTGTTCACATGAAAAGGGCGCTATATAAATCAGGTATATATATATTTTGTAACTAGGGTCTATCACAAGGTTTTTCTGTAATTTTACCTAGAGACCTAGTTTGTGACCCCAGATGACCTTATATCGAACTTGACCAAGATTTTGTTGAGATGATCATTGTAATTGTGGAGTAATATTTATCATATACATTTGTTTCTAAATATGATATAACAATGTACATGTTGTACAAGTTAATAAAGAATATGTTCTGTTTTCTACTGATATATTTAGTTATTTACTCTGTGTTGCCAGTTGTAGAGGATGCCAGTTTGGAGTCGATTTTTGGCTTTTGTGTGGCATTCCAAGGTACTCAAGGTTGCGGTGCCGATATATGTATTAAATAGAGAAGGTGCAGGTACTACCTTTAGAATAATACCAGTGGGTGTCGTTGTCAACTGATTTTGGGCGTTTCAAGTTTTTACTGGTGTTAAAATTGTAGCATAAAACACACAAATTAGCATTCAAAAATTTATTTCACTGTTGTTGAATTGTAACAAATTATAAATACAGTACATGGCAGTTTTTAATGAGATTCAAAATGCATGTACTCCTCACAACAAGTGTCATTCACAGTACGGTATCATTATTACTGAACAGCAATTTTGGACCCTGTCGACTAGTAACATTAAGACATAATGTGATATGAAATCATTACAAATTCCAGGGATTAGACTCATATTCAATATACTGTAAAAAAGAAAATGGTAGCGGCAGTTCACCCTGTCACCCCTGTCACTTTGTAACTCACCATTTGTGACACGTGAGCTAAAATGTTAGTGTAAGCATATGGTTTGAACCTATAGATAAATTTGAATAAATACAGTATGCCACTACTGTCAAGCTAAGTTACAGTATAAATGCATTAGACCTTTTTTCGATTGCAACAACCAAATTACAAGTTGCACAATGTGACTACAATACACCACACCAGTAATCAGCAGATATAGATAACAACAATCATTTGACTATATGATTGTATGGTGCACTTTTTACGATTACCACATGGGTTAAGTATACAGCCTACACCCCCATTTTTCTTTTTTTACAGAATATTGACCAGCGAGTACGAGTCTTATGAAATCATTGAAATCGAGACGGTTAAAGTAGAAAGTTGGACAATGGTTAAAACAAGGACATGAAATAACAATCTAGTAACCTATATAATATCAACAACAAGAAACTAGACAACAAAATATATGTCTCCCACAAAGGCCCATAACTCTGGCAATATTTATCTGAACTAAAATTCCTGACAAAAATACACAACAAGGCTTAGAACCAAATATTAATGTGAAATTTGATTGAAATCCAACAAGTGGTTAAGGAAAACAAGCACAGAAAACTTTGTGATATCCATCCAGCACAAAATATGTGGGAGACAAAATATTCTGTCAGTCAAGTCAAGACACTGCTGGTATAATGTGAACAATAGCTGGCACTTTATGAAGATCAATATTTCATAAATAGCAAATATCTTTGATCAAACAATGAACAAGTAAATATCTAGGTTTGTTGTCATAGTTTTATATTTGATCAGTCTATCAATTATTAGACAGTCTCTGATATCATAACTATAAACTTCATGTAGTTAAGTCCAGTTTTTACCTCTTTGAAGTTAATTTTAATCGATTATATGCCTATGTAGGTTATCATGGATCGCCAATAGGTAAAAAACCCCACCTAATTGGTAGTTAAAATATGCATTATATAAATACAATTTATGAAAAAAACTTAACCGAGATATTTACATTCACAATTACATATGATGGTTTGAGATGTTCCTGGACACAACAATTAGATATATACCCCAACGCAGTCAGCAATATCAATGTATACCCCATACCAGTCAGCTATTCAAAATGTTTGAAGCAGTAAACATAACATATTGTATGTACCCCCATATATTGTGACCTGGTTTATAAGATACAAACAGACAATGCACCGGTAAAACCCGAATTTTCCCACAGACAGTTCTAGTTGGGTGGAAAGCACTAAAAAGCATTTAGAAATGGCCAAGTGCTCCAGCTGTATCTTATGACAAGGAAAAAATAGTCGGGAGCTTGAACTCACTTTTATTTTTATCTGGTGGGTCTGAAAAATTGGGTTAGGTGGTAAAAAATAACGTAAAGTTATGGGATAGTACCCCGTAGAAAAAAGTTCCCACCCTCACACACATCTTCCCTGGAAAAGCCGTAATCACACACTTGTACATTATTTAAACAATCCTTCTTAGTTGATTTGGTCACAGATGTAAATTCAACTTAAAGTTATGTAAAATAGTACCTTTATCAACTGGTTTAACCACAAGGTCTGTATAAAAGCACAATATGTTATCCAAGTATATTATTTAAAGGCATATCAAGAGAAAGGAATTCATGGTCAAGTGTATCATTTCACCAGAGACAAAATAAAGATAATTTATCGAAACAGACTAGGAAAAAATTAAAATTATATTTATACACATAAACATCAAATCAGAAAAAAACATCATTAAAAATGAGAAAATGAAACAATGAGAAAATGAAACAAAAGCATTCATATCACCGTTACCACAATCAAGAATTGGCAGCAAAAGTTTAATGTTTCAAATGTATACAAGCAAAAAGCTACAACAACCATTTATCCATCAACAAATCATTAACATATACTTAACTTCCGGTACTAGTACCAAAGACATACAAATACTGTTTGTTTCCAGTAACGGGCAACTCAAAAATAGGGCAGGTAGGTGGAAAATGTTTTTATTTGGATTTTTTTAACATAGGGAAAGCAACTGCCCTTTGAAAAGTATAAAAACAAGTACAGCAAAAATATAATACCGGGGTACACAAATAAACATTTAGCATCCAAACAAATTTTAGGGTAAATCCAAAACCGGAAACTTAAATTTCTATTATGTCTAATATAAATATGTTTGAACGACACTGAAGTCAGAACAATGCTTTAAAGTAATTGTGTTTATAATGTATAAATCGATTATAAATCGATAATTCAGGTCAGTCACTTGTCTGGATAACATTGTGTACATAAACATTGCAATTTCTCTTATTAATGTCTTATTTTAATAAATATTATGTGTATTAGTGTATAAGGTATTGATTTTCAATGCCTTTTTCTCGAATGAAAATGTTTAAAACAATAAAAATACAATATTATGATTTTGTAATGTTTGTATTCAAGTGACAGACCTGAATAAACAGACTATACTCGTACAGCGCATATAGAAATAGAGATTGTCACACAGAGAGTATTGTACATGTAGAAAAATAGTAGATTTCTTAAAAAATATCTGTTCATAAGGCTAACCTAGAAAACTATTTGTTTGAAGTTACCCTACCTACTCTAGAAATCCCAACAACACAACTTCAGCGGCTATCATGAGCCTTTTTTTACACTAAAGAGTAAAAAAAAATTTAATTATTTAAAAAAAAAATTCCCACCAAAATAATTCTGGGTAACTACAAACAAAGATTTTTTTTAAGGTCAGCCTAATTTGAGCAAAGTAAGTATAGAGGATGGTATGACTTCACGGTAATAGTGAGAACTTTCATCCTTATTTGTCTATGTACAAAGAATGCAAATAGTTGTAAGCCAAATAGTTGGCATACAATCGATACTACTTATCACTATTGCACATGGGCTGAAATAAAGGCAAGATGAAATGAGAACCAAATATCTTCCTGATTTTTTATCAATTCATAAGCAGTTTTAAAAATATCCCTTTTAATAAATGTATATTTAAAGAACAATAAGAATGTTGTGTATAACATTATAATGTGGCCATTTGATGGTTATACGGTGGCATAGAGGGGACACAAGAAATATTTTATTTATCATGTGCGCACATGGTAACTATTATGTGCGCACGTTGTAGCTAACGCATGCGCACATGTTAGCTATCACGTGCGCACATGTTAGTATTACGTGTGCACGAGTTGGTCAGTCATTGGTCAATTATCACGTGCGCACGCGATAGCTATCGTGTGCGCATATAATACTAACATGTGCGCACGTGATAGCTAACACGTGCGCACGTAATAGCTACCATGTGCGCACGTGATGCTAACATAATAAATAAAATATTTCTTGTGTCCCCTCTATGCCACCGTATGGTTATAATGTCAATGTCAATGAATTTAATCCACAACCAAAATAAAGAACTTCTTTATTGTATTTATCAACAAAACGTCACAACATTTCCCTAGAGTTGTACTTCAAGTTCAACAACAAACAAACACAACATAAAATTAATGCATAAATGAAAACCTTATTTCACTATGGAAGACAAACTAAAACAAAAAATATGATTTTTCTCTAAACTCAAAATGAGCAAATAAAGAGAAAATAAATAGAAAACAAAGTTAAATGGTAATAAACACCAATTAAATTGATGCATGTGTGAATTATAGACTAAATAAAAGACAAAAAAAACTAAAGCATTAATGTACAAGAATGACTTTTTCCATACAAGCACTATTATATGATATTGGTCACATTTCATTCAATTGTACACGTATTGTATAGATCTGTTAATGCTAAAGTGATGTGTGGTAACCCTAGCAACCGTGGATTTCCCAAAACAACACTAAGTTTTTGTAAAAACCTCTGAAAAACATGAAGTGTTTAAAACTGATCATTCTAAAAACAGACTTTTGATATGAGTTAGATAGATTGTATGAGTAAGCCTAAAAATCACATATTAACTCCTGTTATGACAAAATTCCCATTTTCAGCAAGTGAATATTTGTACCAGTCGAAGTTAAGTGAAATTTGAATTTCAGTGTGCAGAAATATAAGCAAAATAATAATTTTATCTTTGAAAGTTTGAAGTAGTCTTTGCAGGTGGAAATTTATGCCAGAGTAACACATTTTGAAAGTTGGCAAAAATCGCCAATATTTCCTCGTTGTAACTTAACCACTTTTACATATGACTGGAAACAGCAGCAACTTGGTGGTTGATTTAATTCAGCTTTGCACGATTTGTTCAGACATATACAGAAACAGTTACTGAACAAACATTCATGATTATATCAGCACGAAAATGGAATATAATAATGGTACTTAAATCCTACTGTAAAAAGCAGACAGTCTACCCTATAAATGTATAACAGTTGTTCATTTTACCATGTAAACTAGCACCCAATAATTTTATACAAATCCTGCACCACACAGAACAAACGGTATACAACAAAGATTTCAACAGTTTCAGACAAACTATACCTAAACAAAACCTTACGTTCTGGTAAAAAAATGCCTAGCATACATACATGTATAACTTTAAAATTAAATCTAGGCCATATTTAACACATTTTCAGAAAAATTTGAGGGACATTATTTCAGACACAGGACTGTCTATAAAACAACCTCTTTTTTTCTTGCCATATAGCACAAAAAATTGATATTAGATCTTAGCATCAAATTTCCCTATCACTTATACAGGAAATGTTGTCAGTTTGAACTAATTTGACACCATGTTCAAACATTTTTAACATATACAAAACAATCACCAAATAATAAACCCATACACACATGATGCAATTATACCTGTAATAATACATCAAACATGTATACAAAATGCCATTCTACCTTTAGATATACCAACCACATAGTTACATAAATTAACATTCTAACTTCGATAAACCAACCATTTACATTTACTGTAAAATTATGAATATTCATGGAGGATTAATTTTTGTTAATTTCGTGGATGAACTTATTCGCGAAATTAAACGCCCTTGAATAACACGCGACAAGAGATTTTTCTTTAAATATTTTGAATCAACAAATTTTAGTAACTACAAAATTACCATTTTACCCAAATCTGCAAAATTTCATACCATTTGACCTTTTATACAACCAACCAAACATATACAGACATTACACCTCTAACCATATAGAATCACAGACAACATGTACCGATATCATGAGCCATTATTTATCAGCACTGCTAATATCATACAATACACACATTATATCGTATATTGGTCAGTAAATTATACAATATTGCTAAGTTATGTACATGTATATGTTAAAACAATATTGCTATTAAAATATACTCTCCGTTATTTACAATAATAAGAAGTTCATATATACATGTATTACTCTAATATACTTCTAGAACTATGTCGGTCTTCAGCTCAGTTTTCCTAACTCAGCTTTCTTAATGATCTCATAAGCTGTAAAAACACATGAGTCAAATATTCCAGCCACAGTAAATGTTCCTCCAACAATAGCACACACCTGAAACATAATATGATAATGAGTATTTATAACTTCAAGACAGAAGTCTCAATATGATGAACAGTTATCTCACATGAACGCCATTCAGGTCCATGGTGCCAATCAAAACAACAACATAAAACTGGTTTCAAACTATAGTGTGCCCAGGATAATGAGAAAGGCGGGACAATTTGGTATATTCCACATAGGTGGTTTAATCAGATGTGCACAATTTATCAGTGATGTTTTGAGTACAATACTAACCTTATCTGTTTACTTTAGTAATTTGTATAAACCAATTTTGCAACAGTTGATCAAACCAATTCATGTTTATAAATACTAGTATCACATCATCCTGGGTGCACTATAGACAGATTTTTGACATGAAAACGAATGTCTTCCACAAAGGGCCATAACTCTTAAAACAATTATCCGGCTTTAAATTCCTGACAATAACCACAACACAACTAAGCTTGGTACCAAGTAAACATGCAAAGTTTCGTTGAAATCAGACCAATTGTTAAGGAGAACTAGCACCGACAAACTTTGTGACATCCATCCAGACAAACGGATATCAAGCACAAAATCAATATGTCTCCCCCACTATATTTGAAAGACATAATTCCCTCTGTTATAATGCTTACAGTATCAGCCAAAATTACTAAGTGGCCTTTTTCTTTCGGGGTAGCGTATAAAAGAAGGTCAAATGTGTGTTTTTATAATAGTGATACAACCCTAAGGTGTTCCAATTGATAAATACTACTCAGAACTTGGTAAGGGTCAACAAATTTTCCTAGTGAATATTTTGCAAATAGAACAAGAGGATCATAGATCCTGGGGTGCTCACCTGCTAAACATGGCCAAACTGTGAACTTGACCTAATTGTCATCAAGATAAATATATTGACTAAACTTGATGCAGGTTAAAGTAAAACTGAGGCCTATAGAGTGTTAAAAAGGTTTTGCTATTATTTGACATATTGACCTAGTTTTTTACCCACATGACCCAACTTCAAACGTGATCTTAAGGTCATCAAGATAGACATTTTGACCACAGTTGATCAAGATTAAAGCAAAAATGTGGCCTCAAGAGTGTTAATAGGGTTTTTCTATTATTTGACCTTTTGACCTAGTTTTTGACCCCACATGACCCAACTTCGAACTTGACCTTAAGGTCACCAAGATAAACATTTTGACCAAACTTCGTGAAGATTAAAGCAAAAATGTGGCCACCAGAGTGTTAACATGGTTATCCTATTATTTGACTTTGACCTAGTTTTTGACCCCACATAACCCAACTTCAAACTCGACCTATATTTCATTGAGATACAACTACTGACCAAGTTTGGTGAAGATCAAAGCAAAAAAGTGACCTCCAGAGTGTTAACAAGGTTTTGCTATTATTTGACCTTTTGACCTAGTTTTTGACCCCATTACAAACTTGACCTAGATTTCATAGAGACATAGATTGTGACCAAGTTTCATTAAGATTATGTGAAAAATGTGACATCTAGAGTGTTAACAAGGTTTTCTTTGATGTGACCTAGTGACCTTGTTTTTGACCCCAAATGACCCAACTTCAAACTTGACCTATATTTCATTGAGATACAACTACTGACCAAATTTGGTGAAGATCAAAGCAAAATTGGAAGTGCTAGAGTGTTAACAGCAAATTGTTTAATGGACAGACAGACGGACGGACGACGGACAAAAAACAATCACAAAAGCTCACCTTGCCACTTTGTAGCAGGTGAGCTAATAAAATGGACAGATAAAAGTTATTCTTGCCACTTTTGTTCCTGCCAATAGAGTGTATCAATTACCAGGGAACAGATGACGTTATGCTAATGCAAACTAAAATTAATGCTCTACATGAATATGTCGAAATTTAACAGAACATTAGATGGTGTACAATGTACATGTAATTTAATATTTGCACAGTATTTTCTTCATCCGTTTTGTTCAGTTAATGTAATAAAGACATTAATATTGATTTCTTGACCCTTACCAAAATTAGAGTAGAATATGATAAAGTATACCATTTAACAAAAAAAACTCTGCAGTGCTTCAGGTAAAGTTATCCCGAGTAAACGTGAACTACTGTTCACCAATTCACTGAACAATAGATTTGGAAAAGCAGTTTAAACAAGGGAGTGACTACTGGCTCACATACTTTATACATCGTTAACAGGGCGGCTGAAAAGTTTGTAAATAGTAAAGCCTGTGCAGACGAACATTTTTAGTAGAACAGACAGAGGAAAGTAATAATACAGGCCTGTGATTGCTCAAATAGAAAAAAGTCTGAAATACTCTACCCCCATCCAATCACACTTGCAAAAACATCATTTTTGAGTACATTAGACTGAATCTGAACCATTTTGTCTCAAAGATTTTAAAACATTAAGGATGAAATAAGAGAAGAATCACAGGCTGTGTCATTCAGAGCATTCAACAAAGCAAATATGTGTTTTCTCATTTTTAATATATCGGTGCATTTATTTACACTACAGCTTCATTTAGGTTCAAAGACATTAGAAAGTCATTCTAACAATACAATCCAGTTGAAGTAAGCTGAGTTAAATATAAAAGTAACATGATTTGTTCAAACATAAAAATATTTTGCATATCTGTTATTTTGTATAGGTCAAGTATAGTGGGAGATTTTTTTAACCTTTCGAAGGTTACCTGCTTTATCATTAGTAATGAGAACAGCCTATTTCACATACAGGTATGTGCACGAACACAGACAGTTAAATTGTAACCGACTCCCATGGAATATACCGTTATACATTCCTGTTATATCTCCCCAAGTGACAAGAGATGTTTGTAAAACATGTATGCCCAGTTGGCTGCCCAATAGTCGGAAATGGTAAAGGTCACATTGACTTAGACCTTTGACATACTGACCTCAAAATCAATAGGGGTCATCTACTGTTGATGACCAACCTCCATGTAAAGTTTGAAGATCCTAGAGCAAAGTGTTTCAGAGTTATTGAACGGAAACCATTTGGTCTACCAACCAACAGACAGACCGACAGACATGTGCAAAGCAATATACCCTCTCATCCAAGAAGGGGGGGGGGGGCATAAATATTCAATGTCAAAATACATGCGACAGGTTGAAAACTAGACTTATATATATATATATATAAATTTTTATCTAACCGAACTAAATAAATGCCAAACTAAAAGAAAGCAATCAACAAGAAAAGGCAGCATAGCAATGATAGCAACTTTGTACTCATGTAAGCGAAAATAACAGCACAGAGTTTTATAGTGATGAAACAAAATAGATGTATAAATGCATTTATAAGACTACAGTAATCAAAACCTATATGCTAGCTTGTTAAATACTAATATCAAATTAAAATAAGTCTAGCAACATTTATCTAAAGTGGTTTACTTTATAACACACTATTCTAAACTTTAACTAAGCAAACAGCACTTTAAAACTATCCATTTTAATTCTACATTACAAACTAACACACAACTAAGACTTACAATAAAGAATGGTTGTTACTTAAACATGACAGAGAAGAACACAAACTTTGTGAATAAAGAAGAGCATGAGAGTTTGATACAGGGAAATGAAAATCAGTGATAAATCTCATTCATGGATGCAATTTGTACTTGGAACAGCTGAAAATACCAGTACCCTATCCCCATTTGGACAACTATCAATAATTTTCCTTGGGGCGATTAGAGGGAGTAGCCACAGGCATACTTGGGGTGATTCCAGACAGACAGGAATGTTAAATGCAAAAATATTCCAGGAAATACATTGTGGAAGGTGTTAGTTCTCATTATAGGGGATTTTGATGCATGAAGAAACAAGTACCATATGCAACAATAGGATAAGTATCAGTTACACTAAACATCTCCCACTGTCGGAATTTAGACAAAATGCTTCGGACTTGGCTGCCCCCCCCCCCCCCCCAGATGAAAAATTGATCTATTGATTGCATTTAAAATATATCATACTTGAGACTTTTATTCAATGATTTGAAGTTCATTAAAGTTGTAATCATCAGCAGAAAGGAGGTAAAATCACATCCCAGCAGAAAGCCTTTGACAATTCATACCAGCAAAATAAACCACAAGGAAAAACAGAAAATAAAACCTAATATATCGAAGTATGAATGCAAAACTGTTTCAAGTGCATATAGAAGTCGATAAGACATTGTGAGAATATGAAATATCAGAATGAGATTAATGTGCACAATAGTGGTTGAGGTTTAGAGTAGGCGATTAAAAGAAGGAGGTTTGAGATTAATGTGTACAATAGTGGCAGAGGTTTAGAGTAGGCGATTAAACGAAGGAGGTTTGAGATTAATGTGTACAATAGTGGCAGAGGTTTAGAGTAGGCAGTCAAAAGTAGGAGGTTTGAGATTAATGTGTACAATAGTGGTAGAGGTTTAGAGTAGGCGGTTAAAAGTAGGAGGTTAAGAATAGTGTATAAAAGTAAACAAAGAAACAGAAAAGCCCTGCTATATGTTATATGTTACACAATGTTATTGTGCGGCACCCACTACTCACGGTTGTCAAAAAATGATAGAACGGTTTCCTGGTTTCGACATATTGTACAGTGATCGGACTAAGTTCATATTTAAACCATACAGCAGGCATGCGTCCTCCAGCAGTATACTTGTCCTGTTATTGTTGTAATTTCAACACAAGAAATGAGCATTTAACAATACAACATAACACATTATGACACTGGTAGCTAACTGGTTGATGATCCAAGATGGCGAGCAATACAGTACGTACATCTATTTACAAACACCAGGTACACATAGGACCGAAGTCACTGAATTTTATGCACTTTGAGAAAAACAGAATTCTGGGCCGGGACCAGAGTAGAGAAATTTTTAAGCAAGAAATGCCAGAAACTCATACATCAAAAGTTCAGTATTTTAATGCTCCACACATAGACACGTACAGGTAGTGATATTAATTAATGCAGTGGTAGTTTGATATTTATTAAAACATAAATTCTGACAAGGCTTGTTGCTTGTGTAGGTGGCACAGAGGTGGTGAGAAACCAGGCCCCGATCTCCCTAAGCATCTCAATCTGAGCAAGAACTCATCTCAAATATTGGCATGTGTAATTTCGATGTAAGACTAGACTCAAAATTAGCATCACTAAACATAGATGTTATTCTGGGTTTATTACAGTAAAATTTCAAGAGCTGGCGTTTCAGCTTTGTCTCTAATTCCTACCCTAAATTTAGCAAAATCTCAATTTGAGTTGAGATTTCTACTCCAGATGCTTCGGGAGATTGGGGCCAGGGTAAATGTATTATACTGTATCACTAACACCTAGATCATCAACCAATCAGCTTCATGCAATAGTTGGTTACCTGTACAGAGCGTAATACACAATTATATACTGTGATACTCAAACACACACATTGTCCAATGTTTCCGACCACCTGACAGTCCTGACTTATATATAATTGTGTATTATCACCCACATAAAGGATCATGCATGTTTTATACAAGACTTACCATTGTAAGAAAATGATAAAATGGTTTTCTTCTTTCTGTATACTGTACAGTTATTGGACTGAGTTCATATCTGAACCAGATTGCAGGCATCATATGACCGCCATGGCCGTATTGTAATAATTCCTGATTTACATAAAATATCATAGCAAAACAAATAAACACATCATTAAATTGTAAAGTAAATATTTGCTATCAAGTACAAAGTTACAGTTTTTTACTTTTAATTCTTAAATGAGTTCAATAATAAGGCAAATAGCCGATCATAAACATACATGCATACAACCAGGGACTGTATTAAACAGTTATCTATAGTCTGTGATACAACCAACTTTAACACTCAAACACATGGCATAATATAAATCTCAGTTCGAACACTGATCTTCTGCTAAAATTCTGCTTTTAAATTTTCCATAACTTGGTCAAAACATGGATTTTTTCATCAAATATATTTTTTTTTCTGCATAAAAGTTCTTACTTTGTAATGCAGCAGACCTGACATGTAGGTGCCCTGATGTAGATAGATAGATACTAAGAAGATAACTTACCCTGTATGAGTATGTATACTGATATGGATATCTTTTCATATTGTTTATATCAAGGTATACTGACGGAACAACTCGTACAATGTAATCATGTGTCGCCATAGCTGTAAACATAACAAACAAATTGTATTTAAGAAATAATGAATACGTAGCTATGTTTTGTTGCGTAATAAAATATAGGCACGTGTTTGGATGTGTAGTAATTAAATCACGAGTGCGTAGCCTATATTTTATAACACAACAAAGCACAACTCCTATTTATTATTTCGATTCTAACATCGCCAATGCTCAGCCATTTATAGCACGACAAAACAGGTTGACGTCAAACTACTTTCTTTCCTACGAAAGTTACCGCCACCATTACGTTATTTGTCATAGTATATGACGTCAAACGTGACGTCATCAATCAGCTATATTTTATCGCGGTAATAAAATATGATAGGCTCAATATACGCAAAGAAGGCAAAACTCACATGCTATGTTAGAATAGTGGATCATGAGTATTATTGTATAAGTAAATATTTAGGTTATGCATGTTTTTGTACTTTAAACTATGGACTAATCCAATTAGAGGTATATTAAATAAACACATTGATTTTTACAGTTGTAATAGATACCCAACTTGAAATCATGCCTCACCTTTTCAGAATATGCATCAGTTATTTGGATTACCCAAGTAAAATATATACTATATCTATCATTAGATGGTCAACCAAACTGTGAACTTTAACTGATTAATAAGTAATCAAATTTTTACGACCTACTACCCACTGGTCCCAGCCACATTATGTAGACATTGGGTGACCCAGTTACAGGAACTCACTAAGCTGAGCATCAAGCAAGGGAAATATACCAGTACCATTTTAAGGACTTTTGGAATGTCACAGCCTAGGATTGAACCCGAGACCACTAACACTTAAAGCCGACATTTTACAACAAGGTTATTGAGGTGGGAAATCAAGAGAAGCTGTTCAAACTGTTCAATCATGTCATGTCCTTCTTTATCAGTGGGAAAATGTCCTGATCAGACAATTCCAGGATTTTCTCCACACCTTGCCTGATCATCGCTGACACCAGTATAATCTCCACAATGTAGGCAGTTCACACATACCAGAACATTTATAGATTGATTCAGGCAAGAAAACAATTTGTATAAGAAAACTCAATGAACATAGAGCATTTAAACAAGGGAAACAACTCAACAGACACTTGATTCAAGCAGACATAACTCCCAGAGGCACAACTTCCACGATCATAACTGTAATACTTATATCACTTGGTATTAATCCCGATACACCTCATTTCAGATCCGTGAGAGAATATTTCTATTTTCATATGGGCTCTGACAAAACTGAAAACCAATGTAACACTCATGATACATGAAATCTGAGTTCCATCAGAGTGTTACATCCGTTCCGTCAGCGCCATTTTCTCACTGAACTGAGAAGCGGTGTATCGGGATTCATACTATGTATCAAAGAGATACACCTGACACAAACACCAACATAGGAAAACTTGGTTAATTTTCAGTTTTTAAACACCGCAGATGGAAAGACATACAAAAAATACTCACAATTTCCTTCCAATCTTTCCATATTTTCCATTGGATTAAATGATCCTTTGACATCCTGGAATATGAAAGTAACATGTCGTTGGCTAAGGCCTTACACATATTACATATGTCAGTTGGGATTGTAAGTCCGAAGTTATAAGTCACTCCTTACACATATTACACATATAAGTTGGGATTGTAAGTCCGGAGTTATAAGTCACTCCTTACACATATTACACATGTCAGATGGGATTGTAAGTCCAGAGTTATGAGTCACTCCTTACACATATTACACATGTCAGTTGGGATTGTAAGTCCGGAGTTATAGGTCACTACTTACACATATTTCACAAGTCAGTAAGGATTGTAAGTCCGGAGTTATAAGTCACTCCTTACACATATTTCACATGTCAGTTAGGATTGTAAGTCTGGAGTTATAAGTCACTCCTTACACATATTTCACATGTCAGTTAGGATTGTAAGTCCGGAGTTATAAGTCACTCCTTACACATATTTCACATATCAGATGGGATTGTAAGTCTGGAGTTATAAGTCACTCCTTACACATGTTACACATGTCAGTTGGGATTGTAAGTCCGGAGTTAAAAGTCACTCCTTACACATATTACACATGTCAGTTGGGATCATAAGTCCGGAGTTAAAAGTCACTCCTTACACATATTACACATGTCAGTTGTACAAAGTTAATTACACATATCGCTGGCTTAGAATTAGAAGGTCGTAAGAACAAAATCAATATTTTGAGAAAACAAGAAAAAATTGTCTGAAAACTACTCTTTACTTATTGAAAAATAAGCTTTTTAAACTTTAGTTTGGTCAACGTGACCACTTCTGATTTTCATGACAATAGGCTCATAAGAAGCGCCTTGAGATGCAGATTTCAAATATGCATGAGTTTTGTAAGGTCGTAAATAGTACTTACGACCTTCTAATTCTAAGCCAGTGATATGTTCTATGAAGAAAATTTGTTGTTCCTGACCATTCTAAGTTATCTTACCTAACGTTATTATGATTGTTTACAGAAACAAGATGCTTGATGACAATACAACAACACACTATCAATAGTACTACATGCATTACCTTTCCAGATTCCATCTCCATACCAAATCGTAGTTGATGTACAACATGAGTCATGTCCCCTTTCTCTGGTTGTCTGTTTGCTGAATGTGTCGACACGTGAAAGTTTCCAGGTACCTAAATATAGAAAAGTTGCCGTAATTTACACCCTATGTTTGCTGAATGTGTCGACACGTGAAAGTTTCCAGGTACCTAAATATAGAAAAGTTGCCGTAATTTACACCCTATCAGTATTCAGTAGTCTTTTATTAAGATGTTGTTTTAAGTCCCACTGGTTAAGAGTTACTTAAGTTATATGTAGACTACCCAGTCACTTCATCCAGACACTGAGCCACCCCGGGAACTAACTATGTATAGCGCCAAGCAAGGGAGATACATGTTATGATGTATACCAGTACCATTTTTAATGACCTTGGTATATTGCTGCTTTGGATCAAATCTGAGAGCTCTCGCATTTAAAGAGGATCTGTATCATGGTATTAAGTTAAAGTCATACATGGTAAATATAATATTTACAATTAACAGGGTTCCAACAAATAACAGAAAATAAAAATTCCCTTCAACTTTTTTCTGACCAATTTCAAAATTGCATTCATCAAATCTTTCCGTATTTGTCCAGGGGCTATAAGTCAACAGATCTACATTTTCTATTAAATTTGTTTAATTTTGTTTTTTCATTCCTATCATAAATTAATTCCTTGACCTAGGTCGACTTCTGATTTAAAATTTCCCTAACTTTCCCCAACCACACATAGGTACAGCGTCTGGCTTCTGATATTACTGTCGTAGATTCAAGCGGTGCTCAGCAATGTTTTACCACTTCTCAATCCATAATTCATGAGTAGAAACCAAATAAGCAGGCTGTGAGAGTGATATAATTTGACAGTGGTAGTCACCGTATGAATGTGTTTCTGAATATATCAACCCTGATGTAAAACAAGGAAGTTTTACTAAATAACACAAGGAAGTTTTACTAAAGTAAGTTTTACTAAACCACCAAACCACACACTGTGCTGACTGTGTGAACAAACATAGAGATTTGATCAGACATATGCATGTATATTATAACAATGACTGACTGATGAATAAAACTACATGTCCTACAGCAAACACTTGGTTCGTTAATTCAGGTTTAATACAATTTTTCAATTATATACAGCAACTGATTCGTCTACCTGTAACCAGTTTATATACAGCAACTGATTTGTCTACCTGTAACCAGTTAATATACAGCAACTGATTTGTCTACATATAACCAGTTTATATACAGCAGCTGATTCATCTACCTGTAACCAGTTTATAAACAGCAGCTGATTCGTCTACCTGTAACCAGTTTATATACATCAGCTAATTCATCCACCGGTAACCACTCTTTCATGTACTGTACTGAGTCCTTTCTTAACTTTCCACATAGAACCAGCAACTGCTCCACATGTGGACGAACATAAACATTTTTGTTGAAATTTTCATGGAAAGATAAGACCTTTGAATTGCTGGGTTACACATCCAGCACGCTTATCAACGGACCACAGCTACAGCAGTTACTAAAGCAAGCAGTACTTACCTTGTTAATCAAGAAGTGTGTTTCCATTCTACATCCTTCACCATCGTCACTAGGAAACTTTTCTGTGTTATCTTTAAATCCCACTTCATGTCTGCCCATGTCATCTTGTATATCCAAACCCAAAACTGAAACATTACATCAACATGGGAATTAGAAGATAATGTTTTACCCGAAGTTTTACTAGGGACTAAAGCTCTATATATAATTATTTATTATGTTTGTAATTTCCTTACAGTTTATAGGAAGCTACAAACTATTTAAATCTGTGTTAAATGCGTTCACACACATTGAAACCAATGATTATAATCAATAACTAAAATATACAAATTAACATTAAAATGTATCAATTAAAGTCACAACGGTGTGCCAGAGGCTATACAACTAACGGTGTTATAAAATCTTATTTTACTGATGTTGATATATTGAGGAAGCATATTTTATTATGTTGCATACTATTGGCCTATATTAGTATAGATTATAATAAAGAATCAATTTCAGGATAATGAAAATTTCAAGTTTGAATTTATAAGAGCTTAATTCCACCATAATGTCTTGTTTGCCCCCAAACAACTACAAATAATGGTGTCGATCGAACACCTAGTACAGTTCGGGTACTCACATCTTTTAAGTTTTATAGACCTCAGACTATGATAAACTCAGTCTCACACACTGGTCATCATATAAAACTTGTGAATATAGCTTAGTATTGTCTGTGAAGATCTTAACTATTACTTTGACAACTTCTGGTAGATTGTTAACGAAACAGAGAAACAATACTGGGCTGGTATTCATAAAGCATCTTAGTAGAAATCTTAGAATTTTCTTAAAAACATCAAAGTTCCTTAAGTGTGTTAGCCTAACAAGATACTCAAAATTCAAAATTTAAAGCATTGTAGTAAGAGCTACAATAATCACTAAGAAAACATGGGTTAATCTTCAATGTGTGGGAAAGTTTTAAGTCAAAATATTTAAGTTTTCAACTAAGATGCTTTGTGAATACCAGCCCTGGTCTAATAACACTCCACTTAAGTACATTTCGTAGTCTGACCAAGTTGATACTACTAGTCCTTATTCGCACTTGCTGTGTTCTATTGCTCAATAAGTGTTAAATATAGACATGCATTTTCCCACGAATACCAAATTTATGAAATTCCAACAGTAAATATTTACAATAACATATATTACCATAGTAAAGCTGAATATGTATACTTACATTCACATTTACACTGCGGTAAAGTTATATTAAGGAAGACAGGGATTTTCTCTGAATGTTTGACCGGATCATCCACAATCAATTCACTAACACTGAAATGAAGTAAACATTCAATCAATTAATACAAGTATTTAAAGGGGCATGCCCTGGAACTGAAGTGTCTCGAATAGCAATTGAATTGGTATCATTTTAATACCTAAGTCAAATCATGAAAACCCTGTAAAACAGTTTGAAGTATCCCGCTAGTTTTTAAAAAAAAAAATATTTCAAGAATAACTAAATATCGTTGTCGTCAATAAAAGGCTGACAGCCTTTTATTCAAATCGATATACAAAATATCGAAGAGCCTGCTATAGAGTAAATTTTTAAGTCAAATTCTTCTTCGACTTTTCGGTAATAGTTGGTTTTACAAGTGATAAACTCAGATTTGTTGTATGCAAACCAAGACACTCCAGTTTCTTGGCATGCCCCTTTAAAGTACCGTATTCTTCCAAGTATGACCCACACTTTTATCAACACACAATCATAACCTAAACTTAAATTGTACATTTGTACAAAAATTTAGACATATAGGCAAACTGAGGATGTTTTTTGTTTGTTTTCGTCTTATTTTCATGACTTTTTACATCAGTTTTTTCTTTGGGGCTTCTCCTATTCTTTACTTTATGTGCATCCAATACACAGCTGTAAGCAACACTTCGGAGAACACGATATTCATAATGTAAATCAACAATCAAAGTTAATATATTGTTGCCAGGGGGAACAGAATAATCAATATCTCCATACATCATTACAACACATTATTTTATTGCAATTAAGCAAAGTTATGGTGACACCAAGTACCGTGTAACAGCACAATTTTCTAACTTCAAGATTGATTCTTTTTATCAACACAAATAAAACGAAAATACACATCATTCTGTAAGTGTTGTTATAGAAACAATGACAAAAATAACATGAAAATTACAGGAAATAATGACATTTACTTAAAAAAGACTAAGTAATGTTGTTAGATAGTTATACTACACTATTGTAGTATAAAACTAGACATCCCGATGCCCCAGCTTGTCATTCGACCATGTGAGTAACCATGCCAAGGGCCAAAAATCAACTACACAAAGTCATGTTGGCTAATAGTCCTACGAATATTGACGACAGTAGCGAAATTTTATGGTTTCAAGGACCACAACTCTGCAAAAATTATAACTGAAGAATTTGTTTTATAGTTACTTACACCTCAACCTGTAGGAAGCCAGCCAGCTCAGATAAAAACAGGAAGAGCATAAATAACACACTGCATATAGAAATACACGCTCCAGTAAATGTAGGCTGCGTAAGGTCCTTCGGAACTTTCCGGTAAATATCAAATCTGAAATCAAATAAAATTTAGTTACAAAATTGTTTCTGTTACAAGTTACTGTACGTAAAATTCATTGAATGGGAGATCTATATTCGGTACTACTGTAAAATCACATATTTTCATGGATATTAAATTTCGTTGATTTTGATAAAAATGCCCTTTCGTGGGGTCGTAGATCACAGAAGATGAAGGGGTAAAACCATGTTCTGTATTTGGGAGGATGATTAATCGTAGGGATTAGACTTCGTGGTCGAGTTCAACAACGAAATCAACAAAAATTCAACTCCCTCGAAAAATATTGACTTTACAGTTTATAACCCCACCTTGACATAATCATCAGGAATTTCCCTTGGACTTTCAAATTAGGAAGTCTTAATTGCCTTCTTAATGTTTGTTTGCGTTTAACTGAGACACATAAATGCCTTTATTTGAGCCTTTATAGATTGCAGAAGTGTTGAGTCCTTAAGACTCAATAATTGTCTGCTTCAATCTTCGTAGGAAATCAAGATTACTGGTTCTTCCTTCCAGTCTCTATTAGTGTATCCACACAAATTTTATTGTAAATTTCATTGATGTCTTGCTTGATATCGTTACATGTATATACTAGTATAGTCCATCATAGCGTGTTTTAAATGTGCGTGGTCATTTGGGATTTTTCCTGCCAGATTGGCAAATGATCTTCAACTTCAAGAGACCTTCTTCATACATTTTTTGGTCCTGCTGATATTTTACAGTTTAAATTCATTAAGTACTTGCAAAAATGGACAAATACTAAAATCAATGCACATTTATTTGTTTTGTTGAGTCTACAATTTTGACTATTACTGATAGTTTTAACCATACTCAAGAAGTAGTGAATACTGACCATACTGGTATATAGGATTTAAATCAATAATATCTGATCAATTAAAATTCAATGATTTGAAGTTTTGCATGTCGTATGACACTTGTGGTTAAGTATTTACTGCCATTGAAACACAAGGATCCAACATTGATACTATGATAGTAAATCCACAGTAACAGTAATTGAACCTTTACGTGCCAATTAATCAATACAGGTACCTTGTAGATACATTGTATACTAGTATTGACTTAAATTTGTTAAACTTGAATTTGAAGCTACACATATTCACAGTCATTGTTAATTCATAATATCAATATTAATTACTACAGAATTTGATGCAATTTGGTGTTTCCACATTGTAAAGCCTGCAGTATAAACAACTTCTACTGTTATCTGTGCTGTTGTACAATAAATATTCACACATTTGGATGCTTATTTGAATTATAATACATGTAGTAGTAAAGTAGTATAAGCAGCGAATGAAGACAAATATTATATGTACTTCATGTAACTTAGAAAAAAACCTAAACATTGCAAATTCTGGATTTTATCTATCACATGCTTATTTAGGGTTTCTTCAATGACAACAATGGTGATTGATGACCAACAATGCATAAGACACAAAGGCTGGAATGTTGAGAGGTGTAGCTTGTTCTGTTGTTATAGACCAGCTGTTGAACATGTATCCTACTCTGGTGTTTAGCTGTCATGTATTGAGCCATACATCAGGTTTACTATTCTCTTGACTTACTTCATCAGCATAGAGCTAGCACTTTAAAATAATGGTGTTTCTGATTAACAATTGCAACACATTGATTCTTGTAGCACAGTATTTCATAGGCTCATAGCACTTTGCTACTGAGCACTTTTCTTGTGCAAGTGAATGCCTTTTCATTTTAGAGCTGCTGGTAAAAACTCTTCTATGCTATCACCAAGAAATATACCAATAAATATACGAAGCACTCTTTGGCTGCATACTTTTTGCATATAATTCTGAAACAAAACGTTACTAATTGTTTCGCCGATGCAGCAGGCCGATGGTTATGAACATATGATAAACATTGTATTCAGACCACTGGTCAGTTTCAAAACAGCTGTCCTAATGTCACTGTGACTTACTACTTTCTACAGATGCATTTATGTTGAATGACCCAGACGCAGAAAACAACAGGTGCTAGGTATGTGGAAATGATCACACCCTCTGGTACCCTCTAGTAAAGTAGTAATTTAAAGTATATTTTTAGACAGGTATCCGTTCAGCACTGTGTATTCAACCCTCAATCATCGAGTGGCAAGTCGGTTGTTACAATTGACACCAATGGCAGGACATTGGCTTGTGATCATCCCAGAGATCCGTTCTGACTGTGACCTGGGTAAAGTGAAGCATTTAGTCGTCAAAATCACTGGCTATTAGAGCGTTCTTACCAATTACTTTTAAATTTTTTTCGACATTTTACATCATTAAGAACCTTCAAATCAACTGCTATACTTTTAAAGTTAAACTGGCTTGATGAAAATTTTTTTACACCCTAGATTGCGGGCTATTCCAGTCTGTGAATTTAGCATTTGGCACTACTTGAACTAAGTACTTGTCCAAATCAGCAAAAGTGAGTAGTTTCTTTTACACTTACTTCCTGCAAAGGTAAATTACTTAAATACTTTTCGCAAACAATAATTAGTTGTTGCAGACAACCAGACAAGTGCTTATTTTGCAGACTGTAAATCTGGCTCAGCGAAATTAAGCAGTGACGCCGACCACAGGCCCTTGATGCGATTTTATGAGAATTGATAAGATTGGTGAATAAATGATGGATTTATGGGCACGATTGTATTCCCTCACTGCACTAATTCACCTTGAAGTTAACTAAGAGTAATATTTTTGCGGACGATAAAATTGCATTGAGGGCCTGTGGCGCCGACACGGGATCACACCTGGAACACCTCTATCCATATATCCAGAAGCTTGTCACCGCGTCACCCTGTGTGCCATCGAGTGTACCTTAGTCAAAACCACCGCTTCCACAATTAGCATGGGCAAGCAGCCCCTGGCTTTCAGGGAAAGTGATCGGCAGCCCCTCCCCCCTCTGGAGCCTTACTTTGACAGGTATACATAGAGAATATGATTTGTTTTTAATGAGCCATGTCCCTCTGGTGCACCTACATGAAGCAAAGTGAAAGACTTTTAAAAGTTGTCAACCACGAAACTTATGCCTTTGTGCACGATAATGCAATAAACCAAAAAGAGCAGCCGATTACCACCACTAACCTGCGTATATCGAATTGCATGTTGATGCCTTCAATAAACTATGACGATTTGAATTAAAACAAAAGACACTGTGACGTGTAAACACTCTTCTTGCAACTGTCAACAGCTGTCACCGTGTATACGCCGGATATTACGTACCCACGTGCGCGTTATTGATTGGTTTGCAGTCTACTTTTAATTTGACAGGCAACCAATTAGAAGCCACGATAGTGAATTTCACGATCAAGCTATTGTTATGAGGACTCGGCATATTTGGCGCGAAATATCGTATAGGAAAATACTGTTTTATATTTCTAAAATCCCGAAATGTCGTCCGCTTTAGACGTTTTAGAGGAATTAGAAGATGACAGTGGTGAAGATGCCGAAGCTATGACAGCTGCCGATGTTTTACAAAAGCTAGAGGAAGTATGATCAAATTCGTTGTTTCGTACTCAATATTTTTCGACCTTGCGTGATTTTAAATGTACAACAATTTTTTGTTATCGGCCTAAACGTGCATGAAACTGATCATAGGTACATATCTCATTGCAAAACAAATACGGAAGTGTAAGTTAGTACGATAATTTTTTATTATTAATGGTGGAAATAAGGTTCCAGAAATCAAATGTTTCACCCAGACTTCCGCAAGTTCCGGAAAGTTGAAGTAATCAATCGGTCATTCGGTCCGACAAGCCTTTGAAATCTGTCAGTCCCTAAAACACACTGTCAGAAACTGTACTGGCAGTTAACATACTAAACTTGCCATGATTTGAATTGTCAGTCTATAAAATACCAGCAGTTTAATAGGGCCCTATGGGTATACGTACAAATATAAATCAAGTTAAAATCGGGTTTAAATTTTCATTTAAACTTTGTTTCCATCAAGAACGAACGTTTAATGATCAGTTTCACACTGAAATTATTTGCTCTAGATGACAATTATCGCGTTAATGGGTTGAATTGTAAATAGGACTATATGTATAATGTATATTATATAATAATAAGTATATATGTTGTGGGTATTACGAGTGTAATCAATCTTAACTGTTTTAGTTACAGTTTCACTCAAAATAATGTTTGACAGACCGTTTACTTACGTTTGTTATATATTAGTTATAATATGTATTGTTAAATTTTACTCTTTTTTTTACCAATATTTAAAACGTCAAATTAATCCTATCTCCCATCATCTTTCAAGTGCATGAATGGAGGTAGGATTCTTTAGACATAAAGCCTTATTTATTTGTGTTACCTAATCAAAATCAAGCCTTATTTACTTTAAAAGTTCTTTGTGGTTATGTTTATATTTTCAATCCATTTTGTTTTATCTGTGATTCATATGTCATGTTATATGACCCTTGATTGGAATTAAACTTTATCTTATCTTATCTTAGGACCGATGAAAGTGAGCTTTTACTGTTTACATATTAATTGCCTGTAGTAAAATTGTGTAATGCATGTTAACTCCTACACAATCTCAGGTTATGTTTGAAAAGAGCGTCAGACAGTCAGACCGAAATTTCGCAAGATTGTGTCAGTTCTGGTCAAAATTTGCCTTTCAGATCAGACGGCCTTCTAGAAGTCTGTCAGCCAAAACACTCTTTTGAAGAGCCTGAAGTTGATGTCATTGTGGATCATTTCAATGAAATAAAACCCAGAGAAATGTTATTGTTGTAAAATGTTTTTCATTATCCAATACTGATTTTAGTACTTTGGTGATGTGTAAGTAATGAGTAATTAGTTCAGTTGTACAAAAGAAAATGTGATACTTTACTATGATAGCACAAACATATTGATTTAATATTGTTGTTGATAGCCTTTGTGACTGTGAGTGTACATATTTTTCCCCCACAAAAGGCAAAAAAAATTAATGTTTGATATTTTTAGGCATGGTTAAATGAAAAGTTTGCTCCAGAACTACTAGAAACGAAGACAGAGCTCGTGGAATGCATGTTGGAACAGATAAACGAAATGGAGGAAAATATAAAACGTGCCAAGAAAGGAGATTTTAAAGTCAGTCTACACAGCATGGAGGTAGGTATTGTCTTAACATTTAAATTAAATAAGATTCTTCAGATTGTTGAGTGTTCCAAGTAAAAGGCCAAGTGGACAAGAAAGACAGTCCTAAAGATAACCACATTTTTGCCTAAATTCCTTGGGGTCCCGACCTCCAAGCCCCCTTCTTCTGGACCCATGCGTGATTTGTATTCTTCTGTCTCATTCCACTGATATATGATTCATGTTTATTCTTGCTGCTTCCGGCCTATATTTCTGGAATTGCCCTGGTTCAGTTTAAAATTTGATTAAACTTGTACTGCTTTTGTCAGGATACTTTGACTGATTTTTGTTAAGCTCTGGAGTAAATTGATCAGTTCCTCATTTCATGTTGAAAAATACCAATTTCTCTTCCGTGTAGAAAAATACCGATTCTTATACCATTTTCCTCCCTTAGTTTTATTGTTTTATGATGATTTCTTTGAATAATAACTCTTTGCTCTTCCTAGTATCATATAAAGCAGCTTCAAGATTGTAAAGTTAGTTAGTATACATATTACATAGTATATGATGTATAATTATATTCACAGATTGACAGAATCAGATATATATTAAGCAGCTACTTGCGATGTCGTCTACAAAAGGTAATGTATTTTATATCAATTTGAGATTATTATAGATATTATCAACTTTAATGAGAAACCTCACATTCTGAATGATCAATCAGTTGCTGTAAAATTATATATTTACAATGTCAACATTTTCACAAATTTGTCATTCTGAAGGCAGGCACTAATGTTCATTATTTATGTCACAATCTTTGATAAGAGGGTATATGGTTGTAGGTAGGTCAGTCTGTCTGTCTGTCAGTTTGTAGTCCTTAACCTTACCAGGGGTGTGGAAATTCTCAAACTTTTCACTTGCCCATGTGCCAGGTGGACTGAAAAATCCACTTGCCTGAACATTAAATCTACTTGCCCAGGAAAACACATAAAAGCTGTAAAATTTCAGTTTCATTCATTTATTTATGTTGTCAAGGATTAGAGTACTAGGTTTAATTCAATGTTTGTTTATTAAATCAGTTTTGGTCAGTAATTTAGGGATTCATCTTATATGATAGGTCACTTAATATTATTTTCTCGTGATAATTTTGCATTTGCCCGTTGGCAAGCTGGATTTAAAAATCTACTTGCACACAGGTAAAAAAGCCCAAGTCGGACATAGGAATTCCACACCCCTGTTTATTGTTAAGTACGTCCAGAATGCTTGACCCTAAGTTCCTCAAACTTTACATGTAGGTTATTCAGCAACATTAGATGACCTTACTTTTGAGGTCAGTAGGTAATGGTCACCATGACTTTAACGTTACTGACTGTTGGACTGCCAAGGGGGTATACTTGTTTTACAAACGTTCCTTGTTCTATTTAGATTGAGCGTTATACTTCACATATATTGGAAGAGGAATCAACTAGGAAAGATGAAGACCCATCCAAGTTGTCTCCTGAAGAATTTGCATTTGCAAGAGAGTGAGTATTGTATAGATAGATCATATACTGTACACATAGAACTGACATTAACAGGCCGGAAATAAAACACGTCAATTTCACCTGATTTGAGACTGACAAGCGAAAACACTCTTAATAACATTTAAGTTTTTCTCATATACTGATTCAGTAAAGTTTGGCTAATAAGACCACTTTGATTATTTTGAAATCATGCTGATTTTTGCCATTTTAAGGTCCCACAGTATTAAATTTAGAACAAAAAAGGTCCGCTTATAAGATCGATTTGCTATTAAGACCACCTTTTTGACTGGTCTTATTAGCGGAACTTCACTGTATATCAATAAAACATGGTTTACAGACTGATGATGATGTTGCATGAATAGCCTTACATCAAGATTAATTACGCTAGGATTTTGCCCCTTTGTGACAAAGCATCGAAGTTGAGTGTGGCATCTGTCTTGTGGGCTCATGTATATTGCACAAGAAAGAGTAGTTAGATTGTGCTCAAAGTACTTCACAGTCATGCTGGTGTAATTTCAACCATATTTTGTTCTTTGTCTTCCTTGATAGATTCTTGAATTTTATATATTTCTTACCATGATATAATTAATGTTAAACTTTATTTGATTTATTTTTAGATACTCACAGAATATGGAGGGTCATCTACAGAATTTGGCATTAAGACATATGCCTCAAAATCTACAGTCACTTAATAATAAACAAACGGGTAAATGTCCAGTAAATAATTATTTTGGGAGATAACTCTTGTTGGACTGAGTAGTGTAAGATATAGAGTTACTTCCCATTATATCCATTTTTATGACCTTTCTGTATTTAGAAGCCACAATGGTCACCTACCTGTATTTAGAAGCCACAATCAGTCACCTACCTGTATTTAGAAGCAAAAATCGGTCACCTACCTGTATTTAGAAGCCACAATGGTCACCTACCTGTATTTAGAAGCCACAATGGTCATCTACCTGTATTTAGAAGCCACAGTAGTCGCCTACCTGTATTTAGAAGCCACAATGGTCACATACCTGTATTTAGAAGCCACAGTAGTCGCCTACCAGTATTTAGTAGCCACAATGGTCATCTACCTGTATTTAGAAGCCACAGTGGTCACCTACCTGTATTTAGAAGCCACAGTGTTCGCCTACCTGTATTTAGAAGCCAGAATCGGTCACCTACCTGTATTTAGAAGCCACAATGGGTCACCTGTATTTAGAAGCAACAATCAGTCACCTGTATTAAGAAGCAACAATGGGTCACCTACCTGTATTTAGAAGCCACAATGGTCACCTACCTGTAATGAGAAGCCACAATGGTCACCTACCTGTAGTAAGAAGCCACAATGGTCACCTACCTGTATTAAAAAGCCACAGTAGTTGCCTACCTGTATTTAGAAGCCACAATCGGACACCTACCTAAATTTAGAAGCCACAATGGTCGCCTACCTGTATTTAGAAGCCACAATCGGTCACCTACCTGTATTTAGAAGCCACAATGGTCGCCTACCTGTATTTAGAAGCCACAATGTGTCACTTACCTGTATTTAGAAGACACAGTCAGTCATGTTGCTATCAAATACACCCTGTGTTAAACAGACATCTGTTTTTAGTGCCCACAGTATAACATGATGCCTTCTCTTGCTCCTTAACGCAGGTAGATGGGTTTGTGGGGTTGTAGGTATCTTCTATAGACCACTGATTCCATGTTACAGAAGCTGATAGTACATTATCCCAGGGCAACCTTTAATGTTGTATTTGTTCCATTTGTTTTTGTAGTGAATTTATAAGCCAGTTACTGGATATTGCGTTATACATTGCCTCTTGTATTTTATGCCGGAATGCTGTACTAGATCTCTGACAAGGTTTGTTTACAGCATTGCTCTATATATAAAACAGTTGATATTAAAAAGTAATGTAGTGTTCTTTATCTGGACTTTATAAATGTGCATTATAATATTTAAAGCTTATGTGACTACAAAGTATTCAAAGTAACTGATGCTGGTCATTGATATTGCTCTACAGAGGGCTGCTCTGGAGAGGTTGTACTGTATATTACAGTGTGTATGACGCTCTACAGAGGGCTGCTCTGGAGAGGTTGTACTGTATATTACAGTGTGTATGACGCTCTACAGAGGGCTGCTATGGTGAGGTTGTACTGTATATTACAGTGTGTATGGCGCTCTACAGAGGGCTGCTCTGGTGAGGTTGTACTGTATATTACAGTGTGTATGACGCTCTACAGAGGGCCACACTAGAGAGGTTGTACTGTATTTTACAGTGTGTATGACGCTCTACAGAGGGCTGCTCTGGAGAGGTTGTACTGTATATTACAGTGTGTATGGCGCTCTACAGAGGGCTGCTCTGGTGAGGTTGTACTGTATATTACAGTGTGTATGACGCTCTACAGAGGGCCACACTAGAGAGGTTGTACTGTATATTACAGTGTGTATGACGCTCTACAGAGGGCTGCTCTGGAGAGGTTGTACTGTATATTACAGTGTGTATGACGCTCTACAGAGGGCCACACTAGAGAGGTTGTACTGTATTTTACAGGGGGTATGACGCTCTACAGAGGGCCACACTAGAGAGGTTGTACTGTATTTTACAGGGGGTATGACTCATGTTTGAATTTCAGTATAGGATCCATACTTGTCCTCATACTGCACACAGCTGTTGTTTCTGAACATCTTACGAGTTTCTGGTTAATCAATCTGGCAGGGAAAATGCAATTGACTACCGCTTTATACTGCTTGACTGTTTCATTCAAAAGCAAACTAACAAATCGGTACTGTATAAGCGGCCAATTTAAATATACCAGAAATAAATGATGTCATCATTCAATGAAAGCTGTGTGCATGCTAATGCCTTTAGGTGCTGACAGTTACTGTGCATTTTGTGTCAGGCTGTAATCTGACAATTTTTGTTCGCTGGGTTTAATGTTGCAGTTTCTGTCAAGTTGAATTATCTACCGACAAGCGTGTTCTGTTTTGTCAAGGTAAAGTCCTAACATTTATAACTGTCTATTTGTATAACAGTATTTTATGTTGGTTCTGGTTTATAAAAAGAGATTGTTGTTACAAGTCTGCAAGACATTAATTTTACAATTGTAAACATATTTTCTTTTTTTTCCACCTGCTAAATGTTGACGTTTTAATGGTAAGTGTCCAATGAGTCAGAATGACAAATGCATTTGTAGATATTTTAGTTCACCCATAGATGACTTTCCTCTGTTAGTTGAGTGTTTAATCAGTCTGAGACTAGATAGTACTGGTCCTGAACTGCTGCTGGCTGCCCATTGCCTGTGGTACTCTGACCATATATGAGGGTTGTTTCCTGGACTGCTGGCTGCCCCGTGTCGGTGGTACTCTGACCGTATATGAGGGTTGTTTCCTGGACTACTGGCTGCCCTGTGTCTGTGGTACTGTGACCGTATATGAGGGTTGTTTCCTGTACTACTGGCTGCCCCGTGTCTGTGGTACTCTGACCGTATATGAGGGTTGTTTCCTGGACTACTGGCTGCCCTGTGTCAGTGGTACTCTGACCGTATATGAGGGTTGTTTCCTGGACTGCTGGCTGCCCGTGTCTGTGGTACTCTGACCGTATATGAGGGTTGTTTCCTGGACTACTGGCTGCCCTGTGTCTGTGGTACTCTGACGTATATGAGGGTTGTTTCCTTGACTGCTGGCTGCCCTGTGTCTGTGGCACTCTGACAGTATATGAGGGTTGTTTCCTGGACTACTGGCTGCCCAGTGTCAGTGGTACTCTGACCGTATATGAGGGTTGTTCCTGTACTGCTGACTGCCCTGTGTCTGTGGTACTCTGATAGTATATGAGGGTTGTTCCTGTACTGCTGACTGCCCTGCGTCAGTGGTACTCTGACTGTATATGACTTGGTAGTTCCTGTACTGCTGACTGCCCTGTGTCAGTGGTACTCTGACAATATACAAGGGTTGTTCCTGGACTGCTGGCTGCCCTGCGTCTGTGGTACTCTGACTGTATATGACTTGGTAGTTCCTGTACTGCTGACTGCCCTGTGTCAGTGGTACTCTGACAATATACGAGGGTTGTTCCTGGACTGCTGGCTGCCCTGCGTCAGTGGTACTCTGACTGTATATGACTTGGTAGTTCCTGTACTGCTGACTGCCCTGTGTCAGTGGTACTCTGACAATATACGAGGATTGTTCCTGGACTGCTGGCTGCCCTGTGTCTGTGGTACTCTGACTGTATATGACTTGGTAGTTCCTGTACTGCTGGCTGCCCTGTGTCTGTGGTACTCTGACCGTATATGAGGGTTGTTTCCTGTACTGCTGACTGCCCTGTGTCAGTGGTACTCTGACAGTATACGAGGGTTGTTCCTGGACTGCTGGCTGCCCTGTGTCTGTGGTACTCTGGCTGTATATGACTTGGTAGTTCCTGTACTGCTGGCTGCCCTGTGTCTGTAGTACTCTGACAATATACGAGGGTTGTTCCTGGACTGTTGGCTGCCCTGTGTCAGTGGTACTCTGACAATATACGAGGGTTGTTCCTGGACTGCTGGCTGCCCTGTGTCTGTGGTACTCTGACAATATACGAGGGTTGTTCCTGGACTGCTGGCTGCCCTGTGTCTGTGGTACTCTGACAGTATATGACTTGGTAGTTCCTGTACTGCTGACTGCCCTGTGTCAGTGGTACTCTGACAATATACGAGGGTTGTTCCTGGACTGTTGGCTGCCCTGTGTCAGTGGTACTCTGACAATATACGAGGGTTGTTCCTGGACTGCTGGCTGCCCTGTGTCAGTGGTACTCTGACAATATACGAGGGTTGTTCCTGGACTGCTGGCTGCCCTGTGTCTGTGGTACTCTGACAATATACGAGGGTTGTTCCTGGACTGCTGGCTGCCCTGTGTCTGTGGTACTCTGACAGTATATGACTTTGTAGTTCCTGTACTGCTGACTGCCCTGTGTCTGTGGTACTCTGACAGTATATGAGGGTTGTCTCCTGGACTGCTGGCTGCCCTGTGTCTGTGGTACTCTGACAGTATACGAGGGTTGTTCCTGGACTGCTGGCTGCCCTGTGTCTGTGGTACTCTGACTGTATATGACTTGGTAGTTCCTGTACTGCTGACTGCCCTGTGTCAGTGGTATTCTGACAATATACGAGGGTTGTTCCTGGACTGCTGACTGCCCTGTGTCAGTGGTATTCTGGCAATATACGAGGGTTGTTCCTGGACTGCTGGCTGCCCTGTGTCTGTGGTACTCTGACAGTATATGACTTGGTAGTTCCTGTACTGCTGACTGCCCTGTGTCAGTGGTACTCTGACAGTGTACGAGGGTTGTTCCTGTACTGCTGGCTGCCCTGTGTCAGTGGTACTCTGACAGTGTACGAGGGTTGTTCCTGTACTGCTGGCTGCCCTGTGTCAGTGGTACTCTGATAATATATGAGGATTGTTCCTGTACTGCTGGCTGCCCTGTGTCAGTGGTACTCTGACAGTATATGAGGGTTGTTCCTGTACTGCTGGCTGCCCTGTGTCAGTGGTACTCTGACAGTGTACGAGGGTTGTTCCTGTACTGCTGGCTGCCCTGTGTCAGTGGTACTCTGACAGTGTACGAGGGTTGTTCCTGTACTGCTGGCTGCCCAGTGTCAGTGGTACTCTGACAGTATATGAGGGTTGTTCCTGTACTGCTGGCTGCCCTGTGTCAGTGGTACTCTGACAGTGTACGAGGGTTGTTCCTGTACTGCTGGCTGCCCTGTGTCAGTGGTACTCTGACAGTATACGAGGGTTGTTCCTGGACTGCTGGCTGCCCTGTGTATGTGGTACTCTGACCGTATATGAGGGTTGTTTCCTGTACTGCTGACTGCCCTGTGTCAGTGGTATTCTGACAATATACGAGGGTTGTTCCTGGACTGCTGGCTGCCCTGTGTCTGTGGTACTCTGACAATATACGAGGGTTGTTCCTGGACTGCTGGCTGCCGTGTCTGTGGTACTCTGACAATATACGAGGGTTGTTCCTGGACTGCTGGCTGCCCTGTGTCTGTGGTACTCTGACAGTATATGAGGGTTGTTCCTGTACTGCTGGCTGCCCTGTGGTATTCTGACAGTATACGAGGGTTGTTCCTGGACTGCTGGCTGCCCTGTGTCTGTGGTACTCTGACCGTATATGACTTGGTAGTTCCTGTACTGCTGACTGCCCTGTGTCGGTGGTATTTGCGACACGAGAGTTGTTCCTAAAATCTTACAACAATGTCAATTTTCATCCACATGTGAAGAACAGGGTTTCCAGCGACCTGAAAAAGTCAGGGAAAACTGATTTTTTCAAAGTCAGTGAATTGTCAGGGAATTCTGGATAATGGTCAGTGAAAAAGGCAGTTTTAGAAAAGTCAGTGAAAAGTCGAGGAAAAATAAAACTCTTGGTCGATGTTTAACAGAATATCCAGTAGTTGTAGCAGCCTTCAATTTTTTTACAAAAATTGCCTCATTTACTTCTATCAGTTTTCATGAAATCCTATGTCACATACAGTTTCATGAAACTGAAGTTATACTTCATTGAGTAACAATGATAAGTTAATTGCTGTTGACTAAGACTGTAGCTGTTGACAAAGTTGTAACTGTAGCTGTTTTCTTTGTCAAAAATGGCCATAACCTATGTTGAAATAGTCCTATTCTTGGGCCAATAACGGATATTGCTAAAAAGAAAGAATGATACAAAGGAGGGCATGTCTAGGAGGCCAATAATTGGCGGTACTGGTCAGTGAAAAGTTTGATCGTAGTTGCTGGCAACCCTGAAGAAGTTGTTAGTTCCTTGTGTTAAGTTCTGTGTATAATCTTGTCTACAAAAATAGGTTTGGTGAATCAGATTACTCTAAAAAGTCAGGGAAAACGGCTCTGTGGTCAGGGAAAAGTCAGGGAATTTCGTGTCAAAATATTTGTGGAAACCCTGTTCAAGTAAAAAATGATTTGTTTTATTGATATTTTTCAGCACCAAAGCCGAATTACAACAAGTATGTATTTTTACGTGTCCATGAATCTACGGACGGTGTCCTGGTCGAAGAAGAAACTATGGATACAGGGTAAGAAAATTAATGATCATGTGTTTATGTCTGAATATCATATAATTTATATCCTTAAGTAGCTTCTGTAAAATGAGTAGAGTGGCTTAAAATGCCTGACACCGATCTGAAGGTCACTGGAAGATGTGAGGCTTCATGCCGCTAACCGCTCGCTTTGTGTTATGCCAGCAGATATACATATTGCTTGTCTGTCATATGCCATATCTGTAACTCTAGCAGTCAACTGTTTCCCATCCTACACAGCTGAGGTCAATGAAGTCAGCCTAGTTCATCAATCTTCAGCATTTTACTATGTTAAAAAAACACTTCACTATTATATAATTATAGCAACCTTGAACTACTTGTAAAAACCTCTGTGGAACTGAATCTGGTCTACTATTAGAATGTTACAGCATGCTGGCTATTATCAGACTGTTTATGTAATGGTTGCAGTTCTATCTGTAATTTGGAACAGTGCCCTTGCATTTCTTTCCTGGGTATAAACTGGGTATATAGTTTACGCTATTTTAAATTGAAGGTAAGTATAGGGTATTCAATGTCAGTTGAAGGCTGGAGTTGGGAATTATCTAGTAAACATATAAAATCCTGCATTTGAAAGGAAAGCTATAAGGCATACATGCCACACAAACTCATACTCTACAGCATGTAGTGAGTCTGAACAACATACCACACAAACTCATACTCTACATCATGTAGCCAGTCTGAACAACATGTCACACAAACTCATACTCTACATCATGTAGTGAGTCTGAACAACATACCACACAAACTCATACTCTACAGCATGTAGTGAGTCTGAACAACATACCACACAAACTCATACTCTACATCATGTAGTGAGTCTGAACAACATACCACACAAACTCATACTCTACAGCATGTAGTGAGTCTGAACAACATACCACACAAACTCATACTCTACAGCATGTAGAGAGTCTGAACAACATACCACACAAACTCATACTCTACACCATGTAGAGAGTCTGAACAACATACCACACAAACTCATACTCTACAACATGTAGTGAGTCTGAACAACATACCACACAAACTCATACTCTACAGCATGTAGTGAGTCTGAACAACATGTCACACAAACTCACACTCTACAGCATGTAGTGAGTCTGAACAACATACCACACAAACTCATACTCTACATCATGTAGTGAGTCTGAACAACATGTCACACAAACCCATACTCTACAGCATGTAGTGAGTCTGAACAACATACCACACAAACTCATACTCTACAGCATGTAGTGAGTCTGAACAACATGTCACACAAACTCATACTCTACAGCATGTAGTGAGTCTGAACAACATACCACACAAACTCATACTCTACAGCATGTAGTGAGTCTGAACAACATGTCACACAAACTCATACTCTACATCATGTAGTGAGTCTGAACAACATACCATACAAACTCATACTCTACAGCATGTAGTGAGTCTGAACAACATACCATACAAACTCATACTCTACATCATGTAGTGAGTCTGAACAACATACCACACAAACTCATACTCTACAGCATGTAGTGAGTCTGAACAACATGTCACACAAACTCACACTCTACAGCATGTAGTGAGTCTGAACAACATGTCACACAAACTCATACTCTACATCATGTAGTGAGTCTGAACAACATGTCACACAAACTCACACTCTACAGCATGTAGTGAGTCTGAACAACATACCATACAAACTCATACTCTACATCATGTAGTGAGTCTGAACAACATGTCACACAAACTCATACTCTACAGCATGTAGTGAGTCTGAACAACATACCACACAAACTCATACTCTACAGCATGTAGTGAGTCTGAACAACATACCACACAAACTCATACTCTACATCATGTAGTGAGTCTGAACAACATACCACACAAACTCATACTCTACAGCATGTAGTGAGTCTGAACAACATACCACACAAACTCATACTCTACATCATGTAGTGAGTCTGAACAACATACCACACAAACTCATACTCTACATCATGTAGTGAGTCTGAACAACATGTCACACAAACTCATACTCTACAGCATGTAGTGAGTCTGAACAACATACCACACAAACTCATACTCTACAGCATGTAGTGAGTCTGAACAACATACCACACAAACTCATACTCTACATCATGTAGTGAGTCTGAACAACATACCACACAAACTCATACTCTACATCATGTAGTGAGTCTGAACAACATGTCACACAAACTCATACTCTACAGCATGTAGTGAGTCTGAACAACATACCACACAAACTCATACTCTACAGCATGTAGTGAGTCTGAACAACATACCACACAAACTCATACTCTACAGCATGTAGTGAGTCTGAACAACATACCACACAAACTCATACTCTACAGCATGTAGTGAGTCTGAACAACATGTCACACAAACTCATACTCTACAGCATGTAGTGAGTCTGAACAACATACCACACAAACTCATACTCTACAGCATGTAGTGAGTCTGAACAACATACCACACAAACCCATACTCTACAGCATGTAGTGAGTCTGAACAACATACCACACAAACTCATACTCTACAGCATGTAGTGAGTCTGAACAACATACCACACAAACTCATACTCTACAGCATGTAGTGAGTCTGAACAACATACCACACAAACTCATACTCTACATCATGTAGTGAGTCTGAACAACATGTCACACAAACTCATACTCTACAGCATGTAGTGAGTCTGAACAACATACCACACAAACTCATACTCTACAGCATGTAGTGAGTCTGAACAACATACCACACAAACTCATACTCTACAGCATGTAGTGAGTCTGAACAACATGTCACACAAACTCATACTCTACAGCATGTAGTGAGTCTGAACAACATACCATACATAGAGGATATTACATGAGTGTCTTTTCATATTGAATTTATTAAACGAGTTGAATAAAATAATAAAATGCGAGGCTCTGCCGAGCATTTTATCGATTTTATTAAACGAGTTAAATAAATTCAATGTGGAAAGTCACAAATGTAATGTTCTTTTTATCACATGTTAGCCTTTTTCCGGCCGAAACATAAAATAGCTACTTATTTTCACTATAATAAACGCGCAACTTTGACGACGTCGCCTATGCTTTGAGTGACGTCACGTGAAGGCTTTATTACACTAGTATATTATCAAAAATAAATAATGGCTTTATTACGCTACCGCGACGTCAATCATGTGATAAAAACTCATACTCTACAGCATGTAGTGAGTCTGAACAACATACCATACAAACTCATACTCTACAGCATGTAGTGAGTCTGAACAACATGTCACACAAACCCATACTCTACATCATGTAGTGAGTCTGAACAACATACCATACAAACTCATACTCTACAGCATGTAGTGAGTCTGAACAACATACCATACAAACTCATACTCTACAGCATGTAGTGAGTCTGAACAACATACCACACAAACTCATACTCTACAGCATGTAGTGAGTCTGAACAACATACCACACAAACTCATACTCTACAGCATGTAGTGAGTCTGAACAACATACCACACAAACTCATACTCTACATCATGTAGTGAGTCTGAACAACATACCACACAAACTCATACTCTACAGCATGTAGTGAGTCTGAACAACATACCATACAAACTCATACTCTACAGCATGTAGTGAGTCTGAACAACATGTCACACAAACTCATACTCTACAGCATGTAGTGAGTCTGAACAACATACCATACAAACTCATACTCTACAGCATGTAGTGAGTCTGAACAACATGTCACACAAACCCATACTCTACAGCATGTAGTGAGTCTGAACAACATGTCACACAAACTCATACTCTACAGCATGTAGTGAGTCTGAACAACATGTCACACAAACTCATACTCTACAACATGTAGTGAGTCTGAACAACATACCACACAAACTCATACTCTACACCAATTAGAGAGTCTGAACGACATGCCACACATACTCACACACTACAGCATGTAGCTACTTTATCAATAAATTGAAAAAGTATGATGCCAATGCATTGAATGTTCTGCATAATTATTAACGTTTTCAACCCCAAAAACTGTATGACAAATCATCTGGACTCCGGCAGTGATAGGGGGTCAGCGCTAGATGAACCCCTATCTGAATCCGCTTGTGTCATACTGTTTAAGTTGTCCTTGTCACTTGTTGTCTCCTACTTGTTTTCCTATATCATATTTCGGTTTATCATTTTAATGTGTCACTAATGTCATGGCCAGACATGGTTATAGTAGAGATGTTTTACTATTGAAGGATGTATAATAAATGATGTTTCACAAACAATTACAGTGATGCCACTACTTTTTATCATTCTGGTTCAAGGTTAATGCTGTACAATCACTTATTATTGGGGATATTAATTTTCGTGTATTTTGGTTAAATTAAATTTTCTCCGTGTCGTTAATTTGTGTATTACAATACACTGGATCAGAAACCCTTGTTCTATATTTAGGGGTTCAACTATTCATGGGATTAGATTTGGTGGTCAAATTCAACCACAAATTCAACAAAAAATTTAACCCCCATGATCAATAATGATTTTACAATATCGTATTTTAAGGTGAATGTATGTAGGGAAAAATACTGTTTTTCCGCGACCTTGAAATCAACCATTAAAAGTGAAATACTGAAGGTCATTTGCAAAATTATTGTATTAAAACTAGCACAATCCTGTATTAAGTAGAAAACTGGAAGCATTTTTAGCTCCACTATTCAAAGAATAAGGGGAGCTATTGCAGTCACCCGAGCGTCAGCATATTGCATATGTGAAAGTTTAGGTACAGGTTTTTAGCTCATCTGATTTTTGAAAAAAAGATGAGTTATTGTCATCACTTGATCGTCGTCGGCGTTGCATGGTTAAGTTTTGTGTTTAGGTATACTTTGAAATTTGCAACACTTGTTCACCATCAATATCTGAGCCTGTAAAGCAAGACCCATAACTCTGATCTGCATTTTGTATGAATTATTGCCCCTTTTTGGACTTAGAAAATAAAATGCCTTGGTTAAGTTTTGAGTTTAGGTCCACTTTTCTCCTAAACTATCAGAGTTATTGCTTTGAAACTTTCAACACTTGTTCACCATCAATACCTGACCATATCAAGCAAGAACCATAACTCTGATCTGCATTTTGCGTGAGTTATTGTCCTCTTTGGACTCAGAAAATTCCTTGGTTAAGTTTTGTGTTTAGGTCCACTTTTCTCCTAAACTATCTGAGTTATTGCTTTGAAACTTTCAACATTTTTTCACCATCAATACCTGACCATGTCAAGCAAGACTCATAACTCTGCATTTTGCAGGAGTTATTGCCCCTTTTTGGACTTAAAAAATTCCTTGGGTAAGTTTTGCGTTTAGGTCCACTGTTTTCATACACTATGTGGGCTATTGCTTTGAAACTTTCAACACTTGTTCATGATCAATACCTGACCATGTCAAGCAAGACCCATAACTCTGATTAGCATTTTGCAAGATTTATTGCCCCTTTTTTCACCATCAATACCTCACTGTTTTAAGCAAGACCAATAACACTGCCCTACTTTATGCAAGGGTAATGGGCCTTTTTTACAGTGACAATGATCAGATGAGCGTCTGAACCCGCAAGGCGGTGCTCTTGTTTAACCTCTAATATCTTTAAAGTGCATTGACATTGCTTTAACACTTTGCATACTTGTTTACCATCATGACCCCAATCCCTACAGAGGGGTAGGTAACTCTATCAAGCATTTTGTTGAAATTGTGCACCCTTGGCTTAGAAATGGAAATGTAAAAGTTTAGGTACAAGTTTTTAGCTTCACTATTAGAAGAATAAGGGGAGCTATTGCTGTCACCGGATTGTTGGCGTAATGCTTGTGTTACAGTTTAGGTACAGGTTTTTTTAACCTCTTATATTTTCAAAGACCTTTTACAAATTGCCTTTGTACTTAGCACACTTGTTCACCATCATGACCCCCAACCCATACGCAGGAATAGGTAACTCTATCAAGCATTTCGTTGAAATTATGCCCCCTTTTTCAAGTAACTGCAAATATTAAAGTTGTAACCTCTCTTATCTTCAAAGTGCATTGACATATTGCTTTGACACTTTGCGTATATGTTCACCATCATGACCCAAACCTCTTCTCAGGGGTAGGGAACTCTATCAAGTATTTTGTTCAAATTATCTGCCCTTTTCAACTTAGAAGCCCCAGCCTCTACCCAGAAGAGGGTACTGCTGCAGCTATGAAGCAATTTCTGTTTTGAATGTATATAATGATTATACTATCCTAGCATGGCACTGAGAATAGTGGAGCGCACTGTTCGTGGACAGCTCTTGTTAATTTAATTGATGTTCTGTCACATTTTTTGTTGCATTTCATCACAGTTGTTCTACATATAAGGCCTTTTAGTTCACACACTGGATTCCATGTAGCCATGAAGACGGGTTGATTCCACCCATTACTATGATAATATAAACACAAAACTGTTGCCTTGAAGATGCAGAACATTTGCACAGTTTACAATACAGTACAGAGAGGCCCTCTGTAGAGCAATACCCTCTATAACATACAGTACAACCTCTCCAGAGAGGCCCTCTGTAGAGCAACCCACTCTATAACATACAGTAAAACCTCTCCAGAGAGGCCCTCTGTAGAGCAACCCACTATATAACATACAGTAAAACCTCTCCAGAGAGGCCCTCTGTAGAGCAACCCACTCTATAACATACAGTAAAACCTCTCCAGAGAGGCCCTCTGTAGAGCAACCCACTCTGTAACTTACAGTACAACCTTTCCAGAGAGGCCCTCTGTAGAGCAACCCACTCTATAACATACAGTACAACCTCTCCAGAGAGGCCCTCTGTAGAGCAACCCACTTTATAACATACAGTACAACCTCTCCAGAGAGGCCCTCTGTAGAGCAACCCACTCTATAACATACAGTAAAACCTCTCCAGAGAGGCCCTCTGTAGAGCAACCCACTATATAACATACAGTAAAACCTCTCCAGAGAGGCCCTCTGTAGAGCAACCCACTCTATAACATACAGTACAACTTTCCAGAGCAGGCCTCTGTAGAGCAACCCACTCTATAACATACAGTACAACCATTCTAGAGAGGCCCTCTGTAGAGCAACATCCTCTATAACATACAGTACAACCTCTCCAGTGAGGCCCTCTGTAGAGCAATAACCTCTATAACAAACAGTACAATCTTTCCACAGTGGCTCTCTGTATAGCAACCCCCTCTTTAACATACAGTACAATCTTTCTAGGGAGGCCCTCTGTAGAGCAACATCCTCTATAACAAACAGTACAACCATTCTAGGGAGGCCCTCTGTAGAGCAACAACCTCTATAACAAACAGTACAACCATTCTAGGGAGGCCCTCTGTAGAGCAACAACCTCTATAACAAACAGTACAACCATTCTAGGGAGGCCCTCTGTAGAGCAATAACCTCTATAACAAACAGTACAATCTTTCTAGGGAGGCCCTCTGTAGAGCAACAACCTCTATAACAAACAGTACAACCATTCTAGGGAGGCCCTCTGTAGAGCAACAACCTCTATAACAAACAGTACAACCATTCTAGGGAGGCCCTCTGTAGAGCAATAACCTCTATAACAAACAGTACAATCTTTCCACAGTGGCTCTCTGTATAGCAACCCCCTCTTTAACATACAGTACAACCATTCTAGGGAGGCCCTCTGTAGAGCAACATCCTCTATAACAAACAGTACAATCTTTCCACAGTGGCTCTCTGTATAGCAACCCCCTCTTTAACATACAGTACAACCATTCTAGGGAGGTCCTCTGTATAGCAACCCCCTCTTTAACATACAGTACAACCATTCTAGGGAGGCCCTCTGTAGAGCAATAACCTCTATAACAAACAGTACAATCTTTCCACAGTGGCTCTCTGTATAGCAACCCCCTCTTTAACATACAGTACAACCATTCTAGGAAGGCCCTCTGTAGAGCAACAACCTCTCTATAACATTGCTAACTTCCTGGCCTGTATCCACTTACACAGTATGGTATCAAGGTAATGTCATGCCATTTAACACGCATATCTATAATATATGAATTATATGAATGTTAACTGTTGCCAGGAATGTATGATTTCATGCTGGTAACACCACTGTACTGCATGGTTTATGTTGTTGATAATGTTACTAGGTTGGTTGTATGTCTGCTTACTGCATGGTGTAGCATGCATCATCTGATGTACTATAAACATGCTATAGTATGCACCACTCACCCAGTTTAATACATACAGAAATTATTCATTATTATTCATTTATAAATTTTCCTGTTTTTCCTTACTTGGCCAATATACATTTTTCCAATGTAACCATTGATACTAGTCTCACCAATTGTTAATGAGCGCTAAATGACCCTAGCAGTCGATTAAACAAACAGCTGTTACGTTGTACATAATTGTTGCGTATAAAAAGAAGTATTTATGTATTGAAAGTTGACTAACATCCGTGCTACCCCTTCTTAATGGAACCAGGCTCTTACTACCAATAAATTCAGCTATTTTTGGCTAGCCTACAGTTTTAAATACCTGTTATAAAATTATCAGCATGTCTTTATTAAACCTGGGTTTTAAATGGTCAGTCTATTGTTGGTCATATTAACCTGTGTGTTAATCTCTCAGTGCATTGGTCACCTATAAACCAGCCAGTACATTAGTGGTCGTTGGTCAGAATAAATGTATGTATAATGGTCTACTGATGGTCAGTGGGTGATCATGTAACAATAGTCAGACCCAGTCAATGGTCAGTGAACATATACTACTGACCGTGTGAGGTAAAGCGACCCTATACATGTGTTAAACGTGCCTAGTACATGTTAAGGTCAAATTTATCGATGGTATAAACTTGACCCATATTTCTGACATGGTCTTCTTCATGTATATGTACCTATAGTCTATATCATGTGGGTAAACTTGTCTTACTGTACATAACTACATGTATGTCTGTCTGGCTACATGGTTTAAAGTATATACCTGATTTAAGGTTTTTAAGTGTGTTTTACTTTCAAGGTTCGCACAGGTCTTGAAAAGTACTTGAAAAGTACTTGAATTTGAAACTGCCAAAAAGTCCTTGGAAAAGTACTTGAATTTTGAAAAAAAAAACAGTAACAAAAAGTACTTGAATTTGAAACTGCCAAAAAGTCCTTGAAAAGTACTTGAATTTTGAAAAAAAACAGTAACTTTTGATAAATTGCCCTCGTTTTCATGTTCTCTGAGTAGAATATCAGGAAAAAAAAGTAGACCGAAATATCGAATAAATACGAACAAAAGACGGACATACAGTCAACATGGCTTGCCGACGAGTGAATTGACATACAGTACGGTACAGGACGGGTTTTATTGCCTAATTGCAACAATTATCACAACGTGTGATTATTTCCGGTTCGTACAGTAGTCCTTTTAAAAACTTTGGTTTGACTGGAAATGGTTATATGTCTTGATAAATCTGCGTTAGAATCATGAAATTGGGATTAAATGCTTTGTACACACGTATGTGATGTAGTGAAATTGATTTATTCAGAAATATTTGGCATTCTGGCCTAGATATGAAAGTGAAAGTAGGGTAGTGGCTAACGGACTTGCGGTCAATCCGTGCGTGTCGGAAAATTTGAGGTACCAAATTTTTCTTATATTATACTTGACCCCCTGATTAATTGATGTTGAGAGTGCCACATGGGCAAAATGTTAACATTTTTCGCGACTGAAATTGGTCACTTTACATTTAGTTAAAGAATAATATCTATTTTGTGGTTTTTTACCTGCATATGTGTCGTTGATCATCATGAATAAACAGAATAAAAGTGGTTAAACGACACTAAAATTGCAAGTTAAACAGTTTCAAGCAAAGGTTATTGCCGCGACAAATGCGATTTTGTAGTCCTTGAAAATGGGGGAAAAGTACTTGAATTTTGTTTTGAAAGTTCTGTATGAACCATGACTTTATTTTCCCTGTATATAAATTTTAAAAAATTCAGGACTTCAGGTTTTTTTTCAGAATTTCTAACTTGCTCATGTAAGATTTAAATTTGTTAGGTTGTTTAACGCATTTTAATTTCTTACCTGGTAGTTTTAGGTGTTGGCTTGAAATTTGATATAAAATTGATAATAACTGAATGAAGCAATATATTACTGGGCAATATTACAACAGTGAGTCATGTTTAATGTTATTCCTGACTGGCTGACTGCTCTATGCTAGTTGAACTGTACACTGATATTGATCAGTATTGTTGTAATGTCTCCTAGGGCGCGTTCGGAACGCTGTTCCGCACATGTTCCGCACATCCCGGACAGTGGAACACACTTACGAAACAAACCGGAAGACTGTTCAGAACATGTTCTTTCTGTGCCCGCCACAGAGGTGGTGCAGCCAGAACAGTCACGTGATTAGAGCAAGAATAATGGCCGCTTGTGTAATAAAATATAATAAATATATTTTCCAATTATGGACCATTGCGGGCAGTCGCACTTAAATATATCCACATGCATATTTCTTCCTCCAATAATACGGCTGCAACTACAATTTTGGTCATCTTTAACATTTTACTTTCTGTTCCGTTCTGTTTGTGAAGTGTTTGGAGTAGAACATTCGGCACACTGTGCAGGACAGTTACGTTTTGTTCGTAAGTTGTTCGGAGTAGAACATCCCGCACATGTTCGGAACAGACGCTACGAACATGCCCCTATAGTCTGTCTATACATACCCTATGTTTAATTAAAGGAGACAACTCTTCAGTCTACTCTTTTTAGCTCACCTGTCACAAAGTGACAGAGTGAGCTTTTGTGATCACTCGTCGTCCGTCCGTCCGTCCGTCAACAATTGGCTTGTGTAGACACTAGAGGTCACAATTTTAGTCTAATCTTTATGAAACTTGGTCACAATGATCATCTCAACAAAATCTAGGCCAAGTTCGATATTGGGTCATCTGGGGTCAAAAACTAGGTCACTAGGTCAAATCAAAGAAAAACCTTGTGTAGTCACTAGAGGTCACAATTTTGACTTAATCTTTATGAAACTTGGTCACAATGATCATTTCAACAAAATCTTGGTCAAGTTCGATATTAGGTCATCCGGGGTCAAAAACTAGGTCGCAAGGTCAAATCATAGAAAAACCTTGTGTAGTCACTAGAGGTCACAATTTCGACTTAATTTTTATGAAACTTGGTCACAATGATCATCTCAACAAAATCTAGGTCAAGTTCAATATTGGGTCATCCGGGGTCAAAAACTGGGTCACAAGGTCAAATCAAAGAAAAACCTTGTGTAGTCACTAGAGGTCACAATTTTGACTTAATCTTTATGAAACTTGGTCACAATGATCATCTCAACAAAATCTAGGTCAAGTTCGATATTGGATCAGCCGGGGTCAAAAACTAGGTCACAAGGTCAAATTATAGAAAAACCTTGTGTAGCCACTAGAGGTCACAATTTTGACTTAATCTTTATGAAACCAGGTCACAATGATCATCTCAACAAAATCTAGGTCAAGTTCGATATTGGGTCATCCGAGGTCAAAAATTAGGTCACAAGGTCAAATCATAGAAACACATTTTGTTGTCACTAGAAGTCACAATTTTGACTTAATTTTTATAAAACTAGGCCACAATGATCATCTAAACAAAATCTAGGTCAAGTTCGACAGGTGAGCGACCTAGGGCCCTTTGGGCCCTCTTGTTTCATGAAATTAATTCCCTTTGCACCCTCAAACATAGGCAGCCCAAAATAAAATCTAGCTAAAATTGAAAACAAAATTTATTATCTAGTCGGGTAGCCAGACTATGTCTCCTACTGCTATATCTAATAGTTCTAAAAACTATTTTTGTGCTCTAGAAATGTCTGATTGAGAGATAATGGGATTTTAAGTGCTTTGTTTAAGTTTGTCTATCAAAACAGACATTGTTTCAGACGAGTAGGCGAGACAACCCATGAACCTTTCCTTGTTTCTTGAAATTATTTCCCTTTGCACTATATACATCAAGATAGAAAAAAGTAATCTAGTCCCAGTTATTTACTTTATATATAGTCTAGAATCTAGTCTTCACCTTGACAAACTAGTTCCGTAGTTCAATATTGAAGTTCAGGGACCATTCATGATATCAGTTTTACAATACTACATTCTGTAGTTTTATTAGTTTCCAGTTAGTGGTTGATATCAGTATTATACAATTATAGGTAGGTTAAACATGTGTGCAATACATGCCAACTGCACTACTTTATACGTCATAATGCCTTACATTTAAGAAATAATGAATAGGTTACAAGCTATGTTTTGTTGCGTCATAAAATATAGGCATGAGTTTGGATGCGTAGTAATTAAATCACGAGTGAGTACGCATTCAAACGAGTGCCCATATTTTATAACACAACAAGGCACAGCTACTATTTATTATTTCGATTCTAACATCTCCAATGCTTTACCATTTATAGCATGACAAGACAGGTTGACGTCAAACTACTTTCTTTCCTAGGAAGTTACCGTCACCCTTACGTCATTTGTCAACGTGATATCATCAATCGCGATAATAAAATATGGTAAGCTCAATATACGCAAAGAAGGCAAATCTCACGTGCTATGTTAGAATTGTATGTTATGTCTGCTTTCTATAGAAATATTTAGAACAATGTATCATAGACAGCAAGATGGGGGTGGGGCCATTGTCATGGGTAGATCGGCAAATAGGGGCCCATTTGTCTTGGGTACATATAGGTAGGCAAGTAGGGGGCAATTGTCATTGGTTGGTGGGCAAGTATTGGGCCATTGTCATTGGTAGGTCGGCAAATAGGGGCCCCTTTGTCTTGGGTACATATAGGTAGGCAAGTAGGGGGCCATAGTCATGGGTTGGTAGGCAAGTAGGGGCCCATTGTCGCAGGTTGGTAGGCAAGTAGGGGGTCATTGTCATTGGTAGGTTGGCAAGTAGGGGGTCATTGTCATTGGTAGGTCGGCAAGTAGGGACCATTGTCGCAGGTTGGTAGGCAAGTAGGGGGTCATTGTCATTGGTAGGTCGGCAAGTAGGGGGTCATTGTCATGGGTTGGTGAGCAAGTAGTGGGCTATTCTCATGTGATCAAATGGGCGTTCAAATGGGTAGGATGTAAGTTATAAGTAACAGCCAAAAATAATTAATATTTTGACCATTGAGCACTCTATCCAATTATCAGTGTGGATTATCTGTTTTATCTGTTTCACTCTCAATCTGACCTGGTTTTCCAACTCTTCTTTTTAGCTCACCTGTCACAAAGTGGAGTGAGCTTTTGTGATCACTCTTCGTCCATTGTCCGTCCGTCCTTCAACAATTGGCTTGAGTAGACACTAGAGGTCACAATTTTAGCCTTATCTTTATGAAACTTGGTCACAATGATCATCTCAACAAAATCTAGGCCAAATTTGATATTGGGTCATCTGGGATCAAAAACTAGGTCACTAGGTCAAATCATAGAAAAACCTTGTGTAGTCACTAGAGGTCATAATTTTGACTTAATCTCTATGAAACTTGGTCACAATGATCATCTCAACAAAATCTATGTCAAGTTTGATATTGGGTCATCCGGGGTCAAAAACGAGGTCACAAGGTCAAATCATAGAAAAACCTTGTGTAGTCATTAGAGGTCACAATTTTTACCTAATCTTTATGAAACTTGGTCACAATGATCATCTCAACAAAATCTAGGTCAAATTCGATGTTGGGTAATTTGGGGTCAAAAACTAGGTCACAAGGTCAAATCATAAAAAAACCTTGTGTAGTCACTTGAGGTCACAATATTGACCTAATAATTATGAAACTTGGTCATAATGATCATCTCAACAAAATCTAAGTCAAATTTGATATTGGGTCATCCGGGGTCAAAAACTAGGTCACAAGGTCAAATCATAGGAAAACCTTGTGTAGTCACTAGAGGTCACAATGTTGACCTAACCTTTATAAAATTTGGTCACAATGATCATCTCAGCAAGATCTAGGTCAAGATTTATATTGGGTCATCCAGGGTCAAAAACTAGGTCACAAGGTCAAATCATAGAAAAACCTTGTACTGTCACTAGAGGTCACAATTTTGGCCTAATCTTTTTGAAACTTTGTCACAATGATTATTTTAAATGCAATCTAGGTCAAGTTAGATATGGGTCATCCTGGGTCAAAAACTAGGTCACTAGATCAAATCATAGGAAATCCTTGTGTAGTCACTAGAGGTCACCATTTTAGCCTACTCTTTATGAAATTGGTCACAATGATCATCTCAACAAAATCTAGGTCAAGTAAGAGGTCACTAGGTCAAATCAGAGGGCTTGCATGCACTACTTCAACAGGTGAGCGACCTAGGGCCCTTTGGGCCCTCTTGTTGTTATAATGTAGAAGCTGCAGCCATGGTTAGTGGGCTGTATTTGTAACCTGGCAATTCAGGTTCCATTCCAAGTCGCTGCTGGTCATACCCTTCCATGACAGTTTTGACGATGAATGTCAATTGTCCTCCAGATGTAGAGAAAATGCCTGGTTCCTTGTGGAAGGGTAAGCGAGTACTGGCTAAGAGTCCAGGAAAACTGGTTAGGTGAATTGGTCGCTGTATATAACTGAAAAATTGTTAAGAAATAGCATTAAACCCTAATAAACAAATAATCTAATGTAGAATCAGACACTGGAATTCATTCATTCGGAGGAAGTATACATAAGTACAGTGTAACCTGTATTAAACAGCCATTCCTTAGTACTACCTAATGTGGCAGCTAAAAGGTGATGTCTGATTTATACAGGTACGCTCACAAGATTGACTTGGTACATTTGTATTTAATCAAAAGTACCTCAAATTAAATTCATTAGGCTTCCTAAGGCAGGTGGTTGCTTAATGAAGGTTACCACTTTCTCCAGTGTGACTTTATAGGTATGTTCATCCATATGCTATAACCAGAGATAAACAAACATGGAGGCAAATATTTTCTAGGGTATATTAGGGGAGGGTTACTGAGGCAAGTGCCTCGGTGTGCTAGCATGGCTATGGGCCTGTTCATGCTTATAACATTGTGACTAAACGTAAACTTCTAAAATCAACCTGTAATTATCACAGACATTAACATTCGTATGTTGCACTGTAATGCAAAATGTACTTTAAGTTGTTTTGTGACTCGTGTTTCAAGGATTCGGTCAAATGTTTAAAGTTCATGACCAAATAATGGTCACATTTATACATGACATTTCAATAGGGACTTGGGATCATTTGGGTGTCATGAATGGTGGAGTGATGCGTGAAAAGTATCTATGACCACTGTCCAGAATTTAATAGCTCAATAACTTGTGTGGTTATGCATGCATTTGATTGTAACTTTTATAACTTTACTCTGGTCTTCTCTGCTATGTTATCAACCATGTTTGATAGATATTTCTTGGTTAAATTTAAGGCCAGTTTACTTTCTTGTAGGTTGTTGTTTAGCATTGAAAATTATAAAAAGTTCATAAAAGTCCTTGAAATGTCATTTACTTTTGTCTTAAATATTTCTGTGCAAAACCGTTTTATACTCTAGAGCTATCAACGAAATTCAAGCAATTAACTACAACTTTAAAGTCCCCAACAAGAAAATAAATTTCATTAAAATTGTAAATTTAATTAATGATAATGATGCTAGAGTGTATGGCATGTTTATAATATTAATAAGGTTGATGCAATATAGAACATTCATTGATATATTCTATGTATACAACCTTGAGCAACAACAGCCCAAACTGTGCATTAATCAAAAACAAGGTCACCAGTCCAACGTTAAAGGAACACTTAAACATTTTATGTTAAAAAATCAAGATATTTGTCGCTTTAATCCTTCGTTGAATGCTCTGTTCGGCACAAACAATTTGAACATGTAAAATCCCGCTGTTTCCATTCTCCATTCGAAACATTTCTGAATGCACGGGTTTTACTATTCACATTCCATTGTTAACCTCTGTCAGCCATTTTGGTATGTTACAGCAATTAAGGCGCAAAACCTCCGTTTATGGTTAGCCAAAATTCGCTCACGTAACAAACCCGTGTTTTAGCTCGACGTTTGGAAGAAAAAAAGTTTAGCTATTGTCGTGACAGGATCGTCTGCATGTGTGTCTGCGTTGGTTAAGTTAATTGGCAGAGTCAATTTCTCAAAGACTATCAAAGGTATCCACTTGAAACTCAACATAGTTATTCACCATCACAAGGGGAGTCCACACTGATAAGGCTGGTGACCCTGTGACCTACATGTATGAGTTATCTGCCCTTGTTACTCTTGGAATTTGAACTCACAGATGAGCAAGGGTACTATCAAGTACGAGAAAGTCGAGCGTGCAGCACTTGTAAGCGGTGCTCAAGTTTTCAACATAGCATTCAACGAATCACAATTACAAAACATGACGAAACATACCGTCACATCATCCTTCATTGAAAGTAGGGCAGGTCAAATGAAAGAAAAAACCTTGTCTCCATGTTCTACTGTATACATATATACCTCTATCTAACTTTATCAAATATTCTGCTCACTCTGCTGTTCCTGAGGGCATTATTTTTCATAAAGCCTATGGCTTTCACATGTACAATTAGCATTTCAGTCATAGTACTGGAATGAGCGCTTTTTAAAGACCCGAGAAAAAGTGCAGTGCACCGTATAGTATATATCACGTGTGCACCTGTAATCAATCATATTTAGTCTAGCGCTTGAATGAGCAAGACGTTCGTGCGACAATGTCGCGTGGTAATTTTTGGTTTTTGCGGCGAAATTACGACTTTCGTTGGCAGTTTACATTCGAGGAAGGTAATTGCGATGAATGTATTGTATTTTTCAATCGTTATGAGTTTTTTTATCTTCCGTTATTATCCTTTATTGTTGAACTAAGAAGACTTTTTTGGGAACCGGAAGCTAGTTTGTAAAACAGCTTATGTCACGATAATGATTACTTCGGCAGAGTTTTGAGCCGGTTTTGTCCCATGTCTTCTATTTTCATTGCTAGTTTGTGATAGTAAAACATGGTTATTATAAAAATATGTCCTCTGGACAATTTTATAGACGAATTACGTCTTTGTGCATAGTACGTAGTACATGCTTTTCGGATGGTAAAATTCGGACAAATTTGTTCCGTTATCCGAGTGAACGCGTCTTAGGACGCCGATTATAATGCAATGACCTAGTCTTTTGATTAGAGGAAATGTTTATTTACATGCCAAAAGTGTTGGCTTTATCACATTAGTATGATATTGTCTGTGGGTAAGTTTTGAGTTTAACTGACTGTTAGGCAGTTATCAGTTTTAGATGAATCGTGACTGTATATGGGCTCTGTCTAACAGAGTTTTGTGAAAAGCCTGAGAGCACATGCTCATTTGATATGAAGGTTACGTTTTTGTACCTTTTATGAGAATATGAGAAATTAGCTTTATTAGCAGTTACAGAAAGTCACTTTGAGTCTGACACGGTTTATTTGATAATATAAAAGTGTGTTATGAGTACATAACCTTAGATGGAGACCATTTGTATATCGGATATTTATTCAGAGATTATTACATGGGCAGTACTTATTTTATATTTAGAAAGGTACTAAGAGTGTTATATTTCATGACAAACTCAGTTTGCGTGTAATTAGTTGATAGTTGAGGAGAAGTTTCGTGATTAAGTAAGACCTGTTTTGAAGCATAACGTAGAGTTCTTTGACATTTGTCAGGGGAGAACATGTTTGATGCGTGTTTATGCTATTTTTAGAATCCATATGAACAAGCATTTAGGTTGCTTTTTGTCTGCTATGGGTATGTTTATATATGAATTTATTAATTTGCATGCTTATGCAATCAAGATATATTTTATGTAAATTTAGATTGGTTATCCTATGAGATAAATCAATATTTGGTAGTTTGGATAGTTGCATTGAGTTGGAGTAATTCTAAGTATTTGAAATCAGGTATAACGTATGGCACTGAGTTATTCTGACCAGAGACTTATGCAGTTTGTCATTTGCTTTTGTGGTGTGTCGTCAATCTATTAGATTTGACATAAGTGTGTATTTGGTTCTTTTTTGAATTAATATATTTTTGGTCATGGAACATGATTTTGGTATTTGAGGGAAGTTATATTTATATGACACTGTTTTTAAGTGACATGCAGGATGGTTTAGCATGTTTATGATTATAATTATATTTTGATTTCGCTATGAGTCTGTCAAAGGCATCAAATAGTGAGTATTTGGTGTTGATTGAATAAGTATTTTGTGAGTTAAAATGTTTCATTTGAATAGAGATATCAAGTTCATGTTTATGAATTGTCTTTAATGATTACTTTATTTATACGGCAGTATTATGATGGCTTATATTTATATATGATACTGAATAACTCAGATGTTTGGTGGAGAATTGGTTACAAGAGGAATGATATTCATTTTGATGAATTGGTACATTTGGATACAGGTTGAACTTATTTAGATGTATCTGCTTTTAGGTATTCATGTCATGAATTTTGGAAATATATGTTGCTGTATTCTTAAATTTAGCCATATATCAATTATACTTATGATATACTTGAAATGAGTGACTCAGTACGAATTACTTATAGACTTATTACCCAATGCTTTTTGCATTCTGAACATTATCACTGTAGCAACAAGTGTTGTGTATTTATGACCGATGAGAGTACAAATTTTTTAGTTGTTTATATTCATTTATTTGTCATGTGATGATAGGATGTTGTCAGTCGTTAGTATAAAATCTACTATAATCTAGTATTTTTACTATAGTTCCTCTTGAGAAGGGATATATATATATTATGTAACCAGTATCCCTGGATATATGTTTATAAGTGAGACTGTTTTGGAGTATCATGTATTTATAAATACACTGGATACGTGTAGTTTTACGATGCATAATATTTTAACAGACTTATTTATGCACATCTACATGAGTAAATTTTTTCAGACCTTATGTCTGAACTTCAGGTTTTGGGTGTACCAAAGAGTATGTTTTGCTGTATTTTCCCAATATAATGGATCTTTTCTGAGGATTTCAGGGTTTTCAGGATTTTAACTTTCACCTATGCTTTAGTGATTATCAACTATAAACTTTACGGAGTGAAACTGATATTTGAAAATGAGTGATTGATTATCAACTATAAACTTTACGGAGTGAAGCTGATATTTGAAAATGACTTTTGCAGTAAAGTTAAGCAGGATTGTTTAGTCATTGTTCATAGTTGGAAAGGAAGGGTTGAATTTACATACATTTGTACTTCTGTTAAGCAACCTGGGAATTTGAATTAAAAGTTATTTTTTAGAAACCTATTGGTAATAGTTGTAAAATATTAACAACTTGTTTACTGTCTTAATGTAGTGTTGTTTTTATGGTTGTTTGTTTTATATGTGCTGCTAGTGTTAATTAGTTAACATGGATCCAGTTTAGCTTTTTGGAAGCGCTTATATGTTTGCTTTATTATATATGTTTCTTTGGAAACTCCCTAGCTTATTATACATGTTTATTGGGAAACTAGCTTTTTGTGTCCAGGAACATTTCAAGCATAGATAATATTTCATAGTTTCGGCTAATGGTAATGTATATATAGTGGTTGTTACTTTTTTATATGTAATTATATGAGTATTTGAGGTACTTTATTCTTTAAGTTTTTATTAAGAGTAATTATAGACGTATCTGTTACATTTGTGTGTTATTGTAATGGATTTTATTTCTTTTCGAAGAAACAGGGTTAGTGTTACCTGAGCGGAATTTGGTTTAGATATTGACTTTACTTATTTTAATGAGGAATTTAGGGATATAATGGCCTTTGTCATTTATTAGTGGTATCTTTTATCATAGTCATTTAAGATGGTCATGATACGAATATGGCAGTATTGTGTCTTTGCAGAATGATCTATTTATATATATTATATATGGAAAGTCTGTAACAGTACTATTATTTTCTTATATTCCTATAAAGGTTTTATTTACTTTAGTTTTATTACTTATATTACATATTACATGTATATCATGTTTTAATACGTGATTTCTTTATTGTCAATGAATAGCACTTAAGCTGCATAGCAGTTTTCTTTACGGACCATATTGTATATTTTTATGATTTAAGAAAGGTTTGATGTCATTTCGTTAAGGATGTTTTGGAGTGTTATAAGTTTATGATCTTGACATAAACTGGGCTTTGATAGAATTGTATTTGCCGTATACAAAGAGTGGTGATTGCTTGTGTTTTGTATATATGTTAAGAATAGAATTATAGGTGTTTATGTAATAGTTATTTATTAACCACTTTTTCAATTTGAAAACGATACTCTGATTCAATGATGGTCTGAAGTTGATGAACTATTTATTATATCATTTAAATTTAATTTATTATTTTGTTAAAATCTATAAGCTTTAGCTTTTGACAGTTAACAACTGGTTGTTGATTTGCAGGTTTAGAATGTTTATTTGAGGATTTCTGTATCGGCATTGTTCTTTTGAACTATCAAAGTGTTATAAGGTTCATTTTTTGTTACTTAATATTTTTAATGGTGTTTGTTTGGTTGAGGAATCCTTTTTTCAAGTCACCTCATGAGTTCATGTTTAAATTTAATTTGGTATTTTCAAGTTTATTAAAGTATTTTCCTTTGAGATATATTTGAATTTCAATTATTGACATAATAGAGGTTTTATAACCTGTGGAGAAGTATTCTAACTCTATGATGGTATTAATATATATTGTTCATGTATATATTATTGTTACTCTTGATTTACAAGATGACTAGTCTGTTTTACATTATTGTATTACACTTTTATTTTTAAGAGGGTTTTTGTTTTAATGGCAATATGTTTTGTTGCCCTACTTTGAAGATGCTAATTGTACATGTGAAAGCCATAGGCTTTATGAAAAATAATGTTCCCTCATCCAAGCTTTAGTGCAGGATGAGGGTCATTATTGGAATAAAGCCGGAGGCTGAGCATGTACATACCCTCCCTTTGTGTCAGATTTTCATTATATTTAAAGTGCATATTTGTATACATACAGGTATATTTATTTTATGATGTAATGTTATAATTTGTGTTGTGATATTATGTGTATCTTTCAGCCTTTTATGCTTTGCCCTCCCTAGTACATGCTTATCACTTAGATTAGAGATTAGCCTATTGTTTAGGGCGACAAAACTTTGGCTTTGAATTATGATTGATTACAGGTGCACACGTGATATATACTATACGGTGCACTGCACTTTTTCTCGGGTCTTTAAAAAGCGCTCATTCCAGTACTATGACTGAAATGCTAATTGTACATGCTCAGCCTCCGGCTTTATTCCAATAATGACCCTCATCCTGCACTAAAGCTTGGATGAGGGAACATTAACCTATAGAGTCAATGACCTTAACACAAACAATAGTGTACACTGTGTTCATGGGATTTTAATGTTAGTGGTGCATAGAGTTATGGCCCTTGACTCGGTATGTTATTAAGGTATCAACGCTAAAACTGGAGTTGTTGTAATTTAAATATCACTGTTTCTGTGACATATGTGCTCTAACTTGTGTTTTGTATACAGTCTAACTTGTACTAGCGACCACGCGTATTAAGCGACCTTTGTCTTAAACGACCGGTTTAAACTCCTCCAGACCATATTTGTTCTATGTTCCTATTGTTTTAAGCGACTTTTGTCTAACGACCACTATTTAAGGGCTATAATTGATTGGTCAAATTTCATTAAGCGACCAAAAAAATGTTAATCACTAGTTGTCTGTAGTGACAGATTGTTAATAATTGAGCCAGGCTCTGCGATTTTCACCCTTATCACATTTTTTTTCGATTTTTTGATTATATCATTTTCTGATAGTGTAATTCATCCTGATTACAAAAATGTCATGTTTTTAAATGAGGGTTGACCATAAAGTGCTCAAATATCAAATTTAGATAGGTATGTATACATTAAATTTCCTTTAAAATGTGAAAATTTTCTTCCTTATCACAATTTTTTTCGAATTTTTTATTATATCATTTTCTGATAGTGTAATTCATTCTGATTACAAAAATGTCATTTTTTTAATGAGGATTGACCATAAAGTGCTCAAATATTAAATTTAGACAGGTATGTATACATTAAATTTCCTTTAAAATGTGAAAAAATTTTCCCATATCACAATTTTTTTAATAATGCATTTTCGGATAGTGTTGTCCATCTTGATTATAAAAATGTTATTTTTATTAATGAGGGTCGACTATAAAGTGCTCAAATATCAAATTTAGATAGGTACATATAAAGCCTATTTCCTTTTAAATTGTGTACAATTTCATCAATATCTCAAGTTTTCTTAACTTTTTATATTTCATTTCCGGATAGTGTAATACATCCTGATTAAAAAAAATCAACTTTGTAATGAGGGTTGACCAAAAAGTGCTAAAATATAGAATTTTGAATAGACATTTATACAATTTCCTTAAAAATGTGTACATTTTCACCCTCATAACCGTTTTTGACACCTTATTATTGCAATTCCTGCTAGTACAATACATTCTAATTACAAAAATAGAATGAGGGTTGACTAAAAAGTGGTTAAATCTTAAAATTTAAATTTTATGCAGAGAACTATTTTCCTTCAAAAAAGTGTAGTTCAGTATTCATATTTGATGTCTATTAATGTTTTATAGTGATGGATATACATTTTACATAAAGAATTATTTTTTGACAAATTTGTCTCTATAGAACCATGACCCTATGCTTTGCATGTAGACTTATGATTATGCGTTTTAATTGATTAATCTTTTCACGATAAATTCATTCTGTAACCATGGAGACAAAAATAAATAAAGAGTTTAATTTATATTTGTGCTGACCCAACATATTTATTGCCCGAATATATCATTATCAGCATCATATAAAAAATAAATTACTTAACATAACATAAGCATAATTAACATATATGTACTAACAATGTTAACAAGACAACATACTTCAATACACTACCATATATGGTGTAGATGCTATTCATACAAATATGCATTCTATTCCAATGCATAGAAACAATGCTTTTACACAATTATGTTCACATCATTTAACATTTATTCCTCAAGGTGAGGACAGGTTGTATCTTTATTGCATTCTCTAAGGTACTTCCTGACATTAGCATGCAGATACTGTTGTCTGGCAACAGACAGTCCAGCTGCTGGGATTATGTCAGGAAGACCTTGAGGTACAGTGTCTCCTTTAACTATCTGCAGACGGACCTCCTCACTATCGTCACTGGTCTTAATCACAACTTGTCCTGGGTGATCGGATTTGAATTCAAACTGTTGGTGTTGTCTGATTCCTTTCACTGGTTTGAAATATGGGCCGAGGAATGACTTCCAGTCCCGCCACTCGAAGTTGGTCGTGTTCCCATTCCTATACCTTACCGCTACATTTGTCTTAGCAGACAGATTGACAAGACGTTCTGAAAAGATATACATGTATTTATATATTATAAATATATACATTAACTTGTTGTACACGTTTGTCGAAGACGTGGTTATTATACCACACACCATAATCGTGTAAATACCAGTAAAATGTGGGTTGTTTCCTGTAACATTTCCATAGAAATAGCCTCTTTATAGGTTAGAAATTATGTTTACAAAGAGAAAGAGCAAATTACTTTTGAAAAGTAGCTCTATATAAAAATAAAATATTGAGTTTTGTTTGTCAACAGCATAACAACATTTAATAGTTTTAGAGTATGCTAGTAGATCTATACAGAAAACAAATAGGCATATTGGACAAACTATTCAAAGCACATTTTTTGATAAATAAATAACAATACTTTACAATATAGTTGTGATGATTTAGTGTGTTTTTAATTTTAATTACCTATATCATCTACAGTCTCACAATCACTTCTTCGGTACAGCTTCTTTATATGGGCGAAGCCAGCATCTACCAAGCATCTAGCGTGCCCAGGGATCTGCATTAAATACTTGATATTTGTATTCAGACCTGTCATTGTTCTCCAGGCAAAGTATGCAAGGACATACTTATTTTTGTTTTGTCCTACAAAACAACAGCATACATTAGAAATAAGATACATAGGTGACAATATCATGTGCTGATCTATGAAAGATACACATATGTGATCCTTATAAACCTTATAAACTGGTTTCATTACCAATTGATATTAATTAAACATTGAGAGTAAATAAAGAGCAAAATAGTGACAGTGGACCTGTACATTGTGTTCTAAAAAATTTTGAGGTATTAATATTGTCTTCAGACAAGGTTTTACTGTACAGTACATCTATTCATTATACTACTAGTAATTCTATTTGTACATAATGTAAACATGAGACAATAGTTAAATGAAATAAAATTTACGTATACTTGTTCTGATACTTACCCCCACAGTTATCTGCATGGAAGGTGGTTGATCTTTGTTCAGTTTTCATTTAAAGGTTGACTTCTCATTGAGGTGGACTTAAGAATTCTGTAAACCTAACCTTGTGTTCCATTTTGGCAGACAAGATATGTTGCTGTAACTGGGTAGCTGTCTGCAACTTGTCTTCCTCTGTCCTTGCGTCACCGACATTTCTCCTTAGTGTCTCGCACTTGGCACATACATCATCTTCAGGTTTGGCAATCTATCAAACAAATAGATAATCAATTTACTATAAAGACTCAAAACTTATTAATGTATAGAGTATTTATGTAATATATTATAGGTTTACTTATAATTATATAGTGTTGATGTGTACACCATATCCTACTGGTTATGTTATAATAACATATTATTGAAATATATTTTCAATATTTTATGCATCAAAATTTGTAGATCTATTGAGTAAAGGGTTAACAGAATAAAAACCAATCTATAATAAAACTTATTGTATTTTATATCAGTGAAGAAACATATCAATTTACGTGATATTTAATATAAACTGTTATCTAAATTAATAATAACATAACAACAAAGAAGACAAATTTTTCAAATACATGTATTATCAATATACAGCATTATACATACCTTAATGTGGGAGCAACAATGATTCCACACTTTACAGAATGTCGTGCAGCTCATTTGTCTGCCTGTACAGGCTTCTATGTAGTGTTGATGAACTTCTTTTTTTGTTGAAGAAGCCGGTAGATATATAGGAGCTGTGTTGTCTCTTCCCCGAGGTGCTGCTGGTTGGGGTAATCCATAATCCTGGGCATATGAAACGACAAACTTAACCGCCCTCTCAATATCGGGAAAGCACAATGCGTTGCTTGGCTTGCGCCCCTTATTTCCATGCACTCTAGGGACATTTCCTGTGTCACTTAGATGTTTTATTAATGATTTTAAATTGGATTCTTTAATGTCATATATGATCATAAAAGATTTTCTACAAATTATGTTTCCATGAAATTTGTATTCGTAACGTGTCCTCTTCCTTTCGCCATACCTACTTCTTTTGTGATCAGCACTCACCTTTAATTAGACTAAATATTATTATTATTGATAGGAACTCATTTCTTATTTTATATAAACATTGTTGTGAATTTCAATATGACTCAAGTGTGTCATTAATTGTATTTCATGATCATAGTTATGGTTAAAGTTTTCAAAGATTATCTAGACAAAATATTATTACACCATTTCCATATCAGAAAATCCACAAGTGAAGCAAGAGGTTGTAGGTTTGAATCCCAACAAGTGAATTTTTAATAATACAGGTTGGTGAGCCGTCTTACCCAGTCAAGTTATATAATGATTACTATTTAGAAAATAGATAATTTATTTTACCTTCTGTAAAGCTCCCATGATGTACATTTCTCTTTCATCCTTTGTCATCTCTCTCAAATTATCTACATATTCCTGAATGGTGGATATATCCATAGATTGTATACAGGCTTTCCCACAGCCACAGCCATTAGCAATCATTAACCCGGTATCTGTCTTGACCAAATCATCTTCACTGCTACTTGAGCCCTCTTCTATTTCTATAAGTGGACAAAAAGGATTCAACTTAAATGTTGGTATCATTCACAAGAAAAATACTCAACAACTACATTATAATTATAAAATTAGCATGGTCCATAAAACCACATGAAAAAGGTTAACTTATGTACTTACCACCAATATTAATATCATAGTCCCCTTCTCCTTCAGAACTTCATGTTGTTCTGTAGAATTTGATGGAGGTTCTACAGATTCCCTAATTAGGTGTCTTGGTCTAAAGTGTTCCTCATAGAGATCATCTAATTCCTGGAAATATATTTTTTAAATTTATACAATGTATTCTGTTATGATAAATGCCACAAAAGACAACATAATGAAGTTCACCGTCATTTAAAAATTAAAAAAAAACTTGGGAGCTAATTGGAGATTTGAACGAGCACCTCATAGTGCAAAAGCTTCGTAAACCAGCGGTCTAACCTACTGCACCAATCTGACGACTAGTATCAACATGATTTAAAACTGTATTGATTTAAAATAGCGACACAAAGTTGAACGGAAATAGCCGATCTAAAAATAGAACTACAGTCCAAATATGGTAACAGCCATAATAAATCGGTTTTGATAATAACTTGTGCGATAATTTGTGGGTATTTATTGTGTTTGAAGCTTACAATATTCATACATTTATTTGGCAAGGATATGCGTGGTTCAAATGTATTTTGTTCCTCTTTATACCCGGAGTGCTGTTTTTACCTGAGGCGGGGGCGGCTCTGTCTGTTTTGTACCGTTATTTCATTGATGAAAACTGCCATTTAAATTGTAAGTTTGATCAGCACTTGCTGTAGAATCCCTGAGTAAGCTACACTTATCATGAACTAAGCATTTTGGCAACACAATTCCCGACATTGATCTGCCAGAAAATGAGCTGAGGTCTTAAAAAGAGCTCATCGTAGATCTAGCAGACGTCTTTAGATAACAGTTGATTTTAAACGAAAACGTCAAGCAATCACATACAAATGAATTAAAATATACTCACCGTAAACTCTGCCATCGTTCCTCAAATTTCTGTCTATGATAATGCAAAATTCACCATGCAATTCGTCATTTAACGAACAAAGCTAGCGACAATGTTTATCTTTTTTACTTCTGCATTTACCTGAACTTTGACGTCATTTTACAGATAATGACGTCACTTGCGATAAGGGTGAAAATCGCAGAGCCTGGCTCAATTACCTTATACATGTACCTCGTCATAAATCATTGTTTGTTCACACTTCAGAGTTTGTCTTTTGTTAACCGGACCCCAATTAACAGCAATGATAATCCCCATTGTGTCCTTAAGGCATGTCATACAGATGATTTTTAATCCGATTACACATATTATTACAGATTCGTTGTTGTATCGTTTCCTGCAATCAGCTTGTTGTCACTCATTTGGAATGGGGAGAAACCCGGTCTATTTCGTTTTGTTCGTCGACTGTGCAAGCAAAACTGACGTAAACTTCAATTGCATTTTGTAATAAATGAGTAAATTTATCTAAATGATAAATTGAAATGTTAATGAAGACAATGCATACAAGTGGAGAATCATCATAAAACTTATTTATACACTATGTTTGTCAATTGAAGTTGAATGGTGTTCGGACAGCCAAAATCGGAAATTCGTTAATTACACTAAATGTTTCTAACATTTGTGTTAAACGACCGTTCTGTTAAGGGACCGTTTTCAGACCTTCCCAATGGTGGTCTCTTAATACAAGTTAGACTGTACAATTCTACTCTACGTACAGGTCGCAGTATATGAGTTATGGCTTACATTCTTGTCCTGAGATTACCGGCTAACCTTTCAATGAACTCTGGGTTATTATTTAACATTATATATATATATATCATATCAATTGCTTTGTGACTACAATTTCTCTGTTAGTTGTGAGGTGAGATACTGGGTATAGTCCAACATCAAATACAAGTATGACCAAATAGCTTGATGAATGGAGACCTTGTTCAATATTGATAATGTGTAAAACATCAGCTGTTGGTGAACTGTTGTTGACCTTTCTACTGAACTCAAACTTAAGAGTAGGTATATGACCTTACCTGACTCTTTAAATTCAAAGTTTGTACCTCAGCACTTTCTGAATATAATTTGGATGTGTAATAATTATGCCCCCATTTTTGATGAGGGGGTATATTACTTTGAATCTGTCTGTCAGTCGGTCGGTTGGTTGGTTGGTCTAACATCAATGCTGTGCATTGTAATACACAATTACAAATACTTTGGGAAGGGGCCCCAAACTCTACAACTATTCTTTTACCAAAATGATTAAAACTAGGTAAGACTAGAGATAAGATGCTACAGTGTTATTATGTTTTAATGATTTCTTATGTTATTTAGGTGCATGTGTGAAATTCAGGGAGGGAGACTTAGGGAGGTCCGGAACCCCCTTAAAATTTCAGCAAAACTGTTTAGCATCATTTACTCAAGTTTATTACAGCTTAGAGTCTAACCAAGACAACTTGCTAAGAAAACTAGGTGGTTGGACCCCCTGAGGAAAATGGCTGGTTGAACCCCTAGGGAGAAAAAATACTGAGAAAAAAAACACTGAGAAAAAACTACTGTTCTGTGCATGAGATGTCTGTCTTATTGTGCTTATGAATACAATCTCTTGTTAATGACAATGTCCTTATAACAAGAGACGATGTCGTGAGAGCTGACTGTCTGTATACTGTAGAATATATAATAGTGTTACATGATTCATCATTTACGTGTTACGTGACTAGGATTGTCAGCGTTTTCTACTCGAGGGGATGAAAGAATGAATACAAAGTATGGGAATCAATAGGAATTATATGCTTGTCTGGGAAACATTGTACAAAATGTGTACTGGTCAGTGCAGAAAACATTGTATAGTGTGGTAACATTGGACAACAACAATATTTTATTTGTGCGATGTAGGTGTCTGACCAATAAATAACAATACATATACAGTCCATTTGTGCAGATCTGTCACTTGTACACAAACTTTGCAATATCATAACATTGTATTTTTATTATTTTAAACATCTTAATTGGAGAAAATGGCAGTGAAAACCTATACATTAAGGTATAAATAATAATATCTATAAAAATTATACATTAATGAGAGAAATTGCAATGTTTATGTACACAATGCACAATGTTATGTAGACAAGTGACTAACCTGAATAATCTATTTATACATTATAGGGGCTATTGTAAATACCCATACCAGTAACACGCACGTGCCTATGTTCTTCAGAGTTTCGAGTCGGTACTAATCGTTTAAGAAAAAGTTATTTCCGGTTTAGAAAATTGAGGAGTCGAAAGAAGTGAATGGTTGAAATTAGAAGTATTCAAATTACAAAACTTTTGAGTCCTAACATATTCTTTCATAGCGTTTCAGCATATAAGCCTGATTCAAATCATGAAAATTATTGAAAAAATACATAGGGCCTAGATCTTATTTAATCCAACGTAAATAAAACATTGTGGCGACGTCGGAAATGACGTCACATCATTTAACGCGACGTCATCGCACGTTAACACGACGTCGTCGCACGGCATAGCGCGCCAACTTGTGAATATGTTGAATTGAAATATAAATAACCAATAAAAGACGAGTGTAAAACTATAATAACTATATACATGTAGAGAATATCTGTGCAACCCATCTCCTAGATTGGAAAACACTCTTTTCGAAGTTTTTCTTCGCCTGGTCTTCTATGTGGTACTGTCTGGCAGCCAGCGGCTAGATCTATAGTCTCTATTGAGCAAACAAATTCCATAGTCATTTGTTTCCTCGATCTGATTATCAAAAAACCTGATGGGAAATCCCCGCTGGATGCAGTGCATTTGTTCATATTACTCTATAAATATGAATACATTTCTCAGACAAATACAATTTGATTGGAACTCATGAATATTCTGTGCCTTTCTGTCATCTAATCATAGTTGTTGTGTTAAGATGTCAAAAATCATTATTACGTACAGTAAGGAAGTATGTGAAGAAAAATGAAGTTTGGTCGCAATAATGACGTGTATTACAGGATATAGTCTGGTCTGGCTGTATATTGTTTGTTTCAACAGGGTTGTTAGGAATTGTCACTTTGAATATCCTGTTTGAGTTCAGACTTCCAAAATGAGCTTTTAGGTTATCCTGTTTGAGTTCAGACTTCCCAAATAAGCTTTTGGGTTGACGACTTATTGTTACCAAATATGGAATTGCTTGGTGAAAGGTGAAGATGTTATCTGAAATGGTGAAGACATTAAAATCTACCAGCAGTTGGTGAAGTTTCACGTCTATGAGAAATCTCGTTAATTACCTGTCACATAAATATATCAGTGATACCCATATTACGTTGTTAACACATGTGTGTGTTAATACAAGTAAAAGTGATAAAGTATTACACGACAGTTGACTAACATTCACATTTATCATTGTACAATCTGAGTAATGTGTGTGCTTACCCACCGAGGTCAGACTGGTGGTAACGTTTGCTGAGGTTGTAACCAGTCCTTGTTTGCCGAGATAACTCTTGGCAATGTTTGCTGGGAACATGGCAATGGTTCCAAGTTTATCTTACATGACCATATTTAGAAGTTCTTGCCTCATTGTCATTAATTAGTTAATATTGCATACTGATAAAATTTGATTTTGTTTGTAATTCAATAAATTCATATCTACGTTGACTTCAAAATGCCCCATGTAAATTTACTATAGTATATCATAGATAAAATGGTGTTAATAACAGGTGTCGGACAATTAACCGTTTGACCGAAGCTGGTTCCATTTTCAGTCAAACTCAATTCGAATTAAGATTTGATAACCGATAACCAGTGAGTACAGTAAACCAGGTTAGGGACAAGACTAAATTTAGTAACACCTGTGCGTAACTTAATTTAGTTACAAATGGTGAAAAAACTGCATGAATTGTAGTGATTTGATAGTTTAACTTGATAATTGCATGAAATTGACTGGGCAGTTTTCTAAAGTAACATCTATAACATGTGTGGAAATTCCCAAATTCACACTTGCCCATGGTCAAGTTGGACTGAAAAATCCACTTGCCCGAAACAAAATCTACATGCCCAGGAAAACACTAAAAAGCAACAAAATTCCAGTTTCATTCAACTATTTATCATGTGAATGATTAGTGCACTAGATTAATTCAAAGGTTGTTAAGTTAATCATTTTTGGTCAGTAACTTAGGGATTCATCATTGTTAAGGTAAAATAAGGCACTTAATATTCTTTTTCTCATGATAATTTTGCACTTGCCCAAGGGCAAGCTGGATGGAAAAAGCTTCTTGCCCGCAGGCAAAAAAGCCCAAGTCGGGCAAGTCTGACATAGGAATTCCACACCCCTATTCTTTTTATACCCCCAGATACATAGTATATGGGGGCTATTTTGGAGTCATGCTTGAGGATGGTTGGTTGGTCTGTTGGTCCGTATAATTTTGTCTGCGCTATTTCTCTGTCACCATTGGTTGGATTTTAACGAAACTCTGTATGAATCATCAGTACCAAGTCTTGTTGTGCATATCGTCGGCACACGTTGGTCGGATCAATTTTAAGGATGTTACGGCCCTTTGATTTTTTAAACTTATGAATTTTGTCCGCGCTATTTCTTTGTAACCATTGGTCGGATTTTAACGAAAAAAAAATTTTACACTTATGAATTTTGTCTGCGCTGTTTCTTTTTAACCGTTGGTCAGATTTTAACGAAACTTTGTATGAATGATCAGTACCAAGTCTAGTTATGCATACCTGACTGTGTCAAGCAGTTTCTGGGGGTATTCATCACATTCAGTAATATTTCTTGTTAAGTCTGTTCCATACAGTTAGTCATCCATGAGAGCTACAAATGATCCTGAAAATGAAAACCTTAGTGCATAGTCATTATAGTTGGGTGGAAAACATTGGGAAGCTTTTCAGAAATGACAAAGTGCCCGAGCTGAGTTTCAAACCTGGGACCTCTAGATCTGTAGTCAAGAGTGTTAACCACTCGACTACTGTGCCTCCCCACACACACATTCAGTATAACTCTGGACAGGCTGTTTAAGACAAGTCGGACTGTATATATTTTCTGCTGATGTGCAAATGTGAACAGATTGCAGATATAGGATACAGAAAACCTCAAAGATTACAGTCAGATCTGCTGGTCCAGTGGCACTATTTATGAACCACAGTAGTACGTGATTATCCTCATTACTACACATAGGTCACAATTCTACTTATATATGCTCCAAAAAACATGTTATAGCTAATAAATATCTAAAAGTACATGCCATAGTTTATGACCCGTATTGCGTTAACTGTCTAGGTTTATAGGTTTATATGTATGATATACCTGCAATACTGCATTTATCTATTCCTATTCTGATAAGGACGAATGTTACGCAAAAGCAAAGGTTGTTTGAGTTGAAAGCCTGTCTCGTTGATTTATCAGTTCCTCTTGTGATTTATTAATATGTTGTTATCAGAGCAGCAAACTGACCTTGACCTTCACATATCAGCATTTAAATAGACATTTATATTTAAACGTATTAGATATTGACAGAATGAGTAATTTTGTGGATAAGTTTTGGAAATATGCCTATCTTGCAGAATCCAGTCGTTACCTTTTATCAATTGATTGTTCATAAATACAGAAGTAAATGTTTCAATATTTACGTATTTCCCGATCCTTCGTTTGTTTGTTGATAAGCACAATGTTTAGTTAGGGGTATAAATTATTGAGTTTATTTAAATAAGTTTCATTAAAACCGATTCATGTTTCAGTCTGTGAAATTAGCACTTGTCTGGTTGTCCGGGACATTTAAATTGTTGATTAGGGCAAGTAACTTCTGCAGTACTTATGCATAGAGTACGTATATGTATAGGAAAACTTAAACAGTTATGCCTTTTTGGGCAAGTGGTTAAAAATCTTAAATTCACAGGCTGAATTGTTATCCTTGGCGCACTATAGCCTCATAAAAAACTGAAAAATCAAGTTTTGGCACATGAGTGTGATATGTTAAGATGATGCATGGAAACGTAGATGCATGGAGATTGAGGGCAGGGTTAAACTGAGACAGTGAAAGAGGTTATTGCAAGTCATACTTGTTGCAATTATTAATGAATAATCCTTGATAAATGTTGAGCAAATGTTTAAATACATGCTGTTTTATCTTCGTTTGTTTGATTTTACTTCCTGTTATCAACAACTTGAATGAATATTTTGATTAAATTACTGATTAAACTCTAATTAACTTTCCATTTATATCTGGGTAAATATAGCAGTAGATAAAAGGCAGCACTCCTGGATTATAATTTCACTGTAAGGCCAGAGTTTTTTAATTTTTTGTAACTCGGACATTTTTCAGAAAAAAGTCCACAGGAGGAGGGAAAAAAATAAAAATAAAAACTCCCAAAATATAGCTTCCACAAGCTGGTGGTGGTAGAATAGTCAATGACGGTCCGATTGAAAGCAATCAACATTCAACAACAGTGATAGTTTATAAGAAAACAGCCAATTTATCTTAAGAGGAGGACACTGTAGTGAAACACTAATTTAACAAATCAATGAAATAATAATACTAGGCTGGTCCATTTATCATTAAAACATTTAAGCAATTTTGTTTTTTTCCAGTTTTTAGCTCACCTGTCACAAAGTGACAGAGTGAGCTTTTGTGATCACACTTCGTCCGTCGTCCGTCTGTCAACAATTGGGTTGTGTCCTCTCTAGAGGTCACAATTTTGGCCTAATCTTTATGAAACTTGGTCACAATGATCATCTCAACAAAATCTAGGTCAAGCTCGATATTGGGTCATCTGAGGTCAAAAACTAGCTCACTAGGTCAAATTATAGAAAAACCTTGCTTTAAACCTTTCAACATGTAGTCTTCATGGTCACTTAACTCTCTGCTGTAACTCTCTACACTCTATACATACAAGTAAACTTTCATCAACCAATGAAAATGTGTATCAGGGTTCACAGCAGTTTTGTAAAGGTCAAATATCAAAATATTCTAGAGGGTGTGAATTGTAATGGTTAAGTGGAAATCAAAGCGCTGTAGGGAGCATAGACATTTTCCTGAGGGTCGTGGGTTCAAACCCCACTGGAACCATAATTTTTTTTTTTTTTTTTTTTTTTTTTGAGTGTTTAGGTATTGATTTGTCTTTATAGCATGTATTTGTACATTTTCCTGATGGTCGTGGGTTCAACCCCCACTGGAACCATAATTTTTATTTTTTTATTTTTATTTTTTTTGAGTGTTTAGGTATTGTTTTGTCTGTAAGGCATTTATTTGTACATTTTCCTGATGGTCGTGGGTTCAATCCCCACTGGAACCATAATTTTTTTATTTTTTTTTTTTTTTTTTTTTTTTGAGTGTTTAGGTATTGTTTTTTCTTTATAGCATGTATTTGTACATTTTCCTGATGGTCGTGGGTTCAACCCCCACTGGAACCATAATTTTTTTTTTTTAATTTTTATTTTTTTGAGTGTTTAGGTATTGTTTTGTCTTTATAGCATGTATTTGTACAGTTATATGGAGGAAAAATATTCCAAAATATTTTGTTTAAAATATATAATAGGTCAAATCATAGAAAAACCTTGTGTAGTCAGTCACCAGAGGTTACAATTTCAACTTAATCTTTATGAAACTTTGTCACAATGATCCTGTCAACAAAATCTAGGCCAAGTTCGTTTTGGGTCATCTGGCGTCAAAAACAAGGTCACAATGTCAATTGACATTTTCCTGAGGGTCATGGGTTCAAACCCCACTGGAACCATAATTTTTTTTTTAAGTGTTTAGGTATTGTTCTGTCTTTATAGCATGTTTTTGTACAGTTATATTGAGGAAATACTTTGTTTAAATTATAGGTCAGATCATAGAAAAACCCTGTGTAGTCGCCAGAGGTTACAATTTCGACTTAATCTTTATGAAATTTGGTCCTAATAATCATCTCAACACAATCTAGGTTAAGTTTGATATTAATTAAGTCATCTGGGGTCAAACGCTAGGTCACATGGTCAAATCATACAAAAACTTGCAATAGAGGCTGAATTTCCTTAAATTTTATTCAGAAAATGTGTAGGATCACCATAGGGGTGTGCATGCACTAGTACGACAGGTGAGCGACCTAGGGCCCTTTGGGCCCTCTTGTTCATTTTTGTTTGTTTTTAAAAATGCCAAAAAATTGGACAGGAGGGTCCGAGTAACGAAAAATAAAAGAACTCTGGCCTAAACACTTTATACTCATCGTCATCAGGTCTTTTTATCGAATTTGTTATCCACTTCTTAGTGAAGTGTGAATTCATGTGATACACATGATATATGAGAAAGTTAGTTATGAAATATACAGTACAACCTCTGTAGAGTAACACCCGTTTGGGACCTGCAATATTGACCATTGTTGAGAGGTTGTCACTATACAGAGGTTAAATCTATCATAAATATTGGCTTGGGAGGCTTTGAATGTGTTTTTATGCCCCCGTATCGATAGATCGGGAGGCATATAGTGATTCACCTGTCCGTTCATCCGTCCGTTCGTCCGTCCTGGTTAACCCAAATTGACCGTTTCTTCTAGCATTAATATGGCTTGCTACAAAGCTTTCATACTTGCATGGATGTTGTATATGAACACTCTCCACACGCCTGTATCACCTGACCCAATTTTGACCTTCACCTTGACCTAATTGTGGACTTAGACTTATTTATGGACAAGGCTTCCACAGGGGGCATAAGCGTTTATTGAACGCAGTCTTGTTTCTAGAGAGGTTGATGCTCTACAGAGGGCCGCTCTGGTGAGGTTGTACTGTATATCCAGTATATATCAGGGTAATTGCTGTAAATCACTTGAACTAAAAAAAATTGAACTTAGAAATAATTTCTGGAAAATTACTTTCATCAAGTTTTTTATGGTTTCTGTTTGTATATTCAGGTATTAGACTTAAAGCCATTTCTTAACAAGTTTCTTTCAGTCATGTAGGGTGGCCAATTCACCTTATAACCAGTTTTCCGGGACTTTATTCTTACCAGTACTAATTAACCATGCCACAAGGGATCAGTAGCATGGTTGGAAATTTCCATACACAGGACTGGTATGTCCTCTCGTGATCAGGTATCTCTGTTAGATGGCCATGTTACAAATCCAGCGCACAAACCGCTGACCATTGGACCACAGCCGCGTCTTTTGGACTTTCTGCTTCAATATTTACATAGTTTTATGTTCAATCACCCTCGACTGCCCTGAAAAAACATGTTGACCGCTTGAATTTATACAAAGTTTTCAAACAATTTTATTCTTGGTTAATAAATAAATGTTCAAATTGGTGATTTTATAACATGACAAATACACATGCTTTACTGGCTTTTACCCAAGAAGGTATGTATGACTTCAGCCAATGTGGCTTTAACCTTGTATTTGATCATTACTTCATGGTATTGGTCTCCCATTAAGTCTTTTTAAACAATAAAAAATTCTGGATTGTTGCCACATTTAAAACCTATCCTGTTCAAAAACTTTTTTTATTTTGTCACATACAGGCCTTGTGACTAACCTCATTATCTATTGTCTATATGCTATATATTTTGAACACCACATTTATTGACAACAATTTCTCAATGGCCCTATTCAACATTGATACCTTACATTAAAGACACGAGACAACAGTAGACACCAGGAGACAACAGCGGCCTATCTAATCATTGACAAGTGTTTGTTATGTCTGAATGAAACCCTATATGATTCAAGTATTATAACGTAATCTAGCATTTAATTAAACCATTTATCAATATGACTGACAGCTAACATAGGCTGTGTGTTATTCCTTGTAGATAATAGACAAACATTGATAAGAATGAATGATATTATCAAGGCAATGTAAGGGTATTTTGAAGTGCAATAATCACTCGCTTGATCAAGTTTGTCCAAAATCTAGCGTGGTAACCAAAAACTGCTTGAATGAAAAATTTATGAATGGGATTGTATATTTGGCTTTATATTATAGTGAAGATCAATTTTGCTGATAATGCAATATTCAGTGCAATTTTTTTTTGTTAAAATCTGGATAATGAACAGCTAGTTGTGTAGCCTGAAAAGGCGACATATAGGTGTTACTTTGGCGGCGGCGGCGGCGGCGTCACAAATTGCTTGTCCGGAGCATAACTTTGTCACCTTAAGTTCAAATGACTCAAGAATTGGTATGCATGTTTCTTGCAATAAGCCGGAGTGCAGTGCGCAAGAACCATAACTCTACCTGTCATAGTTTTTGAATTATTTCCCTTTGATTGATTTTATTAGAGCATTTCTTGTCCGGAGCATAACTTTGTCACCTTACGTTCAAATGACTCTAGATTTGGTATGCATGTTTCTTGCAATAAGCGGAAGTGCAGTGCGCAAGAACCATAACTCTACCTGTCATAGTTTTTGAATTATTTCCCTTTGATTGATTTTATTAGAGCATTTCTTGTCCGGAGCATAACTTTGTCACCTTACGTTCAAATGACTCTAGATTTGGTATGCATGTTTCTTGCAATAAGCCGGAGTGCAGTGCGCAAGAACCATAACTCTACCTGTCATAGTTTTTGAATTATTTCCCTTTGATTGATTTTATTAGAGCATTTCTTGTCCGGAGTATAACTTTGTCACCTTACGTTCAAATGACTCAAGAATTGATAGGCATGTTTCTTGCAATAAGCCGGAGTGCAGTGCGCAAGAACCATAACTCTACCTGTCATAGTTTTTGAATTATTTCCCTTTGATTGATTTTATTAGAGCATTTCTTGTCCGGAGCATAACTTGGTCACCTTAAGTTCAAATGACTCAAGATTTTGTATGTATGTTTCTTGCAATAAGCAGAAATGCAGTGCGCAAGAACCATAACTGTGCCTTGCATCGTTTTTTAATTATTTTAATTTGAGCATTTCTTGTCCGGAGGATAACTTTGTCACTATGAGGTTGAATGACTTGAAACTTGGTATGCATGTTTCTTACCAAAAGTCCAAGTGCAGTGCAGTTTTCCATGACAAATTTGCATTTCGTCAGGCGACACTTGCGACTCGCGGAGCTTTTATTTTAACTACAAGAAATATATGTTCTGTGCAGATATTTGTTTTGAAAAGTCTTAAATAAGTGTTATTGATGGATACATGCATGTGGTTTCTGCAGGAATCTCCTGATTTGAATAGGCCACTTTGCTCCTCCCCCTTATCCAGGCCACTCCCCCTCATGATTTTCCTGGCTACTCCACTCCTGGTCACTCTGCTCCTCCAGGCCAATCTCACTCCTCCAGGCAACTCGCAATCCTCAAGATCCCTCTTCTTCCTCCGAGGCTAATCCCACTCCTCCAGGCTACTCCCAATCCTCCGGGCAACTCCCAATCCTCAAGGTCACTCTTCTTCTTCCGAGGCCACTCCCACTCTCCAGGCTACTCCCATTCCTCCAGGCAACTCCCAATCTTTAATGTCACACTTCTTCCTCCGAGGCCACTCCCCCTCTTCAGGCAACTCCCAATCCTCCAGGCAACTCCCAATCCTCAATGTCACTCCCCCTTCCTTCGAGGCCACTCCCACTCCTCCTTGCTACTCCCCTCCTCAATGCCACTCTCCATCATCCAGGCCACATCCCTTCCTCTAGACCACTCTCCCTCCTCTAGGCCATTCCCCCTTCTTGCTACTTCCTCTCCTCCAGACTACTCCAACCTGAAGCTTTATCTTTTTTTCTCTTAAGAATAATCAATGAGGCTATGTGTTGACTGTTGGTGACCTGAGGAAGATGAACTTAATTGACTGTCTCAGAACAATGTCACGAACCATGAACTGTCACATCCAGGGATATGTATAGATATATTTATCTGTCAGCTAGACACAAACTAATAAATAGACTTAACAATCTCATACCTTTCTCTTAAACAAGTTCTTTGCTGACCAGCAATTTTATTTTTCAGATATGTTAGTGTCTCTGTAGTTTGAAGTATGTGTTTAGTTACCCGACCCTGTATACAGATCCTGAGTGCACTTCGGTCATTAACTGTGGTTAGTTTGATTGCTGTTACACTCAATGGTGATCCTCCATATCAACCAATTGGAATCCTTTAATATTTGGCTGGGTACCAGTATTTAATTGGGAACAAAATTTCTATGGTCTGACAAACAATTTACTTTTTGACAGTCTGGTTTGATCCCCAATCACTATTTCTTCCTTCAGATTCAAAGATCATGTTTATGTTAGTGTGGTTAGACCATGGACTCCACAGTTCTACTCTTAGTCCCTCCCTATGTTTTTAGCTCACCTGTCACAAAGTGACAGAGTGAGATTTTGTGATCACTCTTCGTCTGTCGTCCGTTCGTCAACAATTGGCTTGTGTAGTCACTAGAGGTCACAATATTGACTAAATCTTTATGAAACATCGTCACAATGATCATCTCAACAAAATCTAGGTCAAGTTCGATATTGGGTCATCCGGGGTAAAAAACTAGATCTCAAGGTCAAATCATAGAAAAAACTTGTGTAGCCACTAGAGGTCACAATGTTTACTTAATCTTTATGAAACTTGGTCAAAATGATCATACAGTCAACTCTCGTTATCACGAATTTCACGGGACCGTGGAAATTACTTCGACATAACGAAAATTCGAGATAGAATTTTCGGCATCGAAGTTGCAAGTTTTCTAGCTTCTGTCATTTTATGCCGCCATATTGCTACGTTCGTAAGAACGACATGTTCGTGTGAATTGCTTGTTTTGATATTTATGTACATGTATTCCTCCTCGAGAAAATGCATTTTATTCATTTTCGTTTGTGTACGTAGTGTTGTTTGCATTAATATATGATGATATGTTCTTATCAGTAAGTGTAGTGTATCACATGCTAATGTACGTGTACGATATTTCAACTTCAACTTCAATATTTTATTTGACTAAAACATATAAAATGTTTATTGCCAATGCAATAATAAATCGAGACAATTGTTCGAGATGACATGTTTATTGATGTTTGGACGTAACTCGAATATTTATAACATGTTTTACGTAAATTGTGCAAACAAATATTTGTTCAACAATGGAAGGCGCGAAAATTACAGGTAAATCGAAGATTTCAGACTGGCGAGGTGTGGAAAACATTGTTCGAGATGAACAGTAGATTAACAGTGCAAATTAGTTAATTGAGACCAAATAAATAATTCGACATAACGAAAATTCGAGCCGAAACTTCGAGATAGGTCTCGAGATTTCATATAGACAAAGAAGGAGAAAAATCGGGACTTGAAAAAAACATCGACATAACGGAAACTTCGATATAAGCGAGTTCGAGATAACGAGAGTTGACTGTATCAACAAAATCTAGGTCAAGTCTGATATTGGGTCATCTGGGGTCAAAAACTACGTCATTAGGTCAAATCATAGAAAAACCATGTGTAGTCACAAGAGGTCACAATTTTGACCTTATCTTTATGAAACTTGGCCACAATGATCATCTCTACAAAATCTAGGTGAAGTATGATATTGGGTCATGTGGGGTCAAAAACAAGGTCACATGGTCAAGTCATAAAAAAACTTGCAATAGAGGCTGAATTTTCTACAATGTTACTCAGTAAATGTAAATGATTACTTATTTCACCATAGGGGTGTGCATGCACTACTACGGCAGGTGAGAGACCTAGGGCCCAAAGGGCCCTCTTGTTAGCTTACCTGTCACAAAGTTACAGAGTGAGCTTTTGGGATCACTCTTCGTCTGTCGTCTGCATCATATGGGGCCACGAGCTAGGTCACTAGGTCAAGTCATAAAAAAACTTGCAATAGAGGCTGAGTTTTCTACAATGTTACTCAGTAAATGTAAATGATTACTTATTTCACCATAGGGGCGTGCATGCACTACTACGGCAGGTGAGAGACCTAGGGCCCTTTGGGCCCTCTTGTTAGCTCACCTGTCACAAAGTTACAGAGTGAGCTTTTGGGATCACTCTTCGTCCCTCGTCTGCATCATATGGGGCCAAGAGCTAGGTCACTAGGTCAAATCACAGTGCTTGCATGCACTGCTACAATATGAGAGCGACCTAGGGCCCAAAGGGGCCATCTTGTTATATCAAGGCAACCTTGATATGTTTATAAACATGACACCTATTCCTTGTCCCAAATATAGGAAACTAATCTACCAAGGAAAAAAATACAATAGCATGTATTATGTGAATGATAAAAATATTATCTGGTTGTAAGGCAGACAAACCCCTTGTTGAATGTACTGACACAGACACTGGGATCAGTGAGTCTGTTACTCTGATTAGGCCAGAGTTCTTTGATTTTTCGTTACTCGGACCCTCCTGCCCAATTTTTTGTCATTTTCAAAAAAAAAAAAATTGAAAAACTGGAAAGAAAAAAAAATTGCATATAATGTTTTGATGAAAAATAGACCAGCCTTGTATTATCATTTCATTAATTTGTTAGTAATAAGTTTTATTATATTAGTGTTTCACTACAGTGTCCTAGTCTTAAGGTAAATTGGCTGTTTTCTTGAAAACTAACACTGTTGTTGAGTGTTGATTGCTTTATATCAGACCGTCATTGACTATTCTACCACCACCAGCTTGTGGAAGCTATATTTTGGGAGTTTTTATTTTTTTCCCTCCTGTGGACTTTTTTCTGAAAAATGTCCGAGTAACAAAAAATTAAAAAACTCTGGCCTTATATACTATCAAGGTCAAGGCCACACTTAAACTGCTCGCTCTTCAAATTGAAGGTTGTTCTGGGTTAAAGATTATCGCTTGCACTCATTATTTCAGCCTTCAATGTAAACTAAGTCCCAATGAATGAAGTTTGCTGTAGTTTTGTAAGAATGTTCAGCAGAAATAAAACACATTTTGCAAGACAAATCACACTCAATGCAGAGACACCTTGCAACAACCCTGGAATTGTAAACAAACAGTTGATCCTGTTGAACATCACAAACATATAGCGACAGGATGTCCAACACGTAGAATGATCCAAAACAATCTCAGATCCTAACATTTGCTCCATTCCTTTACGCTGTTAGAGATCTGGCCCCGATCTCCCGAAGCATCTCAAGAAGAAATCTCAGCTCAAATTGAGATTTTGCTTAAATATGAATCTGAGTTTAGGACAAATCTCAAGTTTGAGCACTTGAAATGTTGCTGATATAATGCTCTAAACAATGTTTTCATTTTGGTGATACCAATTTTGAGTCTGATCTGGCATGGAAAGTTACTCAAAAGACAATCGACAAAATTTGAGCTGAAATTGTTCTCGAATTGAGATGTTTCAGGAGATCGGGACCTGACTACACTCCATAAGAGGACATATTCAAATGGCCTCTCTGGGCACAATGATGTCACATAGCTTCAGCAGAGTTTCACCACACTCTCTGATTTAGTGAAAGAAGCGATTCGATTGGATGGTGTAAAGTTCACATCGACATGACCCAATCAGATCCTATATTAGCGTCAAGTAGTGAGGCGTAATAAGGGTCTGATTTTAATGAGATTGGATCAAAAATGGTGCAGATTTATCAAACCTTAATCAAACTTCACCAAACAACCATCAATGAGCTTAACCCCTTACTCCATTATAAGGAGCACAAGAATGGAAACACAAACATCACCCAAGATTTTTATTACCATGGTAACAAACAGATCATAAAAAATTTGGAGAAATCTCATAGAACACGCCCATATTCGAAGATTTCACATTGGGAAAAACAATAAAAAATGATCATAAACAAGTAACAGAAGCCATTAACGAGAGTTATTATTGTAAACAACATTCATCATTGACTTGCCGTCAAACTATAACGGAGATTGCACTATGGAGGGATCTAAGACTTTGAACTGTCTGTGCATCTAATACACTTCTAGTTGATTTTCCATTAGCTTTATGCTCATGTTCTGTCAATCCTCTTATATAACTGTCAACAAGACATCACATGTCGAGGATAACAGCATCACATGTCCAGGATCATACAGTCTGTGATTGATGAGATTGGTATTTTTCTTGGCATTCTTTACCAGTCATTTTTACTTGGTCTTTCATCTGTACATGTATGTGGGGGTGAGACACAACAATGGTTCCTAGCTTTCACTTGTTTGTTACTCTGTTTAAAACTTCTCTTCTGTCATACCTTTGCGATGCTGGGTACAACCATGTTGAAGAAACAAGTCATTTGGCAAATTATATCTCCCACTTTATACGGCAGAGATATATTGATTTAATGCTGTATGGATGGATGTCACAAAGTTTGTCCACTCTTGTTCTCCTCAACCATTGGTCGGATTTCTATGAAATTTAAAATATGCACAATATGCACAACTAGGCTTGAAACCCATTCATGTAAATTTTACATGAATGGGTTTCAAGCCTAGTTGTACATATTGTGAGGAATTATGGGTTGGGTGATTTAAACCCTCACACAACAAGTTGTAAGGGGGATTTATTGGATTCAGCTTGTCAGTTTGTGCGTCCATCAGTCCAAATTCTTGTGAATGCAAATTATTTCTCCTACAGTTTTTGCAGGATTTCCTTCAAACTTTCACCATGATGTGGTGATGCACAGTGGTGTGAGATACAGTGAGAGGTGTGTGGAGGGAGACTTGTTGCTGAACATGTTAAACAGTCGTGTAATGTTATGTGTTGAGAGTCTAAAATTACTGTCTACTTTACGTATATTTACAGGGAGGAGATTGTGGATTTGGAGAAAGATGACCAGCACATTATGAGATATCGTCCTATGATACCACTTGTCAATTCTGGATCAGTTTCACTCATTTGAGAGTTAAGTGTTTTGGAGACTACTAGTATTTGTGCTGACTGGCCAACGAGATGAATAAACACTTCTAGTGAAGGACAGAATAAACCCACAGATGGACAAGCAACATGGTTGAATGTGTTAATCAAATACTGTAGAAATTCCCTAAATATTCCATCAATGGCCAATGATGGTTAAGATACAGTCCAGGAAAATCATTCAGATCAATTTGCTGCCATAGGTAACTTAAAATAACCCGAATAAACATACTATACTGACTATCTGGATGATGGTAATGTAGTTCTTCAGGCTGTGGGAGTGGTTGAAGAAAACTATGTACTTAGGTTTGCTGAGAAAGGAGTGTCTGTGGTTACTGAGTGGTGAATACATGGATCAGACGCAATCATTATGTTTTGAGCAGTGTACTGTGTTAACCTGTGTAAGTCTCATGAATTAGCCAATTTATTATTGTTATATTGAATAATGTATTAGTTGCCTCATGAATTAGCCAATTTATTATCACATTGAATATACCTGTATTAAGCAGCCACATGTTTCCGCTGCTTCATTCAATATTAACCGTCACTGCTGGCTAAAGACAGGTTAAAATCTAACTATGGATGATGATGAGCCGCAGCCATGGTTATTGTACAAGATTTGTAACGGTTTCAATTCCTGATTGCAGTAGGTCATATGCTACTACAATTTTGATTTTCCTCCACATGTGGAGGTGTTTTCTGTGTAGAAGGGCAATTTAGTACAGACCAGGAAAACTGGTTAGGTGAATCGGCCGCAGTATTCATTTAAAATTGTTAGTTTAAACATATTTTATTACCCACAAAATATATATACAATATTTGTCATACAAATACATCTATAAATACATTTTATATACATGGGTAGAAAGGTCGAGCCACAAGTTCTAAAACTTAGTTATGGCTCTCTCCTTATACCAATATCAATTACATTATAATATATTCAAGTTAATATGGCATAGCATGAATTTAAAATTGTTGAGAAACAGCTTGAAAAAAATACACTGAAGAAGCCTATTATTGTCTGGGCTACACAAATGTTGGTGCGGAGGCATTGCATCCGGCCTATTCCGTTAATTAATGTTGTCTTATTTTGACTTTTGTTTCTTAAAAATATTGGTAAGAATAATGGCTAAACGTTTTGAATATAGTTTTATGTTAGCAAACTTATACAGGGTTCCCACGGTCAGGGAAAAGTCAGGGAAAAACATATTTTTTTCAAGGTCAGGGAAAAGTCTGAATTATGAAATTAATCAGGGAAATTTGGAAATTGAGCAAAAGTCAGGGAATTTTTCATTGAAGCTGTCGCTAAGTGTCATTTCCTATGAAGAAAATACAACTGAAACAAATTCTCGCTCGCTATGCTCACTCAAGAGTATTTCTAAGTTGTATTAAATTTATGTTTATCAACATACTGCTAACCTAAACTCTTTTGTTCCATATAGAGCAAATATAGCCTCCTTTTCTCTATTTTCTTGCCATATTTTGCTCTAACAAAAAGATGCCGATGTCGCCCGATCGCTCTAAAATGTCAGGGAAAACTGCTCTGTGGTCAAGGAAAAATCAGGGAAAAGTCAGGGAATTTTGTCTTGGAAAATTTGTGGGAACCCTGTTACAGTGTTGCAGCATTTAATACTTACATTATTACATTTAATGTTTGTATGTAAATTTAAATGTTGCATCACAGGGTTATCAATTGTGCACATTGTGGGTCATAAATTGTGCTGTTTACATTTTGTATGTAGGATAAAGGTTAGGGTGAATGTACTATCATCGTTTGGAATTGTTATGGAGACAGCTTTAACCTGTCCTAGATCTAATACACTGCATGCATGTGTAACTGTTCTGTATTGTTATGATAATGTATCTATTTGGGTCATATTTTTACAGTGTATGATAGGTGTACCAGGGCAAAATGTAGTGTACAATATGTGCTTCATTAACCATTCTGTAGTAAAATTATTTCAAAAAACATTTCAATTGATTTTAAAATTACAACAAAAACTTGTCGACCTACTTATCATCATATGCAATTTTCATTCAGACTTTGATAATCGTTAATTTTGACATGCCTATGTTTGCATCATAATAATTATGCTGTGTTTATCAGGTATACCACATGCAAGGGCAAAATCTAGTGCACTGTTCCCCCCCACCCCCCCCCCCCCCCCCTCTGGTTGTTTTACAAAAATAGCAGCAGAGAGATTTAATTGGAGTATTAAAAGTGCAATGACTGTTTGATATATATGTTGTTGTATGTTTTACTGCCAAGTTTGCTGTTTGTTTGTGGCCGCTGTGTATTTGTTACAAGTAAAGTATAATCAATGATCCGTTAATTGTTATAAAACCATGTCAAGTTTTATCAAATATCTCGGTATCTAGTTGTTGTCAATGAAAGTTCTCCTGCATGTATGTTTGATTTGTAAGGAAATTACCTTCAAGTAGGTAGGTACAGTGTATGATAACGCATGTCCCGGTCTGGGTTTAAATTAGGTTGTTTGAGGTTGGGTACATGTGAACTAGGTACATTTAAACTTAATTTTAAGTTTATTATCCGCGTAACCTACAGTTGTAAGTGTTAACAAATAATGTCTTTCTCTTGTGTCCACTTTGTCTCTATTTGTCTGGTGGCATGCCGTCTGTCGCGAGATGTGGGTATTTATTTATGTATAAATTTGTCCGTCTTGATATACAGAATGTCCAAATGAATTCAGATGTTGCTTATTAAGTATTTCGTAAATTTATTCATATAATTTGCATACTTTACAAAATTTCAAGGTCATTACCTATATTTTATCACCAGTGTCAACTGTCAAGCGTGTGACAAATGCTGTTTTCATTGCATTTAATATTCAAAGTACGTTTCAGCAGAGACTAGTTGTACCCCCCGCACAACGAGTTGTAAGGGGGGTATACTGGATTCAGCTTGTCTGTCAGTCGGTCTGTCTCTCTGTGGACGCAACTCCTCCTACAGTTTTTGCAGGATTTCGCTCAAACTCACAGATGAACAACCTCAACATATAGATGTGCATGAAGAAAGGAATTTGCGCTGCGATGAATTTTGGCAGAATTAAGGCCCTTTGCCCGCAGGGGTGTATTAGTCTGCCGAATGGTGACAGCTCTAGTTTAACTATAGTCTCTGGTTTCAGTTAAATAGTTAACAAACAGATAAAATGCATTGAATGTTGTTCTTCATTTGGTGATAGTATTATTTCTCTGTTATAGACTGGGGGTAGACAGACATGTTGTTTTTGTGCTGGGTGTATGTCTGGCCAGATATCACAAAGTTTGTCCGTGCTTGTTCTCCAATGACTGGTCAGATTTCAATGAAACTTAACATAAATACTTGGTACCATGTCAAGAAGTGTGTACATGTATTATCAGATATGTTTGGCTGGATTGGTATTGCCAGAGTTCAGGCCCTTAGTGGGAGACATGTACTCAGCGTCAATGAAAAGTTACCACTCTATTGACGCTTATATTTTAAAATTCATGTTACGCTGTGTTAAAAGCCGAACACGACTATGTTTTGACCTTACTGTGTAGTCACAGCTATCCTATTTAACAATATTCAAATGCACACACTAGAAAACTTTTGTACCGATAGGTCATATTGTATACGAAATACGGAGGTATATATATGTGGTAACTTTACAGTGACGCCCAGTATACATTATTTCCATAAAGTGAGGTTTTATTGTAAAGTTATGTATGATTATATGTATTTATGGATGTTGACTTTAATTATCTAATAAAACTATTCATATACTACATGTATGTGTTGTATTTTAGTGAATTGTGTTATGATCGAGTGCAAAAGTATGGTGTGTAAAATGTGACATTTGGAAATGTAGTTCTTAAAAAGGTTCTTCAGTTAAAACATCAACACTTTTTTCGGCTTTCACATACTAAAAAAATGTTCAAAAGATGCATAATTTGGAAAAACAAATTGTTTCATTTTATAATGTTTTAACAAGTCTGTAACCCAGATGTAGTCTCGCATGTACTGGTGCTATACACAGGTGTAACCCAGATGTAGTCTCGCAAGTACTGGTGCTATACACAGGTGTAACCCAGATGTAGTCTCGCATGTACTGGTGCTATACACAAGTGTAACCCAGATGTAGTCTTGCATGTACTGGTGCTATACACAGGTGTAACCCAGATGTAGTCGCTCATGTACTGGTGCTATACACAGGTGTAACCCAGATGTAGTCTCGCATGTACTGGTGCTATACACAAGGCACATTAGATAACCAAGGAGTCTTATTGGAAAGGACTAGGGTATCGTACCTGGATTCCTTGTATCACAGTGTCGCTTGCCTTTGAAGTCGGAGGTCATTGGTTGATCTGACAGGGAAAAAAACGAAATTCATTGACCATTCAAGCAAACATCAACCAATTTTCTTTTACACACATTGATACAGTATCCTGTTGTCCTAACCAGTTTCCATTAAATTTGAATGATCACAACTCCCTATCTCCACATGTTTAGTACGTGGGCCCAGCCGATGTCACTGAGAAATATATTTACACCTTGAAATTTAATTAGGATATTCACGCAGATTTATACTTCACTCGATGCACTGCTATAGGCAGATATGTGGGTGACAGAATAAGGGCTGGCGATGAAACCACTGATATGACTGAAATTCAGCAAGAAGAAATGAATGTACTTCTGAAAGCCTGCAGTGTTTACTCAGATGTTCATTAATGGGATTAGCAGCAAGGCTTTATTGAAGTCTGGAGATGTAATTATACTTCATTTCACCTTCATTACTGATTGGATTGTATGACACAGCATGCTAGCATTGATCACACTGTATTTATTATCAGATTATTATGGTTAACCGATTTACAAATAAAATCCAGTTTCTAGACAGTTGGGCAAAGGAATAATGCACTTGTGACTTGTGCCCTGTGCCAGGATTCAGATGTACTAGCAGTCTGTGATGTGATCAATAGTTTCTGACTATGCAGTATTTTGGCCTTATCAGTTGACATACCCAATGTTCCTGGGTCACCAACCAGTATTAACCTGCTCAACCACGATCGGACAATATCCCTGTGTTAATCAAAGTCCAACAATGGAGGATAAATGAGGTAGATGCATTGCCCCTCAGTCATATTGTTACATAAAAGCATAATGACTCAAGTATTCTTTGTAATTTTCTGTTCATGAAGCATTTCTTTGTATATACATGTATAAAGATGTACAGCCTGCTGTTCAATTTGTTGTTACTTACCCTTGGACTGCACACCCACAGTTCCATTTCTTGTTGCACCTCTAAATGTACACCTATTGTTCCATTTCTTGTTACACCTGTGCCTCGACTACAACGCTGTTCCATTTCTTGTTATACCTGCTACTACAACACTGTTCCATTTCTTGTTGCACCTTAAACTCTACTACCACACTGTTCCATTTGTTGTTACACCTGTGCCTCTACTACCACGCTGTTCCATTTGTCATTAAACCTGTGCCTCTACTACAACACTTCCATTTGTCGTTGCACCTTGGACTCTACCCTGGGATGTTCTATTTCTTGTTGCTTCTTAGGCTGAACACCTCTTGTTTCATTTGTTGTTGCACCTCTGAATGTACTCCCTCTGTTCCTAGTGTTGTTGCACTTTAAGGTGTATGCCCCCGCTTGTCCAGTGTTAGTGCTATTGCACCTTAGGCTGTATGCTTCTTCTTTGTGGATAACCTTGCTCTCTTATCACACACACACAACAACAAAAAGAAAAGACGTCAACATTGGAAGCCATTGATTCAAAAATAGGACTAGCCATCATCAAGGAGAAGACCAAAGTCATGAGGATGAATAATTTGAATGCATGGTTCTTCACCTTCAAATTAGTGGAGTCATTTGCATTCTATGCAGTGTACGTACGTAAGCTAATTGCTAAAGGTTTTTTATAAATTTTAAATATTCTACTGTACATATACTAGAAATTTTACTGTTTAACCTTTACACATCATGCTGGAACATATTTATAATATTTCCCGTGTGTCATGCAAAGTATATGGGTAAGGTGCCAGGAGTGCTATACACTGGACACATTTAAGAACCAGACTGCCTATTCGAAATAAGAGCTAGGTGAACTTCTGCAGTGCCGGACATGCCTGTATCGAATGTCTCTCCCTTCAGGGGCTTTCTCTCAGTCTGTCCCTCTGGTCAGATCATACTGTATCTGTACTGGTAGAGGATGTGGTTGCAACACTATATTGTAAGTGCCTTTAGAATATAACCTACATTATGAGCCAATGAAAACGCCGAATTTTTGGCGGTTAAATGAAAATTTAATCATTAAAAGTTTCTCTTATCAGACTTGACGTCATGCGTTGGCGCTAATTTCTATCGGCCAATCAGAATGCAGAATGTTATATTCTAAGTTAGTTAGAACATATTAAGTTAATTTTAATGACTAAAAAGGACTCACTTCGCTTCGCTCGCTCCGCCCTTTTTAATCATTAAAATTTACTTAATATGTTCTAACTATAACTTAAACGTGTGTTCGCAAGAAAAAGGCGCTATATAAATCTGGTATATTTATTTATTTTTTTGGAACGAATTCTTGTAGTTGGCAACACAGGTGGAGCCCCGAACCAAGGTCAGTGTCTTCAACTCCTACATAAGCATGTCCCGTTGTACAGGGCTGAGACTTGGTGCAAAACAACATACAGACACGCCCAATCCTTCAGCACAGAAGCATCCACTCCAGATAAAGACAAGAAAATTACTTGGATTAGGCGTGTCTGGAGACAGATGACCGGGAACACCTTAACCATGGAACCATCAAGGCATGCGAGAATACCATTTAGCGCAGATGCCTAGAAAAGGAGATAACGGCAAGCAGACATAGTTAGCACTCCATGAGAAATGAAGGACAGAACCTGGGTTCCCATGGTTGGGGAAAAACATATTTTTTTCAAGGTCAGGGGAAAGTCAGGGAATTTTGCAATTAGTCAGGGAAATCAGAAAATTAAGCCTAAGTCCAGAGAAATTCTAGGAATTCTTTATGATAGCTATCGGTAAGTGTCAATTCCTGGAAAGGAAATAATAAATACAGAAAAAAGCTAGGCTCGCTGAGGACAATTCTATATAAATATAACTTTATTTTAATTGTCATTCCTAAAACAAATTGCCTTACAAATGTCCAGTTCCATAAGCTACTAGAGCTTCCTTTTATGAGCTCGCCTGTCACAAAGTGAGCTTTTGTGACCACTCCTCGTCCGTCCATCCATCCATCTGTCGTCCATCAACAATTTGCTTGTGTAGACACTAGAGGTCACAATCTTGGCCTAATCTTTGATAGACCTTGTCACAATGATCATCTCAACGAAATCAAGGTCAATATCGTTATTGGGTCATCGGGGGTCAAAAACTAGGTCACAAGGTCAAATCATAAAAAACTTGCAATAGAGGCTGGATTTTTTTAAAATCTTATTCAGAAAATGTATATGATTACTTAGGTCGCCATAGGGGTTTAACATGCACTACTATGACAGGTGAGCGCCCTATGGCTCTCTTGTCTATTTATTGCCAAATATTTTGCCGAAACAAATGATGCAGTGTTGGTGGTCTTGATCGCTCTAAAATTCAGGAAAAATGCTCTTTGGTCAGGGAAAAATCTAGGAAATGTCAAGGGATTTTGTGTCAGGATATTTGTGGAAACCCTGGGGCGAGAGATTGTTCAGAGAAAACAGGTTTGAGATCAGATGTTATATAGTCACAGAAACAAAACTTTCTTGTTCATTGCATGACATTACTCTATTTATTTTATGACTTTCCAAATTGCTTTTAGTTTGATGATGTTTTTAAACGGGAAATTTCAAACCAGCCACTTTGGCTTGAAAGTGATCAATACAAAACAATTAAATAATTAAAATGACAGATTGGCAGTTTAGTTGATTTGTGTTACAAATGCATTCAATTTCTTAATAATGTTTCAAATAACATAATTGTGTGATGACGTCCAAGCACCACATGTACCTACGTCAATCTCAACTTATTTTTCTCCCTATTTTATCATGATAGAGTTTATTCTAGCAGCAGTTCTTTACAAGTATGTTGCGCATGTTGAATTGTAGTGGAGCTGTCGATGTAAACTCCTAAAGGTGTTCAAACTCGCCTTGATGATATATCTATCGCCTTAAATTAATTAATATATTGTTAGCTCATCTGAATTTTTGGGAAAAAATGAGTTATTGTCAACACTTGATCGTCATCGGCGTTGGTTGGTTAAGTTTTGAGGTTAGGTCGCCTTTTTCTCCTAAACTATCGGAGCTATTGCTTTAAAACTTGCAACACTAGTTCAGGTACACTACTGTGGGAACGTAGGCTGCATACAAACACAATACTAGTTTACATGTATATGACAATATGCCATTAGAGGGAAATTGGTTCATGTGGTTGGGGTCTATGGAATCAAAGGCTGAATCAATGCGAGGTATTATCTAGATCTAACCAGTGTGACTACTGACTTGTTAAGAGGGTATTGGTTGAAATTAAATACGAGTCTCCCGTGATATTTCCATAGTATAGCACTTGTATCAGTGTTGGATGCTTGACGAAATTGATGGGTAATATCAGAGACTATAATGTTCTCTTTAGTTAAGAAATAATGGATAAGTAGCTGTGCTTTGTTGCGTAATAAAATATAGGCACCTGTTTGGATGCGTAGTAATTAAATCACAAGTGCGTAGCACGAGTGATAATATTTATTTTATTTTCAAAATCACGTGACTAATTTAGCCAATGATACATGAAGTCTAATAAAGAAAGGTAGATCTAGATCTACATTGCAATAAAATAATGAATAATTAAGATCTAGATCTACATTTCAAAAGCTGTCGAGTACTAGGTTAGGGTATAAGAATCTATATAATTATGTGCACACTAAAATTTTATGGTAGAAAATCTAATAAATTATAGAACCAAATATTTATCTGAGACAGAAATAAAGAAAACAATGATAAGAATAAAGCCCAATTTAGGCTTATAACTACTCACTTTTTATTTTAAAATGCAATTTTGGAAGAGATACCTCCCTTTGACAATAAAATTTAATAGGTATCTTAAAAGTTAAAAATCACCATTTTGTTGAGTGAAAATTCGCATAATTTTGTGTTTTTTGAATGTAACAATAGATCTATATCTAAAATTCTAATTAACCATAAATAAAAACAATTTGCACGTACGCGTAAAATTTTACGTGTTTTGATTATTGTGTTGTTGGTTACTTATCATATGTAATTCTCTTGATAAACTGTTTAAAACAACATAAAGTCAAATATTCCTTCATTCTGTACGCCTGGTAATCACTGGCACCACCACGTTTCGTTATGTGTACAAAATGTTCCAATGCGACTTCCGTTATAGTGCCAATCAGCACCAATTGTTGACAATGGTGAGTGTTTTTCTTTACTTAAGACATCTTAACTCGAATTTTAAAAATCTGGGAATGTAGTGCTATGCAGATATGTCCAGGCTTTCTTGTAAAAGCACAATATTCAGAATAAAAGCAGACTCTGGTCTTTTAGAGCTCGCACAAAATGTGCAGTCAGAGTGTTGATCAGACCAAAATGTGAATTTTATGACAAGTTTTCCTGATTATGCATATTATAGCTACTAGTTATAATAGTATACGATACTTATTGATATTTGAATGCTTTATGCTAAATGTAGAGATTTGTGAGGTTAATTGTGATGACGTATGTCCTATTTTTCAACCGTTGTGGTTCCAATCACTTCGTTGTAGTCCCAATACGGCGTTGTGGTTCCCAGCAAAATATAGTAAATAACGAAGAAGATAGATACATGTAGTTAGATAAATGCATGTCAATTATTCGAAAGTGAACCTTAAATACTCTGGAAAAACTTACGACGAATATTTACCAAGCTAATCTCGTAACGAGTGTTTTTCATGATAATTTTATCGTTACACTATTACTGAAAAGTGAAAACAAATGCTACAATGCCGTAATATGTTAGCTGTTAAGCTTTGTAGTGTTTTGATATACGCTCCATTATACGGCCTGGAAGAAATAAAAACATATGTCACGGTTTGAGTACTGGAAATGTCGAATGCTACGAATTTCTTCCAAACTTGATCTAACAATCTTACGAAAGTATGCACATAATTTTATGTATGTAATTGACCAGTATCACGACAAAGTTTAATTAACACTGGTCAATGTTTGCCGAATGTACTAGTTAGTGTTTAGAAACTATACGCTGGTGCACATCGAATACAAATGTTCGTCTTGGGTTAGTTTAACAAAAGTTACAACCAGCCTGAAATGCGATGGGATATGTTTCTGTGGTGTTGCTTTTCAGTTATACATTAGTTCGACTAGCGTTGTGTATACGTTTCGCATTATCATGGGCGCTACGCACGCGTTTATACGTACTTTAGTGTAATTTGTATGACCATGTGCGTTAAGCATAATCATGGTAGGATCGACCAAGTAACAAATAATTATGCTAGCGTTCCTGCACTTGCCAATTGTTCAGGTGCACGTAAGTGTAAAATTATACACATGTAGTGTTACAAGGTCGTAAGAAAATAACGTATATTTGATCCTTTAGAGATATAAGATCGTATTTAATCTTTTCCAACGTACCTGTATAAGCTGTTCAGTGTTCATTTGAAGTTATTACAACATGTAACAAGACAAGGTATTGTTACTTCACTATGTTTGCAGTTGTCTCAACTTAAAGCCGATTCTTTCAGTAAAATAAATACGTCACGAGCCGCCTTAAACAGATCTGCAGGGTGTTGATGTACATTTGTATATAATGATACTGAAACATGGCAAGCCAGGCATATGTGTGCCTCCACCCGGATTTGAAGTGCTATTTTACAATAATAGTACACATATTAGCACTAATATTTAAGTACAAGTTCCATTAATTTCAATGGATTATTCACATACATGTTGTGTTTTAGATAGATATATAAAGTAATGTTCAAATTGACAATTAAGGGCCATGTTTACAAAAATGACAGAATACCCGTTAGTATTTGAGCGTTGTGGTTAATGTTGCTTTCCCAAGTATATATACATGTAAAATAATATCAAATATATACGGTTTAAGTATAATGAAAACATCAATACACGTACATTAGAGATCTCTATATTTTGCTGAGAATCACAACACAGTATTGGGACTACATCGTAGTGATTGGAACCACAACGGTTTAAAAAATAGATATATGCCATCAAAAATGACCTTTGAAATGCCGTTTTTTACAGAAAAACATCAAATTGTCAATATCTATCGTATGTGTTAATTACTAGTAGCTATAACATGCATAATCAGTAAAAAATTAATAAAATTCAGATTTTGGTCTGATCAACACACCGACTGCACATTTTGTGCGAGCTCTAAAACATCAGACTCGGATTTAATTCTGACAATTGTGCGTTTACAACAAAGCCTGTACATACCTGCATAGCACTACATTCCCCGATTTTTAAAATTCAGGCTTAGATGTCTTTAGTGAAGAAAAACAAATTATTTCACTCACCGTTTTCCACAATCTTTGCCGATTGGCACTATAACGGAAATCGCATTGGAACATTTTGTACACATAACGCGATTGTTGTGGTGCCAGTGATTACCAGGCGTGTTATTGTGCGTCTCTGTTTCATCGTTCAGTGATTCGCTGTAATTAGTTTTGAAGAAAAAACTATATTAATCTCATCTTGTGTTATTCAATAGCATGTATACAAAATTTCATGCAGAAATATTCATAAATAAAAAAAGTTGTACGCACGGAAATACATTAGATTGTATATCCGTGGTTGTACGGGAAAAACACGTGCACACTTATAAGATTTGTTAAGTGTATGGATAAATTACTTAAAATTGAATCTATAGATTTGTCATTTTTTCTTAATTTAAAGTTTTTTAAAACCTTGTTACATGTAGTAATTACATAATGTCAAAATAGCAGATGGAGACTGGCTCACATGTTTTTGTTACTAATCACAGTCGGATGGGGCAGTCAAAACCAGGGAGTTTAGATACGTATTTATAGAACAGGTCCTGTCAAAACCAACAGAAGGTTTTAAACGAGTAGGGCCTACTGGCAGAACGAGTAAACGAGTAGGGCCTACTGGCAGAACGACTATCAAATACTAAGGTAATTAAAATTCAATTAAATTTACCATGGATTTGTTTTTCAATGTTTTTGTCACGTACAAAAAATCGTAGTTGTAAACACGCAACATTCGCTCAATATCATGCGTACATGTACATCGGCCCAGATAGGTGACATGTATTCAACACTGTATTTTCATTGGCTGCTATAAATATACCGCATTCTGTTGGACGTTCAAGGTGAGCGTGAACGTGATCACGTGTATTTTGATTAAACGACCTTGTCCTTGACTTGGTATTCTGAAAATGGCTTGTGTCTTTATTATTGGGTACGCTCTCGAGAGAGGAAGGACGTGGTTTACGCTGGATGTTGTTAAATTAAAATGAAACAAGCTTTAATTTTCGATTTAATTGTGGAATAAAATAGGTAAGTGAAATAACGTGCTTTACTGATTTAATTATATTTCAATTAGTAGCCTGCTACAAAGTATACATGATCAGAATCTGATATGATGTAACGATGTTGTGATCGACACAGGTAGATATTCGAAAAACACGAGCAAATGTGACACGATCTGCTGATCGTGGATGAGCTGATCGTGGTATTACATGATGTAATGTGTGATATTGTGGTGTTGTTGAATTTGGCCCAATTCATGGCTCGATGTTTAATTGTTGTAGTACTTTTAGGAGTTAATAGTGAAACCATTTCGACGCCAACAGTACCTGCACTGTGGCTGGACCGTCAGAATTAATACGCAGCTGATTGGAGACAGCGGAGCTTAGCATTCTATATTGTAGTCCTGCAAACATGACTTTCGGTTTGTTATTTAATATTTGGACTTTCGTTTTAAAATACTAGATACTGCCAATCATCAAAGTAACACAGTATTCCTCACGTCTAGATTTCTGGACTATCTATATTGGGAGTATTCTAATGGTGTTTTGAACTTGGGTCTGTGATGTGGTTTAATTAAAAGTGAACAAATGGATCAATTAATTAAGCTATTCAGGTGTAGAGGTAGGTTTATATGTACTGTAGGCAATAAAAATCAATTCCATTGCGGTTGTATATTTTCATATATATTAATATGAGTCAAAATATTCAAATTTTTATTTTTCAAATAATATCAGAGACTATAATCTTTTGTCTCTGATAATATCTAATTACATATGAGCCGCGATCTGAGAAAAGGGCCCTTAGTGACATTGACATGAAATTGAGAAAAAGCAGTTTAAAGTTACGTCATCATTTTCTGTGCATTTCAGTACAGGGCAAAAATTGCACACATATGTTTAATGTTGAAACCCGTCTCATAACTGTTGCCTTGTAACTTACTAAATATGGAGCTCCATACTAACATGTAAAGTCTGTATTTTTTGGGGTAAAACATAACAAAATATAAACAAAAGTGAGGATTTTTGGAAACAGCCGACCACAATGTCATTTGTAATCATATTTTATCAAAAATCATTGCAAAAGGATTGTAGCAATTTGTAGTATAATGGATCATAAGATTTTATAAGCTTTTGTTCAAGATACGATCTTTTTGGGTAAAATCATACAAAATAGAAACTAAAATAGTGATTTTTGGAATCGGTTTACAGCAATGCTATTATTCATGTTATTTGATAATAAATCACTTTGATAGGCACATGTTGTCTTTCCGCTTAAGAAATTAATAATTGTGGGTCAAAATCTTCTGCATCTTGAGTTATTTTTGGGGTAAAACTTAACAAAATATAAACAAAAGTGAGGATTTTTGGAATCAGCGGACCACAGTGCCATTTATAATCGTATTTTATCAAACATCATTGTAATATGATTTTATTTGCTTCTAGTATAATATATCATAAGATTGTATAAGCTTTCAGTTGTAATACGATATTTTGGGGGGAAATCTTACAAAATAGAAACTAAAATGGTGATTTTTGGAATCAGTTTATTGCAATGCCATTAATCATGTTTTTTAATAATAAATCACTATGATAGGCACAATGTTGTGTATTTACTTAAGATATTAATAACCTGGTGTCAAAATGTTGTGTATCTTGATATATTTTAGGGGTAAAACATAACGAAATATAAACAAAAGTGAGGATTTTTGGAATCGGCGGACCACAATGCCATTTATAGTGATAGTTTATTAAAAATCATTGAAATAAGTTTGTAGTGACCTGAAGTATAATATATTAAAAAAGTTATATTTGCTTTCGTTCACGATACCATATTTTGGGGTAAAAAATTACAAAAAATAAACTAAATTGGTGATTTCTGGAATACGTTTAAATAACTACAATGCTAAATCATGTTATTGGATAATTAATCACTATGATAGGCACATGTTGTCTATCTGCTAAAGATATTAATTATCTTGTCTCGAAATGTTGTGCATTTGAGATGTTTTTGGGGTAAAACATAGCAAAATATAAACATAAAGTGAGGATATTCGGAATCTGTAGCACAGACAATGCCAATTTCATACTTATTTTGGTAATTAAAGGCCAATAACCAAATAAGTCCTAGGCCGATTTGGCTTATAATCGAACTTGGCCTAGATATTATGCCCATAAGCATAAACTCTGAGCGTTAGAGTACAGACAAACTGCTGGACGCCGAAAAATCCTGGACGCCCACCCGCAAAGGGTGTTCCCATAAAATGTCCCGTTTTTCAAACTGGCGTATAAAAATACATATCCATTGATTCTATTTGATGGAGTTTACTCATAAAGTACTATAGCTTAGTTTTAAAATTTCCCATGAATTGAGTCGAAATCACATACTTCGTTGCTATGGTGGCCAATTTCGGAAAAGTACTCAAAGTGAGAAAAACGAGGAGTTAGTTGTTTAAAACAGTAGTAGCATTTCTCTGAATGCGAACAATTTAGATTTTGGTAATTTTTTAAAAATCTAAAAGATAATGCTAAAATGTGATACCATTTTGAACAATGTATCTCAATAATTGATCAAATGGTGTAATTATGAAATACGTGTTAATTACGTCGAATAACATTTGAATGACGTTTGCGACGTCACACAAAATAGCTCCGAAAGAGGACACTAAAAAACAGCTGTAACCTCCTTAAAAAGCAAGATATTAAAAAAATTATTTTGTATTTTGCTTCATTAAGATTATTCTTTCAAGCAATGGAAAATCTCAAAATCAATATTTTTGTCAAAATAGCAGGTTTTTCTGGAGACGGGCTCATATATAAATGCTGAGTATTGTTAAATTGATTATAATAACTAATAAGAACGAATCGTTGCTATGACAACAGCAATAAGGTATATCCAATTTAAAAATAGCATGTATTTGTTATTCTTTCAATATGACTTCATGTTCATAAAACACTAATGGTAAATACACATTATTGTCACGTCATATTTGAGTACTAGTAATTCTAAATAATTGGTTGCCATGGTATTGAAACGAAAGACGCACTACCATTTCAAAATAAATAAATAAATCTAGTCACAGACTTTATTAATATAAAGTCCATATATGGCATTGGTAATATTTTTATGATAATTAGTAGTAAACAAGATAATTTGGTACATTTTAGTCGTTAAAGAAATGGTTGCTATGGCAACAAAAATAAAATAAAACCGTTAATTTTTTACACAGAAATGTTACGCCTCACAAATAAGTACCATTATTCAAATCATAAGTTGAGTCATAGCAAGTGAACGTTAATGGGATAATGCCACTAACACACAACAGGACAAAAATATGTCAATGTTGAGATGTGCGTTTTTGCACAAAAACATGCATGTCATTGGTTCCATTGGAAGGTCATAACTTCGTGAATATTTGGAATTTTGACAAAAATCTTTTTTTATTGTGTACCGGAAATATGGATTCGACAGAAAAAGCCAAAAAACAAAATTCCAAAAAATTGTCATAAGGGCCCTTTTCTCAGATCTTGGCTCATATAGTTCTGTATAATTCTTCAGAATTCTAAAATAAATACATATGTGTTTATCTTTGTAATATTAATCAGTTAATTGGAAGTGACTGGTCATGTGGTCTTGCCTGAAACACACTTTGAACTGATATTACCTGGATTAAGCTCAAATTATTCATTAATGATTTTGTAAGAACTATCAAACCAATAAGTTTATACAATGATGGCAAGAAGTTTAATTAAACTTAATTAATGTGCGTGATGATGGGCCTAAATATAATTATTAATATTATTCAGTAATCAATTCTTAGATATTATTGCAAATGTATCATTTTTATCAAATTAACAGATTTGTGAATCAGTTAATTGATACATAAATGATGCATCAAGCATATAAATATAATTACTTGACACCTGTTTCAGTTCCAAGTACCATTTGTTATGCATGTTCTTTTCAAAGAAATTATAGTCTCTGATATATATAAAAGGAAAGTGGATGTAGAAAATTAGAAATGCTAAAATTGTTTCGGTAAATTAAGAAAATCATGAAAATGTTCAGTCCCACTAAGGAGACTCTACACATTTCGCACTACTGTACATAGCACTAACATCCAACTATATGTTTGGTCTCGATTGGGACTAGAAAATGTTAAAAAAAGTAGAAATGATCAAATCACAGGTGGCCACATAATTATTATAACCAATACTGCCTGTTGTGGTAGAACATTAATATGTGGCCAAAACATTAATTAATACTGTAACATGCTGGAAAAAATATGGTAAATATTGTAGGTAGTGATTTTGAAATTTATTGCACTGGAAAATCAATTATCCTCGGTAGCTTCCAGCAAAATGCCAACAGAATGTTAAGGGTAGGTGCAAAACAATAGGATACTAGGTAGGGTTACCAAAACCACAGTACATTTTTGTATCATTATTATTTTGTTTTAGCCTGAGCTTGTATTGCTATGTACATGACTACATTGTTATCTGAAAGTAGTTCTGCACTTACACTTCCTGATTGAGTTCCGGCTTCCGTCACTTAACCAGCTAACAGTGCATTTACATGTACATGTACCATCTATTGTATTTGATAGATTTGTGGTTAAGTAGTTTTATGACATACATGGCTCAAGTTTTGTTGCCCTTGATTACAAGTCATATAAATAGTCACTAAATTTATCAATTATTATTAAATTACAATATCTCGATAATTTTCTGATGAGTCAGCTCCTTTCTGTATGGTAAAAATTGAGATTTATTGTCCGGTGTCTGATCAATATATAGATCAGTATACATGTATGTACCGGTACCTGAACTAGTGTACATTATACTTTCATGTCTGTGCACCATTCAAATGTTCAATATCAATATGTTACAAACCAAACAATGAATTTGTTTATATACACTGTATGTTTGTATGTGTGTTTGCACTTCTATTCAACTTACTTGAGTCAAGGGTTTTCGTTTCATGGATTTTGTGCTGTCCATGTTAATCTCTATACCAAACATTGGCTACTCATCAGTAAAAAAGAATGACAATGCCATTGTTCGGTCTGAATGTGTTATGTCATATAATGCAAAATCCTTACACTCAGTCTATACATGTATGTTACTTGTGGATTTTTAGTTTCACAGGGTAAACTACATTGTATAAATATATATAGTGCAGTGTCATTCTCTACCATTTATGTCTCCTGAGAATGTTTTGATCAGTTAAGGTTGTGTTAGTGGTTACCTGAATGAAGCAACCACCTGTTTAAAGCAATAAACATTCAATTCCAATTTATATCATTGTATGATACTATACACACTGTCTGTGAATTCAGGATTGGAAACCATTTGTCCATGTTAGTTTTTCAGACTCCATGTAACTGCTGGTTCATCCAGTGTCGGGATAATGTGATCGAGTACAACTGGACACATCATTTTAAATTATGTATAATTGTTGTTAGAAAGTTGTCGGTTAAAAGTTGTTTTAGTTCCACACAAACTACATGTATGTATGGTAAAACTTCTTGGTGTATTATGTTAATGAATGGTGTAATGTACTACCGGTATTAAACTAATAGTATTTGGGTAACTTTCATAATGTAACATGACAAATGTTGCATACACATGTGACAAGGAAGTTTTGTCATTTATAAATTACTGGTAAATGAAGCAAAATTTCTGTTTTTAGTGTATATTAGATACAGAAGTTTCATAATTTGTATTGCAGGAAGGAAATGACTTTGACTTGCAATACTGGTGACTTGACACTTGAATTATGATAACATTATGTGAGAATTTATGTTCGCAGCTTATTGCGTCATGAATGCATAATACACATTGAAGTACAAAAATGGCAAACAAATGATACAAACTGTATAATATATATTTTCTTCATTAGGTTGTATAATACACGTTAACACATACACTCAATGAGTCAATCTCTATCAGTCAGTCTGCCATACGTTCTTGTACTATATACACCAGTCACTTTTGTATCGACCCTCACCTGTATTAAGCAGCCATTCAAATTTCAAGCTAAGACAACAGCTGTACAGCTGTTAAATAACATTAAGTTACAATTAGGGGATTTTTTCAAAAAATTGGGGGAAATGTATATTCATTTAGGAGAAAAAGTGGCTGAATATTTGGCCCCAAAAGACATGAAATAAGGGCCCTTCTACATCATCTAGTTTACCACACCCTTTATAAGTTTATATACCGAACCTATCCCGTTCTGTTCAACATCTATATTATACAGCAAACATTCTCTAGTGTAACCTTCATGTATTGAATACCGTACTTGCCTGTTACTAGTTGATGATGCTGTTGTTGAGTCATGTTCCAGTGTATATATCTCACCTAACAAGAAATCAATACTCTCTATATATATTGCCTGCTTCTTTTGTACTGGAATCTTGAAAACCTTGAAACATCATTATAACCAGTATTATGTTGTTGTTTCTTGTTACAGAGTCTTCTCCCTTGTTAGTAAATTTTCAAATAATGAAAGTCGATAAAAGATTAATCGTTTTTAATGTACTTTTGAAGAAGACTTATACCGAGACGTTATTATCATTGCTTACTATCATGACTGCAATACTGGGGGGGGGGGGGTCTCTACTTTGGGAGACTGGGGCCCACAGCGTACATGTTAAAAGCAAATCACTTATTGCAATACTATACAATTCAACTTGTATGACTTATTGTGAGCTAAAGCATCCGTGATTTCTAATCACTGTATGACTTATTGGAAAACTATACAATTCAACTTGTATGCCTTATTGCGATAACCAGAAGTTGACTCGTTTAAACACTGTGAGGCCGGGGCCTTTCGTAGGGAGAATTTCCCAATATTTTGAAGGCCTAGCCAATCATCTATAATAAATTATAGCATATTTTCAATGGTACAGCTAGTTTACATCAATTTTTGGGGCTGGGTATGCAATAATAAATGTTCAAGTTACTGGTAATGTTGTTTTGGCTTTATTTAAATGGATAATACAGGATACATGTAGTGCGTTGTGATAAAAGTTACAGAAAATCGATAATTGGTTGTTCACCATATTTAGACTTTAAATGACTTTGACTTGATGATAATGATGTGGGAATCTATGCTGTAGAGAGTGGAGAACTTTATAGAATTTGGTTACAAGAGAAATCAATATTGCTGCGGCATCTTAATCAACAACACTGTCCTCTCAAAGAAGCTAGCGCTATCTAACATGTCAGCTGACGCAGGTGTTGTGTCTTTTTGCTCGGATATGTATTTTTCTTTGTTCGGTGAGATGTCATTTTCTGTTTTATTTTTGATAAATGTGAGGAAATTTTATAGATATATTTTAAGTGAAGACTGTTAATTATTGCTTATATGTTTCGTATATTAAGCCGATAGCTTAAGAACCTAGGAGTCGTCACTTGTCATAAAAACTCATGATAATTTTTTATTTGTAATTCGAATGTGGCATAACATAATTTTGTTCATTACCCTGTGAGTTTAACTGTTAGTATTGAAGGAGTCACAAATGTGATACATATTTTGTTTTTATGAAACTGGGAATTTCACAAGTGTATCTTTACTATTGGTTTTAAGAAATTGTAAATGGAAGTAAATAATCTATGAACATCAAAATAAGTGTTGTTAATATTTATACACCATCATTTAATCTACTTTCCTGGTATTATGAAGAATATTCCTTTACATGATTACCCTTAGACTGTGTCATGGAGGGGTGGTTTACTTTTAAAAACAGAAATTATTGATAACCATGCCCTTCTTACTGTGGTGTGCCCCATTCCCAGCCTATTGTTGTTTAGCTTGAATGTCAGGAATCTGGTGACAGACTTCATCAGTTCTCAATCGTTTTAAGCGTGCTTTAATGGTAGCTTCTGCGCATAGCATTGTATAAATTATAAATTCATTATTGACAAAAGTTGGTGAATACAAATATATATATTTTCGATAATTTGTGCTCTCCATTCAAGCCAATTACGTGACTAGCATATGGAATAGACAAATTCAAAAATTCTGAAGTGGTTTAACATATTGATATTATGTTAATAATGTACATCGGTTATTATTGCAATTTAATAAGACCAATTTTATGATTTGAAATACTAGATCTGATATTTAGAAGGGAAAAATGAATTGATATAACATATTTAGGTAACTGTACATTGTTTATTATATTTGCAATGCTTTTATTTTCGCTATTATTCACAATCATTAATTTGCAAAATACAGTACAAGCTCTGCAGAGCTGCCCTCTGTAGAGCAACAACCTCTCTATAACAACACCTTCAAATTTTTCCTTAGCCAAAATGTAATACCTTTAACCTCGGTAAAGCAACAACCTCTGTACAACGGCCAATATTTGCAGTTCTCAAAAGGCATTGCTCTACAGAGGTTGTACTGAAAGTCTTTTAACTGAATTTATGAAATAAAGAACATGCTAAAATATTAGTGACTTACTGTAAAGTATTAGCAATGAGGAAGTCAACATATGATTCATGATTTTGTTACATGAGACGTTCTCCACATACCAACTTACTTACTATCACCCCTGTCTTTTGTTATATGATACAAGTTTTATGTTAATATACAGTCCGGTAGGTGAAGTCTGCATAGTGGGATTATATATCTTTAATTGTATGTCTGTAACGTCAGTAAGGGATGGGTAAAATGGATAACTGGTTTAGAATTTTACAAATTGTTTTCGGTTCAGTTTCAAATCTTATCATCCTTGTACATCGGATCCATTATTGTATAATATACTCTGATATAAATCTTAATGTATATTGTTTATCTTTTTGTTAAAATACATGTATTGAAGTTATTTACTAAATACTTAATTGGCATTGTGCCAGTTGCCAATCAATTACCTTAAAACACATTTTAACTGTAAATTATAAGCACATGGCCTTTAACAAATTCGCTTTGAAAGCCTTCGACAAAAAACTGCAAGCAAAAGGCAGTTAATAGTTGTAAAGGTTGACTGCATTAATTGCAACGTAAGTCTTTATGTATTTAGTAAAATGTATTTCTTGCAGGGGAAAGATCATAACCTGGAAATTTTCTATTCTTGCTTATAATATTCTTTCCCAGTTTGTGCTGAAATTTGTGCAAAATTACCATTGCACAGTTATTTTTCTATCATCATGCAATTTACTCCTTTATGACTAAATTTTCTCCCTTAATGTTGGTGCTTAGAGTGATGACACACATTGCGGCTCACATAATGAAAGCTTGCCTTGCTTTGGGTAATAGTGTTGTTTTTCTCTTTTCAGATTCTCCAATGTTAGACTTTGAGACGGTCCCTCTGATGGCTCGGAAGATGCCGGTTGATTTCGCAACATACCTCCTTTCCTCTAGTCCACCTGCCACTAATCTGGAACTGTTAAGTTTTGCATTCAGTCCAGAGGCAGCCAAGAACTGGTCAACATCAACACAACAAAATGGTGAAAGCTTGCCAACAGACAATGGTCATGCAAGAAATATTCGAAGATTGCGGAAAGCTTTAAAACCTATTATTATTAGAAAAGAAGATTTAGCTAGTGATGGCGAGGCGTCTGAGACGTCGTCGGCGACAAATTCTGGTCGGGTAACCCCGACGAGTCCTTGTTCACCTCGAAGCAACAAAAAAGTTTCGTTCGCAGATCACAAGGGATTTGCACTTGCAACTGTTCGAATTATGACCGAGGCCTCAGACCAGCCTCCAAAACTTGGTCCAGAAATAATGAAGAGTATTATAAAAGATGAACAGGCTGTTGTATCCGGTCTACCTCCATTTAAGTTAGGCTTTACGCAGCCTGCCTCAGACTATATGGCATTCCGTGATAAAGTAGAGAAAGAGTGCGTGTCTTTGGAAAACGTAATTTTACGAGACTATAACATACTCGGAACAATCAAAGTAAAAAACATTTGCTTTGATAAGCGGGTGTTTGTGCGATGTACTTTCGATTCGTGGAATTCTAGTCATGACATTGAGGCTAAGTTTGTTCCACCTTTTGGTACTAATTTATCTAATAACTTTGACACATTTTCATTTGAGTATAACATAGATACCCAGAGTGATAGGAACAATAAAGTGATGTTTTGTGTCTGCTTCGAGACGCCGTCAGGTCAACATTGGGACAATAATAACTCCAACAACTATGAAATAATACCGACAGACTTCAGTTCTCAAAACGATCATCATATCCATGTGGACAAGTTGCCGTCGAGCACGATACAATCATTGAAGTCAGTACATTCCTGGCCTGACTACAGTTGTTGGCGACACGTTGATACGTCATCACCATATTACTGAGTGCGATCAACCAAGCTTGCCTGTAGGCTTTGGTATCATGTACAACTCTCATCATGTGACTATCATGTGACACTGAGTTAACGTGTAGCGTGTCTGGACACTGAGTTAACGTGTAGCGTGTCTGGTCAATGGTCACAGAATGCCAAGTTCTGTTGTCCGAGTGAGCTGGACTGCGAGTTCACCGTTAGTTGGGAGTACTGGTCTTATAGATTTCAGTCCTGATGACACGTTACTGTTTAGTAACTAGTCGTACATTGCAGTATCATTGCAGTAACATACATGTATGATAACACTGATTGTAGACAGTGGTTTTGAGCAACTACAGAGACTGAATAACATGCACAGTCCACCAGAGTATTTGATCAAGAACTTAATCATTCGTTCAGCTGATTACAAAAAAAAACAGTTGTTAAACTATGTTGTATTTATAGAGAATCACTGTACATGTACAATGTGGGGATGTGTGACTTGGGTGATTCTTACCTGCCCCTTGAGTTATAAATGTATTATACGATTAATACAAAGGCCCTCCTGGTGCCCAGTAGGGGATTGCGACCCTATTTACTAGTAGACTTTTTCTTACGATGGTATTGATAGTTCGGGGACATGTAGATGAGTGTGTGATGTGGGAAACAGTGTGTGACAATCAGCAGGAGACTGTGAGACGGAACGAGACACTGGACTGTTGTTGGATGCATGGTGCTTTATATGATTGATACTGGTATATTACTTATAATGGGCATCCCTTGTTTCATGTACCATTGGCTCTGTCTTGTACTACTGTAACAGCATTTCCCGGAACTTTCATATGATATGGTTTAATTATGTAGTGTTTATACAACTGTGATATGATATACTACGGTAGCTTATCTATCTGTCTACAAATTGATATTTTTCTATGCCAATTAACGTCTTTTCTCATCATTGGTTATGAAGTGGTTCTATTAGGTATTAAGTTACTTGCTTTCATGCTCTTAATTAATTTTCTTATCTTTTTACCATTCATGTGTACAATATTAAATTAAAATTTAATTTTCTCCAATGTGATTGTATACATTTTGTATGTCATATTGTCAGTTTTGGTGAAATGCAAAATTCTGAAATGTATTATACTTCATACATTAACACATAATTTACATGAAATAATTTTAAGCTTTTCACGCTTGTCTGATGAAATAATTGTTATATAGTGTTAAATTAAGTACAAATGTATTAACGATTTAAATTAATAGTTTAATTGTTGCCAAAAAATCTATTAAGAATACTAAAAATGGATTTTAAGCTTATTGTGTAGGGATTTTAGCTGAGTATTACAAATCACCTTGAACGGTGATTGCACGCAACTAGTTTGTGCAGTTGGTATTCAAGCTAATACTGGTTCCTGGCGGTCTTTTTAAATGCACAAGTTGAGTTAGTAATCTTTTTTAAGTGCACAAGTTAAGTTGGGTGCCATTCAGTGCTTTCTATTTATAGTTATAGAAAACAATGATCCTATATTTATGACACTTCTATCTCTTGTTACCAAACTGTCATTTTGAAAGTTTCTCTTGTATATCTATTTATAATAAGTTGCCTTGACCCGTTATCACTGTTGTTTTGTGGAAGTCCTTGTGTAAGGTCATGGTTACATTATGTTACGAAATCAAATACTGTGTTTACAGGTATATAAATTTACTGTCAGTTATAGTGAACTGTTCATATTTGTAGTGGTTGCACGGTGTATGACAGCGGGATAGGTAACGGTACATGACAGCGGGATAGGTAACAAGAAGTTTGATGCCTCAGGGCTCAATTGTCAGATTGTAATATGATAATGTCCATGTAATTAAATATTTCAACAAATCAATTAAGCAAAGTATGAGTTGATGGGTGCAAAAAATTTGCATTGAACTATGTTGATTTTCCTCCACTTGAAGGGTTACATGTAGTTAGTACTGCTGACTTGTTAAGATTATAGTCCAGGAAAGCTTGGAAAGCGAACGGGCCTGGCATGTGTAACTGAAAATCGTTGAAAAACAACTATAAACCCAATAAACTTCACATTGATGTGAGATATGTCGTACAAATACTTGTTGATAGACTTTGTCGTGCTTATCATGTTGTCTTACTTCTCCGGTGAAGTTTGATTGTGATTAATTATAAGATCAAAGTGTATTATAATCCTGAAATTTGCATTTTGCTATCTTTTTTACTAAAACTAGACTTTGTTGTTGAAAAACTTGACATTGATGTTGTTTTGCCTGGTATTATTTTACGAGAATGATCACCGTATTTGGGATGGAAGAATATTTCATTTAAATTCACATTTAATTGAAGAAGTTGAAAATTAATGGAATATTTGATGATGTTATCAATCAAGTTGTCAGGTGAAGCGAAATAAAGAGACAAAATGTGATATTATCGGCAGTATGTATTGTTCTGCGGCTTCGTGACTCACCGAGGGTTAGCCGGGACTGTAGTTGAAATCAATATTACATTTGTATGATACGGTTCTAGGTCACGTACACCACAATGTTTTATGTAAACAACTCTATCAAGGTCAATAACCCATGTACTGTTTTTGGACATTTTTTTCAGGCATCATATTATGAATGAACTGTCAAGTTCGACCATGACACGATTTGGAAGATAAATTACAGTACCGGTAATATAAATAGACCAAAACTAAAACATGCTGTCCATATTCTGGGTTGTCGATGATCTAGCATATCATTATCAGTATATAATACTGCATCAACAAGTTAGAATGCATATATAAATGAAATATTTCTGCACACAAATTTGTCATAATGAACAAGTTTAATGACATCCCCTGTTGCTACATGTAATGTTTGTACACTTGACTTGTTTGTTATTGAGAAAAGGAGAGAATGGTAAGGTATACTGTACACACAACATTTTGTGACCCAAAGTTAATACTTTTATTAAAAGTGTATCAAGTATTAGACTAGCTGTAGAAGTTTTTAGTTTTGTGAATGAAAATGTTTCAAAGTCGAATTTGATTCCCTTGCTATTGGGATTACTTAACAAAGTGAGCAGCCTGGCAGCTTCTTGTCAATGCTTGATATTAGGAGTTATAGCCAGTGTTTACTGTACAAGTATAGATTACTGGTTACATTTAGTTTGTTTTGTTCTCTACAATACAGTCAGATCTCGACGCTGTTTGTTTCCAAGAAAAATGTTGTTGTAACGAATTTGTCGGTATACTGAATTAATACAAAGAGCATTGTCTCCAAATTTTGATGTCAGTATAATGAATTTGTCAGTATATTGGGTGTCGTTATATTGAGATCTGGCTGTATCTAGTTTATTCTACCAAAGATTACAATAGCTTTAGTTTGAAACATTGACTTACAGGCCTCATTCATATGAGTTCATTTGATTTATATGTTTATTATGCATTTGAATACGTTATTTGTTCCTGATGTATTAAACAAAAACGTGCTAAGCTTTAAAGTAGTATAGATCATCATTTTGTGCCAAGATTTTAAGTCAAGCTTAATCCATGTGTTGTGGACGTGCTTCTCATAATTACTCATTGTTTATTTCATAGTTATTTAGTCATACTTAAGTCTCAATTTATTGTGAAATTCTACTTTGTTTTGTATATTTCTCTTGGGACGAAGACAAAGTTTACAATAGAACTTGGGTATTTGGACTGCATTCCTGCCTACTTTTGTTCCTATTTTATTTCCCAAATACCTAAGTACTATTGGTGAACTAAATCTAAGCCATGTTATTTTTGTTTGGTACATGAGATGATATATTTAGAAACCCCTGTTGTACTGCCCTACATCCCGAGGCCCTGTTTATAAAGGCTCACAGAAAGACCATGCATGCCTGACTGTGTTGCCTCTATGAATAATGTCTTATTATTATTACACCTTGTCAGCCCCAAATTCTTGGGACCCTTTTTTTTTGCCCCATATCCGAGGGACCTTTTGTCTGCCCCTTATCATGATTTCATGTTGTTCATATTTTTTAACATCCATTGGCCAGTTTACAGTATTTTCATTGTACTTAATTTTGCTCAAATATTTTCTACTTACCAAGAAATATTATGATAATCAATTTATGAACTTTATTACTTATCTTGGTACTTAAAGTTTATATTTTTATATTTCCTGATCTGACCCTCTGCATAATTAATACAGAAACATTCTATTAAAATATAGAACCGTATTGTTAGATCAGCAAATGCTGGAAAATCAATAGGTTTTTGTGTGGAGATTATGGTTTCATTTTCCTCGTCTTTAGGTAGATGTGGGTTATTGATGACAATTTACATGTATACAAAAATGAAAGCTTTAACAGTTAATTTGATTGATTTGAAGAGATTATTTTATTTGTAATTTTTGTTGATAATGCTTTATTTGCAAATCATTTGACATCATTTAAACATTGTTTTATGCATTTGATGTTCTAGCTCTCAAGGAATTTGTTATAGCATGCAGTTAATGTATACGTGTGTATATTCCTAAACATACTTGCATGCTTCTTTGAGATGTTTTTATGTTGAAATTCTAGAACACTTTGTAGAATATTCTAGAACATTATATAGACCATTCTAGAACATTTTTTTCCTAAGTGTCTCGAATAAGATATGTATACATATTTGCATTGTACAATTAAGCTTGCATTGTGATATTGTTTATATTATTGTAGATTTAGATTAACACGCCCTGTAAGATTTAGATTTACTCGCTGCATGTAGGAAACAGTGAGGTTGTTATTTGTTTCTGTAATAGTTAAATGTTTTAGTTTATGTACCCTGTATTTCCTGTGGTTTATGTTGTCGTTTTTTCAAAATATATATAGATTAATATATATTAATCGGATTTCATGTATAAACATGTATGGTATATTCAAGAATATAACAAAGTATGACTGTTATGATACTGAAGTGGGGGAGCATACAATGCTGGGCGTTTTATGTATATGTTGGAGCAAAATACACATAGCGAGTTTTATTATTTTGCATTTTAGCAAAGTACTGGCGAATTTGGTGCAGAATATTGCCGATAATATGTTTTCTTGCTTTGCCTAGTTCAATACTGTGGTGATCATGTAGAGTTATTGTATTATGTTTGACTGTTATGGTGGACTGTAAGGGGCATTTTTTGAGATCAATTGGTAATAGTAGCTCATGATTGGAGGGGAGGAAACTGTATGATGACTGAGTTTCCATGATAATTACGGAGATATTTACTTGCCTGGGCGTATGAGTATAGAGTTTTCCACCCTTTTCAATTCATTCTCAGTTGCGATATCAATATGATATGATAGACAGTGTTGTCATGTACAGATTCCTGGACATCTATTTCTTCCGAGAATAAAAATGGTATTATTGATAGATCAATGTTGATGTACTTTACTTAATGTAGATGTGTATTAGTTAGTTGATGTGTGGGATATATTCAGTGATACAGAATATTCAATATACTGATACAAATAATGGTAATAGGCAACAGTTATTTTATTTTTAGGTCTACAGACCTTTTTTTGAAAATTAGGCTGTCAGTAGGAGTGAATGGAAACATAACTAGGACCAATTTATCTTTCTTCTTATTTTTCCAATCCCTCCTCAAGACAGTAAAAGTTCTCATCAACCTATAAATAAGAAAAATCTGGCCTTACTAGAATGTGATATTCTTAAGCTGCCATTTTAACTAAGCCATGAATCAAGAGGTCCGTGTATGCTGCATCTATTCCAGCAACTGTGTCAGCATAATACAATTACGGTAATCAATATGCAATATATAGCAATATTCACATGTTGTCAACATGTCCTCATTTTAAGCAGGTTCACTGCATGGATTTGTCGTCTGCTTAGGTAATGTAAAATGTCTTATGATAATTATTCAGGTGCCATGTTTTTGAATAAAATATGTAGGAGGGTGCATAATTATGTAAAGTATGAAAATGACAACCTTGTTGATTTCTAGTACCTGTACATAATAAGTTGAAGAGGAATAATATTATTATGCATACATTTATCTTTTTGTTATGTATACTTGGTACAAGATATTCACTCAAAGCTTTTAGTCTTCATGTAAGTAATATGAACCATATCAGGAAGTTTACCTCAAGTTGTGATCACCAAATTCTGTAACAGAGCGATAATATAACCAAATGACATTACGTATCTGGCTGCAGAAACTTCAGGTGACTATGTCATCACTATTCTCTGTTCCTCTACAGCTCCATTGATTATCTGACAGCAATATTCCCTAACTGAGTGCTTACTAGCACTTGTGTCATCGGCCTCCATAATTTATGGACTTTTGCGGAACTAGTTTCTGTTAAAACTGGTTCTGATATTGACAGTTCGTTGCTGGTTACTGTTTTAGACTGGTTTCTGTCACCGACTGGTTTCCATTACAAACTGGTTTCTGTTACTCACTGGTTCCCATTACAAACTGGTTTCTGCCACCGACTGGTTCCCATTACAAACTGGTTTCCCTTACTCACTGGTTCCCATTACAAACTGGTTTCTATCACAAACTGGTTTCTGTCACTGACTGGTTTCCATTACAAACTGGTTTCAGTCACTCACTGGTTCCCATTACAAACTGGTTTCTTTTACTCACTTGTTCCCATTACAGACTGGTTTCTATCACCAACTGGTTCCCATTACAAATTGATTTCTGTCATAGACTGGATCCCATTACTGACTAGTTTCTGTCACTGACTGGTTCCCATTATAAACTGGTTTCTATTACAGACTGGTTCCCATTACAAAATGATTGCTTTCGCTGACTGGCTTCCGTGACAGACCAGTTTCCTAACAAAATATGACTCATGATAAAAGTCAATGTTTGGTTTTTGGGAAAAGATACATGTTTGATTTGTAAATAAAGTTACATCATGTGCCAATATATGGACTCCGCATTTGTTTCACTGTCCATTATACATGCAAATATTTAGTTGTTATGTTTGAACATTGTATAGAACATATACCGGTATATATATATATATTTACTCATTGATAATGTTGTTTGAGTATAACAATTCATTACAAATGTTTTGTACAAATTTGTTAGTCTGCCATGCGTGTCTGTATTGACAATAAATCTATTTGTTGAATTTTATGATCAATTGTTGTGATTTGTTCTCTCTGTTGATTATATAGCAATGGACATGAAGACCAACATCTGTCATCCAACACCACGGTGCTGTTTTATCAAAGCACTTACAGAAATCTTAAACTTACATGCAAATTCAAATTCTTTATACATTTGTAATGCTAAACAAATTTATTGAAATTAGGGACAGGTATGGTTTGAAGGAGTTCATTAACTGAAACATTATCAATTCATGTAGATCTATTACAAATTGTATTTGCTAAAGAATTACAAAGAATTTAAATTGGTGTGCAAGTTAAATGATTTCCGTAAGTGCTTTTATAAAACAGCATGGTAATTGGTAATGTGAAAGTAATTTTCACGGTCCTGAAAAATTTGAGATCATGTAGATCCTACTACCAGTAGCTATTGCAATTAGCAGCATCATACCGCATTATCCAGAGTAATGAGGTGTTATTTTACTGCAGAGATCTGATTATATTACCTTTTATTAGCATAGTATGCTTGAAGTGGAACACAAACACAAATCTACAGGATCGATAATGCACAATTTGCTTGTGGAAATCAATGTAGTAATGAGTATTCAAGAACATAGTGGTATGTAATAGTCATTGATGTATTCAACTGGAATGACAATAAGATCTATACAGTACCGGAATACAATGCAATCTAGTTTATGCCGAGCTTTCTACTGAAATATGGCAGGCATATGAGTGCCTCCACCCGTATTTGAACCCAGTTTAGAAGGCTAGCGCGCTAACCATTGAGCTACGAAGTCACTGTTTACCCCTACTGTCGTACTATAAATACATGTATCAGGGACGGATTCCGAATTTAGCGTTTTTCACCTAAAATATGCTCTGGCAATTTTAGGCAGAGTGTATGCCGTCCTCCCCCCCCCCCCCCCTTAAATCTGCCCATCTCAATAGCGGCAGAATTCAATAAATTTCCGCATGTACGAGGGTTGATCAACAATAAGTGGACAAGTGCTGCCATTTTTTTATGTGTCACTGTAAGTCGTTGAAACCTTACAAACATGAAGATAAATTTATTTCAAATTGATTCATCGCTGACCATCAATTTTTTTCCTATGGCAACGTCACTTGACGTCATGCGGCCCAAATTTTCATATTTTCCAACGTTGCGCGTAGCAAACAATGACGTATCATTCATGCGTTTGTAATATTATAATTTTCTAAAGGATGGATTATGAATATGCAATGATAAAACATTACATTCATTATTTTAAAAATATGTTTTAACGTCAAAACTCCGTTTAAGAGCTGTTTGCTTCGAAGTCTTTGTCTGAAAATGAGTGTGATACAGAAATCGGGCGGCAAAAATTTGTGTTGCGAATAAAATGTCATAAAATACCAATGACAATATTGCAACAACAAATATGTAATAGCATACACAACATGACTGTGTCTGTTTTGCATATTCTCTGACACGTAGCGATGTGAAATAAATGCCGACATGCGAATGGGTTATACGACGTCAATAACGTCAAATTACATCATAAACATTAATGTTGTCCCGCAGCTAATTCTTCTTATTGACATGCAAGTTGCAAAGAATAAACAATGATTTTCAGTTGACAGGTCTATGAAGCGTATCTGGTTGTACAGCTATTTTTTGAGAATCATTCAATGCGTTATACATTATGAATTGTGGTTGAATGAGTATGGATAATGATGTATGTTACGACGTCGCGATGATGTTGGGCCGGTGTAGCCATAGTGACGTTACGGCTTCTATGTTTTTTTCACCAAATATTTCCTTGGGCTCAATGTTTTTATAGTTATGTATTTGTAACACTCCAAACTATTACTAGACCGATTTTCCTCAGTATTGATCACGTAACAAAGATTTTAGAGCATTTTTCCGCGTATTTGTTGATCACCCCTCGTAAGTTAGTGGGAAAACCCAAATGTGAATTCCGGATTACGTGTATTGATCGGTGCACCAAAACTGACAATAACATCATTCCCTATAGTTTTATCCCCTGCTGAAAGCCAAGTGGCTAGTGGATATGGTAATGGTTGAAATCATTCTGTCCGACTCTTCTGTGTGCTAAATTTCTTATTGGATTTTGATGAAACTTTCACAGAATTACTGCTATGAGGTCCCCCACACAAATTTTCAGGATTTATTATTATTTGAGTTATGGCCCTTTGTTGATTTTTAGCATGACTTTTCGAAGAGCTATTGTCGTGACGGGATCGTCTGCATTTGTTAAATATATTGTCAAGAGTTTTTTTCTCACAGATAATTTGACCTGATCCTGGCCTTTATGCATGCATATATTACAAGGTTCTTGCATTGAATATATAAATTTCTGTGAGCAAATCATGCAATATCGGTCTTTTAGATTTGTGTTGGAACTACACCTTGAGCGTATTCGTGATACTTTCCGCTAATGAAAACATACAACCGGGGTTATAAATATAGATAATATATTAGCTGTTAAATTATGCTAATTGAAGGTCGAGAGTCATGTCAAATTCTCTGGACTATATCACAATGAAACTTGCTGTGTAGGCAGCCTGTGTGCAGACGGCACTTGCAATGGGAAGAATCAAGGTTACCACATTTTATTGTTGTTCTAAATACACGCACTGAGAGGTAGTATTGTACTAAATACAACCCAAACATTCTACAATCTATGGTCTATTTATATACAACCTTTAATGAAAATATTGACCTCAAGAGTGTTCAAAACTTCACTCCAGTACAAAATATCTATTTTGACTAAACTATAAATCTAGCATGAATAAATTACACTACTAAAACAAGCAAAAAACTGCCTATGTCAGCATTTTATACGAGTTAAAAACTTAAAACCATGTAGTGTAATTAACATTTACCAATAAAAGCATTTCAAATATAGTTTTCATGCTTCTAAATATTCAGAAATTATCAATATTAAAGTTTTTTTTCATATTGCAATTTATTGAGCAAGATCGAGTTATTCCAGGGTAAATATTGTATACATGTATTAGAATTACTGTTAATTGATTATCTCATACAGTCTCTATATCTGTATTGTCACACTTAGTACTTAGTCAAACCATTTCGACGCAATCTATACAGGGATGCCCGTATGTAGTGGCTGGACCGTCAGAATTTGAAGCAGCCACTTGCAGACAGCTTATCTGTCTAACTTAGTACTCAGTAATGCTCAACTGATATAACACTGAACTGATATAGCAAGCGAGGTTATTGACCTGACAGAAAAGAACCTCGCAGTTCATATGGGGTCGTTCACTTAAGGATTTTGTCCGCTGAAAAATATTCACCCACCAGAAAATCATTCTCTTCACCAGAGTATTCTTCATCCGAAACATAGTCTTGGAACTTGACTAACCACTGATGTATGAGGATGACAGAAAATATGGTAATTGATTTAATATGTGATTTGTAGAAATGTTTGTCTGGTACCAAATTATTTGCTCTTAGGCCTAAAATAGAATATTGTTTGTTTCCTCATCCCCTACCACCCGATTAAAAAGGGCCCTACCGAAAATATTTTATTGCCCAAATTGAAATAATATTTTTTTTATTAAAAATTGAAAATGATTTTTTTTTGTTTACTGGCTTCTTTCTTACTATTAAATTTAAGACTGTTGGTTTTCACCTTAGAGTTAATTCTAAACTTGATTTCATTATTTGTATTTTTTGGAATTGTTTCAGTATGACAGTTATTGGTTAAATAACTATCATACTGAAACAATTCCAAACAGTATGACAGTTATTGGTTAAATAACTATCATACTGAAACAATTCCAAAAAAATACTTTCCCTACATGTACCTACCTACCTGCTAGGGTTGGGAATGGGAAACCAAGAATATTTTAAGTTCGACCTTAGCCTATTATAATGTCTGAACAGTGAACACTAAATAGTAGGCCTAACACAGACTTGGCTTTTAGAAATAGCAAAATAGAAACCTAGATGCATGGTTCATGTGCTAAGTTTTCATACACACTGCATATACTAAGACAAGGTTCATAACTCTGTTATAAATCAATCATTCCAGAATATCAAAAACACCATGGCTATACACCCCTGAATCTGTTGACAACATACAAGTCCAAGCTACACCCCTGAATCTGTGCACAACATACAAGTCCAAGCCTTGCCCCTTGATGTGTGTACATGATTCAAGCCATGGCTTGGTTGTGTGCACATTATACAGGCCATGGCTACACCCTTGGTTGTGTGCACATTATACAGGCCATGGCTACACCCTTGGTTGTGTGCACATTATACAGGCCATGGCTACACCCTTGGTTGTGTGCACATTATACAGGCCATGGCTACACCCTTGGTTGTGTGCACATTATACAGGCCATGGCTACACCCTTGGCCGTGTGCACATTATACAGGCCATGGCTACACCCTTGGTTGTGTGCACATTATACAGGCCATGGCTATACCCTTGGTTGTGTGCACATTATACAGGCCATTGCTACACCCTTGGTTGTGTGCACATTATACAGGCCATGGCCACACCCTTGGCTGTGTGCACATTATACAGGCCATGGCTACACCCTTGGTTGTGTGCACATTATACAGGCCATGGCTACACCCTTGGTTGTGTGCACATTATACACAGGCCATGGCTACACCCTTGGTTGTGTGCACATTATACAGGCCATGGCTATACCCTTGGTTGTGTGCACATTATACAGGCCATTGCTACACCCTTGGTTGTGTGCGCATTAAACAGGCCATGGCTACACCCTTGGCTGTGTGCACATTATACAGGCCATGGCTACACCCTTGGTTGTGTGCACATTATACAGGCCATGGCTATACCCTTGGTTGTGTGCACATTATACAGGCCATGGCTATACCCTTGGTTGTGTGCACATTATACAGGCCATGGCTACACCCTTGGTTGTGTGCACATTATACAGGCCATGGCTACACCCTTGGCTGTGTGCACATTATACAGGTCATGGCTACACCCTTGGTTGTGTGCACATTATACAGGCCATGGCTATACCCTTGGTTGTGTGCACATTATACAGGCCATGGCTATACCCTTGGTTGTGCGCACATTAAAAAGTCTTTATTTCACTAGGCTAACATATTTACAATAAATGCAATCTTCCATATGGGCCTCAATATATTTACATACATGTGCATATGGGTACACTACATAAGGACAAGTTATATACAAATGTAAATAGCACAGAATTAAATTTATAGAAAATAGTAAGACAAAATTATTGGACACAGAACATGACACATGAAAATAACAATTTGTCTGTTGTATTGCATTGCTGAACTCTGGGTATTTCCATTTGATGTATGCATATTAAGTCTGGTGCTTGTACTGACTTAGGTATATCATTCCATATTTTTGGTCCCGAGTAAGCAAGTGATTTTCTAGAAAATTCAAAATTTGGTGATGGTACAAATAGTTCTTCATTTGTAACTGATTTTAGATTTCATGAACTTGGTTTAATTTTGTAAATTTTAGTTGCCTGATTCAACTTTCATACTGAAGTTCTGGAAGGTTCTGGGTCAAAGGGAGGTAATTCGACATATTTTAATATTTTAACTCTGTATGTTACTTCCCCTTACACAATTGTTTCATACATAGCATTTTTAAACATCTTCGAAGGCAACTCATTTTGTATTTGCAAATATTCTAACTTGTCTTTCTGTTTAACTTTGAACTGTTTTCTTCTTTGCTTTCACATCTCATCATAACAATTGAGCTTGTGAAAGTCACCGTGTAAAGTGTACGTCTAACTTTTAGAGTATTTTGTCATTCATATGTGTGTAGTTTCTACAAGTTACTGACATGTGACAATGAAATTATTTTGTGTATTATGTCACACAGGTATGTGTATACACGGGAAACTTCATATTTAATCACCCATGGACTCATTGAGTTTATATAAATACTTGTTTTGATTTGCGAAGAAATCGTGTTTCAACTGTCACATGATTTTACATGCACATAGTTTTATTATTGTGTTTCGCAAGCCAATTTTAATTGCAACATATACATATACATATATTGATAGCTACATATACAAGTAGTACACATTCACTTCGCAACCAAAGGGATTCGACCCGGTAAAAATATCCATCAATTATTAGTTTATACTAATTTATTTAAGATCGATTGTGAAACAAGTTTTTGCAACTTATATTAATCACTCTCGACACCTCATTCCTGATGTAATCCATCGCCACAAGGGTATGAGAGAAGAGAAGCCAGTTTCCCTTTTATGCTGAGCGTCTAGCAAGGGAATTTCTGGTACCATTTTTATTTCGTCTTTGGTATGACGTGGCCACGGATCGAACCCGAGACCTCCTGCACTCGAAGCGAACACTCAACCACTAGGCTATTGAGGAGGTGGTCCATCAATTCTACACTATAGGTATACCTATAGTTTAGTGATTTATTTTTTTAGCCGTGTGGAACCCCTTTGTTCCCAACGTCCCTAATACTATATCAGGGAGCAGTCTGTCAAAAGGTACAGCTTTTTTCTTAGGCAATTGAATTTCCTTTTCCTTGTATTTTAGGTAGCATAGCTGGTTATTTGAAATGGTATACCGTACATTATGTGGACGTTGAGCTGACTGCCAATTTGACCACGGTCTTGTTACAAGGTACACCAGCTCGCAGCACTCTTTTTGTTCATTGCCAAGTCTATGGAGTGCTTCGAGGTAACAAGGACTGATGTCTTACCTTTAACTCTATGTGTGATCTTGACCTTTGAGATGTTAACATGATTTTTGTGTGTGACACGTCATCTGATGGTGAAGAACCATTGTGCCTAGTCATTGGAAAATCCAATAGTAGATGACAAAATTACGCCATGCACTTAAAATTACTGACAGACTGGCATGGGGAACATTCAAGTCCCTACAGGTGACCAGTTTGGAACCAGTATGGAACTAATAAAATACAAACACAATATTTCACATTTCAACAAATTGTTTATTGCGACATAATAAACATGATCATTTGTAATAATACATATACAGATGTGAACAATAAAGTACATGTATATAAAATGTTTGACTATTTACAACCGTGTATTTCAGCTTGCAAGTTGCAACACATTATGAGACATACTCTACTGTACTATAATTTCAGCGTTAGGATATAATTTTTACCAAAAGCCGAAGATTTATCAGTAATATTCATGCTGATCTATACAGATGAGGCACTGGTAAAACAAGTAATTAAGAATTGCAAGCAATACAGAAGTCCCCTACCGGTTTGAAGCCATTTTCAATGTTTCTGTTGCCATAGCAACCACAATTTTTGTCAGAATCAAAATATTTTTAGACGTGCATAATCCCCTTATTGCCCCCTATCCACATATCAAGTTTCATAAACTAGCTTGGAAACTGTTTGATTTATGTCAGGATCCAGATTGTTTGACGGACGGACGGACGGACTGACAGACTGACTGACGGACGGACAGAGGGCAAACCTATAGTCCCCTCCAGTCAAAAACTGGTAGGGGACTAATTAACTACATGGAAACATTGGCAAATTTTTTAATTTACAAGTTTGCTTACGTTTCCTCTAGCGTAAATTTTGGTCTACCAATTAAGCTACAATGAAATACAACAATCTCTAATATTTCCTTACACTAAATGTCTAAATTTAAAACATGGTGCAACAAAGAGTCCATCTATTTTTTATGTTTTTATACAAAATTTTATTAAACAATTTTCAAAATTTTGTTTATTTATTTTCGCAGGAAACTGAACTTCAATTTAGAAATAATGTACGTAAGTCACAATTATTGGTACATTTTGGGTTTCAAAATGTTTCTTATTTGTATTCATGGAACCAAACAATAATGGATGAAACAGTATATGGATTACTGGTATTATGGGCGTTTTGTCGTCAATTCACAACAATTGCAACAAATCAAAATGACTTCACTGTAATAGTATTACACTATGATATAAAACAAATATTCTACACAGTTATAAAACAAGTATAAAACAAATATTTATCAACCGTATCACCATAGCAACAGCAAGAGGGCCCAAAGGGCCCTAGGTCGCTCACCTGTTATAGCAGTACATGCAAGACCTGTGATTTGACCTAGTGACCTAGTTCTTGGCCCCATATGACGCAATATCGCACTTGACCTAGATTTTGTTGAGATGATCACTCTGACCAAGTTTCATAAGGATTAGGCTAAAATTGTGACCTCTAGTGACTATACAAGGTTTTTCTATGATTTGACCTTGTGACCTAGTTGTTACACCGGATGACCCATTATCGAACTTGACCTAGATTTTGTTGAGATGATCATTGTGACCAAGTTTCATAAAGATTAGGTCAAAATTGTGACCTCTAGTGACTACACAAGGTTTTTCTTATTCTATGAATTGACCTTGTGACCTAGTTTTTGACGCCGGATGTCCCAATATCGAACTTGACCTAGATTTTCTTGAGATGATCATTGTGACCAAGTTTCATAAAGATTAAGTCAAAATTGTGACCTCTAGTGTCTACACAAGGTTTTTCTATGATTTGACCTTGTGACATAGTTTTTGACCCCGGATGACCCAAGAGTGATCACAAAAGCTCACTCGGTCACTTTGTGACAGGTGAGCTAAAAACACACATACTGGCTACAAAACAGTATTTTACCAATAGCAATCGCCTGACATGAAAAATGTAATGACATCATAACAGCGAAACGTTTTTATATTTTTAAGGTTTCGAAAACCTTGCTAAATAACAAAATGTTCTTTGCTCTGCTGCCATTGTGTGATTTTTTCATTCCCCCCCCCCCACCCCAAACAGTAAAATTTTTAAAACATTTCCTGTAAGCCTTAAAATAATGAAACTGTGATTTAACCCTTTTTCCATAGAACCTATATGTACCGGTATTAAAGTAAGTGACTAGTTCACACGAAAGGTAAAAATTAAGATTTTAAGGATCTTTGGAAATGGTATTTTAGCGTATTTACATTAGTCTCATTAATACCTGGGTAAATGTATAAATAATCTTTTTGTCTATAGTAAAACCTGAAATTTTCGCAAGGCCAAAATTCACAATTTTTAAACTTAAGATATTCCCACAAAGTCTGAGGTCATTGACCATTCTGACAGGGACCAACCGAATGACCACATACTTATGACTGTCTAAATCGATTGCAAACAAACAAATTTTAAATAGAACTACCTTCGTCGTAAACTTTTGTAAACTTTTTTATGTCCGATACATAGCATAAAAATTAATCCCTTGCGAAAATTTCTGATTTACAATATGTCAAATATCAATTCTTGATCAAAATGATTAAACAAGCAATATCATCATAAACCAACCTACTCTATGAACACAGGTGGATTACAGTATGTATGTAGTATGCAACAGGTGGATTACAGAATGTATTGTAGTATGCAGTACAGATCTAAAACCTGTCTCTAAAACAATCATACAGATATCAGTGTTGGGAATGCTCCAACCATTTATTTGGCAAAAGATGTTGTTGACGCTTATCAAGCTACTATGAACTAAGCAAACATTTGCAATATTTCAAATGGTGTAACAACTATAATTAAATTCTTTCATTGGTCAACTTAATTCTCGATTTACATAATAATATAATTATGTAAGTGTCTTGTGGCTGGTCAAACCTTCAACGCAGTAAATACCATTATTTCCATGAATGATTTATTTCATGCAATCAGCATTTATAAGTTAGGACTTATTAGTAAGTGCATGAATTTTGGAATCGTTATTCATGACACTGAAATTTTAACGAAGCTAATGAATTCAAGAGATTACCCCTTCATGGAAATATTGTCAATTCAAATGCTCTATATTATATCTTTGACAAAACTCTACGACACATGTAGATAATAATGTAGGTACGCTAAAATTGTAAATACCGTAATTGTCATTTATTTTCACATCCACAGTGGAATAATGTATGAATATGTGAATGAAAAACATTCCTCTCGACCAATCCTCTAAACATTATTGAGAAGGGATCACTTGTATCAAATACATCCATACATGTAGTATGTATGCACCTATGATAATTGCAGATCACAGGAATACCTTAAACAATGCAGCCTGCGTCATATACATTTAACACTTGAAGAAAGTGACAATTTTAACACATTGCTATTACAAACCAGTAAGTCAAGCATGTATACATGTATTCATGTGTAACAACTAGAATATATACCTGGTATCATAAAACTGGTAAACTATGAGCCCACTTTTCTATGGTTTCAAGAACTTAATATTTGTTTACCAGATTATGTGCATGCACATATATTTGTTGACAAAGAAATTTTTCTTTAAAGGTGAGACAACTACATGAAACTTTACATACATATATTTAAACAAAGCAGGACGAGTTAGCATCATTAATTTCCAACTACCAGCCATTTTAAAATGTATATAGTGGCCTTAACCTCTATAATCAATAAGAAAATGTTATCTGAATCTATAAATAGCTTTAAAGACTATAAATAGCAATCTTGGAATCTCTCTTCATTGGTTCACAATTGCATGGGAGGTTTGTCCAACATGTGTGCAGAAAATGGCAGATGCCTGTCTCATTCTGTTGTAAAGAGTTATTAGCTCAAATTTTGACAGTCAAAAAATTTATTTTACTATTCATATCACCTGACATGAATTTCGGACCTGTATTTTGAGTGGAAATAGTTTACAAAATGGTAGGTATTCCCGAAACCATAGGAAAGAAGGTGCGAGTAAATACCATATCTCATATGAGTGAATATACAGCATTATCACATAAAATATTTATACATTGTACTTCAAAACAGTTTTCTGAATCTGTAACATTGTGGCCGAGGAAAATAGGAATCATAAATGACGGCATTATAATATACACGTCTTTATAACACAGAATTAAGAGATATACTGTACCTTTCTGTAACATTGTTATGACTTAGGTGCAAACACAAAGAAGCCCTGTTGGTTGTACAGTTCAATGGGTCAAAACGTTAGTGAATTTCGAATTTTAGACATTTGGTGAACAGAATAGAATTATCAGCAATTTCTTTCTAATTCTTTGTAGAATTCTTCTTAAGCCAAAAATGCTAGAGGAAATGTAGCTTATTTTAAGAATTTCCGAAAATCGCCAATATTTCTTATATTTATAACTTAACCATTTATAAAGTACATGCTACAATCTAACATATATCTACCAATTCCATGTTATATACATGAACATTGTGACAACAAGCTGTAATAACAAACAATACATATTTAACAAGAGCTATCAGTGAAGGTGATAAATACCTCTGACACAGGTATGTTACCAATTGTATATCAAATTGCAAAAAAACTCACTGAAAATTCACCAGAGCACTACATACTACTGATACGCACAACTAGGCTAGGTACTGATAGCTTCAGTAATCACACCAATGGTGACTGGGAAACTATACATGTACTATCAGAATAAATACTACCAGTATAAATAGGAAACAAGACTGCATTCAATAAATGCATATGCCCCGGTTGAAGAGTTGTCCATAATAACTCGCTAAGTCAATCAGGGGCCATAATTCTGTTGAAATGTTTGATAGTGTTACATGGCGCTGACAATGTAAGGTGTTTATGATGGTAAACAAGTATACTAAGTTTGAAAACAATGCCTTGATGGACTTTGAAAATACTTGAGTTTCAACAACTTGAAATTTTGGTAATAACATTCATTTTCAATGAGATGTGTACGGAGCGACAGAGGGACAGGTAAATCACTATATGCCTCCGGCATACAAATAATATCAACATTTACCAGTGTGATGAAAAATGTGTGAACATCTATATACAGTAAATGAACTTAAGCAACAATAGGGAAAACTATTCACCCAAATAAACTTTATAAACTGAGTTGTAATTCATCAGAAAGTGACAACAATTTGTATTATACAAACATGACTACCGGTTTATTTCACCTTCATAACTGAAGAAGATGAAAGCTCAGTAACAATAACAACCAGATGTATAAATGAACAATAGTCGAAGATATGTACATGACTCACTATTGATGCAATAGTCTCCAAATTGAAGATCAGTAAGCTAATCTGTCTTCAAATTGAAGAAGCCTATGACTAAACTTGCCTTAAAATTGAAGAGGCATATGAGTAAACTTGTCTACAACGGGATGATGCCGGTGCATAAATTCATTTCTAGATTGAATAGGCATGTTACTAAACCTGTCCCAAACCTGCAGAGGCCTATGTGTAAACTTGTCTCCAAAGTGAAGAGGTCAGTGGCTAAATCCATCTCCAAATTGAAGAGGCCTGTAACTAAACTTGTCCCCAAAGGGAAGAGGCCTGTCACTTAACTTGCCTTCAAATTGCAGGAGGCTTATGAGTAAACTTGTTTCCAAAATGAAGATGCCTGTGACTCAATTTGTCTCCTAAGTGAAGAGGCCTTTGACTAAGTTTATCTCCAAACTGAAAAGAGGGGGCTAAACTTATCTCCAAATACAAGAGACTTGTGACTAAATGTATCTTCAAATAGAAGAGGCCCAGGACTAAAATTGTTTCCAAATATATACTTCAGATGATAAATTAAGCTTATCAATGTTAAAAATACTACATCAACAGCTGTAAACTTTTATCATAAGATATTTGTCAACAATTTAACAGTTTCAATGACAACTAGGATGACAGACGGGGCAAAATCTACATTCAGGTAAGGCAAGCTTGCAACCTTGCATCTCATATAGAAATATATACAAATAATTTATACAAAGTTAAAGTCTATGATGTTGAAGTCACTGTGTTGGGTTGAGGACTCGTGTCATAATCTTGTATAATTCTGTTTGCTTGTCGTACATACTGTTGTTGTTTATAGTAAATCTTCAATACACCTTTTATAGCAACAAATGCAACTCCACCCTACAACACGAAACAACAGCAATTATATCATACAGTCATACAGTAGTATTCAGCATAACAAGAGGCAAACCCTCATAAAAATATGATCATCAAAATTAATGGCCCTGGGTACTGTTTTATCAAAACACTAACGCAAACCTTAAACATCCTTATCATGCTCTTAAAAGTACAAATTGGAAATAGAAATGGATTGTAAGAGTTCATTTACCGAATCACTGTTAATATTGCAGATCCCTTAACAAAAATTATTATTTGCATGAATTTTTTTTAAGAATTTAAATGGACCTATGTTTGAGATTCTGTCAGTGCTTTGATAAAACGATACCCACCTCTCTTGATACAAAAGAACTAGACTAATACCTGGAAAATTTATATTTCAATTTCATAATTCAACAGTAATGGTTTCCCGTAATATACTACAATAATGTGGAGAAGTTGCCAGTTGTCTATGGGAGAGCATGTTATTACTGGTTGAGAATTTCAGGAGAACAGGTTACAGACAGGGCAACTGGTCACCATTTATGTTTTTATAACGATGATTGCATGTCGTTAACAAGCTACATGTGAGCGTAGTTTATATTGGCATTTGAAATCTAATCATTTTTATTACTTACTAATAATGTTCGTTGAAAGTTTGACGTCACATTTCCAAACAATACTTTACCAACAGTTGTAGCAATTGTTGGCATTATAAGAGCTCCACATAACATACGAGTGATTTCAATAGGATCTGACATGTTGCTTGTCTCTGCTGGTATACGGGCAAGATGGGCACTCTCTGTCATATACAAAATAAAACATAATGAACGTTCTGTTAATACTAGCATCTGATTGGTTGTTTCTGTAAACACTAGCATCTGATTGGGTGTTTCTGTAAACACTAGCATCTGATTGGTTGTTTCTGTAAACACTAGCATCTGATTGGTTGTTTCTGTCAATACTAGCATCTGATTGGTTGTTTCTGTAAACACTAGCATCTGATTGGTTGTTTCTGTCAATACTAGCATCTGATTGGTTGTTTCTGTTAATGCTAGCAACTGATTTGTTGTTTCCGTTAATACTAGCATCTGATTGGTTGTTTCCTTCAATACTAGCATATGATTGGTTGTTACTGTTAATACTAGCAACTAATTGGTTGTTTCCATTAATTCTAGCATCTGATTGGTTGCTTCCGATAATACTAGCATCTGATTGGTTATTTCTGTAAATGCTAGCACCTGATTGGTCGTTTCTGTCAAAAATCTCCTCAGTAGTAACTAAGGAATAGTATGAAGATTAACTGGTAGGGTAGTTCTGACTTAAATACTTAGATTTAATATTTAATATATATTTACCATTTGGGAAGAGATATTTGAGGAGTGAGAATTTTGGTGAATGTTTCCTCCATAGTTTGAGAATATAATCTTCCCAGCGAATCATTTTACCAAGGATTAACATAGAAGGGATCATTGGTAGACCAATCAGAAGCACCAAGGGATCAGATCCCTCCATTACACTCAACCCTTCTTTGTGACCCAGAACCTGAAAATACATAAGAACAAACATGAGTAATAGTACTGGGTGGTGTGAAGATTTGGTTGCTGTTGAGTCAGGATCGGGGAAGTTGAAATGATGAGTTTTTACTGTAAGGAAATGGTTAAGTGAGACTACCAGCGTTAATGTTTATTCCTGGTCTACCCGATCTTATAACATTGTATCAAAATATGTATCTATCAGTGTACAAGCTGACTGGACAGTTTGAAGTATGATATACCATCACATGTCCAACACATCTGTCTACACATACCGTGTGTATAATGTAAAATCATGTCCGACACATCTATCTACACGTAATGTATGTATAATGTAAAATCATGACACGCACATCTATCTACACATAATGTATGTATAATGTACAATCATGAACCATTTTGTATAATGCTGCATGATGTAACAACATCACTATGAACATGCACCAAGGATGGATTCATGTACTGGCTACAATGCTGATCGTTTCTTTAGATATATTTTTAAGTCCCACTGATCAACAGTATTTTTATCATATTATTGAGACTACCAAGTCACATTACCCTGACACTGGGTGTACCATAAGTTACCTGGAACTAACTGTGCTCAGCATCAAGCAAGGCAGATTTACCAGGACAATTTTTACCAGCTTTTTACAACCTTGATAAGCCACAGCCTGGGATTGAACCGGATACCGGTTGCACTGGAAGTTAACGTTCTACCACTAGGTCATTTAGGCGGATAATGGTAACTATTAGACATTTAATTTAGATGTTGTTAGAATGTGGTGAAGTCTTGGATTTGAATGTATGACCAGGTACATTGTACATTAGGGCTGCGTATCGGTTAAAATGATCGATACGATATTTGTATCGATACAAAATGATCGATATTCGATATATCATTTGATATTTTGTTTTGACAGTAAACGATCAAAAAGCTGTATAGGCACTTGCAGACTTACAACATGCATTCAACTTACGGAACATAATCACGTCAGGCTTGAGATATGTGATAAACAACCTATTTATACATGTTTAAATTGCATGAGTAGTTTGCAAAGCAGAATCTTGTTTGAAAATTAGATTCACTCGGACATATGCTGCGTCGACGACCTGACCATTTTGAGACGAAACAAGTAGACTACCGAAAATTTAACTGAAAATAGGGATTTTGTTGTGTATTTTGTTGATCGATGTTTTGACAGATACGGACACGTTTGGTACGATGTATCAATCGAACGCAAAATACCGGTATTCGATTTATATCGGAAACCGGTACGCAGCCCTATTGTACATGTATATATCTACCTAATACATACAGCACAAGAGGGTCATAAAATGAAAATTTTATTAAACAAGCTTTCAGAAACCAGCATAGTCATATATATTAACAAGTCTTTTTTATTAGTTTTTTATTGCCTTTTTAAAGAAATAAATAAATAATTCACAAACACATAAATTATGTAATATTTTTTCATATTTTAGAAAATATGCCATTAGTCCACTAGAAAATCAATGACAAATATTATGATAGTACTATGGATGACATTCACATTTATGATTCCGAGACATCACAAACAGATTATGTAATATTTCTTCATGTTTTTAGTAAACATGCTAATAGGAGTTAACAAGATAATCAACGAGGTTAATAGTAATACTTTGTGTGACATTCACATCATGAATCTATGACATCACACCTGATAAAACTTGTACTAAACGTGATGATCTGACACAAATAATGTCAACCAAAACTTATCATAGATAGTAATTGTGTATCACCAGTTAATCATACATTGCATCTGATCATGATGTAATGGGAGATCTAAGTAAAGATATATTACTGACTCCAATATTATGTACAGATGTTTTACATTTTTTATTCGAACTGATTTCTAAGAATAAGTCTAAATTTTGCCATATCAAAACATGTACCGGTATATAGTATCATTAAGACCTGATTTAGTCGATTTACTACAATCATTGACTCCAATATTGTACAGGTAACAGGGATGTTGGCCTACGGTTTTTTACATCTCTCCAAAAATACAGAGGTTATTTCAAATCTATTACATCTCGCTTGCTCAGAATGAGAAGGTGCCACTTACGACCTTATAAGACTCATACATATTTGAAATATGCATCACAAGGCGCTTCTTATGAGCCTATTTTCTTGAAAATTCGGAACTGGTCATGTTGACCAATTTGAAGTTGAAAATGCTTGTTTTTTTCCATATGTAAAGAGTAGTTTTCAGACAGTTTTCTTGTTTTCTCAAAATACCGATTTTGTACTTACAACCTTCTCATTCTAAGCCAGCAATCTGATCATACCCGCATTGAATATATGATCAGATATAATACAGTCAGGTATCGTTACAATGACACCCGATATATTGACTATATCGTTTAACGACACCAATTTGACGGGAACAAATTCTATACCACATTATTCTTATACATTGTAACAGAATATTCATATACCGACTCTGAATTTGGTCGGACTTTATTAGGAGCTCTCTCATGACCTTACATACTATTGTATCATGACTTAAATATTACTTTTATTTTATTTTAATAATTTCATATTGCTCATTTTGCTGAATATGTCATCAATTTTATTACATAATAAATTATGTATGCATCATGAATTGATTTCTATAAACCTTCTCTCAATAAAAATTCTAGTGAAATTCTGTATACTGACATATTAGTTATAACGATATTTTGCTTGGGAACAAACAGCGTAGTTATATGGAGACCTGATTGTAGTATGTGTGCATGTTGATGTCTGATACATAACAGTACATATATTATCTACGGGTAATTCAGACACAGTATCAACAACTTTATCAAGTTTATATACATTAAGAAAATTTATTTATCTTAATTGCTATTTTTAATAACTGCATTACATTCAAACCTTCCTCAATACTTTATTATTATCTGATAGCAATATGTATAATATATAGAACATGTTCACAATAATAAATACCTCAAAAATATGTTTGTTTTTATGGGATTTTACATCATTTATTTCAGTTATTGTTCAGTCATATACAGGGGAAAATTAACCTTATCAGTTTTGCTCCACCCCAAGCAATGGAAAACTTCTCCACATGTGGAGGAAATGGCCATTGCTCCACCCCAAGCAACTGACAACCTCTCCACATGTGGAGGACATGGCCAAGAACCAGAGAATCACAATTGAACTGCCAGTGACATTCCGGTAATCTACCAAGTAAACAATCAAATATACTAGAGATGTTGTCTTTATTTAATACATACAGATTGCTATATATGTATGTCCAATACAACATATGGCATACCTGGTAAACATGTATACATCAGAATTGTACCTTGGATAATAAACACAGATGTTGTCCGTATCACGATTTGCTTATACAGCTCTTTGTCTACGCCATTGTTAAACAAACGGTTCAACAAGAGATGTTTGTAAAACATGTATGCCCCCATGGCAGCCCAATAGTCAGAAATGGTAAAGGTCACAGTGACCTTGACCTTTGACCTACTGACCTCAAAATCAATATAGGTCATCAACTGTTAATGATCAACCTCCATGCAAATTTTGAAGATCCTAGGTCAAAGCGTTCTTAGAGTTATTTAATGGAAAACATTTGATATAACCGACAAGACAGACATGTGCAAAGCAATATACCCCCTCATCAAAGATAATGATAAATACCATAAAAGACATAGCATACACATAAAGCATGATTATGATTGTTGGGAGCAGTGGTCTAGAGGTAGGACGCCCGCTTTGAGATCGAGAGGTCTTTGGTTCATTCCCGTCTGTACCACACCTAAATTTCTCGGAGCAAGACCCACAATGGTCCACTCAACCAAGGTGTGAATTGGTACCTATGAGGGTGGTGTTCGTACATGTTTGATATTCCTGGATGCTGTATCTCAATGTTGGCTGTACACCCACCAGGAGAGAAATAGTCTTCGCAGGGAGACTCAAACGCAGGTTTCCTTAGGTAGCCCAATGACCAGGGGAAGCCGTCAAAGGGTGGCTGAAAGCCTGAATTGCTCAAAGCGGCCCTAGAAAACTGACGACTTAATTTATTAGATTTAATGGAATTTTTCTTCAGTGTCAACTTCTATCTAGGTATTGGTATTGGGACTGTGACCTTTTGTTGAAAACTATTCAGTTGCATGAATAGTATCATACTGTGGATTGAAGATTTTCAGCATAGTACCATCATCTGACAGAATACTAATTCAGACAATTATTTTCCAATCAATGCATCTAGTTATCTCCCTTTCCATTGTTTTCTTACTTCCTAGTACCACTAATTATATCTGACATTTTGCTGTAATAAGCTACCAGATCAATACTAGTTATTAATCAATATCAATCATGATACTTTTAATTATTGTTCTATGTACATGTTGCTGGTGCCAGATGTCAATATATGGCCCTGTATATGAATAACTAAAACACACTAATGAACATCATTAATATTCATTCTGCAACAGATGTTTGTCACACAGACAGTATGCATATTCATTTCTTGTATGAATATTAATATTTGTTACACAAGTCAGCATTATCCTAGTAGAAGTATAATCATGTAAGAAAAAATTTCCAGTACAAAGAGGCCACAATGAAATACATGTATAAATTGTATATATTAATTTATATACATGTATAACTATATTATTCATGAAAGCCTTGAAAGGTAAAATCTTATTATAGACTATAGTGTCACACCTATTGAAAGGGCCAGCCAATATGAACTGTGAGACACCTATCTGCCATGCACACGGCACTTCCCGAATCCCTTCTCTTATTGCCGGGCGTCTGGCAGAGACTAGCTGGTGGCTCACCAACAGACTGCATCGGTTATAACCCAGCTTCCGTCTGGATATTCAAACCTTCAATCTCCCGCTTCCAAGGTGGATGCCCTTACCACTCAATCAAGATCACAGTATATAAGGAAGGATAACGCCATAATAAAGCTGTAAGTACAAGAACCTCATATTCACAGGACTCTAAGTATACAGATTTCATGACCATTCATCTACACTTAGAGGCACTTTGAACACTACCTTTTGAATTTTCTGCATATCTCAAAAATCGTTCAAGGTAACTTTGTCAAATGTTCAAGAAATTGGGTTCAGTGTATCTGCTTGTTGCTACACAAGTCAATTTACAGGCCTGGTAATTAGCAATCATTCTAAGGTCTGAAAATCCCAGTTTCAAAGCCTGAAACTCAATTTTTCAATATAAACATAGAAGGAAAATTCAGAATATAAAACCTGAAATCGGGCACAGGCCTGAGAAATACCAGGCCTGATTTAATACAGATTTCTGTGCATAAATATTAGCAGTAAAAGCCTAAATTACGGTTAAAGCATATATACGGTAAACGCATAAATTACGTAACCCTGCATTTCAAAAGTAACCAATTAAACAGCAAACATATTAGGCTTAAATACTGTATTTGAAATTAAAGGTGCTGCCTCACAGATCGGGCTAAATTTTTGTATGGCATAATTTTCCTACCTAACCAAGTATTCATATAATAGAAAGCCACTGATGGTTGCTTTATGAAAGATTTATGGCATATAAGCAATTTAAATCACTCTTGGTATTTTTCTGTTTGAAAATATCGCAGAGTTTCCTTCCAAAATGTTCTGTGAAATATGTAATTCACACATGATCAAACTGTAACTTCAACAAACTACAGTCAACTCTCGTTATCTCGAATTTCACGGGACCGTGGAAATTACTTCGACATAACGAACATTCGAGATAGAATTTTCGGCATCGAAGTTGCAAGTTTTCCAGTTTCTGTCATTTTACGCCGCCATATTGTTACGGTCGTAAGAACGACATATTCGTGAGAATTGATTGTTGTGAAATTTATGTACATTTATTCCTCCTCGAGAAAATGCATTTTATTTTAATTATTATTTTTACAAACAATTGTTCGAGATGACATGTTTATTAATGTTAGTACGTAACCAGAAGCTTTATGACATGTTTGCGCAAATTGTTGCGCGAAAATTACAGGTAAATCGAAGATTTCAGACTGGCGAAGTGTGAAAAACATTCGACGCTAGTCGAATACGATCAGACTTGAGATGAACAATAGATTCAAAGTGCAAATTGGTTAATCGGGACCAAAAAATAATTCGACATAACGAAAAATTCGAGCTGAATTCGAGCCGAAACTTCGAGATGGGTCTCGAGATTTCATATAGACAAAGAAGGAGAAAAATCGGGACTTGAAAAAAACTTCGACATAACGGAAAATTCGATATAAGCGAGTTCAAGATAACGAGAGTTGACTGTATAGCCGAACCATCTTTGAGGTATTTGGTTTGTTTCGCAATTCGTTTTCATCAAATGGAAACAAATTTCAGGCAATTTAAGTGATAGTAGTGCTAATTCTATAGGGTATTAATACCCTATAGAATTTTGGGTGTAAAAATGATAAATTACTACAAAATGCTAATGTTTCCCAAGTTATTTTTTATGTCAATGTGGTTGTTTATGGCATATACAGGAAACTATACCAAAATTACATGAATAGTTGACAATTTAATTTTATTTTTGCAATACACCAATACGTGAGGCAGTCCCTTTAAATGAGAAAAGTAAAGTTCATACAAAAAGTTGCCTTTTCTTGACCTGCATATAACTGAGTCAATGACCGATATTTCAGGGGAAAACATCACAATATGTTACACAGATTATATGATAATATACTTAGTGTATTTCATAATACCCAAACATGAGCCAGGCCAGAATAAATAAATTCATATAATATCATCCCAGTCTAGTCAATTATTTTCATATACTAATTTTTTTCTTTTTAAAAACAAACAATAATAGTGTTCAAATGTTTTAACTTATGAGTTTCGCAATGGTGAGGTTACAAATATTTGTTTGTTTTTTCATGTTCAGCAACCTTTTTTAACAATTCTACATTAACTTTTCAATCACTTACGGTAATCATTCAACCTGTTTTCCTGGAATAAATTATCAACCAGTACTAACTTGCTCTTCCACAAGTAACTGACAACTTCTCCACAGTCATGTGGATGACATGATCTCAGCCAATGCCATGGAAGAACATAATCTCCCCGACCCAATACAGGCGGAGACATAAGTGCTCTATCTACTGAGTGCTCTATTTAATAGGTGGATAATTAGATAACAAACAAGCAATCTGCAATATTGATATATACAGGCAATCTGCCATATTGATATATACAGGCAATCTGCAATATTGATATATACAGAGTACTATTTCATTTGTTCCTCACTAAATCTTTCTGTTACATCACAAAATCATGAAAATGCCATATTAAAATGAATACATTTAGACCTTTATCATATTAAAATGCATACATCTATACTTCCTCCTGAACAGCACAAATTTTCAATTTTGATCAATCAATTGTAAAATGAATCCAACCCGGAACCATATCATCTTTTCTGAAGCAGGAAATAATAAAGCAATACCCTGGTGCATTTCATGTGTTAATTCTCTGTTGTTTGCACAGACTCGTCAATTTTCTATACTCCTGTCCTGTTAAATATGTTACGTCTTTAAGATGTCTGAGCTTATGGATTTGTGCCTTAAATAATGTGAAGTTATCAAAATATGCACATTGTATATGCTTGGTTAGGCTTTACAGAGATATTAACTATAGAGCTTCAACTACTTTACATGTATATAGATTTTCCAACACAACACAATCAAGGGCCGTAACTCTGCATTTAGGAAGTCAATGAAATCAAAACCAAGAGGACCACATCGCTCTAAATCATTCACCGGAGATAGTTTTGGCTTGACCTGTTGGCCAAGTATATTGTGACCCTGATAATATTCAAAGTATGACAAATAAGGTCATGAAGATATTACCGGTAGGTAACAAATCATACAGATTTGAACCCTTTCCTCCATTAAGCTTCAGTACCCAGATAAGACAGTAGGTAACTGTGTACACTATCTTCATACTGGATGTTTGAAAATAATTGGTAGATCATATATATAAACACATATGCCTAGAAGTCTAGTAAATATGTTAAAATGTGACTTATAGCAATGGGACCCATGCCTTAAAATGCGTCTCTATGAAGTACTATTAAGTGAATATTCACAGAGTCAGAAAGTGAATGAATTTTAAATTTTGGTCATTTGGTGTGCAGAAAAACTAGCGATTGATATTTTTCTTACAAGACTAGAATTCTTTGTTGGGCAAAACTTAGGATAGAGAAACTATTAGTGAATTTTGTAAATTTGCAAAATTCACAATTATTCCACGTCACCATGTTAATCATTTATACAGTAAAGGGTTAAATAAGATAAGTCATAGACACCATCTTACAGCAGAATCACTGTTTGCACAGACCCAGTACTGAAATAGTCCAGTGTCCATCTAAATTACCTTAATTTGAATGGGAAAAATGTCTGTGAAAACATACTGGCATTATCAGTGTCACAGAATGATTGAATTAAGGCAGCAATAGACAATTCTCGGATGAAATCAATGTCACTTGCAGATTTATTGCATCTCAGCATCTTATACAGACCTGATGATTGTGTATGGGAAGAGTGCATTATGAATATAAATGAGTCGCATACAGACATGGTGAGATATTCCAGTCATATACCACAGCTTACTGAAACAGATTAATATGGATGTAGCGAGAAATATTTGTGGTCGTCATGGAAAAAATTAATCACCACTATGTCTACACGCTAACAGTTAGGAAGTGCAGCAAAAATAATGTTCACAGTCAATATCTATGAAAATGTCTAACACTTTTTGCAATTGCTATAACTTTTATAAAATAGTGCAATAACTTGATATATTGCATTAATCTGCCTGGGATATAATGCTAATAAACTGTAGTGTGTTTATTTATCATATTGTCATTTGAGTTTCAACTAGAGCTGCAGTCATTCAGCAGACTAATATACCCCTGCCAGCTTAGGGCCATAATTCTGGCCAAAATAATAGCAGTGTAAATTATTTCCTACATGCATATCTACATGTTGAGGTTGTTTATCTGTTAAAGTTTGAAGGAAATCCTGTCAAAACTATAGGAGGAGTTGCGTCCACAAGTACTGTTCACTATATAATTTTATGACATAGTGCAGAAAAGTACAAACGGCCATAATTCTGGCAAAAATCATTGCAGGGCAAAGTTTTTCCTTCATACACATCTACATGCCAAGGTTGGTCATCTGTGAAAGTCTGAAGGAAATTCTATCAAAAATGTAGGAGGAGTTGCGTTCAAAAGAATTGTTCACTATATCCTCTTTTCCTAAGGTTTCAGCCACTTAAGAATCAACATCCTATGTTTGCCAAAATATGTTTTTGCAAGCTTGAAAAATGTTTAGAGTGTTATAGTTCGTCTTTTATCTTAACAAATTGACCAAATTATTTGGTCTGGGTAGTCTATTTGTAAAAATAAAGCTATTTAACTGACAAGGGGTAGGTTTGTCTTAATTTTATAGTGTTTCCTATGGTTTCGGCCACTCTAGTTGAACGTCCAAGAAATTGTATTTTTTGAAGGATTCAAAGTGAAATATTTTTAGTTAATGTACATTAACATGTCAACTAATGTTTTACATAAATTTATTTACACCCAATGCCTGCAGAGAGTGAAGCACACTGTTTTTTTAAGAGGCCAACAAAAAAAGTCAAATTTTTTCTACTTTTTGTTACAAAATCACTTAAAACGGCATAATTACATAAAAATTGATTCATGAACAATATTGGGAAGTGTATCATAGTTTTTTCATGCAATCCACATACTGGAGTAAAAATTTCAACTCTTTGGGCTATATTTTTCAAAATAAGGGGGTGGCTGAAACCATAGGAAAGAAGGATATATTACATAGTGAATAAAAGAACAAAGGGACATAATTCTGGCAAAAATCATCTCAGTGCAAATTCTTTCCTTCATGCACATCTACATGTCAAGGTTGGTCATCTGTTTAAGTAGGAAGGAAATTCTGTCAAAAATGTAGGAGTTGCATTCACAAGAATGTTTCACTACATATTTACAAAATCAATAAACGAACAAAGGGCCATAATTCTGGTAAAAATCATCTCAGTGCAAATCATTTCCTTCATGCATATCTGCATGTTAAGGTTGTTCATATGTGAAAGTTTGAAGGAAATCCTTAAAAACTGTCGGGGGGTAAAAACTTGAAAGTTTGGATTGATTAACATTTTCAATTGGACAGACAACGGAAGAACAAACAATCACCATATGCCATCAGTAGATACAGGGGCATAATAATTATGTTCAATATTACCTTGCTTAAAGGTACAATAATCATCAATAATAATATAACCGGTATACACAAAATAGCATCCAATCACATGACCTGATTGGTCAATAAAACTCACATATTGACCATCTACCAGGTGGTTAACATAGATCACTATCACATAGAGAATATAAACAACATAAAACGTGCTCACCATCATATAACAATGAGGATTATTATATGTGAATGTCAATAAGATATTTTATGTAAATGTCAATACAATATTTAATGTGAATGTCAATACAATATTTAATGTGAATATCAATAAGATATTTAATGTGAATGTCACTAGAAATATCAAATGTGCAGGTACCGGTAATTAAGATGTTTACAATTAAAGTAATGAAATAAAGGAGGAAATGATAACAGTGTTGTCATCAGGGGTCCTACTGAGGCATAATGCCTAATCCTGAGAATAAGATGATAAAAGACCATAACTTAGTCCATACTTTGAATTCTTTGATTAAATAACTTTTATTTTCAGCAGAAATGTTAATTTTTTCAAGTGAAGCCAATCTGAATTGCTAAAATATTGGGGAGAAGGCTTGTTTTAAATTTGAGGCAGTCAAAACAGGTACCGATTATGTTAACTTAACAGGCCACATTACACTGTATGACAGAAAAAAATGTCGAAAACTGTGTAAACCTGATTACATTTTGCTTAAAGCTGTTTCAAGTCCCAGTCTTCAACAGTATTTCAGCTAAATGGAGACTACCCAGTCACATACTGGTCATCCTGACACTGGGCAACAGGCAGATTTCATATCTAATGCTGAATTAAGCAATGGAGAAATACCAGAAACATTTATAACACTTCGGTATGACTTGGTCTGGGATCAAACCCGATACCTCTCGCACTCGAAGCAGAGGCTATCAAGGAGAATACAAAACCTGATAAAAACAAACAAGGGATTTTTACCTGCATCACAGTGACCGCTCCATATGTAACCATAGTCCAGTATAACGATCCAATAAATATACCACCAGCAGCAAATGGACATAGTTTGTTGACGCAACGATCTAACCCTTCCATGATAGATATCAGTGCACCTGAATATACATATATCATACATATAACAACGATCTAACCCTTCCATGATAGATATCAGCGCACCTGAATATACATATATCATACATATAACAACGATCTAACCCTTCCATGATAGATATCAGTGCTCCTGAATATACATATATCATACATATAAGAACGATCTAACCCTTCCATGATAGATATCAGGGCTCCTGAATATACATATATCATACATATAACAACTGATCTAACCCTTCCATGATAGATATCAGCGCTCCTGAATATACATATATCATACATATTTCATACATATAACAACGATCTAACCCTTCCAAGATAGATATCAGCGCACCTGAATATATATATATCATACATATAACAACGATCTAACCCTTCCATGATAGATATCAGCGCACCTGAATATATATATATCATACATATAACAACGATCTAACCCTTCCATGATAGATATCAGCGCACCTGAATATACATATATCATACATATAACAACGATCTAACCCTTCCATGATAGATATCAGTGCTCCTGAATATACATATATCATACATATGACAACGATCTAACCCTTCCATGATAGATATCAGCGCACCTGAATATACATATATCATACATATAACAACGATCTAACCCTTCCATGATAGATATCAGCGCACCTGAATATACATATATCATACATAATTATAACAATGGAGAATATCATACAATTTAGCAGTGTTAACTTAGAAAGCATTAACAGGGACCTATCTAAAATGCCCTGAACCGTGAACAATAGAAGACATCACCAAGCCACAAATAAACATGTACAGTTTCATGATCCTAGGTACAAGCCATTTTGAATTATTGAGTGAAAACTATTTGGTTTTGAACTTTTCTCACTAACCAACATGTGCAAAGCAAATTCCACCTCATCAAAAATTGGGGGAGGGGGGGACTTAATAAAAATCACACATGAATACTCAAGTAACCTATAGCTTGCTGTGTCAGACTGGAATGTACAAATAATGGTTATTTGATGCTAATTGATTAAATATTCTCACTTTCTAGTCAATTTTGTCTGTCCCATATTAATACAAAATTTGCCATCAAAAACTGCTTTAATGCAGATACAATAATCATTCCATGTACACAGACTGGGGGGGGGGTAATATCATTGTCAGTCAACTATATCAACTTTATTCAACATCAGTTTGAAAGTATTTCACACAATTTCTATCAATTTAAATAAGTCACAGTGCATTTTAATTCAAACTACAAAATGTATTAGTACTGCAGACTTGGTGTTTTCTACCCTATTCGAGTATTGAATATGATGTATTATTGTCATATTAATGATTAATCATTATTGTGGCTGATGTTGGGTGATCACTTTGTTAAATATTCAAACAAAATATAACAATATTGACATTTGTTTGAATAAATACCCTGAAAACTTGATACTAATTACCAGTAAAATCAATAATAAAATATAACAGTGAACATCCATACTGTAAACTATGAATTACTATGCTATCATCAAAAAAAAAAAAAAAAAAAAAAAAAAAAAAAGAAGCCTTCTGGGCGAAACGTTGTAGTCTAATGAATATACATTAAATGTTATTCGTGTTTGGTGGTTTCTCTCTATTTTCGATATATGCTATCACCCAAATCTTTCTTAAAAAGGGGCCAGGGTAGGTGCTTTCATTCTTATGGTCAAAATGATCATTCATTATCATTTTGGCAAATTTTCTACGTAATCAATTGAGTAATGTTTTGAAACCAGATAAGAACACTCGATCATGATGTTTTTAACAGTTGGATGGCTTACAAACAGAGGGATGATAACCTAAGAAATTGGTATATATGCTAATCTTACTGAAAGATACTGTATAACTGAAATATGGCCCCTGGGCTGAATTTAAGTCAAAACACAGCCTGAACCCTGTATAAATGTTCCCACTAAGTCCTGCAAGTATATAGTGCTTAACCATCCAATAGGTATGCATTATATCAATGATCCTAAGTTTTTCCTTAATAACTTGATTAGAGGGGGTGTGTGATAATTCAGGGAAATATGGTAGTTGTATTGTACATACCGAGCCGAGGGAACACAATAATATACTCTGTGTTACACTGCGGACAAGCCACCTTGGTATTACTGTTTCCTTTCTGTTTCTCGTCTATCCATCGTTGTAGACATATTTGATGTACCCACATTGTGGTACCACGACAACGACATGGTTTTACCCACGCTGCTTCACGATCATCTTCGTCCGTAGCAAAACACACCCAACAGGATCTGTAATCATTAATATACATGCACAATACATTCAATTTACCTCAAGCTAGATGATGTCAGGGCTTTTTTTCACTATATACGAGGGGCCTATATAAGGCCCCTTCACAATTTCCTATAGGCCCCTAAAGACTCCTTCACAATTAGAATTGGCGTCTTGGTATAATCAACTTCACCACAATGCACGAAACAATCCAAACATAAATAACAATGATATATTCCTGTACTGGACTTGATATGAAGTATTGTATCATAGATAAATGCATGTTTGGGACAAGTGGACCAAAAATTACTTAACATATGAAAAATTTTATTTCACAATTTGGTGATTTATCGCGCTTAGTTTTTCACAATTTTGAGAATTTTCACGCTAAATTTCACAAAACAAAAGGGCTTGGGCCTCTTCACAATTCAGTGAAAAAAAGCCCTGGATGTAAACCAATGAAATTCTTGAACTTTTCCTAAAAACATTGAAATTATTATGCATGGTATTATCCAATGGATTCACTCGTAAACCTTAGACAAACAATAATGTCTGCATTGATGTAAGTTCAATGGTAATTTGATTATAAATTTGATAATTTAACAAGTCAAAACCCCGAAAATGGTCAGCACTGATCCAATTTGGATACTATATTGATACATTGTGAAGTACAGTGCTAAGTATTATATACAACATTGTACATGTATGCTATGTTGTAATTTGTCTATGCACTTATTTAACTGTAATAGTATGAACATGCTAATATAAATATATTTGTTTGTATGTAAATGATGATATAGTCCGCCCAGGATAATGTGATATTTACAAACATGAATTGGTTTGGTCAACTGTGGCAAAATTGGTTTTACAAATCACTTGAATAAACAGATAAGGTCAGTAATATACTAAAAACACTGTTGATAAATCGTGCACATAGTTGTAATCCACCTTTATGGAATGTACCAAATTTTCCCGCCTTTCAAATTATCCTGGGCGCACTATAGCTCTCCCAATTGAGGTAAATAAAGTATATATCTAGCTAACTTACCTATGATCGTCCGGTTCATGATATTTACTGTGTGACATCGTCAGAATATATCACAAGTTTGACACAAATATACAGTCTGTCCGCTAGTTTACTAAACACAATATTACACGGTAGTATTCCATAGTCTCTATCATACAGTGAAGCACATTATTATTCCTGCAAGTATATCAAACAGAATATTTTATAACAATTAATATCAAACAGTATAATATTATGTAATTACAATTAATATCTAATCAACAGTGTTACTGTATACAATTTGTGATACTGAATGGTTTGTAAAACAAGCGCTCATTCGTCTGACCATCTGTAGATATCATTATGTTTGTTTACCTGTACATATCATTTAGTTTGTTTACTAAGTATTTTATCATCAATTGTCTACTGATGATAACACTAGCCTTCATTTACAAAAAAAATTAAAAGCATTTCCGATGTCCATTTTTGTTCAAACTTGTGCATAATCACTAAAATTTAATGCATAAACTCTTTCAATCTGCGCTTATATCAAGCAGTCAGTCAATCGTGGAGTGTTTACATTATCCATGTTTGTTTATTGATAAGGCTACAGTTATTATTGAATAATTTAACCACCTGTACATATGCTTGTTTACAAAGTCTTTAAGTTTAATTATCAGTTTCTGAAGAATGAGTTTCTGAAACTTTCAGAAAGAGAAACATATATATTTCCATATACATTGAACACTTGTTACAGCTACTCATGTTCTATCCTATACAAAGAAATGATGAAGAAGTTCACATTTCAAAGTACAGTGGTATACATGATAACATGTAGAACATATTCTTCTAAAAATAAAGCAGTGATTTTTTTTCCTCTTTGGGAAAGGGTCCGGGTCCGTTCAGATTGGGAATTTTCGCGTTGTGACCACTTAAAATTGGGAATTTCCATGAAGCAGAAAGGCCAAATAAAACAGAAAAAGAGATTACATGTAAATGACATGTGAATATTTACTGGTTTCTTTGGGCTTTTATGCTTGACCTCTTGTCAAAAATGTTCATAACTTTATCATTTTATGTCCGATTTTGAAAAAAAAATATTTTAAGTTGTTTATTGGGAATTTCTCCATTCAAATTTGGGAAAATTATAGCCTATTTGCAATTGGGAAAGGGTCCGTTTTCCGGACCCTAATAAAGAAGGAAAAAATCACTGTAAAGCTGACAGTTGAATAACCTCAATCACTATGCTAGGTTATTATACTACATGTATATCTAAACCCTATCACAATACAATAACATAATAAATATAATCCTCACACATTCATATATGACAATACAAAAAACTTCCAAATCATTTTATGGATTAAATTAAGGCCAATGCCATCAATTTATGAAAGCATTCCAACATGCAGGTCAACAACAATTGTCGACCATTGTGAAAAGCTCACCCCGTTTGCCCGTTACTTGAGGCAGGTGAGCCAAAAATAGACAGCTGGGAAGATAACCTGGCCCCGATCTCCCGTAACTTCTCAAGAAGAAAACTCAGCTCAGAGTGAGATTTTGGTCAAATCAGAGTCTGAAGTTTGGATAGATCAGAAATTTGGGATCTTGACATTTTACTGCAATAAACTAGAATAATGTCTTTGTTTTGTGATACCTTTTTTGAGTCCAGCCTCCCATGGACATTACTTCAAAGATGAATGACAATATGTGAGATGAGATTTAGCTCAAATTGAGATCTTTCGGGAGATCAGGGCCTGGAATTAATTTATGCTAGCTTCAAAAAGAATTTGGTGAGGATTAATTAGTGCCAGTTTAAATCTGCTATACTGTGTAAAATATTATTAACATTGACTTATCAAGTAGGTTATTTTTATAGATCAGTTCTGACCTTGGTGCAAGTTCAGATCAGAGTCATTAATGGATAAAGTTAACAAATCACTGAGTCTGACCATCCTATGTCAACACTGAGTATTGGCTTAAGACAGATTAATAAACACAATAAAATATTCAGTCAGAGTCTGTATTTATGTATTTTAGTAAAAATTTACAGACAAAAATCGGAAATGTCAACATAGGCTACAGGTCCCCCTCACTTTACCCAATTCAAGGGGACTATTTCTAATCTCACAACTTCACCCAATAGTCCTACTTAATTTCATAAGTTTAAAAGACTGTACGCAATGCAGGGGTGTCAACCAGCCCAAATTAAAAATCAGGAAAATCGTATGCAGCAGACCATTTTTGCCAAAACGAAAGTCCTTCAATGACATTGTTTCCATAAGTAACTCAGTATTAAAGAACATCCTCTTGAGCATATTAAGGTTACAATAAGATTTTTTCATCAAATAACTTTTGTTTTGGTCGGAAGCTATTGCTCTTTCAGGACAGATAAATCCGGAATTCGGATGAGGAAAATTGACACCACTGGCAATGGAAAGGCACATTAAGGTCTTATACACGAAGAATGTGAAGAGGATACGTACGTGAGGAGAGATGACCAGACAAATACTTTTTGAGATATGACCTACACAAAATCTGAGCAACAGACAGATGAACAAATATTCAACCAAAATAGAAGCTCTGGACACAAAAGATACTAATTCATACAAGGAATTGCCAAAATAGAAAAATGCTGCGAGCCATCTGCTCAGCAAATAGATTTCAAAGAAGACTTATTTATTATATTATAAAGTCAAAATTCACTTTTAATCTATAAATAAAATAGAATCTATAATAGCATCGTCGGTGATGACTAGGTTCAATAAGAAATGTAAAAGACAACTGGCTTAATACATCAAGGAATCAAGATGAATGGCTTGATCCAATGTAATCACACAAACTGTCTATAGAAATTTAATCCTGTAAAATTGACATTTCTCAGAAGATGTATCATAAATAACTTTTATAATCTCAACCAAGAAGTCAATCCACTCAATGCAATATAGATTTCCAGCTTGGCTACAATATCATCCACAACTTCAGGCACACTCAAAACATACAAACCACGAGAACCGCCTCCACACCAAGTACAATGTAACATATACATCATGCTCAGGAATAATAGCTTCAAGCTTAAAGTCTATTGTTTCAAGTTCAAATATAACTTTAGTATAAGTCTGCTTTTTGCGAAGTTTGGCGACAGGATATGGCATATAAATTATAATGTCAATCTGCACTTCATCTGGATGTGAAGCACATTTCAGAGGTTGCCGCTACCCAAAACATTTTTGGCATTTCCTGGAAGTTACTACATTATTCTACATATTACTTTGACAGGGGTGATAAACTTGTGTAAGTGCTGGTAGTTCCTGATGAGGACACAACCCGTGTCATCTATATAAATGACACACTGGTGGTATTGTCTAACTTCTACCACAGTCCCTGTGTGTTCCCATCGCCTTGGTGGCCAACTAAATTTCTTGTATGTACCCATGGTCTTCCACATGTAGTGGTGATAATTTGTGAGTATGTTCATTCCACCTTTCATTTCCCTGGAGCAGCGCTGTGCAAGTGACATCAGCTCTGCCCATGTTTTATGTGGGGAGTATCTACATGTCGTACCCATCCGGATAGGAATAGCATCACAGGTGAATTGTCCAAACAGGATTATGCTGCATTTAACATTACCTGGTTATTACCATAATGACAGACAATTTCATCGTTGGAAAATTCAATGTTTTTCACATCTTTAATTGTCATTTATTGATGCTATTACAGTGATTTTTTCGCTTCTTTTGGAAAGGGTCCGGGTCCGTTCAGATTGGGAATTTTCGCGTCGTGACAACTTGAAATTGGGAATTTTCATGAAGTAGAAAGGCCAAATAAAACAGAAAAAGAGATTACATGTGACTGTTTACAGGTTTCTGTAAACTTTTATGCTTGGCCTTTTTTAAATTGGGAAGGTACCGTTTACCGGTAGCAAACAAAGAAGGAAACAAGACTGCGTTCAATAAACGCTTATGCCCCCTGTGGAAGCCTTGTCCATAAATAAGTCTAAGTCCAAAATTAGGTCAAGGTGAAGGTCAAAATGGGGTTAGGTGATACTGGCGTGTGGAGAGTGTTCATACACAACATCCATGCAAGTATGAAAGCTTTGTAGCAAGCCATATTAATGCTAGAAGAAACGGTCAATTTGGGTTAACCAGGACGGACGGACGAACGGACAGGTGAATCACTATATGCCTCCCCATCTATCGATGGGGGGCATAAAAAATCACTGGGCTAATCAGTGTCCTATAATTGGTTAATGATGAACTTAATATGTTTGTTTGCCAGTCATGCCTGTTGTGTCATGGCAATTATGGATTGTTTATGTGTCTAATCGGAGATCACATTTGCATACAGATCTATTTATTCAATAGACTGCCGGTTGGCACTTCGCATATGAATAGGTGATCTTCCCTATTGGCTGTCATAAATTGAAAGACGACATTTGAACACATTGATATCTCACTGAGCTGGTATGTGACTCTAGGCCTAAAATAAAGTAGTTTGTTTCCCCTTCCACTACATACCCGAAAATGTTTTTGCCCAAATTGAATTAATTTTTTTTATGAAATATTGGGATGAAAATGTTTTTTGTATAGTGACAGACTTGTTTCTTAAAAGTAACTTTGGTTACTATTTTAAATATAAGACTGTTGGTTTTCACCTTAGAGTTATAACCGGTACTAAATTTCATTATTTATATGTCTTTACCAATAACTATCATTCTGAGACAATTCCAAAAAAAGATATCTAACCTACCTGCCTACCCATTAAAAATCTGCTTGGGTCGGGGAAAACAATAAATATTCTTAGTTCATCCCAAAGTTCAGCCCTACTGACAGAAATTAAAGTAACCTGCAACCTTAATCAAGGTGCAAGCGCCCAGAAAGATTATCAGATTAAAATAATTAAAATTCAGGTGCCCTGCAGAGCGCTTAATGCTCTAAGAAAGCACTGAGCTGTGACACTCAAACCGGTGAGTAGAGCACTGCTTACAAAAAAAAGTTACCTAAAGCCTTATTTATTTGTGTTACATAATCAAAATCAAGCCTTATTTACTTTCAAAGTTCTTTGTTGTTATGTTTATTTTTTTCAACCCATTTTGTTTTAACTGTGATTCATATGTCATGTTATATGACCCTTGATTGGAATTAAACTTTATCTTATCTTAACTAATTAAGGAGATTAAGAATAAGTGTTCGGGCCTTTTATTGGTTGACCTGAATGAATTACTGCATAATTTTTGACGAGGTCTGTAATCAATTTCAACTTTTTACTGCCAACAATCGCTTTTCCCATTATTATTGGCAGGTGTCAGACAAGGAAAGACTTATAAATCAATGGAGAGACAGAGATATGATACAAGGAATCCGGGTGCGTTACCTTAGCTCTTTTCGATTCGAATAGATTCCTTGGTTCTTTAACGTGGCCGGTGTACAGAACCAATACACACAAGACTTCCTCTGCGTTTCCAACTAGTTCCACAAATGAGACCCTACGTACGTTACTGGGAAAGGGTCTCATTTGTTTCCAACCAGTTCATCAGTTGGGTGGGAAACACTGAAAAGCGTTTCAGAAATGACCATGTGCCCCAGTCGAGTATCGAACCAGGGACCTCTCGATCAGTTGTCAGCGTAATCCACTCGAGTACAACCGTTTCACTAGTTGAGACTTTAGTGAGTTATCAATATCATGGAATATCATCATCATGTCACAGACCAGGCAGGCAGTCACACCATCTAATTTCAATTCTACAAGTATTTACTCCACGAGTTCAATGGATATCATTTAGCAAAAGATAAAAGTAAAAATACTAACCTTTAAATATTCTGGCAATGGACGTCAGCTTCTAATGTACACAAATAACGATAAATTCTATTCACCCTTCACTTCCTATGTTGTCAACATTTGTGACCGGATGATCATGGCTAATATATTGTTTCATATATCGGCGTTGTCATCTAGACCAACAGGTCGCAGCAGTTAGTTCCCTTTATCTTATTTTGAAAAGAACATAATTGAAATGTTATAGCCAAATATGTTGTATTTTTTCAAATCTTCTCCACATAGTTATTAACATGCTTTTTATTATCAATGTATTTGCTGTACCACGGATCTGGCAAAATGCTTTGTATATGCCAAAGATCATGTCGTATTCTTTGTATATATGCGCTACACTGTAATTTAACTAAATTACCCAAACAAATCATCACAAATATAGTCTTTGTCATTTGGGTAGTCATTTTTGACGACTCATCATAGCGCTAGTTGTCACCTTGACGACGAAGAACAATACGGGTAGTAATTATTCCAATTGGTATTCTTCAACTGGTGTTAAATGTTTTGCATATCATTTTTATTATGCATTTTATCACGCATGTTAATTAACATGCGTGATTTTATTTATCACCACGGTCTATAACACTCAAACGGAAAACAGATTATGGTAAACTTGTACATTATGGTACAGCGGCGATAACTCAGTGGTAACACACTGGGACTGTCAATCCAGATGTCGTGGGTTCAATCCCCGGAATGGTAACTGGACTATATCTGAAATATTTATAATATTTCCCTCTGTATCTGACCGTTTGTAATGCAAAGTATCTGGGTAAATGTGTCAGGAAGCTGTGTATCGGTGCTATACACCGGGCACATTAAAGATCCAGGCTGTCTATTCGAAATAAGAGCTATATAAGCACACTTATGCAGCGCCGGACATGTCTGTATCTACTGTCTTTCTCTTCATTCAGGGGCTTTCTCTCACTCTGTCTCTCTGGTCAGATCATGCTGTATCTGCACTGGTGGATGCACCTGTGCCCTTGTGGCTGCAACACTATAATGTAAAGTGCTTTTGAACGTGTGTTCGCATGAAAAAGGCGCTATGTAAATCTGGTATATTTATTTATTTTATTTGTAAGTCATACTCAAGATTTAATCACAAATCCCAAATTTCACTCCATGGGGCCCAAATACAGACAAGTTTTTTACGGAGGCATGGATTTCATAGGATTCAGAGCACCGACCTTGACATACAAAAGCTATAATTTCACAGATTTTCATATTAAGCATTATGTCATTGTTCTTGTTTTTATTAATTAAGTAAATAATTTTTGAACTTGCCTGCGCGAGTGCAAATGCGCCCATGAAACTGTAAAGACGCACGGATATACGAGACATCAGGATACTTTACAAAATGTGTGACATGGTTATAAGAATCCTACTGAAGTCAAACGTGATATCGTATGCTAGAATAGTTTAATTACAATCTGGGCTATGTCAGATCATTATTCATATTTTCATTTTTTTGGTAATTTTAAAACATCAATGTAATTTATTGACTTCTACATTAAGTCTGGTTGCCATGAATAAAAATATTCATAATTATATGTCTCTTTTTATAAATACAAGAACATAAAGGAATTGTTGTCATTCTTTAGAGATGATTTGATTTGTTATTTAGATGTCAACTTTTGAAGTGGCAAACTTTAAATTCTCGAAATCATTGAAGAAAAATACGCCTCAGTTGTGTGGCATCTTTAGCAAAAACATATCGCCCATAAATTAAAGATAGCCCATAAATTAGCTCCCGTTTTGTTCTTAACGACTACTTACCATACACTGTATGACTTATGGATTCTGTGTTAGGCAATGGTATTGCATTTTAGGATTCCGGGCATCTGAGTCACTACTGTATGCGGCATACAGTAGTGACTCAGATGCCCGGAATCCTAAAATGCAATACCATTGCCTAACACAGAATCCATAAGTCCCTTGTAATGCTTGATACTAAATTCAACACCAGTTTGCCTATATGTGGACCACACTCTGACATTTCTTATTACCCACTCTCGAATCCAGTACCACGTGAATTCATTTCCCCATGGGCAGTTAGGTATTGGATTAAACGGTACTACATGGGTAAATCTAGCACAAGCCTCGAGATTTTCAAGCAGGACATGGACACGGTCAACTTCTAGACATATGGGTACTGTTTTATCAAAGCACTTACGAAATTCTTAAAGTTACGATCATATTTAAACTCTTTATAATTCATTAACAACTGCAAATTGGTGACTGGTGTGGTTTGAAGGACTTCATCAACTGAATTATTATTAGTATTGCAGCTCCATTTACCACACTTTAAAAATGGTGACCAAATTATAAAGAATTTAAATTTGATCGTAAGTTTACTATTTCCGTAAGTCCTTTGATAAAACAGTACCCTGATGTTTTGACTTAAGATGCGGTTCGACTCAAATTTTAACCAACCCCTCCGTATACCATTACATTTTGTATCTTGATTTTGCTTGTGAACTTCCCTGTACAATGCCTTTTATTACGTACTTTACTAACACTGTTTTCCAGACTCTCGCCTTCGAATTACATTCATCATGAATGAATACTCGGGGTATGGCATAGATGTAGATGTTTTGTTGTCCATCTTATCCTCGTACAACACTAAGTATACTTAGTCCAGTATGATTCAAGTGAAGAATAGGCTGGGGACGAGTGTTTCTTCAGACAACACGACGTGTGTATGGTCTACCAGAATAAAAGCTATCCTTTCCTTGTGTATTTTTACTCAAGTAACTAATGCGGAAAAGTGCACACTAAGTGGGACACGAACCAACGATCACCGGTTTTAAAATTCTGTAGTTCTACCTACTGAGCCGTGTGCCTGTAGTGAGACACTCATTATATTACACTTATATAAAATTATGTTCTATTGAAATAGGAACATAATTCTGAAATGATACTATTTTGATTAGTGTACGTCAAAAATATTTCTCAAATATTGAAATTGTGAAATGTTTGTTACAGTTACGTCGAATAACGTTTGAATGACGTGAGTGGTTAGTTGTTAAGATCTGCAACTTTGTAAATGAACAATTATGTTTCGCTCAAAAATAAGAACATTTTTTTCAGACTTGAGCTGTACGGGTCATCATCATACATAATAAATACTATAATTATTATTATTATATAAGAGTAGGTCTATATAACGCTGCATGATCATGGTTTTCATGCTTTTGTCACTAAGTCCTTGTACACTTAAAAGTTTTATACCAAGGCTCTGCGCTTGTTTAGTTGGGCATTGTGTCTCTATGTGTTTTATGTTTCCTGTGCTCGGTTGGTTCAGTTGGGCAATGTGCTTTGTGTGTTTTAATGTTTTCTGTGCTCGGTTGGTTCAGTTGGGCAATGTGCTTTGTGTGTTTTATGTTTCCTGTGCTCGGTTGGTTCGGTTGGGCAATGTGCTTTGTGTGTTTTAATGTTTTCTGTGCTCGGCTGGTTAAGTTGAGTGCTGCCTTCCCTGTCTGACTTAATATAATCTTTTCACTTTGTTATTTTAATTACTTGCACTTGTCACTAGAAAAATACTTTTTAGAAGCGCAGGTGTTTAAGAGAACAACGTGGGATTGAAACTCGATTTTCGACCCGAAAATCTCTGGCATGGCATGGAAACTTATCTAAAGTTCATATACAGTACGTTGCCCATGAACATACACATCTTGAATATGTCATTATGATGACAAGGGTCATAGTTCTAAGCCACGGACGATGTTGGGTCGTTGGGATACTTGTATCAGGTACTCCAATCTCACAGTAGGCCTTACTGACATTATGCACCGTAGTGTAGCTTTTTGCCATTTCATATTAATCACAGATACAATTTTTTTCAGGTTGCTAGACTTTTTAAATAACAGGCGACATTGTGCCATCCAACTGCTACAGTGTGAGGTTAGAAGAACTGGAAGTGTTGTCGACATCCGACGACACCTTATATAAGTAGAATAATCAACAGTACCGGGTACATAGCCGTGTGGTACATTAACTGGATAGTCTTACCCTGGCTACTATATTGAAAGCCAATGCAATTAATAGACACACCACCGCCGTATCCACACTAAAACACTGTTGACAATCGCATCAATGCGAGACCGATGTCTCAGGCAGAAAATACTGTAGCGCACAAACAGTCCAAAGTCACTCAAAAGCGGCGACAGTCTCACTTTTTTATATTTGTGATTTGTCATGTCATTTGACCCTTGATTGGTTGAATTAAACGTTATTATTCTCATTCACGTGGACTACAGCGTTATTCATCGACTGACTGCAAGACATTTATGAAATGCTTGGCCAGTCTCAAAACTTAGATTTTTACTAAGAAAATTTAATTTTATAAGTTTGTTGGACTTTTTTTAAAAAAATTGTTTAGATCATGCAGATGGATTTTTTCTATTTGGACTACTTCAGCATGAAAACAGTTTGCCTGAATTGTCTAGTCTCTAAGATAAGAATTGGAATTATTTTATTTCTAAGTGAAATTGTTTCGTCTTACAAAATTTCTTTCGAAAATATCACGGAACCTTTGTGAATGCGGGTTCACAATCCTAAGCAGATTGGGTGAACATAGTATAATCTTGTAAACGAAATACCATGATCACGAAAGATCCGACATATGATCAGTAAAAAATACTTGGCGTCTATTATTTTTATGTATATGTTTAGGCCTACCCTATACAATATTTGGCATTGCGACCTGAAATTTGCGTTGATCTGTGCAAAGACCTAGTATATTTAGGTCTTTGATCTGTGACATGACTTTCATTTCCGTACATATGGGCCTGTGAACGAACGAGGCAATTTATTTGATACATGAGGACTCAGGATTTTATGACGTCAATACTTCAAGAAATGAGATTTGAAATTCCATTTTTAATGTGACGTCACATACCTATGCGTAGAGTTATTTTAATGTGACGTATGCGGATAGGTCCTGATATACGTATAGTTGTCAGGTAACCGACTTTTCGGGATTTAATTTGATTTTACTGGGAATTTGACCCCAGGTAACTGTATCATTGAAAAATATTATATTTTTTACTGTTTATTAATGATACAGTTACCTGTGAATGTGACGTGACGTGGTATACGAGTACCGAATATGTCTTTCTGAAATTCGTTATGCAGCAATTTAAATACTATCAATATTTAAGGGACCTGAGTACTGAGAATTGAGATAATGCAACGTAGATGATAATAAACAAGTACACAGAGTCGACATGTATATAATTAAAGAATTCGCGTGTATGTATGATTTCCAATTCAGACAAGAATTAAGAAAATGTTGATAAGTAAATTATATGTAATACAAAACGTCATAAAATACAATTTTTAGACTAATTAGTACACACTGGATTGGGACTCATTATTTAAAAAATATTTAATAAATAATGGTTTAAATTAATTAGCCAAATTCCGTGAATAACTGCGAACATGACATTGTGTTTTAACTATTGAATAAACATGTTTGTAAATGTACCGTTATTTATGTAATCAGGAATACTATACATGCGCTGTTTTGGAGCGATAGTTTTTGTAACACTAACAGTGTCAGTGCGTTCCTGCTGGAGTAATTAAGTTAATACTAGGACGAAATTTCGTCCCAGGTTAATATATGCCACTGAATACACAAATTCGATACACTAGCATCTACAGTACAGCAGAGTCAAACATCGCGAAAATAAACTATTATGTGTTATTTCTATTACGTAGTACACAATATGACCGTATTATTTACGATTTCGAAAATATTTTGGCACGCGCTCTAGCTGATCTTATTTATGGCTCAATTGGTACGTAATTATCACCCGCCACGTGCTCTACAATAACAAACACGCCCCTTAGGTTAAGGCCCCAAAATGAGATGCGCATATCGATAACATTTATGCAAATGAGGCTTAGAGAGTATAGAGTGAATAAGTATTAATGCAAATTAAAGACACTTTTGGAATAATATTCATGAAATAAGACTTATTGTGAATAAATAAGTATTATAAATACAGATTATTTCGTATATATGATTCAGTTTTAACAATTTAACCAATCCATTTTCTTAGAGAGTACTGTATTTCTGCGATATTGCAGTTCAGCGCGGAGGACGTGGCGAAGCAGAACATCACAGCTGTGTATTTAATATTTCCTCCAGTATTTGTGTTTACCGTTATCTGTCTGATGGGGGATTACGGAGTCGGATTACAGTCGCTTTCACCTGTGGATTTTAATCGGTTTGTAAACAATCAGTCACTATTTTCACCCGAGAATTCACCTCGTACAATGCAAGATGAAGTGCAGTTGGAAAAGTCGGCTGCTAACCAGCAGCAACTTTCACCTTCACTTGCCCAGATTTCGGAACATAACGGTGAGAATATTGTGAAAAATGGACTCCAAGATGTTACATCGACCAGCGTAAGTGAAAAGTGTGACGACCAAAATTCTGTACCGTCTGCGTCGCAGTTGGAAGCGAATACACAGTTGATTACATCTCTGGCCAACCAGGGCTTTTGGACGCCCCCTCAAGTTTTAGAGGACACTGTGAATCAGGGTGCTTTTCAAAGTATCAATGGAACTGTCAGCTTCCAACATTTGCCCCCAAATGCTTTAGTGAATGCTGGAAATATAATGCAAGCAACTCATGTGACAACTCAGAATATGGGCCAGAGAAGAGCTATAACAGCTCAGCATAATTTTCCACAGCGACCAATACAACAAGGTATGATAATAAACAATGCCAAAAACTATCCACAGTGGAGCAATGCTCATGGTCAAGCTAATGCTACACTGTCACCATGGACACAAGCCCAGTTGCAGCAGCATCATCAACATCAGAGAAGATCAGTGCCCAATATGAATATCCCTGCTTTCGCACAGTTGAAGAACATAAAAGCAAATTTCCCCCAGACTCAGCAGTCGCTATCTGTCATTGCACCGTCCAAATTTCGAAGAAGTACCTCTTTTCCGAGTCAGATTCATCAAGCAACATTCAAACCACACATGGATTTTGTTGGAATTGATGAGCCAAGGGAAAACTATATTACATACCAGGTAAATAAGGTAGTTTTGGTAACATATGCTACATCACTCTAGTACATGTTGCATTCATTTTGTTTTCCTATGTTTTGTTATGTTACTGTTGAACATCTTGTTTCATGTTGTATAGTTATGAATGTGTTTCATAATTTATTGAGGAAGACATACATGCCAGATCGACTGCATCTTGCATGAGTCTTGCGCAATTTAGACTATTCACGCACGCTCGCACACAAATTGATACAATCTCGTGCATTTCTTTGACACTTGAACCTGACATTTGTTGTTAACATGAAAATGATTACAAATTTATATCACTTTAAATTGCTTCATGAAGCAATACAACTTACAAGTAAAATAAGCGCATTGCTTAAAGACTTCATAACTTTAGTTGAATGTTTGAGCAAAATGAAATCTCCCTAATTTTATTGAAATCTCTTGCGTCTCCATCACCAAGGCCAAAAATCAAATAGTGTTTGTTTCTCCTTCCTGATGGATCCACCTAAAAAGTCACTGACTCAAAATATGTTTTCGACCCTTGCCTCATTCTGATAATGATTCGCGTCGAAATGTTTATTCATACATGCGATCTCGCACCAAGTATCCATTTGTTTCGTGAGGCTATCAAATTAGAAAGTAGAATGGGATTATTGTGCATTGATTTCGTGACATCTTAGAGAAATACTTCAAAAGTATAATTAGTATGAAATGTATTATAGTAAACATGCACATCACATGAAAAAAGTCCACTTTAATTAAACATGAGTCCTATTATTCCGGATTTGCTGCAATAGAAAGAATGAACTTTTCCGAGGAAAATAAAAATACCTAGTATTGACCTAGTTATGGTCATTTGAAACTTTATATGCTAAATTTTGACAATAGAACCATGTTTGAAACTGAGTTTTGGTGTAGATATGTGTACTTATGGCATTCAAAACAGACTTGCATCTTATATTCAGGATTGGGCATTATGCCTCAGTAGAACCCCTGATTAAAATGGAGCAACATTCCCATCTATAACATGTCCCATGGTCATATATGGAACAAGTCTCATAAATCAAAAGAGAGCACTGGTCATACACAAATCTGTTGACACCTTCAGACAGGCAATGACACTCACAAGACACTAAATATTACCAAAGTTAGTAATCTCATTCCAGTCTGTGAATTTAGGATTTTAAACTACTTGCCCGATTCGGCAAAACTGAATAGTTTTCCTACTCCTCTACACAGTTCTCGATGAATTTTAATGTAGCCAGTGAATGTGACAAAGTAGTCAGATTGGTACTTAGGTGCGTAAAATGCAGTTTGTTTGTTTATGCGTCATTCAAACATTAATTTCTTATTATTTTAAACATTAGACTAGTTAACATTGATTCGGTTTGAGAAAAGTAGCCAGTGGTAAATACCTGGACAAACAAACAAGAATTTTGCAGACTGCCATTCAGACAGGCAATTGCCCTCGCATGCGCAGTGTCTGTTGGCCCCTTCAGACAGGCTTGTTATTATGACCCTCACTGGGCTCTATTCACAAAGTTTGTTAGCCTATTCAGACAAGCAATGACCCTACAGGCGAGACACTGTCTGTTGACCCTTTCAGACAGGCAATGACCCTCACCATACCCAAAGCCACAATGTACCTAAAATTCTGAAATCAGGAAACAGCATGGTACATAGACAATATACAAACATTCTTTATATCTACCTACATTGGCCCAATCTCACGCAAAGGGTTCTGTTATATAGCATGTATGAGTAAAAAGTACCTGGGGTCTGGAATGTTTATTGCTAAAACATTTGAGAATGGTACACTTGTCCCAAGTTTCATTGTGAAGATGTTGCCGTATCAGGCCTCAACAAATATTTTTAAAAGAACTTGTCCTACAATATAGACAAAGAACAAACCCCCAAAATCTTACTTGTCCTGCTGAATATAAATGGAGAAGGAAAAAAAATTGCAGGACAAGCGGACAAGTAGATTTATCGAGGCCTGCGTATGTAACATCAGTGACCATATGCCTGTTCAAAGTCAGTTTATATTTTTATTAGTCAAAAGATGTTTCTAATTCAAAAAGAGGACAAAGACTCATAGATTGTTTGCTTACATGTAACATTCCCAGGTAGCTGACCTCGTTGAATAATATACAGCTTACAAGCCTGAAGGTCAATATTGTGGAATAATGAATGAAATCAATACTTTACTTTCTACAGATGTTAATCTTGAATTTTAACCAAATCAGCTAACATCATTGTGCCATGTGTATTACACAATTCCTAAATTGAATCCTCGATGAAAAACATCTATTTTAGCAACAATCTTTTATTGAATCTTATCAGCAATTTTATATGATAAGAGGAACCTATACATAAACAAAGTGAATAATACTAAACCAATGTATTCATGGATACAATTCTGCCAGACAGACTTCTTTATTACAACCACAGTGTGTGACATAAAATGTTTTGGCCACCATGACCCCACTTGTATATTGTGTCAAATCAGACGAATTTACTGTTATTTTCAGAGAAAAAACATACTAATGGCCTATGATTTGAAGTTTGATATCGTGGCACTACATCATATATACAATAAATGTGTTCAATTTGTTCTAGGTTCATTCGTTTAAAGAACAGGAGTATCAAGTTAGGTGTAAAAAAAGTTTGTTTCCTGTAACCCCACCGACTGTCATTTTTTACCCCTGACCGAAAAAATTTTATGGATGACAATGATATCAATTTCGTCGTATTCGCCAATTTTTTGTAGACGACTTTCGTCGCGTCCGGTTGTTCGATCTTGTCGTTTATTGATGATATATATAAAAGAAAACTGAATCTGAAAAATGATCCATTTTTCCAATTTCAGAGGAAAAAAATTCCCAATCTGATGCACTGTTGCATCTAGGCTGTGCAACTCATGCTAAAAAATATGAGTTAGTGCATTTCATATGAAGAAATGCATGACATATCATGGATAAGCTATTTTATGATAATTTCTTTCAAATATAAGATAAATGTCTTAGTTTTCACAATTTATTAAAAACATCTGATATTGGTCAAAATGTCGCATTTTCCCAATTTGTCCAGTACCAATCAAGTGAAAAAAATCGCTGCTGGCACAGGTCATAATTAAATTCAGGAAGCTTAGGTATTGGGTTAAATTATTGGAAATCTCCAATTTCAAAGGTAGTGACACACACCTGAAATGCTGTAAATCAATAATCAAATATTCACAAATTCTGACAACAGCTGTCATTGCATCAATTTTGTCAAGTATTACACTCATTCAAGTTCTTTGTTCTACCTGGACTGCATTGATAAATTTGTTGTTATAACTTCCTTATAGTCCTCAAGGCATGATATTTTGATATACTATTTGATAATGTATTATATATTGCTCTTTGATCTTTGGTTTGTAGTTCAAACTTCTATCTTGTCATGCAATTGTGTTTTAGAAAATTTACAATACATACAATTACACATGTACCGTATATCTGTATATTATTTATTAATATAAACAAGTTCAAGTAGACAGCCTTAGGTCAGTCCATTATTGGTCATCAGTCTCGTGAGAGTAATAAATGTTTACTACTCAAAATTTGATAAGGGCCATGAAAGTATAAATTTATAAATTGCTGAAGTATAAATCACACGTCTAGGGGTTTCACAAGGTTCTGTATCTCAAAGATCACTTTGATTGGCTATAATTATGATTCAAGAAGATTTGAGGGCTTAAATTAATGTGGCATTCTGAAACTTGCTGGTGTCACTGAGATGAAAATATTGAACCTGTTGATACACAACTACTATAGTTTCAGTATTTGTTCAGTCCCGATTGAATTATTCTATCATATTTTTGCTACATTTCCCTAAATTTAGACCTGGCATGTCATAGCTCTTGGTTTGTAACAGTTTTAAATTTGTTTGTAGTATAAAGCATTTGCTAATCAGATCAGTGGAACAGAATAGCGTTGAATGCGTTGAGACCCTGGACTGTTGAGACAAGACGATTGAGACCTGATTTCTGGATTGCCGAGACCAGTCACCTCTGGACTTTTGAAAGCAGAGAAATATTTTTAGTTTGTTGGATTGGGATTTTTTTCATTCACTCAGTGGCTGACCTCGGGAACACCCTGTTCTATCAGCGCTTTCATTTATACTTTTTCAAATGCCTTAACCCATTCATACCCTTAAAATACATGCATTATTATAATTATTTTTCTATAATATAAGAAGGCAAACTGTATCGCTGATCTGGGAATATTGACTTGATCCAGTGATTTTTTTCGCTTCTTTGGGAAAGGGTCCGTGTCCGTTCAGATTGGGAATTTTCGTGTTGTGACAACTTGAAATTGCGAATTTTCATGAAGGAGAAAGGCCAAATAAAACAGAAAAAGAGATTACATGTGACTGTTTACTGGTTTCTGTAAACTTTTATGCTTGGTCTCTTGTTAAAAATGTTCATAACTTTGTCATTTTATGTCCGATTTTGAATTTTTTTTTTTTAAATGTTCATTGGGAAAATTATAGCTTTTTTCTATTAAATTGGGAAGGTACCGTTTACCGGTAGCAAACAAAGAAGGCAAAAAATCACTGAGATCTGATCTTTTCAGAATCAATAGTTTAATTGTATATTCTTGGTACCATGTCCTGACCTATTATTAATATGCGATGTTCTTGAACAAACCTGAGGAGCTTAATTATGTATGTTTGATACTATTGTAAATGCAATAAATATCTTGATGTGCAAGTAATTTGATTCAAGATGTTTGCCCTATGTATAATACTATTGCTGCTAAAACAGGAATGTCTTGGCTGCGTCAGCCTGCGTTCGGTGTTCTTGCAATGTATCACCATTTGACTGGTTTTCGTGTTCATTGCTAATTATTATGCGATAATTAGCAATACCTCAGAGCAATTGAAGTAGCCCTCTCGGATTGTAATCATTTTGCTTGTGAATCAGAATGCAAGACGATTGAGACAACATTTCGGAACTATCGATCCCAGGGTTCCATTGCATAACCCATCCAGACAAGGAATATTTTGATAAGGTCTGCCATTTTTTCAATTCGAAATTGGTCTGTCTGACTGGCCTTTATCCACAACTGTCATTTATCAAAATGGCGTCATTTAACAACATTGACGATGCACAAGCACATATAAAGACAACACTAACTGCGGACGAATACACAGGCGCGTAGCCGGAGTGGGGGGTGGTCCAGGCCCCAAGTATCTGTGACAGAGTATACAGGAATAGAAAAACAAATATTTTCCATGAAAATGGATGCAATAATTATCATAGGTGGTAAGTTAAATTTGAAAAAAAATGCATGTTGAAACACATTTATTCAGCGTTCCAAAAAAAGTTTTTTATCATATTTTTGGTCCAGCAGATTTGCTTTTGTGGGGAGTGTCCGGCCATTTTTGTCAACTTTAGGAATATCTGCTAATCTACTCTACGGTTTGTGGAAAAGCCATAACACCAAGTAACACTGTACATAAACTGTTACATACAGGTTTTAAGTAGAATTGGTTAGGTTACAATGTAGATTAACCAGTAGATAAAGCCGATTTCCGATAATAAAGAAATCAAGTTGAAATCAAACGTTTGTTTAACTGCCGTTGTGGCCGTATGCATTGATGGATTTATGTACAAAATACATCAATTAAAGCAGAAAATTGATGGTTTCTACAAGCACTAGTTTTTCGGTGTACATAATGGTTTCTGCAAGCACTAGGTTTTTGGTGTACATACATTTGTTCCTAACAGATTTTGTCAGGGATTACAAAAGAGTAAATATTTTCCGACACTATATTTTGATCCTGTGATGGATATCGTCAAGTCTAAATTATCTTGATAATCATTATTTTAGTTAATGTACATGTATGTATTTACACACATATATATCTGAATTATTTGGACTAATAAATTTGAGCATACACTGAAATAAATTTGATCATCATCCAAACTGCTGAAAAACACATCCTACAATACTTGTATTGTCTGGCTGCCGTTGTTTTGTTTGTTTTGCGTTGGATTAGGACAGAAGTAAGTGGTACATAAGATGCTATAAAGGAAGGTGTTATGTGGAGAACATTCTTTTCACTCCACTAGTTACTTGTCTTCACTCAGTAACATTGACTGGTGTTAATTATGAGCATATTTGATGAAGGTAACTGGTCAATAACCATCATATTGTTATCTTCCAGTTATATTGGCTAATTGACCGTTCTCTGTTTTATGGTGAACAGATGTTGTGTACTAGCTTCAGCATATAATGCGTCAATAATTAAATGTTTACATCATTCTGACAGTATGTATTTGCTTGTTTTGCGGCTGAAATTCTGTTTTTCCCATTATTAAGCGTCATTTTCCCCTCACAGCACTGTAGATTTATTTTTAGATTAGTTACAAATTAGACGTATTATGGACAGTGTAAAATATTCGTGTCAGACAATGTTGACCAGTCTGTTGTAATTTTCATATATGTTTGTTCCACTGATGGACTGTAATGGATAAAAAGTCTTAAAATAGACAATCGCTCAGACTTTCTGGCCTCACCATAGTTCACAAAAAAAACACTGAATTCTTTATACTGCAGCTTGGCCATCCCCTCACAAGGCTATTTACAGATAATTAAGAAAGGGTGGAGTTACAAGTAGTAAATATTTCCTAGTTCTTTATCGGATTACTACTTCCACCATGTATGGTAAATTATCTCTCTATCATTGAATGACTGACATTTCCAACGGAACGCTGATAGGCTTACACTAATAGGATGTACATTATTTCTCTTGAAAGTTATGTATTGAACTTTCAGTATTGAACTATCAAAGTGAGTTTGTTCATTACATAAATTTGTCTGGAACCTGACTTTGATAATGAGATGTTTATATAATCCACTTCATGTAGAATGAGCTTAGTTGCCTGTGTTCTCTTAAGCACCCTTCTTCTTACTTTGAATATTGAAGCATCACATGATCGTCTATAGAATTTCTAAATAAATTCTCACATTTTAATTACAATGGGATAGACAAAGGAATTTCATGAAAGTATTTTGTTTATATGTAAGAATTGCAGTATGGAATTGTTCTGGGTGAAAAAGCCAATATCAGTATGTGTGGTATTCAGGGAATGTAGAGGTAGTGCCAAGTTGTATGTGCATGTTATCCATGCCTGGTAAACATTAAACAATTAAGCTAACAGGTTCTCTTCATGCAGTCTGTAGTATGTTGATTGCTAACTGCGTGTAGTTTGTCTATGATATATCTGTAACACATCCAACATGCATTGATACATCGTAGGATAGCAGGATACCAATGCAGATTATCATTTAGCATTTTTACAAGGGGTTGGTGTATGTGCATTGTTATTAGGCCTAAAAAATTGTTTCCGATGTTAACCTATAAATTGGGTAGGTACCATAGATCGGATTCTTTGGGGGATATGTTTTTTCAACGAAGAGCAACACTACAAATAGAAATCATGTATTAGTAAACCACATAAAACTGAGACTCTACAGACTGTACCAAGCCAGAGCTACAGATAAGGTTTTAGTCAATTGGGTATTTTACCCCTGAGTTTCAATTTTGATTGGGTTTTGACAAATTTTAATTGGGTATTTAATAAAACTCAAAGGATAAATAAGCTTTTATGAACTATTTTTCACTAAAACACCCTTTTCTATTTGGGTATTTCAGATTGTCTTTGCTTTTTCTTACTCCCTCCTCTCAAAATCAATTGGGTTTTTAAGAAAATTAATTGGGTAATTACCCCAATACGCAGCTTATCTGTAGCTCTGCCAAGCATAAGCTTGCTTGGAGTCTCCATTTAATGTGGTCAGATAATATACAAATTAACAAAACTAGTTAAGAGTGGGGGCAGTTCTTTACCATTAACAATTTCCCCAATTTGTTTTGGCCTTAATCATCATACAAGTGTATCTCATCATATTTTTGATTGACTTTCCCTTACATCTTAGGCAGGCAATGGTTAACTCTTGGGATTCTCTGGACTTAGGCTTTTTTAAACCGAAAGTAAGTTGTAGACTAGTAAGTTTGGTTACTGGGAATTTCTGTTTACTGTCAGGGAGATGTCTGTGAATATTGGTTGATCATGTGAGCAGCAACTCCGTATTTGGTTTGGTGAAGTAAGAATGAAAATATACAATAAACATACCAGTTATAGAAAGCATTCTTTGGTCTGGTAATTAAATGGCAAAGGCTGGCTGTAGGGTAAATATATGTATTTAGCAGGTATTGGTATGTAATATTGGCATTCACAGTACTCTGTATTTTAGTGTTTGTAAGTTTTGTGAACACTAACTTTGAAAACTACCAGCCTGAAAGCTGATCGTCTAGCCCAAATTGTTTTACCAACTTGGTGAACAAAAGCAAAGGAAAAGATGAGGCTTGTTGTCATTTATATAATATTATAGTGATGTACCGATTTTAGGATAACATCGAATAGTGGTGTGCAGAAGTCATCGATTATGGATGAATGAAATTGATCATCGGATAATTATAACGAAATGTTAAACAATACTTCTTTAATCAAATATATGCTAGGAAAATTCAAAGCATTGTTGCTTTTTTGGTTGAGCTCTTTTAAAACATCGAAACAGCACCAATAGTAACAAAAGCTACTAGTTTGTATTCAAGAATGCCTTACTAGTGCTAGTAGCCCAAATTTTTAAGTTCCTAGTTATAGTTACTTATACTTGGTTAGTGGTTTCCCATGACAACTATTTGTATCCAGTTAATTTAACCTACAAAATAAGAACACCCCCTAGCAGTGATTTTTCTTGAAGAAAATTAAGCGGCCTGTGCCTTTAAAATTGGGAATTTTAGCGCGACAATTTCGCGAAATTGGGAATTATTAAAAAAGTTTGTTGGGGTTAAAAGGGGTCATATTTTCTACTGATAATACACTAGTCCGATATGTGGCAACGACCTTTGCAAGTTAGAAAATATTTTGTTTTGACTTTAAAACAGCTACTTGTATACTGTTGTTGCTTTGAAGCCTGCGAGCACAAAAGGGGGAAAATATCTTTGGTAATTAATGGTTTACTGTCTTTTGGGTGATTTATTCACTTCTACACAGCTATATCTATTGGGAACAAAAAGAACTAGGACTATTGCAATATATAGATGGTATAGCCATGGAGTATTTTGGGTAAAAAACGTTCTCGTATCGAGTGCTTAAGAATTCAGTCATTAGAACAAAATTGTCATACAATGATTAATGGATATTGAAGTCTGTGGAACTAGGACAATATTTATTATGATTTGCTGAAATGTAATACAGTGACTCTCATGATAGAAGATTATAAATTGAATACAATATCTGTAAAGCAATAAAATAGCAAAAAGATCCAATTGTCAATTTACATGAAAACTTTATGTATGCTGTACAAGACAATGATTCTGAGACTAAAGAAGATTATGAATTGAATACACTATCTGTCAGCAATAAAAGGCAAGAATATAATTGTCAATTTACATGAAAACACTTTCTGACAGTTTCTGTGTGCCATTACAGTATGAACCACAGTCTGCAGTTTTGGTAAAGATTAAGTACACTATCATTTTTCAAGTTTTGCTTTACAAGACAAGTTGATGTTGACTTCTTGTCTGTCACTTGATAGTTTGATGTTGATTTGTTCTTACTATAGTCAGACAATTGTTTGAACATAATCTCTAGGCAGATTCTGTAGGGAGAACTATGTTACATATTGCTGGCTCTATTACTGCATTGTTCATTTACTTAGTTATTGAAACTGTTCTATGTACTATGTTTGTATGTTAAATGAGAAAACTAGAGACTAATAGACTAGAAGAATCCAATCTTCATATTTTGTTATTATTACAAGTTAGGCCAGAGTTTTTTAATTTTTTGTTACTCGGACATTTTTGAGAAGAAAGTCTACAGGAGGAGGGGGAAAAATAAAAACTCTCAAAATGTAGTTGATGGTTGATTGTAGTCAATGATGGTCCATTATTGACAGCAACAATGTTAGTTCTAACAGCAAATTTATCTTATAACAAATACAGTGCACATGTATCTGTATCATTGATATATCATTGCAGGCTTCGCGAAAGTGAGAAAAAAAGGCCGGACATCCGGTCCGGCATAAAATAAATTTGGCCGGACCGAATCAATTTTGGCCGGACCGAACAATATTAATAGGAAACAGTTAAAAAACCAAATGAAGAGAGATGTTAAGATAATGCATGTTCTTCTTAAATTATTCAGTGGTAAATTATTTAGAAATGCATTGTTAGCTTTAACACACAGTTAACAAGTGTTTTCAAATAGGCCTAATTTGATAGTTTGCCTTTTCACAATGGGCTCATTCAGCCCATTCAATGAGCATATATCAGACAGGACTTTCTGTCAAGAGAAATGTTATTTTCATTTTACCATTTAATATCAAACATCTTTAAACTAAATCACGTTTTTTCGTGTTAAAAAGCCCCCTCGGAAATAGTCAAAATAAAAATATATTCAGAAAAAAAATCGCGAACATTCCGGAATCCGTACCGTGTACTACGGGTTTTATCCGCATCCAAAAAATAATCAGTTTTCGCGACCTTCATTTCGCTGAATTATTTTACATTTTTGACGATTTCGGAGGGATGTCTTATGAATCTCGACAAGGATTTAAGAAAATACATTCGTGTTACATTCTTTACAATAATCTTCAACTACGATGTGGGAATATCGCCGTCCAGACTTAAAATCTCAGTCAAATTTTGCCGGACCAAAGCATTTTTTGTCGGTCATGACCGACGGACCGACGGTTTTCGCGATGCCTGTCATTGTAAAAGAATTTTAAAAATCTACAGAAAGTTAATAACATGTACATTTTATTCAAAAATAAATTTCAGTTACAAATATTTTCAATGATACCTATGGTACAGTAGTCAATGAGAGCACTATACCTACTTATTTTTAGTAAAATATTGAAATACATAATAAAACAAGGTGTATAGTAACATTACCATCAAAATATTTGATATAAAAAATTTGTACAATTTTAGATTTCCAATTTTTTTTTTTGAAAATGCCAAAAAATAGGGCAGGAGGGTCCGAGTAACAAAAAATCAAAGAACTCTGGCCTTATTGCTAAATATGGATGTATGATCTTCTTTGATAAAAAATTGTTCAGTTGAATCTTGTGCACTTAAAATTTTCGACTTGCGATAAATCCTTCTGGTATGCAGTTCATGTCATAGTATTTTCTTCTCTACATGTTGAGTTAGATCCTCTTGTGGTTTAACCCTTGGTTGATGTACATGCTCATTTAAGTAGCTTTTGAAAGTATGAGCATGTTTTTAGCTCACCTGTCACAAAGTGACAGAGTGAGCTTTTGTGATCACTCTTCGTCCGTCGTCCGTCCGTCCGTCCGTCCGTCGTCCGTCCGTCAACAATTTGCTTGTGTAGACACTAGAGGTCACACTTTTGACTTAATCTTTATGAAACTTGGTCACAATAATCATCTCAACAAAATCTAGGTCAAGTTCGATATTGGGTCATCCGGGGTCAAAAACTAGGTCACAAGGTCAAATTATAGAAAAACCTTGTGTAGTCACTAGAGGTCACAATTTTGACTTAATCTTTATAAAACTTGGTCACAATGATCATCTCAACAAAATCTAGGTCAAGTTCGATATTGGGTCATCCGGGGTCAAAAACTAGGTCACAAGGTCAAATCATAGAAAAACCTTGTGTAGTCACTAGAGGTCACAATTTTGACCTAATCTTTATGAAACTTGGTCACAATGATCATCACAACAAAATCTAGGTCAAGTTCGATATTGGGTCATACGGGGTCAAAAACTAGGTCACAAGGTCAAATCATAGAAAAACCTTATGTAGGCACTAGAGGTCACAATTTTGTCGTAATCTTTATGAAACTTGGTCACATTGATCATCTCAACAAAATCTAGGTCAAGTTAGATATTGGGTCATCCGGGGTCAAAAACTAGGTTACAAGGTCAAATCATAGAAAAACCTTGTCTAGTCACTAGAGGTCACAATTTTGACCTAATCTTTATGAAACTTGCTGACAATGATCATCACAACAAAATCTAGGTCAAGTTCGATATTGGGTCATACGGGGTCAAAAACTAGGTCACAAGGTCAAATCATAGAAAAACCTTATGTAGACACTAGAGGTCACAATTTTGACTTAATCTTTATGAAACTTGGTCACAATGATCATCTCAACAAAATCTAGATCAAGTTCGATATTGGGTCATCCGGGGTAAAAAACTAGGTCACAAGGTCAAATCATAGAAAAACCTTGTATAGTCACTAGAGGTCACAATTTTGGCCTAATCCTTATGAAACTTGGTCAGAGTGATCATCTCAACAAAATCTAGGTCAAGTGCGATATTGCGTCATATGGGGCCAAGAACTAGGTCACTAGGTGAAATCACAGGTCTTGCATGTACTGCTATAACAGGTGAGCGACCTAGGGCCCTTTGGGCCCTCTTGTCTGAAAATGCCAGTACATTTTTTATGGAGAATTTGTGAATTTTCATAATACCAATGTACAAGTAATGACTGTTTATGGGTACCCGGTAGCTATCTATTTGAAATACAATTAAGAATAATAAAATATAGAATGTCCATTTGAGAAAAATGTATTGATACAATTATTTTTTTCAATTTCAGGATCGTTCCAATTCATCTGACACAATGAAGTTTACCAATTTTGAGAATCAATTACTGGACATAATGAGGACCACCAGTATGACTGACCAGGCCAATCAAATTAAAGGTAATTGATTAATTACTTCCACAGGAGTATTGACCAAGTCAATGTTTGACCCTATATATGGTTCCATTGAGGATATTGGCTGTGTGTGGCGGCTTTAATGCACTTAAGCCTGGTAATTAATGTTGCTGTTTAATTACTTGTACAGTCTCCAGGTACTAATATGTAGAACTTGACATTATCAGATTCCATTTGTTCAGGGTGGGGTGGGGGGCTTCCAAGTCTTGGTAATGTAATATTAGTGTTGTTTAATTTGCTACATCTACTTATATTGTTATTGCTTGTTAACTTATATCCTTGAAAGTATGTATACTTAATAGTCCAGTTAGGGTATAGTGACAGTGACGTTGCAGTTTATGTGTACGCAAATAATCACAACCATTGTCTAAACAGGTAGAGCGACGCTGAGTATGTTAGTTTAGCATAGAAATTATAGTTGTTTGTACAGTATAAGCCTCTATAATTGGTTTTACACCGTTATAGTGGACTCGACCGCTGCGTCACTGGAATTTTATCCTGACTGGACTATATATTAGTTTCCATAATATTTAAATATATATTATTTATGATTTATATATGCAAATTTGGTCATGAATTCAACGCAGGGATTGTCCCTAGGCAAAGAGAACTATTTTTCATGCTACAGGTTTCTTTGTTGAGAATGTTTTTGTTTGAAATCAACTTCAAGAAAAAACGAAAGTTTCTAAATTGGTGAAACAGTTGACACAAATTATTGTACAGTTTATGTGTTAGCATTTTCAAAGTGGTGTTGGTTGCATGTTGCCTGCTTTAAGCCCTTTGGCTTTGAGTTTTATAAATTTATATAAGTAACTAGGTAATAAATGTGTAGATTAATAAGAAAATAATTGACTCATTATGTACATTTCTATAATAATGGGTATTATAATTGAGCCTGACAGACTTATGCTCCAGGCTGCTGATTTCAGTCATTTACTGGAAACAATTTGTTAGCTCAAGTAATTGTTGCTAATTTAGCCTTTAGATCTCATTGATAGAGCATGTGTGTATATTAATACCCCCCAAGTTTTCTGGCATGGGTAAAGTAAAGTCACTGGGTTGCCTTGGTTCTAGATTTAATGGTTCATGCTGCCTCACCAGTGAGTAGGAAATTCTGGTACTTCTGCGTAAAGGTTGGTTCCTGCTAACAAAAACTCGAACAGAAATGAGCTGATTTATTGTCTGTATGGTCAAGGCCACTGGCTTGGTTAGTGTCTACTTCAAATGAAGCACCTTCATGTGATCTCTATTGTTTTCAAATTGTTCCACGAAAAACCAATGTCCAAATAAGACAGTTTTATGTTCCAATTATTGCTTGCTGCATGATTGTGATATATTTACGTTGATATCATACCATAACAAAGTACACTGTAACACACAGTTTAATTATATATATTCAAGCTTAAGAAAATAAATACGTTGATATCATACCATAACAAAGTACACTGTAACACACAGTTTAATTATATATATTCAAGCTTAAGAAAATAAATACGTTGATATCATACCATAACAAAGTACACTGTAACACACAGTTTAATTATATATATTCAAGCTTAAGAAAATAAAAAATGATCATGAAATTCGTAGCCAAACATCTGGTTTTATTTAAAACAACAAAATTATTATTTATGTCGTTATAATTCAGTGCAATTTAATACCAGTAGTTTTAATTGCCATTAATTGATTTAGGTTTGTTTAAGTTAACACAAGTAATTAATTGTGTAAGTACTGATGAAACACAGATGCAAGACAGCATATATTGCTTGAGGTATTTTTAAAGTCCTCAAGTGTATAAAAAATACTTTGTTAACTTAATGACTGCTGTACATATGTTCATATCCAGTAAAAATTATGTTTCACTTGTTGTTTTGTCATGAAGCTGTTTAATAGTCCAATTCAGATTCTTCATTTCAATCATGCGTGTATTTGTTTGAGTCATGCAATAGTGGACGACTTGAGTGTATCTCAGAGTTCATTGTGTTAAACTGCGTTTATTTGTTTATTTATTAACGTAAACATTAATGATGTTTTTTGTGTCCCTAGGCAAACAATTATAGGAGAAAATATGGAAATATACAGTGTTAAATTTCACACTAAACTGGCAATGTTATCAGCATACCGTGTATTGATCCCACATTTGAATTAATTATCACCACGACCACTGTCCCTATGGGATATAAAGTCTTCTGCTCTAAGGCAGCTGTTTTATCTTCATATATAGAATTTATCAATGTTTCATCATCTTCTCTTCCGCAGCGCTAAATAACTTCAAGATGAAATTGGGTAGGAACAACAGTTATAGCACTGTTGGTTTTTATTAACTGTTTGTTTATATTGTTACGTTCGATGTTTAATCTTTTTTTGAATGCATCTTTTTTCAAAATTGTTTGTTGTTTCCGCAGTTACTATTTCTCACTCTCTGTCTTATCTCTGTCTTGTATTTTTGTCCCCATAGAACTGGCAGGACTCGACACCAAGACTGGTCCGCTAGTCCGAGACCAGTGGATTTCATTGTGGACCATAACTCATGGAATATAGTTAGCCTCACTGTCCACTGATTATTCCAAGAAAATGATTTTTAATGGAATTAAATTGCTTTTCAAATGGAGCATAATAAAGTAACAATGGGCATTGTTGAAAAATAATATAGTGGCATAATGATAATATATGGTGAAAATCATGTTTATTTTGCTCAATAGGCAGAAGCTCCTTCAGGATTTCTATCATACCTTACAGCCACCAAGGTAGTGTGTCAGGTCCTGAAGATGTGGGAGTCGAAACACTCGATGGCTTTGCACATGTTGGTTAGTCTGTTTACCTGTCCGCCAAGTTATGTTTGACAGACGTGTAGCTGGCCTCCGTACGTGTGTCAAGGTTTTCATGAGGGAATGACATAAATCAAAATATAGCGAAAACATCTTATTGTTTTAGTTCCGTACATGTAGGTCAGAGGTTATTATGCTACTGATTGGCTACCCATAGGGACAAATAGGGTACAAAACTGTCATATTATATCTCAAAGTTTCTTAGTGTGTCCCTCCATCTGATTATGCCTAATGCCCCAAGTATGATTTTTATAAAATTTCAACAGATTTAAACGGAACTTCATATGGGCACATTCTGACAAAATAAGTGTGTACCATTAGTGGAGTATTTAGCTCTTGGTATCTTATTTGATCATTTTCTTTGAGTTTTGAGTGTGAAAGTTGAGGGCAAGCATTTAATAGAACAATTTCTGCTCTAAGGAAACTTATTGATTGTAGCTCTTGGCTGTTGATGTAATACATTCTAGCTGTGTAAACATGCCTCAAAGAGTTTCTCTTTCTACTTAAATGGTAATGACTATGGTGACTTATGAGGTAATTTTCATTTACCATTGAGACCTATCTAAGCATTCACTACTTATTTGATCTTTTAAGTGTTTCCCTGATGACAATCATATAGATGTAGATGTTTTTGCCTTTTTCTAGTGATTGTGCCACGCAACTATTGTCGTGTTTCTTACATGTACCAGTAATTTTTGTCAAAACCACCTTTCGGCTTTCTTCTTTCTAAAGTCGTGTTACCTGATCAGGTTACACACATCTATGTTTATTTGTTTAAAGCTGCAACTCTTGGAACACCCAACTGTCAATTTAATATATGCACATTGTTTCTTATTAACATCCTGCATTTTCATTATGTCACCAGGATCGAAGTTGTGGGGATGTATCGCTTTGCCCATGTAGGTCGGTCAGTTTGTCAGTAGACCAAAAAGTTTTGAATCAATAACTCAAGAACTGTTGGGCCAAAGATCCTTCTCTAGGACGTTGGTCATCATCAGTAGATGGCCCCTATTGATTTTGATGTACGGCCAACGTCAAGGTTGATACAACCTTTAACATGCATGTCTATTTGTTCAATGCAGGGGTGTCAATTTTCCTGATTTATCCGGAATTCAGGATTTAACATTCCCGAAAGAGCAATGGTTTCTGTCCAAAATAAAAGTTATTTGAGGAAAATATCTCAAGAAATGGCAATGTTATGGTCAATTCAATCTTCTCTGAAGGAATTTCTTTAGTACAAACTGAGGTAATTGTGGAAACAATATCATTGAGGGCCTCTTATTTGTCAAAAATGGCCATATACAATATTCCTGATTTTTAATTTGGCCTTGTTGACACCCCTGTCAATGGGGCCATATATGTTTCACTTTAAACGTTCCTTAAAATGTGCTCGGAATTAGACAAAAAAGAGTTTTGGAGGCAAAATTAAACCTACATAATTTTATTATTTATTATGTGCATGACATTGTCTTTCTCAAAAGTTAAATTCATGATAACATGGTCTCGGACCAGCGGACCAGTGTTAGTGTCGAGCCCTGCATTTACCCAAACTGGACCATAATATTGTTTATGATTGGTTCATAGACATGGTGAGGCATTTATTTATGCTTTTAGTCACAATGAATTTCACGCGTTTAAAGTATTTAATCTGATTAACCTGCTTAGAACAATTAACTTTAAGTTAGAATAACGGTTTATCTGTTGCACAATAGTTTTATGTTTGCGAAAGATGCTTTGAGCGCTAATTAAATTTCTGCTGTAGAAATGCAAACAGAAATGTCAAATTTGAACAACATTTTTATGCATCTTTTCGTAATAAAATTGTTTTGTCCACTGGAGGGGATGCTCAGGTTTGCGCTTGTTGATGATTTAATTATGTAGAATATTTAATGGAAATGAGCTAATTAAAATAGTAAAAAAGTAAATCCTAATTACGGTAGGGATGAAACAGCATAGAGTTACCTAAGTACTTTGTGTCTGAGGTAATTATATGGGAATGGTATTTAATGAAGGTAATTTGTCATTTTTAAGGTAATAGCTGAGTCTGCTGGATTGTTATTTGTGATTATTGTTGTTATTTCCAGTTGTATAGGAAGGTACTTTACTATCCTATGGGAAATACTCTGGAACATTGTAAATACAAGTTATCGACTTTATGAGTTGTCATTTCGCCCATCTTTAAGATGTGAAACTTTAATAACCGTTATTGTTTTCAGGCAAAGTTCCACAGTTTATGTTTAATGACGAGACAAATGGAGGATTGGTAGAAGATGGTTCCCTCGATCAAACGGTTCCCAGTTTAGGATCGCCAGTGAATACTTCCCCTGGCATTGAAAGAGTAGAGAGATTTTCCAGGAAAGTATTCGTTGGTGGACTTCCTCCTGATATCGATGAAGGTAATTATCTGTCAGTCCAACCTACATACTTTGTGCTAGCCGGTTTCCTTTCTAACCCAGCTCCCTGTTATTTTACCCACTTTCTCAGTTGACTTGTTAATGGTTAAAAATTCTGACAATGATGGAACAATCTATTTTCCTGCGATACAAATCTATGCAAGTATGAAAATGCTAGATATTGTGTCAGTGTGTATATTATGTAGTTAATATGATCACCTCCACCTCCTTGATAGCAGGGCTTAATGATTACATAATAATTGTCATCAGTAAATTAACTGTAATCTTGATCATGGCTCTCTCTACATTAGAAGACTGGAGCCATGGCCTTTGGTAGGGGCCGTGGCCTATGGGGCAATTTCACATTTTTAGAAGGCCTATGGGGTAATTGTACATAATAATAAAATAATGATACTGCTTTAATAGTTTATGGCCTGTTTTAAATGGTTGTATTAATATTTGATAGTTGTGAATCCCTTAGGATATATCAACGTGATGAAATAAAACATTTTTAGGTGAAAACCGTTCACATTAATTTGTGTATAATTATTTAACTAAACCTATTAAAATGAAACATAATATAACTACGATAATAAATATATTTAAACCAAAATGAAACCTGTACATTAATGTAACATGATGTTGTCATGTAACACTCGTTCCTTGTAGTCAAGTGTCTCAACTTCCAATTAATATTAATAACAGTAATTGATAACACTTGGTACAAGTATCAATGTTGTAGAGGTGCCCTTAACTGATTGTATCTCTGCCAGAAAGATCATGTGTAGCATAAAATACTATATAGTACAGGTAAATCGTTTTACTAGCGTTCAATAATAATTTACACCTGTCTGAATGATACCGGTTGGTCGCTGATTATTACTAATAGAGTACTCTCGTAATAATGCTTAAGAATTCAATATCGCAGGACTTGTTGAACGTTAACTATTGATGTCGGAAGATTTCATCCATGCTGTTGCTTGCATGCTTAAAATATTTCATATAATACAGAATATTGATTGCTATGGTTACTAGAATGAAAAATGTAAATTTGCTTAAAGCTGTAAATCAGCTTGATGTAGTTTTACAAGGTAGAAAATCAGTGTTTTTATGACTTTAAAATTAAAACAGATCTTGTAGAATTAGTATCCATAGTAACTGAGTAATATTGTGTCTGAGAATGCAATCTGAAGGAATGTACAAAAAATGAGAGACAGAATTTGTGATTTATTCTATATAAGCAGTTACATAATTCTGCAATCTGAATTAACTGATGTCTATGACTTGATGAACAGACAAAGCAGAAAGCTAACAATCTGTGCGCTTTGAATTGTCTGTTGCCATGGATATCACAATCTTTGTAATTTTCCCAGATTTAAAAACCTGTTACAATTGACCATAGATCTTTCTGTCTGAAGTTTCTATGTAAATATATTCTCAACTTAAGCCTGCTTAGGAGATGACTTGAAAAGTGCATTATCTCTTCTGTAGTTTTGAGTCGGAAGTTTTCGAAATTGACAATTTTTCTTGCCATGTTCCAGTAACATAGTATTAAGGCTTAATTAATTGAAGACGCATTGTGTGATCTGAGACAGGAGTAAGTGGAGAGAAAAGTGATATGTAAGTTCTGTATAATGGTGTTTTCTCAGTTTGTCTAATTATCTTCACATTTGGTTTTAAGTCTGGGTGAATCATTTGAAAGAGTTTCAATTACTGTGGACCGACTTTCAGTTTAATGTCAAAGAATTTTTACTCAATTTTCGTTATTTCCGACAATTTTGGTTATTTCCCCTTGCTTTAAAAATGCAAGAGGGCGTGTTACTCAATGTCATGACTAAATGCAACTTCACTCATAGTCGCTAACTTGTTAATTTCCCTGAGTCTTGTTTTCCAATGCTAGTGTGCTCTGGGGCACTTTAGTTTGGACCTTTAGCCTGTGGGCTTCAAACTCACAACCTCTGGGATTAACGTAAGGTCATAATTAACCACTAACCAACCCCAGTGTTTCATTTTAGCGCAAGTCCTGAGTCCCTGACTCACAAAATAGGTTTGGGACTCATAAAATTTTGGAAATACTTAATTAATACTTAATAAGTTCAATGGGAAAGGAAAGACTCATAGTTTTCTCAACCAAATTGAAACAAGGCATCTACAGTTCCTCTATTTGGATCTCAACATAGGTTTCCTTAGTCTTTATGTGTGATTTTAAAGAAGATAGTTCTTAGATTCCCAGCATGAATTAAGTAAAACATTGACAACATTTTCATTGATTGGTTATTGATTTAGATCTATCGATTTCTATTGTTGTATTTCGTCTGTCTGCAATTTCAGATTTTTGTGGCTTTTATGAACCATTTAGACCAATTTTATTTTAATAACGAGGCGAGAAATCATTAAAACAGAGAAGTGTGAAATAATTAAGCATCTAATAACAGCGAATAACTTCCTACACTATTTCTGTGAAAACTTATAATTACAAAATTTTAGTGCGAAGAATATGTTGAGCAAGCCATCTGACATAGTGTATTAAAACCATACAAATTAGCAGTTATCTTACTTTTGTATTTAAACAATGTACAACCAGGATTCCATGAACCAGCTGTTCGCTTTCCATTAAGTGACATCTGATTAAATATACTCTGATTAAAAGAGCTGCTGACCTGTATGGCCACTGAGCTTTATATTCCCTGAATTATATTAAATTCCAATTAGCTATTATTATATCAAATACACCTGTATTGTACATCCACTGTTTTAAGCATCCAGATTTGATATATTCCTTCAGTACCTGTTAAATACCTGGGTCACAAATACCTGTCCTTGTTTCTTATGATTGGCTAGCATACTTTTAAGCAAATTGGGCCGGAGGTTGGACAGACAATGACGGTTATGGGCACATCGTCAGACAAAATGAAGGTGTGGCTTAGATGCCTGGTTGTCTATCCAACGACTGACAGACATTGTACATTCATCAACCGTTGCCAGTTTCGGCACCATTTGTCTAGGATTAAATGCCAATCATCTGTACACATTGGATCCACAGGCATCATCTGTCATCCAGGTGATGTGTGACCCAGGTATAAGACTGGGTAGATGACTGTAGTTAGTTGTGTTTTGCAACAATACAACTTAAGGAGTATTAGGGTACGATGTTCTGTTGTGTCATACATAGATATTGCAACATTAACTTAGGTATAAATGTTCAATCCTTTAATGCAAAAATAATACACATCCTTTAATACAAGTTTGGTAGTGACATGTTGACAGTATAAAGTGAGTATTATTAGAACACAATGTGACAAACACATGTTTTGTGACAGAATGACGTTCCTTCAATCTATAATTATCCTCAATTTAATTTCCATGTTTACTCTGTATAATTCTCTGTATAACATCATTAAGTTGTTATTGGAAGTCATTAACAGCCTTCTCTCCAGTTTAATGACTGCAATGTGCAATAAAATTTGATTATTTTGTCAATATATGGCAGCACCAGTTTACTGAAGTGCTAAATTCAGATAAGGTGTGGCTGTGAATACAACATTTGGTGTTTCCGTACCATATAAAGACTTCCTGTAAAACTATGTATAAACATAAATGATAAATTATTGCTCAGATTCTTTTGTTAGAGCCCATTTATTATTTTCAGCAGTTATAGGACATGTTAAATAGATATCTTTTATTCATGAAGTTCCACATTGAATTACTAGATTTACACTGGAACTCAATGCAATCTGGTTTTTCCACACTAATACTGCGGTACTAACAACTTTTACTGTTATCCATGGTGCTATAGACAATAAATATTCATACACATACAATTGAAACGGGCAATTATTTAATCACAATGGCATTAGCAATGGATTTTGGTAAATATTATTTGTACCTCATTTAAATAAATGGGAAAACCCAAATCTTGCGAATTCTGGATAACATTGGGTTGATCAGGTGATTTCAATGGTCATGCATAAAATGAGTTGAAAAAAATAACTTTGGTTTTAAAAAAAGATTAATCTATCAGGATTTTATACTATGGCATTTCCATACGAAAGTGGCTCGAAGTGTTACCAAGGCTTCTCAGGCTCCTACCAGCAAACCCGTCTAAGTATTGACTATCACACTCTGTCTGCACTTAAATATTGAAATAGAAACATTGGTGGCTTTCCAGCAGGCCTAGACACTAACTATTTTGGCCACTGGTCTTGACAGGGCGAAAGCGCCCAATTTGTAAATAGGACAGTTACTGGTCCTCAAGAATTTTCACTGTCCTTCTGGATTTTCACTGGTCTCGGACCAGCGGACCAGTGTTAGTGTCGAGCCCTGCTTTCCAGAGCTTAATGTTTCATAAAAACATGAAACTTGTTTAAGTATAATGTGAGTAAAGTAAGATCATGATACTAATTAATACCATCATATTCCTATACTATAGTTCAATTTTGAACTCTGAGCCATGACCTATCGGACTAGTCCATTTTGGCGGGTAGACAATAGTTTATTACGTTCGCACGTCATTATTTAATGATGTGATTCTTACATATATCTGTTTATTATGGAATTACAGTTTAGTGCAGTCGGCAACGTTCAGGATTGCTAACCCGAAGTTCGGTGGTTCAAATTCCCAATTCGCTCATATTTTTAAGTCATTATTTTATTTTTAATATTAAAAGAGTATATAAACTAAAGTTTCTTTTTTTAATTATTCCATGAAAATGTGTTGATTCAATTTAAATTTTTATTTATACAGCGATCGTTTCCATATTCCGAGTTTACTGACAACCTGTATTACGTTGTTTAGCCGTCGTAAGATTCTACAATACACATGCAAGATCTAAAAATATTGTGAAGCATGTAACAAATATGGCTTGTCACATACTGTTATAACACGGATATTGCAAGTTATGTGCATTTATGAATTAAAAAACGTGTAAATATAATTTAAAAAAAGAAACATATATTTTATTTGGTGAGATTCGAACATGCCTGGTCAGACAAAAGTTATTTTACAATGTATCAAGCGCTATACCGACACGACCACTCAGACACACGGAATAGTTGGCCTTAATTATATTACTTATATTTTCCACTAAACCTATACCAACCTATATCGATTAATGGTTAAAACTTTAAAAGTGCAGTCACGGCTCAATGCTCGAAATCGAACTATATGACAATGGTGAGTCATATAATACATGTACATGGTATAGAGTTACGACTCACACTATTCAGTGTTACTCCTGATCAATCAATTCTTACTGACTCACCTTTCATCCTCATGTATCCTGTACATTCTACTGTTCTAGGTCTCTCTGTTTTATTGCTCTCGTCTGTTTGATCCCTCTCTTCTGTGTAAACCAACAACATACTGACTACTTTGAAGTCTAGTACCGCCAATTATAGTGCTTTGTTGCTACCTGTTTTGTAAACATCACTTTTGAAAATATTATTACAAAACAGGTTTATTTACAATTCTAGTGCTTGATTATATTGACAATCAAAGTACTGAAAGTATTGTTGTAAGGTGATTTTGACAGATGTCACCAAGTAGATGTCCTTGTAATTTAAAACAAATAAAATAAGAAATAAAGATTATAAGTATATTTTGATGATAAAAGGAAAGATATTTATAAATTTTGGGTAACTTTAAGTGTTTTGATAATTAATGTTTACTTGTATAACTTCAGTCAAATTTTTGATTTCGGGAATCATAATTATTGCACTATTGGGAAGGGTTTGGGGTAGAAATTGGAAGCGGGCCTTTTTTTACCATAGTATTATTACTATTTTATCTAAATGAGGTATCTGTTGGAAATAATTATAACCAGTGTCCAAATCCAAGTAGAGAATTTTAAATGTGCACTAAACCCAAATTCATATATGAATATTTTGAAATGTACATCTTCTTGAAAATTTTGGCTCTGGAGAGGTGCAGTTATTTTATGGACCAGAACTCCCCCGTTGTATTAATATATGACTGTGAATACAGGGATACAAGAAGCAGTCATGGAGCAGCCATCTTGAAGGAAAAATCCAAAAAATTGGTCAAAATCAATGTTAATAAGTAAGTTTACTGACCTTAAGCATAAATACTTGCTTTAAGTCATATTGATCATCTTGAATAGCAGACACTGTTAATGTATTGCTTAGTTTTTTATGGAACATAATTACATACAGTTATAGTTTTTCACACTTATCATTTCAGAGGAGATAACAATAGCATTCCGTCGTTTTGGTCCGGTAGTTGTAGACTGGCCACACAAAGCTGAAAGCAAGTCTTATTTCCCTCCAAAAGGTATGTTTTTTACATCTGACTGTTCTTTATGTCTCCTGAAAAATATGATAGTGGGGGAGACAAGGATTTTGTGCTAGACATCTTGTCTGGATGTCACAAAGTTTGATGGTGCCTCCGTAGCTCAATGGTTAGCATGCTTGCCGTCTAATCTGGCGACCCAGGTTCAACTACTGGTACAGGCACTCGCATGCCTGATATATTTCAGCAGAAAGCTGACTGGCAAATAAAGGTTATGCTCGGCATTAACTACTGGTCAGACAAGTGCAGTTGTGCACATTGTCAGGAATTTTAGGTTGAATGAATTTTGCTGGAGATATAACCCTTTATGGAAAACCTATGTTTTTGCGTCACAAACCCTTCTAGTTTTTGTGTCGCCTGAAAAGGCGACATATAGGTGTTACTTTGGCGGCTGCGGCGTCACAAATTGCTTGTCCGGAGCATAACTTTGTGACCTTAAGTTCAAATGACTCAAGATTTGGTATGCATGTTTCTTACAATAAGCCGAAGTGCAGTGCGCAAGAACCATAACTCTACCTTTCATAGTTTTTGAATTATTTCCCTTTGATTGATTTTATTAGAGCATTTCTTGTCCGGAGCATAACTTTGTTACCTTAAGTTCAAATGACTCAAGATTTGGTATGCATGTTTCTTACAATAAGCCGAAGTGCAGTGCGCAAGAACCATAACTCTACCTGTCATAGTTTTTGAATTATTTCCCTTTGATTGATTTTATTAGAGCATTTCTTGTCCAGAGCATAACTTTGTCACCTTAAGTTTAAATGACTCAAGATTTGGTATGCATGTTTCTTACAATATGCCGAAGTGCAGTGTGCAAGAACCATAACTCTACCTGACAAAGTTTTTGAATTATTTCCCTTTGATTGATTTTATTAGAGCATTTCTTGTCCGGAGCATGACTTTGTCACCTTAAGTTCAAATGACTCAAGATTTGGTATACATGTTTCTTACAATAAGCCGAAGTGCAGTGCGCAAGAACCATAACTCTACCTGTCATAGTTTTGAATTATTTCCCTTTGATTGATTTTATTAGACCATTTCTTGACCGGAGCATAACTTTGTTACCTTAAGTTCAAATGACTCAAGATTTGGTATGCATCTTTCTTGCAATAAGCCGAAGTGCAGTGCGCAAGAACCATAACTCTGCCTTGCATCGTTTTTAAATTATTTCCCTTAGATCGATTTAATTTGAGCATTTCTTGTCCGGCGGATAACTTTGTCACCAAGAGGTTGAATGACTTGAAATTTGGTATGCATGTTTCTTACCAAAAGTCCAAGTGCAGTACACAAGAATCGTAACTCTACCTTGTGCCATTTTTATGCCCCCGTATCGATAGATCGGGAGGCATATAGTGATTCACCTGTCCGTCCGTCCGTTCGTCCGTCCGTCCGTCCGTCCTGGTTAACCCAAATTGACCGTTTCTTCTAGCATCATTATGGCTTGCTACAAAGCTTCCAAACTTGCATGGATGTTGTATATGAACACTCTCCACACACCTGTATCACCTGACCCCATTTTGACCTTCACCTTGACCTAATTTTGGACTTAGACTTATTTATGGACAAGGCTTCCACAGGGGGCATAAGCGTTTATTGAACGCAGTCTTGTTTATTTTTGTCCCTTTGATTGATTTTATAAGCATTTCTTGTCTGTGGCATAACTTTGTCACCATAAGTATTAATGACTCCAAGATAGGTATGCATGTTTCTTGCTGTGACATTTTCTTGTCCAGAGCATCACTTTGTCGTTTTTAGTTCAGATGACTATAGAACTCTTGTGAGTCGATATGTAGCCCAATAGTGGATAGTTTTCCATGACAAATGTGCATGTCGTCAGGCGACACATGCGACTCGCGGAGCTTTTATTAACTATGTGTGTTGTAGAAACAGTTTGTGTGCGCAAGACCTATCCACTATTGTGCTTACCAACTTTTGCTTCTCAGAGATTGTCTGACATTCGGTCTGAGAAACTTACAATTGCCTGACCAGTAATTATGTCTCTCATTACTGGTTTTGATTCAATCAGATTGCATTATGGCTTGTCGACTTGATGGACATTAATGAAAGGCCATGGACCTGGCAGACACTCAGAGTGGGTTCAGCAGTTGTATGTTGTCAGAGCCTTTGCGCTACTTCCATTAAGCCTGTCTTTACATTTATACTACATGTATATGACTTCCAAAGATTATTAAAATAAATTAATTAGATGTAACTGCTATTTCCCTATCTTATTGATGCTTATTGATTTGATACCTTCTGAGCAACAATATGCCATGAATAAATGTTGCCTCTACAAATTTAATCTTTCTTATCATATACTTCTACAAATGGGGAAAATATCAAGTATCTAGCGCTCTTCTGAACTTTATATTCACGAAATTTCACAAGCATCAGAATCATAGGCATATTTAAGTTTATACAATTGACAGATTATTAAATTTGTTCAATGATTTATTGGCTCTGTGTATTACCATATCATACTGTTTTAGGAAATGTATGCTATATGTGGCTACAGCATCTTTCAATTGTTTTTCCATTTATTCAAGACGTCAACCTTAATTCTCTTGTTCCTGAAGATGTCATGTTCAATTGTGTTTCTATTTTGGTATCATGGAATTATATAGTATCCATGCAGTCTATGCTTCCTGCAAATTTCTTTAGAATTTTATCTTAAATGTTATTTGGTATCTTTTGTGCTACATTCATTTTCAAATGCCTAATTTAGGTTTGCTAATTTCATGCACTTCAGGAAAAGGGGGCTGTGGTGTCCAGTAGTTAAGCGTGCTGGATTTGTAACATTGCCGGGTTTCAGATTCCCGGTTATGAAAATGTGAATAATTTTTCAATTTCATTAAAAAGTAAAAAAAGTTGTTTTATCAGTTTTTGAAAAAGCAGAATGAATAAAAATAATGGGTTAGGCTATAGTCACGGTTTCATTCCAATTCAAAACATTACTTGTATTTTTTGCTAATCATACAATATCAAGCATTATTGTGCCCGCCGCTTATAGTATCTTCAATGTTGTAAATATAAGTGGCCTGTCTATGACGGGCACACCAGTATGTCAATATTGAATGTTTCTAGTTTAAAAGTTATGATTGTTTAAGATCATGGTACATGAAGCACAAATATAAGTTTGTTTAATATCTGTGGCCCGGATTGGTTGGGGAGTTTGAGCAATTTTTATGCACCAAGATCTCATTGTAGATTATTGGGTTTCTGCTTGCATTATTCCTGGAGTATTACTGGGTGTATTTACACTTGCCAATTGATCCATTGTAAGTCTAGGGCAATGAACTGGGGCATAGACTGTAAATTAGGCTTTTTCCCAGATAAATCAGTAGCTGACATTAACTGGTTACAAAAATTGGGAGAGATTCAATACTGGTGACAAGTTGACTTTCAGTCACACTGCACGGCTGTCTGTAACGTCTGGTAGCTTGTTTGAATTGATTTGGTTGTGATTAAATGAAGTTTAGGTTGATAGTGTGGTGACTTGGTTGACATATTGATGTAACACACGAGATTTAAGTCCTCTGGGTTACTTGGTGCATTCCCTGGTAGATGTCACCTTGCACCTGTGACAGTAGACATGTGCTGATGACATTTCCTCCTTTTGGCAGCTATTAACATGTTCACTCGTATATTTCTGCCATAATTTATATCACATTTGCCTTGGAGATTTTTGTCTGTTACATAATCAAACATGGGTGCCTTGTATGAAATAAAGACAACCCATCCTTCTGACCTTGGAAAAACATTATCAGACAAAACAATATTGTCTGTCTATTATTTCCATTGTGTAAAACAGTAAAAATAATGAATTCTTCAGCATGAATGAGTCTGTTGGCTATGAAAATGTTGCTTAGTAAGGTAAATGTAAAAGTTGGATGCACATTGCCAAATAGAGTTGGTCTTTAGTGAATTAGTAACTATACTCGTCAACGTGTTTTTGTTTGAAGGCTAATTATTTGCTAGATCCTAGGCCAAATATAAATTGTGTGCAATAGTTATTACTTATATTACCAGATCATCGGTTTTGGTGGGCAATTGGATGAAATGCACATACTTATGAAATATAGCTTTGCCTGTTATGTCAGTTTGTATTGTTTCTGATAAATGAAGAGTATTTTCAGGGATTTTTAACCTTTGGGATGGGGCCTTATTCCTTTTGGGAGAAAATATTGGTATTTTGTTAACAATGGAGATCTGATTTTGTATAGTTAACCTTTTCGTGAAAACTGCATCATTTTATAGAATTTACTTGGTGAAGGGGCTTGGCCTTATAATGGCACTTCTATATAAGGAAAAAATGCCCTGTATAAGTTTCGCAATCCAATTGTACCAATGAGTGAATGGAACTTTACAAAGGAATGTAAAAGTTTAAGATCATCAAAAAAGTATCTAATGCTTGCTTAGATAATATTTCAATGAACTTTTAATTAATAAATCTTTGGCGATACAATTCAAATAAATGCATCTTGGAGATAAGATTCATGAGATGTGTTATATGAATGTATTTGTGTTACATAAAATTTGGCTTAATATAGATGTATTTAAATGTTCTGGCATTTAGCAACAAAAACACATTCATGTAGTCTCTAATATTGTTTTAATGCATTTAATATGCCTTCCGGTTACTTGCTGTGTTTAATGTTGTACATAAAACTATTGATCATTAATTCTACAGTCTATGTATAAAATTGATAAACCAAATTATAGGGTTTACTTTCAATTGATGATCAATAATGATATGACGGTAAATTGACAATAATTATCATTATGGGTAATCCACTCTGTGAGACGAGTGATTTCACTTGAACAAACATTTCCGCTCTTCAGAAACTTCGGAAATTATTAGAGAAATCAATAGTATCCTATTTCCCATGAGAATGAAGGCGAAAATGCAAATATTGAAGTGATAACATAATTCTCCCCCATCTTCTACTTATATGTACAAAGTTAGTGTTTCGCTGTAGGTGTATAAATCAGGCGATTACTGGAGGTTATACTGTTGACATTGATATTGCCAAGAATGGTGTCATGAACTATGTATGTGACAGTCAGAAAAAACTATTGTAACTGTATGTGAGTTGTGATGACAAATTGATCTTCTTGTAGAAGACCTGGTCTGGTATTCACAAAGCATCTTAGTAGAAAACTTAGATTTTTCTTAAAAACACGAAAATTTCTAAAGTATGTCAGCCTAACATGACAATCACGATTATTGATTTTTTGCATAGGTTTAAATCATTATGTAAAGAGCTACTATAATCACTAAGAAAACATGGGTTAATCTTCAATTTGTGCACAATATATGCAATACTAATTTTTAACTTAAGTCAAAATATTTAAGTTTTCAACTAAGATGCTTTGTGAATACCAGCCCTGATCTCCATCAGCAATTTGAATTGAGATTTGTGCTTGAGATGCTCATCTCTGGGAGATCAGGGCCTACACTGTTTGAAAAACTATACAGAACTTCAAGCTGTAAAGTGTTTAATTTGAACATATAAATCACATTTGTTGTTTCATTCTTTTCCATCAGGTTTTTTTTGGATTCTGGAAAAAACAAATTACTAGTAATAATTATGGCCTATTGGGATATTTAGATTTTGAGACAAATTTATGGGTGTGTTGCCTACTTATACTCCCTATATAATTTGATTTGTCAGGAAGTTACCAAATTTGTTCAGCACACCAGTCAATGTCTTTGGAGAATTGAGTCTTGGTGGCTGTATATTATGTAGAACAATTTTCATTGTAACATGGTTGTGGGATTTTCTCATATAAATTTCAGGAGTGTTTTTGTGTCATAAATAATTATCTCCTCTACTCTTAAGTATTTTAGCTGTACACTATTCCTGGAACATTGACAGGAAGGTTTATCAGATGTGAAGTTTAACTTGTTTGGTATTATTACTCAAGGGGTTTAGCAGAGTTTTGGCCCTTGTCTAAAAACCAGGTGTTTATTGAGTTTCCATGTTTTTATGTTTTATTGTGTGACATTCCATGAATACACTGTGAAAATGACTGTTTTTCTATTTTCACCTTGAGATAAAAAAATATGAGTGTGTCCTTGTCGCCAATGTAAAATGACTGTTTTTCTATTTTCACCTTGAGATAAAAAAAATATGAGTGTGTCCTTGTCGCCAATGTAGTTGTGTATGTATGTATGTTTCCCTGTCTTTGTGCTTTTGATGTAGATATGTGTTTTGTATTAAACATTTCCTGCAGGACTAAAACAAGTGTTATTACTTGGCAATTCATGATGTACCAGAGTTGCATACTCAGGAAACAATGTTTCATTATTAGATTTCTGGTTGGGATTTGAACTCCTAAGAAAAACTCACTTAGCAAAGACAAACTGAAATTGATTGTCAATACTCTTACTTATAATTTCTGAAGTTAAATAATCAATGCTGAGCATGCGTGAATTTTATAGTAAATGCGCTGCAACTTGAGGGAATAATAAAAAGATAAAAACAAATCAGACAGGGAAGCAGCACGAAGTCAGAAAAAAGAACAGTTTACAAATTGGATGCTTGCTGTGCATGAAAGTGGATCCAGTCAAAATGAGGAATAATGAGACCGCTAACCGCGCTAAGTCTGAAAAGCAAACATCTGGTAGGAGCCATACTCGGGATCTCAAGCAAAATGTTCACCTTCATCAATATACCGGTACCTACTAACAGGCTAACTTGCTCTGTTCATAACAATCCACCAACAATTGATTTAACTTACTTCTGCTACACAATCAATCTTTCACAGAAGACACTATAAAACTGTGGCAAACAATGCATTCCCCTCAACTATAAATCTATTAATGATTCAGTCAAGTTATGTTCTGTTGAGCTCAAATCTATTTGATCCAATGTGTCTAGATATGTTCATATTGATCAGTGACTCTATAGGTCAGCCATCAAATACAGAAACTCTCCTATCGTCGGTAATTGTATTCCGACTCCTATCATATAGATCATTTACTATTGTATTTATTTGTCCTGTGAGAATTTTAATTGTTTCTTATTGACCCCTGAATTACTTATTTTGGTTTCCAGGGATTTGTGTTTCTCTAACTAAGTCCAGGCATACAATTAGTTAGGGTACTTTAGTGTACAGAAGTAGAATTAGTGCAGTAGATCTAACTATAAATGGAGTTTCTCGTGCAATTCCGATTCCTTAAGTAGACTGGAAGAATTTTTACCACTCAGAGGTTACATATACACCTGGTCTGTAGATCAAAGGTCGAAGTCCACGCTCAAGATGTTAAATGTTAGCAAAATGTACAATATTCTTTGTTTGGGCTGTATATTTCCTCATGCATTGAAGAATTTTAAACAATTTGTCACATATGGTGAGATTCTTGATAATTATCATACAGTAGTTGGCAACATGTGTTCATGTATACATATACCTAAGTTGTCAGATATTTACTACATATTTACTGCACTGTCACAGCTTCACATTGGGCAGTCTTGACATATCTAAATGTCTTGAGATGAGATGGAAATGACACTGTGTGATGAATGCCAAGCTCTGATAGAATGCATGAATGATGTCGTTGTCCTGTTACTCTCAGACCTGCCCTAATATTGAAGTGTTATTGATTTCTAATGGAATCCATTTCTCAGTATTTCATCAGATTGCTTTCAGTTAGCGATACGAGATTCCCGATTATTGTGAAATTGGGAGAAATTGAAGGTGTTCTGTTCTTTCTCCTAGATGAAGCTAATCAAATTGTTTCTTGTATGGTTTACAGTTAGCTTCTACACCGGTCAATGTGTCCATTCTACACCGGACTATGTCTCCTCTCTACACCGGACAATGTCTCCGTTCTACCCATCTTTACTGTTTTGGTCTGCTACCTTATTATATGACAGTCTGATTCAATTTGTATAGTAAGCTTGTACACCGGACAATGTCTCCGTTCTACACCGTACAATGTCCCCGTTCTACACCGTACAATGTCTCCGTTCTACACTGGACAATGTCTCCGTTCTACACCGGACAATGTCTCCGTTCTTCACTGTACAATGTCTCCGTTCTACACCGGACAATGTCTCCGTTCTACACCGGACAATGTCTCCGTTCTACCCATCTTTACTGTTTTGGTCCGCTACCTTATTATATGACAGTCTGAATCAATTTGTATAGTAAGCTTCTACACCGGACAATGTCCCCGTTCTATACCGTACAATGTCTCCGTTCTACACCGTACAATGTCTCCGTTCTACACCGAACAATGTCTCCGTTCTACACCGAACAATGTCTCCGTTCTACACCGAACAATGTCTCCGTTCTACACCGAACAATGTCTCCGTTCTACACCGAACAATGTCCCCGTTCTACACCGTACAATGTCTCCGTTCTACACTGGACAATGTCTCCGTTCTACCCATCTTTACTGTTTGGTTGCTACCTTATAATTATGTTAATGTGATAATTCAATTTGGACAGTTTGCATATAATGGATATGTTGTAAGATCTTACAGTATGACATTTTCAAACGTTGATGTCATATTACAGGAAATCCCTCGCTTCCATTGATTCAGATTGTAGTCTTAGAGTGTATGGTCCATCAAACGTTGATGTCATATTACAGGAAATCCCTCGCTTCCATTGATTCTGATTGTAGTCTTAGAGTGTATGGTCCATCAAACGTTGATGTCATATTACAGGAAATCCCTTGTTTCCATTGATTCTGATTGTTGTCTTAGAGTATATGGTCCATCATACGTTGATGTCATATTACAGGAAATCCCTTACTTCCATTGATTCTGATTGTTGTCTTACAGTGTATGGTCCGTAGAATGTGGAAGAAAAGTCATGTATTATAAATCAGCATCTTACAGTCTTGTTTCAATAGGTGTGTTGTCCATTGGCAATCTTGGTTTAATGTGTTTGAGACTTGACATTGCTAGGCATGTCACTGTACAGTATAGGTTCATATTCCACTCCGATAGGTGTGCTCAAACTATTTACAGAATGAGATGAGTGTAATTTTCGCATATTCCTCCTGATATAATGCTTTACTGCCTCGATAACTTAGTGACAGCTTATAGTCAGTAGTTCGCTCCCAGGCCACATGACACTCCTGATACATTGTAAAACTTAAAGATCAAAGCAAATTTACTTTACTGTTGCAACAGTCTCTAACACCTTAGATTCTTTGAGCTTTTGCTTGTGATAATATTACATTAACTTTTATTCTGTAATGCTGGCCTACATACTGATGGGTTTATTAACAATTGACCCAGTTCTTTCTAGCAGCATTTAGTGTCTTTGAAGTACATTTCTTTAATATAAATGAAGTTATGAGTAATATTATATTAACGCCTTCTGCTATACTAACTAGCCATTTCACGGACACATGTTATGCACATGATGTTTTATGTATTGACTTTTATATTCTATGTATTATTGCCAATATGCATAATTGATATATTTTTACAGTTATTGATATATTATTATAGTTTGTTTATTATTATCATGCATATTTAAGTTATTAGCGGGTACCCTATTCCCCTTGTAATAGTCGATAATTCCTGCCTTGATATGAATATACAATGAGTTAATGTTCTTCAATCTGAATAAATGATGAGTTTTCTGTTCAGACTTATAGAATTTACTGTCAAACTTGTCTACAACAGCCAATTGGTTCAAATATGGTGGGTTAATACCTTGGTCACAAATCTAAACTGATTGGCATATTTTTGTTTAATCGGGCCAGATACTGGGAAAACAATTTGGCGTCAACCAAAGTGTACTAATGGCACACTGACAGGCTTTTTATTAACTTATGTTAAGGATTGCTGATCTGGATATGTCTATAAACAGTGATTTTTTCCTTCTTTGTTTGCTACCAGTAAACGGTAGGCTTACCAATCTGAAAAAGGCTATAAATTTCCCAAATTTGAAGGCACAAATTCCCAATGAACATTTGAACAATTTTTATTTCAAAATCGGACATAAAATGACAAAGTTATAAACATTTTTAACACGAGGTCAAGCATAAAAGTTTACAGAAACCAGTAAACAGTCACATGTAATCTCTTTTTCTGTTTTATTTGACCTTTCTGCTTTATGAAATTCCCAATTTCAAGTTGTCACGACGCTAAAATTCCCAATCTGAACGGACCCGGACCCTTTCCCAAAGAAGCGAAAAAAATCACTGATAAATCGCTGGCTCAGAATGAGAAGGTTGCAAGTACAAAAACACTATTTTGATAAAACAAGAAAACAACGCTTTACTTATGGAAAAACAAGCTTTTTCAACTTCAGTTTGGTCAACATGCTCTTTTCTGATTTTCATGAAAATAGGCTCATAAGAAGCGCCTTGTGATGCAGATTTCACATATGTATTAGTCTCATAAGGTTGTTACGACCTTCTCATTCTAAGCCAGCAAAATAGATTTCATGGTTTGAAACGTAAGACTTCAAAAACTGAGTGTTTGTAAGCTACAGCAATCTGGATATAAGTTTGTATATTATGCATTTGAACCATAAAATCAGTGCGTAAATCTTACCATATTGCTGTGTTTGATTGAATTCTGATGGAGTAGAAACTGGAAGAATGTATTGATCTCTTCTTGTTGCTTGTTGTTTCGTAATCTGTAAAAATGTAGTTCATTTTTTCTCTGCTGGGTGCTTCCTTTATAAATTTCTCATTGACATAACAGCGTGTTTAAATGTTAAAGGTGAAATAGAGTGTTTAGAACTAATTAGATCCAGTGAATTGTCTGCACTCTGTCAAGGTTATTAAAATTGTGTCAAGGTGTTATATGCTCAAGGTTAGTTGTTACACTGTGTATCATATTATACCTGAGTGTTATTTCTGATAGACATGAAGTTGTTGCCACCTGGTCCCTTTTGGTAGCTTTATGAACTTCAATGATATTTGTTTCCAAGTAGACTCTTCCATGTCGCTAATCAGCTCAGTGAAACAGACTATGTTTCCTAGGTGCTGTAAGTTCATGGTTGACAACGCTACCACTATGTGTATCACAGTATTCATTTCTCTTGGACAATGAGAGATATTGATGCTTCACCACCTGGGTACTGTTTTATCAAAGCACTTACGAGATCTAAAAGTTGTTGCGCCAATTCAAATTCTTTAGGCCAAACTTAAAATATTGTTTGTTTCCCCATCCCGACCCAAGCAAATTTAGAATGGGTAGGTAGGTAGGTTAAATATTTTTTTTAATTGTTTCAGAATAATAGTTATTGGTCAAGACATACAAATAATGAAATATAGTAATACATGTAACTAAAAATAAGGTGAAAACCAACAATCTTAAATTTAAAATCTGTAAGAAATGTACTTAAGTTAGAAACAAGCCTGTAAACAAAAATTAACATTTTCATCCCCAATATTTCATAAAAAAATATTATTTCAATTGGGGCAATAAAATATTTTGGGTAGGGCCGTTTTTTTCGGTTAGGTAGGGGATGGGGAAACAAACAATATTTTATTTTAGGCCCTATATAATTCTTAAACAGTGACACATGATGGTAAAGGAATCGTTCTGCTATATTCATAATGTTTCAGCCACTTAACTTCTAGCACATTATTTGTGTTGTTCCCAAATTGAAATCACTAACAAATTATTAAGAACTGAAATTTGTGTGTAACTGTAACTTCCATAAGGTTTTTATTTAAGTGCTTTGATAAAACAGTACCAAGGTCTCTTTTAAAACAGTTAGTTTAGCAATTAAAAGAAAGTTTATTGTCAATGCTTTCAGACTGCCAAAGTTGCCATTGAGATGGGCATTTCTGCCTACAGCCGCCAGTGATTTTTTTCCTTCTTTATTAGGGAAACGGACCCTTTCCTAATTGCAAAAAGGCTATAATTTTCCCAAATTTGAATGGTGAAATTCCCAATAAACAATTTAAAAAAATAATTTTCAAAATCGGACATAAAATGATAGTTATGAACATTTTTTACTAGAGGTCAAGCATAAAAGTTCAAAGAAACCAGTAAACATTCACATGTAATCTCTTTTTCTGTTTTATTTGTCCTTTCTGCTTCATGGAAATTCCCGATTTCAAGTTTTCACGATGCGAAAATTCCCAATCTGAACGGACCCGGACCCTTTCCCAAAGAGGCAAAAAAAATCACTGGCCACATCTTAATGACAACTCTGTTAGTGATTATGTTGATTATTTATAAGAATTTCCTGTGTATATTTCAGGTTACTCATTTCTGTTATTCCAAGATGAAGTATCGGTCCAGAATCTGATTGAACAATGCATTGTGGATGATGATAAACTCTACTGGTGTGTCTCCAGTCCAACCATGAAAAATAAACCAGTAAGTATTGTCTGATCTTAAACTCTGGGAATGTGGAATTTGTGATTCATAGAGCTTACACCTGGTCTGTAGTTCTATCAAGGTGTCCTGACAGTGTCTTGTTACGCCACCCAAGTGAGGGGGGAAAAGTTTGCCTACATTAAGTCATTATGAATTAATTATTTGATCATGTTCAAATGTCTTCTTAAAAACGTAAGGGGGAAGAATTTTTACTGTCACAAGGTGAGCTTTCGCATTTGATTGCTCTTTGTCTATTGGTATCCACAGTTAGTTGTGTAGACAATAGATGTCTCAATTCTGGCTAAATCTTCATGAAACATGGTCAAAATGATCATCGCAACAAAATCTAGGTCAAGTTTGATAAACTTGTAAAAAACTTAGGTAATTGGTTCTAATCATGTTCTAACATTGTACATGCAATACAGGCTGCATTTACTTGAATCTTAGTCAAAAAATGATTATTCGGGTAGGACAAGAGGCTTTCACTACTGCAGCAAGTGAGTGACCTAGAACCAAAGGGCCCGGGCCCTCTTGTTCTTTTAATAGTTTTGATATATTGTAACCATCAATGGTTTGTTTTAAAGAAAATTAAAACAGCCATATGGTGGTATCAAAAATAGAGGTCAGACAGGGTTGATAGTCTAGGAATAATTTGATTCCTGCCTTGACCTAGATTTATTTCTGGCCTAAATTCACATTTTATACAACAAAAAAATCAAAGCACTGAAAGTACTGTCGTGTGGCGAACTGATGCCATTAAATCCAATGTCGAATCCAGGTTGTATCATAATTTTATGTCACAGTTCTGATAAGCCCACCCTTACTCAAACATTTGTGCTGCTAAAGACACCAAGAGAACCAGCAGTTACCTGTAACTTACTTAAGTAACTATGCTGAGCATCAATGATAGGATATTTACAAATACCATTTTTAACGACTTGGAGAATTCGACCAGTGTCAAGATAACTGACTGTTTATTCTCCGTATGACCACGCATGTTAATTAAATGACACTCTATATTAACGTATGTAAAAGGGGTAAACATGGCGTCGCTCACACATATCGATCGGCCGATTAATGCTTTAAAAACAAGTTTTACATTTTATAAAACCTTTAAGTATTAGCTTTTCAAACAAGCTTTAACGAACAAAATCGATCGAATATTAAATTAATAATTGATGATTTTCGACCGTTTATTTCGTATAAAACGGGATATTTTAAACTTACTTTTACGCGGAACGGATTCTTACTCGTCGCCGTGGATTGGCTAATTAGGGTATCGTGTTGAATGTTGTCTAAAAGAGAGACATATATCTCTGCTTCTTTACAAGCTTTAAATATTCAAAATCGGATAATAGATACGAAAATTATGAGGTCTTATATAAAGCACGGTAGAAATTGACTAATGCGTTTAACGCTTACCGCGGTAACATCGTTAATCGGCCGATCGATATGTACGTAGAACTATTTCAGTTCCCCCCACCAGCTATATATAGCATCAATGTTTGTATACAACATAATTAGGTCATCATCTGCAATGTGCAGCGGCGGAGTGATTTACATACGTTTCAGTATACGATTGAAAACCGTGGGAACTATTAGATTCCCGCCACTAGTGAGAACATTCGTTGGTAGTAAAAATATAGTCCGTTGCGGAATGATTTGCTATAAAAATCCTCTAAAAATAAAAGTCTGATATAATTGTTGGTCTTAATATAGGTAAATGTTGGTAATGTAAACAAATCAGGTCCAATGATACGTGTAACCTGTGTTGCATGCTTGTAATATTGTTCAAATCATAGAACTATTTATTTGCCGAGGCCTAATGCGTTAAATTGGTCGTAAGCTGAAAAGTGGTAATAACATTGTGTGGCGTTTACGCCACACAATCAATGCATGAGACTGGGTTAGTATTAGAGATGATAATGTGATCAATTTACTTAATGAAGTAATTATGAATCAGTGAAGTGATTCATTTATCTGTATTTGATCTGTGGAGTATTGTTATACTAGATACAGTAACAGTATCATGATAGATTGAATGCTACATTGAATCAAGCTCGAACTGATGCACTGGTTGTATTCATTTAAATTGATGGAATCTAAGGACAACAGCTGTTGCTTATGACTATTATGGTGCCATATTTGTAGGGGGAAAATTGCATTTTTACTGGTATCATTTACTGGTTGCTAGGGTGAGCATTGACTTAGTGCTTTGGTGAGCTAGTGTGATCAATATATCGCTGGCTTAGAATTAGAAGGTTGTAAGTACAAAATCAATATTTTGAGAAAACAAGAAAAAATTGTCTGAAAACTACAAGCTTTTTAAACTACAGTTTGGTCAACATGACCACTTCTGATTTTCATGAAAATAGGCTCATAAGAAGCGCATTGAGATGCAGATTTCAAATATGCATGAGTCTTAATTATAAGGTTGCAACTTACGACCTTCTAATTCTAAGCCATCGATATATAAATTTCATTTTCAGTAAGGGTCTCTTTTATGAAGATACTGCTAACAATTTGTGTACTGAGTATGCAGAATTTCACACATATTACCTGTTGCATGTCCAATGGCTGTTTAATTATGTTTATTTACTTGACAACTGTAAAAAACAGCGTTATTGACGGGAGGTTGTAATTAAGGTGACATTGGTAGGCATAATGAGCATGCCGGTTATAAATGGAGCTTCATGTAAAACTGTGAATAAATAATTTTGTATAGTTTAATAAAGTATAGTGAAATTTAATCTGATTTCATCATATTAATATGAAATCAATTATTCAGGTTCAGATACGCCCATGGAACCTTGCCGACTCTGATTTTGTAATGGATGGTTCACAGCCCCTAGACCCCAGGAAGACTATATTTGTTGGTGGAGTGCCTAGACCTTTAAGAGCTGGTAAGTACATAATACATGGTTTAGTGTGTGTCCCTGATGTACTGCCTGGCTAACACAGTTGGTAGAATCCTAGGCTGGCAACAAACAGGTTTTGGTACGATCACCAGATTAAACACTTGGTGTATTCTTGGACATTGGCTACAGTTATGTCCTTCACATGGGGAGAAGTTGTTGCTTACTTAAAAGCTAGGGCTTTCTCTAGGCTTTCAGATGTGCAGATTCAAAATCACTCCTGACTCTGATTTTCAAGAGTCATCAAAATATTGTAAAAATATTCCTAAATTATGATTGCTTTGATGGGAAGAGTAATGTTAGAAATTACTTCTACGGTCATTCTTTCGCAACCTTGTGATCAATTTGCTAAAATCATATATTGTCCATGTTAGTTAAAATGTAAAGTTCTCTACTGACACTATTGATGTGAACCTGTTCTTGCACTCTCCCCTGTCACGGAATTATCTCTCTCACTCACAAGTTTTTCCTGATACAGATTGAACTGTTTACATTTTTTCTTTGAATTTCTGCCAATCATCCCTCCTTGAGACACCACCAGCTTTTGTTGCACATTTAATGGTATTGCAATGTTTTCTCTTAAGAGATACTTCAACCTGTTCATTCACAGTTTTCTGTGGTTTGTAGTTATGCTTGGTGTGAATCATTATTTGTTATATCTTTAAGGCCGGAACAATTTTATTCCTGTTTGTATTTATTCAAATGAGACTGAAATAAACAGGGGTGTCAATTTTCCGGATTTATCTGGATTTCCGGATTTGTCTATCCTTTAAGAGCTATGCTTTCTGACCAAAATAAAAGTTATTTGATGAAAATAGCTCAAGAAATGGCAAAGTTATGGTCAATTATATCTGCTCTGAAGGATTTTCTTCTATAAAAAGTTTGAAAAACTGAGTTATATATGGTTGACGGCCTCTAGTTTGTCAAAAATGGTCAGCCCCATATGATTTTCAGGATTTTTAATTTGGCTCTGTTGACACCCCTGAATAAAGAATAAAATACATATAGTAAGATATCGACTGTGCCAACCCTATTTTCATGCTACTAAGTTCTTTTTTTGCTTCTAAATAACCAATAGCTTGTTCAGGGCTTTCATTATTATTAATATTGTTAACAGATTGGCATAAAAAAACAATTAATTGGCCCAGAACCCTTTATTAATAAATCATTAAAAAGTTACAATTGAAACACAAGTTAAAATGATCATTTCTATCAGCAATAACACCAATCAATTAATAATGAAAAACCCTGCTTGTTATGACCTACAAAGTGTGTGCATTTACAGTTTGAATAGAATTATACATGTTCATTAATTCATAAATTTTGTTGTAAATTTCCAAGAAAAAACAAAATGTTTACAAATTATTAGAAAGGCTGGATGTTGCTGAAAATTGTAACCAGGTACCCCCATGCCAACTATTTGGAACATTTTGGATGATTATATTTACATATATATGACCTTTGATGCGACTCGAACCAACATACCTTATAACACCGCCCTCACCCCCCACCCACGTACCTGGTATTGTTTACACAATCACTGCATATGTTTTATTATAACAGTTCTATATTTGTAAAGATCACTGTACTCTGTACGAAGCATGTCAAAATATTTAGTTCATGCCGCTTAGCATTTCATGCATTCCAGTATAAGTGTATGAGCCAGGTAGCCGAGTCTAGAAGCCAGTGTTACTGTAACAGCTGGGGGTGATTAGTTAGTGAAAGTGTGCCAATAATTCTCATAAACACTTGCAATATTGTGGTTTTGCAAACAAGTTATGATAACTATGTTATTTGTATGCTCACTGTCTGCTTGCAAAATGTTCCATGCACTCATAACTCTACTTACTGCTCAGAATATTGTCTGATAAGTAATTTGTTCATAGTGATAAAGTAGTTACTATCAGTTATTATTGTACTTATAATGTACAGCAGACAGATGAGTCTGGTACAGTCGGTTAATAACAAATTATATCCAGATATTCCAGCATATGGAAGTTATTTGAATTCCATATTTCCTATGTATATTGTGTATGTCAGATATCAGAAATGTCACTGCATAGATTATGAAGTATACATAATCCTTGTGCTAAATGTTCTCCCTTGAAGGTGGGGCATACTGCTGCTAATTTGTTTTTTTCTGTCTGTCTTTGAGACCAGCCCTGTAATCATGTCCATCCCTTTCTCAGCAACCACCAATCCAAATTTACCATGAAAAGATGTACATTTTGTCATTGATCTTTCCCTTTATTTATGTCAGTTTTCTGGTAAATACTTTAAGGTAGGATCCATCAGGTAAAACCGATAATAGCTCTGTCATAATCTTCTACTGAAACATTGATGGAACCTAAACCCAATATACTCACATAATTCACAGGGTCATAAGGATGGAAGTTAATTAATTACCAAATACCTCCAAATTGAGGTTCCCGCCCCTAATATTATTTATGAGATTCCACACAGAATCTAAAAAGTGCATGGAAAAGGAAGCATCCAAACACGCCCAATGGAGAAAAGGGTCAAGATGTCAAGAAAAACATACCCCCCACGAAGAAAAGGGTAAAAACACGCCCCCAGGGAGAAATGGGTTAAGGGGTTAAAATCACGCCCCCATAGAGTGAAGGTTTGGAAATCTTCTGCATTATAATGTGAGAATGTTCATTGTAACAAGGAGATTTTGACCGATTTGCATCAGATTTCAAGTTTGTCAATGTTTGGATTTATTTGAATCAAAGACAAGCTTAGTGCCAACAGAGTCAGTAGATAAAGATGTATCAATTAGATTCTTAGAAATTAGGTGAAATAATATCACTGGGTTTGCACTTTTGACCAGTTTCTTCTATCTAGAGAATTTTTCGGTATGTGAATAGCGTTAGAATCTTGAATAGATCGTCAACTGTCAGAAGTTCATTTTCTACTCTTGTCAAATGCAGTTTTAACGCTATGTTGCAGACACAACTGGAGTTGGTTTTTATTATATTTGTGGGTTTTATTGACATACAGACAATGTATTGTCCTAAGGGAACTTCATTTACATTGTTTGTTTTCCTTACAATCCCCATTGATAGTTTTATATGCTTGCAACATCATGAAATACTGTCAGTACACTAACTTGTTGTCTGCTTGTGATAATATTCTTCAACCAGGAAGTGCTACATGTCTAGGAAATCAATTCCAGTAAGTGTGCAACTAGATGTTTGCATTTGTCTGTCAATGTGTTTCCTTACATTTGTTACAATATGTCAGATTTGGTTCCGTTGTTCACAAGTTTAGTGTATTATTAGACACATGTACCTGGAACTTGTGAACAGCAGATCTGATAAAAAAACAAATTGTTGTCTTATTCTTTGTTGAGGGGTATATTTCATGTTGGTTGGTTGGTCAGTAGATCAAATTGTTTCCATTCTGTTTGTGTTCCATGCCAACCAATCAGATGTTGTAGTTTTAAGTTGGGTCTCAAATCTCAGCTTCATCTAGGACCATCCATGAATTGTGTGTTTGAAATAAATCCATTCAAATGTAGTGATTGTCACCTTGATGACTAAGTGATGCTCTTCTACCACAAATTATGAATATGTAAAACTCAGGAATTCAGTAATGGGGAAAAGATTGTTTTATCTGAGTTTTTGAGCCACCACCACTGGGTGCATATAGATTTCCCCTTGTCTGTCTGGGTATGTAACTCTAGCATAAAGATGATTGTTGATACCAAGCATGCATGTCAGCCAGGATGCTGTACAGTATAAGATACATGTGTTGATAATGTGCTGTGAACTTGTGAAGCCATTGCAGAGAAAACCCTGTCAAACATAGTACTGGTATAAATGTGGTTGAGAACTTTGGTTGAGAACTTTGGGGTTAATTGGTCATGTTGATGGTATATAAAGAGTGCAAATCGTTTATGTTTACCAAGGTAAAAGGCTGTTTCTCAACAATATTTCAGTTATATACGGCAGTTAATTCAACTGACCAGTTTACCTGGACAGTATCCTATCCAGTACTAAATTGCCTTTCCACGAGGAACCAGCAACTTCTCCACATGTGGAGGAAATTCGACATGGTTATCAAATTTTCATTAAAGGGTATGACCTGCTGCGACCTGGAATTGAACCTTGATCACCAGGTTACAAATCCAGTGCACTTGCTACTAGACCACAGCCGCATCTTATATATGGTTACCACTGGAAATGTTATTATTTTGATGACGAGAGGTTGTTGATTAACAAATGGGACCACGCTGCAGAGATTGTGTATTAATTTCCTGTCTGTCTTGATGTATAATATTTTCTATCTGTTCTCTTGATGCAACATGTTAGCATCATTGAATATGATACTACAAATGTAGTAGAAACACCAGTGAACATGATGATGTGGGAAGTCAACTAAGACTGATTACTAATTCTAGTGTTTCCTACATTGTGTAAAATTCATGTGGTCTGGAGTTTTGTTTTTCTGTTTCTATTCTGTTGTGGAATTTAATTTCCAATTGCTTTAGCTGCATGCATTATCAAGTATTGATGTGGTAGCACTAGGATTTCTCCGGAGCTTGCTTTAATACAGCTTTCATTTGTTATTGATTAATTCCGAGTTTTTTCCCCCATTTTCATGCTCATCTTATTTGTAGCAATAACTGAGAAACGATGACAAACTTTAACATTTAAAACTTTAATTTTATCAAAATTCTGCCATATTGTTTTACTTTATTTGATATATTACAGATTGCATTTTACTAGGAGTGTTGGATCATCCTCTTTCCTACTGATTTCCTCCTTCATATGACAAAAATGTAAAATATGATAGTTGTCAGATATGTGCAGAGGGGTAATTGTGTTTAACAATGTCATTATCTTTGATGAGGGGTATATTGCTTTGCACATGTCTGTTGGTCTTTTTGTCGGTTGGTAGACCAAATGGTTCCATTCAGTAACTCTAGAACACTTTGCCCTAGGATTTTCAGACTTTACATGGGGGTTGGTCATCAACGGTAGATGACCCTTATTGATTTTGAGGTCAGTAGGTCAAGGTCACTGTTACCTTTACCATTTCTGACTATTGGGCAGCCATGGGGGCATATGTGTTTTACAAACATCTCTTGTTATGTCGATATTTGTCAACCACAGAGTGTACCTATTCCTGTCTAGAGTGATTTAATTCATAATAAGTTCTTTTCATTTATTTACCAAAGTGAGGGTATATTGCTTTGCATTTTTCTGTCAAAAAAACTCTGTTGGTCACTTGCTTGGTAGACAAAATGTTTTTAGAAAGTCCTAGGATTCTCAAACTTTGTATCCAGGTTGGTCATGTGACCAGTAGATGGTCCCTATTGTTTTAGAGGGAGGTAGGTCAAAGGTCAAGGGTAACTGAATATGAACATTAAAGATGTAGTGCCATGGGTTCTCAAAACTGCATAATATAAGAGGATATCATTAAATCATTGTGAATTTGTTCTCAAAGATATACATTGTATAATTTATTTTATCACATGTTTGACGTTGCAGTAGCGTAATAAAGCCATTATTTATTTTTGATAATACACTAGTGTAATAAAGCTATCATGCGACGTCATTCAAAGGATAGGCGACGTCATCAAAGTTGCGCATTTATTATAGTGAAAAATAAGTAGCTATTTTATGTTTCGCCCGGAAAAGGCCAACATGTGATAAAAAGAACATTACATTTGTGACTTTCCACATTGAATTTGTTAAACTTGTTGAAAAAAATCGAAAAAAGAGCCTCGCATTTTATTATTTTATTCAACTCGTTTAATAAATTCATTATGGAAAGACACTCATGTAATATCCTCTATATATAGTAGTCTACTCGCTACCCAATAGTACTGGCAGTGATTTTTCTTGAACAAAATGAAACAGCCTGTGCCTTTAAAATTGGGAAATTTTAGCGTGACATTTCGCGAAATTGGGAATTATTAAAAAAGATTTGTTTGGTTAAAATTGTTCATATTTTGCTATTTTCTTCTGATTATACTCAAGTCATATGTAGAAATGACTTTTGCAAGTTTGAAAATCTATTGTTTTGACTAAGTTAAAACAGCCATACCGTTAGTTGCCTTTAAACCAGTGAGAACAAAACTGAAAAGGGGAAAAATATGCATTCTTTTTGGGAAAAATTATGACTTTTTGGGGAAAATGGAGGTTATTTTGCTAGGGAAGGTGCCTGTATTCGGCCCCAAAAATAGCCAAAAAAAATCACTGACTGGTATAGTTCAATTAATGTACTGTGTATTTCACAAAGTTAGCAATTTCTTTCTTCTGACATCACTTGCAGATAACCAATTTTCACTGACAACTAACAATTTTAAACAGGTGTGATTCATGTTAGAAATTGCTACAAAATCTAACAATGTGCCTTCACTCAATGTAAATGTTCATCATGCATGCATATTTAATGCTCACTTTATTTACCAAATACAATTAGGCAGACATGACATCTTTCATTAATACAAAGTCTGGTGGTGACACAATTTACTTACTTGTCTCCGAAATTGTTATCTGTGTAGCACAGGGCAGCATGGAGTTACTTCCTATTTACCATAAACTTCACTGAGTGTTTTCGTGTAGTTTTCAAAATTATGTAATTTGGTATTTTGCATTTTATTCAAGATTAAATGTCACTAGAGCAGTTTGCAACAAAAGTTTGTGTGGGGAAGTTATTTATTTATTTATTTTAAATTATAGCATTTTAGGGAAGTTATTAATAATCATCTTTGATGATGGGGTATATTGCTTTGCACAGTCATGTTGGTCTGTCTGTTGGTAGTCCAAATGGTTTTCGTTCAATAACTCAAAGAAGGCTTTGCCCTTGAATCTTCAAACCTTACATGGAGGTTGGCCATCAAAAGTAGGTGACCCCTATTGATTTTGAGGTCAGTAGGTCACAGATCAAGGTCACTGTGACCTTTACCATTTCTGACTATTGGGCTGCCATATGTGTTTACAAATATCTCTTGTTATTTCTTTTAATTATGACTTTTCGTTTATTACACTGGCTGTGTGGGATTCTAGGCTACTGGTAAATCAAAATCATTGGAAGTTGGCTTGATGAAATATGATCTGATAACAAAAAGAAAGACTTATAATGAGAAGATTGACTGGTTTTATTGATCATTGTATTATTCTCCTGGTTATTGTGTCTGCTTGTTTGAAGTTATAAGCATAGCAATGTCTTCTCTTGCATGCTATATTCTAGCACTGTCAGATTCTCCCAATCATTGCTATTTTGATGTTAAATGACCAACTTCTTAAATTTTTCTGTCTTAACTAGGATGTTTGCAGGTTGTTTATTTTGAACTAGCCATAATTCAAATTATAGTTGCTGTCAATCACAGACTACAGAATGTGTGAGAATGTTGCTTGTGACTGATTACAGTGAGTGTAATGGTTACTATGTCTTCACTTAGACCATTCCTTACAACATCACTCGTACTGTGTTTATTTTCTGGAAAACAACTTCACTCTTATTATACTTGGACTGTGTGTATTTGCTGGAAAACAACTTCACTCGCACTATGTTTTTGAGTGGAACAGTGGCCGTGTTGTTACAGCTTTCCACTACCAAACTGGAGGTCTCGTTCGAATCTCGACTGGGGAACTGGAAATTTCTTAAATGCTCGTCAGTGTTTCCACCCAACTAGAGATGGACTGGTTGGAAACCCAGAGGTAGTCTCCCTAGTACTGGTGCTACACCTCAGGAATGTTAAAGAACCAGGGAGTCCATTTGGAAAGAGCTAGGGCAGCGTACCTGGATTGCTTGTATCACACAAACTTTCTGTGTCTTCCTTCAAGGTCATTGGCCAATTTGGTCAATTAGCATGGATAAACTGAATGGCCACAATACAACTGTTTCTGTCAAACCTATAAACAAATAATAAACAACTACACTCGTTCTACATTTATTTCTGTTGACCTTGAATGAAAACCTTGATACATTAATTTTGTTTGTATGAAATATCATATGTTACATTGCATAAAACCAAAGTTACATTGCTTGTTTGAAAGGAATATAATTTGTTACTTAACATGTATTGTTTTCTAGTTCTGTATTTTTTGTAATTGTTCAAAATTGGATTTCACTGAAGGGAATTATCTAATGCATTTTTTAAACCTTGACATTTTATGAGAGTATAATTATATCAGAATGATATTTAATCTGGAGAGAATTCTTGTAACCTTCATACCCAGCTGTGATAGCATAGGGACATTGTGATCTGTACTGAGCTCTAACCTGTACCACAGAGAACTTGTGATCTGTACTGAGCTCTAACCTGTACCACAGAGATCTTGTGATCTGTACTGAGCTCTAACCTGTGCCACAGAAAACTTGTGATCTGTACTGAGCTCTAACCTGTACCACAGAGATCTTGTGATCTGTACTGAGCTCTAACCTGTACCACAGAGAACTTGTGATCTGTACTGAGCTCTAACCTGTACCACAGAGATCTTGTGATCTGTACTGAGTTCTAACCTGTACCACAGAGAACTTGTGATATGTACTGAGCTCTTACCTGTACCACAGAGAACTTGTGATCTGTACTGAGCTCTAACCTGTACCACAGAGATTTTGTGATCTGTACTGAGCTCTAACCTGTGCCACAGAGATCTTGTGATCTGTACTGAGCTCTAACCTGTACCACAGAGATCTTGTGATCTGTACTGAGCTCTAACCTGTGCCACAGAGATCTTGTGATCTGTACTGAGCTCTAACCTGTGCCACAGAGATCTTGTGATCTGTACTGTGCTCTAACCTGTACCATAGAGAACTTGTGATCTGTACTGAGCTCTAACCAGTACCACAGAGATCTTGTGATATTTACTGAGCTCTAACCTGTACCACTGTGTGTAAGACCACAGAGAACTTGTGATCTGTACTGAGTTCTAACCTGAACCACTGTGTGTGATACCACAGAGATCTTGTGATCTGTACTGAGCTCTAACCAGTACCACAGAGAACTTGTGGTCTGTACTGAGCTCTAACCTACCACTCTGTGTGAGACCACAGAGAACTTGTGATCTGTACTGAGCTCTAACCTGTACCACTGTGTGTGACACCACAGAGATCTTGTGATCTGTACTGAGCTCTAACCTGTACCACTGTGTGTGATACCACAGAGATCTTGTGATCTGTACTGAGTTCTAACCTGTGCCACTGTGTGTGAGACCACAGAGAACTTGTGATCTGTACTGCGCTCTAACCTGTGCCACTGTGTGTGAGACCACAGAGATCTTGTGATCTGTACTGAGCTCTTACCCGTACCACTGTGTGTGATAGCACAGAGAACTTGTGATCGGTACTGAGTCCTAACCTGTGACAGTGTGTGTGATACCACAGAGAACTAGTGGCCTGTACTGAACTCTAACCTGTACCACTGTGTGTGATACCACAGAGATCTTGTGATCTGTACTGAGTTCTAACCTACCACTGTATGTGATACCACAGAGAACTTTTGATCTGTACTGAGTTCTAACCTGTACCACTGTGTGTGAGACCACAGCGAACTTGTGATCTGTACTGAGTTTTAACCTGTACCACTGTGGGTGATACCACAGAGAACTTGCGATCTGTACTGAGCTCTAACCTGTACCACTGTGTGTGAGACCACAGAGAACTTGTGATCTGTACTGAGCTCTAACCTTATATCTTTATACATGACTTGTATCCTAACCTTGTGGTATGGGGCCTTAGGCATTCTTTCAGGGGGATGTAAATAATTATATTTTAGCAACATTGGGAACTGATTTTGTTGGTGTAAACTTATATTTGGGAAAACTGTTGTTAAAGAGTTTTTCCTAGGGTAATGTGCCTTATTATATAAGGAAATAAAAGCCCTGTGTTCCAAAGCCCTTGATATACATGTATATTGTCTGCTTATGATTGTGCTGGTAAAATAATTGCTAATTGTTTCAATATTGCTAGAAGTTTCCATATATGACAATTTATTGTCACGATAGATAGTATTGTGGCACACCTAGACAACACATTGATATTCTACAATAATTATGTAGCATTGTGCAGTATATATCTGATGTATATATCAGTGATTGTAGATCCACAGTTCCCTGTATTACATATAAACATGGCCAATAGTTCATCCTACGAGACCTACTTAGTCTTGGCACCTGTCCTATATTGCTGTTTGTTGATTGCACTCGGTTAAATACATAGCAGTTTGTCTGAACATGAATGTTGGTGTTTTGTTGAACAACTAAATGTTGTCTATTTGTCTCATTGCTTGACACTGGACAGTTCAGACTACACGGGTTGCAGACAGTTTTCCATTCTACCCGATGCTAATCTAATCATTATTAATTAACTCTGTAATCATTATTAATTAACTATGTAATATCAGACATAATTAAGAAATAAAAATCTGTTCGCGTATTTTCCGCATCCGAACGAGTGCCCGTGTTTTATTCACCGACAAAATACAAGAACAGAGTTTTTATTTCGATTCTAAATACGATAATATATCGCACTATTTAACTGCGCGCATTCCATTTTCACCCATTTGACATTTAACATAATTCCACGCTGAAATTGAGTGGCTTATTAATTAGCTGGTACAATTACCTCCCTCGTTAATGAAAACGACCTTCGTAATTTTCTGAAGGAAATAACACATTTTAAACATTGAAACAATTTTAATAACACGAGTATAGGGTAGCTATTTAATGAAATGAAAAATATAAATGAATTGATTATCAGAAGTTTTTATGAAACTTAGTTTCGAGATGATATTGGAGTTTCTAAAAATAGATGCGTCATAGCTGTAACACTGGATACCCGTGCATCTTGCCTTGTCATCGCGTTTCGTTGAAGATTTATATAAAGTTTTAAATTACGTTCATTCATTCATAAATATGTCACGTAATACGGGGCGTAAATAGTAACAGCCAATTTGATACCATGTTTTATGGGGGTAATAAAACATGGCCAGGTCTGCTCTATATCTAATGGATTAATCCGCAGATCGTGTTAGAATACTGTAAGTTATACTGCAGTATGGTAGAAACCTTGCCAATAACTCCCAAAGGTTGGTAAAAAGCCCTCTGTTCATCCTAAACTGTTTCAATAGGGAGATGAGTTTTGTGTGCAGCTTTTTGGTACAAAGACCAAGAGTGCTCTCCCATGACAAGGTATCTTGTAAAGTCAATTTCTGTAATTGGATTGTCTCCCCTTCATACTGTCTCAGTATTAGAAAATAGTTGCTAATGAGCATGATAATCAGATATAAAGGTGGGAATTGAACATTTCCATATGGAGCTATTATTATATAATGTTTAATTCCATGTTTTATGCCTGATGAAGCTACTACTTTGACAAATTCCATTCATATATTGATATTCTATTACAGTTGAACTTGCTATGATCATGGATCGACTTTATGGTGGAGTATGTTACGCTGGTATTGATACAGACCCGGAGTTAAAGTATCCTAAAGGTGCAGGACGTGTTGCATTCTCTAATCAACAGAGTTATATAGCTGCAATCAGTGCGCGGTTCGTCCAGTTACAACATGGTGACATTGATAAAAGGGTGAGTTCTATCATATCATTCTTCCTGTTGAGGATTTTAAAACATGTGAGTTGTAATATCAGGGGTGTCAATTTTTCTGATTAATCCGGAATTCCGGATTTATCATTCCTGATAGAGCAATGGCTTCTGACCAAAATAAAAGAAATTTGATGAAAATATCTCAAGAAATGGCAAAATTATGGTAAATTTAATTTTCTCAAAAGGGTTTTCTTTAATACAAACTGAGTTAATTATGGAAACAATGTCATTAGAGGCCTCTTGTTTGTCAAAAATGGTCAGCAGCATATGATTTTCCTGATTTTTAATTTGGCCCTGTTGACACCCCTGTAATATATTGCTGGCTTAGAATTAGAAGGTTGTAAGGACAAAATCAATATTTTGAGAAAACAGGAAAAAACTGTCTGAAAACTACTCTTTACTTATTATAAATGGAAAAACAAGCTTTTTATACTTCAGTGTGGTCAACATGCAGATTTTAAATATGCATGAGTCATATAACTTAAAAGTAGTACTTTCAACCTTCTAATTCTAAGCCAGTGATGATGGGCAACTTCCTTCAGTATTGTCTGGTCTAGGACGTGCAGTAAACCTTACAAAATGTAGACATTTTTGAGTGACACCTCATTTATAAGGCTAAAGTTGACCCTGGTTTCAAACATAAAATATCTGGTTGAGTGGTGGATTTGATAGATGATTGCTGCATGTCGAAATTGTTTTGCCACATATTTCTTAATATTTTTTTTTCATGGCCAGGAACATTATTATCTGCATGTCAAGATGTGATTTTTGCTGAAATCAAATTATAACAGAGCCATGGGCGTTGTTTGAAATCTTGGTTTTCATGGAAATTATATGTGTACATGCAGTAAACTGTCTTTGTTTATAACACAAGGATGTTCTTATCATTCACAATTATATAGTACTGGCTATTAAGCTTTGCTGAAGTGGAATGTTTTTGACCTGTCAATTTCAACAACTTCATGGTAGCTGCACACTACTATTTTCAATGTAATGCGCAGCTACAATGTAATTGTGTTAATTTGACAGGTACAAAACCTGATCAGAGCTCGACACTAACACTGGTCCGCTGGTCCGAGACCAGTGAAAGCCAGAAGGAACAGTGAAAATTCTGGAGGACCAGTAACTGTCCTATTTACAAATTGGGCGCTTTTGCCCTGTCGGACCAGTGGCCAAAATAGTTAGTGTCTAGGCCTGCTGATGAGATATATGTATGCTTTGCTGATTGGTTCGAGTAATTGTCATTATGCCACTGCACAGATCGTTACGACTCATTATGCATCGAAGGTTTTCGAGTGAATTCATTGGACCATGTACTATAATCTACTGTTCCAATATTTATACTGAAGTACTTGATAGCCAACCAGCATACTCAGTGTAGCAATACCACGTGACTACAGTTACACGAAGAAATTTGTAAACATTGGAAAATAAAAAAGCCACAAGTATTTTATTTCTTCATCGATTTCTATGAAATATTCGCCACGCTAAGGGGACAATTATTTCCTTTCCATGAAATATAAATTCTTTTTAGGCGGATGTGCCGTTTTGTCCATTACCTTGTGAAACCATGGAACGTGTATGTTTCACAAGGTAATGGAAAAATCGGTAAAACTGCTCATTAAGATCTTACATTTCACGGAAAGCAAATACTTTTCCCCTTAGCGTGGCGTATATTTTTTAGAAATCAATGAAGAAATAAAATACTTATGGCTATATTTGTGTTCCAATGTTTACAAATTTTCACTTGAAACTGTAGCCAAAAGCCACGTGGTATTGCTACCCTGTGATAGACAACCAGCATACTGTCGATTACCTATTATGAACTGGCTCAACTTGTGTACCTTTACATCAGCATTCAACATGACAAAATGCTGAATTGACGCAAACAAGCTAGTGCACTGAACTGCATTAGAAAGCCTTATATTTATAATTCCCTACGTCAGAAGAATTCACCTCAAACAACATTGGATACATCTGATCAATAATGTTAGATATTTGTATGTTGTTGTAAATGTAGTTTATCTCTGTTCAATTCATACCATGTGTAAATGCAAAACTAACTGAAACACATGTTTATAAGGCAATAATTAAGTAATTGTTTGTTTGCTTAGTTAACTCTACATGCCTTTAAAAATAACCCCTACTTTACTTAAAAGAAACATTTTGGGGTCCCCCCAGGTTAGGAGTAAAAACAATCATTTGCTGGGTATTGATATGACTGACATTAATTTAGTATGATATCGAAAAATACAGTAGAACTTTGATGCCTTCTACTGTCTTTGGACTTAGAAAATCTACCTATTCCATCTACTGCATACCAAGTATATCAACAATTTGCCGAGACCAGAAACCTGTTTAAGAGCTCCAGGGTGTTTGAGCCAAAACTGTTTGAGGCATGGAAGTTGTACTGTAACATAAGGACATTAATTCTCACCTACAGGTAAATGTTGATGAAGATATCAAACAAATAATCATTGAAGGTTGGCCTCACGGTAACACATTGTACATGTATTTAACATTGGTAGCTATATGTATGTAATATATGTTACTGTTGTATGAACAGGTTGAAGTGAAGCCGTATGTGTTAGATGATCAGATGTGTGACGAGTGTCAGGGTGCCAGGTGTGGTGGCAAGTTTGCTCCATTCTTCTGTGCCAATGTCACCTGTCTCCAATACTACTGTGAGCATTGCTGGGCACAGATTCACGCTCGGCCTGGTCGCGAGTTCCATAAGCCACTGGTGAAGGAAGGAGCAGATAGGCCAAGGGCTGTGCCTTTCAGATGGTGTTAACGTGATAAAAGACGTACAACGTGAAGAGGGAATAATTGTGCTTGTGGGAGAGAACAGAAAATCGTGGTGTTGGGTCTTTTTTTGTTACAATAAGAGTTTTTGTATTATTTTTGTGGGAACTTTTTTAAACATTGCAAGTTTGAATATATTTTTGTATTTTATTTTGATATTTTTGATTCCTAGTTTGTGAGTTATGACGGATCTTATCAATGCTATGGTGCCGATATTTCTGGTTAGTGATACTTGTATGAAATCCTTATTTTATCTTGCGAAATTATCAAGCTTTGGTGTCAGTACGTGGTATATGTTGTTTTTCACTTTTATATTTTGGTATAGGAAAGCAATAACTGTTTGTGAAAAAAAAATGTAAAAAAAAAGATCTGTACTAAATTTTTGTTGCTTGAATCATTAAGACAGAATCGTGATTTCATTTCTGTTTTGTAAATTAATTTATTTTTGTACATTTTGAGGTTGTTAATACAGTGTGATAGCACTCATGGTGTTACTGTATTTATAGAATATGTCATCATGTATGACGGCTGTCATACCGATCATGTCTGATATGGTTTTTATGTATCACTTGTGTTATAAAGACTAAAAACATTCCATAAATGTATTTCAGATCTAAGGATTACTTTTTCTCTAAGATTTCCGTACGATCTTTGAAGCCAAAAAATGACCAAACTTTACTCTGCTTGATATGCAGTGTAGTTAACGGAATTGTATTCCTATATATTTGATATAAGACTTGAAATGATCAATCATAATGTTGGTAACCAAATTTTGACACAAGAAATTAGCATCAGCGTTAGAGAATCAGTAGTTGATTGTTAAACATGTTTTTTTACCTAGTCAATGGGAATATAGTTATTATGCCATCATTATTTAGTCACCCCGATTTGTATTTTTTTTATGTTTGCTATTGTTTTTTCTTGCCATTTTATCCTTTTTTGTTACGTTTATTTTTGTTTTAGAGCTTTTGTTTCATTTTTTTATAGATTTCATGTATTTATATTTTTATAAGCTCTATAATGCTTAGAGCTTGTGTTGTACAGATTTGTTATTGATTTATTTTATTATGTAATTTCCTGCATCAAGCTAAAGACTACAAAATATTGTCACACAAGCCGTTTGACTTCTGTCTGCCCGAAGGACATTTCTTTAGCAATTGTATTGACGATACAATTTGTATGCTGGGAAGCCTCGCTGCCTTCGCATGTATCTCGCTTTCCTATGTTATCATGCATTCAATCAGTTAAAGGTCTAAGGGAGAATCCATCTAGTACAAGGGCAAATATAAAGTATAGAAGTATTATAACTCATAGAATCAGTGTATTTATACAGATATATATTGTATAGTTTACATTATATTTGAGGGATTGTTGCAATAAAAGAGAAATATAATAATAATATAAATATTTTGGGGTGAAATCGTATTTATAAAATACTTGGGAAAATATATATTATTGCAATATTTTGCTGATCTTATTGAGTAAAACTTGTTACCATGGATGATGTTCATAATGACAATTATTTGACCAAAATTATTCAATTTAGTAAATTGGGAACCGATGCCACCTAGGTGGCTAGCCCGAGTGCTTGAAGTTGTCCCCAGGTTTGATTACCAGATCGAGCAGGTTAGGTTCTTGTTGCATTGGCTCCACTCATGTCTTCCACATGTGGAGAAATATTCTCAATTGTTCACTGGAGAGCAAGTTAGTACGGTAGTTGATTTTAGAAAAACTGTTCATGGTATATGACTGGAAAACTGTTAAAAGAAGGAGTATAACAGAAGGAAAAATGTTTGAAACTGCGGTCTGGATAGATGCCTTCATCTGCACATACATTTGATGTTGTCAGACAAGTAATACTTGTAAATAGACATTTGTAAATGCAGGTTGCTTCCCTTGACTAGCTGGTTTTAGAGTACATCTCTGAAAAATGCTGTAACTTTTTTACTCAATACAATTGGTAAGATATTCATTAATAGGGATGATATAATATTGTGTTAAACATGGGGAGTCCAGTCTAGTCAACAATATGTGGTCAGTTTGGTTTTAATATGGGTGTGTATTTATTTTTAGATAGATTATTTTTATGTTTTTTTCTTCTGCGGGAACTTTTCTGCTGGATTTCTCGTTGTATTTTATTTCTTAGATTTTTAATTTATTGGGTGTGTTTATATTGTGTCAGGTAATACCATCTGTTTACCATGAATAATGAATTTTTTGTATTTTTCATGATTTTAGCAAAATTTCATCCATGTAATTATCAATCTTGATGTTTGTAATTTCCTCAATTGGAACGATCAGACTCGTTATGTGTATGAAGTGACTTTGTTACCGATATTCAGCCATTTTGTTACCGATGTTCAGCCATTTTGTTACTGTATATTTGAACTATTTCACGTATCTCTGTGTATGTGTTAGTCGTATAATCTCCACAATACTCTATATATATATATTCAGATAATTACTAATCAAGAAATTAGTGCAATTTTGTTGAATTGAAAAAAATACAATTCGAACACAAATGTTGTGGCTGTGAAGAGAAATCGGTTGTACTGGTCAAAATTATAAACTTTGGGTTTTATCTTTTGAAATAAGTTTGTTATAATCATTTTGTGTCAAAAGCATCAAGCAGTCTGGCTATTGTGCCTCTTTTATAAATTGAATCAAATTAAGCTAAATCAAGGTACAGTAATATTTTAGATAGAAATATTTATTATAGTTTGTTGCTCAATACAGAGTGAATTTCTTTTATTTTGTTGGGATTTAGTGGTTAGCTTGTATATAGCCCTCTTGTTTCTATGATACTGTGATTTTTGTTTTTAGATAATTATTTCTCAATTATTTATTTAGATAGTTCTGCTTCCATACAGCATAGTTGACGTGGAATATGTCCATATTATTATTGTACTGGTAATATACATCACCCTTTACTCCATAGACAAGGGATCTAGTCAGAAAGTGAATGAGGCGGTTAGGTCACCTTGTGGTATACTGCCTCTGGAACCTTTTGGTTGTCAAAGTAAAATTTCAATATATTGATTACCTCTTCAATATGCCAGAAAACAATTTGAGCATTTGATTCCTGACTATTAAGTTAATGACACCTGTAGTGTCTGTAATATTGTGTACACCGACACATTACTGATGGTTTCTGCATGAACAATCCGCAAATGCGTGAGTAAAAGTTGTCAGGGCTTTTTAGGAATTTTTAAGTGTCCAAAAATGGACGGTATTCTTTATTGTATGTCAGTTTACAATTTTTCAGGATTTCAGAATTTTTAAAATTTCTAACTTTTACCCATGGAAATGGAGTAGAGGGTTTGTATACAAGATTCATGCATATTCAATTTTGTCCAAAAATGAAATGTCCTTAAAACTCCAGTGGACATCAGTTGATCTTTGATTAAATTTAATATAAACAAGTTGTTACAAGTTGTTTATGATTTCTTTGTTAAATTATGCTTACTTGTGACGCTAAAGGTAGAATTATGTCATTACATAAAAATACACAGATAAGTCAAAATTTATAATAGATGAAAAAATTTCTTTTGCTTTTGTCTATTTTAAAATGATAAATAAATCTAGTCAAGATTTTTACTAACATTCAGTATATTTAAATGCTACCTAGTCATATAGTGATGCCATCTGTGTGCTATATATATATATATTTATTTAAAGTTTTAAGTTATGATGTCAAGATATTGTTACGTTTAAATAAGACATTCTGCTAACAACATGTTTGATATGACTTCTTATAATCATCGCCTTGGAAAAATAAGGCCATTAGTGCTGCTTACGCAAAGAAAATGAGTAGTGTTCAGACGAATTTCTCTTGTTTTCTTAAAAAAGCATTTTTGCACTTGTGACCTTATTTTTCTAAGGCAACAAATTCTGTCCTACTTGTAGACATAGTGTATGTTAGTATATGATGTTACATGTTTTATAGCTTTCAAATACCGGTATGTTGGTTAGACAATATCAAAATTACGACTACATGTATTCTGTTTGTTATCTTCATATTGCCTTGCTGTTGCAAAAACTAAAATCATGTTATTACTCACTATTTGAAAAGTAATCATGTTTTATAAACGACAAATAGTTGGTCGTTTGTGCAACAACTAGAATAATCTTGTCAATACTTCCCGGATTCCATCATAAACCGGAATTTAATTTGCTTGAATATTGGTAAAAAATATGAATGGAAATCTGTTCATACGTATCAGCAGGCAATGATTGTGCTAGAATGCATGTGCATTTTCAGACCTTAGTCGTTGGTTAGTTAAGTACCAAGATACCGTACCATGTTTGCTCTGGACGGTCTAACATAATTATAGTGTTCCAGGTTAAACCTCTATAAATCATACATGTACATTTTTCAGGAATTATTTTGTTACATTTTAGTGTTGTTGTTACCTATTTATTCACATTGTTGTTAATATTATTCTCACATTGTAAATTGTTACTGTATTTATTGCACTGGTTATTTTATTATCCCCCCGCACAACGAGTTGTAAGGGGGGTATACTGGATTCAGCTTGTCCGTCCGTCTGTCTGTCTGTCTGTCTGTAGACGCTTCTTGTGGACGCAACTCCTCCTACAGTTTTGGCAGGATTTTGCTCAAACTTTCACAGATGAACATCCTCAACATATAGATGTGTATGAAGAAAGGAATTTGCGCTGCGATGAATTTTGTCAGAATTATGGCCCGTTGCCGGCGGGGGTATATTAGTCTGCCGAATGGCGACAGCTCTAGTTATTTTAAACCTAAGTCTTTGTTCAATGTATTGGGTTAAATGTTCATGTTGACTTGTTCGTTTTTTTTGCACATTTTTATTACATTGTCTGAACTCGTTAAAAACAGGTCCTAAAATACTAAGTATTTTTCAGCTTTTTTATTCTTGTATATCTCAATGCCAAATTGTAGACTAGTATTTCATGTTGTTAAATTAGTACTATTTTCATAATGTTTAGTATTAAACAATCAAAGAACAAGTGTTTTTGGTCTTAAACTTGGTTGTGGTGAATCTAGGTTAGTATTTCACTCTTGTATAATGTCTTTAATATCCAGTTGTGTATTTATTGAAAATTTCTAATGTGAACATAAATCAGTCATGTGCTTTTTTCACTTCTATTAATGGTCAGGTGTACTTTGGTATATTTCTCATTGCGTGCAAACATCTGCATTTAATGTATTTTACCTGTTGTGGTATGGTTAACTTTGTTCATTTTGTTGATATATTACGATGTGAAAAGTTGGTAATTGGTGTTTGGACTGTGTGGGATTGATGTATGATAATATACCACAGAGATAGTGGTGTGTGGAGAAGTTATTGTGATAGTTGATAATACTGGTGTGGAATATAATAGTACTTGCTGTTAATTTGTGTTAGTTCCTCTATGTGTATTACTTGTTTTTGTTTCGAAATCGTGTCGTCTTGCGTGTGTTTAACATCAATTTGTTCATTCCATCAGTCGTGTGTTTGTTTTGTAAACTTTGAATTGATCGACTACCCTAGAAGCTAGTAACTTAGCATATATAGAATCATTGAGTTGTTCAATACATTATAGTATGCATTGATATTTAAATCACTTTCTAAAAACTGTAGCCGTCCATGGCTGGGTCTTATGTTATAATTTATGCATATATTTGTGTACCAGTTTTATAGTTTCATTTATTGACTTAGGTGCTGATATTTTATATTCTTTTATTTTTATTTGCTGGGTTTGGTAGCTTTTTTACTGAATTGAACACAGTATTGTCCGTATGTACATGTTATCTGTCTCTTAGTGTGTTTTAATGTACTGTAACTATATAGAGGTTAGGCATGATGTGTGTGTATAATGGTTTTCTATTTCAAATGATCGGTGTATAACAATTTTATAACAAGTTATATGTAAAGTAGTGTAAGCAATTTTTCGTGAGATGAAAGTTGAAACTAGTCTATTTGTTTAATAACATATTTGGTCAAATTTACTACCAATAACTCCTATCATGATCCTATCATTTTATCTAGAATCTGACTGTGACATTTGTGTTTTCTGAAAACTGGAACAACTTAATTTACCAGGAAGATAATTTCTATACTATATTGTGGCTGATTTTCAATTGTGGTGGACACAATGCACACATAAATGCAGTACAAACATTTCAGTCACAACTGGTCCAGTGATCAGTGTGTTGGATTTGTAACAAGGCGATCCGGGTTCAATTCCCGGTAGCATCAGGTCTTCAAGTTTCACGAAAATTTGACATAAGATGTTGATTTTACTCCATATGTGGAGAAGTTGCTGGTGGAAGGGCAAGTTAGTACTGGTTAGAATACAGTTCAGGAAAACTGTTTATTCAGCTTCAACGTGGTTTCTCAACAATTTTTCATATATATACAGCAGCTAGTAAGCAAACATATGAACATTTCACTGATAACTCTTGAGTTATTTTATAAAGCCTGTGATGGGTTGGTGTAGTGAGATAGTACTGTTTCACTTTCATATCTAGATACAAAAATCTATAACATATAAACCGGCCATAGGCTCACTAAGTATTTAACGTATGTGAAGGTGAATAGCTTTTCCAACAGTTAAACAATTACTATTTAGAGCTAATACAATTGAGGTTACGCCATTTGTCAATCAATTACCTTTAAATCCATTTTAACGGTAAATTATAATCAACATGGTTAAAAGCCTTCAACAAACAACTTTGGCAAACAATCAGCCTGAGCGATATCTGCTCTGGCGTAATGTCTATTACTGTAAACCAAACCTCATGATGTATCTTAAGGGCTATGAGATTTATTAACAAACACGACTGACCTGTCACCAGTATAAAACTTTGGTATATATCCTCTTCACTTGTCTATACATTGTTTAATACAATGAGAAAGTATTTATAGTACAATGAATTTACGAGTTCATATAACATACAGTAATATCATTCCAAGATAACAATATTTTTATATTTTTTTTCTGATATTGATTGTAATCATCCGTTGTTTTTCTTGCATTCTAACTGGATGTGGATTGTCTACTCAACATTATAATTTCGTACAAAAATTATATGTATGGCTATGATAGAAGACGTGTGTTGATATAGTCCGTAAGTGTTCCTTGTGAATTACCATGGAAATCAACCTGGTAGCTCGTATTCTAGGTCACATAATATTGTTCGGTATGGTTTCTTGGACTTGTTTTATTGTTAAATTTCTCAAGTTGTTTCTCTAATGAATTCCTGTATTTTAGAACATCTTATTTTATTGGATTAGGAAGATAGTGTAAAGTATGTTAAAGTCAGGTCAAAGATTCATGGAGTTCACTTACTTGGTGGTTTTGAAATAATGTATTTGTTGCTGATACAAGATATCTGTTGTTGATGTATGTAGATAGAGAACTTAATAACATGTTGGTCATCATCACTTGTCAAATAGTCGGTGCTTGTCAAGCAGTAAGATTTTTTATCAAATGATTCAATCGTGTTAAGTGGTCAGATCGAGTCAAGTGGTCCGGTCATGTCAAGTGGTCAGATCTTGTCACATGGTCAGATCTTGTCAAGTGGTCAGATTGTGTAAAGCGGTCAGATCTTGTCAAGCAGTCAAATCACCTTGAGCAGTCAGATCGTGTCAAGCTGTCAGATCACCTTGAGCAGTTAGATCTTTTCAAGCGGTCAGATCACGTCGAGCAGGTCAGATCTTGTTAAGTGGTCAGATCATTTATGATGTTGTCAAGTGGTCAGAAAATGTTAATTAATCAGAATTTGTCTTAGTGGTCTAGCAATCAATCTGATTCTGCTTTCTGTCCATGGGTCTTCCACCTTAATAAAAGCAAATAAATATAACAAATTGTTATTTGTTGTTCTTAATAAAAGCAATACGATAAAACCACAGAATGACATTAACATTTCAGTTGATCTTGTGGGAAAGTTCTGACCATGTAGAAGTTGTTGCTGATGTACACTATAATGACAATGTGTTTTCCGTGTATTTCAATCCACTGATAGTTAGTTTACATATATAATGTTCGTTGTCACTGTTTTGTTGCAGGGAATGTTTGTGAGTGAGTGAGAGAGAGAAATTTTAGCTTTAACACAAAAGTGTTCATTTTTTATACAGTTTGATAAATCAATAGATTTTCTAGCTCACATTTTGTAAGTAAATTCAATGTTTGTAGTATTTTCAAGGCTATTTTTGGTACTAGTCAATTAATGTTGTGATTTGACCATCTTATCCTTGTGGGTTGTAATTTGTAAGATCAGTGTCGTGAAATTTGTTGTGCTATTTTTATATATCCTAATCACTTTTTGTTACAAAACGTTACAGAATTAAAAAAAGACCACCTTTTATGTTCATGTAGCTATTTGATATTATATGGTCACAAATTTGACTTGACTTTGTGTGTTTCTTGTGCGGTGACTTCAATCCTCACACTCTTATCTTTTGGCACGAATCTCTCGTGCAGTGCATACTTATATACAGTGTTTAATTGGGACTTGGGATTTCTTTGGTTGATATTTCATGAAGAAGTCTTACTAGACAATTGTATCAGCGAACGGACTATGTGTCGATGGTTACAAAGTGTTGCAAAGTACCGTAAGCCATTGTTCTATCAATGTAAAGTATACCTTAAATCTATGACCAATACAATGCTACAAGCTCACTGTTCCTCCTTTGATTTATACATCCAGGTTTAGTGACTAGTTTCTACCTCAAAATGATATTTTCTGCATAATTACTGGTTACATACATTACGATACAAATAACCTCAACATACTCACTCTCCGTCTCTCTATCTTGTTGTCAAAGCAAATCTACCTACAATTGTTAAAGTATCTTACACTTTGTTGAGTTGCAGTTTCGTTTGGGTTACCATATTTAAGTCCCAGTGTACTTTGATAAATTTTTGCCAAGAAATTGATAAGCCGTAGGGAACACCCCTGAGATGTGTTTTGACTATTCCAATGTCATCTATGGTCACGACACATGCACATAAATAAAAATTGAATTTCCTGTTACGTGACCTTTTTAATTGTCACATGACTTTCAATGTCACGCATGTTGTAATGGTCAGTTTCTATGGTGACTAGATGTTGTTACTCCTTGCAAGTTTTAGGTATTGTACTGTTATGATAAAGTTACCTCTGCACTTTTCTGTACATTTCTTTCAATTCTGAAAATCTTTTATTTTTTAATTTAATTATTTTGGTATCTGTGTGAGTGTTACAAACATATCGGTTGAAAATAAAAACGATAGAACATACATACCATCAAAAAAAGAAATTTAGAAGTCCAAATTTTTTTATGGATCATAAAACAGTTGTAAGATCAATCTGTGAAGATAACGATTCTTGGCAGAACATGATGTTAACCCTTTACTCTATAGACACTATTTTCCTACAGTATTACATAATAGAATTAAAGACAAGTAATACTGTGTGCACAATCTTCGTACGTTAATGTCATCTAAATCAGAAGCATACTAGTTCACAATTCCATATATGTATCTTGGAAATGACAATCTGTTGATTTGACCTCAAATTTGACCTTGACCTCACACATTTGACCTTGACCTCACACATTTTCTATTTTTCATCTGTTTCACAACCCGGAATTTCTCCTGTTTTACCTTTACTCTTCCTATTACTGTTTGCATAGTTTCCATGGTAACCAATTTTCTGTAATTGCTTGTGACCTGGATTACTGGGATTTGTATTTTCATATTTTTCTACAGAAAAATAAAACATTTTATTTAAATAATTATTTTTATAGAACATTTTGGTACAGTGTTGATGTTTTTTAATACTAAGTATAATTGTTGTGTTGTGATTAATGTTAATGGTCAGTACAAAATATTAATTAGAATTAACGATCTGCATCAAACACTCTTTCAATTGTCGTCTCTCGGTGACTTTTATCTTCATCCTCTTCATTTCTGGTACGATTATTTTGTTATAATTACGAAATAATGTTTCTAATTTTCAGAATTTCTAGTTAATGATATTTTATACTTTTATAGTCACGATCACGGACACTGGATATAATATAAACTTTTAAATCTACAGAGATAATTGTTATATTATGCTAATTAGTAATACATTGCTTTGTGTTAATTAAACTTTAATTATCAATTGATCTCAGATAACTGGACAAGTTTCGTGTTGTCAGTCTTGACAGTAATTGCTTATTATTTCAATAAACTGGTATGCTCAACGTTATGTTCTCAATATAAAACAATGACTCTGATTTTGTACTCTGTTTATATTTTGTATCAATCGCACGTCTATTCCAAACATTTTGTGGCTAACTTCTATAATAAGATTTTAGTGAGTTTCAGTATAATACAGTATAACCTCTTCACAGCATCACATTTTGAAAGATGTTATTTTGTCTGTTGTACAGAGGTTGTTGTTCTAGAGCAACTGTCTTTAGAAGTTGGTGGTGGTTGTTTGGACATTGTTGATATGTTAACTCTTTACTCATAGATGTGTGAATTGCAACCCCTATCCAATGCTCATTCCTAATTATTTTCCAATAATGTGTTTGGAGGGGAGATAATTCAATTACAGAAATAAATGTGACACCTTATCAAGGGAGATAATTTTTGATATTTTTCCAAAAAAGGGGCACAACTTTATCAAGGGAGATTATTCTTGATATTTGTCCCTAAAAGCTGCACATCGTGTCATCATGATTGTGCACCATCTAGCTTATATCATATTAAAATAATGTTGTGTCACATGTATTGAGTAAAGGGTTTATCAAAGATTACTACAATAGTGAATGATAGTGTTGATGTGGAGAGGTTGTTACTGAAGAAAGTGGGTTTTCTATATAGAGGTTGCACTATAAATTGTATGTTTATTTCTTTTGTATGTACATGAAAGGTAAGCAATTATTGTCAAAATACGGCAACAGGAAGATTATGTCCATTTTAATGGTATTTTGTTAAAATGTCAGAAACCAGAATTCATTGTTGATAACGTATTTTCCAGTCTGAAACATCAGTTGGCAACGTATTTACCATCTCTAGTATATTGTAACAGTAACTAATAATAGTATTACTACTACGCACTTCAAATTTGAGCAAAATGCAATTTTTGAAAGCATTTTGTTATTTAATTTCTACATCTTTTTGCAGTTTTATTACATAGAAATATCTGCGAGTTTTACTGTTCACTTGTGGGAAACATTTTGTGGAAGAATTTATCTCTTCATATTTTAATAATTATTACTTTACAATTGATTAGAACAGGTGCTCCAAGGACAAAACATATCAGTAAAAGTTGATCCGTCTGACTTGAGGTATAACATCATTGAGTGCGGGGTATAGTACACTCATGTACTAGGTGAATGTTATACACATCAGGGGTGTCAATATTCCTGATTAATCGGAAATTCCGGATTTATTTATCCTGAAAGAGCTATGATTTCTGACTAAAATAAAAGTTATTTGATGAAAATATCTCAAGAAATAGCAAAGATATGGCCAATTTAATCTGCCCTGACGGATTTTAACTGAGTTAAATATGGAAACAATGTGGTTAAAGGCCTCTTGTTGGACAAAAATGGTCGGCCGCATACGATTTTCCTGATTTTTAATTTGGCTTTGTTAACACCCCTGATACATGTAGTTCTACCTTGTTTATTGCTTGTATTTGAAAAATTTATTAATTGTCAATGCTGTCAGTGTTTTAAGGTAATGTTTCAAAGTTGGTAAAATACATGCTGTAATATCACGGTCTGCAATATTGTTGCATAATTTGATGGTAGTTTGTAAAACATTGTAACAAATCTTAATGAACAATACTATTACTGTAAAATTATTAATATTTGCAGTGGATTAATTTTCATTATTTTCGCAGATGAACTTGTTGTGGAAACTAAATTCCCTTGATAAATTAAGCTAAAAATAGGTAACAAGAGACTTTTCTTCCAGTATTTTTAATCCACGAATTCAAGAAACCACCAAATTTTCATAATCCGGGAAATGCAACATATCGAGTCAGGTTGATTTGTTACGTTTTCTCTGATGTTTATCATTACATGTTTTGTCCTTAGAGCAATATGAGTCCTGATAACTTTTAGTGTACTTTCACAATCTTTTCAAACACTTTGATTATGTATCCAATTTCTTCAAATAAAGTTTTGTTTGGCATTTATGTTTTGTTATTTGTATTTTATTGGTTATACATGCAGCTGACTTTCATACCGTGGAAGTAACAGAATATTCATGTATGTACACCAGTATGATGTGGGTGGAGACAGTGAAGTCTGTCATATCTACAGTATAACTTCCACAGAGCTACATTCTGCAGAAATAGAAGAAAGTGTCACTCTGCAGTTGGGTTGCTCTGTAGATGTTGTATGGCTGAGGCAACAGCGTACATGGACAGTTAGAAATACAGACTATTGGTCATTTTCAAGTATATGTAGTGTGATTTAAACACTATGAGATTTGTACAACTCCAGCTTGTTGTTTCTATAAACATGTACAAGAGAGCCATGCTGGTCCTTGAACACTCACCTGAGTACCATGTCTATGTAAACATGTACAAGAGAGCCATGCTGGTCATTGAACACTCACCTGAGTACCATGTCTATGTTAACATGTACAAGAGAGCCATGATGGTCCTAGAACACTCACCTGAGTACCATGTCTATGTAAACATGCACAAGAGAGCCATGATGGTCATTGAACACTCACCTGAGTACCATGTCTATGTAAACATGCACAAGAGAGCCATGATGGTCATTGAACACTCACCTGAGTACCATGTCTATGTAAACATGTACAAGAGAGCCATGATGGTCCTAGAACACTCACCTGAGTACCATGTCTATGTAAACATGTACAAGCGAGCCATGATGGTCCTAGAACACTCACCTGAGTACCATGTCTATGTAAACATGTACAAGAGAGCCATGATGGTCCTAGAACACTCACCTGAGTACCATGTTTATGTAAACATGTAAAAGAGAGCCATGATGGTCCTAGAACACTCACATGAGTACCATGTCTATGTAAACATGTCCACGGTTAACCCTGGCAGCCAACCTTGCAATACATTTCTGAGCATGTCACACTGAATCTGAACACAAGTTCAACGGATGGCCAAAAAAGGTGAACCAACAAAGAAGAGTTAACACCACACCCTTGATGTACTATTGTCTCATCAGTATCTCCTGCACATATAATCAGTGTTGCCATCCAGATACTGTTACTGGTGTGATGTAGCCACATTGATACTGGTTATTTTCCCAACTGTTTTGGAGTAGTCGCTATAGTGGAGAGGTCAGGGTACTAATTTATCAAAGCATTTACGGAAATTGTAAACTTACGATCAAATTGAAATTCCTCATGATTTGTTTACAATTATATAGTGTGGTAAACGGAGCTTCAATACCAAAAATGATTCTGTTACTGAACCCGTACAGACCATATCCGTCGCCAATTTGCAGTTGTTAAAGAATCATAAAGAATTTAAATTTGAGCGTAACTTTAAGATTTTCGTAAGTGCTTTGATAAAACAGTACCCTGATGCATACATACTTATAAGCGGATTTAGCTCAGTGGGCTGTCAATCCAGAGGCCGTGGGTTCAATCCCTGGCATCGGAACTTGACATTTCTAAAATATTTATAATATTTCCCGCTATATCTGGCCGTGTGGTCTGCAAAGTATCTGGAAGTGCCAGGAAGCTGTGTATCGGTGCTATACACCGGGCACATTAAAGAACCAGGCTGTCTATTCGAAATAAGAGCTAGGCGCACCTATGCAGCGCCGGACATGCCTGTATCTAATGTTTCTCTCTCCCTTCAGGGACATTCTCTCAGTCTGTCCCTCGGGTCAGATCATGCTGTATCTGCACTGGTAGAGGATGCACCTGCGCCCTTGTGGCTGCAACATGGGTAAAGTGCCTTAGAGCGTGCGTTCGCATGAAAAGGGCGCTATATAAATCTGGTATATTTATACTTCACATTGCTACACTATGGTGCCATTCAGTATAGTCTAGGCTTGTATCCCACTATAGGCGCTAATCAAATGGAATGATTCACTTTACTTTTTGTAACAACATATATCAACTAGATTCAGATTTCACTATTTATTGAAGTTATCTTTCATAGAATGAATAGAACATTAATATAAAGATTAAAACGAACCATAAAATTAACAAAGAGAGAATAAAACAATAATGAACATGATAATAAATTATGAACATATATACATGTACACATTCTGACAGTAACAGTTACTGCACACAAAGTTACAAGACCAGAAAAAACACCCATAAGTCAGGAACCATTCTGACCGAATGCATTTAAGTTATGTTTGTAAGTAGATCTAACAGTACTATTTAGAGAAAAAACATTCTGTAGGTCATGCCGATGATGTCCAAGGAGTGAAATGGTGACTTAAATGAATTTGTAACTACAAACTCTTATCCCATAGTACAATCAATTTAACCTGGTCCTTGAACCTTCTGTTTGCATTTAATTTAACAGTTGTTTTTATGAATTTAATTTTGACCCAGAGTAATACAAATATGCACGAGGTGTAATATAAACACAAATCAAAGTCCCTAACAAGGTACAACTTTCTCATGGTAATTGATATATTCCACACAAGGAGCTTGTAATATATTCATGCATAAATGTCGAGGACCATGTTAAATTGTTCGTACTATACTAAAACAAAGAAGTCCTTAAAATCTCAGTCATCTGATCTAACTACCAGTATTATGGTTCTTCATACCTCACAAAATTTAGGCAAGATAAATACACTATCACCATAACTTTAGAACTCCACATGGCAACAGTAACCATGCGGAATTTGAAACCACAACCTTTGAGTTAGCTGCTCTAACACATGGTGAATGGATGTAAGTATTGCGTAATATCGGTATGAATTAGGCAATCATTCTCTGCTGAACACATGATATACAATATTGTTACATACAGAAAGTGATTAATCAAAGATGTAATGCAGGCCTGTATCCATGCTGAGGCACACTGAGGCACTTAAAAATTTGAGAAATTACCAAAATAAGCATGTCTTTTGACGAAAATAAATGCCTCAAATATACCCTAGAATGTATTAGTGTATGAGCTTTTTTGTCTCTGGATACAGCTGTGTAATGTTATTGTAAAGACAGACTATATTAACCAATCATGGCAACACATGAACTACATGTATATTACCAACCAATGAACAGACAGTATTCATCAATCAATGAATAAAATTACATAATAATAATTATGAGTGAACAGCATTAATCAATGAACGAACAGAACGAATTGAACATTTTGAGGGTAACATGATATTTTGGTGTACAGAATATCAACATATTGAATCACAAGTAAATTTTGAGAATGAAATCATGTCTTTTATGATACAGATCAGTGCTGTATTAATCAAGTATTGCTTATAAAATGGTGCACACCAAAATTAATGTAGTTTGATAAAACTGTAAAATAAATATGAAACTTGCACAAAACCATTTTAAATTAAAATATTCTAATGATAAACTTACAAACATGCAATTGAAGTGCAATAAAACATACAATTTTTTTGACATTTGTTCGAAATTGAATAAATGTAATCTCAATGGAAGTCCAAGATATAAGCACCAAAGCATGCTCAGCTTTGTCCTTCTTATATGACTGATAATGATTGTCTGATGGATATTTAGAAATTGGGTAACATAGCAACAGTGACAACAAACGCCATGAAGAAGATGAACAGTATGGCTGGTGTAAATGGTCCCCACAGCGGCCAGAGTCCTATAGATAAACTGAAAAAAAATGGTCTTTGTGTTATTTGTAACAATAATACTTCAAACAGCATATACTTCATACAGGCTATAATTAAGGCTATGCTCGGCATTTTTTTTTTACATCACTCAATCAACGTAGAATGTATAATGCTTACACAATCGCTGATCAAAATCAGGTCAAATGGGCGCATAATTTAGAATGACTAGATCAATATGAAATATCCTGTGATTTTGTAAACTTTTGAGATTCGACTCTCAAATTTTTAAGTTTTACTTCTGAGATGTTATACTGTAAAAACACTTTAATTTCAAGGGTGACAAAATTTTGTGGTTTTGGTGAAAAAGACCATTTCGTTGGGACGTAATTTCAAGGATTTATGATTTCATGAAAATTGCAAGGACAAGATTCACACAAATAATCAGAAATCATTCAAACATCAAACAGATATAATGATTGTTTTATTACATTGCAAGAAAACTTCCAAAAACCCAGTCTAATACCTGACTGAACTTGAAAGCCACTGTAAACTTGACATATTCATTGGTATAATTATTCATTGGGATGACCTCGCCCACGAAATTAAATCCCCCACAGACATTAATGATCTGTACATGTCATAGATGGAGAAAAAAAACTCAAAATCCAGTTTTGAGTCAATAAGCCCCAAATTAATATTCAAGGAGAAAATCTTGATTATCAGATCAATTTTACTTAGCTTCCAGTAAACTTTAGCAAGAAGTAGTTACATTATTTGCAATGTTTCACTAAATCCATCCAGGACCACAGCCACATAATGTTATGATCTACAGTTGCTATGGAAATAGTCAATATGCGTAGGCAAGGCACTTTGATTTTCACCATTTTCACACGAATTAATACCCATTCAGTTTTACCATAGATATTCTTTTAAAAAGATGAAATGATCTGACCTTAAAAGTTTTGTTCGGTATGTGTTCAGAACATGATTAAAATTTTGTCATGTTAAAAAATAATTCATGTGTGATCCACTCTTTGAGCGCAGCAGTTGTCCTACTTAAATCCATTTAAATACCGTTTCTATAGAGAAAAGTAGTTCATTTTTGTGAAAGATCAAATTTAATTTCACACATGATCAGATGAAAAATGAATTTTTTTGTAGCTATGCCAACAAATATTCTCTGTTTAATATTGTGTGACATTATTAAACTGGAGCACATTTCGCTGGCTTAGAATTAGAAGGTTGTAAGTACAAAATCAATATTTTGAGAAAACAAGAAAAAAATGTCTGAAAACCACCCTTTACTTATGGAAAAACAAGCTTGTTGAACCTTAGTTTGGTCAACACGACCACATCCGATTTTCATGAAAATAGTCTCATAAGAAGCGCCTTGTGATGCAGATTTTTCAAATATGAATGAGTCTTATAAGGGCGTAAGTACTACTTACAACCTTCTAATTCTAAGCAAGCAATTTATCCTTGTGTCTTTTCTTTATTGTACAGTAGGAATATTTTGACTGGTTAAAATCATAAATCTGATACGATGATGAATAAACACAGGATGTTCATGAGATCCAACTAGATATTTCAGAACACAATACTTACAATAATCCTCCGAGAATGAAAGCAGCCGTTGCAACGGGTATAAGGGCTGGATATCTTCTCTCCCAATCATCGGAACTGATTTTCTTCACATACGATAAGTATATAATCAGGAATAATGCTATGGAGATATTCACTCCTATCAATAATGCTCCCACATTGAACCACAATCTGTAACAAAATTAGTTGCACATCAATGTCTGTAAACAACAAAATGCAAACACACATCTGGGTACTGTTTTTATCTAAACTCTTTCCGATATCTTAAACTTCCGTCAAAATTTAAATTCTTTATATTTTTTGGACAGCTACACATTGTGGTATCTGCAATATTAACTATAATTTAGATAATGGACCCGTACAAACCACATAATATGTCCCCTATTTGTAGTTGTAACAACAGTATTATTAAGGATTTTAAATTCAAGAGTAAGTTTAACAATTCCGTAAGTGCTTTGATAAAACAGTACCCAGATGTTCAAACAAGAGCCATAACTCTACAGAAACTTGGCTCATGCAGTAATAAAATCTTCAGGGCTGTACTTGCATAGTGACCAACATACATGTGCCAGTATTGTGTCATTATCAGTACTTTAGGAGAAAAACATAGTACAAGCGACAAAAATAATATGACCAAGTATCACCGCGTATAAACCAAATCACTGTACGACTTATTGGGATACTATATAATTCAATGTATACTCCTTGTTGTGATTGAAACATCTGGTGATTTCCTATCACTGTACAACTTATTGCAAGACTATACAATTCAATGTGTACTCCTTATTGCGATAACCGGAAGTTGACTCGCTTATACACTGCAAGTATGATCTGTGATAAAGGGTCATACATGTAAATTTCATGTTCAAGGAAGCGTAATTATACCAGTGATTAATAATGCATAACAATGGAACATTATGATAGTACAATGTACCTGCTAATTCTGGAATCATACAACACTGCTCTATAGAAGTCAGTGTAGTAAAACACACCAAGGGCAGCTATCAACCAACAAATATTCTGAAATGAAAATTTAAATATTATTAGTACATGGCAATACCCGGTACGTTGTATAGTGTGGGTGGAGATTTTAACCTGATCCTAGACCTTCTATTAGCATAATCAGGGGTCCCACAAGCTTCTGAATCTGAAGGGTCATTTTGATACTTTTTACATTGTATTTTCCTAAATAATAACATATTTGTATGGAGAGATTTTATCACGCTGTGATCAAGTTTCATCAAGATTGGTTAAGGTTTTTCTAACTTTTCACCTCATGACCAAGTTTTTGACCCCAGATAACCTAGTATCAAATTTGGTCTAGATTTTATGGAGACACACATGGCATCAAACTGAGACCTCTACTAAGAAGATGAATAGATAATGAACTAACATTCAATGATTCTGAATATTACTTTTAATTCCACATTAGTGTGGCTTCAGATGGAGACTGGGGGCCCGAACCAATCTAGAATTTTGGCAAAAATGCGGTTATCTTTATTATATATTGAAACAAATTTTAAAGTCTGGCCAGGAGAAAAATAGATGGTTGCCACCTTTTGAGAAAATATTTTGGACCTGCATAATTTTTATGCAGCATGTAAAGTGTGACACAGTAACATGCCTGTACAATGTAAGTATTTATATTATACAAACCTGTATACTGTAGGCTGATTCTATCTTGTGAAATTTACTGTGCTGTTTGTCAAACTTCTTCTTTATATCAATGTCAACTTCTCTAAATTCTGACAGCCTATCTCCTTCTTCACCATGAAACTCTTTTACAAGTTGTCCATCTGAAATATGATTGTTTCTCTATGAAAAGCTGTATTCACTGATGATAGATTGTAATATAAAGAGCAGACGGACAAAGCATGTGAGACAAGGTATGGAACTTTACATTTGCTGTTGCTTCCGCAGCCAGGGTTGGCAAAAACCCTGGTTTTAAGCGTTAAACTCAGCCCAGCGGGAAATACTGGGAAAACCCGGGTTTTACTGGGTAATACAATATGTTGATACTTGTATAAAATTAACATCTACACTTAACTTGAAGGTTTATAAGACAGGTAATTACCCTTGTTTAATGACTCTCATGTTAACATTTTAACACCTTCTATTCAAACCTGACTGTTTGTCACCTACAGCTGCATCAGTGATGATCATACATGTTAGAATAATCCATTTATTTAGGCTACCTGTAAAATTTGTACCTCAAGCAAGGGATTATAATTGCATCTCATTAATTACCTGTATTTTACAAGTCAATTACCGGTTATCAATGACAATAGTGTACAGTTTTATCAAAGTTCTCATTCACATGTATAAAAATTATTTTGCATTATGTCTCTACTCGTGGAAAACTTAATGGTCCGCTGAAACCTGCTGTGTACTGGCTGGCGAGTAGTTTCCGACAGCGAGCAGTATCCGACATTTGAATATTTTTCGTATTTAGCGTAGCTCTTCAATTAAATTGACATGTATAATTAAAGAACTACATAATAGCAACAAGTGTGTGGCAAAAGTATTACAATTCACGTAGATAAATAGAAAATATCAAGCAATACACATAATACAATGACAATTTTCACCTATTTTTTTTACGAAAATTGCGCTTGCGCGATGAAACAAGCAAGTTCATCAATTAATAGCCACGGGATTGCCTGATTTGTTGATAAAGCTAATTTTAGCTCAACAGCAGGTATGAACGGAATCAGCTACCCAAACTAACGTCGACAATAGAGCAATATTGACAAAATACGCCATTATTGACGTCATACCAATTGACGTCGGAGGTTTTTACTAATTGGGAAACACACTGATTGTAAGGCTTCAATTGTCGTCTGCATGTACTCAACACTACGATAGACAACTCTTTAAATGTACATGAAGCTAATAGGAGTAAATTCCCCTTAATGGCGAGGCTCGATACATGGAAAATAAATAATTATTAGTAAATAAATGCGAAATGTCGGCTACTGCTACTCTTCATCCAATTAACGGCCTAAAATAGTGACCCCTTTGTGGCCCCAATTACCGTACACTCTGTTACGTTAAAAGTACCAAAACAATGACAATATTTCCGACTTGAGCCCAGGATTATTGAAAGGTAAATTATTTTCTTCAAAACTACCTCGTATTCTAGAAAAAGTAAGAAAACCGTTAAAAAATGTAAACTGCTCGCCAACCAGTAGTGGTACGCCCGTCCAATATAACTTTACTACATGTACAAATTCAAAAACTTCTGGAATCATAGTGAGGAATCTGAGGATCATCTACATTACAGAGTATGCGAGTCAAGGATTACAGTGCATTGTCGCTGTGGGGTACAACGCTGTGTTGCCACTTCCTTGTTAATTGGTAGTGCCTAGTGGCAACAAACTAGGAAGTGTGGATGGCAGTTATAAAGAAGTCATTATATAACTAATTAAGACAAAACTGAACTTCTTTGAATAAAAAAATACAGTAGTTCTAACTTTTTTTTAGATCAGTCTTACTCTTAGTCAGTAAGTTCTAAGCATCTTTGAACATTTCAAAATAAGGTGTTATTTTACATTTTTTTGATTTGGAACACTAAAATTTCGAAATTTCCAATAAAATATATTATTCCTTACCTGGATCCAAGTGATCTAAATATCGTCCAGCGATTCGTTTTTGTACACGACGATGAATTAGTTGTTGTCTCTCGTTTGTTGTTGTTCGGGTCGCCATTTTATCGTGCTTAATTTGCGCGTTCAATTTTCGTACCTACTTTTTTAATCATTTTACAATTTCGGGTGAAAGTCAATAAAACTGGCCCATGTTATAATCAATAATAATAATGTTATTTATTAAAGTTTTTTATGCAGTGTTTCAAGGCATTAATATGCATATTCATTTTCTTTTAAATTTATTTTAGTTCGTTTGATGAACCAAATGCGAAAAATATGCATATTGTGAGTAAGTACTTTTGAGTTGGTTATAATAAAGTCCGTATCCGGAAAATCCGTCCTGTTTAGTTACGACTAGTGCGGGTGTTTAGCCTGTCCCCTTACATCCAATGATATTACGTCATAAGGACACACCTCCAAGGAAGTTAGAGGTCAAGGACTTACGAGTGGCCATAAGGGAATATTTTTTATGAAAACAGCGCATGGTTTGCACATAAACACCCTTCAAAATCAAGATATTTCACAACTGCATTTCATAGAAAGGGTAAGCATGCTTACATTTGCCGGGGGAACGTGTTTCAAATTGCTGTCATTCTTTGTTTCACTGAGACTGTTGTAAAATCGATGATGATGAACTGCGAGTTTCTGTGGCCTCGATAAATAAAGAATTAGGGTCATCCCTCATCGTTATCAGTTCATTCATTATGTTCGTGGCTGCAAGCCTTGATTAACATGTAATATGCCGACGTTGCAATATTGCACTTTAAAACACATGATTCAGATTACATTGTAATTCAATAGAAAATTGAAAAACATAATATTTAATTTAAAATCCAAATTTAACCCACATGTCACACTGCAGTTCATGAGTTAAATCTAGACAGATAAGCTGTCTGCAAGTGGCTGCTTTTAAATTCTGACGGTCCAGCCACTACACTTATACAGCGTATACATGCAGGCATCCCTGTATAGATTGCGTCGAAATGGTTTGACTAGATTTAAGTCAATGAATGTTTTGTAGGCTTACTTTTTTGTTCATGGCTCGTAGTATGTGGTAAACTGAGATATGTTCACCTAATATTCTCTATTTACAGTGATCTGATCCAAAGATCTAAATATATGTCGGACAATAGCTATTCATAGCTAATGTTTTCTGTTATACATGTATCCGACTTAAAATAAATATTGTATTGTATACATGTGTTTAGATCTTTGTCTGATCTACTGGTATCGTAAATCACCATTTCGACGCAATGATACAGGGATATCCTGTATAATCTGTGGCTGGACTGTCGGGATATAAAAGCAGCCACTTGGAGACAGATTATCTGTCTACTGGTATCTAATTTTGTGCTGCCAAATAAAACATGTGCATGTAGGCCTGCATATCCTTGTAGCTTTGGCAGCATTGCCCGTGATTGCAAACTCTGCAAAAACTGTCAGTCCTTCAGTCCTGACTCACTGACAAATATTGATCTGGACTGACAGAAAATCTTGTATGTTTCTATTGAACAAATTGTATTCCAAGTGACAAGTTTTAAATATTAGGGTACACACCGGTAAATACGGACAGTTTTTGTACGGTGTCATGTTGGAAGTCTCTTGCTGATAGATGTTTAAAGTCAGCTACATAGGAACGAGGACAACATTTGAACTTTGCATTCCTCGGCTTTCTTGGTACCAAACATGTTCTATCCTGGTCCGAAACAATGCGATTTTTCCGACAGTTGATAGAAACTGGTAAATACGGACGGGGTACTGAAAGTACGGACACATGGTACGGACATGCTATTTTGTGATAGGGGAACTACGGACAAACAGATAAGAAACGTTCCTAACCCCTACAAGCATGGACAAACATGGAAACACCCACCAATTAATGACAGGGCATATAAAGACAATTTTCCTGGGGGAAAACAAGAAAAACAGTTATTGGCATTATTTGATTACTGTAAAAGCAGAATATTTCGCGAGGGTTTAATTTTCGCTATATTCGCGAGTCGGATAAATTCGCGAAAATTGATGCTCGTGAAATTATTACCTACATAATAGCTTCAAATATGTTACACTTACAATATTGATTACGGCAAAGCGACGCCATTACAATCTACTCGGAATTGATAAAATACTGACGACTACGCTGACTTTATAACTTTGCCTGATAAAATTACTTTGTTTGATTGATATTTACAAAACATTTAATATATAACAGAAAATGTGGACATAAAACATTTCTGTACAATTCTATTCATTTAGTAGTTTAATGATTGTGATAAAGTCTGTCTACAGGTACAACGTTTAACACCCACGGCTATTGCTTGTTCCGATAAGCTCGGAAACAATGGACTGAATACAATATACTTTCACAGTTTTCTCATTACACAATGGTACATTTTGGTTTGGCTTAATTGAGTACTACTACATGTAGTAAATACCAACAAGCTAGCCAATCGGCCAATTAAGAATTAATACGCCTGAATAGATGACCATTATATTATACAAACAATAGTCATAATTACCAGAGTGATTATCACGCCGTGACAACTAAATAATGCACCAGGGATATTGACGATAAAGTAGAACTTTATTTTTCTGTAATTTGAAATTCGCAAACATTAACCCTCGCGAACTACTTCCAAATTAGAAATTCGCAAAAATTTAGCCTCGCGAAAATAAATGCTTTTACAGTAAAATGTTTTGAAAGATCTGATATAAATAATGACATACTTATTGATTATATCGTAAGTAGGATCATATGTTACTACTTCCTCAAGGCTGCATTATTTTGAAATAATTCAATTCAAATCTTGGTGTAACTTTGGTGATCAATTTCTGGAAAGTATCCATATTAAGAAAAAGGAGGGGGTTCTTCACTTTTCTCTAACAGTCAACAATTTTCGTTATTATAATACTTTCATTACCTCAAATTTTGTTCAAAGCGCTCATATATGAATATACATGTGCAACAATACACAAAGAAAGCATATATACTTGTACGTATAATACAAAGAACACCTTCCATCAATTACCCCCAAAAACGGATGTTTCTCGAGCAGCGTCACATACCACTACCACGAGAAACTGACTCTCCAAAGGAATAGTGGTACTTCCTTTAAGGAGACCCCCGACATGTGTATTTCCATATTTTCTTTAAGAAGTAAAACCCAACCCTGTATACATATGATAATAGCAATGACTTATAGGAAGTAATGAGTTAGGAGATCTCCCTTAATTACCATCCGTTGGCGTATATAACTTACTCAGGATCTATATATACGATATTCGAGTTCAGGAAGAACGGGTCAATTCGAGGATTGGTGGTAAGAACGGGCATGCATGTGTATTCCATTTGAGATATGCATATGGTTGTCTATTACTACCGGTACTAAAAACCTAGGTCACAAATCACCCAGACGCCAGACGATGCCTTTGTATCCGACGTGTACCCATTCATGGCCCAATGTCAAGGCAATGTGTGTACACGCCAGGCACCGCATTGAATTCTGGTCAAAGGGTGCTGAACGGCATTGGTCGATGATCATGTCCGTCACCCTCGGTTGAACATCTCCTGGGCATTGGATCCATGGTTACCATCAAATCTTTCTGATGTTAAGCATGGTATTGATTGTCTCCGACAATGTCTCGATGTTCATCCGGCCAGATTAGCCATGAAGTACACTGGTCGATCATCTGACGGTGATCGGTGGATTTGTGACCCAGGTATTAATGGGGAATATAATAAAAAAGGACGCACTGGTCGACATTACTCAAGTTGTGAGTGGAAATCTGGTATAATACGTCGTTCGGACAGTACTTATCAGGGTTTCCGCTGGAATTCGCCATTTCCGTTTTTTGCGGAAAAAAAATAAAAGTGGCGAAAAAAAAATATTCTCAAAGCTAACATTTTTTTTGTCTGTATAAAGTCAATCTAAAGTACAGTCCAGACAACACCAATAAACAACTGATAATTGCCTCTGGCCACAATGCAAACAGACTGTTATTCCCATCATTAGGGGTCTGATATGGCGATTAGAAGGTGTGATAAACTGATAAAGATCTCCAATTAGCCTTCCGTATCCATCGTCTTATCGGGTTGTGTTTAAAACCAACACATTTACGGTCCGTATTGTGATACGGGATTAATTCGTTTTATTTCCGATATTCCTGCTTCTGTAGACATTTTATCAATGCAGCAATCATTAAACACAGTTTTTGATAATTAATGACAAACTAAACACCAAAATGTTCTCAAGAATGATTTATTTAGAACTCTATAATTTACTCCAGCTGACCGCTGTGTTGGATGGAGAACAATTTTACAACTTTGGTTGTAATTTGATACGGCTATTAAAGTCAATCTAAAGATGTTAACAATCTGTAACTCTTCCAGAAGATGGCATATTTCATGTAATTACAATTTCAATCCAAAATTTAACTCCGATAAAAAATCTCAGGGGAAATTGTATCTTAAGAACTTGCATAATATTCGGACGTCAAATTCGGATAACTTTTTCTCCATTATACGTTTCTATGTGGAAATATTTTTAAGACAATCCGAGATCGAACACACAATGACATAATACAGGTTACTCGTGGTTTCTTGGAATTGTGTTGTCCTGTCTTCATTCAATTTCCATAAGAACAAGAAATTTGATAATATAGCTCCAGTAGGCCTATGCATATAAGTTGTAACAAATTTATGGCAAAGTGCTTCACTACTGAAATGGGATGGAGCTTCACTTCCCAACTTAAAACCAGACGCATAGCTTCTTATAGGCACTGTGGGCAAGTGCCTACACATTTTCCCAGATATAAAACAAAATGCATTGCAGCAAATAATCCCTACTCCAGACGGTCAAAAACAGAAAATATGCTTTTCAGTGTTTCCCACCTAACATAACTAAACTTACTAACAGTCTATGGACGAGACGTTAAGCGAGGTCCCATGTATGATGCTTTACATCTGCACGTAAAGAACCAGGGATGCTTCTGGAACTGGGGCATCTTCTGTATCATGCACTATCCCCCAAATATAAAAGTTACTAACCTCTTCTGGGGGCCTCGCCCATATGGATTTCCGGTGGGGAGGATAAATAAAAGTAAATAAACAAACACAAATAATCAATGGGATAGGGGGTGTATAGGTTTGTTGAACTCCATGGAATGTTCTTGATTTTTAGTCTTGTGACAGTCACAAAGCAGAAAAAATGTGTGTGGTGACAGTGTTGAAAGCAACAATTTACGAGGAGCCTATTTTGGTACACAAAGTCGGTGCTCGTTAGATTCAGGACCTGTTCTAGAATAAGGGCATATATGTAGGCCTATAAAAGGCTTTTCCCAGAAGCATGAAAACTGTGCTTTAATAGTTTGGGCTATAAGGTCATGATGATTGACTTTTATGTGTTTTATATTGTGTCTCTTTTCTCTATTATCTAAGTCTTAGAATGCATAAAATTTAACCATTTGACTTGTATTTTTAAAAAAAAACGATCAACGGTAGGGGGTAAACCCCCTCCCGCACCCACCCCCTATGTCGTCTCGCTATGAATAATATTGGCGGAAAAAAATTTGGAGCCAGTGGAAACCCTGCTTATTCTTTGTGAGTGTTTACTAGACTTAGTATGTGATTGGACCAATTTAGATTGTTCAGATGCTTGCCAGGTGAGTAAATGTATCATGGTGTCGTGAAGCGTATAGGGTTGGCCTCTTAATCAAGCACCTGGATGTCTCATTAGTCATAATTTCCGAAGCTTGTGCCATATGTGTCACAATACTTTCAATTAGGTATGTTATCCAACCATTGTCCTCAAATGTCCAGACTGAATCGTAGGATGGACCTCTAGAATAAAACCGTTTCGTTTCATGTCCGTATTTTCAGTACCAGCAAAAACCTAGTAGGGAAAATACGGACAGTTAGATATTTACAAATTGATGACTTATTTCTCTCATAAATCACTATATGTGAACCTTTTCGATAACATTAGACAATATTATGACAAGATATTCAAAAATATCTGAGCCATATTTCAATTTGACGCCGAAATAAGTATCACAAACCGAGGTAATTGTTACCCCTGAGTTTTGAATGTTGAAAAAAAACTTGGTGCCAGCTTGGGTGGTTGCCATTGGAGGAAAGCATATTAAGTGATACACACAGTATGACATCATCACTCAAAGAAAGTAGAACAAAACTGTTCAACCAATGAAAATTGAACAACACTATTGATTATGGTCACAAAACGACGGATGGTGGCTATTAAAATAGGCTGCGTCCGTATTTTACCCATTGTCCGTATTTACCGGTGTGTACCCTAAGTGGAGCCTGACATTGGTTTAACAGTAGACTCCCTGAAAACCGGAATCCCTGAAAACCGGAATCTCCATCAAATCGGACCATTTCTTAGCCCCTGTATTTCTTTTATTAAGTCAAGTTAAAAAGCTTTGTTTGATATTTTGTTGTTGAGGTGGATATTGCAACAAACTTTTAGTTGAATAAAGGAACGTTTGGCATATCAACTCGTTTTAATTACTACAAACACTACATCAGATTATATTTGATTGATATGTCTCCAATCAGCTGCGATTTGCCTTTAGGGGTTTGTATGCTTACACTATTTACGTCTTTGGACAATTTGAAATGACCAATGAAAAATTGAGTAACTCTAGTAATCATGAACGTGATTATGATTAAAATTACATTTACACAGTTATTAACTGTTCTAACATAGCACGTGAGATTTGCCTTCTCTGTGTATATTGAACTTACCATATTTTATTACCGCGATAAAATATAGTTGATTGATGACGTCACGTTTGATGTCATATAGTATGACAAATGACGTAACGGTGGCGGTAACTTTCCTAGGAAAGAAAGTAGTTTGACGTCAACCTGTCTTGTTGTGCTATAAATGGTAAAGCATTGGCGATGTTAGAATCGAAATAATAAATAGGAGTTGTGCTTTGTTGTGTTATAAAATATAGGCACTCGTTTGAATGCGTACATTAAATCACTCGTGCTACGCACTCGTGATTTAATTATTACGTGCCTATATTTTATTACGCAACAAAACATAGCTACGTATTCATTATTTCTTAATCATTGCAAATTTGAAACAGTGCCACACAACATATTCCCTTTGAAAAAATATCAAAGTGTACAATATACGCAACTTCCATACAACCGGAAAGCTCAGAAAACCAGACTTTCCGTACGGTCTGAACAGGGTCCCGTTTTGAGGGAGTTTACTGTATATGAATCATGATCCTCTGTTTGTTTCAGATCAGAGATGACAACTTCCAAACCTAGAATTAACCTTGATGAGCCGCGATATGATCAGAGTACGTTCTCTGGACGGGCCAAACATTTCATCATTACAACCAATCCATTGAATATATTTGCTACAGGTTCACAACTTGATCATGCAAAAGATGTTGTAGAAAAATACAGGTATGTCTATTGTATACATTCAAATCTTTCTTACCATGATAATAGAAAAAAGGTCTTAGTTGACAGCAGCTGGTCTCTCTTAACAGGTTTTACTGTAAAATTATTAATATTTGTGGTGGGGGGGGGGGGTAAATTTCATGGATGATTTCGACCACAAAATTAAATCCCCAATGAATAATTATACAAATAAATATGTCAAGTTTACAGCGGCTGCCATACTTGCTTTCAAGTTCAGGCCAGTATAAGACTGGGTTTTTTGGGAAGTTTACTGGCATATATCAAGATGTAATAAAACAATTATTATATCTGTTTGATTTTTGAATGACTATTTTTAATTTGAAGGAATTTCAACCTGGAAATTTTTCAGGAAATTCGAAACCATGGAAATTACGTTCTCAAGAAATGGTCTTTTTCACCAAAAGCACACAATTTTGTCCCTTGGAAATTCAATGAATTTACAGTATACATGTATAATGGTGATCTTGTTGTTTGTACAGGAAGGGAGATGATTTACCTGACCTTACGGAGGATCAGATCTGGGATGCCAAACATCTTTATGATTCAGCATTTCATCCTGACACCAAGGAGAAGATGTTTATACTAGGTCGGATGTCGGCACAGGTACCGTGTAACATGACAATCACCGGTTGTATGTTAGCTTTCTATAAGTAAGTAACACTCTGACACACTTCTTGTCATGAATATAGTTATTTCCCTTTGACTAAAAGGAATGTCTGTTGGTGATCTATTTCATTTTCTTCAAATGTTAATGGGGGAAAAATACCTTTGTCATTAATTTTTAATGTAGATAATCTTTATCATTAATTTCTTATAGTCAAAGGGAAACAACTCTATCTTTGTCATTGATTTCAAAATTAATGGTCTAAGGGAAACAACTCTATATTTGTAATTAATTTCTATTGGTTGAAGGGAAACAACTTTTTATTTGTAATTGATTTCTAAAAGTCGAGTCCAAGGGGGAACTACCTTATCTTAAACTTAAGCTCGTGATTTTTTATATTATTCATACATTCTTGGCTACTATTATCTATATAGCCAGAATCCAAGTATGTTATCAGTACTAATGAAATATTATACTTTTTATTGAGCAGAACACTTGACCATCTGTTATATTTGCTGAATGTATTGCATTGAATCATTCAGTAACCTACCACAAAATACTTATTTATTCACACTGATATAAAAAATAATATCTTTAGAGGTTTACAACAAACTGGAATAGTTAGCTCCATAGTTCACCAGAATGCATGATTTAAGGTTCCAGAAATTAAAATCTTCTTGGTGGAGATTCCCCAAACCCCCCCTTGCGGGAGGGGGACACCCCCTCCCTCATCCTCCCCCACTCATCGCTACGCGACTCGAATGGAGTCCTCTCCAACATGTTACTAGGAAGGAGTCCTGGGACTCCTACTTTAAAATCCTACCTAGAACCCTGAATTCTTTGTCATTTTGTATGTAATTGTCGAGGGGAAACAACTCTTCAACAAGAAGATAAATTTGTTTTATTACTGGTAACAGCAACTTTATTTATTAAGATTTTATTTATGATCGTTTCTATATGTGTGTAACCGGGTGAGAAAAATGTGCAACCAGACCGGGGCTCGAACCCGGGACCATTCGCTTACAGGGGAATGCTCTACCGACTGAGCTAGCCGGCTGCCTACACAAGTTTCTCCCTGTTAGTAATTAAATCCTATACAGACTACTACAGGAGTTTGTATCATTTCTACATTGTCTGATTGATGTACTGTTTCAGGACACCTAGAGAAGTTATATTCTGGCAATGGTTTAACCAGACATTTAATGCTATAGTCAACTATACAAACAGAAGTGGAGAACATCCGGTGTCACCCAAGTAGGTTCTCCTATTATTGTTGTAAAGACTGTATCTGTATAATATAAGTACATGTATAGTGGATTTAATCAATGCCCAAATTATCTCTAAGAGAGTCTGTTTATTCCAGTCTTCATCTTAATTTTTCCGGATCACTTGCTTGGAACTGCTTTGAATTGCCCACCAAAACTTTCTTCAAGCCATGCTCTAAATCACTGTTTCGACATTGTACTATGGTGTAAACGTTTTGCTGGATGTCTGTCTCGATGTCATAAAGTTTGTTCTCTCTTGTTCTCCTTAACCACAGGTTGGATTTCATAGAAACATCACATGAATAGTTGGTACCAAACAAAGTTGTGCATATTGACAGGAATTGTCTGTCACATGATTATTGCTTGAGTTATGGTCCTTTGTGGGAGACATATGTTTTATGACAACAACCCTTGTTGTTTATAGCATTGTACAGTGTATATATGATATATAATGAGATAGTACATGTATTTCAGACATTTAGGTCTCTCGTATACCCTGGCCACAGGTGGAGCAGTTGGTACAGCACTTACCATCAACAAACTAGTCAAGGTAGGTACATGAAAACTACCTCACATATATCACATATCTACATGGCACACCGTATAAATCAAACCATACTTCATGGACCAGGGTGCTGTTTTATCAAAGCACTTATGGAAATCATAAAGTTACCCACACATTTAAATTCTTCATAATTCTGGAACAAATACACACTAGAAACATAATTTTATTATGTGGTTTGAAGGAATGCATATTACAGACCCCCTTACTGCAATTTGCAACTCAGTTAATGAATTTCATAGGGTTTAAATTTGAGCATTACTTTGAGATTATCATAAGTGCTTTGATAAAACATACCCATGTGTTAATTTTTGTGAAGTTCACTTGCAGTGAGCTATGACTGTGGCATATAAGATCCTGGTTCAACTGTCAATGTTAAGAGATAATGTTGAAATTGACTGGTAGAGGCAATGTCACATGTACATCACATGTTACGTCACTATGATGTGCTGACTTGTCTAACACATGACTTAGATATGTTACTTAAAGGTCAACATCAAACTTAAAAGTAAAAATTGCTACAAGAAGTTTTGTCTGAGCTGTAAGTTGCATTGACAAATTGTCAAATAAGTTGGCACAAATGCCAGCCATAATAAGCCAGGAGGGAAATATTTAATGCAGTACTGTATGTCAGGTGTCTCGCCATCCTTGCAAATTCATAAATTTGTGTAAAACACTTACAGCATGAATACCTACCCTGGAACCTTTGACCGCAAATTCAATAATTCTCAAATTGAGTTTTAATTGTCTAATTACCAAAATTTGTGAAACAAAGATCACTCGAACAAGAAGTGATTTACAGTTAGTAATGTTCACCATAATGAGCCAGTATGAGGATTAGTTTTAATGTATTAATTTGTTTGCACTTACAGAGATTTCCACCAATTTTCGGGAGATTTGTACCATTTACCGCTGTAGCTGCTGCAAATTGTATCAATATACCTTCCATGAGAAGTCGGTAAGTTTGTCTCTGTATCAATATACCTTCCATGAGAAGTCGGTAAGTTTGTCTCTCACCTGGAGTCATGGTGATACCCGAATGAGGACTTGAATTTATATTCATGTTGATGTATTGTGATAGTTTGTTTAACCTTTGAACTTTGAATTTTGACAATTGAACTAGGTTTGAAAAAGAGTAGGGATGTGTGCTAATGTCACTCGAAGCAGCATTGCATCTTATTTTCAGGATTAGGCATTTTGTCTCCGTAGAATCCATGTTAGTAGTTTTGCATAGAGATATGGTGTCATGATTATGGTAAAGTCAAAATTATACATTGTTGGCACCCAGTAAAATGAATGCTTCCGCTAATTACATGCAACATGGACCATTACCAGTTGGTCGCCAGCCATATAGACATTGACTGTATGGTTTTCTATCTGATTATTAAAATTTGCAGATAGTTGTTGAAATAAACAATTATGATCTGGTTACCAACATCAAAGTTTGAATCAAACAACAGACATTGTTGCAGAGAATGGTTTTGCTCTGTTCTGACTGTAATGTTGCGTGACAAGGACACCTTTAATAAACCAAAATAAAATTTATACATTGTAATTAATTTAGAGTTAATTAAAAAGGATCAAAAGTTGGGCAAAATGTTGGAAAACATGCGTATCAGTCTGTTGTTGGTTATCAATTTTTTGTCACACAATTTGCCATATATTTCTACATTGCTAATTTAGCCACTTTAACAATACTCATGTTGAATCTGCCTGTAACTATACATGTATTTCTTGTTTGTGTTACATGTATAATATACATTTATATAAAATATAATATATATTACAGTGAGTTAATGCATGGTATTCCTGTCTTTGATGAGAATGGTAACTTGATCGGTGATTCCAAGACAGCAGCCAAATCTGCCATCACTCAGGTTTTATTCTCTAGAATAGCGATGGCTTGCCCTGGAATGTGTGAGTTATACAACAGCTTATAGAAACATATAGTTAACCTTATTAAAAGATCACCTCAGTATTAAGAACTCAAAATTCAAGTCCTTTGTTCAACCACATATTAAACTTCAAGCATCCCTCTAAACGAATAAACCAAGAAATGCTTTGGACAATTTTTTTACACCAATATGTCCAGATGCTAGACAAACAGTATTAAGGAGGTACGAGCTGCCTTGTGCGCATGCGCGAAATTTCAAAATCGTATTAGATAAGAACAAACATGAATTTTAGTTTCAATGATCGCATATGAATGTTAATTAATGAAAATAAACATAATATTATCGCACAAATTAGATATTTTTAATTTTTTATTTTTTGCATGTATGAAAAAGTGGGTGGGGAACGGCAAAATTGTGAATAATATTGGTTCACAATAAGTCCCTACAATTGTTCAAATGCACATGCTTATATATAATATGTAGTGCATGGTTTAGTTATAAGAGGTAGCCACATTTTGAAATATTTTTAATAAAAATTTATTTCATAACAATATGCAAATTAGGTTAATTTTATGCAAATTTATTCATAATTAGTACTTTTTTATGCACAGCTCCCAAAAAAGGCTGGTGACCCCTATTTTTTATTTGACTAAACTGGTGTTCTATGTGATACTAAACTTAGGGCCAATTCTAAATCATTTTCGATCGTTAGGTATTTTTTGACGTTCGTTTGAAATCGTTTGAAAATCACACTTTTTTGCAAGTGGGTGGGGTAACTATTTATCATGTTCAAATACTGAATTTGTTCACCAGGCAGCTGGACTTGTGACTAATGTCAATAGGAAAGACCACTGAACACACAAAATATCATGCATTGCTTAAAAGTGGTTTCATATAGTAATAATCTTAAAAAGAACATAATGGTGCCATAAATGCAGGAAATAGATAAAATGACCAAAATACAATGGTAGGTCATTAGAAAGCCATGTATATCGAAAACGAGCCTGGTGACATATCATTTTTATGATTTCAATGTTGTTCTAGAAGACTGTTCTGTCATTTTAAGACGTTTCAAGGAAAATTCGATCGTTAGATTAAAGGCGCGCGTACCTCCTTAAGACCATGTCAATGCCACTTTAGAATAAGAAATCAATATTTAAGTCCCTTGTTACTGTTTTGTTCGATTTCAATCTAAGACTAATTCTATCAATACCAGTATGAAGGTATTTTCTCTTACACTAGCCAACTAGCAGTGCATGTTGTAGTGATGTAAGATTGGTTTAAGCATATTATATATTTGATGTATGATTTATTATTTGGATTTCAGTGATTCCACCTCTTATTATGAATAGTTTGGAGAAGAAACCATTTATGATCGTAAGTGTACATGTTTTACTTGTATTTTGTATCTGTTTATACTTACAGTAAGTCTGGAATATTTTCTGTTTAACCACCAGTACAGTCTGTGAAATTAGCTGGGACAAGTAATTATTGATTCGATCAAGTAACTTCTGCAATGATTATGATAAAATGATTTGCAGTGTGTCCCACCTAACATTCTGTAAAATTATTATGATATTCTTGGTGAATCAATTTCCGTTGAATTTGTGAATTAACTAGATCGCAAAATTAGATCCCCTAGAATATTTGACCTCAAACATATGTAACAAGTGACTTTTCTTTCAATATGTTAAATCCATGAATTTAAGAATCTACGAAATTACCATCTTACCAAAATCGCAAAATTTGATACATGAATATCCTTTTTTCAGGCACGACCATGGATGAATGCACCAATGCAAGTGTTGTTAGTTGGATTTTTGTAAGTATAGTACATATTCTATCGACTATAAATTGTATGTATGCAATTTAATGTTAATAAAATATATGTTATGTTATATTCAAGAAGATATTTAGAGCTAAACGTGGCAGAGCCAGGCAGGGTGGCATTAATCTTTTGAATGAATGAATGATAGCTCCTGTATCATTAGACAGTCCCTTTTTATCCACCTATTGAAATTTATCTGCTGCTTCAGGAAGGACATATATTTCACAAATGTGTCCCTGGAATACTTGGTAAAACATAAATAACTGATATAGTCACTGAATTTAATGAAGCCAACCGGAAAATTACTGTTAAACATCATCAGTCTAACATACTAGTGACAACTGGTTTGTTTACTTGGGACATCTATGCGATAATATATCTTATCACAATAAGTCATACACGTTGAATTGTATAGTCTACCAATAAGTCATACAGTGATTGGAAATCACAATACTTTTTATATTATTGATGTACTATGTTTATATACTAAATCAACTATAAAACAGTTAAAATATTGTATGACTATGTAATGATGTATTCAATCAACGGGAAAGAGCTTTTGAAAAGATTTATCAGCTTTTTGCTTAATCCCTTACATTCGTAATAATATGTTGTTACAATCAGGTCTCAAGATGACAACACCCGATACACTGACATATTCATGTACTGACATCATTTTATGGGGACAAATGTTTTAAAACGCGCTTTGTATCAATTCAGTATACTGACATATTTGTCATAACAACATTTTGCATGGGAACAAATAGCGTACTTGTATCGATGCCTGGCTGTATTACATTATAGTTTCTTAATAAAATACTGTTTACATGGGTGAAAGTTTTAAGGCACATGCCTGAACTTCAGGTTTTGAAAGTGCCAAAAAGCTGTTTTTCTCTATTTTCCCTGTATAAATTGTCAATTTTTGAGGATTTCTGTTTTTTCAGAATTTCAAACTTTCACCCATGTGTTTTAACTTTATAGAATGATACGTGCTAGTATTGTGTACTAGTGTGTCAGTGTTCTACAATCAATATTTTATATCTTACAGCTTGGCTTTTGCTACACCATTATGTTGTGGTTTGTTTCCACAGAAAAGGTAAGTCTCAATATCGACTAGATATTACATTTTGTCACTTAAATTTATCAATAATTAAATATTTGTGTAAACTTGGTTACAGTTTTAACATTTTTAGCTAATCTAAGATATTATTCTGGGATTGATTATACCCATCGTAGATGCGCCCGGGTGAAAGGTTAAGCAAGTTGATTGAACACACATCTGCCTATTCGTACACCTGGGTGAAGTTGAGCAATGTCGATTATTATTTTGCTCGTGAAAATTGACCAGTGGCGCAGACAGGGATCAAACCAGGGACCTCTTGATCCCAAAAAGCATGCCCTTCCTCTAGGTCACTGCTCCCCACAGATCATTCAACTTTAAAGAGAGGTTTATCATCATCAAATGTACTTAAGGATTTTGTGGTCTGTAGGTCAAAGGTCAAGGTTGCACTGACTTAGTGACATAAATGACTATTTTGCTGCCATGTACAAACATCTTTCGTAATCTATATTCCAGCTCCCTGTCAGTGAACTCGTTAGAAGCAGATTTACAGGAGAAGATCAACAAACTTCCACATAAAGTCGATCGTGTCTATTTCAATAAAGGACTATAAGTTATTAGTTTTTATTTTCAATGAACATGAATTGTGTGATCTATTGTTGATGTTGTTGTTACTTGCCATGTATTGAAATAATGTAGGAGTCATACATGTAAATCACTTCTCCAGTTGGCACAAATTCAAACACCCAGTGTTTGCTTGTTTTATATTGTGATGGTTAAACACACTGACGATTGTCTCCCTCAGTTTATTCCTCTTTACAGTTTTATGAATTATCTCCCTTAGTTTATGCCATTAATCAGTTTTATGAGTTATCTCCCTTGGTTTATGCCATTAATCAGTTTTTGAGTTCTCCTCCTTGATTTATTCCTTCTTTATGCATAATAATCTTTTATGAGTTTGCTCCTTGGTTAATGCCATAATTTAGTTTTATGAGTTCTCTCCCTTGGTTTATGCCATATTAGTTAATTATGAGTTTTGATAGGTAGAAGGGAGAAAACTAAGAGACAATCCACTGTGGTTCAATATGCAATGTTATGAAATTTAAATCAAATGCCACAATTTATTACAAGTAGTTTCAATGTTGTAAATGTGTTCATTATCTGGAATATGCTGTTCCTGTTAACGTTTGGTTACTTTGGCAACAGTATATAAACGGAATACATCGAAATCCATATTGAATGTGGAAGGCTGGCGTAGGAGATTTATGCATATAGAGATCTCCTCAAAACAGTCTGTATTTCCAAATGTTGATTACTTGCTCATATCGATGTGCTAGTATATATGCATGCCTGGATATTGGCTGGGCTGGGTTGCAGTTGTGTTAAAGATAAGCAAGGGCTTTCATAAAATACTTGTATGATTAACATAACATTAACGTACTATGTGTATGGAATATGTATAAAAGTTCATGTATATATTTTAATCGTTACTGTTCAAGGCTCGACTCGAGTGCTAGTCTGTTGATGAGTAATATCTCCCACATAAAGTGGGAGAGAGTTATTAATTTTGTGTCTGGATGGATGTCATAAAGTTTGTATGCACTTGTTCTCCTTAACCACTGGTTGGATTTCAATGAAACTTCACCTGAATAGTTGGCAACAAGCCTCGTGTATTTTGTCAGGAATCTTAGGTTGGATGATTAATGGCGATGTTACAACCTTTTGTAGGAGACATAGTTACGTTTTTGTCTTAAACTCTTCTAATGTTGTGTTATTTGTGTTTATGTATATGGCATTCTGGGAATGTCACTGTTTGTATCATTGATGATGTATCTGAGGTAGAGTAATGCCCATGTATTGATAAACAAAAGTATGAAAAATCGTATTATACCCACTGTTATGCATACCGACCGTTATGCAACGGTTTGGAATTGTGACACTTTTTGATACTTTTACATCACTAATTAGTAATAATGTAGGGGCTAGTTGGTGCATGTATTGGATAAATATTGCATGGATTATTTTTAAAGATCAAAGATTTATTTTAGCTCTTTGTTGAACGGAACTTGAAATTATGTTGAATGGGGTTATGATGTGTAAATCAGAGCAAAGATTTAGGCCAGTCCACGGAGAGACATGGCAGGATCCTCGGAGCATGTGTCTTTTCTCCGGATCTATCTCACTGACCTCCTCTGTGATTTATCGCTCATGTCTTTGTATCGTTAATCTGTCAACAGTATGGTAGCTTGCTTTCATCAATATTTTATCTGATATCACAAAGGTGTTTTCATAGGATCATATAAAACATGTTCATTTTGTTGGTATACGTTTTGTTATAAATTGGGCATTTGATGTTTGAGTGTAATACAGTTTGTTGTCTCTTTTTCGAATATTTTGTTAATTATTCTAGTCTCTCTGTTTTTGTTAAGCAGTTGGTATTGGTGTGTATATGCGCGGTTTGTGTTGAGTGAATGTAGTCCATGTAAATTGTCTCATAAACTCATAGTCTATGCAAGTGGGAAGTATGAATTTATTTGCTGAAACTATGTACTGATATTCTAGGTACAATCCATTATATAGTACACAATTGGCCTTTTTGACTGGACTGTTTCATGAAGCAGGTTATAGCCTGGTTCCCATCTCAAACTTACAGCACTACTATTATAGTATTACTACTGTATTACTGAAGACGGGAACCAAAATATAACCTGCTCCACAAAACAGTCCAGTTGAAAAGGCCCAATGTCTCCAAAATGTGAATACCAGTCAACAGGCCAACCTGTCTCAAGTAGTCATCCACATGCCAGGAATTATTCCTACAGATAACTTGATTTATCTGCCCTTTATAGTCCATAGATGAAGATACACGAGTAACCTCCCTTTGAAATCAAGGGAGGCTACTGAGTTATGGGAAGAAGCAATACATCAAACATGACTGTTTAATACAGTTGGCTGCCTAATACAGTAGTATTTTTATGTAGGAATATCTGATTGGTATTCGGTGATATTGACTTCTCAAGACAGGTGGTTTCTTAATTCAGTTAACTACTAACACAGGTTTAACTGTTACGTCACAAACGTACATGTAATTAAGGGCATTATATGACTACATATCATTATTGATATTTTTCAGAATATATTTATACACAATTGCATCAGGATTTTTGAAGTGTTATCAAATATTGTGTTTTAACAGTTTTGTTCAAAAAGCTTTGATTTTCCAATATAATCTGCTTTTGTTGTGATTTGTGTTCACTAATACTGTATGTGTGTACCGTTATATATTCACGGGTCAAAATGTAGCGACGTCTGAATGTCAGACAATTGGCATGCAGAAATATTTGGGATTTTCAGGATTTCCTAGTCAAGTGACATCTTTACACATGATTAAATATAAGCAAATTCAGTAAATTCTTGAAATTTACTAATATTCCAACAATTTATACAGTATTTACATGTTTCTTGAAACTTTGAACTTCGACCATTCTGGCCTTCTATCATTCCATTTGATTTTTCTCAAATGAAGAAGATATTCTGGTATAATATAAACGGGTTATGTAGGAAATGTTTCCAGTATATTTGCATACCATATCTAAACTTCGTGAAATTTTTGTGGTAAAATACATGGATGATGAAGTATTGTTTTTATGTGTGCTTGAGTAGCCTGTGCAACCCCAGATTCTGTCACAAAGTATAATTAGCCAGAGTGTGCACGTTAATTATGTCTCCCACCTATAGTTTGCGCTGGATGTCGGTCTGTCTGGTTGTCACAAAGTAAGTCCGTGCTTATTCTCCTTAATCACTGATCTGATTTCAATAAAACTTCACTTGGAATGAATAGGTTGCACAAACCTGGTTGTGTTTATTTTCAGCAATTTTAGGTTGGATGAATATTGCTGGAGTTATGGCTCTTTGTGGGAAACTTAAATTTTGGCGTTAAAACCGTTCCTAGTTAGCTTGTATTTTGCTCAAATCTGTTGTGATTTGCAAAATAAAATTAGCCTAAGTATGTGAATTAATTATCATTCCACATTGTTGATGTATGCATTATAGTATGATATGCAATTGGATGGAAAAAAATGTAATTAATTTTTAAAATATTGAATCATGCTGTTATTACAATTAAGTTGTTCAAGATTATCAGAAAGGGTGATTTTGTTAACATACATTTTTGCTACATGTGTTATTGTGTTTGGTATAGTAACACCTCATTCATAAGGCTACCATTGGGACCCTTGAAACTGGTCTTATTGAGTTTGTCTTAATATTGAGATGGTATATTATATAGAACCAAAAAATGAATATTTACTTGAAATTCAGAGGTCCCAGGCTTAGTCTTGTTACTAAGGCATTAGTGTAACTTATATACGTATTGTTTGTAGGAATGGAATAATATACATGCCATTCAGACTGATCGTATTCATATATCTTATTTTTACTGTAGTTTTAGATCTGAAGTGTTAATTCACATATAGTCATTGCGAATTCAAATCAATGTAACTTGGTGCTTGAAGCGTGCTTGAAGCAATATTGACTTTTTGATTCAGTTAGATACAGGTGACATTTACATATATTTATCTTCCTAAATTCTTAAATATGATTATTATGGATAATATTAAATATACTAGTACAGTACAACCACTAAAGATCAGCCCTCTGTAGAGCAACAACCGCTCTATAACAACTACTTTAAAATTTCACTAAGCCAATATTTATTATAAATCTAGCCTCTACAGAGCAACCACATCTAAACAATACAGTGAATAGCCATTATTTGCAGCTCAGCTCCAAAAGGGTGTTGCTCTACAGAGGTTGTTCTGTATATAAAAAGCATTTTCCAATATCAGATTTTGAAATAAAATTTGTAGTCAAAGGATATGGTTCCTTCATATGTTTAATAATATCACAGATCCTTGCTTGCTTGACTTTGTTCAACTGTCTAGGTGTGTGTTTAAACTGCTTGATCTCACGCTGAAGATATTGTTTGTTCACACTAACTGTAATTGGAATATATGTAAATACATGTAATTACAATATGTGTAATTACAATATGTGTACCAGTACTTATAAATTGAAATCATGTAATGTCATAATTATTGTGTGAAACATAAATAAAATATAAGTATTCAGTATTTGATGTGTGTTTTATGTCCTTGCTTAAATAATTGAGTGGTGGATAGATTAGCCCCTGTTTGTCCCAAAATGTTGTGTCCTCCCATTGTATTACAGTCATAAAACTTTATAGGAATCTGAATGTGTTGTTGTGCACCTACATATTTCTAGGACTTAACAAGTATTAGACGAGTTGTGGCCTTTGAAAGGATGCAAATTTGCTTGTGTGGCTCAAACTCTGTTTGAGCTGCAGTCTTAAAATTTTGTAGGAATATTGGTCTACATGTGTACCGTATTTGCGCACCTGCATATTTGATTTGACCTGTATTAGCAGAGTTGTTACCCTTGAAATGATGGAATATTGCTTGTGTTGCACATGACTCTTAAAGTGTCAGAGCTACAATTGTTAAACTTTGTAGAAATATTAGTAGTTACGGCCCTTGACAAGGTCAAATGGCAAGTGTGTGGACGTATCTCTAGTTGATCTATTGTGTTAGAAACAAATAAATAAAAGCAGAGTCTTGACTTCAATACATTGGTGCTGTTTGTTAGCCTAGTTTGCTCGTGTTAATTCTTTTGTCCATTCTGTAAAAGTTGCTTTACATTTGCATACATATGTCGGGATTAGTTCACAAAATCTTCTTAATTGTCAATACGTCATGAATAATTCATGATGAAGAAATACAATTCAATACAAACGCTACACTATGAACTGTTTATATTTTTATTCATAAATAAAATATTTCTCAGTATATTTATGTATTATTAAATGCACAAAATTAACCAATATACCATACTGCGTATATATTACTAGTAAGGAACAGACATACTATACTTTCTCGACAGCAAATTTCATAGATACTAGGTCCCCTATGCCAGCTTCTATAACATCCCCATTACCGACGGGGCCAACCCCTTCTGGGGTCCCCGTTAGTATAACATCACCTTCTTCTAATTTGAAGTACTTGCTAATATAGCTAATCAAATATGGAATGGTGAAGATCATATCACTGGTAGTCCCATCTTGTTTTACTGTATCATTTACCTTCAACCATAACCTCAGGTTACTTGGATCATTCAGTTTATCTTTATCAATGAAACTACTGACTGGGCATGAAGTATCAAATCCCTTAGCTAGGGACCATGGTTGACCCTTTTTCTTCGCCTCATCCTGGAAATCTCTTGCAGTCATATCGAGAGCTAGTACATAACCGCCGATGTAGTTCATGGCATCCTGTTCAGATATGGCCGACCCAGGTTTGCCGATGACGATTCCTAACTCAACCTCATGATGTAACGATGAACATTCTTCTGGAATCTGCAACATGAATAATCAGTTCTTACCAATACTTTCAACACACAGCATAGGCCATGTTCATTGGAAGAGCTGTAACTACGTTTTGTGACTCAACTCATTTGAGTTATTAACTCATTTGAGTTATTATTTGGTAATAAAGTATGTTTCAACAAAATGACCATTTACTTACATGTATGAGTGAAAGTTACAACATCTGAAAGACATGAAATCTTAAGAAAGTGAAGATTGAGATAAAGGAAAATAAGCAACAACCCTTAGCTCAAGATAAGGTAAATATCACTGCATTTAACCTCTACTAAACAACCCCTATGTAAGATGCACCTGACTGTTGCTTAGAGGTTATGCTAGAGAGGGTAAATCAACAGCAATACTTCACTGGCAAAATTCATACTACAGCTTAAGAGATGGCAGTCTCAATGGTTTCAGTATGGAAATTATAAAACAAATTGGATGATTATCAAAAAGCATAAGTCCACCTCAATAGAACCACAGCGTATAAACCAAACCAAATCACTGTATGACTTATTGGAAGACTATACAATTCAATGTGTATGCCTTATTGCGATAACCGGCAGTTGACTCATTTATACACTGAGAATAGTGGTAGACAGTGGACTCAGGTGCGATCCAAGGCCGTAACATCGTTAAAAATTGTTCTGGTATCTTAATTACTTCATCACTCAGCATAGTTATTTCTATGTATTTGCTGGTTCACCCGGATGTTGGGATAATGATAAGCTATTGTAGACCAGTGGGACTGAAAACAAAACATTAATGAAAACAAGAAAAACTCACTCTTATTTTCTCTCCCTCTGTGATATAAGATGAAGTTGGTTTCAAGAATAGGATTGGTTTTTTAGGGACTGGATTTCCTAATTCAGCAGCGTGTGCTCTATAAATAGAAACACATTGTTTGATGATCATGATGTTTCACTGTACTACATATCCGTGACATGACATGAGGTTGAATAATTAATGAATGTAGTATGATTGACATCACAGGTACAACAAAATTTATAGATAACCCAATTATAACCTACAAATCCCAAGTTAAATAACTTAATTACAATAATTGACTCAAACGTTTACATGGGTGGTCAACTGAATTAAGTAACCAACTGTCATACCTTTAACTAAACAGTTATTAGTCGTTAAATCCCTATCAGTCATTCTTTTGGTAAATTATTAAATATTACTCGGTAGCTATATAGTGTACAATATATAAACAACCACATGTTTTAAGCGACCATCATCAATACTATCCTTGATCGGTTCAATACATGTTAAATCGGCTGCTAAAGACAGGTTAGACTGGCTGTAAGCTGTGTTGACAGAAGTCACAAATTCGTACGGGCTATTGTGGCCCAAAACTCGTAGTGTACAGTACGTATAAACTTTTCGCACAGTCTGTACTTCGTGTACAATTTAGGCATCAGAGATAAGCGATTTTTAAGCAATCCATGCACGAATTCAACATGTATTTGATCCCGATCAAATAAAGTGAGTATAATAAACACATTGAAGTGGTTGTCACTCAATAAATACCTGTAGTTTCTGCCGACAGCGACAATTTTTCTACCCAGCTGCCGGAACTGTGTCAACTTGGAAGCCATTTTGTTTGTGTGAAATCATCTCCCTTTGCGTATACAGTGTGTGCAATAAGTGTGTGCCTGAAAACTCGCCAGACTGTTGACTGCCCCTGTGAAGAATATATACGTATTCTCGTCCCAGACTGCCCATACGGTACAAATGTACTCTCTGATTACACGTTTACCTATCATATTCAAGAGTAATCATTTTTTTACGCATATGAGTACTGGTAGTTCTATCCGTATATTCATGGAATAACATATGTTCTGTTCCAATGATTCCCTGTGGAATTATTCATTGGCTGTGTTGATTATTGATTGTACAATAGTTACATCATGTTGTTTGTTGCTTTTTCACAATGACCAGAGTATAATTAGCTTTGCAACTTAAATCTGTTCAGAGTGATAACCATATTAAGACCAGAATAAATAAATGCATAGCATAAATGCATCAACATCACCGGTTTGGTTTTAAAACAGTTATATTGTTAAAATATTGCAAAAGAGAGAAAATCACTCCCTTTTTAAGAAAACAAATGATGATGATTTATTGATGAATTTATAATGGCATAATAGTATATACTCAATGAATGGACAAAGCAAAGGTAGCATAGGACTAAGCATGGAGTTATATATTAGTGTATATAATCCCATGGTCTATTAAGGCATACAATTATTGTAAAAACCAGTGTACTTTTTTACATTTTATTATCGCACATAAATTTATATAGAATCAAAAACATGTAACAAATAAACTATGAAAATACGAAATACATGTATTTACAAAATGTGTACGACAACATTCAATCCGAAGATTTGAGAATTGGAATTATTTTAAAGTCATGGAATATATAAATGTATAAAACCTAAAACAATCGTGTTTGTAAAATCAGCGGATAAAATTAAAATATCCTTGTGATCCAACTTAATATCATGTCTGCAAAGTCATCGTCGGGTAATATAATGTAACTGTTTAACTTTCAAATAACAAGCTGGTTGGATTGTGATGTACGAGCATATAAAACGTATGCACCATTTTTTATTCATAAAGCACTGATTTGGTAAGTTTGTGTCACAATATTATATATATACAATAAGAACATTTATCGAGGAATCATTGTAGTACATGTGTTACCTAGCATGACTCAAATAATGATAGTTTACACCACTTGGAGATAGACCTATATTTGGATAACCATGCACGCCCGGGTGAATAGCCAACGGTGTGTGAAGTCCGTATGGAACATTAAATGGGCTACCCCTACTAGCCGCACTGTCACTTCTTGCCATATGTTGTTCCATAGCCGGATTAGGTGTCGTCTGCTTATATACATTGTCAAGTCTGAGAGGATGGGGAACGATTGGAGACGGTGAAACAGAAGTATTTCCATTCGGTGTTGTTGGGTGTAATGGCGTTCCCCTCATATCAACTGGTGACGGTATCCTTGTGTAATGCTGGTTCCCTGAGCTAGCTGGGACCATAGAGTATGGCGGAGCACAAATGCCGAGGGCAGCCAACTGTGCGACATCCACGCCACCTGTTGGTAGACTGAAACCACGTGACTGCTCATCCTCCCGTTGTTGACGTTTCTCTTTCATGCGGCGGTTTTGGAACCATGTTTTCACCTATAAAATATGAAAAATCCACAATTAAAATTGGCATTTTTATGAATGAGGCGATTATCGCATTATGCTGTATATAATCAACAAATATGTTATAGTTCTCACTACATGTGATGTGACATGACTATGGCACGCAACATATGTTACTTAAGTACCTATATTGATATATTGTCACATAACGGACTGTTCCGTTGGTCGCAGTATGTGACTTTTTCCTTTTTATAAGTTATAAGCCGTCTTTCACAGGTTAAAAATCTTTAAAAGCATTTAGCGTTAGTTTTCCCACATAATTATGACATACCCTACATAATTAGTACCCTGAGCTTTTAAACGTACTGATATAAGTTTCCCAAAATTAAAGGGGTCTTGTAAAAATCCCTAAAGTTTAGATGTCCTGAGAAACACACTAAGCACTGGTTATATCCTGTTGTTTGACACTTCTGCCTGAGAACGTGGTATCGTATGTTTCGTGCGTATTTATCAAAACTGATTAGCCGTTCAAAGGAATATGCATAATATGTAAAATACCATAGAACAACTGAAACTTTTATTTACCTGTTGTTCCCTCAGTTTTAGAGACTTTGCAATGTTTGTCCTGTCGGCGGCTGTGAGATATTTCTGTGTTTTGTAGCGTTTCTCTAGATCCTTTAGTTGTTCTCCAGTGAACGCTGTCCGAGCTTTCTTCCGGCCGCGTGATACATCATCGCCGCACGTGCTATCATTGTCAATATCTGAATATGAAAAATTGAGACTTTTATACATATTGTACGGCTTCACTGTTCGAATATATACAAAATCAGAGCTAAAGTACTTTAATAGTCCTAGATCGAAGAGGTAAGTTGACTCGTTGAACAAAACTGCCTTGACTTACAATATAATTTGGGTATAGATATTGACACAAATTGCACGAATATAGCCTGCGTGACGCTATCTGCACGATTCTCTCGAACAATGTCTAGGAAGCGTACAAAGGTCATACAAAGCAAGTGGAACAATTAATTAATCATTCATAATAAACTAATTATCACTGCATCGTTTCATTAGAATGAAATATAGTCGCATTTTTTATACTTTCAACAACGTTTAAAAAACGTTAAATTATAATTTGAAAACAAAATGTCAGTAACTTACCAGACGAGACGGAACTTGTTGATGCTGTGGTAGCAGATGATGGACTGAGTTTCTCCACATCGGTGTAACTATCTGACGTCACATTACTCTCATCTATCACCATTCGTTCTACAGAATCATCAGAAGATGATGTCGATGCTGAATCTACTCGTCTGCGTTTTGGTTGAGGCATCTTTGGTGTGGAAGTTGAATGGCGGGGTAAACGAACGTTGCACGTGAATTTCGTCGTCTGCAACTCCGCAAAGTCTGCATTTCTTCTCTCGTATGATTGTTCATTCCAAGATGGTAAGTTAGAATTATGATCCATATTAACAGCAGACGGTTTCTGAGATTCTAGATAACTCAGATACGGAGAGTCAGTGTCTCTGGTTTGCTCCACACGGCTGCTTATAGCCAAACTATCAATGGAGAAACTCTGTCTCTTGACAGGCTTCTGTTGTTGCAGCAACATGACGACTCACGGAGCTTGTTGCAAAAACAAACAGTAGAATAATCCACGAAAGTCGTTATAACACTATCTGCTCCAAACCTCCCTTACAAATCTCTGTTAATGTATTTACTATTATTTAAATCCTCTATATAATATTACTTTCTATAGCACATAACGTGTTCTCAGATCAAAGTTTTAAAATCAACTGACAAAGCAAGGGTATTTGTACCCAATATAGTTCCCTAATGGATGTCATAAATGGGATTTACTCAAACTTTACTATGGCAATTGTTATATGCGCTTGGATAATTTACCCGACCAAACATGTTAACTAGCGGTCATCACATTTCTATTGTATACCGATTTATAACCAATAACAGTTTGAGTAACGTTTTCTGTATTTTGGCCAACTGTTGACAGATTACGCTAAAGGCCGCACGGACTTACAATAAGAACAACATTGTATTAGTGACAATCTGTTGAGTAAACAATCACACTGTTGCAAAGAAATTAACTCTTCGTACAATGGAGGTGATTAAACCAAACAATTATATTAGGGATTTGCAAACAAGTACGTCAATTAGTTATCAAAATGGGAGCAGAAGGGGTTAATATACTTAACTATCGATTTCAAATAAAGTCAAAGCTGGTGCATTGTCGCGTGCTTTATTCGGATCATTTCGTAACTTATCGTGAAAAGGTACAACATACGCGACTGAATGTATTTTAATCGGATAACAATTTAGAAAAAATTAGCAGGCATGTGTTGTCGGCGTATCAAACATGGACGAATTTCATATAATTTTCTTGTCTACAAACTTACAACTTAAGTTAAGAACATTATTTATTGAAAACAAACTACTTTTTTCACCGCCAGATTTCCTACTGTTTGATTGATATCGGCAGATTAGATCATCGAGAATTTTGTCTTATACGTTAAAATATTATATTTCTACATTATAAACTTACTTTAAAATCTAGGAAATGCTTAACTACGAACAAGTACGTCGCATCTTGCATTCAAAGTATGAATGGTGGCCATTTTTATCTTCACGCGAATAATGATGGTTTCGATAGATGTACACAAATGACAATATCTTATATTACTTATTCATCTATAGAATCGTTCATTTAGCAATAAGTTCATTTACAAAAACCTTAGTTTTTCGACCAGTTATATAATTTTGCATGTAATGATCTCGCAAAACACGAGACATTGACAATAGCTGGAACTACATATTCAACTAAAATCGTACATCATTAGCTATGATTAATTTAACAAAAACTTCAATTCTTCGACCAGTTGTGTATTTTTGCCTGTAATGATCTCGCAAAACACGAGACATTGACAATAGCTGGAACTACATATTCAACTAAAATCGCACATCATTAGCTATGATTAATTTAACAAACAAACTTCATTTCTTCGACGGGTAAAGTAATTTGACCTGCTGATAGATTGTCTCGCAAAACACGTTCGTGTACATTTAAATTCATTCAAAATATTCATGGACGTATTATGTTTTGTAATCCCCGTCCTTGCTAGTACATATGAAAAAATAGGTACATTGCGAAGCAAGTTCTTTTTCAATAAATCATTCTCGAGCGGTTTCATTCCTGGCAGTCAACATCGCCATGAGGGTATGACCACGCATGTTAACAATACAATTAACATGCGTGGTATGACAGAAGCCAATTTTCATTTTAAATGTTTAGTGCCAATTAACGTGCGTGGTGCCAAATAAACGAAATTCAGTAGTCCTTGGCCTCCACCGCTCTGTCACATTGTCTGCGCATGGTTAATCGGTAATCACGAAGTAAAATGATGTCGCTTTTAAAATTTTTGAACATGGGATACCACCATAATATAAGTATGGCGCTAACACAACACATTTAGCATTAATGATTAGACTATCATGCAAACGGGTTTCCTTTGACAAATTTGAAATCTTTGAAAGTAAAATAGGTCCAGACGGTATGAAAGTGTGGGGGGGGGGGGGGGAGGGAGACGGGCGGGAATTAAAATCTAGGATTTCAATTTATATAAAGCAGATTGATGTTCATACCAGCTGTATATTTGATATAATGCACGGTCTTTTGAAACCACGCCCCACCCCGGGGAATGACGGTGATTTTTACTTTTGCCTTTTCAAACCCCTGGTAAATTCCTGCTCACGGAACCAGCAATACAGATGGTAAAAACCCACACAAATATACCTCACGGGTATAGTCACGGCTATATTCCCCCGCTATTTTGGCGCGAAACAAAAGACCCGCACTCACACAGGGACGTCGGAAAGGTAAAACACGGGACAATCCCCCGCCCATCCCCGGGGTTTTGAGGGCGTGGTTTCAATTGACTGGTGCATAATGATCACCGATTTGTATTAAATAACATACTGCCAGTATGTTCTGCTATTCACATTTGACTTAAAACCACGATTGGCCCCCGTAGCTCAATGGTTAATGCGCGTGCCGCCAAATCTGGTCGATTCGGGTTCAAATCCGGGTGGAGGCACACCTATATATGCCTGCCATATTTCAGCAGAAAGCTGACTGGCAAATAAAGGCTATGCTCGACATATCGGCACGGTAGGAAAAACGTTTTGGGTTAATTTATCGTTCTGCATACTTGCCACTGCGCATCGTCATAAATACAATAAGTGGTTTATTGGTCACACTCCTTTAAATGTTTATGCTTCCATTTTCTTGTCATAATTAGAAATCCGTTCTATTCTGTACTAATGCGTCAAAATATATTACTATTAGTGACAATTCGCGAAAGCTTATATATAATAAGAATCGTTTAAGTAGTTAAGTGACCGATTCAAATCTTATAATATATTGGATTAGAGCGATTTAAGAGCCGAAAGGATAAACGTATACACTATAGTAACCTATTAGAATCTTCTTTTAAAATTAATCGAATTAAAGTGCTTATTTCTACATGCATTGGACAATAAACACATTACATTGTAATTAAAGAATACATGTATGAAATACACATACATTATAAGTACACATATATAAAATAATGAACGTCACTTCACTGCAGTTACCAGGTTACCGTGTACCCCATTTGAACAGTCCATTACATATCATTCACGCATTACATCACGGATCTGTCTGTTTTTGTTATTTATAATGTTACTTATACATGTATTATTCAGACATCTGTATAAACAGCCACGTGATGTACCGTCATCGGAACCAAGAGCATACCATTTTGACGACCTTTTGACGGAAGGTCGCGACCAAGGATTGAACCCGTGACTTACCGTTCTCAATTACATTAAACACATCCAGCCTAGTGCGCACCTATGTTCAAAAATAGAACTGCTTACATTAGTTAATTACACGTATGTTCATTGCTGAGTTCACTTTCGACACAGTATTCTCCCTTTGTTTAGAAATCATGGACATTCGTATCACATTCCACAAAGAAATCAACATGCTCTCCACATGTGGAGGAAAATCGACATTGGTGTAAACGTTTCACGGAAGGGTATCACCTGGAATCGAACCCGGATAGCCGATGTTACCATTCCAGCGAACTAACCACAAGACCACGACCGCAGCTCCATTCTACATGATTTCTGAAACAACGAACACCTGTCTGTCGAAATAAACTCATGTAATGTACCGACCAACACACGATCTGAATGTAAAGTTCTTAATATCATAAGAGTTGAAATCCACCCACAAACGGCCTGGTTTTTGAAAAAATTTAACGTGCAAAAACGGTGTTGATGTTTGGAAATGAACATTGGTGTATAAAGTTTGTAAAGGTTCCGAAATACTGAAATATGTTCTATAATAAATATGTTCTATTGCGGTTGCTTACATTGGACCAACTGTGAATTGAATATATATCTGTACCATGTAATGGTCCGGTCATACTACAACGTTTTACAACAACATACCCCGGTTAAATCAAAACGCTGACATACTATGGTGATTGCAGGACCCACTGTATTCATGTAGTTTCTGCTACATTATATATCACAGCGTTCTTGGGCGAACGTGGGATCCAACGATAGCCCGTCGTTTCATAATGTGCTAGTACGCATTGTGACAATCACTACTACCTAATCCTTGTTATTATTCCCGGGGGCACATGGCAAGGTTGAGAGTTTTCCACACTTCTCTGTCTTGTGCTTTCCTCTCCTCTTCAACTCTCCACATGTCATACCAATGTCCCTGATTTCTATCTCAGTTGTGCGTCTCCGTGTTATTTTTGTGCGATCTCATTTTTACCACCGTATCTATTTTAGCGTGTGGAAAGCTTACCTCCTACTTATACGACGTTCACCAAGAAGTCTCATACGTTCGGACTATAATAAATAACAATAAATACTTTATTTTACGAGGAAACTTATTTGACATAATAAATGGCAATCTTCCTTAAGATCCCCAACAAAGAACAGGTGAACATTAATGAAAATAGTATAATGGCAATTTTTGGTCCATATGACGTTCCACTATATCAATGTCCGTTACTTAAGAAATAAAAATCTGTTCGCGTATCTAAACACGATAATATCCCGCACTATTTAACTGTGCGCATTCCATTTTCACCCATTTGACATTTAACATAATTCCACGCTGAAATTGAGTGGCTTATGAGCTTGTACAATTACCTCCCTCGTTAATGAAAACGACCTTCGTAATTTTCTGAAGGAAATAACACATTTTAAACATTGAAACAATTTTAAATGAAATGAAAAATATAAATGAATTGATAATCAGAAACTTAGTTTCGAGACTATATTGGAGTTTCTAAAAATAGATGCGTCATAGCTGTAACACTGGTTTCTCGTGCAACTCGTCTTGTTGGCGACTGGTGGAAGTTTTTACGATAAAGTTTACGTTCATTCATTCATAAATATGTCACGTGGTACGGGGCGTAAATAGTAACAGCCAATTTGATAGGTATGTTTTATGGGGGTAATAAAACATGCTCTTGTCTGCTCTTTGTTTAATGGATTAATCCGCAGTTCATGTTAGAATTAATAATATAATATGCACATTATAATGTATAATAGTTTTGATTATAACATTAGGTCCATGATATTGTAATCGGTTTGTCGACCACACATCTCTGCTGTATGTGTACGATGTAATACATGTATTCTGTGTTTAACTCCTCTTATCACACATATTTTGTGCTAAGTGTAATAAATAAACTGTTAAACTAGCCATTATTGCTTTTATATATCGTCGCCACTGGGAAATCCCACATTGCCGCGACAACACTCAATCCCACATTCTGTTTATGCACTATTCTACTTATGAAATTCTGAACTTGTTGCATGCATGCCGTGCAAGAAATGAATTACTATAAATGTAATCACATTTATATCTATGATACGAGGGGTGTTCGAAAAGAAATGCAGTTGACTCTCTAACTTGCTGTTGACAAAACCATTTACAATGAAACTCAGAGAAAATCTCCTGTGAACTCTCCTTGCACACCAATTTAACTATGGAAATAATGTTTCGTCGTCTACAGAAGGTACAACACTAATGTACTGCAATATGTAGAACCTACTAGTTACATAATAAATATTTGCCCATTGGTACTGGTATTTGACGAAATCAAATGCATCCATCACTGACTGTGTGGGTCAAGTTTACAATTACGAGCTTCTTAGAATATTTGGTACCATACATATATATGCTGTATGGTATTTCTGCTGTATTAATAGTCAGTAATAGTGAGCCTATCTTTCATCCTCTGTTATACTATATACGTAAAATTCCTTTGAAAATACTTTTGAAATCCTACTTTTATCAATGTTCTGTTTGGTTGTTTTCAAACGTTATTTAGCTAATACATACATGTATGAGTAAATGTATATTAAACAAACATTACGACCAAACCGATAAATGAAAGTATATTTTTCCCAAGAGGAGAAAATAGTCTAATGTGCCAAATTTGACGCGCGCAAATCACGAAAATACAAAGATATGCATGAAGACTGATGGAGTTGCATTTCTTTTCTAACATCCCTCGAAGAACACAGCAAACTATGCCATTTGCCAATTTGACAGGGATAATACAGATTGGCCACGCAAGTTACGTCGGTCTCAGTCGAACGAACAAAAAGAACACAGCAAATATCTCAAATATTATTTGACCAAACCTCCATAACGTACTGAGGATGGTTATACAAATGTTTATTCTCCAGGGTCCCTGATCATACTGTATGTACATTTAATACTAACAAATATTTTCAACCAATGCACGGGTATCTAAAACTGCAAAATGTGATTATGTAGGCTCAAGTTCCCTAAAATACGTTATGTTTGTGGTGTTATGTGATGCTGCAGGCACCAGTCAAAAATTTCTGTCCATGAACAACCCAGCGATTGGTTTAAACATGTATTTTATTTCGCATAACTTAACAATACCGTATATTATTTACAAACAATACAATACGGAATCGTTTTCAAAATGAGATGTAATCGAAAGAAGAGCACTGGAACCACAGGCACACGATTTCGTCGGTTTTAAAAACTTATAAAAAATTGTTTTCGACTATCTACTAAAACGCCTTAGATTTTTTTTCATATCAGTTGTTAAAATAGACGAAACAGTGTGCTTGTGACTGCAACATGGAATCACTATGTAATAAACTTATATGATATGTCACACACAAAGTCTTTTTACTTATCATGCGTATAAATACGTGTACATGTCACAAGTGTTACTTTTCTTTAATTTCTATAAAATTGTACCTATAAGGGGATGTAACCTCTGCAGGGAAGTCTGATACAGCTCTACATGTACTTGTATTATAACGGTGATTAAATGATGACAGCCAGACGGTTATATAATTGGTCAACATATACAATTACGCTGGCCATTTACGATAATCGTGTGTGACAGCTTGATACATACTGTCTGTCCTTATACCTGAATCGTGAGTGATTACCTCCTTGTATGTTTAATAAATTGTAAATACATGTAAGTAAAATAATTAAAATCTTTGACCGTTGTTTTTTTAATATATTTTTTAAAAAACCCTAATCCCAGTCTTGATCATTGTCGTACACTGTTTAATATACACTCATTAAAAGTTATAAGTACACCATCACAGTAAATAGCGATATATGCAAATAGTGTATAATATGATTGTGCTTCTAGCTTGAACTATTACACAAGGTAGAACTACAAAATGTATGTTATTAAGTTTATTTAAAAGTAATTATGTTTAAACATCTTAGGAATTGTAAGTAGTTAAGTTGTTTATGTCTCCGTATTGTAGATGTGGTGTTTATTTCTTCACACATGCATGTCGATCGATCGGTTGGATAGTAGACTAAATGTTTTCCAATCAATGACTTCAGAACGGTCGGACCCAGAACCTTCAAAATTTAAGTGGAGGTTGTTCATCATCAGTAGATGACCCCCATTGATTTTGAGGTCGCTATGGTTCAAAGGTCAAAATAACCATGACCTTCGAATGCACAACGGTTTCTGATCCACAATGCAAGAACTGTTAGTCCTAGGATCGTAAAACTTTACAGACAGATTGCTGATCATCTGGAGAATACGTCTACAAATTATATATAGGTCAATAGGTGAAAGGTCAAGGTCGGGATGATCTTAAATATACATGACTATTCTGTTGTCATGAGACTGGCATGTTGTACAAACATCTCTTGTTCTTTCTGTTATCGGAATTCTTCAGATTTTATGTTTTTGTGGTTTTGGTTTTGTTGGACAATGTGTAGTCAACATTTCAAGACATTGTACAATACACAGTGTTGTGCACGTGCATTTTTCTGAATTTGGAGGGTTCACAGTTCACTGCTTACACCAAGCCTAATACACATATCCAATTATCAGAGATTGTTGTTGTACTACTGGCATTAACACATGCAAAAATGAACAAGGTATCGTGCATAATAAAAAAGATACAAGCATAACAAGTTGGTGTACTTATAACTTTTAATGAGTGTAGTGTACCTAACAAAGTACAAAACATTACTCAAGTATATGCAGGTTAAAGCCTAAGACTAATATATTTATCTATACATGTTTAATTCATTTAGAATCAGATTTGTAAAAGTGTCACCCCTATAAATTAAAGTGACAGCCAAACTGGTTTACGCCATACATGTAATTTCTGAGCTTATTCAATTCCCTTCTCCTATAGTCCAGTTAGGATATCGTGACAGTGATGTTGCAGTTTATGTGTACGCAAAAAATCACAACCATTGTCTAAACAGGTAGAACGAAGTTTAGTATGTTAGTTTAGTATTAACATTATAGTTGTTTGTACAGTATAAGCCTTTATAATTGGTTTTACACTGTTATAGTGGACTCGACCGCTGCGTCACTGGATTTTTATCCTGACTGGACTATACCTGTTACCAATGGGGTTAGTAGTGTTTATTTATATGTAATGGCTAGTTGCGCAATAGCTAATACAAATCGCAGACGTTGTTGCTCCAATGTGACCATGTACACCGGAATAGTTCAACAACATGCTCTGACACATGTTCCAAAGGAAGGTCGTGGTGTTGAGGAAATGCATTCCTCACGTGACGTCCTACCAGCTGCATGTATGACGTCACAAGATTATGGTTAAGTCGGTTTGTCTCATGACTCATAACTCTGGTTCTATCTTAGTAGACAGTCCTTTAGGAGATAAACTAAGGAGTTTGATATAATATGACTTTTCGACTGGCTGTTCTCATAGAGCAGATTATAGTCTGGTTCCCGTCCCCAATATCACAGTAGTAGCAATCATGTACAACCATTAGCTAGATTGACTCATTTGGTGCAGATAAGCATGAATAAATTTAATGAAATACAAATGTTATACATGTACTTAGTACCAATAAAGAATTTGTTCACGAATGTCAGTTGTTTATCATGTGAACGATTTTAACATTTTTCATTGGCGACTGCACTCATTGACATCACAAATGAACAATCAATACCCGTTGCGAGCGAGTAAGCTACCGGCACTACAAGTGACCACATGACGCAGCCACATTGCTATCGGTATTACAGGTAACCACATGACGCAGCCACATTGCTACCGGTACTACAGGTAACCACAAGAGGCAACCACATTGCTACCGGTACTACAGGTAACCACATGACGCAGCCACATTGCTACCGGTAATACAGGTAACCACACAACACAGCCACATTGCTACCGGTACTACAGGTAACCACATGATGCAGCCACATTGCTACCGGTACTACAGGTAACCACACGAGGCAACCACATTGCTACCGGTACTACAGGTAACCACGTGACACAGCCACATTGCTACCGGTACTACAGGTAACCACGTGACACAGCCACATTGCTACCGGTACTACAGGTAACCACGTGACACAGCCACATTGTTACAGGTACTACAGGTTACCACGTGACACAGCCACATTGCTACCGGTACTACAGGTAACCACATGACACAGCCACATTGCTACCGGTACTACGGGTAACCACATGACACAGCCACATTTTTACAGGTACTACAGGTTACTAGTACCATGTGACACAGCCACATTGCTACCGGTACTACAGGTAACCACATGACACAGCCACATTGCTACCGGTACTACAGGTAACCACATGACACAGCCACATTGCTACCGGTACTACAGGTAACCACATGACATACCCACATTGCTACCGGTACTACAGGTAACCACATGACACAGCCACATTGCTACCGGTATTACAGGTAACCACGTGGCACATTCACATTGCTACATGTACTTCAGGTAACCACATGACACAGCCACTGTGTTACAGGTACTACAGGTTACCATGTGACACTCCAACATTGCTACAGGTACTACAGGTTACCATGTGACATACCCACATTGCTACCGGTACTACAGGTTACCATGTGACATACCCACATTGCTACCAGTACTACAGGTTACCATGTGACACAGCCACATTGCTACCGGTACTACAGGTAACCACACAACACAGCCACATTGCTATCGGTACTACAGGTAACCACATGACGCAGCCACATTGCTACCGGTACTACAGGTAACCACATGACACAGCCACATTGCTACCGGTACTACAGGTAACCACATGACACAGCCACATTGCTACCGGTACTACAGGTAACCACATGAAGCAGCCACATTGCTACCGGTACTACAGGTAACCACATGACACAGCCACATTAATTACAATAACATTATGGTCCTTGTTATTTAGTTAATATGTTCATTGAAAGCACATAATTCCTGATCAATACCCGGGGGAACGTCCCCCTGTTCCTGACAAGAGTATGTTCCTGTAGTTTTTGTGGGACTGGTGGTCGTCTCATTTGTTGCCTGCACAACTCGCACCCATTTAAAAAATAAATAATATAAGCCTTTAATGATAGCGACAACAGTTGTACGTATGTTGTGATGATGCAATAATGCTTGTGTTGCATGTGCAATATAGGAGCCGTAGCTTCGTCATGCAATAGTTTACATGGCCGTCATTTTTGTGACTTTTCGTTTAACAATGATGCTCATTATTTGATTTCAATTTCATCTTTTAATGAACCGATTTGCATACAAATTCTATGAGGCATTCAAAGAATAATAATGCATTCACAATCCAAATTTTAACTATATCCATTGATTAATAGTCGATAAGATAAGAAAACATATAGGTGTTGCGTTAGGAGCGTGATAAAGTGAAAAGTAATTGAAACAGGTACCTTATTCAGCCACGAAGATGTACAATGTACATACTTAGTGCATTATTTACAAAGCCTAGTACAAAAAATGTATGAAACATGTATGAATCTGCACCTTTTGTTGTTAGAGTTTTATATGTGAGAAAAGTGACGAACTAGCTATATTTTTATTTCATCATCAGTCAAAAGTCCTGAAAATGTTGATTGACTGCACGTTGAGCGCTTTTGAAATTCTTAAAATTCCAAGAATACGATAGGTTACTGATAGAAACATTATTTTGCATCCACTGCAACAAATAGACAACACTTGCAATGTAACTTTTTGCGGCGATTTTTAACTGGACTTTGGTTATTTTTGCTTGATATTCAATTAGTGATGTTTGTACAAATATATATTTTAAAATATAATATATGGGATGTTGTTTTGTTTACAATCACCCGTAACTGACCATTTTTGGAGTTATTTAGAGGTGTGTAACCTAAGTGAATCATTCCGTTGCTCCAGTCCATTGTTTATTTTATGCACTAGTGGTTATCACGTTATGTTAATTACACGGCACACTAGAAATGGCCGTTCGTGGACGCCTAACGTCGTGTTTATTGTTTTTGTGCACGTTTTCTTTCATTCTTTGTGAAGACAGTAATATTACTCCGGCAGAAGTCGAAGTGATTGTTGCAACTGCGGCAGCAAGCAGAAGGGACGCGAAAGGATCAGCTGTATTTTACACACCATCCATTCAAACTATCTTGCTGGCAGGTAGAAATTTCTCGTCAGAAACTGTTATAGCGTTCACCCGTAATAAAGCTGCGAGGGGAAGTCACTGTGAGTCACATGGACAACTGACTAAAGGATTTATTGTAGATAATTCTACAGATAACAATACTCATCGTGGGCTATTCCATGTTGAATTTGACAAGGTTACAGCGGAAAATGAATATTTCTATATTTGTGTCAAGGAGAGGGATGGTGACGATATTGCCTGGAAACATCAGGGCGATGATCCGTTCTTACGATTTGCAGTTACTGAACAAGATTCTACGTTATTACCGTTACCCCTACAGATAATACTTATAGCAGTTCTACTGGTTTTATCTGGGTTGTTTAGTGGTTTAAACCTTGGTTTAATGGCATTAGATAAAACTGAACTGAAAATTATTGAAAGATGCGGAAGTTCATCAGAAAAACGGTACGCCAAAGTTATCTCCCCTCTTCGAAAACGAGGAAATTTTCTGCTTTGCACATTATTGTTGGGTAATGTTCTCGTGAACAACAGTTTGACCATCCTGCTGGACGACGTATCAAATGGATTGATAGCTATTATTGCTGCCACTGCTTTCATTGTTGTATTTGGAGAGATTGTGCCACAGGCTCTCTGTTCACGCCATGGCTTAGCTGTAGGTGCACACACCAGATTCATCACTTACTTCTTCATGGTATTGACTTTTCCGCTCTCGTTCCCTATAAGTTTGTTACTGGATAAAATCCTTGGTGAAGAAATTGGTCAAGTTTATAATAGAGAAAAATTACAAGAGTTGATTCGAGTGACTAAGGATTTCAGTGCTCTTGACGATGATGAAGTAAATATTATATCCGGTGCATTGTCTCTGACCAAGAAAACTGTTAAGGATATTATGACTTGTATTGATGATGTGTTTATGCTTGATTATAATGATATTCTTAGTTTTGAAACTATGTCAGACATAATGAAAAGGGGTTACAGTAGGATACCGGTATACGAGGGTGAGAAGAGTAACATCGTCGCCTTATTGAATATCAAAGATTTAGCTCTGGTAGATCCTGATGACAACACTTCACTGAAGACTGTATGCAGATTTTACCAACATCATCTCATCTTTGTTTTTGATGACCACAAATTGGATCAGATGTTGACAGATTTTAGACAAGGTTTGTAACTATTAAAACTTGACAGAGTTAACTAGAAATATTTCTCATTTGAATGAAGTTCTGACTTGACAGCCCAAAAGTTGTTCTTACCTTCTTGTAACTCAAGTATTTTATATTGCATGGATATGCTCTAATTTTAGTCAATTTTAGTTTGATTTTGAAGAAAGAATGTAGTTCAACGTCAACCATTGGCTATATTATATTAAGAAATGACTTGTCTTCGGAGCTGGCTATTAAATAAGTTTGAGATAACACGTGTTTACGTCAAAATATCGCTAAAATTAAGGAAAATGGGCAGACCGAAGAAAAGAAAATCTAGATATAATTATGATATTAACAGAAAAAAGGTTTGGTCTAAATCGAAGAAGATGCCAGTTATTCAGTGGTAGCAGTCATAAATGAGTATCTTCACTTTCTTTTATTCGACACGACTTTATTAATAAGGATGACTGCTACCTGCAATACATACATATATACAGTGCCCACCAAAAATAAGTATACAGTAAATAATTTTTGCAAAAAAAAAACTTGATTAAATTATTCAATATCTGTTTATCAGACAGTCACAATTATGCTAGTTTCTGAAACTACAGTTACTAAATGAGTCAAAATAGAGATAGAAATAAAGATGAAGATGTTTGGAACTAAAATAACCATGTGATCAAAAAGGCTGAATTTTTCATGTTTTTGTGACAAAGTTACCATTCAAGAGGGACAAAGAAACTTTAGATTTTGCACTTAGGGTACCAATTAATGTATGGTCTTTCCATTTAATAAACAAAAATATTCCTTTTCTTCAAATATATTGTTGCTTCACTGTTCTGCAAATAGTTCTATTACAGGCAAGTAAGTGGGCAAATAACATCTGTATACATACTTATTTTTGTTGGGCAGTGTATAATGATTAGTTAGATATGAGCTGTGCTTTATGATGAAGTCTTTTAATATCCATCTTACTTCTCCTTACCAATCTTAGTCCTCTTCTATCAGGGTGGGCATAGGGCCTTCACTACAGTGTACACATCCTGTTTAGTCTTCCTCCACAACTCCTGGTTACTAATCTTGTCAGGCCATCATATCTGAAGTATACTTCTCAGGCATTTGTTGACGATAACCTGGAGTTTGTGATCTAGCTTCTTAGTGTGCTTCCAGGTTTCAGACCCATAATAACTTAAACATATGGTCACTCATCCGGATGTGAATATTAAACCACTCCAAGCTTATGACCATCATGTTATAAATATATGATAAAACACAGAAAATATTTATTATTTCTTACATATCAGGGTGTGTTTTTATGTGACATCACTACATACATCTAAGCTTTAAATTCACTGGGAGTGGGAACTAATAAATTGTTGTACAATAACTATTTATATATAATATTTGCCTGATTTTCTGTTATTTATCCTACAATCTGTAGCCCTGGATTGTAATTATCGAAATCGAAGCTGTATATTTTGCGACATTTAGATGTGATTTAACTACACTCAGAAAACTTGTTATGAACGTGGTAAATGACTCTTTCAAAAATGTTGTCACTATTATTGATAACACTAAGAAGAATAAGAATATTTATATACTATAAATCACAAGTCTAGTACAAGATTGAGTTGATACACATGTATCAGGACTGGTATTATCATCCTTGAAAGTAGAGATTTATATCTTACCCACCCCAAGCCAAATGATATATTTGTACAGGTCCGTGTATACAGTATAGTGATACTGTTACTGTAGTGTATACATGGTACACTGGACAGGGGGTCACTATTACAGTCTAGACTGTATTGTTGACTACATAATGTTGCAAAAGAAGAGTCATTGATGCATGCTTAACATTGCTACTATAATGTTAGGGTATATTACCCTTGATATAAATAATGTATACAGACATAATACAGTTATTAAATTAACTTATTACTTTGTACATATGAAGATAGATACCTTGGGTGACAGATGAGTTTCTAGGTACATAAATACCCCAAAAAGAGTAAATTTACTCATCTTAAATGACATCAAAACTGAACTAAGAGTAAGCCTGTTCAGATTGTCACACATGGTTGAATAATTAATTTCTCTTAATAAAGCTATAAAATACATTACTTTTATACATTATGAATTAAAGTCGTTCTAGAATGTTGCTTGATAAGGTAGCCATGCGTGGAAACACAAAACAACTAATATAAAAATATCTAAATTTATTTAGTTTGACCTTAAATCAATACAGTTTACCTTTGAATCTGAGGAAAATCAGAATTGGAAGAGTAAGAAACTAACATGCATATAGCAAACATTTTAATCAAATCCTGATATTTTTAACATCAAAATTGACATGACAATCAATGGGAACCGCTTTATTCTCCATGATTTTGAGTATTGAAAGTTTGCCATTTTGAAATACAACATCTTAATAACCATCTTGATGGCTAACGAATTGACTCAAATACGACATCTTACAGACTATCTAAATAACAAATGAAATCAGCTGAAAAACAACATTTTAATAACATACAAGATTGACTCAAATGAACGACAATCATTCCTTTACTTTCTTATAAGAAATAAAAATAATGATGAATGTTTGTTACCATGGCAACCAATACTTCTGTATCAGTAAAATATTTTCTGGCTTAAATCATTTTACTATTCGACTGTTCTAGCATATGATATCGAATTCAACCTCAGTAGAATTCTAATTATCCTGCATTATAATTTTAAATACATAAAAACTGTTGTATGTTCCATGAAATTTGTACTGTGGGAAGTTCTTAGAACTTGACTATAGATGTCATTTGACTGCTATCTATTGATTTTGGTTGAAAATGCAAGAAAAGGATAGACGATACTTTTCCAGATCACTTACATGTAAGTTGACAAGAAAACTCACTTGCCCGGAATGGCTTTTATTTGTCCACCAAACAGATATTTTTTTCAAGCCATGCTCTAAATCACTGTTTCGATATCGTACTACATGTATGGTGTAAAAGACTCAATGGAATAATTGAATACATGTTTCCATGTTTCCTTCTTGTATTTCTCTGCAATGTAATATTCTATTAATTCTTGACACCAATTACACCTAAATATTTCACTTGCCCCATTAAGCAAGTTACTGTCAAATTTTACTTGCCCGAGCCAACATTTATTTACCAGGGGCAAAGAGCAAGTGGTTTAAATCAAAGACTTTACTTCAATGATGCTTATCTGAATAAATGAAAGTCTGAACTAGAAATCAAATTGTTAGGGATGCAACTATTCGGTCAATTTGCTAACTGGTTAACCGTTCAATCTTCCGAATGGTTAACCGGTTAACCGATTAACGAATCGAAACTTGCCGACTTTCCGACTGTTCTAATTCTGGCGTGTATATATTTACTGTAACACCCTGAGTTGCAATCGGGCATCCTCGTATATTACCCAAGGGAAGTGTGTCGCCGGTTCTCAATTTCTCAATTGTTTTTTTTAAGTTCAATAATGTACTGTACTCAGTGCTGTTGAAGCTGTGACAAAGATTCTTTTCAGTTCAAAGGACGGATTTAGGCCTCGAGTAAAGCATTAAACTGCCTCCAATTAAAATTAAATTACGTGTGCTTGCCGAATGTGTAAAAAAAAACGTCGGTCAACAAACTAGTCCCCGACTACCATATGAAATTAACGGCAATTAAGTGACCTTCTTGTCACAACAATACGTGTCAAACTGTTAATTGCGGATTATAGATCATGACCCCCCTTTTGACGAGCGTTCGCACCTTCGATGGGTGAAACTTGTCGGCGAATTTTTCGATATTTTTTCAATATTTTTATTTTAAAATTTATTTAAATTTCTCCTGTTTCGATTTTTTTTCGATTAACCGGTTAGCGATTTTGCTAACCGATAACCGAACGTTCGAACGGTTAACCGGTTAACCGTTTACATCCCTACAAATTGTCTTTGTTTTTTTTGTTAAGACAGTTGGTTAAAATATCTCGGGCAGTAAAACATCTCTTGGTTTATAATAACCTTTAGTTGGTTTCAATATCACTTCCCGGAATTGGCTAGTGTAACCCAAGTAAGAAAAAAAAGAGAAATCCTGGAAATCAGTGATTTATAAGAAATAAAATGAAGCTAATAATGATAATGACATGTGCTGGTATATGTATGTTAAATAAGTAATAGGCACGGTACAACGCATTATCTAATTAGTTGTCTGGCGCAATGTCCTCATGTATAGATGACTGTAAATTAATTAACACTTGATGACAAGTCGCATAATTTATGTTAATACTTACTGACATCGTAGTTGTCAACATATCAAGTGTTTCTGTGTTAGAGTAGTATACTGGTATATGGACATGTATGTACAAGGGGGAGTGGAGGAGCTGTATTTTATAAGTACAGCACAATTATGTGTAATATGCATCAGTAATTTGCTGGATTTATAAACCACAGATTGCAAGTTTGAGTCCCGACTCCACCACAGTGACACTCCTTTATTTACTTAGCCTTCAGATGAGACTTATAACTTTGTATGATAAACTTTACATCAGCATGTAAAATAACCAACTGGTACTGGGAAATCTTCTATATCATGCATTGTCCTCCAAATATCTAAGATGTCTAACATTCTAGGGGGCGTGTCATTCTTCTTCAAAATCTTCAAAATGGGGGCGTCACCCGTATGGGACTCCTAGTGGCTTAACACTGGCTATGATCGATAAAAGCAATAATGTGCAATATGAAAATAAACAGAAAACTGTTTATCGAGAAAACTGTTTATCAGGAAACTGTTTACCTGTACATTAATTTATTTTTAGTTACAGAATATTATCAGTGATGTGAACACTGTTGAACTTGATGTAATAATTACACAAAAGTTTGGATGCTTCGTTAGTGCATAGTGCATGTATATTATATATACCAAGGTTCGCACTTTGTGTGCCGCAGGCCTTGAAAATGGAGGAAATGTACTTAAAAAGTCCTTCAAGGAAATTTTTAGGGAAGTTCTGTGTGGTCCATGTATCGCGATTTTGCTAGGATAATTTATAGATTTTTTAGACTTGTCATTTGATCATGTTCACACCTAAGTTAACAGGTTATATTACCGGTATACATGAGTTTTATGAATATATATGAGATGTACATATAATATATTAACCTGAGGCAAGGTCAAATACACTATAAACATATCAGGGAGCTTGTTATCTATATTGTAGTACAATAGTTGGATAAATTATGTCATTTATTATCATTTTCTTACTGTTCACTGATAGTACAAGTTTTACTTAACATGAAATTAGGTCATTGTATGTTTACCATTATCCAGTCAGTTTAGATACAACAAATTATTTATTTTTTTACTTTGTACATGTACATGTGTATGTTGTTTACAAGTCATACATGTACAGTGCTTGACTCATCTTCTTGAGCTATAAAGTGTAAGGTTAAATGTGTGGCTATCTTACAGTGCTCACCATAAATTTTAATGTAGCCAGTGATTGTAAAAAAGTAGTTGGTGCATAAGATGTGGTTTGTTTGTTGTGAGAAAGTAGTTGGTGCATAAAATGCGGTTTGTTTGTTGTGAAAAAGTAGTTGGTGCATAAAATGCGGTTTGTTTATGTGTCATTCGATTATTAACTTCTTATTGCAAACGTTGAATTCGTTCAAACTGGTTCAGTTTGAGAAAGTGTAGCCAGCGGTAAATCTCTCAGTAGCCAGTGAAATGGCTGATCGCTGTGGCTTGCAGAGAGCTCTGATCTTATAAAGGTTGGCACGGAGAGCCTGTGTTTTCAAGTGTATACAGCTCTTGTCTACTGATCGAGAGGTGCCTGGTTTGATTATCATGGGCGACACTTGAACATTTATGAAATGCTTTTCAGTGTTTACCACCCAACCTAAGAGATGAACTTTGTGTAATACAGAAATAGTCTCCGGTGTACCTGTGCTGTACAATAGGCAAGTTAACAAAGTATCTTTTTGGAAAGAGTTAAGGTGTTGCTCCCAGATTACCTGTATCACACAACACTAACTTACTGTCCCTTCCCTCAAATTAGAGGTATGCATTGAAACCGTCATCTCCATGGAAAATTGTTGATGCATCAACATTGGTGACAATGGGTATAGGATTAATAATATTAGAACTTACGGTCTGTTTATTTAGGTCTGTCACCTGTATACAAACATTGCAATATTTTAAAATAGTATTTTTATTGTTTTAAAAATTTTAATTGGAGAAAAGGGCAGTGAAAATGAATATGTTATTCACTAAGCCACATACCAATACACATGTAAGACATTAATGAGAAAAATTGCAATGTTCATGTTCACAATGTTATGTAAACAAGTGACTGACCTGATTAATCGAGTTATACTTGCATTTCATAAATAGTAAATATAACAGCCATCAAATATCAGTGTGAGATAGTCAACTTATATGATTGCACATATAGTATGATATACATGTCTGGCTGCAGGTTAGCAAAGTTAATCTGGTGTATGTCCAGCTGGCTAGCAAAGTCACAGGTAGAGTGTTTGCTAGACTGGAAATATATAGCACTGAAATATTGTAGGTAAATCAGGTGTACAGCTCCCCCACCAATGAAAACAAATAAACAAATCAATATGATTACAGTAGCTGACTCAGCCGCTCTATATAACTTGGTATTTGTCTATACTGAATTCAATATAAAACTAATGAATTATGCATGTAACAATAATGTCTTGTTTAAATTATTTAATAATTCAAATGTGCAAAGTTGAATTCATGCCTTTGACTTTCTTCTGATCAATGTGTATTTGATTGAAATTTGATCAATCAGGGATTTCATTTGAAATTGATCCTTGAATGAGTCTGTTTGACCCCTGAAAATTAAGAATAGCCACAATTTCACCTTAAGGAACCCAGGTTACAGGTTAACATTTGTAGGTTTTGAAATAATATCAGTATTCGGGCTAAAAAATGGTAAAATTCAAACTTGAGATTCAGCTAGGGAAACATATGATCATGCAACAGTTCATAGGACTGATTGAGGAATATCTGAAAATCTAGGGAAATTTCTGGCTGCATTTTCGTTCAGCCCTACAGTTAATACTTTCTTGTAAGTTGTATAGTGTTTCATGAATTTTATTTGAAATGCTCAATAAGATTGTTTTCCTTTGAATGGCTTTGAACTTTGAAGCTTCATAATGGAAATGTTTGCATTCTGTGTGAATTACAATACATGAGGTTTTATACAACCTGAATAGTACAAAATACTATATACAATGTGTATTCACTAATTCCTAGCTCCTACTACATTGTATGTACGTACCATTGTAAGTTGCTGTAACCTTCTCTAAGTATTGATTTTCCTTGCGTTTCTTTTGTATTAGTTCCAGTTTTCTTGCGAAATATTCATGTCTGTATTATTCTTGTACTCAGGCTGTACTGTTGTACCATATATATAATTTACATCAATATTAATGGCACTGTCTTAACCAGAAAATTCTGTCAAAATATGTTGATTTTTGGGAATATCATGACTCATCTGGATAAAAATAGATAATAATTAAAATAGTATTAACACAGAAATTTAAAATTCTATCCATCAGACAGTATCAAGAGACAAAAAAGCACCGAGGCTATATTGTCTAGGGTATGTTTTTATAAATATAAGCGCTAATTTTATTTGAGATAAGTGCTATGAATAGGGTTGGATACCGGTACTCGGTACTGGAACCGTACCGAAACTCGTTTTAAAATATACTGGTATATACCGTTTCAGAAAATACCGGTTCCGTTATCGGTACTGTTATACTAATTTCAAACTTACTAATTTCCCATAACCTCTACACTACAGCTCCACTTCATGTTTTGAAATAATGCCTAGTTTGTTACATGAAGTTTTGATTACAAGATCTATTATTCTGGTATTCCCCGATGACGTCATCATTGACTCTTCAATCATACGGAAAACTGAATGGGAATTGCGTTCGGCAACTTCAGCGCATGGTCGGAAATTTTTTTTAGCACACACATAATGACACATTCATACCTCATACATATCGGTATCGGTATCATTAAAATACAATATCGTTTCGTCTGTACACCCGGTACAGTATTGTTTCGTTTCCTTCTTAACGGTATCCAGCCCTACTTATGAATTTTATTTTTGTTTTTTCACACATTTTCTCTGTGCCAGATACCTAACTAATACAAGGAATATTTGTGATTTTGTTACATCAAAACGTTGAATCTCAGGAATGAGTTGTCGAGAGGGATTAATAAAATGTTATCAAATGGTAGAAACTAAACAAACTCGTAGTTATTACATAGCCACATTAAACTGAGACTCGTCAGATATAAACGAGCAATAGGCTCCTAGTGTCAGTTAAATGTGGTCAGACAACATAGGCTCCTAGTGTCAGTTAAATGTGGTCAGACAACATAGGCTCGTAGTGTCAGTTAAATGTGGTCAGACAATACGACTTATCAAGACATTCAAGTGATGAGTCAAGTATTTTTCAGCATGTATTACATGTATACCGTCTAAGTGCTTAACAATTATATCTACTGTATATGTTAACTAAGTGGTTTGTTAGTCATCAATATTAATTTAATACATGTACGATGTCAATCTGTGGCTCTACTCAGAAAAAGTAAAAAATTGTCAAAATCTGTGTCAGTGTTTCAACGAGACTTCACATGAATGGTAGCATGTCTAGTTGCGCATATTGTACAGGCTTTTAGGTAGGATAAATAATATCAGAGTTATGGCCCTTTGTGGGAGACATACATTTTTGTGTAAAAAATCTGTGTTTAATTACGTAGTATGGTAACTTCATGTGTTTGTTAAGGTAAGAAGGTGAAGCAGGATTTGTTAATACATTACAATGTACAGTAAAATCACATTTATTCTTGGGTATAAAATTTCGTGGATTTTGATAAATCCATTTTCGTGGGATAAATTTGTGGGTTAAATAACATAGAAGAGTTAAACCCTGTTATGTATTTGTGAGTTCGATTTCGTGGTCGAGACAATAACAACGAAATCAATGAAAATTCAACTCCCTCGAAATATAATGATTTTATAGTACTATTTATGATTGAAACAGACATAAAGCACAGCTTGATGGTGTATGTTAATGTATAAATGTAGTCTTAATGCTTGCTTGTATGTATGAGTTCACTGAACTTCCTGTCAATTCTATACCAAACTTAGTCACACTATAATATAATTAGATATGTTTATTCTTATATCTACAAACAAGATCAACACATCAGATTGCCTCTTGCAGTTATGACCTCTAATGGTTATTGATATTAAACATGAAGTTATTGTCCCTTACCATTAATGATATCTAGGAGTTACAGCCCCTTACAGTGAAAGATAAGCATGAGTTATGGCCCCTTACAGTTTATGAGTCAATATGACCCTTTTGTCAGTAGATTTGATTAAGAATCTCCGGAATGATTAGGCATGATGCCTTAAACGACCTATGTCAATTAGTATAATTTTTATGCCCCCGTATCGATAGATCGAGAGGCATATATAGTGATTCACCTGTTCATTCGTCCGTCCGTTCGTTCGTCCGTCCGTCCGGTTAACCCAAATTGACGGTTTCTTCTAGCATCATTATGGTGTGCTACAAAGCTTCCATACTTGCATGGATGTTATAAATAAACACTCTCCACACGCCTGTATCACCTGACCCCATTTTGACCTTCACCTTGACCTAATTTTGGACTTATTTATGGACAAGGCTTCCACGGGAGGCATAAGCGTTTATTGAACGCAGTCTTGTTTCTCTATCTAATATTCAGGGGTCCTACAATTCCAGAATAAGCCGGAAATCCAGATTTGCAACTTACTAAAGTGAACTTTCCTGAAAATAAAAGTTATTTGATTAAAAAATACCAAATATTGACCGAGTTATCCCATCATTTGAAATTTCATATGCTAAATTTTACCAGTGGCAGTACAACAATGTTTGAAACAGAGGTTAAGTGTACTAGGTGTATGCTTCAATGGCTTCTGAAACAGACTGCATCTTATTTTCAGGAATGGGAATTATGCATCAGAAGGTCACCCCTGAATGTTGCATAGTGTATTATATTATATGTTACTATAGTAGTAATTAAGTTAAATTATCATCAGAAAATGTTTGACAAACAATCTTTAACAAAAAAATACATGTAGACTGACTGAGCTTTCAAGAGCTATCTGTGCACTAATGTAATATTAATTGAATTTTAATTGGTATAATGTATAATTATGTCATGGCAGTGTATCATATGACCTAGATCAATACTGATATTAATCATGATAATGGACTACTATAATGTTTACTTCAGTATGTTTATATTTAGATTCTCATTCAGCTGAAATGTCATCAGTCTTGAGTGTATGATATCTTGTTATCAAGATTGTGTTATCAAGTCCCCAAACTTTATTGTCTGTAAAGTAGAACCAGATTATTATCCCGGGCTGATTATTTATTTTACACTAGGCTATATAATTATATTAGTATGTTATTTTACTAATCTAATCAATATTGGCACCTCACATTAGCACAACAGGGTGCTGTATTATCAATGCACTAACAAAAATTTGAAACATACATTTAAATTAAAATTCTGTATAACTCTTTTTAACAGCTAAAATGTATGGTAAAGGGTTGTTCAATATCAATAATTGTTCGATGAACAAACGCCTACGAAACCATACATGTATCCGTTCCCAATATGTAGGTTTTACAGAATTATTAAAATTTAAATGTAAGTTTAAGTTTTCTGTAAGTGCTTTGATAAAACTGCACCCTGGTTTAGAGTGCAGTGGATAAAGCTCTAAGTCTTGCTTGTCGTCTCATACTCATAGTGCACTCAGGAATGAGGTGTCGAGATAGGTTTTAAATAACATGTTATAAAAATGGTATATATTAAACTTTCTAAAAATGTGATGCAGACTCTTCTGTGTCTGTGATCATAAACTGATCTAGGATGATGCTGCAGTCTGTATATACAGTGAGTGAGAATGGTCTGTCTGATTTGATTGTTGAAACATTGGGCTGTATGATACATGATTGTCATGTTTTAGAGAGAGATTAATCTTACTACATTTCTCTTATTGCTTTATATCCCTTTCATGTTTAATATTATTGATTTCACTGGATTGATTGATGTAACGATGAAAATCAATCAAGTTCCTCGTAAATTTACCTTGGAATGGCAATGAACAAGATACTATTGTAGATGAACCTAGAACTCTGTGTTTGATACATGTATCAATGATAACAGCAAGCTGTTAAAAATTCTTTTAATTTGTTCAATTTTGGACTTCCTCCTCATGTACTGGTACCCATTATCGCTGACTGTCACAAAGTGGACCCCACTGCTAATATTAAAGTGCATGGTGATTGGGTTCAATTATTTCATAGGTTTGGCAATTTGTGGGTATAAGTTTTGTTTAAATAAAGTTATTATAAGCTTGCCTTAAAATTCGAGGGTTAGAATTCAAGGTTATTGAACATCACATAATCCATGAACATTTTTATCCATCCTACGAATAGAACTCAAGTTTACAGTATATAAATAACAGTTGGACGCTATACATGATATTTGTTTGCATTAAGTACTTAATTTATATTGAATCCATTAAGCGTTATTGCGCAATAAATACAAAGAGTTCTCATATTGTTGATATAGGTTCCAAGTTTTAACTTACATGATAAGTATTATTGTTGGCAGGCATAGTACAACAGTCAAACAGCTCTCCCATAAATTGTTATCCGTTCTTCTTTTTTATTGGCTTGGTGATGAAATTGAAAACGTATAATTTTTAGGGATGGGAGAAATCGGCTTGTCAATATCTAATGAAGATAAATTGTTGCCACTCACAAGTGGGATTAATAATTTGTGATCTTGCTTCCAGTGGATGGTTGAAGGATGTTTTTGTTTATTGTTCCAGCTGACACAAAGTCGTCAGTTAAATTAATATTTCAAAAGGTTCAATGCAATGTGTTCCTCAAAATTGATCCCCGAATCCCCTTTTCAAAAAATACCAAGATAAGGGTCTATATGAGACTTGGGCTATTGAGAATGTTTTTGCATTTAATATCATTTAAATTTCTATTCATGAATTATTTTATAATTTTCTGTTATACTCATGTACTTTCAGGTCACTCCCACATGGCGATTATAAGACGGGTAAATAATGAAGGGGACGGCGATCCATATTATGAAACACTCGGAGTTGTCACCCTTGAAGACGTGATTGAGGAAATCATCCAATCAGAAATCATTGATGAAACTGATACATTAAGTGAGTTGTGTTTTATATTTATCGTGTTAATTTAAAATTGATACACAAGTCGAGGAGTTACACACTCGTTCCCTGGACGTTTATTGCTGCTTGTTATTGATTCATTTCTGGCATGATTTCAGATCGACTGTGAATATCGACAATATCCAACATTACATCAGCAAATTTATTTTCTTGACATTGAACAAAATCACTTCAGTTTTTATGATCTGTGTTCAGTACATTCATCAGTTTCATAAATCCACATGCGTTTCTTCTGCATCTTTGAGCTTTGATAATCTGGAAGGACCAATTATTGGAGTGGGTTTTATACATCCCACCATGTGACCAGACTAGGCAAACTTGATTGTTGTATATATATCTTGATTTGTTCCCAGTGTATCACTTTGATTAGTAACTGCACTTGTTTCATCTGGGCAAGTTGCATGTGCAACAATTTGATACATATGCGTGGCATGCCAATTATACGCCTGACTGAAACTATGCGGGTATACTGGTTCCGCGGTCTTAGAGTTTCAAAGCAATAGGAGCCTCAAAATAAGACCGCTGGTAACACTCTCAGAGGCATATTTGCAGTGTACTAGGCACATGATACCGATGCACTGTGCTAGATGGGTTTTTATAATGCAATCAAGTCCTTCTACTGTAGTGTATTAAATCATTGTACCAGTCCAATGCATGCTGGGCTGTGTATGTGAGAAATATTTAATGTAATATACTTCAATGTCTTTATTGTCTGTTTCTTCTCTTTAATGTCAACCATTTCAATTAATTAGCAATTCCTGGGGATAAACCATATTGCTGGGAGGAAATCTCCTAATGGCTGTACATGTAGTATGTACAGGATTGTTCATTCATTCATTTATTCATTTATATGCAGTATAAATTTACAGTGTATGATACTCTGTGTACAGACCATTTATTCAGGTCTGTCACTTCTATATAAACATTGCATTATCATAACAGTTGTATTTTTATTGTTTTAAATGTTTGAATTGGAGAAAAAGGCAGTGAAAACTAATACCCTATTCACTCAAACACATACTTATACATATAATATGTATCAAAATTAGACATTACCGGTAATGATGGAAATTGCAATGTGTATGAACATACAGTCCAGTTAGGATATTGTGACAGTGACGTTGCTGTTTATGTGTACACAAAAGATTACAACCATTGTCTGAACAGGTAGAGCGAATATAGTATGTTAGTTTAGCATTAAAAGTATAATTGTGTGTATAGTATAAGCCTTTATAATTGGTTTCACACCGTAATAGTGGACTCGACCGCTGTGTCACTGGATTCTTAACCCTAACTATAATGTTATATACAGTGCCCACCAAAAATAAGTATACAGTAAATAATTGTTGCAAAATTAAATTTGGTTAAATTATTCAATATCAGTTTATCAGACGGTCACTATTATACTAGTTTCTGAAACTACAGTTACTAAATGAGTCAAAATAGAGATGGAAATAAAGATGAAGATGTTCGGAACTAAAATAATCATGTGATCAAAAAGGCTTAATATTCCATCTTTTTGTGACAAAGTTACCATTCAAGAGGGACAATGAAACTTTAGATTTTGCACCAAGGGTACCAATTAATGTATGGCCTTTTCATTTAATAAACAAAATTATTCATTTTCTTCAAATATGTTGTTGCTTCTCTGTTCAACAAATAGTATTATTACAGGTAAGTAAGTGGGCAAATAACATCTGTATACTTATTTTTGGTGGGCAGTGTATTATGTACATTTTGTAAACGAACAACTAACCTGAATAATCGAGTTATACCTTGACTACCATCCTTTCATTGTGAAACCTGTGTCAGTGGTCACTTGAGTTAAGCAGCCTCCTATCTAAATGAGCAATCAATCTGATTTCGTTAATCTTATCAACAATTTGTCTATAGTGTAGAGATATTGACCCGATCCTTACCTTTATGCTAGAATTATATTACAAGGTTCTTGCGTTGAATATATTAATTTCGGAAATTCCGTATATCGGTCGTTTAGATTTGTGTAGTTCACCTACAGCCTCTTCTTGATAACATACAACCTAGTTATAATTATAGACATGATATCAGCTATTAATTTATGCTAATAGAAGGTGGAGGATTTGGTTAAAATCACTGCTCTATACTTATATATAATGGTCCAAGCTAAATTTCCTTCATTCAGCAGCCTTTGTTAATACTTAGGTAAATGTCTAAATCTCACTTAAATGCTTACCGGTAATGTAAAGTTTTAATGTATAAACTCCAGTTACATGAACATGTATGTGTCTTAAATTTTCTGCAGTATGAATAAATCACTGGTATATAATAGTATTAAAGAAGAGAATATAAAAACTATACAATGCCAATAAATTGAATATGAGAGCTTATAAATTAAACATAGTGTGGCAACGTTGGACTGGAACTTTTTAATATTACATGCTTTTCTGTTGTCCAATCAGATTTGTTAATTCATGAAGTCATTTTAAGAGGTGAATAATATTGCAAGATTCTTTACAGTTTGTAAACAAAGCTATTATGGCTATACTGGCAGCACTCAGAAGTCTAGTGCTATACTGACAGCACTCAGAAGTCTAGTGCTATACTGACAGCACTCAGAAGTCTAGTGCTATACTGACAGCACTCAGAAGTCTAGTGCTTATACTGACAGCACTCAGAAGTCTAGTGCTATACTGACAGCACCCAGAAGTCTAGTGCTATACTGACAGCACTCAGAAGTCTAGTGCAAATTCAGCTCAATAATTTGTTGCAAAGAAGGAAATAAAAAAAGCTTATTTATAATTTGGTTGTTGGATTGGGCTGAAAGGACTGCAGCATTGACCTGTGAAAGCATGAGTAAACTGTGCTTTGCATTGTCCTAAATTATTCAGGAATTGTTAACATTAATGGCTTTGTGTTTGTTTGTGTTTTGTTATTTATTTGGCATTGAGTTATTACCTTTTCAGCGCATTCGTTTGTCATACTAACATAACATAACGTTATGTTTGTCATACTGGAATGCAGTTGGTCAAACGTACCTGACATAGATAATTATGTCTTAAGTAAAACTGTCAGGATTTGGCGCCAATTTAAACCAGTTCAGTAACTATTCATGTAGTCTGGTAAAAGTTAAACCATGTAGTTCATTGAATAGTCTTAAGTGAGCAACATTTTACATGTTCCAATGTTGTTGAAAAATGTCTAAAACCTGCGAAATACCAAAAAAACTAACATTGAAATTGATAATATTCTGCAAAATCTGATCTGGGGTGGTATTCTATATTGATCTTATTTAATTGGAGAATAAGGATAGCCAATCACATCACCTGTTACTGACCAAGAGTTTAATATGGTGTGATCTGATTGGTTGTCCTTATCCTTAAGTCAAGTAAGATCTATATTGAATACCACCCCTGGTATACTATATGCATAATGTAATCAGCTTGGTAAATATTCTGTGTGTGGTGAAAATACTGAAACATTCAAATGATAAATAAGAAAGTAATTCTCCGTCTGATGAAGACATAGATTGTCTTACATTTGCTTGTGGGATCCTTGGTGATTGAAAAAGCTGCGTTTTACAGATATTGCTGCAGGCTGCAGTATATTACATTTGTCGATTTGTCTCGAGAAGCTGCACAAATTATATTGTGATTCATTTACTGCATTGGATCTGTTAGTGTGCATCATTAGCCAGCTAGACATCGTATACATGTCACCTCCACGTTATTGAACTGTCAAGTTGACATGACAATTCACAGCATTATATAGTTATTATTATACCTCAACTCACATTTGACAGACAAGTCATTTATAGTCAAATGTGATGTGTACAAATGTATTTACAATGTCACTAATATACAGACAGACAGTGCTTATTGACACTTCTATCTTTATAATTGTTTTACAACCACAATGTGCATTAAATCAATCTGCATTACTAATGAGGATTCAGTTAATGAATTTCTACAAATCATTTATATCCCCATTTTGCAATTATTAACAAATGATTCAAATTCTAGATTTGAACCCAAGTTTAAAATTTCCGTTAGTGCTTTGATTAAACATTACCCAGGTATCATACCAAATGTATGTCTTAGCTTTCATCGTCTCTCTCCTTCATATAAAATTTGGCAAGATTTCCAACTCGTTCCATTTCAATGTATGTCATTCTCGTAATATTAAAATAAGCAGATTTAACATCAGAATGTCAGTGCATGAATAGGTAAAACAATAGTTGGCAAGGCCTAAAATAAAATATTGTTTGTTTCCCCATCCCCTACCTACCCGAAAAAAACGGCCCTACCCAAAATATTTTATTGTCCCAATTGAAATTATATTTTTTTATGAAATATTGGGGATGAAAATGTTAATTTTTGTTTACAGGCTTGTTTCTAACTTAAGTACATTTCTTACAGATTTTAAATTTAAGATTGTTGGTTTTCACCTTATAGTTACATGTATTATTATATTTCATTATTTGTATGTCTTGACCAATAACTATTATTCTGAAACAATTAAAAGAAATATTAAACCTACCTACCTACCCATTCTAAATTTGCTTGGGTCGGGATGGGGAAACAAACAATATTTTAAGTTTGGCCCAAGTACTGGAAGTATTAAACCTTATTTTTTCCAGACAAGTTAGTTTTGCCCGCGCTGACTAGAAAATCACTTGCCTGGAACCTCTTTTACTTGCCCAACAAAAATACTTTTCTTCAAGCATGATGGTGATGCTCTAAATCACAGTTTCAACATGGTACTATCTATACTATGGTGTTAAAGCGAAGTAATGGAATAAATGTTCATCAGGTTTCATTCTTTTTAATGCACAATTTTCTTTTAATGCTTGACTCATATCGCCTGAATATTTCACTTGCCCAATCCAGGCAGGTTCCTGTCCAATTTACTTGCCCATGCTAAAATTTACAAATGTGACGGGCATAGTGCAATTGGGTTAAATCAAAGACTGTACTTGTTAAGCTAGATCAGAGAAAGATATCTCTTAATTCCACATAATTGTATATTTAATGTTAACCTCAATTGCGAACACTTAACTTCTTGATAACTGCTACATCAGAACCTGTAGTGCTGTGATTGGGTATTTGGAGTCAAAACCTTGACCCCTACAGTATCAGACACTAGTGCACTGAAGTAACAACTGCTGCGACAACCCCAAAAAAAGGTTTTCCAATTGATGCTGATTGCTTGCTGGATGACCTGTCCGGTTAATTGCAGGGAAACGAAAGTGCTCATCAATAATTAAACAGGGATCATACAATCTGTAATAATCCGTAAATCTGGATTTGCTGTACTTGAAACAATTCAAAGTATTGACAAAGCTATGGTCATAACCTGAAATTCAACAATAGAATAATGTTTGAACCGAGTTTTGAAGAAGGGGGGGGGGGGGCTAATGGCACTTGAAAAAAACTTGTGACTCTTTTTCAGGAACTGGCTTTATGCCTCAGTAGAACCACTATAATTAATGAATTGCTAAACATTTCAATCAAGTCTATACAGCTTATATTTTTATACTTTATGAAGATAGGTTGCAATGTTCGCTCTCTATTTGATTAATTGACTGAATTATTCATATGTACATGGTATGCTAGCGAATCCTTGTATAATCCCTCTCTAGTCTGTCTATCCGAGTTTTCAGTTCCGAGATTTCAACCATTTCATGTAACCGTGATGAAAGTTTGGTTTAGTTTCCTATTTTGAGCATTTGTGATACTGCGGTTATTATTAATCAGTCCATGGCATGGTATTCTGTTATTATGATCTGAAGTTTTAATGAGGAAGAATAATTAGTCTTGAAGTTCGATAAATTATAAAATATTGTTTCGTGCGACAGTCAAAAGGATTGAATTCCACTGTGCACGGTTGACTACCACACTCTTGCACGGAGAAGAGTTATAATTCCAGGAAAAGTAAAGTCCAGTCTTAAGGTTATTAAATAAATAGTTTTGTTTAAAAAATAGCATTGGTTAATTGTACTAATTAAATATAATTAGGTTTTAAAGTATGATGAGCTATTGTGATCGGCCTGTATCCGTGTCTAAATTTAGACTCTATCTACATAAACTGCATGGCCAAACCTCTTATGAGTGATCCTTTAGCACATACAAATGTAGTCATCTTGCTGGTAACCTCTTGCTATGTTATTTATTAAGACTGCCATGGCTAAAACTTTAAATAATTTTCTCAGAAATGGTCATGATTCAAAATAATTTTCCAGAAGATTACTAATACATGGCTGTAATCTCCTTGGTGAATTGCTCTACGAAATCCCGTCAACTGACAGTGTAGCGTGACAGTCTATTTTAAAATAATTCTGCAGAGAGCTAAATTATATTTCCAACTTCTTCTTCCTTATGCAAATATCAAATATTATAATTAAAGGAAAAGAGAAATTTAGAAAGGTCACTTATTGCGAAATATTTTACAGTACGTTTCGTACTCAGTAAAACTGTCACATGTCCTCTCGTCGTTACTCAAGTCTCGGCACATTAATACCTCTGGATGTACATAATTTACCTGTTAAATATTGCTCACTTACTATGTAATTTATGCACATTGACTGTAAAAAACAACTTATATACATGTATGATGTTTTGAGTAGTTGTATACAGTAATCTAGAGCTTTATGAAACAGATTTGAGAAGTTCGCTTTTCTATATTTTGATTTAGCTTTAAAAGTTTATTTTTCATTTTTTTGCAATTGCGTTAAAGATCTAAATGATGATATTTTGTGCAGGATAAATTGTACGCTATAGTATGTGGAAGGCCATATATGTGTAGGCCATTGAAACAGGGGTGTCAATTTTCCTGATTTATCCGGAATTCCGGATTTATCATCCCTGAAAGAGCATTGGCTTCTGACCAAAATAAAAAGTTATTTGATGAAAATATCGCAAGAAATGGCAAACTTATGGTCAAGTTAAATATAGAAACAAAGTCATTTAAGGCCTCTTGTTTGGCAAAAATGGTTGGCCGCATATGATTTTCCTGATTTTTGATTTGGCCCTGTTGACACCCTTGTTGAAAATAGGGACGATATCCTACACATTTATTATATATCATCAAATCGCAAATTACATAGTATGTTTAGATTATATATATCTGGACTAGAGTCAAAGGAACATATAATAATGAAATAAAATAATGTTAAAAAATTCTATTTTTTTTAAAATTTTAATTAGTTAGGATTTAACCCCAATTTCTTTCTATTGTTGTATAAGTGTATCTATATTCTGCAGATGAAGGTCTATAATGTTAGAAATTGCTGAGTGGAGAGAATAAAACAAGACAGAAAAAATTGCTTGTGCGATGAAAATCTGTCATTGTGGTTACGATAGAACACATGGAGTTGACACCAGCTACTCATGCATTATTCATACCATGATGTATAGACACATGTTTATTACGGTACTGGATAGCTTCTGCTGTGTACATGTTCACCTTACGTTCAAGGTTATATAGGAAAGGCTTTTAAAGCTAGAATTTATAAAACAGTTGAATTCACCACATACAAACCAAATCACTGCATGAATTATTGGGATACTAAACAATTCAACTGTATGACTTATTGTGATTAAAAACATCAATATAATTCAATGTGTATGTCTTATTGGGATAACTTGAAGTTGACTAGTTTATAAACAGTTGAATTTATATATACAGATAAACTTTACTTATTATACCCAAACACCACAAGGCTGTTGATCAGTCGGTCTGTCCCAAAACTTTTAGACTGTTGAACTTCTCCGTGCATTTTGATAGATTTTTAAATACATGTAACTTGGCACATTTGTTCACCACCATCTGATGATTTCACATAGGTCAAGGTCACAATTTGAAATAGGAGTGTTAAAGTTGAAAATTACCACAATTGATTTTTCAGACTATCACTTTTTCAATTATTGTAAGATTTTTAAAATTGCTTGATACATTAATGTTTATCAGTATAACAGACAATGGGCCTTTGTGACTGGGCTGTTTCATGGAGCAGGTTATAGTCAATTTAACGTCTGTAATACTGTAATAGTACTATAGTAGTTCTGAAAGCTTGGGACAGGAATCAGACTATAACCTGCTTCATGAAACAGTCCAGTCAAAAAGGCCTAATATGTTGCTCGAAAAACGTTAATATCTCTAAGGTCAAGGTTATATACACTTTCGATAAGCTTATTGACTTTTCCCGGTTTGGGATTATATTGGCCGTTGGATGGCTATTTCTTGTTGATTATACGCTCACGTGCCAAATTAAAGTTCACAAAATACAAAAATTGCAAATAAAGTTGGTAAATTTACTTGGTTAAAACAGCATTACAATGTTAAATTAACCCATATCTGACAGTATTAACTATCATTAAGTAGAATAATCAATTCCCGATAAAACCCTAATACATGTACATATTACTTATAAACTCTGTATACCCATTCTCAGTTGCTAAGCGATTCTAGAACACCACTAAAATCTGCTGTAAGTCCACTTGGTAACGTTACCATGGTAACACAAACCATCTTAAAGTTCTAGATGAAAGTTCTCTTTAAAGACAAAAAAGTTTAGCATTAAATAAAGTTTATTTGAAGAAAATCTGAAGTCTAAGGTGAAAATGACAAGTGTTTAAGTTTTGTTTTGATATTTTTTAACAAGGAAATGTCATAATTTACATTGGAGTCAATGGGAACCATATTTTGTGTTATACTATTTTCAGATTTAAAAACGTGCCATTTAACTAACTGACATCTTAAAAAGAAATGAACTAGACATTAATGAAGGATTATCATCCCTTTATATGATTGTGTGCTTGACACATCAGCAAAATCATGAAAGAATGTAACCATGACAACCAGACCAATTCCATAAGTCATGAATTTTCATTGACATTCTAAAATTGCATGGCAACCAAAAATGTAATACATACAACTTATTTTCAAATAAGAATCAAATTCTTATAAGATTATTCTAGCATATGATTTCAAATTCTAACCCAGCAAATTTTTAATCATTCTGTCATGAAATTTTGAATTCAGAAATACTGTCAAATTTTCAATGAAAAATGTATTTTGTGAACTTTAATTTGGCACCTGACTGTAGTACAGCACTCTGAATTAATTTAGAGGCCCAGGCCTAAAATAAAATATTGTTTGTTTCCCCATCCCCTACCTACCCGATTAAAAAGGGCCCTACCCAAAATATTTTATTGCCCAAATTAAAATAATATTTTTTTTATTAAAAATTGGAAGTGAAAATTTTATTTTTTTGTTTACTGGCTTCTTTCTTACGATTAAATTTAGGATTGTTGATTTTCACCTTTCGAGTTAATTCTAAATTTCATTATTTTTATGCTTTTACCAATAACTATCATACTGAAACAATTAAAAAAAATATTTACCCTACCTACCTACTCATTCTAAATCTGCTAGGGTCGGGATGGGGAAACAAAGAATATTTTAAGTTCGGCCCCAGTGATTTTAGCCTTCAATACATGAAACCTTGCTTCTTGCTTTTAAAGCACTTTGAATATCCGACGGACTCCCTTTTTTTCCCATCCGACTGACTCCCTTCTTTTCCCATCAGGCTGACACCCTTCTTTTCCCATCAGGCTGACTCCCTTCTTTTCCCATCAGGCTAACTCCCATCTTTTATCCTGAGGTATCAGCAGGAGATACAGATTAGTGGAAACTTATGATTATACTACGGAAGCTGTCAGCGTTTGGGCACAAATCCTTATTAGAACATAAACTACGGCAATGTAAAGTGGTTATATTAGTCCAGTATTATGAGACAAGTTTGTCTGTCTATTGACACCTTAGCACATACTTAATTCAGTATATAACACACTGTCATACTCAGGCTGTATATGTGACTGGAAACATGTCTTGTTACATCTAATAAATCATGTGATCTGATGATTAGTTTATATATAACTCAGTCTTCTGTCTGATTACTTTGAACTGCTAGGCTTTCTGTATTCTGTATAACAACAAATTGATCGGTACATGATCTATAAATATATCAATACATACGATATTAGGTTTTGTCAGTTCGGTTTTTGTCCGACTTAGTGATACACCTTTTTACAGATCTCTGATACTGTATACATGTATGTGTTATTGTGCAAACTAATTAACTCGGTCCTCAACCTTTAAGAATGAATAAATTTTACACGCTTCTTGTGCATAATATATCAATTTTCACGAGAAAATTCGTACCTTGCCGGTGCTTTAGTATAGTATACCTCATACAGTTTCGTAATGGTCTCTCCGCTTAAGAAAATAAAAGCCAAAATTAAATTATAGACATAAAATTAATTGTTAAATTATACTAATAGATGGTTTCAGGATCAATTTAATTTGTTCGCACTTTACTATTATTCATAATGTATATAATGACATATTTGGTGAAACGTATACACTTGTCAACAATATATAGCCGAATAAAGAACAAAGGGATAATTGTTCATGCATATAGTTGAGTACACTTGTATAACGTCCTAATCTACTGACTGTGTTAAGCTAGCTGTGTTTTAGTTTATACATTCATTAGTTTAAAGATGATAAACATACAAACATGACATCTCATCCTGAAAGTCTGCCGCCTCAGTCTATTCTAAAATCTCATATTTCTGGTCATCTGGGTACTGTTTTATAAAAGCACTTACGGAAATCGTAAACTTACGGTCAAATTTAAATTCTTTATAATTTGTTAACAATCATAAAGTGTGGTAAATGGAGCTGTAATATCAATAATCATTCAGTTACTGAAGCCCTACAAACCATATCTGTCACCAATTTGCAGTTGTAAAAGAATTATAAAGAATTTAAGTTTGAGCGTAACTTTAAGGTTTTCGTAAGTGCTTTGATAAAACAGTACCCTGAACTTTTGCTATCTAAAGATTGTTGAATGTCTGTTATGCCTCCTTCATTCACAATTGGTTCTTTATCACGATACTAACAGGTCACAATTTTGACCTTATCTTATGAAACTAGGTCACAATGTTAGTATCTAGGTCTAGGTCACTATTTGGGTCATTTTAGGTAAAAACTTTAGGTCATCTGAGCCCAAATCAAAGAAAAACATTGTGAACACATTTTGAGGACACTGTGTTGAATTTTGACCTAATCTTTATGGCACATGTTTACATTATACATGTAATTGTCTCTGGAAAATATGGGTCAAGTCGTAATGCGGGTTATTTGGGGTTAAAAACTAGGTCATAAGGCCTTATAGTAGAAATACCTTGTTAGAGCAATATAGAAGTCACAATTTTTACATAATATTCATGAAACTTGGTCGCAATAATAAGGAAAATGTGTCTTAATAAAATCAATGCCAAATTCGATATTGGGTCATTTGTTGTGAAACACTAGACCATTATCAGGGAGTTTAATATGGTGTGATCTGATTGGCTGTCCTTATCCTCAAGTCAAGTAGGATCAATATTGAAAACCACCCCTGGAACCCTTGATAGCCTTGTAGCTTCCGTATGTATGTCTACTACTTTTATCATTAACCCCTGACAAACCCCATTACACACCAAATCATAAATTATCATTTTGGCATTTCATTAATTCATGTATTCATCATTATGTTTCTGATTTTGCTATGGTTGAACTACATGACTGCAAAAATCTGTGAGAATATGTTGTCAATTTGTTTATAGATTCCTAGAATCAATATGACAAGTCTTCATAATATTGATTGAAATAGGAAGATTTGTCTTATAATTGGCCTGTCTTTATTCCTGGTAATGGTCGTGTTGCAGTTAATTGTTTTAAAATCTGATCCAAATCGTTATTGATTAAAAACAAGCTCACTAGGTCAGGCAGAGAAAAAAACTTGTTTTCACTTGAAATATTTTTTTTATCTCATCTGTGTGATTTGTCTTTGACTATCTCTTAGTAACACAGGATGGAATAGGTTTTAATATTGTGTTCTAATAGGGAAGATCACCTGTTCATATGCAAAATGCCCACGTGGTGGGCACATTTGCATATGAATACCGGTACCACTGTATACAAACATTCTCTCCTATAAATAGTTAATATTGTGTTCTAATACATGGGATGGTATAGGTTTTAATATTCTGTTCTAATACACAGTTTATAGTGTGTTCTAATGCACAGTTTATAGTGTGTTCTAATACACAGGATGGTATAGGTTTTAATATTGTGTTCTAACACACAGTTTATAGTGTGTTCTAACGCACATCACTGGATGCATGGTATAGGTTTTATAACATTTTCTAACAGCACTTAATGGTATAGATTTTATATTGATGCTGAGTCATCATTGATTGAAAACATGTTCATTGCATTGCAATTCTCCCTCGGTTACTTCTGCACTGATTTTCTTTTAATTTTTTTTTCAAAACTTTTCCAGAAATTTCTATGAGATGTTTGGAAGATGTAGTGTTTATTGCCATCAGTCTCAGTGTATTAGATGCTGTAGTCTGTGTACTATCATCGTGCAGGGTTAACTAAAAAACAAGTTTCTGCGAGACAGTATGGTATAGGAAATCAATGGAAGAGAGGGGTGGAAGTGACATGTATATATACGTAGATCAATGCTAGCCACTTTAGCTATATACTTGCCAAATATATGTCAAATCATTGTATACCACACTAGTTACTATTTGCTTAATGTCCAGTTTTGACCATCCTAACTTGAATAAATGGGAGTTCTCCAGCAATAAATAAAACCCAGCCGATACTGATACCAGAGTATACCAGCTATATGGTTCTATCTAGGGTAAATGAACTATGTGTGGAAGCAGTTGCTTATATTGTCTGTCAATACTTTGCCCTGTGATGGATTAGGTCATCTTGCTTCCCAGATATGTAGGGTTACTTATTGTTTATGTTTTTAGCTCCACTTTACGAAGAATGGGTAGTACTATTGTACTATCCCTGACGTAGGTGTTGGCAGCTGGCTGCTGCAGCATGCGTGTCTCCTTACGTTAAAGTTTTTTGGCAAGTTTCAATTTCAGAGTATATCTGATTTACTGTTGGATTTACATCAATGAAACTTGGTATACAGACAGCGTATGTTAAGAGGCCCCTTTAGACAGAATTTTGGGCCGACGTGGCAAGGTCACTGTTACTAAAACCAGATATACAGTATATTACATTCGTCTCACATTAAGTTTTTTTGGCAAGTTTCAATTTCAAAGTACCGGTATTTCTGATATACCTTTTAAGGTAAATCAATAAAACTTTGTATACATACAGCTGTGATCTCACAGCTTAAGATCGAAGGTGACTGTTACTAAAAATAGCCTATGTGGTCAAGGTCACTGTTACTAAAAATAGAAACTCAGTTTCCGCTCGATAACTTGAGTTTGGAAAGAGATATTGTAATGAAACTTGCTGTAATCAGTTGCTTGTGCAAGGATGTCGCATATGATTGAAAGTGAGGCTGCTGGGTTCAAGGTCAAGGTCACTGTTACTAAAAATAGAAAATGAGTTTCTACTCAATTACTTTCGTTAGGAATGAGATATTGTGATGAAACTTGCACTGTATAATAAGCTTGTATAAGGACACCGTTTATGATTGAAAGTGAGGCTGCTGAGTTCAGTAACTAAAGATAGAAATCAGTTTAGACCATTCAATTTCAGTTTTATCGAGCATCGATTATAAGTTTTGAACTGGGAAATTTTTCAATTGATCATAGAAAAATTCTGGACATAATTGTCTTTCTTAGATTAGTGGGAATCCTGTTACCTTTCCATCTAGGTTGGAGTTCGAGCTGAGTTTATACATGCAGTTACAGTATACAATCCTGCCTAGATGAATGTTAATGAAATAATTACAATTTCGTTCGTTTACATTCCTACAATCAATACAAACACATTCTGTCTCATGCAGTCATTCAATTTATTTGTCACTAAACAAATCAATGAACGCAAGAACTGAATAATTTTGCCTTTAAGTAAATAATAATTTCTTCTTGTTGGGTGCTAAGCTTACCTGTAAAATGATTATATTATATCGGTGCACTGTGCTGGAAGAAAAAACAAGCTGAACTATTTGTATTGAGTGCAAGACTTGGTAAATTAAAAATAAGAAGCATGCATGTTTATTATTATATGAACGAGATCTGGTATTTATCAAACTATAGGTGTATGCAGTAAGTTTTACTCGGTTTCATCAGATTTTTATTCACCGACATCCATGTCAGTTTTTATCCACATGTGGAGAAGTTGCTGGTTTAAAGCCAAGTCAGTACTGCCTGGACAGGAAAACTGGTTCGGCTAATCAACCACCATTATTAAATAACTGAAATTTTTAGAGAAACAGTGTTAAACCACAGGTATTAAACTGTATCATTGATAAAGCGTAAAAAAATATTATTTTTTTTATCAAATTTATGTTATCTTAGAAAGGTGCATTTGTACTAAAGTTCCAGAAGTTACAATTTACTATGAATTATATATCTCTCCGTACCCACAACCTCAGTACAACATCCAAACTTTGTATTACCTTGAAGGAGGTTGCTCTAGAGAGGTTGTACTGTACATACAAGATATTCATCTATTAATGAAGGGCAACTGCTCTTTTGCACAGCACACCCTTGTTATAGGTGTATTTCTAGGTTATGCATGTTTATGTACTTTAACCGTAGAGTTTATACAGTTAATCCCCCGTTTAGCTACCCAAGTTGGAAATTTACCTATAGTGGGACACATCTATATAAATAATCCATTAACTTGTATAAATGTACCAGCAGTGATGATGTCATCATCGGCACACTGTTTATTGTATGGATGCTAGCCAGGGTTATGTCACTTTACATGTATAAGGTCGTTGTTTACTGATTTACTGTTAAGTTATTTAGTCTGTATGTGTGTAACCTTGTGGTCTCCCATGTACTTATATTTAACGGAAATGTGTTGGATATTGAACTAATGTTTTGCCTAAATCCAATGTATAAATATATGAGTATATGATGGATCGTTGAAAAACAATTGATCTTGAAAACAAGCCCTGTGACAAAACATTTTAATGCCATTTTAGAAAATTTTTAGAGGACCAGATTTTGGGTTTGGCCCTAGTCCCTGTGACATACCAAATTCACAACGATGGTACTGGTATCTCCCCCCGCTTGAAACTCAACACCAGTAGTTCCAGGTACTTGCTAGTTACTCGGTGTCAGGATAATGTGATGGAGCAGGCTCCGTATTGACTAGTTGGAATTTACTTTTTTTTAAAAACATTAAAAGATGTTCAATTGAGTAGCATCTAGTAGACTGTTCATTATTTTGCATTCGACTGTGACAGTCGGGAGTGCATGGCCATTCAGTTTCATTTCCATGCCTAATTTGCCAATCATTTTGCAGACCTTCGTCTTCGAGGGAGGATTGTTCTACGATTGCACTGTGTATATTAAAGTTGTATTTTTGTGTCTATTTACAGCTGATAACATCAAGAAAGCACCAAGAAAGTTGCCGAGACAAGATTTCAGTGCGTTTAACCAGCCCAATGATATGAACAAACATGCTCTAAGTCCACAGCTCTCTGTGGCCGCCTTCCAATTCTTGTCAACATGTAAGTCTAGAACATTTGTTGTCTTTCTTTGTTTGCCTACGAGTACTAATACTGTTTTATAATGCGTGTTGCACCAGAAACTGTATCTTGTTAGGTCATTTAAATGATTTCTTACAAGCAATTATACCATTTAATTGCCAAAATTTGTACAATTATACCCCCCGTATACTGGATTCAGCTTGTCTGTCTTGTGTGTAGATGCATTCTTGTGGATGTAACTCCTCCTACAGTTTTTGCAGCATTTCCTTCAAACTTTAACAGATGAACAACCTGAACATGTAGATGTGCATAAAAGAAAGACTTTGACAGAATTATGGCCCTTTGTACTTTTATGAACAATACAAATTACAATATATAGTGAACAGTTCTTGTGGACGCAACTTCTCCTACAGTTTTGCAGCATTTCATTCAAACTTTAACAGATGAACAACCTCAACATGTAGATTTGCATGAAGCAAAAAATTAGCTGCAATGATTTTTGCCACGCGGGGGGTATATTAGTCTGCCGAATGGCGACAGTTCTAGTTTTGTTTAAAGTTGACTTACAATGATGTGAATTTCGGAAACATTCAAGGGTGAGTTTCAATGTCTACTCACTAATATTCTGCTGCTAGATGTATCAGTGTAGCAATACCACGTGGTTTTTTACTACAGTTCCAAGTAGAATTTGTAAACATTGGAACACAAATGTAGCCATAAGTATTTTATTTCTTCATCGATTTCAATGAAATCTACGCCATGCTAAGGGGAACATTATTTGCTTTCCGTGAAATATAAAATCTTTTTCAGCGGATGTGCCATTTTGTCCATTACCCTGAGAAACCGTGGAACGTGTAGGTTTCACAGGGTAATGGAAAAAACGGTAAAGCTGCTGAAAAAAATCTTTTATTTCATGGGAAGCAAATAATTCCCCCCTTAGCGTGGCGTATATTTCACAGAAATCGATGAAGAAATAAAATACTTATGGCTATTTTATTTTCCAATGTTTGCAAATTTCTTCTTGTAACTGTAGTCAAAATTCACGTGGTATTGCTACACTGTGTATAGATATTGGTGCCAAACATTTGTTGCTGCTTGTGTAAGATTGACTGGGCGGTACAATCATTTAAGTACAGGTCAACATACTGATTAATGCGTCCACTTCATAGGGGGTATATTTCTATGCACATGTTGGTTGGTCAGTAGATCAAATGGTTTCCAAAAAAAGATGTACCATACAAATCGTTTGGCCTAGGATCCTCAAAAATGGTCATAATCAGTAGATGACCTCTATTGATGTTGAGGTTAGGGGTCAACTGATGACCTTTGAACAATAACTTAAGAAGGATTTGGTTTACAATTTTCCAACTTGATTATGTAGACTGGTAGATGACTCCATAAATTCTGCTTAAGTTGCTGAGATTTGCATAAATGTGTAATAGCACCCCTCCTACTTTGACGCAAAGTATGCAGACAATGCGATCCGATTAAACCAAGGTATAGCTAGTGATTTATGTTCCTTTCTTCCTATTAGTAAAAAGTTACAAACTCTCAGTATATGCAAACTACTAAAACAAATTATTTATATGATTGTATTTATAAAGAACTCACACAGTGCTTAGGCTCAAATCCCAAGAAAATGAGCTCTTAATCCGGAATATAAAGTTCATAATTCACGGCAATATCCAGACTGATCTGATGGAGTGAGGTGTTATGGAAAATATTAATGAAAATTGTAACTATAAATTGTATATACATTTCAGTACAAGTTGTACGTGATTCTACTTTAGGTTGGTACTTCATTGATAGGGATAATCATTTCATCCTGATAATCCACCTTTCTTCATGTCATTTGAATAGGAGTTAAGCTGATGTTTACAATCAAACATCGATAGTGCATGCATCAAAGGGAGAGAATATTGCTATGAAAATATTCACTTAGTATAAAGATTGTTTCCCTTACCATGATATTTTTCAATTAAGTGACAAAAACATTGTCAGGAAGTTGTAGCACATTTGTTGATATTTTCACATCAACAATCATTGATTATGAACACATTGGCAGGAGATTTGAATGCATAAATTATAATTTGCACAATATTACACAATATGCAAACTTGTCAATATGCAGTCTAAATTTGTGTGCAATAAATCAAGCCACCCTGATATTTTAAAGCATGACAATACCAGTGATTTTTTTGGCCTCTTTTGGAAAGGGTCCGGGTCCGTTCAGATTAGGAATTTTCGCGTCATGACAACTTGAAATTGGGAATTTTCATGAAGCAGAAAGGCCAAAATAAAACAGAAAAAGAGATTACATGTGACTGTTTACTGGTTTCTGTAAACTTTTATGCTTGACCTCTTTTCAAAAATGTTCATAACTTCATCATTTTATGTCCGATTTTGAATTTTCTAATTTGGGAAAATAATAGCCTTATTCGAATTGGGAAGGTACCGTTAACCGGTAGCAAACAAAGAAGGAAAAAAATCACTGAATACAGATGATTTTCTAATGCTTACACTTATATAATATGTAATTATAAAGATGTTCTCATTATACATTTTACATAATACGCCAGTTGTTAATCAAGCCTTTAGTATAAATACTGTAATGGTAAATTATAGCACATTGCTCCATTTAATTCTCTAGAAAGCCTTCGCCAAACACTAAGGTGGTGCAATCTCTGCTGTCTGGTAAAGTCAATTATTGCTTTTCATATATCAAATTAAGATGAATTTGAATTAAATCAAGCAACAAATACTTAATAATAAAGTAAATATCTACCTGAATGTTGCATACATCATTAAATACATGTTTCAAATTATAAAAAATGCATAAAATTTCAATTATAATTCTATTAACACGAGATTACTTTATTATGCTACTCAGCAATTGTCACCAACTTGTCTTTTTCAGGAAACACTACAGTACAAGCGTAATGAACATTTTTGCAGTTTTATTGCTTTATTTTAAGTTGACCATAGGGCGCCTTTGACCATAGGTCGCCTAAGTGTACCGTCCAATAGTGGTCAACTATACATGATGAAATGGTCACATGAAGGCCCATTATGACTTTCTGTATTGTATTGTCAAATGTTAAAATATTGTTCCCTAAGTGAAGGTGTTTGCTAATATATTGAATAGACTTACACTGAAACAGAATGTAGTACAGTCACATAGTATAAATCAAGCCCACTGAAAGAAAGAATATTTATTATAAATGGGTATTATTTATAAAGCGAAATATCCACATTGTTTACTTTTGCAGTGGAACCATTTTCTGACCGCTTCATCTCGGAGACCGTACTACGGAAGTTGATTAAACAGAACATCGTGGTAGAATTGAACCCACAGAAAAATGAGACCCACTATATCTATAAGGAAGGAGTACCCTGTGATTATTTCGTCCTTATACTACAAGGTTGGTGTATTATATTTAGGGGTTATTATCTGGGTGCGCTTATTTTCTAGTAAGAAAACGGCCTGCAACTTTCTTGAGAAATGCGCTTTAACCATTTTGCATTAAACAACTTTCAAAAAGGGAGTGACATGTAAAAAAAGCTCATGAACTACAGCGGAGATGCCTGGGTGCAGGTAGCCACAAAGGTGACTGATATATATAGTGCATGAGGACAATGACTTGCTGACAAAAGATGAACATTTAACTTAATGGAGAAAATACACCATGTGTCTGTCTTGTTGTAGTTAGCATAGATCAGTTGGATGACTAGCCTTACCTGCCAGCTGAGCAAGATGTCCAACCCACTGCTGAAATATAGTACCCATTGCTCAATTGTGAGCAGCCACAATATTTCTTGAAGAAAATCTGAGCAAGCTCAGTCAGCTATTGCTTGTATATAATAAACGGCTGAATAAATCTGTCAGGTACTTTGTACTGTTGGAAATACAGGATTGTCCATACGGACCATACAATATAGAACAACTTATTGAACTTAATACTTATCACCCATTGGCTAGTTGGAAATTACTGTTGTCTAACTTTGGTGAGGTGAAACCACAAACTTAGAACCTTGGATATGAATGTGAGTACCAGATAGGACCAGGACGATTTCAATATTTTTAATCCGGTTAATCATTGGTATGAAATCGAACCGAAACGGTTAATCGGCCACCATATGGAAAATGATGTTTTCTTTCATGACGACCATATCAAGGTACTTTCAGCAGCATAATTCATGTGTGTTTATTTAATCCTTCGAGGTATACAATCCAAAAAGAAGATTAGTATGTTAAATATGATCATATACAAGGCCGAACTTAAAATATTGTTGGTTTCCCCATCCCGACCTTAGCAGATTTAGATAGGGTAGGTAGGTAGGGTAAATATTTTTTTTTTGGAACTGTTTCAGTATGATAGTTATTGGTTAAGACATACAAATAATGAAATTTAGAATTAACTTTAGGTGAAAACTAACAGACTTAAATTTAATGGTAAGAAAGAAGCCAGTAAACAAAAAAAATAAAATTTTCACTTCCAATTTTTAATAAAAATAATATTATTTCAATTTGGGCAATAAAATATTTTGGGTAGGGCCCTTTTTAGTCGGGTAGGTAGGGGATGGGGAAACAAACAATATTTTATTTTAGGCCCAATGTATGTGTTAATGTATCACATACTATCCAAACTCACCAGGTTAGATTGCTTGTGTATGTGTCGATCAACACATTCTGGCATGTGTTGTTGTCAAAATATATTGCATGCATGTGGTAACATACAATTCATTGACATTGTAATATGTGTATTGTTTTAGAACGATTAGCGGTTTTGCAAAAATGAAACTGATTTCACATCGTAATTGAATCGTATCCGATTAAGCGAGTAATCGTCCCGGTCCTAGTACCAGATGGTATACCTGCAAGCAGTCATTGACGCTATTTGTCATACTGCATAAGTAGTAGTTAGCAAAGTTGGTGAATTTTGTGAATTTACAAAATATTCTGTGAATTTACAAATTCTTTAGTGTAAAATTTGGCCTACAAAGAACTTAAGAAAAAAGAATGTTGATAATTTCTTTGTATCTTGCCTATAACAGTTTAACATTAATTTCACTTCTGTTTATTCAGGTCATGTGGAAGTATTTATCGGTCGAGAGAATCTAGCATTTCAAGGAGGACCTTTTGCTTATTACGGAGTTAATGCCCTTGGTAAGATAAAATATGTGTCGTAAATTAGTCGTAACTACAAATGTGCAGTTGGAAAGATGAAATATTGGGAAAAGATATTAATTTGTAAAAAAATCTAGTTTGTAATGTCACATCATTGAGATGATGCAGAGTGGTTGTTAGAAATGTTCTTAAATATATTTGATAAATTCCATGGTTTGATTCCCGAACAAGGCAGGTCATACTCTTTCATGAAAATATGACGATATTGTCGATTTTCATGTACATGTGGAAAAGTTGCTGGTTCCTTGTGGAAGGGTTAGTTAGTACTGGTTAGGATACAGTCCAGTTAAACTGGTAATGTGAAATGTCTGCTGTATACAATGAAAATGAGTGTGGAATGGTATTAAACTCAAATACACAATCCAATAAATGCCATATTAAATGTCTTGAAACATTCGCTCTTACCATTGATGATTCATCCATTTCATTATTTACAGTAGAACTTTGATGCCTCAAATAGTTTTGCCTCATACACCCTAGATACCTTGAACAGGTTCTTTGGTCCTGATAAAGTGTCGGTGTACTAATACACAGTACATGCCTTACACAGGTACATGGTTTGAACCATTTTCCCGGTCTGAAGGCAGTTTGAGGCATCAAAGTTCTACTGAATATCAAAACTAGACTATCGGAAAGTGCAAAAAAATGTGAGAGAAATTGACTTGTGGTTACAATATCTTTAATAATTTCAGCCGTGAATGATAAAGTATTGGCCCCCTCATCCAGTACGGACAGTATCTATGTGAAACATGAGCCTTACGTCCCTGATTTCACTGTGAAGGCCACAGATACCCTGCTGTTCCTACGTATCAAACGACCGCACTACATCGTGGCACGACGAGCCACACTGATGGGACGCTCTCAACAGAATAACATGAAGGAGGACGAAGCATTTACGAAGGAATGGACCCATCTGTCGAAGATCAATCAGTGTAATAATGCCACCGAAGAGTCGAAAGTAGAAGTTCATGAAAATAAGAAACCCGATTTTAAGGATAGCGGTAAATCATTCTCTAGCAATTGGACTCCCATACAGAGTAATTCTAATATAAATGACTTGAAACGTCATGATAGTAGAGATTCTGATAGTAAGGATTCGGGTTGGAATTTTCCAACGTCTGAAAAAACTGTGGAAACATCAGAGAGTGATCATGATAACGTTGAGTTGACTTTGAAAGAGAACCAAAGTGCTGTGACTAAAGGGGATATAGCTAAAACTGAATCGGGTGAAAGAACTAAGGTTGATTGTAAAAACAAAGCGGGGGAGAGTGTTAATACTGGTACTTGTGATAATACTGACTTCAATGATGAAGAGCTTGGATCAGGTGAGTTCACTCCCTTGGTCAATAAAGGTAACCAAGGTTACGCTGGAGGAGACTCTTGATAGTGTTGATTTGAGTTTTGCATTGATCGTCAATTTTTCTGCAATTACTTATTTTGTTCAGAACAAGAACCACAATATGTTTGTAGCATTTTTGATGTATTTCTTCATAATTTATGAAATTCTGTGGTATTAAAACATATGGATCACAAACTTGTTTTAGTTAGAACCGTTAGAACCGTTTGAAACCTTTTGAATTTCAAGTACTTATATTGTATCTGTTTGTATCTTTTATGGTGATCTTTTTATGGTGGGTGCAACTCATGGAATTATATTTCCTGTCTTTCAGTTCCTCATTTGAACCATATTAAAGGCTATCTCCATTCCCTCTTTCCTATACATGTAGCCATGTATTTGTTTCCCTATTCATTCAGAACTGTGTAAAATCTGGCTGATGTCCTATAATTACAAATACTACCAGTATTTTATTTATTTTTTTCACTCTACAGAATTTCATATTTTATGAAGATATTTTGATGGTAAAACCAGATTGCTTGACTTAGTTGTATAGCATGCTTATGTTATATATCTGTGTGAGTTATCTCATTCCAGTAAAAAACCTTTCAGCCCTTTCCCATAACATTCAAGTACTGGGGTTAGAACCATGACTCGAAGTCCTGGGGTTAGAACCACCACTTTAAAGTACTGGGGTTAGAATCCTGACTTGAAGTACTGGGGTTAGAACCATAACATTTAAGTACTGGGGTTAGAACCACAACTTTAAGTACTAGGGTTAGAACTCTGACTTTAAGTACTGGGGTTAGAACCACAACTTTAAGTACTAGGGTTAGAACTCTGACTTTAAGTACTGGGGTTAGAACCATAACATTTAAGTACTGGGGTTAGAACCACAACTGTAAGTATTGGGGTTAGAACCACAACTTTAAGTACTAGGGTTAGAACCACAACTTTAAGTACTGGGGTTAGAACCACAACTTTAAGTCCTAGGGTTAGCCTGGGGTTAGAACCACAACTTTAAGTACTGGGGTTAGAACCACAACTTTAAGTCCTAGGGTTAGAACCACAACTTTAAGTCCTAGGGTTAGAACCACAACTTTAAGTCCTAGGGTTAGAACCACAACTTTAAGTACTAGGGTTAGAACCACAACTGTTAGTACTGGGGTTAGAACCACAACTTTAAGTACTAGGGTTAGAACCACAACTTTAAGTCCTGGGGTTAGAACCTAAGTAAATTCATGGCATAATTGTTAAATAAGCCATGCCAATATTTGCTGAGGTGTTCACTGGAATGGATAACTTTGTAGATATGATTTATATTTTTTGTTTCATTTGCAAGCTTGCATGATGGCAGTTACTCAAACTCAGGCACTGTAATTTTATCTATAGTATTTTATATAGACATGCTTATATATTAATAACTTACTATATTACTTTTTTTCTGTGAGTTTGAAAAACGGATCTATATTTAAATGTTTTTGTTATTAACTTATTTCAATATTCTGCTGGGGTTAGATAGGTTGGGTAGGGGATGGAAGTATTAATACTGAATATAACGGTCAGGATACAAGGAATGTTTTTATATTTGCTGGAGACGTCAGTCTTAGCAGACGGGTCTTGTTTAGAAACATGGGGTCCGTGCCTAAGGACAGCACTACCAAGCGTTCCATAGCGCTTTGCTAGCAATCAGTTTCCTACGAAAAAGCGCTACATAGCAGATAAAGTGAAAAATTTACTGGGTGTGCTTGCAGTTAACAGAAAGTTGCACAAGAAATCGATAGCCTAGCAAAGCACCTGAGATACGGCATGCTATCGGTGAGCGCTGAGATACAGTATGCTATCTGCTAGCGTATGGCTATAGCAAAATAAACTGCTCAGTGGTCGTGTGTAGTTGCGTATATGTAGGAATGCGCTTCATAGTGCTTTGATAAAGCAACAGGCTCATGGTTTTCTTGGAATTTCATATTTTCTTGTTTAATCTTTTCATCTCTTGTTTATATCTGAGTAAAATAAAGTAGGTTTTCGTATATGGATACAGGGTTGATTTGTTACCTCAGCAGAATCTATACCGGACCAGAGAGAGTTAATACTGGTAAAATAATTTATTTGGACCAATAATAATACTTGTTATCAGTGGATTTTATTGTTTTGATATAGTTTTGATTTTTAATGCATTGGTGAAATAACCACACTGAGCATTTTGCATATTTGATTGTCACTGTATGATTGTATACTGATGACCTTTGTTTGACCTTTGTGGTCAGTTCTCTGACAGGAAGTACCTCTGGGCTCTGTGAGAGCCCTAGATAAATTGGTAAGCACAATGTTTTTATTGCTTTGCATTATTGACAAATATCACTGGTTTCTTATATAATTCAATTGCAATCAACCTCTGACTGTATGTGAAGTTGGGAACCTTAGACACATTTTCCTGCTGATGCATTATGGGTATAAAAATCACCAGTTAGGTTCATATAATATGTATGAATATTGTGTACACAATACAACTAGCAGTATAAATTGTGTAGGTTAAGGGATTATGAAGCCGCGGCAGTGGTTAGTTAGTGGATTTGTTACCCGGCCATCTGGCTTCGATGTCTGGTCGAGGCAGGTCATAATACCCTTTCATGAAAATTTGACAATGTTAATTTTCCTGCACATATAGAGAAGTTCCTGTTTAGAAGGATAAGTTAGTACTGATTAGGATACAGTCCAGGAAAACTGTTTTCGTGAATTAACCTGAAAAATTCATTAAACCCATAAAAACATGTCAACCCTAGATTACGGGCCTGGGTGGTAACAAGTTAAGAAATGGGGATGGGTAAGGTGTGATCATGGTACGGAGTGTTGATGCTGGTGTGGTGTTAGGTGTGAAGGTTTGATCGGGATATGTTGCACACTTTAAATTGTAAGTCCTTACTTACTTTAAAACTGTTGAACCATTATATAAGATTCCACATGGTTTTGTCTATAAAAACAGCATAACTGCTACTAGTATTTTAATTTATTGTAATAATTAGTTATGTTTTCATCTCTCTCATTGAATTAATGTCATATTAGTGTTTATAGATCCGTGTGTTAGTACACTGTATATATGCACCTGACACTGGTCTCAGGGGTGTCAATATTCCTGATTAATCCGGAATTCCGGATTTATCATTCCCGAAAGAGCAATGTCTTCTGACCAAAATAAAAGTTATTTGATGAAAATACCTCAAGCAATGGCAAAGTTATGGTCAATTACATCTGCTCTGAAGGATTTTCTTAAATACGAACTGAGTTAATTATTGAAACAATGTCATTGAAGGCCTCCCATTTGGTAAAAATGGTCGGCTGCATACGATTTTCCTGATTTTTAATTTGGCCCTGTTGACACCCCTGTGGTCTGCATCTCTGACTTTTCATTTTCTGTAACTGTGTGTTGAGTGTAGTGATACATGATCTTAAATAGAGAGACCAGTCTATGAAAGCAGCCTTGTCATTGGTCAATATTAACACTGGTTTTGAATTAACCAATCAGAGGCATTCATTCTGTGACTGGTCTCCACATTTGAATTTTGTAATATTTTTAACTCTTGAAACGCAGCATTTATTTCTAACTATTTGTCATTGTTTGAAACTAGCTGACACATGAAAAATGTAGAATATTAATTAAGTGTCTTTACAGTGTGTTTTATTTTGTAGTTTACTAACATTTGTGTACAACTTGTATGCTTTGTGTGAATTTTATAGATTACAATTGAACTCTGAAAAAAGGAACATGTATATGTAAGATGATCAAATTGCTGGTTCTTAAGGATTTTAAAAATGGGAAAATTATAGTATGACTAGTTTGACTGTTTTACAATATGAAAAGTCTTAACTTTTAGATAATGGTGACCCAATTTTCATCTTAATCCAATCAATTGAGTGCAGCAAGATGAGGTTTTAAACATAGTATATTTTCAGTGTTATACACTATATGACTTGGGATGGGGAATTTTCTACAATTAGGAAATCTTGCATTTTAAATCATGTATCACTTCACGTAGGATGGACCTGTCTCTCTCAACACTTCAGCACTATGATTCTACATGTAGCTTGCACATTTTATAGATATTGTGTTATTTTTCATAAACTAGTTTTTCTTTTTCTGTAACCAACCTAGATGTTAGTCTTTGTGATAATTATTGAATAATATAGTGTTTGATATAACCAGTAGTTCTAATGTAACAGTTGTTTATTTCTTCGTATTTAAAATTTATGGCTCAAAATCATGTTAATATGAATATTGTCTAGTGCATTATTTCAAGTTTATGAAGACCTTTATTTGTTTGTGTACATATCATGTTAATCGTGTTTATAGTAATTTTAAAAGTTGAAGTGACTGTTTCCTCTCTTCAACTGATGTTAAAGTTGTAAAATGAATTTAAATTCTTCTAAATCAAATATAGATACTATAGTCTATATATATATGGTTGTTTTGTTACTGTATAAGTTTGATGAATGTTTACTGAATGTTGATCATTCTTTCACACTGTGTACCATACAGAGTGAACTAGACATAAGCTGATTATACTGAAAAGCTAAAAAAAGTTACACTACCGATTTTCGAGGGCTGCTTTTAGCAGTTCAGCTGTTCAGCCACCCTTTGTCATTTTAACCCTGGTCATTCGGCTCCCTATGGAAACCTGCATTCGCGTCCCAAGGGGAGACTTTTTTTCTCCTGGTGGGTGTGCAGCCAACATCGATCTACGGCGCCCAGGACTATCAAACATGTTCAGACACAGCCCTCACAGGAACCATTTCACACCTTGGTCGAGTGGAGCATGTGGGGTTGAACCTGGGACCTCTCAATCACGAAGCGCGTGCCCTTAGATACTTGCACACAATCAGTAGAAAAATCCTTCTGAAATTTCCTATTCCTATACCTTCAAAATTATGTTGAGTAGTGTACAGTATATATAAAACGCCCTTTCACTAATAGATCACTTCTGAAATTTTCTATTCTTGTCCACTCTTTTATTCCACAACTGTTTACTCTATAAATATGCCAATTAGGACCCTTTCTTTCCTAGGTAGGCTAATTCATGTTTTTGGGTACAGATTGGTACGATATTCAGGGAATGATAACTCTCATGTTTTCGGATTGTGAAGTGTAAATATGGTCCAATGTACATGATGTAGAATTCATCAGAATTATTTAACTCTAACATGCAGCTATGAAGTAACTAGTGTCTATTTTACGTTTGGCTTTATTTGATCTCATTATTATACCTATCTGTTGATTAGTGTAGTCAAAATTTTATGTGAATATGCAAATTATTATTTCTTTGATAAATTAACCATGTTTACAGTTTAAAAAGTAATTTTGATGACAATAACAATTATTAATCTTGTTTATATGCTCTTTGTCTTTGATAATTGAGTAATGTTTATTCAGTTTAAAAATTAATCTTGTTGTTACATGTTCTTTTAATTAGATTTAGATATTTTTAAAGAGTACTAGATTCTAGAAAACTTCCAGTTAACATTTTTACAACACAATAAATCTGTTCCTAGGTGTCAATTATAAAAAACAATGTTCTAAACAGGGGTTTCTATAGGAGCTGCATATCAAGGGTGATTTTGATAAGTGTGTACTGGATTTTACCATTTCGTAGCCAAAATAGTGAAAATATCCGTAATTTACAGAAGATTTGACCCTTCAGACAGAATCCTGAGGGACATGATTCGGCTTTTTGCAAATTTCAGCGGTCAGAGGGTCATTTTTAGGGTTAAATGAACCCCCTGGTTGATCAATTCTTAAAAGTTAATATTTTCTAGATTTTGCTATGGAAAGTATGAAATGGTTTGTTGTCAATGTAGTGTCATCGTAAATATTTCACTGATTTCTCTGAATGTTAATACTTCTTCTCTATGAATCACAGTGTCTAAGAATTCGCAAAAAATTAAGGCCGGAACTCAGACTTAGACTCTTTATGTTTTTAATGTTATTTTCAGTCACATGTTTTCATAAATGTATGAACATTAATTTTATATTAATAAGCAAACCTGGACAGTGGGTTATGACAATTATACAGGCTCAATTTCGTTGGGTTTAGATACAATGGAAAAGAAATTTTAGTCAATTCAAATTTTAAATCTTAAGTCTTGAGTTTCAGTCTTAAAAGTTTGGGAGTAATTACTATTCACGGTTTTGTATTACTTGATGTATACATGTATTTTATTTCTTTACCTTGAAAAGCTTGACCTGGCCAATGAGGGTAGGCAGAAATATGATGGGGTGATCAAAAAGTTAGTGTACTTAATATGGAGCTCCATGAGAATATGGATTCAAGAGAGCCGTTCTATACGCTCTGCATACGTGTTGAATTGAGACGAAGACTATTCACTGTGAATAAATATGTTCAGGACTCTTAGAAAATTACCCTTAGAAGGATATTAATTATTTATGTTGCCATGGTAACTTTTGTGATCTACTGGACATTTGATTTCAATCTGGATCACATTTGTTATATAGACCTGGTACATATTTTAATCTGAGCCATGCATCTTGTAGAGTTATGCCCATGTGCAGCAGGCAACAAATATTGAAAATATTTAAAGATACAGAGAAATTAGTTTAATTAATGTTTTTGTTCTATTGTACTGTCGACTCGTGTCAAAATATCTTCAGTTAAATATTTTTTCCATCAATGTTTATCGGATAGTTCTAATTTTCCCCAGAATTTAGACCTGTCTCCATGTTTAGATCTAATTTTCGTAAAGTCGAATAATTTTCCACGATCTCGAAAAAAATCAAGATCACCATACGTTAACCAATGTATTGTTATTTGTATAACTCGCAAATCTACAAGCAAAATTGTGAGAAAAAAATAAATGCAATTATTATGTGATATAAACATCAGGACATTGTTTTTGTGGTTACATAATTTGATGTTGATATTTTATTTGTTAATTGATGTATTATGGACTTTTTGTTTATTATATGAGCAAAACATATGAGAGACAGAACAGTTTGTGTCCGTCCGTTTATAACCCAATACTACAAACGTTTGTATTTTGGAATATTCAATAGAGTTATATTTATTCTCTATGGGCTGTTTATAAATTACTTAAACTTTATTAATGTTCAGTAGCTACTGGCAGTTAAAAAGTTACTATAATGCGTAAATATTTATTAAGTATGGGATGTGTAGAAAGTTACTGAAAACACATATTTATTAAGTATGGGATGTGTAGAAAGCTACTGAAAACACATATTTATTAAGTATGGGATGTGTAGAAAGTTACTGATTTTTTTTAAAAATTAGTGGATGTGTGAAAAGTTCTTGAATCCATAGAAAAATGCTTTAAAGGTGGAACATCAGCATTTTGATTGGGCAGTATTAATCTATGAATTTGTCTTATTTTTGAAATAGACTAAAATGTCTTGTCTATTAATGCACCTCGTCTGTCCTTTTATTATGACTTATAATTGTTGTTATAATTATTGTGGATTCGTTAACTTGAGTGGTCAATATGTAATGTATGAAGATAGCAGATGTACGGGTATTGAGCTGATGCTGATAGTTTTGTTGCAAGTTTTCATTCAGTTCTAGTGTGTTGACTTTCTTACATAAAAATCATGACTGCAAGAAATTAGTATAAAAAACCTTTAGTTGAAAATTGTTATATTGAAAACTTTTTGATCACCTATTCAGATGATGTTGTGACTGATGCACAGTGCAATGCAGTAGTTGATAGTTTGACGGAATGTTACTCTCACTATAATCATATTCTCATTACATTACACTGGCACATGCTTATACAGTCACACCCACCCACAAACATAAAGCCTCCCCCACCCACACCATTCAGCTGTATAGGAATATTTTAAACCAATTCATTTTGGAGTACACATTTTTCGAATTTTACTGATAGCTGTCATATTCGCGGCTATTTAATTTCTCGGATTCATACCTCTCGCAAACTCTGCGAATTTAAATCGGGCAAAATCATTTTTGGTTTACAATAACATACACGCAAATATCCTGCCTCAAAAAACCATCTACAAGGTAGTCCCCTCGTACAAACGTCCAGTCTCCTTCGTATAGACTTTATCTAAATTGCAAATACTTATGTCTGTCCTTGTTTAATTTGATGAGTTTCTATTTTCTGTCTTGATATTTTATATATTAAGTACATTGATGAGTTATCTAAATACATACCTTGTCTTAATATCAAAATGGTTATCTCAAAGTTGGCTGTTTAAAGCAGGTGTTTTTTTAACACAGGTATGTTTACTTGGCATAATAGTACACAGGAATAAGTAACATGTTGACAGCTTTTAATACAAAGTTTGATAGATTATACTGTATATGTATATGCATGTAATAATATAGGTGTTACCTACACAGGTAACAAGATTCCTTGCTCTAACTCCTGGACACATCTCTTTCATGCTTGCAATCAAATCAGACATATCTTGTTTGTAACATTTGACCTCGACACATTTTGTTTCCCCTATAACTTATATCACATACTCTGATACATCATATCACGTCATAAACCAGTAGAATTTATCGCACAAACTTTCTGAAATCTGATACGAACTTGAGCCTTTTGGCAATTATTTATTGTTCATGAACATTTTATTGATATTTAACAATTGATTTGTACAGTAAAGTAGGGATCATTATTGTATTATTGTAAATATTACATCAATCGTGTGTTCATTAGACCAATGAATTATCACAAATATGCCATGTTTATGACATCATCTATGATGTCATCCATGATGTAACAATTTTGAACAGCTAACATGTTTGCTAAGGCCACTTATTTATTTTTAGACTTACAGGATTTTAGTGTGAAAATTTTCTTTGCTATCTTGAGGAGGAAATGGAAAATTAAGATGGGTCACTTACTGGTTATTGTGTGAGTGACCTTAAGCCCCAAAAGGGAAACATGTTATTTTTCAATGACCTCTTCTTGAGAGATTTTTTTAAAAAATATTCCTGTAACGGAAAAAATAAAAACTGTGGCCTAAGTTTGTAAAGTTGTATAGTGAAAGACCATGTTTTTACCATGTATCATTGTTAGGGGATGGGATACTTTATACACTAGCATGATCTGCAAATTACTTCTACAATTTTATTATTATAAATAACATTAAACTATTCTTATCCATTCCACAGGTGTCCGTATTGTTAAATACAATTTGAGTATTAATTAGTATTTGGAGGTTATATACTCAATACTTGTTACTGAAATTGTGCATAACGGCAATACAGCCACCTGTGGTTTATTCATATTTTGGTAGACTTATTCTGCCATTTGCTTTATAGACTCATCACCACATAAATAACACTAGTAGGTAGTTGATACCAAAAAAATTGGGAGTAATTTTGCTTTTTTTCTGTGGAATATCGTTTACAGGTATTGCATGTTATTCTGTCAAAATTTTGTAATATGCTTTAAAAACATTCTGTGTATGTAAATATCTGGATGACATAAATACATTGTTACTACCATTCATGATTCTTTGTCATTTACTCTCTACATAAATACTTCACTGACTTTGCTGCAAAAGTTGCTGCAAAAGTTGCTGCAAAAGTTGCTGGATTTACATGACTTTGTACTGATATATTTAAATCATGCCTGGGTTGCTGACCAAATTTGAAGCACATTGTTAAACTACATTGAGGTGTTAAACAGAACCAGTAAATGTTGCATGAAATTTCTTCTATAATACAGTTTGATGGTATGTATGACAATTCAATGAGCACTTACAGGAAGCTTTGATACACAGTCAATCATCACTACTGAAAAATCATTATTTTTCGAGGGAGTTGAATTTCGTTGATTTCGTTGTTGAACTCAACCATGAAATCTAATCATGAATAATGAAATTCAGATATTGGTTTACCCTTTCATGTTCTTGTAATCCACGAATTTACCACGAAAAATGCATTTTTATCAAAATTCATGCAATTTAATACCCACGAAAATATGTGATTTTACAGTATATTCAGTACCTAGCAGAGTAACATCTTGAGGAAAGATCCCAGTTTGTGTTAGACTGATACAGTCGTGTCTGGTCATTAGTTTCCAGGTGCGCTACACTACTTCCCTTTGGCACAAAAAGAATGTATCTTACTATATACTACAACCTTGTTGCACCAAAGGGACGCCCAGCTCTTTCTGAATAAATAACATGCCTAGTGTACAGCACCGATACATGTGAGACTACCTCTGGATTACCAACTGGTTCATCTCTAGTTGGATGGGAAATACTGAAAAGCATTAAAGAAATGACCATGTGCCTGTGCCACAAATCGAACCAGGGACATCTCAATTTAAGAGCGTTATCCACTCAACTACCAACCCACATGTCACTGTGTAAAGCTTATTATTGGTTTTTATGCCCCCCTATCGATAGATGGGGAGGCATATAGTGATTCACCTGTCCGTCCGTTCGTCCGTCCTGGTTAACCCAAATTGACCGTTTCTTCTAGCATTAATATGGCTTGCTACAAAGCTTTCATACTTGCATGGATGTTGTGTATGAACACTCTCCACATGCCAGTATCACCTAACCCCATTTTGACCTTCACCTTGACCTAATTTTGGACTTAGACTTATGGACAAGGCTTCCACAGGGGGCATAAGCGTTTATTGAACGCAGTCTTGTTTTTGGCACTATTTGGAAGAGTATGTCATTTTGGTTATAAAATATTGGTCATATCTTAAGTACTTATATTTCATTGATACATTTCTTAATCTTATCACTCATCATTGAAATAAATCATGTTTTATAAACACATTAATGAACTTGAGCTCGGGTATCAATTTAAAGCTATACAACTTTTGAACTACAGGAGATTGTTCGGAGTTCCCTCCCTTGCTATTCTATATTGTATAATATAGGTATAGTGTGGAGATATTAACATGGTCCAGATCTCCTGAAATGTTTCAATATGAGAAAAACTATCATATTTGAGACGCTTCAGTAGATTAGGGCCCAATCCCCTTAAACTCTATAAGCATAACTGAACAGTTGACAATTGATTTTCTTGTTTATACTTGACTTTGGGTTTTAATTAGCTTTCATAAGCAGCAAGCATTATGAATACGCATCTAGTGTACTGCAAACACTTATCATTATAACTGATAATAGTGCACAATTTGCTTGTGGACCTTGATAAAGTTACATAAGAACCTTGTATTATATTCATGCTTAAAGGTTAGGACCACGTTAATTGTACGGGATTCAAATTCACTGCATTCTCATGTTCTCGGTTCCCTGTGTACCAGTAGAACCATGGTCCTCTCTGTACCATACCCAAACATTGGAGATTTTTTTAAGTTCCCTCCCTTTGTCGATGCATTCTATAAATTTATACAAGAAAAGTATAAACAAAGGGGGACAACAAGAAAATACAAGAAAATATTTCACGCGAAGCAACAAAGGGCGTTGCAAGTTATTTGATTGTGTAAAAGTGAATATTTCTGAAATAAAAAAATAAATAAACAAAGGTCAGGACAACCTCCTGTGTAATAGTGTATTATGAGTTCTTCCCCTTTGTCGATGTTAGAAACAACTGCAAGCAATACAGAAGTCCCCACCGGTTTGAAGCCATTTTCAATGTTAATGTTTCTGTTGCCAAAGCAACCACAATTTTTGTTAGAATCAAAATATTTTTAGACGTGCATAATCCCCTTATTGCCCCCTATCCACATATCAAGTTTCATAAACCTAGCTTGAAAACTGTTTGAGTTATGTCAGGATCCAGAATGTTTGACGGGCACGGGGGGGGGGGGGGGGGGGCTAATAAAGTATAACAAAGGGAGACAACCTCCAGTGTAATCATTTTGTTATGTGTTATTTCCCTTTGTTGAAGAAAATATCGACATAGGGAGAAAACTTCATTTCTGTATTTCATGTATTATAAGCTCCCTGACGATAATACTAGCCTTGTACAAAAATAGATAGAGGATATTTGTTTGTTTTGATTGAATATGGTTTATATCTCATCGTGTAGTGATAAAATTCAATATTTTCAAGAGCGCGTAGCGCGAGTGAAAATATTAAAATTTTATCACTACAAGATGAGATATTAACCATATTCAATCAAAACAAACAAATATTCTATTTATTTAATGCTTTTATGGTGTCAAAACTGGTACTATTTATGCCAAATTACCACTGTGGTTAGGCTACGTATGAATATGTTATTCCATTCATTTTTCCACTTCAAAATCCGCCATCTTGGATTATGGTGAATAGGTGAAAACGACTTTTTTGAGAATTTTGCATTAAATCATACAACAACAGGTAGGAAATGGTCAAACTAAGAATAAAAACCCCCACATGACATTTTTCCGTTCAGTAATAAAAAAGTTACAGACATTTTAGTGTTGAGATTTTGGTAAATTAAAGTAGTCCCTGTGAGGGGGCGGAGCTTATATCAGTCACATTGTAGGTGATAACCAGTGACTGATATAGGTTTTATTTCACTGATAGAACTCCATATCTCATCAGTTAGCATTAAATAAATAATTCTAGCACTATAAGGATGAGAGACGGCGTGTTTTAATCATCATGTGTGTGTTTATATGGTTTTAAAAGGTTCTGTATAGATCAGCAATATAGCATTTCTTCAAAGCTGGAGGTCATAGTGGCCAATTAGGCAGTGATCAAACCGAATGACCACGCACTAACAACTGCCTAAGTTGAACACAAAACAACTCTCAGAAATATAGCGGCATCGTCAATGTGTCTAATAATCAACCTTTGTTTGTAAGCCAGACTAGTATTGTTGTCGGTAAATTAAATCATTTTCAAATGTTTGCTTCTTAATTGCTTTGTTGATTTTTTGTTAGGTTATCAGCATGTTGACGATAGATTTGTATAAATATAACATAATAAAAACATTACACGGCAAACACTAGAATTTGTACTTTATTTAAATATTTTTAAGTCTCACTGGCTAACAGTTTTTCAGTCATACTGAGACTACCCAGTCCTATTATCATGACTCTATGCCAAACAGCATTTACCTGGAACTATCTGTGCTCGGAGTCAAGCAAGGGAGACATACCACTGCTATTTTTAACTACTGGTCAGGCCTAGACACTAACTATTTTGGTCACTGGTCCGACAGGGCAAAAGCGCCCAATTTGTAAATAGGACAGTTACTGGTCCTTCTGGATTTTCACTGGTCTCAAACCAGCGGACCAATGTTAGGGTCGAGCCCTGCTGGTATGTCACAGTCTGGAATCTGGAACCCGAGACCCTGCACTTGAAACAGATGATCAACCATGGATTGTACTTTACTACTGGTATATACAGGTGATCATCATTGCAGGGATGAGATGTACTTTGCTCCTTACCATTGGACATCATGATCAAATATTTGAGAAGAAAGTGCACATTCAGTCTGAAGCATTTATAATTGATGTTTATTGGACAGATCAGCTTAAACATACGCCAGTCAAATTCACTAAATACCTTCAAAAACACATATAGAGGCTCATAGGGAAGACTGGGCTTGCCCAACTTTGTAAATAAAGTCGTTATTATTTTTACATGTATCATTATTAAGCATGGTACAATGGCATCCTTGGAGTTTATAGTATCTCTGATTATTATATTATCCTTGATTTTTCTCCCCTGTTTACAATGAGATTGAAAGTGCATTTTCATTACTTCTCCACATTTACATAGTAAATAATAGATTGCCATTTAAAACATCCAGCATTAAGATTCTTAAATACATGATAATCTGTAATATATATATCCTCTGCACCTTGAAAATGTGTACTTTGTCATAGATGGTGCAGATCTATAAATCATTTAGTAATTTTAAAGTTATGATTGTTTTTGCCGACTGATACTATAAAATTATTAATAATCATGGCGATTAATTTTCATTAATTTTACAAATTAACAAGATTGCAAAATTAAATCCCCTCAAATGACCTAAAAATATATTTTTTCTCCAATATCTTTAATCCATGAATTTAGGAAAGCACCAAATGACCATTTTAACAAAATCTGCAAAATTTAATGCCTGTGCAATTAATGATTTTACAGTCATTCAGCGCATGTACTGGTGCATACATACTGATTAAAGTTTTAGTAACTTATCTAAATGGTCTCATCAATTATTCAAATTATTTCTCTATGATAGTCTGGCATACAATATACCCTTGGTAATTCAACGATAATGTCTGTCTGTCTGATCCATATAACTAGCGGGGTTCAATCTAATCTTAATTGAAATATTTTCTCAACATATTGGCTGAATGATAATTAAAATATGTAACAGACTAGGGTTATTGAATATAATTCTAGCTTACTGACTTTCCGAATGTCACCACACTGTTCCGTTGTCTGACAGTGTGATTTGGTGAACGCCACCTCTCCATTCAATCATGGAAAGCATTATTGTATCCCCGAAAACAAAGTTTGAAGGGGATATACTGGAGTCACCATGTCGGTCGGTCGGTCTGTTAGCAAAATTCGTGTCCGCTCTGTAACTTCGTCGTTTCTTACTGAATTTTAAAATCGGGTTGGTACGAATGTTCACCACATCAAGACGGTGTGTCATGCGCAAGACCTAGGTCCCTAGGTCAAAGGTCAAGGTCACACTTAGAGGTCAAAGGTTATATAGGCATCCAAGTTGTGTCCGCTCTGTAACTTTGTTGTTTTTTACTGGATTTTAAAATTGTTTGGTAAGAATGTTCACCACATAAAGACGGTGTGTCATGCGCAAGACCCAGGTCCCTACATCAAAGGTCAAGGTCATACTTAGAGGTAAAATATTTAAAGGCATGTGAATAGTGTCCGCTCTGTAACTATGTCATTTCATATTGGATATTTATATTACTTGGTACAAATGTTAACCACATCAAGACGGTGTGTCATGCGCAAGACCCAGATCCCTTGATCAAAGGTCAAGGTCACACTTGGAGGTCAAAGGTTAAAGGCACAAAATTGTGTCCGCGCTGTAACATTGTCATTTCTTATTGGATATTTATAATATTTGTTACAAATGTTCACCACATATAGAGGGTGTGTCATGCACAGTACCCAGGTCCCTAGCTCAAAGTTCAAGGTCACACTTGGATGTCAAAGGTTAAAAGGCACAAAATCGTGTCCATTCTGTAACTTTGTCATTTTTTATTTGATATTTATAATACTTGATACAAATGTTCACCACATCAAGGGGGTGTGTCATGCCCAAGACCCAGGTCCGTAGCTCAAAGGTCAAGGTCACACTTTGAGGTCAAATGTTAAAAGGCACAAATAGGCATGTGATTCGTGTCCACTCTGTAACTTTGCCATTTCTTATTGGATATTTATGATACTTAGTACAAATGTTAACCACATCAGGATGATGTGTCATGTGCAAGACCAAGGTCACACTTGACTTAGAGAACAAAGGTTATATAGTCATTTAAGTCGTGTCCGCTCTGTAACTTTGTCATTTCCTACTTGATTTTAAAAGTGCTTGGTACAAATGTTTACCACATCAATCAAGTTTTTGTATAATTTTTTTCGAATTTTTTTTTTCGAAAAAAAAATTAAATTGTTTTTTTTGCGAATTTTTTTTGCGATTATTTTTTTTATTTTTTTTTTCAATTTTTGTTCATTTTTTTCAATTATTGATTTTTGTTTATTTTCGATTTTTTTCTTTTTTTTGGCGGAAGACCTAGGTCCCTAGCTCAAAGGTCAAGGTCACTTAGTTATGCATGTCGTGTTTCCAACTGGATTTTAAAAGATAAAAGTAACTATAAATTTAAATAATATTCCTGTGTCAAGCGGTGCTGCGGGGATATGATTCATCACTCCAGTGATAGTTCTAGTTTGATGAATACCATCACTCCATTCCATTGGAGGAAACATGATTTGGTGAATGCAACCACTCCATTCCATTGTGGAAAACATGATTTGGTGAATGCCACCACTCCATTCTATTGCTGGAAAACACGATTTGATGAATAACACTACTCCATTATATTACTGGAAAACATGACTTGGTGAATACCACCACCCATCGTGGTAAGCATGATTTGGTGAATGCCACCACTACATTCCATCGTGAAAAACATCACTTAGTGAATACAAATTGGAATGCAACTTAGCCCATACAAATGTATCCTTTATAGATTTTAATGAAACACTACTTTGACCCCCTTGTAGTATTCGATTTTATTATAATTACTAGGTACACTGTGCATACACTTCACAAGAGATCTTAATGTACTTGGTATTTTTTCCGACAATGCATTTTTAGAGTCTTAGAAACTTATAAAGGTCACAAGGGACAATCTGACAAATAAGGAGGGTCAGGAAGCTCATAACCTTTATTTACGCTTCTCAGAAAGTTGCGTTTAATGACCGCTTCATGTGGAGGCACAATGCTATGCAACAGCATGCCATCCTTCAAACATGTGGCAGTTCTTCTTCTGACGGAATTTATCTTCGTTGGTATTTAACCATTGTTCATCATACTGAATGGTAGAAACTTGGTTTATAAAGAAAATGGTGTTTTTCTACTGTCGAATTTGGTTACAGAAAAGTGACATTTTCCCAATCATTTAAGCATTAGTACACTCAAGAAGACAGTGTCAATCGAACTATTTTTACCGTTTTACTGAACGGATTTTAAAATGTGAGGCATCAATTTAAAGCAAATACAATTATTTTTGATATACAGTTCACTATTTTTAAGAATTCATTGGTACTAGGAAGATATAACATCACCTTGTATCACCACTTCATTCAATCAATTGAAAGCATGATTTCAATGGATTTGGTGAATACCACTTCAACGCGTCATCACTATAGGGTACTTACTGTTTTATTACATCACGGAAAACTTAAACTTACGTTTAAATTTAAATTCTTTATAGATCTTTAACAACTACAAATGATGGTGAACGGTTGTTCAATATTATTTATTATTTAATGCTAACTGATGAGATATGGAGTTCTATCAGTGAAATAAAACCTATATCAGTCACTGGTTATCACCTACAATGTGACTGATATAAGCTCCGCCCCCTCACAGGGACTACTTTAATTTACCAAAATCTCAACACTAAAATGTCTGTAACTTTTTTATTACTGAACGGAAACATGTCATGTGGGGGGTTTTATTCTTAGTTAGACCATTTCCTACAAGTTGGTGTATGATTTAATGCAAATTTCTCAAAAAAGTCGTTTTCACCTATTCACAAGAATCCAAGATGGCGGATTTTGAAGTGAAAAATATGAATGGAATAACATATTCATACGTAGCCTAACCACAGTGGTAATTTGGCATAAATAGTACCAGTTTTGACACCATAAAAGCATTAAATAAATAGAATATTTGTTTGTTTTGATTGAATATGGTTAATATCTCATCTTGTAGTGATAAAATTTTAATATTTTCACTCGCGCTACGCGCTCTTGAAAATATTGAATTTTATCACTACACAATGAGATATAAACCATATTCAATCAAAACAAACACATATCCTCTATTTATTCAGGCAAGGAACCCCTACTAAACATACGTGTCCCATATAAGTAGGTCTTTAAGATTAACAAACATTTTAAATTTGTACGTAAGTTTACGATGTCCGTAAGTGCTTTGATAAAACAGTACCTAGGTCCCTAGTTTGCTTTAAACGTAAACATGTATATATAAAATAGGGAAAACTTAAAAAATCCTCTGTTAAAAACAAGACATATACTGCTCTGATATTATCCATGGATCATCATCTGAAGTACATCAACAAGGACGGTTTTACATACAAATGTATACATGTATACTGAGGTAAACAATGGCTCCGAGGGTCAATTGTATGCTTTAGAGGTAAGACTTAGAACTATTCTCCGCTTAAAAAATGCATGTCGGTGGGGCCTACCATGATTGTTTAATTATGAGGACCTCGTGAGGTGTGGGTATTCAATTGCTTATCTTTATTCGTGTTTGGTTCAGTTCTTGTGAGGGTCGAGGCCGTAGTCAAGTGATTAGTGCGCTGGATTGTGGGTTGCAACCAGGTGGTCCGGGTTCGTTGTAGATTTCTTGTGAAAGTATAAGTTAGTACTTGTTGGAATTCAGTACAGGAAAACTGGATACTTGTAACTGAAAAAATGTTGAGAAACCGTGTTAATCTGAATAAACATACAAACGGTAAACATGTGAGAGTCCATGATTGACAGGCTACATAACGGAGGTTTCCTACCATTCGCAAAAGTCATAAAGGAGATCAGCACTTGGCAATGTTTCCCCCAGAGGAGGGGGTGGGGGGGATATATAGAGGAATTAGACATTTTTGGAAATTAGTTGTCAAATTTCCCTCCCATGTGCATATAGTCCTGTCTAACTCATTGGGGGTGTCCCCGGTCCCTAAAAGATGGGCCAAGTTTATTTCCCGCTACATGTGACGACAGGGTTTATCAAATTCCCGTACATCGGGAAAGTCTTTATGTCTAATTCCCCTTGCACCCCCTCTGGGGGAAACATTGATAAGTGCATTGCATCCTGCTGTAGTTGTATGAATCAATCACGGGAGCTTGATAGCATTCGCAACTTCGCACTTCCTTCGAACTTTCACTTTCAAAGAAACTTAAAAAGCCTCAAACTGCTTACGCATGACTTACAATAGGGTTTTAAATTAGTTTGAACATTTCTTAAACAACGTTTCTGGCAATGAATCACCTCGCTGTATGAACGGCTACTTGTTATTGTTTTGAAAATTGATTTTTACCGGATTGATTGACTTGACAGTTTAAAATGTTTTATTTTAATGACTACAGTGGACAGCTGTGTCCCGTCTTGTCATTGTTATTATACACAGCACGACAGGTGTCACGTCACGTGCGTGAACAGTTGAACATTGTAATACAACATGTAACGATTAGAAAATTTATTTGAAATGAAAACTATCAATCACGTGATGTATTGATCACACATGAACTTTAATGTTTTACAAACATCGTTACATGTCCCTATTCAAGTTTCATTTAATTCAGATACGATGAATATGACATTTTTCATAATATTACCGTAGATATTTGGTTTCAACTCGCCGTAAGTTAATGATTTGCCCTAGTCACTGATCGACCCGGGTACTGAAGAGAGTAGAAGGTTGGACAGCGGCCATGTTTAGTCGCAACGGATATGACGTCACACGAACTTGCATCCGTGTTTGCAGTGACAACTGTAGAAAAATTGGGTACCACCTTTCGTAACTATTTACTTACACGATTTGCTCGCGGAAATTTATATATTCAACTCAAGAACCTTGTAATATATTCATGCATAAAGCCTATGATAAAGGTCAGGATCGTGTCAAATTATCCGTGCTATATGAACACGAAATCCGTCCTCTTCATAAAAAATCGTTTAATCTACGATTTACTCGAAAACAAATTTAAACGCTCTTTGATACAAAAGTCCATCCACATAATACATACAAGACTATAATTACGAAAAACATACTTTTCAATAATTTAACATAGTTCTAGACGTATATATACGACAGATTCCAAACTAGATATGCCATCTACAATAATGTACATAAAAATATATGTGCTTGAACAAAGACACACTTGATAGACCTTAAGTAAATACAGCCAACACACACTTAACAGGCACAGTCAACCCAGCGGACACATAATAAAAGAGTGGCACTGGGAAGAAAGGCGGGTGCCAGATTCCAATTTATTGGGTGACCCGCATTTGGGGGGAGGACCTACTTCCCCTTAAACAGTTGACATATATTGCTTTCTAAAACGGAATTTTGAGAATTAAAACTTGTTTTTGAAATCATGAATGTAATATCATATAATTACATAATTATTCATAACCAACCTTTAGAAAATTACAATATTGCAAACGCACAAATGAGACGCCATCGTTTGCTACGTTCAACGTTGGAAAAAATTTGGGCCGCATTACGTCGAGTGATGTTACCATAGGAAACGGCGTTCGTTCTGACTTTCGTTAATATTGATGATCAGCGGTGAATCAATTTGAAATTTTATCTTCATGTTTAGAAATTTTGAACGACTTACGATGACAAATAAAGAAATTAGGGCTTTTTCCTTGTATTTGTTGATCACCCCCCGTATATAAGCTGATAATTGCTGATATAGGAATAACAGTACAATTAAGAGGGAAGGCGGGTCTAGTTTTCCATATATGGAAACAGCCAAATTGTCCTAATAAATGGATTTACTTCATGAACCACTTACTAGATATTCTGCCCATTGCAAAAATAAATGGATTAGAGGTCCAAACATTTGAAAATCCCTGGCTTTTGATTGGACAAAGAAGTAGGGTAAACTATAAATGTGGATATAGTAAAAGATCTTTTGTGCATCTCAAACATTTCTCATGGGATTGAAACCAAACTTTCACTTAACATAATTATGTTATAAAAATATTGTTTGTATTCAATAATCTTTGGTACAATTATTTTCCCTTCGGCGGGGGATATGTCTGTCCGTGACTGCTTCTTGTTACTATTGAAGTTTATAAATACAAAAAAATATTTAAAGCACCATGCTCTATGCTCTTGGTAATTATTTGTACATTGTATTTGAAAATGCATAAATATTGAAACATGTTTTTAATTTTTAGCGTTTGCCATAAGATTATTGTGATGTAGCTGTAAATATGTTTAGTTTTAAAGATATTATTGATGATGTGTCACGGAATTTCCCCCTATTATTTTCTAGTACTTCTTTTGTGAAACAAAAAAAAGAATGATCAAAATATCAGTTCAGTGTTTACAGCGTATAATGATAATTTACCAATACCTCAGCTTCTTTACGTTTTACTCAATTTTTTTTCTACCTTTCAGAAAATATTGTCAGAAGGAGAGAATTCAAGCCATATATACATAATAAATAAATATAGGACTGCACCTTCCGATATAAGAAACGTTAAATTGACGGACATTCAAACATGTCTGTAAAGACCATTCCTTGGAAAAAAGTATTCGAAGAAAGTTAAATGTAATGATGCTCTAAAGTTGGTATATTGTTACCTTTGATGAGATGTTTTGTGGTTGTGTTCTTTATTTATAAGTGGTGTTGGACACAGGTTAGGGTGTGCATGCGCAACCTAAAGAAGTGATTTCCATCAGAGTGCAGACAATTATTAACTTTTATTGTTTCTAAGTAAAAAGTGAACGGTTATTAGTAAGATTTGACCTGGTATTTATATCTAAACTATATATTGCACATATACATGTCTGGCTAACGGCCCTATTTGCTGGTTACCGCCCTCGACCACCTTTTCCTTCGTACCCCACCCACCCATTTGAAGAGTTCCAAGATGGCATCCCCATGAAGAAACACCGGAGCCCACTATTACTGGGATTTCTATTGTTCTCATGACATTAGCATACGTTTGTAACTTGAATGAACCGACAGTGTCCAGCCCAACATCAGGAACAGTCATTTCATTCTTCACCCAAGACGTATCCAACTTCAGTTTTGCAGTACGCCGGAACCTATATAGCAAGCCAATACATACTACAGGCAAATGATTGCACATTACCGGCAAGTGATTGCATACTACAGGCAAGTGGCAAGTGATTGCATACTACAAGCAAGTGGCAAGTGATTGCATACTACAAGCAAGTTGCAAGTGATTGCATACTACAAGCAAGTGGCAAGTGATTGCATACTACAGGCAAGTGGCAAGTGATTGTATACTACAAGCAAGTGGCAAGTGATTGCATACTACAAGCAAGTGGCAAGTGATTGCATACTACAGGCAAGTGGCAAGTGATTGCATACTGCAAGCAAGTGGCAAGTGATTGCATACTACAAGCAAGTGGCAAGTGATTGCATACTACAGGCAAGTGATTGCATACTACAGGCAAGTGGCAAGTGATTGCATACTACAAGCAAGTGGCAAGTGATTGCATACTACAGGCAAGTGATTGCATACTACATGCAAGTGATTGCATACTACAGGCAAGTGGCATGTGATTGCATACTACAGGCAAGTGGCAAGTGATTGCATACTACAAGCAAGTGGCAAGTGATTGCATACTACAGGCAAGTGGCAAGTGATTGCATACTACAAGCAAGTGGCAAGTGATTGCATACTACAGGCAAGTGATTGCATACTACAGGCAAGTGGCAAGTGATTGCATACTACAGGCAAGTGATTGCATACTACAGGCAAGTGATTGCATACTACAAGCAAGTGGCAAGTGATTGTATACTACAGGCAAGTGATTGCATACTACAGGCAAGTGGCAAGTGATTGCATACTACAGGCAAGTAATTGCATACTACAGGCAAGTGATTGCACATTACCGGCAAGTGATTGCATACTACAGGCAAGTGAGGTGTCTCAAACTAAATAAATGAAACGTAGTTAAACTTCTGTATGGATTTATTTACTTGCATGTCGTTATAACTAAAAATATAAAGTTATAAATAAAAGGTGTCATAATAAAAACTGCGAGCGACAGGTTTAGATGCATTTGAAGGTGTACGGTATTTCAGTGCAGGCTTTTTTTGTTCTGACATTATACAATATGTAAGCTAATGACTCATTAAAAAAAGCACGTGAACATTTTATGCTAACAGTTATTTCTGTAACATTGTGTAAATGAAAGTTTTTTATTGGGTCATGTGAGTGTCGCGTTCATTTCTGCATTGTGAAATAATGAACATTATATACAGTATAACCTCCGTAGAGCGACATCCGGCGGAGACAAAAATAACTGCCGCTCTGTGGAAGTGTCGCTATGTAGAGGTCAGTTGTTTTAAACTGTCGTTCAAAGTCTGTTGACTGTGCATAATCGAGATTTTCTTAAATTGCTGCCGTTAACATTAAAACTTGCACGACTGTACCAGTTGGAATGTGGTAATGCTGAATGCACAACATCATCATGAACACGCGTTTGTTGATGCCCCAATTATTTATAGAATGTAGTACATCTGGGGTTCAGTCCCTTTAACAGTGAGGTCTTTTCTGGTACTTATTGTTTTCTATTTAAGGCCTCCCGACATTAAATTAGTGGGGTCATTCTGACCACTGCATACTGCATACATAATGATATAGTGCACTATTAAGACGAACCTTGTGTTCAGATATACTAGTAAATAGATCATTTTATTATTATTTCATGAAACATTAAAACTAATTAGTAAATACTTGTATTTACTTATTTGTCCAGACGACATCTTGTCAATCGCGAGGTATGATTACCGTTAATGACGTCAGCTATTATGCGCTTGTCAAAAAGGCGCGAAAGTGCAAGTTGTCGTTTGGCGCAACAAGTTGGACGTCTGAGAAAAGTGAGGAAATGACAGTGTAGACAATCTATTATATAACCGTAATTACTTTTAATAGTTTTTACACGATGTTATTATTACAACAAATTAATATCCGCGTTCGTGAGATTTCTCTAAACTCTGACATTTACCGATACGTTTTTCATAAGAAATGCTGACGCGGTGCGGATAACGTGCATGACTAGGACGCACCTTTACCAAGCAGACACAGCCGCATCAAGGTGAGAATTTAGTATTTATAAAGATGTAATTAAATAAGTTAATTAATTCATCATAAATATACCTGTTTAAAATTGTTTCGTTTGTTTAACTTTCGACAGAATCAGTTCTGTAGCCTACAATAATTTATAAAATCGGCGCAATTTTTGTGGGAAGCGTCTTTAAACACGTGAACAGAGGGATTAATAATTTATTTATATTTTAATTTGGCGATACATTCTCAGATATTAAGATAATTATTCAAATTATATCTATTTAATTAAATCTTTATTCTACGTAATTGGATTCATTTTGAAAGGTAAGTTTATTGTTATTTCTTGATATTTTTAATTATATTCTATTATTAATTTGCTTCAGTATAGATATATGCCTATTATTGCCACAGTTATCATCATTATTATAACACCATATTTGCTGAAACAAAGGAGAATGTGTAGTTCCGCGATTGCTTATCGCAATTAATTTCCTTAACAAAGAACAATGACTGGTTAATATCAAACAGATTGAAAGAAATCGCCGCGGATCGTTGATTTCATGTTATCGTGCAAAATTAACAACATGAGGAGTGTTCAAAAAGTATCCGGAAAGGTTTCATAACTTTATGATATTTATTGATATTAGTAGAATAGAATTGTCAAAATAAATACTTTTATATATTTTGTACAAATTATGCTGCCTTAATAATGAAATTATGAAATATAGCTTAAAACATGTTGGATTTCTTCTGGGCGTGTGGATGAAATAATGTTAAGTAGCAAATAATGTACAATCATGTATTAAAAGTAAAATAAATGTTAGATAATTTAGAGCGTTCATCTTTATAAATTAAGCAAAACACATTATATATTTACCAATTTAAATCACCATGCACTAAGATTTCTTATTTTATTCATTATCGTTTTGTTCAAGTTAAAACAAACACGTGTATGAGGTATAGTCCGGATAAAGCACAAGCGATCATTGGTTCCAAGTGACCATTTGACATAAGGTCATTCATAATAGCCATAACCTCTTAACTAATTTTATATTTCATGACAAAGCACGGAAAACATTCAAACCATTTGACAAGACTCACTTTTGCTTATCATTTCTTAGTCCGGTAGTCGCGACTGAACCTCGGGGTACCCCAGGATAGCTTTTTGATTCCTCGGATGACTAACGTGTTTAGGGGTTTGTAACTCGCCAGTAAAATTAATCTATATGTGGTCACATGGTACCGAAATATGCCTACTAAGTCTGTGACAAAATGATCGAGTAGATGTTTTATAGTTGTTGGACTTGATTCTTTATATCTTAACAGGTGTTTGACAAAAATCGCTTCATGTTTTTTCTTGCTTCATTAATTAGTGGCACGTAATTAGTAATTGGGGAAAGTATGTTTAAAATACAACATTGATACGATTGTGAATAAACTCATTAATGAGATTGCTTGTGGATTGGCTACAACTATCAGCAATAGCTTTTTCTATTTTAAGGTTTTAGACATGAAACAAACAGTTCGATATTCGCTTGTAGGGTTTATTCTGACTTGTTACGTCAGTTTTATCGTCTGTGATGAACAAGCAGACGGCTTCATAAATCTAGACATAGACGACGATACTGGACAAATATCGCCATTCCTTATGCCGTCATTTCCGCATGATCCCGAACCCGTTGAGGTCGTATTAACATCTTCACTTGACGACGCAAAGTATGATCATTTCCAGACATTGACGGGGAGAAAATCTTCACATCTCTCAGGTATATAGAGTCTCGTTGTGAGGCCTTCATTTATTGTCCTTACCACCACAGGTAACTGTATCACTAATAAAGAGTAAATACAATTTTTTTTTATAAAATTTATAATATCTTAGATAAAATAAATTTTGTAAAATAATTTTTTTATCAATGATACAGTTACCTGTGCTTACCACAAGTACAAGACACAAAGGTTGGGTTTGACGTTAACTATGGCCTGTTAGGTTATCTGCGCATGTATCGTTTCTCATGACGCCAAAACCCAATTTTGCATTTATGTAGTTTCAAGTTGGCGCAGATAATTTGTCAATTAGAAAAACTGTTGCAGCTGTTTTGGAAAATATAATATTTCAGCAATTTTGATGTGCTTATTTGTCTATGCTACGTTTGACGAAGTTATAGCCTTAACATTACAGCATGTGGTGACGTCATAAAGTTATCAGTACATGGTTTCTCTATGCTCATATCATGGTAACCTTCATGGCATATTTTTGTTCTATTTTAGCTATATGTGGGCGGAAGATGTCGGAAGGGGGTTGGGGTTATTACCCGTTCCCCGGATCGTGTAATCAATACATACATTGTGATAAGACCGGAAATGGTTATCTGGAGACATGCGCAGTGGGAACATTCTTCAATGGTCAGAAATGTATGCGGGCAGAGGACGTTTATTGTGCTTTCGGTAAAGTATTTAACAATTATCCACATAACTCGGATAAATTTAAACATGCAGCTTTCAAAAACATTCTCGTACACTCAAGTTATTTGATTAAAATAATTTCACTTTGATATAATATATTACACTGCGTACTTGTAAATCTAATCAATGCATGGCTTATTGTAATACTATATAATTCAACTTGTATGACTAATTATAAGCAAAATCATCTGTGATACCCGATCACTTTATGCCTTATTGAAAGACTATAATTAAACGTGTATGCCTTATTGCAATAACCGGAAGTTGACTCGTTTATATGACTGTGAAATTATGTACAGGAAGTGATTCGAACTACAAAAAATAACAAACATTTTATAACATGTTATATAACAAAAACAAAACTGACACCAACCGTTTTGTATTGTATTTACGAGGGACGTTCTAAAAGTTTGGTATTTACGAGGGTTGTTCTGAAAGTTTTGTATTTACGAGGGATGATCTGAAAGTTTTGTATTTACGAGGGATGTTCCGAAAGTTTTGTATTTACGAGGGATGTTCAGAAAGTTTTGTATTTACGAGGGATGTTTTGAAAGTTTTGTATTGACGAGGGATATTCTGAAAGTTTTGGTTCCGTAATATTTTAATTTCTTGATATTTTCTGCAATCATGTAGCTACGTGTTTCACCTATTCATTAGATATCTACATACCAATATTGTTTCATTAAGATGATTAATTCTAATGCTGATTGTTTTAATTTACATGTTGTTATATGATATGCTGGCTCTTATGATGTCCCTATATCTAATCTAATAGCTTTATAGTGATTAATTATAAATTTAATTGATTAGCATTTTGATTTATACCTTTCTTTTATTGTAGATTCCATACATATCGGTTTCGCACATCCTTTCACTGAAACTCTTTCATGAAATTCCCCAATTATATATAAAATTATGATATTGTGGACGTCATATGGGCCAAATTGCCATTATGCTTTTTTCATTTTATGTACTAGTGTTCTTGTTCAACTGTTTATTGTTGAGGATCTCATGGAAGATTGCCATTTAATTTAATTGTCAAATGAGTTTCCTCGTAAAATAAAGTCTTTATTATTATTATTATACGGATTGTATGTTATGTGTCTGTCTCTTGCGTGGATTGCAATAGGCGTTGCCGCGGCTTCTTGTCTATTCAGTATGATTTTGAATTGTCTATGCATTACAGTCTTTATTGGACTTATTTTTTCAGATCCATGCCGTTCGCTACCGACAGGACATCATTATTCAGATGCTCAAACGTGTTACGGTTATTATAAATGTTATAACGGTCATTCTGTAGCCGGTATATGTCCGAGTGGTTTCGCCTTTAACTCTATCAAACAAGGGTGTCTACCTGATTCAACCTGTCATCAAGCCACGGGGATCATGGACCGTACGTAGAGTTTTTTTCATCACCTTTTTAAACTGTAATGTAACTATTTTATACTAGTAGACGATAGTAAATTGATCTGACCAGGTGTCATGGGACCGATTCAAAGTTCGTCTTGCCCTTCTGTATGTAATTTTCAACATCTCTACACGTAGTGAACATTGCCGTAGCCAGTGACACAAAATTGCATGTCCTGCTCCAACTGGGAATCAAACTCGTACCTGACGAGAGATAATTTCATTAATTTGACACTCTGCCAATGCGATAGCCGGGTGATATGCATACTCCTAAATCATACCAGCAATCTAGATAATTCCAATAGGGTCGAAATTTCCCGATCGACTATTGCGGGAGATTGCTTTATCTACTAGCCGATCGAGAAGTTTGCTAAACATGCCGTTAGACAAAAAACGGTCTTGGTTATTCTATCTACATAATATTATTCTTTGACTCGATTCTTAGACAAGCAGACATTGCAGGATGCACATACGTCAGGCAAGGAACGTGTTGGTATATTTCAAAATGGCCTGATTATCGTATGTCTGCTTTGTTGAAACCGAACTAGGACTGGTATACATGTATACATATAGGTATCAATCCAGAGTTGTTATATACGTAACATTATTGTATATACACCTATTGCAGCTTGTTTTGCCGGTACGACGTTACCGTTTCCAGGACAACCACACTTGTTTTACTTATGGGACGGACATGAGAGTGTAACGGAGATGGAATGTCCACGTGGGTTGTGGTACAACCCACACGTGTGCACGTGTGACTGGGTTATACCTGGAGAATTGATGGGCACAAAAGATGGTAAGAGGGTGTTCTTGAATTATTAATGACGTCATCAAACACGGAAGAATAATCTTACGAGTCTATATTATAAAATAATGTAATTATAAATACATGTATTACTAAATTATGTTCCGCCATTTTCGTTATTAATATTTACCGAACTGGCGAAAAACGTCAACAAAAAGTCGTCAGTGATATCACTTCTGGTTCAAACGTTATGTTGATAGAATTTAATACAATTGTATTCTAGACAGCAAAATGACTTGAGGACGTTTGCTACAGTTTTAGGTAAAACTTCCCAATAATGGACGTTGTCCAAACTTTGTATATGAAATTATGAATACAGTATCATGTAAGAAACAGAATTATGAAAAAATGTCACTGGTCACCATGCTTTTTCATGAGTCATCTGCCCTTGGATTGACTTGAATTCAGATAACTCATAAAAATAAATGCAAGGTTACCTAGGCTATGAGTGTTTGTACTGTGCTCATTATCTATACATATTTTGTATAAATAAAGTTTACTATAATTGGAAATGTATGCCCCATCTCTCGGACAGCGATACCCTCAGGTTTGTTCATCAAGTGTTAATGACGAGCTGCGAATATTTCGCGAACTGTTTCTGCGATCGGTGTTGTTCGCGGAATGTTCGCAGAGTGTTAGGGAAGTGTCTTTAAGAGGTTAAGTTAAAAGTATCCATTGACAAGTTACTTGAGACATGTTAGTATGTTTGTGTTGTTGAAAAGAAATGTTCAGGATGTTGGTTATAGGAAAATTAAGGTATTGTGCGCATTTTTTAGCTCACCTAAGCACCGTTCACCGGTCGTCGTCCGTCGTCAACATTGGACTGTTAACACTCTTGAGGTCACTATTTTGTCTTAATATTCATGAAACTAGGTCACAATGTTTGTCTCTATAAAATCTAGGTCAAGTTCGTAACTGGGTCATCTGGGGTAAAAAACTAGGTCACTAGGCCAAAATCAAAGAAAATCCTTGTTAACACTCTAGAAGGCAAATTTTGTACATAATCTTAATGAACTTTGTTCACAATGTTTACCTCTATGGCATCTAGGCCAAGTTCGCAACTGGGTCACCTTGGGTAAAAACTAGGTCACCAGGTCACATTGAAGAAAAACCTTGTTAACACTCTAGAGGTCACATTGTTTACCTAATATTTATGAAACTAGGTCGCAATGTTTATACCTATGAACTATAGGTTAAGTTCTTAACTGGGTCATCTGGGATCAAAAACTATGTCACTAGGTCAAATCAAAGAAAAACCTTTTTTATACTCTGGAGGTCACATTTTTACCTCATCTTTATAAAACCTGGCCACAAAGTGTGTATTTGTAAAATCTACATTAAATATTAATAAGGTCATATCATAACAGATACTGATTCTACCTTAACTGCTAGTCATCCGGTGAGCGCTTTAGGGCCAATGGTCCTCTTGGTATGAATGTATATAATAATTATTACAGTTTGTATGCTATACTATAATAATTATGTTAAGGTTCTGTGCTATATATTACAGTTTGTAGTCCCATGTTCCATTTTGGATACAGCGGAAATTTTCTAGAGAAATATAACAAAGCACCACAATCTCCAAACACGGAGGTTTCTATTTATAAAAAGTCAGCACTCTTCAGTGAAGGAGGTAGGTAGTCTATAAATAGTAACACATTGATCACATGCACAATGCTTAAGTTAAGGTATCTTTACAATCTTCGTAGTAAAGGTCTAGCATCATCAAAACAATGGCCGCACGCACTAATAGATTAAAGATGGTCGATTTGAAGTAATTTATATGGTAAATTAAAAGCAATGTATTGTTGTTTTCCTTATTCTGAGGTTTTCTTATGATTGTGGTGGTCTTTACCAATGCTTAATGTTTACTTATAACACATAAGAACACACCGTTAAATGTATCTTGATCCTGTAGCAAATTCGTATTGGGAAGCATGTACCTCAACAACAATATTTCAAGTCATGTGATGGTACTAACATTACGTCATAAACCAATATTGACTATGTAATAATCATCTATAACTCACAGGTAACATATTGATCTGGATGATGAACGATATTGACATGAACAGTGAGTGGGCACTGTCGTTTGAATTCATGACACAAAAATACGACGGAGACGTAGCATTAGTTTCAAATGATTGGAAGAAGTTACCATTCACATACAAGATCACGCACGTTCCCGCCCAAAGTCTCGTGGTGGCCTACTTTAGAATGAAAGATGGATCTATTGCAGAACTTGTTGTGATGGGCGTGGTAAGACTGCATGGTGGTTGTTATTTTCTGTATTCGTTGTCATACTAACGTCAACATTTAATTACAAATATTTATATTCCATAAGGCAGGAACTTCGTAACTCCATGAACAAACTGTTTCCTCATAGCTCTAAGAAAGACATTTCCTTATATAATCTAAACAATAACTATCTTTATGGTGGTTAACTTTGCAATCTCGTACTGGCTTGTGGTCGTATTTGAAATACCACACGTATATACTTGGCGTTGTGGTAGCCTTCTTAAAAGTTTGGTACACAATGGTACAACAGACATTCTTGCAGACATTCTTGCAGGGCCAACATGACAAGTATGGGACAAAAGAATGACAAACTTGCCGGGCCAACATTCCAAATGCATTTTGTGTTCTTATATTGTTGAACTGGCGATTTGATAGTATCCGATATTGCAACCCTCTTTACTAATTGTTCTAAAGTATCTTTCGGAGTAAAAAAGCCTAAACATAACCAAAATAAAAGAACAAATTCATTCCCTTGGTTTAATCATTCTTGCGTTCAAGCGCGAAATAAATATCACAAAGCAAGAAGTGCATATACTAGGTCAAAAACATTACACCTTAAGGAAAACCTAAAACGACTAAGTAAACAATATAAATGTTCCTTAAGAATAGCACATAACACATATAATGAAACAACAGTAAACAAATTAAGGTTCCTAAAGAGCAATAGTCCAAAACAGTATTGGAATATTATAAATGACAAACCAAAATCAAATGAAATAGGTGCGTCCCTAGAAGATCTGTATCAATATTTCAAAACAGTAAACGAAACAGCTGATCTAAATGAAACAAATAACTTTGAAAATAACCCTGAAACAATAATAGACGAAACCGATGAGATAAATTTGCCAATAACCGAACAAGAAATAATAGACGCGGTTAAAACCTTGAAAAATAATAAAGCGCCTGGTGTAGACAACATAGTAAATGAACATATAAAGTCGACTATTAATCTGATGTTATAATATTATCCACGATACACAGGCTGGTTTTCGTAAGAATTTCTCTACGACAGATAACATTTTTATTCTAAATAGTCTAATAGACATTACTAAGTCAGATAAAAAGAAGTTTTACTGTTGTTTCGTAGATTTCAAACAGGCCTTTGATTCAATTTGGAGACCCGGGCTATGGACAAAACTTTTAAAAGAAAATATAACCGGAAAATGTTTTCATGTCATACAAAATATGTATGAGAATATAAAATCTAGAGTCGTAAATGCTGAAGGGTCATCCCAATTATTTGATTGTATGAGAGGTGTGCGTCAATGTGAAAAACTGTCACCTTTTTTATTCTCTATTTTTCTTAATGATTTAGACACACATTTGAGGGATAATTATGTAAATGGAATTGTTAAAGATTGTTTTATAGAAAATACCAGACTATTCTTAAAACTGTTAATTCTTCTGTATGCTGATGACACAGTTATATTTAGTGACGATGAGACAGATTTCCAAAATGCATTAGACTTATTCAAAAATTATTGTGATACTTGGCGACTCAACATAAACGTTACAAAAACTAAAGTGATGGTTATATCAAATCGAAGAATACAATTACATAATACATTTAAAATTGGCGAAGAAATATTGGAAGTTGTAGATGAATATAAATATCTTGGAATTGTATTTACAAAAAATGGATCATTCACAAAAACTAAACAATATATTGCAGGACAAGCAAACAAGGCCATGTTTTCGTTGATTAGAAAAATAAAAAGACTGTCGCTACCGTATGATATCCAAATTGAATTGTTCAATAAAACAATTAAACCGATTTTGTTGTATGCCAGTGAAGTTTGGGGATTTGGAAACTTAGATGTTTTAGAACGAATTCAAATTAAATTTTACAAATATATGTTTAAATTAAAAAAATCGACCCCAACATATATGCTATATGGTGAATTAGGTATATATCCGCTAAAAATAGAAATACAAAATAGAGTAATTTCTTATTGGACTCGGCTAATTGGTGACATTAGCACACCTGGTACTAATAAAATTTCCTCAAACATTTATCTCATGATACGAAAACTAACATCAATAGGTACGATAAAATGACAATGGATAAAAATATCAAAACTATTCTTTGTAATATTGGGCTATCAGGTATTTGGGATAGTCAATATATTATCAATTCTAAATGGTTAATACATTCATCAAAACAAAAACTTCAGGATATTTTTGTACAGCATTGGTTTTCCGAAATGGAAAGAACCTCCAATACAAATGTTTATAAACATGTAAAACAGCAATTCAAACAAAGTCCGTATATTACATTGTTATCACAATATCAATGTACAAAATTAATGGCATTTATTTCAAGAAACCACAATTTACCGATTGAAACTGGACGTTGGAGAAATATTCCAACATTAGATAGGAAATGTGAATTATGCAATGATCTGGGTGACGAATACCATTATCTGTTAATGTGTCCCCAATTCACTGTTTCACGTCAAAAATATATTGACAAACGTACATACACAAGACCGAACATGGTCAAATTCATTGCTTTAATCTCAAGCGAAAATCATATTACATTACGTCGACTAAGTATGTTTTGCGACATTATAATGAAATTCTTTAAACAAAAATGATAGATGTCTAACAGTCATACTGTCTTTCACTACTATTTAAAATAAAGCATGTTAAATTATTCGGTAAATTATCTGTTTACATGTATACTTTGTTGTACTGATTGTACTTGTAAAACTATTAACTTCATGAATGCATGGCACTTTTCTCTTACCGTATTATATGTGTGTGTGTGCGTGTGTGTGTGTGCGTGTGTGTGTGTGCATGCGCGCGTGCGTGCATGTAAGTGTATATATGTACATGTATATATTTTATCTAAACAAATGTTATGTGATGCATTCATTGTATGAAAATGACAATAAGCATTATATGTCGTAAACGTTTAGTCTGTCACAATTACACTAGGTGAGGCTAGTCTACTTTCGCTTTCGTTATTGAACCGATTAGCCACACATGGTCAGTGTAATAAAACGACAACATTTTAATTTCTACCATTTCAAAATGCTCTCGTGTAATAGAAAACTTAAATATTTTCAAACCTTAACATTAATTTTCTCTTTGATTATATGAATTATTTCATTTTTAGTAACTTCTTTTAAATATTCCAAAACGCCGTTTATGGTCGTATACCCAGTGTCACTGTGACAGCTAAATTGCTATTGCAAATGTGTTATGCATATGTATCCTGTATTTAACAGGACTCTGCAATAATGAAATAAACTGAAACTGAAACTGAACTATTTAAGAGACGCCAACAAATCAGGATAACGAATAAGCGTGCTGATCCGGAACATGGGGGAGTTGTCGTTAATAATGATTTGTTTGTGTCCTCCAAACAAACCACCCAGTCAGAATGAGATGGCATACATCAGCAACCATAATACGAGTATCTAGATAACCGATATGAAGACATTACACAGTCACGAGTTATGTTCATTGAATGTTGTTTGTTTATTTACACGTATTTAAAATATTTTATGCAGGTATTTTTATGTATGGCTTGTGTGTGGCATTGAAAAAAGCACATGGATGAAATAAATATTGACTTATTGCTTGTCCAACCGCATGTTTTAAACGTGTAAAATTGCTTATCATGTACTAATTTATCTTTATTGATATTTTGTATTATCTTCTATATCTTCTTAGAAAGCGAACATTCCTCACTATTTACGGGTATCTAAACTAGGACACGTTCTTAAGATGAGAGTTGATAATATGCCGACTGCTGTGATTAAAATAAGTAAGTCATTTTCATTTCTAACTTGTACATGTAAGAGTATATTGACATACTAACGTTTTAAACTACTTTAATTAAACTGGAAATAATCAAATATTGTGTCATGGCATATTGTGCGATTGAACGAAGAGGAAAATAGTGCGGTTGGTGTACGCACTGGCACTCGACCAGAGAAACAATTCTATAAATTGCCGTCGCCTATGATCTATATTTATTAAAAATTCTATAAATTGCCGTCGCCTATAATCTATGTTTATCATAACAATTCTATAAATTGCCGTCGCCTATGATCTATATTTATTTAAATATAGATTATAGTCGACGGCAATTTAAATATAGATTGTAGGCGACGGCAATTTAAATATAGATTATAGTCGACGGTAATTCAAATATAGATTATAGGCGACGGCAATTTAAATATAGATTATAGTCGACGGCAATTTAAATAATCTTTTTATTTAAATATAGATTATAGTCGACGGCAATTTAAATATAGATTATAGTCGACGGCAATTTATAGAATTGTTTCTCTGGTTGAGTGCCAGTGCGTGTACGTACCACAGGGACGTTAGAGCAAAGCTAAGTGCAAAACAGTTGTTGATGTTGTCTTTATTTTGGCCAGCTTTTGTGGTGACACAAATAAATAAGATCCTTGTTTGTAAACTATAAATAAGAAATATAGAAATCTCATTAAAATTGCGATATGTTCATTTACTGTGACATTGGCATTTGAGCAATGATATTTCTTATTTCAGGAGCTGGTGTAGCGTCATCACCGACACCCATGGTGATAGGGGCCGCACGTGGTTGTCAGGGTTTTCGTGGATTCTTCGATGAGGTATACATATCAGGCATAATTCATGAATTAGTTTTTCAGAATCATTAATCTTATTTCACTTTAATTTAAATTTAATTATTTAATTTAAATGTGTTTTCTGTGTTTTTGGTATGCGTGGATCTAGCGGGGGGAGACCGAGGGTCCGGACCCCACCTGGAAATTGGCAAAAATGTGGTTATTTTACATAGTTACCCTGGTTTGTCGTGGCTGAATGTCTGAACAGGACAACCCTCTATATGAAATAGTTTGTTGGAACCCCTCTGAGACAAAATGCTGGTTTGACCCTCTCTGAGAAAAAATGCTGGTTAGACCCTCTCTGAGAAAAAATGCTGGTTTGACCCTCTCTGAGAAAAAATGCTGGTTTGACCCTCTCTGAGGAAAAATGCTGGTTAGACCCTCTCTGAGAAAATAACTGGATCCGCACATGATTGGTATTATTGTCGTATGGTAAATTGAAGAAACCGTGCACTGGTACTCGTGAATCATACATATGTTTCAATATGATTTACGCAAACCATTATAATCTATTACTCTCATTGTAAATCTAGTTAATATCTATGAGCATTGTGAATGAATATAAAGACGTACATTGTATGTCAAAGTGTATGGATGGGTGTTACCACGTATGAAGTCGATCTTGATGGGATAAATAAAGACCTTATTTTCGCTACATACACGATTAATACTACCGGTGCATTGATTACATTATGTTTTTGTTTCAGTTGAAATTTTTCCGCTGTGTGCCTGAAGGATTCTTCGACGATTATTTTGGAGGGATGTAAGTTATGGACTGCGCTTGCGCAGCATTGTTTCAGCCATTCAGGGCTTCTTGGTCAACACTATACAATTACATTGGTTTGAATGATTGACCAAATGCATGTTTGAAAATGATATATGTGTGATATTTATAATACTTGAGTATATGTATATTGTATGTATGACGCCTTGTTATATATTATGATGCAAATAAAATTATTTAGATAATTTAAGCGTGTTTGCGTGTTTGTTTGACTACATATATGTCTCTATAGTTCCACTGTGCACAGGAAATTGCATTTATAATTTGAAAAAAAATGAAAAAAAAATTTTTTTTTTCACTACGCCTACTTTACTACTAAAATATATTTTAATAGTACAGTAGGCCTAGTGAAAAAAATTTTTTTTGTTCAAAATTTTTTTTGTTCAAAATGTTTTTTTTTCATTTTTTTTTTTCAAATTATAAATGCAAGTTCCTGTGCACTGTGTGACTGTTGTGTAAGCCTCCTCGCCAGCTAACTCAGTTGACAGGGTACTGTTTTATCAAAGAACCAAATTTGAATTATTTATAATTCTTTAACTGCTACAAAATGTGGTAAAGGGTAATGATATATGAATACTGTTTTAGTGAATGAACTCCTACAAACCTTGATATGTCCCCTATTTGTAGTTGTAAAAACATGATTAAGAATTTAAATTTGACCGTAAGCTTAAGATTTTCGTAAGTGCTTTGATAAAACAGTACCCAGGGCACTAGACTGCACCAAGCAATTACATACTCGGTGGGACACTTGCAGGTAACTGTATAATTGAAAAAGAATATAGTACAAATAGTTTTTTATAGGAATGTATATTAAATTTTATTATTTTTATTCTTAATCGATAGCAGTCATGCAGAAATTCCATGTAGGAATCCGGAGCTAAGCAGGTTGCGTATGCTCTTTCGTGTCATTGAGTTACCAGCTACGTGCATGACCTCCACACGTGCACAAATGGTCAGTTGCTTGAAATATACTTCGGGAATATAATACGCTGTGTCCCAGGCGAATTAAGAGCAGTCAAATACGATCGAAACGAAACAAAGTTTTGAACAGTCCTAGACAGTGACCAGGTGACATAACCAATTTTCCAGGAATAAATCATCATACAGTACTAACTTGCTCATCTGCAAGCAACTGACCAAGCGAAGGACATGACCGCAGTCATTGTCCACAGAACATAAAATGATTAACCATTACAGGACATTATTATAGGTACATGCATTTTTATTTTTAGAAAAATCACAGGGCCAAATTAAGCCATTTGTGTACCTTGTCCTTTTTTCCAGAAAATCTAAAAAAAGCCCGGTTAAATAACTGTTACAGTTGGATTATCCTTTGAGGCGTGGGAGGAATAGCGTTGTAACATTATACCTTTTATACGTCACACAAGGTATACAACACAGATAAAACACCATCCAATCAATATGAGGCTGACCAAACAGACTGATAATAATATACGCCGTTTCCAAGACTTAGTCTATAAAAGGTAAAAACTTAAATAGCTCGATTCACCCTCGAATCGGGAAACAATAACGTTAGATTACAACAGAATAAATCAGGCGTTATAATAACATGCCTTTGTAATTTCACGGACAATATAGTACGTGGAAATATAATACTTGGTAAACAACTCACTTAGAATTCATATTTACTGTCACAAATGGGGAGATATTGTCCTTGCGCTCTTTTCGTCGCTGTTTTGTATAAAAAGGATAATGAAAAATCGGACAGGGAAGACAGCACTTAACAAAAACAGCTGTGGTGAATCTACCATTCCTGCCATTGCTGCCATTACGGTAGTTCACCATTTCGGGAAAACCATTCCGGTCAATGACGTCATCAAGCTCCGGTAATCTGCGCACATTACACACGGGCATTGGACGGGCATGACGTTTGTGAACCCTGTGAACATATTACAGATAACTGCAGATTGCTAGCGTTGGTTAGGTGAGATAAGTTACGTTAGCAGATATATACCGCAGTATTATACCACAGTCAGTAATATTTATGTTTTTAAAGCAAGTTACAACTTCTTACAAGGCCAACCGTCACTAATGTCATGGGTGAATAGAACAGCATTGTCCACAAATCAAACCCATGTCTACCAACTACGCTACTTTGGGTGGGGTGGGGGCTAAAATACTGTAGCATTTTTCTTGTTCATTTTCGTGTGTGCCATTGTGTCTTGAACTTGTGGTCACCGGTAAATTTATCATTGATAAAGAAGTTCTTTTTACAGAAATTGATGTATACTTTGTATTATGTTTAATTTTACCCCCCCCCAAATAATGTGTTACTATTCTTTTACATTGATACAGTTACCTGTGCTTGTGGTCTGTGGTATTTCTTTTTGTGTCTTCCCTGTTTGTGCCGTTTGTTCTCTGGTATGTCTATTGAGTGCTCCCTTTACTGTCCGCAGTGTTATTACCTTTTTAGTTTGTTGGGCAAAACAATTGTACGTGTACACCATTTGGCTTGTTAAAGATTTTGAAATAACCAGAGCTGAATTTTGTGAAAAGATTTTATTGAATCTATCAAAACATGTAACAGTATACACAGTATTTACATAGAGAGATCAACATCATTACATCAACAAATATACATGCTGGCCGATTCTTTATGCATGTGTACATACATAATGCGACTATGTACAATGACTTTAAACATGAATGCCCATTTCTTACAAATAATCATATAAGACACAAAAAAACACTTTGGTACAGCATTTCCATATAAGAATGCAATATCTATAAACGCTTAAGTATTACATCTAAGCGTTAAAGATCAGGCATACATACACTTAACAAATCTTGTAAGTATGCAACTATGCATGTAAAGGGTGTTAAAAAGTTTGTTCTCAAAATTTTAATTCATACTAAATTTTATCTCGGCTATTTACGCTGTGTACCATTTTGATTTTTTTACAGTAATAGCTTCATCAGAAAGATTAGAACAATGTAAGAACCCTCAGGAATGTAACTGGACATTTTTTAAAAATTCTTCTGATGTCAGAAAAATAAACTATTGATTGAGAACGTACTGTTTTAACACCCTTAAAGGTGCTGCCTCACAGATCGGGCTAAATATTTTGTTTGACGTAATTTTCCCACCTAATCAATTAGTTTTGTAATAGAAAGCCACTGACTGAAAGATTTGGTGCACATAAGCAATTTAAACCACTCTTGATATCGCGCACTCAGTATTTTTCCTTTTAAGAATAGCGCAGAGTTTCCCTCCAATATGCTTTGTGAATTATGTAATTCACACTTGATCAAACTGTAACATTAACAAACTACAGTGTTATCATCAGTTAGTGAGGTAATAGGTTCGTTTTGCAATTCGTTTTCGTCGAATGCGAACAAAGCAATACACACATATGTGAGGCAGCACCTTTAAAAGTAAACGACCACACCATGTTGTTGAATGGAAAACATCCTTTTTTAAAAAGTGGTTGATCTATCGAAAATTCCAATTAACCAAACACAAACATAATGTGCACCAACCCATCCATTCCCCGTAAATTTTACGTTTTTCGACATTTCGCGGTTGTATGAACTGTTGCATTTAATAAAGATGGAAAAAAAACTTGTTGTAATTCTCTGGGTAGTCAATAGCACACACATAAAAGTTCGTGCGGAAATATTAATAAGTATAATTGTTATACGGTACCAAAACTAGCACACATATAACATTTGTTTAGTGTGCATTTGTTCACACCGAATAACCCGATGAGCGGCTCACCGAGTGATGAGCGGCCCGCCGAGTGATGAGCGGCCCGCCGAGTGATGAGCGGCCCGCCGAGTGATGAGCGGTCCGCCGAGTGATGAGCGGCCCGCCGAGTGATAAGCGGTCCGCCGAGTGATGAGCGGCCCGCCGAGTGATGAGCGGCCCGCCGAGTGATAAGCGGTCCGCCGAGTGATGAGCGGCCCGCAGAGTGATGAGCGGCCCGCCGAGTGATAAGCGGTCCGCCGAGTGATGAGCGGCCCGCCGAGTGATGAGCGGCCCGCCGAGTGATAAGCGGTCCGCCGAGTGATGAGCGGCTCACCGAGTGGTGAGCGGCCCGCCGAGTGATGAGTGGCTCGACGAGTGATGAGCGGCCCGCCGAGTGATAAGCGGTCCGCCGAGTGATGAGCGGTTCGACGAGTGATGAGCTATCCGCCGAGGTGCCCATTGATGCCTTTTGAGTGGTGTTGTTAGATTTCTTACCAGCAATTCATGATTTCGAGATTTCTCTCAAATCTAATTGTTTGTAAATGACCACGAATGTTGTTTTCTATTCAAGCAATTCCTCATGCTATCATTGTGGAATATAGCTGATAGCGCTTGTTTATACATGACAAACATAATTATACAATAATGCAGAAATATATGCAATATATAAAAACAACCATACAGGCTGCAGTGACAAATAATCAATTATCAAATTCCTTCAAATAGTTTATATTCCTAAAACATGTCCGTAGCACGGAATGGAGTCCAGGGGTGGTATTCAATATTGATCTTTTTTAATTGAAGAAAAAGGATAGCCAATCCTATCGCCTGTTACTGACCAAGATTTTAATATGATTGGTTGTCCTTATCCATAAGTCAAGTAAGATCAATATTGAATACTACCCCCAGTTTTCGTATATGGCTATAATAGAAGACGAAAACATTGACATCTAGCTCTCTGAAACTAAACAACAGATAGAAAAGTAATTTTACAGTGCTATTAGCTCGATGATTCATTATCACAGAAAAGGCCAACACCGATATGTGTTATATTCATTCCAAAATAACCCTAACCCTAACAAATATCGAGTCCAATAGTTAAACAGCATTCATACACATCGCAGGTGTAAATCCAGTAGTTTAACACCAATTTTACAGCCGATATTTGTAAATCCTATAGTTTAACACCAATTTTACAGCCGATTCTTTTCAATCCAACAAGTGAACACCAGTTTTACAGCCGATACTTTGATATCCAATAATTTAACACCAATTTTACAGCCAATACTTTTAAATCCTATAGTTTCACACCAATTTTACAACCGATACTTTAAAATCCAATAGTTTAACAGCAATTTTACAGCTGATATTTTTAAATCCAATAATCTAAAACCAATTTTACAGTCGATATGTGTAAATCCAGTAGTTTAAAAACAATATTGCAGCCGATTTTTGAAAATCAAGTAGTTTGACAACAACAAATATGCAGTCAATATTTAAAAATCCATTAATTTAATAATATTAACAGAAACCAATACTTTAACAGCATTTATGCACTTTGAAGTTGTAAATCCAATAGTTTCACGGCAGTCGGGAAGTCAATATTTGGAAATCCAATAGCTAAACACAAATGTTACAGCCAATAAAGGTATTTGTAAAATCCCAATAGTTAAAGATCATTTGAACAGCCAATATTTGTAAATCCAACAGTATAATAGCAATCGAGAAGCCAATATTTGTAAATCCAATAGTTAAATAGCATTCACACACAATGCAAAACATATATTATTAATATTTAACATTAAGAGAAAAAGGTGAGTTTTAAAAAAGGACATACATGTACTATGTATTAGGTTAATGCATTACACCTGAGATATATTAGTGTATAACACTGGATGTGACTCTATAATGGCAGAGTAAACTGAGACCGGTTAACATAGAAAAGCACTTCGTAGCGCATTCCATGGGAGGTACTCCATGCCCACTATAGTTAATGAAACAAGACGAAATTGATAAAAAGTCGCTCGGTAGCGCTTTACTTAGGCAACGGACCCCTGGAATAAATGAATTGTTGTACGCTCAAGCTTGCTGAAGTAGAACAGAACATGTTTGTTCTATTATCTGTTGTTGCTTCTAAGTTGATTATACGTCATTGTTTTTGGCATTATGATTCCGAAGTTCGCATGTAAGTTTCCAGTTATCGCAACACGCATAAAACACACCGTGTGTATACGTTTGTAACGATGGTGTTTTTACATTCCTCATCCGGTATGTATAATATCCCATCCACTTTATGAAACATCCAATTGATCAACTGACTTAAATCACCCACAAAACACATAACTTTTGCACAAAATAGTCGTATTTTTATTGCAAGAAACGCTTCAGTATTTGAATATTTCCACATCCTTTGTAGTATACTCTTACTTGGCATTTGGATTGTATTGTAGTTTGTGTTCACAGTTTGTGTTCACAGTTTCTCAGTGTACACCGTATTCATATCTGTATGAGTTAAATCATTCAAGTCTGTATATCTGTTCTCTAGAGTATCTTCAATATCCAGTGTAAACATAGAGTTAACTGTACCGTTCCCAACATGTCCGTTACTATGTACACTAGACAGCTTCCCTGCTGTACCATTCACACGCTCTGACTTCAACGTTGCCTTTCTGTGATTTATTGTCTTAGGCTTTTTACTGTTCCTTTTACCGTTCTGTGCGACATGATCGCGGCCATTTTGACCTGTTTCAACCTTAGCGTGTTTGTCCGGACGCACTTGAACGTCACTCAAACTCACTTCCGATTGAATGCGGGAAACATTCGTATTTCCCCGCATACTATACAGCCTCTCTTCCTTCTGCGGTTTTATCTTGTAATAATAATATTCAAACGCGAATGCTATCATAGACAGTCCTATACCGATGGCAATCACAAGAAATACGCCACCAATATTCTTGATAGATATTCCATCACTCTCATTCTCAATACGATCACATTGCTTCTTCCGGTCATTAGAATCCCACCAAATGTTCGTTAAATCTTCAATTCGTCTGTTGTTGGCCAATTCCAATATTCTGAAATGTTAGAGACCTGTTATTAATACGCTAATAAGATCAATACATGTACAAATGTAGTTAAAATAGTGCGCTATTGTTGGCTTATTAAAACCTCCACTACAGTGATAAGTTTTCATTTTTTAGGAGAGGCATTTTTGTCTCATAATCAAATTTCAAAATTATATTTGATATGCCAATATAATGGTACCTGATATGATATTTCAGTTATGTGAGTGGATTCTTTGTATTTGGCACCGTTTAGGCCTACTACTCGTCACACAGCAAACATTTATGGCGTACCATTTGGGTCAAAAGTCTGTTCATGCTTACGGTAAACTATAATATGTACGTGCACGTATATTTTTATACGTGCACGTATAAAAATATACGTGCACGTATAAAAAATATACGTGCACGTACAAATTTATACGTGCACGTATATATAAGCGAAATTGTACGTACACGTATAATAATGTACGTGCATGTATATAATTATACGTGCACGTATAAAAATTGTACGTGCACGTATAAATTTATACGTGCACGTATATAATTGTACGTGCACGTATATTTTCGGGTATAAATTATACGTGCACGTATATATTTATACGTGCACGTTTAATTAATTTATGCTGACCAATGAAAAAGCCTGTTTTATCGCGGTATTTTTAGCATCAACACCATATGTTTTTTATCTTTTAATTACTTTATTATTAAGCGCGTTTGTTAAACTAACTGTTGCGCAAATTTAAATTCAATTTAGAATTATTTAGATAGAGAGAATTTGTGTGTTAAATGATAAGTAATACATGCTGTTCTGTGTTGTTAGATTAACTGTTTTAATTATTTGCGTAAATAAAATAAAGAAAACTTACTGTGCGATATAATGTATCATATAATAATGCTGGTATATAAAATTAATTCCAATTAAAGTCAATTAAATAATATGGAAACCCTTTCTTATCCTATCTATACACTAACTTCAATATATATGGTTCCTGAATGAAATATACATGTAGAATTATACATGTACCAAAGACCTGTGTATTTAGATCTTTGCATGTACCTTATAATAAGACCCATATACAAGTAACACCCAGTTAACTAATAATGATTATACGAGTATATAAATAGACCGATGTACTGTTTCTTATTAAAAGTACAATTTTATAAAAGTGGTGACATGTGACACATGCCTGTCCTTCCTGTATATTACAGTAACACGTTGGTCCCTCATCACAGCAAGCGGTCTACAATGCATCCCAAATGTGCCAAAATGTATGACGCGTATGCAAACATAGCCTTGTAAAATATGTTAATTCGATTAACTATGATCAGTTCTAAGGAGCCTGTATGATTATAAAATCAATAGTATCTTAACTAACACTCGATTAAGATACGGTTGTAAATGGTGTTAAATAGATCAACTTAAATCTAGTACACCATCTTCACATACACTATCTTTATAAATTTAAAAAATGGCATTGAATTCCATGTAAGATCGGCTGTGATTGGTTGATCATAAATAAGCGTTTGGGTCAGCGATAATGTACGTGCACGTTTAAATTATACGTGCACGTACAAATTTATACGTGCACGTACAATTTTATACGTGCACGTATACTTTTATGTGCTTAAGGATAATTTAGCGAAATTGTACGTGCACGTATAAAATTGTACGTGCACGTATAATATTTATACGTGCACGTATAATATTTATGCGTGCACGTACAATTTTATACGTGCACGTATAATTTTATACGTGCACGTATATATCATAGCTTACCGTATGCCGATAGACTTTTGACCCAAATGGTACGCCATAAACATTACCGTATACTGGTAACATGCATACATGATTCTCATAACATAATCTGCTATGAGTTTGAAATGGTGCACAATCATTTGTGAAATTTATTCTATATAGTGACCGGTGAGGTTCGGTTATTTAGCAACTGCGGAAATATTTAAAATAATTGTATAAACTAGTATTGGCCAATTAAGTACGTCAATATCAAAGTTAAACAGCTAAGCTAAAACAAATTATTATGAAATGCCACTTTAGGGTTGTGATTTTTGTGGATGCGTATATTAAAAAGATTATACATACACATTTGATATTTGTGCTCGTAAAGGTGATCCTTGTGTAACGGCAAAAGCAAAAGGTTTCCGACTGAATTCTTCCCCAATCTCCTCGACCTCGCAATCTGTAAGTACCTGATACCGGTTCCTACTTCTGTCAGCTGAAATAGATATTCAACTAACGTACTTATTGGTACATTTGTTTTTTGGGATTTGATTTCGTGGTTGATTTCATTCAGGTAATCCCCGACATTTAACCCCATTTAACATTGATGATTTTACAATGTGTACGGATGACCTCCATTTGTGTTCAAATTGTTTGATTTCAATAAATTGTTGATAAGACAAATGACGCTTGTTGACGTTATTGCTAAGAATATTAAATACAAATATGGGCAGTTGGTCGAAGCAATATGACATTGTAATGAGATGCATGCAAAATACCTGACATCAGCATTTTCATGTTGCCCGCACCTACAAAAATAGTCTTTTTCGTTCAGTACAAGAATGCTTTAATGGACACCAACTGTGCTAAGAGATCGTGGGCCTAGGTTGAAAACTTGGTTTTGGTAGAATTGCTTTGTTCACTAGTTTGTTGTGCATCCCTGTTTTAATTGCCCCTCCCGGTCTGTCGTATACTCACCAATCAACGCGAACTCTTCTCGTCTCACCATGGCTAAAGCTTGCTGTGTTGTATTTGGTACAGTCATACGACTCTTCAACTTTGTAAACTGTTCACTGACTGGATAGTCCCATACTGCCAGTTTTGCTCGTGCTACGGGACTCAAACTGTCATTTAAACTCATGTCCTTCCAGATCCTACAAGTCATACATATTTTTTTTTATTTTGGGTTTAAGAGCAACAGCACTGTATAGGTGGATATTCGCGCGGACCAGATAGTAAGCGAGTTCCACATTTCAGCATTTTACATAATTAGCGTTCGGAAATAGAGATATACTGGAGATTTTTTATTTTATTTAGAAATTGGCAAATAATTACGCTAGATGAAATATAAGCCCATTTAGTAAATTAGCGAAAATCGCCCATATTTCCACGTAGGTAATTTAACAATTTATATACATGTAGTATTTCGGTTTTATATGACCACTACCCCGTCACATTAACATGGTACTGACCCAAACAACTCTGGGTTCTGCAATGGACGTAAAGCAGGCAGTGAACAATATTAGCGCAGTATCATTTAATAAATTGTGTATCTACTTCTACGGCGGTCGCTTTAAACATTTATTTTATTTCTCATTCAGCATGTTCCAGGAGTACTTTGTAGGTGTTGTGGTTTAGCAATTCAAATATACAGTATTTTCAAAAATGCAGTACATGTTTAATACAATGTTATTTGCCATACTAAAACTAACACGATTGTAATTTTGTTATGGATAAAACATCAAGTTCCATTACATCCACTCATGAAAGAACACACATAAAACGCTACTGTTAAGTATAAATATGCAGCAACGGCAAATATGAATTTAATGGTTTTGTCTTCGCATTGTTATTTATCAGGTTAAAAGCAGACATAGGAAGAGAAAGTATTTGTACATAAAATTGAAGCACATCACAATAAAATGTGGAACCCGATATAACAGATTATAATTTTATATAGATAAAAATAATGCAGAGCGACTCGTACTAATGTATTATTGGTGACACTTTTGAATTACACCTGTCAGTTAATTGCACAGTGAGTTGATGTATAATAACCTGTTCAGATTCAGATTAATTTAATTAATATTTCACAGAATGTAAATCATTATGACGTGGAAGAAATACTGTTGCCTTACTTGTAAAATTGTTCCTCTATTTCTTTCATACGGTTGAAATAAATGAGAGCACTGGTTCCATTGACTGGTCCGTATTTAACACTTTGTTGTTTTGATAGATCATCTAGCGATGATATAGGTGTTTCCAGTCTTGTCACAGTAAGGAAAGCTGCCAGGTTAGCTGTATAGAATGCTACCAGTAGGAAACCATATAACCACCATGTAGCAGCCACCAGACGTCCTGATACAGCTTTAGGTGCTTCCCCTCCTCCTGTAATATACATCACGTGGTTTAATCAATTAATTAATTGATTAATTATGGACAAACACTTATTCATTTTGACTAAACATGTATGGGGCGAGTAGAAACTAAGTTTTGAAACAAACTTGTGGCTCAAATAGTTTGCCATTTAATTTGATATTGTCAATAAATTATGTTTCAACTAAACTAAACTGAATTTATTTCAATAATTGTTCTATCACATACGATTGCCCTATGTCCTAACAAATTTTCTTGAAGTTTGTCATCAACCAGCACTTGCTCTTTTTTCCCGCAACCTCTAAACTTGTCCGATCATCTTTTACATAGTGATCTCCCCTTGTAAGCCCGAAATAGAGACACGTTTGATATTGGGATTGTTTCCCCTTACTTCTACTCGTATTGCTATGTCGCTGTTGTGCAAAGCGTATGTGTATTCTTACTGAAAACATTACAACTGGGGGAACTGGGGTTGAATGAATGGTGCCAAAGAGGGAGCTTACCAACGTAATTGTGTTGGCATTGTAGCAACTAAAACTGGATGGCTTCTAAATTATTTTACTCCCATTTCTGATAAGGATGCCACATGCATACAGTAAATAGAGGATATTTGTTTGTTTTGATCGAATATGGTTTATATCTCATCGTGTAGTGATAAAATTCAATATTTTCAAGAGCGCGTAGCGCGAGTGAAAATATTAAAATTTTATCACTACAAGATGAGATATTAACCATATTCAATCAAAACAAACAAATATTCTATTTATTTAATGCTTTTATGGTGTCAAAACTGGTACTATTTATGCCAAATTACCACTGTGGTTAGGCTACGTATGAATATGTTATTCCAATCATATTTTTCACTTCAAACTACGCCATCTTGGATTATGGTGAATAGGTGAAAACTACTTTTTTGAGAATTTTGCATTAAATCATACACCAACTTGTAGGAAATGGTCTAACTAAGAATAAAAACCCCCACATGACATGTTTCCGTTCAGTAATAAAAAAGTTACAGACATTTTAGTGTTGAGATTTTGGTAAATTAAAGTAGTCCCTGTGAGGGGGCGGAGCTTATATCAGTCACATTGTAGGTGATAACCAGTGACTGATATAGGTTTTATTTCACTGATAGAACTCCATATCTCATCAGTTAGCATTAAATAATTAAATTTATCTACAACTAGCGGTATGTGATATGTGAATGTTCCGAATGTATAATGATAAGAACACCATTCACTGTACCTTGAGGAGTAAGTGATGTCATACAAAACCATATTCCTTCCTTCAATGTGAAGATTCGTTTCTCGGGTCCACTACCTCTATCCGGATTGTTCTGGTAACTGCGTAATAACAACATGTCTTTTATACCCGGTAATATACTCGTTCATGCAAAGCAAAAATCTTGCTTTACAAATACACATGTTTTTAGTGACAACGCATGTGTAGTACGGTTTTCGGAAATTCAAGTGCTCAAAAATCTATTAGTTTGCTCAAGCTAAACACATTGAAAAGCTCATGACTTTGAATAAATTATTAGATTTTTATCACAATGACGAAACATATCCATGTGCATTATTAATGTTGGATGACTTAAGGACGTTTAGGACCTTTCTCCGACGTCATCGGCAAAAAATCGACTTTTCGCCGAATCTAATGAATATCTCCAGAGGTATGCTTTAACATGCTCTTCGTTTTATGTCGTTTTTATTTTTTTTCAATATCGCTTCGTTTCCTAGCAACACGACGTTATGTACACGCAGCGTAAAATTGAGGTTTTAAGCGTATTTCTCCGTCGAATTAAGGTCTACAATAATTGTCAAATTTCTATTTGTTAGTCCTTCATCCGTTGAATACGTATATGTAAAATTTGTAGCGGTTGCGACTTACAATTTCGCAACGAAAAAGGTTTTATATCGAAAATTGACCTGTATTTTACTGCGTATTTGCGACACCCTACTTACTTCAGGGCAAAATTTGGTCAATAAAAAGTGATTCAATCAACTAATGAAACATACCGTGGTTATGCGGTAATCCTACAGAATAAGCACAAACAACAAAAAATAGGGGTCATCTCGCATTATTTTCGACAAAATTGAATTTTAGTGAAAAGCGGACATACGTAAAAAGCGCAACGTCGTGCCGTCACACGACGTTACGAGCAATATGGCTACGTCAGCGTCATGGTCTGATGGTGTCTCTGGCGCATTGTACCTTGTTTCAATAAAGAAAAAAAACATAAGAACACATTCCCTTATGCTGAATGCAAGATGAGACTTACAATATACCCCTAAAAGTGTAGGAATTATGATTTCTAGTGATATACATGTACTATTACTTACACATTTTCCTATTAATAAAGAGAAATGAACTTGCTCCTAGCAAACACTGTTTAAAACACCTACCACCTCTCACAAAGAATATCGTGCTTAATATTTTGACGAACTGACGAACTGTCTATTTTGTACGCACAGTAGGGGGGTTCGGGGCAAAGTGTTGCAGTCTCTGGGGTTAAAATGTTTAATGTAATAAATGCCGACGAACATACTTTTGTATGTACTTATATTTTCAATAAATGGTCGAGAGTAGCTCAAAACGCCGACACAATGTGTTACATTTACAAACCTTTTCAAACAGATAAAATTGTTAATGCATAGTCAAATTGATTAATTAAAGAACTTGCATCATCAAAATAAAGCATGGTTTTGTAAACAGTATTACTAGGACTGGAAAGGTGGTCATGCATGATTAAAGGTAACAAATAGAAAATATAACACAGATGCATATGTAAGACTTTTCCCCAAACTCACTAAACAGCAACAATATAGCACTACAGTAAATGTTAAGGAAGTGACTTTTCTTACGGGCCCGTAAGAAGAGCCTCTCAGGCTATTCTTACGGCTCTCCCTTAAGAATAGCGATACCGATAAAAGGTAATCATATATTTATTTCAAATAACTGCGTATAAAACTGCCGTAAGAATAGCCACTCCGGGGCTGTTTCACTATTCTTACGGAGCCGTGAGAATAGCCTCCGAGGCTATTCTTACGGGTCCGTAAGAATAACCACTGCCAATTCCAAAAGTGGCCGAATCACGTTTCTGTCATGATGCGCCTGGCAATTGGTCCCGATTGTCATACAGATGGTAAACCCCGAAAATGCCCCTGACCTATAATTACCTCACGGGTTTAGACAGGGCTGTATTTCCCCGTTATTGTTACGTCATGTTAGATGTGTACTCCAACTAAGGCACATAAGCCAAAATGTCAACTTAAATCGTGAATATTGAATTAAATAATTTGAAAATAATGTGAAAATATTAACGTTACAACGTTACAAAAATTCCTGAAAAAAGCGTTGTCGTCCTGTCAAACGAAATGTGTGAATTAAACAGGCCGCGACATACAATAACGGATCTAATAGCGGCTCAATTATGTTTAGATGTACATTAATTTATATTATCACGAAATACATTTCACCACATTTCCTATATGTTTTGTAACGCTTTCTTTTAATTTTTTTTTTGTTTTTCATAAAATTTATTCTGCACATAGTACAAATAAGACAACAAACTGCACAGCAGTTTGTAACCTGCTTCTTTTAATTATAGGCCTAAATATTTAAAATAGAAGCAAGTTGATGGTAATTAATTTTAGATTGGTGTATATATATATATATATATATATATATATATATATATCTATGTTAACTTTAATTTGCTAGTGGTTCACCTACTGGCCGCATCAGGAATCAACCGTGTTGTGTAACAGTTTAACCAAATATATAAGCTTGGTTAGAGGAAATATTTCTAGACAAGTGCGGTACTAACTTTCCAGATTTTTATACATCAAAAGTTTACTTGTATACTAAACGTTATTATTATTTCCATTACAACTATGTTTGTCTGCAAAGAAACGATGTATACACATTTTAGTTATCATTATATTAAAGGGACGTAATAATTAGTTTAGAAGACTTAAGTTCATAGTCTGTATATTTAATGTCCGATCGAGTATCCCGATTAGATTTTTAGATAATTTAAATACATAACACAGTCGTCGTTGTGTTTATAATAAAAGTACCAGTAAAGACGCATTGTGAAGAATAATAAAACCACAGTACTGATAGAACATGTAGTACAGTTATTGCAAGAGAAACTCAGTACTACACTCAAATCGAAATTTTTATGTAGTGACAAAGTTTGCTTTGAACAAAGCTATATGATTTGATAAGTGAACTGACGCAGGTGAAATGCGTGAATTTTATTCTTAACATGTAAATATTGTAAATTGAACGCACGCCTGTCAATAGAACGGACATACACAGCGTGTTACGATGCGCGACGTAACGTTTTTCCGTAAGTCCGTTTTGATACTGAAATTTAATTTCGTCGAAAATATGCGAGATCACCCCCTTTTTATGGTCTGAGTTTAATCTGTAGAGTTACTGCATCACCACGGTGTATTGCATAAGTATACAAAAACGGATGGAAAGTTAATCGCTGGCGGTGGACTTGCATTTACTAATCTGGAAAAGATTTTCCAGAGATCTGGTCAAGACGGTTTGTATCAAATTCTTAAGAAAATAGGAATAAAGAAGCCACTGTTGTATTAGCTAATACATGAGCTGATTTGAAACAACATTAGTAAGTGACGAAAAATGTACCCTTTCGTTCCGTGCTTTGTGAATTGTTAAAATTGTATATTACTGTATATTTTTAATGAGTTTGTGTTCATAATAAAAATAAAATACACCGATACAATAAATACACATTGTAAATAATAATAAAACCATAACAGTATTGTGAGAAATATTGTTACAAATATTACCACGATTAAATAGAATTAATTGATTGTTAAGCAGCGAGTCACACATATTTTTCTTACGGACGTACGCCGCGTAACGTCGTGCGACGTTATGCGTTTTACGCATGTCCGCTTTTCACTGTTAATCAATTTTGTCGAAAATAATGCGAGATGACCCCCCTTTTTTATTGTTTGAGTCTGTTTTGTAGAATTACCGCATCATCACTGTGTAATTCATTAGTTGATTGAATCACTCTTTGTTGACCAAATAGCGGCCTAAAGTGAGTAGGTTGTCGCAAATACGTCGTTAAATACTGGTCAACTTTCGATGTTAAACCTCTTGTGTTATGATATTGTTCGGCGCAACCACTATAAATTTTATGTATGCGTACTCAACGGACAAAGGGCTAACATATAGAGTTTTGAAAATTAACGTAGACCTTAATTTGACGGAGAAATACGCTTAAAACCTCAATTTAACGCTCCGTGTACATAACGTCGCGTTGCTAGTAAACGAAGCGATATTTTAAAAAAATAAAAGCGACATAAAACGAAGAGCATGTTAAAGCATACCTCTGGAGATTTTCATCAGATTCGGCGAAAAGTCGATTTTTTGCCGATGACGTCGGAGAAAGGTCCTAAACGTCCTTAAAGTAACAGCAGGAACTATATAATATGATTCCATGCATAGCAATCTTGAAAATTTTGATGAAATCAAGGAACTACTTTTTACTGTGTTAAACTGACAGAGATGTTGAAAACCACTAATTTTTCGTTTCTCAAACACAATTTAAATATAATTTAAAAAGCCGTGAGCCAAATTATTCATATTGTTATTAGGGAATGCACAAATACCCATCTACTAGTATTTGGGTAGTTCTTAGGTGGGTATAGATTTTTAGTTTACGTATTTGAAGAGAATGGCTTTTCTTGAGCAACAAACTCCATCGAACAGCACTTTTATGAGTAACAGTGTCTCTTTAAAGCAATATTTGTCTTGAGCAACAAAACATTGCGTGTACATGAAGTAAATACATGTAATTACTATGAATACAATTGCAGGCACATTCTCAGTAACAAATGTCACGTGTTGCTATTTCGAGAGGCTGTGCTAAGGGTGAAATCAGATATGAACACCTTGGCATGGATGTAGGGTCAACGCATGTTTTTTCGGGCTATAACATTTGCAGAGTCCCGAGGGACGGTTGGTGCCCAAGCCCGCCAGGGCGAGGGCACCAACACTCCCAAGGGACTCTGCATATGTTATAACGCGAAAAAAACATGCGTAAACGCTATTACAGCATACAAAACATCAATTAATGCGTTTGTATATCAAAATAATGATATTTTGGCGGGAGATTTTGTGACGACGTCGCAAAAACAATCGTAACGTCATACCAGTTATTGTTATGCACGTCGACTTCCGGGATCGGTAAATACCAAGAAAACATGGATACTGCGGGTTTGTTTAAATATATAATTTAAATATTATAGAAAACTAATTAGTACTTAGAAATAAAATGGGAATTACGGTTCATATGACGCTGTATAACATTTATAGTCGCCGGCGCGGCCCTGAAATGAGCATACGTAAAACTGGACGTTAACAGCGCGTGAATCTTTATGTTAACGTATGGGCAAAATCACCGTTTTTATGCTATAATGCCATATCAAAGATGTTATACTATATACCAACTTACCTGAAAGGGCTAAATTTATCAAACAACCACATGAGGATACTGAAGAGAAAGTATGAAGCCACAATACAGCCCCACACTTCGGCGTCCAGAACTTTCAGAAATCTGTCCAGCGAATACTCAAACTTGGATTTCTTCATTAAAATAGTAAATCCGACAGGTTCGTGAAATGGCACAGTAAAATCGACCACATTTTCTCTCTCAGACATCACCGATATCGGTCCGATAGCAATATCTGCTTTCTGAAAATATTCATACGCACTATTAATGAGGAACGTTGATTAAAACGCAATCAGAACAGCACATTGGTATCTATAAACAACATCGGATTCTAATCGGTACACGTTTATCTTTGCCGAAGCAATATCGTATGTATGATAATCAGAACACATCGGCCATCTGCTGAAAATCCACGTATGCCAATCAGAACACATCGGTCATTCACAGAACAATCTCTTTTGTCAAGTAGAACACATCGGTCATGCCTGAAACAACTGTAACGACGTGTGCCAATCAGAACACATTGTCGATTCACAGAACAATCTCGTTTGTCAATCGGAACACAACCGCCATTCCCGGAACAACATATGTATCTGGATGCTTAATGATGTCAAAAAGATATCATTTTATACGTTGCAAAACACGGACCACACAGGAATTTTCTCCCCCCTTCTATACTGTTCTTGTCTTTCTTTGAAGAGCCTTGCTGTGTATGGCTTCATTGCATATCTATCCTTGAATGTTTGTCTTGTAACCTTGTACAATACTACACATAAACATGGAGCAGGGAATTGAAATTCAAGTTCCCTTTGAGCATCGTGTTTTTAGACTTTGTTTTTAAATCAAATACTTGCAAGTATTTGCCAATATCGCAAGGAACAATCATGTTTATTGTAAAAGTATTATGCATGCTTACATTACTCTTTGAAATATGTGATGTAATTACTGGTATACCATTTTTTCTTAATCTGTTATAAGCGGTGTACTATGTTTAATACCATCAATTTTATATAAATGCATTCGTAGAAAATGGTAAACTGCAAATCGTTTATTTAGGTTCAATAACTATTTACGCTACCTTAGCAATCAGTTCATAAATAGCGCCATTCCACGTCCCATCGTCTGCCAATGAACCAAAATAACCGTCAGAGGATTCGTAAAGTTCATAATCAAATTCTAGCTTCTTTGCTATTTCATCGAACAGGTCGATACATAAACCTGGAACAATGAACAAATAAATTCTAATTTATTATTCGATTATCTATTTCATCATAAAAGATAAAAAATACTATTACATTATGCCAGGAAATGCATTACTGTTAAAGAGGAAAATTTCATTAAGCATTAATGCTTTCAATTTAATGTTCATTATTTAGTTGAATTCTGATGAAATAATTCATTAAGACAAACACAATTATATTATGCATCAACCTGCTAATTGCGTGTTGAGTAAAACAACGACAATGACAGCCAACTTTTGCGTCTCATAGTGGTGTGCTCTTGACGGTTGTACGGTATAACTATTGGTATACATTAAACACATTTCGGCCCCACTATATATGGAGAACTATAGTGCGGAGATTTTAACCTGATCCTCGACCTCATATTAGCAAAATTTAACGGCTGATATATTGTGTATGTTTATAACCCCGTTTTTTTTTCATTTGCGGGAAGTCACGAAGAAGCGCGAGGTGTAATACAAACACAAACGTAAATGACAGATATTGTACGACTTCCACGCGGAAAGTGTGATATATTCAATGCAAACATGTTTATAAGATGTTAGAACTTACCTCGATAGTTATGTTTTGTTTCATTATTTCCATTATTTTTGGCTTTGTCTTTGTAGATAAATGGGGGATACTAACAGAATAGAAAAAACACCATTTTAGCATAGTATATATAGGGTGGACCATCTTAGCATAATACAATGTGATTGCCATGATAAAGTCGACCATTTGAGCATACTATAACGACTTATCTTGATAGACTGGGTCATTTTAGTATACTATTATGACTTATCTTGATAGAATGGGTCATTTGAGTATAATAGTATGACTTATCTAGATAGACTGGGTCATTTGAGTATAATATTATGACTTATCTTGATAGAGTGGGTCATTTGAGTATAATATTATGACTTATCTAGATAGACTGGGTCATTTGAGTAAAATATTATGACTTAACTAGATAGAGTGGGTCATTTGAGTATAATATTATGACTTATCTAGATAGACTGGGTCATTTGAGTGTAATATTATGACTTATCTTGATAGAGTGGGTCATTTGAGCATACTATAATGACTTGCCGTGACGGAGTTGGTCACTTGGTTTCGAGAAGGCAAACTTACACACTGTATGGTTTGGACATAAACGCTAAAGCTTCCAGACCATAACTATCCAATGAAACGTCCAATTACATCTATGGTACAATGATAAACATACACAAGGAAAGATAGTTGACAGACCCTATTATTCCATAACCTCGCTGGTTCAAATTGGAATTGTAGGACAACATAACACGCTACCTCCTTCCATGTAATACAACAATGTATTGCTATATGGGGAAGGTATTACATAACCTCGCTGGTTCAAATTGGAATTGTAGGACAAAATAACAGGCTACCTCCTCCCACGTAATAAACAATGTATTGCTATATGGGGAAGGTATTACATAACCTCACTGGTTCAAATTGGAATTGTAGGACAACATAACACACTACCCCCTTCCATGTAATACAACAATGTAATGCAATATGGGGAAAGGTACGAAGCCTTACCTCTGGTATCACGACAACTTTATACTGTTTCTTCTTTTTCTCTAGAATTAAAGATTCTTTGGCGTCATAAATTCCCCTTTCTTCTGTCCAATGACCAAGCTATAAGTACAGATAGATATATAGAGTTCTGAAATGGATATCTTGTCATATCAATCATTGTTCAACAAATGAATACACCAACCTATTGATAAGTATCAAACATACTAGTTTGTGAAATATACAAAAGGCACACAACAAAACATATGCCACAAAATACACAAAACATACATTAAATGAATAAATACCGTACTCTATTATGGTCAAAGCACTATAAAAAAAATATACAAAATATTTTAAAGGATCTAAGAAAGAAGAAAAGAATAGCGATGTAATTTGTGCTTCTCTCACTCTAGTAATAAACGACCATAAATCTTTAATCGAGACAAAGATAACCTGATCCCAACGGAAAGTACTTGTAATGTTTGCAAAACATGTAACATGAGCACCCTGATTTACGTGACCGATATAATTCCACGCTTTAAAACTGTTTTTCATTATTGGTTATATCGGCAGAAAAGCAATACAATACATTCACCTACAGCCATCAATAATTCACATCTCGTGTTCATCATATTGACAATGGATTTCATCAAGTAATGTTGAATATTTCATAAATGTTTGAGGGGTTTCTGCTATAATTTATACGAAACTGTGACAGGGATATTAATTTTCAGTAATCCTATACATACTAATAAGTATTTACATATTTGAATGACACATGTACCATGCCCGCAGACACATCCGTTATTGGTGTTCATCGATTTTATTAATTGATTTTGTGTTTGAAGTTTCATAGACAGCGATTTAGTCCTAAGAATAAACGGTCATATTGTCATGATTTTATGCCAATCAGTCCTGGGGTGGTATTTAATATTTTTCTTATTTAACTGGAGAATAAGGATAGCCAATCATATCACCTGTTACTGACCAGTAGTTTAATATGGTGTAATCTGATTGGTTGTCATTATCCTAAAGTCAAGTAAGACCAATATTGAATACCACCCTGGACATACGCTTGTGTATATATACTGTGTACTAGTCAAAGGAGCTACACCAGCGTAATTATTTACAATTTTATAAATTACCTTCCGATGTCGAACCTATTTCAGCAACCAGCTGTCAGTTAATAAGGTTAAAAGTACAAGTATATCGCTTGTATAGTACTAAACTAATTGCATGTGACAACTTATAATTAATTACTTACTAGTACATTGTATTTCGTTTAAACGAAATAAACTAAAAATGTTACTTTAATGTGGTCGTCTTGTGATTCGTTCTTGTCTGAGGCTCTAATTCTGGTCATGTTTGACTGACTGAGGCAACAAGCTGTTGGCATTGGTAGTCGCGTATGTGTAACTAAGATGATTCAATTCTTTTTTTTCATTTCGAATTTTTGTACCGACGGCTTGTACTTATAACCTGTGTGTTTTCTTTTTGTGCCTTTCATTCTCTGTTGTGTCACTTTCCTAATCCAATTTGTGATTACGTTTTTGACAACAACAACTCCAGTTCTGTTTTTATTACATTATATATATATACCCAACGCAAAATGTATTAGTCATGTTTAGAACAATCAGGCAACGTTACGAGCATCATAACTAAGTTAAGATGTTTTGTCGAAAACCCAGCAAGTTACCTTCAAGTTAATTGAATCAATTGATACATTTTCTATTTAAAATACAAACATTTCGGGATATATATAATTAGTAAATATATTTGAATTTAGCATCGACCATAATGTTTGTCTGTTAGTAGGAAATGCGGCTAAGTTTACATTTCCAATTTTATTCAGTCTAACAACATAGTCAATGTAGCAGAAACCTTCAGACAATATTTGCTTTTCACCATAACGCATTCATATTCTACACACACAATCACACATGTCAAACAATACGAATTACAATATATTGATCACAGGTACTTTTTTCAATTTATTCATTTGATCATACATGTACCAATATATGCATAAAACGTTCGCCCCGTGAATGACACGCGACACGTTCAACCACAGACCGCGACATATTACAGTTTTTACATGGTACTGACATAGTTCCCATGCTTGTCAGTCAACGTATAAGGGTAATACATCCTGATCATGTGACTGGTGGTTAGTCGTCATAGTCGGAGACTGTTGTAAAACTTCAAACTCAAAATAAACAGCCATGTTTTGCATTATTTGATCCGGAATGACAATATCCGCTATAGAAAATATATTTGAACCCGGTCACTTCAGGTTCGAAAACGAACCAATAAAACATTGAACACATACTTGGAGGAAGGACAAACTATTTGTGGAGAAAGGGCAAACTCGTTTGAATAAGAGGAAAATTTATTTGGTAAAGGCAAATTCATTTGGGGGAGGGACAAAACGACATTTGGGGAAATGGCAATCATTTGGATAAGGTAAAAAGACATTCGGAGAAATAGTTACATTATTTCAAGAAAGGACAAAATATGTCTGAATAAGGAGAACTTTGGGAATAGGGCAAAACATATAGATAACGGGAAAGAAACAGAAGAGCGGAATACACTTGTAGAGTAGAAAGAGTTAGAGACATTTGGACTTAGAGAAGAATACATATGGAGAATAGACAAAACACATTTTGAGAAAAGGCAATAAGATATTTTGAGGAAGGACAAAACGACATTAGGAAAAAGGACATATTAACTATATTTGGAAACAGGACAAATACATTTGGAGAAAGAAGAAAATGTTCATGTTTGTTTGAAAAGGGGAAACACCATTTGGAGAAGAGGAAAACGCATTACGTGAAAGGGCGGTAAGAGGGCAATAAAAATGAGAATTTAGAAGAAATGGCAAAAGACATATGTAGAAATGATGAAATGACATTTCGCGAAAGGGAAAACGTGGATTCTATTAAAAGACTACGACATAAGGGGAAATGTCAAAACATGACTTTCTTTGAGAAAGGGCTTTAAGACATTTTGAGAATTTTGTAGAAAGTACAAAAAGACATTTGGAGAAAAATAAAAAAGAGAAAAAGGCATTTTTAGTAGAAATGTCAAACCAGCCTTTGGGAAAGAACAACATATGTTTGGAGAAAGGGGATTAAGACGTTTTGGGAAAGAATAAATCGAAATTTGGAGACAGGGCAGAAAGATATTTCAGAGAGGGCATTGAATTATTTGGAGAAGGACAGGACGACATAAGGGTCAAAATATGTTTGGAGGAAGGGGAAAATATTTTTGATCGGGAAAAGCAATTTTGAGAGGATGGAAAACGACATTTCGTGAAATAACAGTAAGTGTGGCAATCTTAATTTACTACATTACAATTTTATGTAATGTAGCAATCCAACTATGTTTATTTGCGAAATTCACCTTAATTTACCACATCAGTTTATCGCTGTCATAATGCAATTCTTTTTCTGATGAATTTCACTATATTTGCCACATTAGAATGAATTTTTTCACACAGAACAAATCCATTTTATTGTATATTTTTATTCGAGTCGATGAGGTTTTAGTAACATCATAGTCGAAACACATATATAAAAATGCCGTCGAGGTTTGTCTTGAACGGACCTTTTATATGACATACAAACATAAGGCGGAGCAATGTTCACATATGGCGGAGCAATATTCACATATGGCGGAGCAATGTTCACATATGGCGGAGCAATGATTATGTATAAAAGCACATGTTTGCATCAAGCGGAGCAATCATATTATGGCTAGAATAGGCGGAGCAATCATACTGTTAGTGGAGCAATACTATTGTTGGCGGAGCAATTATTAAGTACATCGCAAACTCTGCGACAGTAAGAAAGCGCAACACGATATTTTAAGAATTTAGTAGAAAGATCGAAATGACATTTAGAGAAAAGATAAAAGACATTAAAAGAAGAGTCCATACCACATTGGAGAAAGGACAAACATACTTTGAGAAAGGGTATCAAGGCATTTTGTGAAAGACATTTGGAGAAAGGGTCAACTTATACTTTGAGATTGAGACAGTTTGGGAAAGAAGAAAGCACAATTTGGAGAAAGAGTAAATAGACACTAGTACTTTAAGAAAAGACACAAAACATTTCGAGAAAAGACAACACAAATTTTAGAAAAAGGAAATAGTATTTACGTCGTTTTGAGAAGGAAACAACGCCGTTTGGTAAAAGAGCAACGCCAAGATATTAAGTGAAAGGACACGTTGTTATTTTGGAAGAAGGGACCATATGATATTTGGAGCAAGATTAACTCGTCATTTTGAGAAAGGACAAAACATTATGAAACAGGTCAAAAGAACTAATAGTAAGTTTTTGAAGAAATTTTAGAAAGACGACATTTGGTGAAAGGGCAACAGCGACACAAGGAGAAAGGACAAAGCGACATTAGATGAAAGGGGAAAAGGGACATTTTTTAGAAAGCGAAAAATGAAAGTTTATCAAGCTCAAACAAAATTTGGGGAAACTACAACACGTTATTTGGAGAAAAGGCAACCGTCCTTTAGGCGAATGGACGAATGGATAAATAACATGTGGTCTGGATGGTTTGAAACTAAATATAACCAACAGAGAATAGAACACATGACTTGCCATGCGATGTAAGAATCAAACACTCACCGGTGTTGAGGAATCTCGACTTCCTCCACGATATATTTCACGCCGTATTCTCATGTGTACCTTCTGTCGAATCAATGAACCATTAGCTACTATAGTACCATATACACCCTCCATGGATTTCTATAGATAAAAGAGTTAAATGCATACAGTGAAACCGTGATAATAATACCACACTTGGTACCATAGAAAACTGATCTCATTGAGTTCTCATGAGTTGGTCTTATATTGAAGTTGAATAAAGGGCCGTCACACGAATTGAGCAACCACCTCTCTTAAGCTGCCAAAACGATTAAAATATATCGGTCCTCTTTAAATGCACATGCTTTACTATACCATATTTAATGTATCACTTAGTCAGACGCTTAATACAAACTTGGGCGGATCTTTGCTTGTTTAGTTGGGCATTGTGCCTTGTATGTGTTTTATGTTCCTGTGCTCGGTTGGTTCAGTTGGGCATTGTGCTTTGTGTGTTCTTAATGTTTTCTGTGCTCGGCTGGTTAATTAGGTTGAGTGCTGCCTTCCCTGTCATACATTACTTAATATAATCTTTTTTTTTATGTATTTAGGTTTTTAATCTGCATTTTTCTATTTTGAAATTTTCCATTATTTTACAAAAATGAATTACAAACATATTGTTGTTTAAATATAAATTGTACTGTACTACGTACGTCTTGAAAGAAATCGATGATTTCCAAGTTTCTATCGATTGTCTCGTTGTTGACGATTGGATACGAGCTGCAGTTCTGCGCATGCGCACTAGTGGGTAGATTCTTCCAATCAAACATTCTAACAAAATCGTACGCAAATGCCTCGTCAATCTGTTACAATTAAAACTTTCATTACTGGTATACAAAGTTCGATTTGTACTGTTGTTTTACAATCGGAAGTGAAAATTCATTTGCATACAACAAACCTTTGTTACTAAAAATATAAACAAAATTGTCGGGTGAATAGCGATTGAATTATATTCCAGTGCAACGGCTGCTGATTTCCTGCTTAAGTCGTGATTTAAAAGTCGATAGATTATTGTTTCGTACAGTGATTTCAAGCTCTTTTGATTTGTTTTTCATAATGACACATAAAGTAACAACTAAAAATTAAAATTGTTTATCTTTCATTATCGCATAAAGCCTCTTTACAAAACCAATTAAACTGATCTTTGGTATTTGATATTTACCTTCATTCAGTCATGCCTCGTACTTTGACTTACCTTTAATTGGTACGTTGTAAATAATCTATCAATATATTTCCTCATAAAATCTTTGTATGCATTCATTTCATCAACACCATATTCCCCAGTGGCAATAACTATACGCATTTCAGACACACATTTTGTACACTGTATGTATCCATCCTACAAATGGTATAACTATTCAGTAAAACTTCATTATACTGCCCACATATTGGACATTTGAAAACAGTTTCACAATTGACACTAGCCCTGTTGTCAAACATATACATTTAAATAAATTGCTCATGGTCCAAACAATTTATTTGATAACATTCGCCAGACAACCTTCGACATATAATACTAGTTCTTCACTGGTGTAATGTTTGGGAAATATTTAGGTAAACAGATCGAAACATTGAGAATGGACATGTAAATCCAACTATATGTCAGTGTTAGTCATTTTGACGGGCCAAATTATTTTGGAGCTAGGATTTTTCTTCGCTTTCACAATTCGTCCACTATCCGATTTGTTTGCGCTATTCGTACCCTACACGGTTCGTTTATAATTTATATATGCAGTTGTAGAGGTATGGATTTAGGACTTTGTGTAGTTTTTAGTTGCTATTTTTTGTCACTTTCGAACTAATATTATTTTTGTTTACTATCATCAAATATTATTTGTTCGACTGCTGGGTTCTACAATTTACAGGTATTCTTAAACTTTTCGACAGCTAAAACTAAGTCTTTCAGCCTTTTCACAGCTGAAACTAATTTATTCGCCGTTTTTATCGTTGATTCTAAGTTAAATAGATAATTTATATAAATACTAATTTCACATATGTGACAATACAATGCATGTTTGCGGGGGTATTATGTGGATATCTTACCTTAGTTATAACAAACCAATTGATATCTTCTTCCTTGGAAAACGGCTCATTAGCCTGTAATAAAAACATAACAATACAAATATGCCTCATATATAACATAAAAACAGTTTACAATGCAAGTACATGTACATTAATTATCATAAATCACATAGTTTGATTTGTAGCTACTATAGAAACCGATGGCACATGTCTACGTGTATTTATAATATTTTAGAAACAGTGACATAAACACATCATTTGAATATACATTTGTATATGGCTATCAGCCGTTAATATCGACACACCATGTACGCTATACATTCAAGGAAAAAGGATACTTTAAGCACACCTATATACTGCCTCCCATAACAAATGTCTCACTGCATGGCCTTTTAAAAAATGCTTAAAATCATAAAGGGAGGTAATTGCAAATGATGAGTACACTGAAGTAAAGTACATGGAGACTTTTTACCATTCGTGACTAATATATTAGTATGACATAATTTTACTAATTATTTCCAGTACGACTGTGTCATATAACTATACCCCCCCCACACACAACGAGTTATACTGGATTTAGCTTGTCTGTCCGTCTGTCTATCCGTAGACGCATTCTTGTGGACGCATTTCCTCTTACAGTTTTGCAGCATTTCCTTCCAACTTTAACAGATGATCAACCTCAACATGTAGATGTGCATAAAGGAAAGAATTTGCGCTGCGACTATTTTTGAGAGAATTATGGTCCTTTGTACTTTTATGGACTATACAATATATAGTGAACAGTTCTTGTGGACGCAACTTCTCCTACAATGTTTGCAGCATTTCCTTCAAACTTTAACATACGGACAACCTCAACATGTAGTTGTGCATAAAGGAAATAGTTTGCGATCAATGAGTTTTGCCAAGCCTGTCGAATGGCGACAGTTCTAGTTTGAATTCATCTGACAAAATGTGGCATGACTTTTCATTGGACTTGTGTGCCATATACTGACCACAAAATGACATAGGACTTACCATGCTGAGAAAGGAATCGACAGTGTCTGCTTTAGCAATGATGAAAACATTTTCTGTTTCTAATTCTTTCATACTGCGAAGAATGTCGGGTATAGATTCGGGTGTGATTTCTCTATACATATGATGTGATAACAGCCCACTCATCACACGTCTTGGTATGTATTGTAACACTGTAATATATATCAGATATATCAGACAAAGCGTCATAGAACATGACATGTATTGTAACACTGTAATATACATAAGATATATCAGACAAAGCGTCATAGAACATGACATGTATTGTTACACTGTAATATACATAAGATATATCAGACAAAGCGTCATAGAACATGACATGTATTGTAACACTGTAATATACATAAGATATATCAGACAAAGCGTCATAGATCATGACATGGATTGTAACACTGTTATATACATCAGATTTACCAGACTAAGTGTCAGAGAACATGACATGTATTGTTACACTGTTATATACATCAGATATATCAGACTAAGTGTCAGAGAACATGACATGTATTGTTACACTGTTATATACATCAGATATATCAAACTAAGTGTCATAGAACATGCCATGTATTGTTACACTGTTATATACATCAGATATATCAGACTAAGTGTCATAGAACATGCCATGTATTGTTAAACTGTTATATACATCAGATATATCAGACTAAGTGTCATAGAACATGCCATGTATTGTTACACTGTTATATACATCAGATATACCAAACTAAGCGTCATAGAATATGACATGTATTGTTACACTGTTATATACATCAGATATATCAGACTAAGTGTCATAGAACATGCCATGTATTGTTACACTGTTATATACATCAGATATATCAGACTAAGTGTCATAGAACATGCCATGTATTGTTACACTGTTATAAACATCAGATATACCAGACTAAGTGTCAGAGAACATGACATGTATTGTTACACTGTTATATACATCTGATATATCAAACAAAGTGTCATAGAACATGGGATGTATTGTAACACAGTAATATATTAATTATCATATATAAGAGAACACGTCATAGAACGTGGCTCTGTAGTCATATATAAAACGTCACGTGATATGACATGTATCAAATCTTAGAAAACGAGAAACATGTCACAGAAAACGGTACGTTGTTTTACATCGCAGAACAAAATAAACTATGACAACCCCGAGGATGACCATATTTATACCACTCATGGTTTAAAAAACAACTGGATACTGTTTATTGGCTTGTTTCTATATAAATACTGTCTCGAAAAACTTTTCGGACAAGTCTCGTAGAACAACAGCTGTGGTGGTTGCGACTACCGCGATAACAACCTGCAACAGTTGTTGCTTCTGCGACGGCAACAACACCATACTCCCTTTTTCCATAGTGACAAGCATAGCTAATTAAACGTCCTACAAACACCCTCCTTCCACAAACAGTATAATAGAGGTTGTTGCTCCGACTTAGTTCTATATTTGTATGGTGCGAAAATTGCTCTACATTACAATTATGATCATGCATGCAATGATTGTATGGGGTCATTGATCGAAAATCAATCTCTGCAACTTATTCTTTCTGATTTTGTCATGAGGTGAAATGTCCTCACAAACATTGATCTAATTAAATCTCTAATACGGACATTCAATCATTCCAGGACGAAACACGTAACTTATCGTATGTAAGCACGTGGTCTACGAGAGTTAGCTCGGTACATTTCGAATGTACTCGAGAACTTTTTAAGCCAAGCCTTGTGCTTTGTCAAGAAATATAGTCCCGTGAAAGGATGTACTATCTCAAAGTTCAATAGACGTATGTTTCTAACAGACACAAGAAACATAATTACATTTTGTATGACGAAATGTTGCGAATTTCATTGATTTCGTGAATGAACTCGATCAATATCCACCCGAATGTTTGTTTTGTGTGGCCATTCGGCATTGTGCCAGCCAGACTTGTCAATGACCTTGGACTTCGAAGAAAACATGATCAATGACCATCTACATTCGAAAAAAGGGAGTTTCCTTTCCATATTTTACAGCCTCAGAAAACTACCGTTTTAGTCAGAAAGCCCACTAAATTAGTGTCCGAGCAAATGAATGATGTCACTATCCATGTATTACATATTCGTATTTGTATTATACGGGAGATTGCGAAAGGAACGTATACGGGTACCTGTAGCTATCCATTTTGCACATGTTGCAATTAAAATTGACTTCCGAAACATAGTGTGTGCTTGTTAAATAACGTGACAGTTGGAGCATGATTTCTTCGTGAATCGATTATGGTTGTTTGTATAAACTCAGCCAGTTCACAGGCAATAAAATCTTGTGTTTTCCGTGCATACGCGTATCTGTTTGATATAGTACATATTTTATTTTCATTTGTCACACGTCCATTACTTGTAGAACTTACACATAACTGGATGACGAAATACTAATAGCCAAAAGTAATATTCACGTAAACGTACACGTTACACGTAAATTTTCGCAACCTCCCTATTATAAGCGTACTTACTGAAACTGTCATCGTAAAGTATAGCAACATTGGTAAGATTATCGTAGTCGACCATGTCAGCGACAATATTTAAAATGGCCGTCCCTGGAGGTTGTATGCGGATATAAGAGTCGTCTGGTATATCTGTGACGTTCACGTACGCTTCATCAAGCATCGTCATGACAACGAGGCCTTGTGCACGTGCAAACGATCTCAGGACCGGACCAAGTGTTGGAGGAGCAATGTCTATAATCACCGACAATCCATCTTGCATATGGTCACATACTAAAACAAGCACAAAACATAATAATTTTAATTGAAATAAAGAACATGGATCTGTGTGGCTAGAATTTTGTAACTGGAATATCAATCCTTTTGTTGTTTGAGCCTCATTAAAGGTACTGGAAACATTCAAAACATTTTTCTAAAGTCGCCTACGACAATCTTCATATCTGCTCAAAAGCACGTACACACAGCCGCCAGATAAACAAATGATACTGATATTTTAACAGACCGATTATACTTTTTAGAAAATGCAATATACTGGTTGATTATACAAATAGTGTAAATGTATCATAAAAACACATTCAATTATGCTTCCGGGGCACTTCCGGTCTGACAGCATTTTCTTCTGATTCCTACATTTTAATGTCGGGCATAACTAATAGAAGGCAGGTATACTCGCGGGTACCATGTATTCACAAGTAAGCAGGCATTTTGGGGTTTTAACATTGTATGGTCGGCATAATACGTAAACTATAGTGTTTTTTAAGGGAAACACAACAACACAAATCCGCGAGAAAATGAAACTACACTGTTTTATTACCTGAATCCACCAATGGTTGGGCTTCACTTGCGTTGGCAACAATACACGACATGCTTGGTACTGGTAATTCCAGTAATTCTCTTAAATATGTGTTATATTCACTCAATGACTCGTCTAAAACAGTAACTGTAAATATAGATACACATTTATAAATTACATTTACACATATAATGTGTGATGCACTTTAATATTACAATTACACTTACAGTGGTGTTTGTTACAAGTGTTATTTTAATGAATTATTGGGGTCGACCTTACCTAGACTTCCTGTGAAAGAAAAAATAAAATCTATGTTGTAAAACTCACACATGATAATGTGAAAACACGTGGTCACAAGACAACACATGGTTAGTGATAGGACATAGCCAGGTGACAACAATTCGACATGGCCCAGTTGCGATTAATTTTGTGCCGAAAGTTTGTTCAGCAATTCTTCAGTTATGATGATGGTCGGTAACCAACTTTTACGGCAAGTACTGGGCTCCTCTTCCTGTCATAAAGGCGACGACAAATGCAACTTCTGCCTTTTGTTTGCTGAATCTTTTCTATTCAGCTTTTAAACAGTGGGACAAGGGATGTTTAATTTTCTTGGTCGGTAGTGTGTTGGGCACTTCTTCGTTTTAAGATTTCTAGCAGCTAAAACTAGGCATTGTAGTCCTTTTGTTGTGGAAACTGGGTCATTCAGCTACTTATAATTTATTATACTTTTCGACAGCTTGGACTTGGGCGGATCGTCGCTTGTTTAGTTTATGTGTTTTATGTTTCCTAAGCTCGGTTGGTTCAGTTGGGCATTGAGTGTTGTGTGTTTTTTATGTTTTCTGTGCTCGGCTGGTTGGGTTGAGTGCTGCCTTTCCTGTCTGACTTAATATAATCGTTTTGCATATGAATAATGAAGTGTGGAGAAGTACATGTATGTAAATTCCCAGTCGGATTTCATTGGTTTGTCCTTATTCAACTCAATAATAAGACCAATCAATTAAAATGGCTCAATCATGGGTGCTTTTACGTGTGTTCTTTTTACTTCTATAGCAGAGAGGGTAAACTAACTTTGGAGTTTGCACAAAATATGTCAGAATCATTTGTATGACACTTTGCCACCCTCGTGCATTTTCCAAGATGCCCGCCATGAAATGTCAATTTTATGGCAGTCATCATCGCGGCCTTGTATTGTTGGAAAATGGCCAAAGGGTTACAAAGTTTCAAAACAACAGATTCTGAGATTTTTATGAATATTTTAGTACAAAAACATTATGTGCTTATTCCAAAGTCAGGTTTATCATATATGTATTGTTGGCTGTCTGGTATCTGGACTATATGGTTTCTAGTCGCAGACAATGACATACTAGTTCAAAAACAATTACCAAGTATTTGTAGATACGCACTTTCAGCCATACCTAATAATTAATTGTTGGATACATCATTATAAGTTGTCAACGGATAATTATTACTATTCAATATAATGAGAATGTCAGTATGAATATAGAACTACCAGTAAATAAATACTAAACAAACGGGCCTTTGTTGGAACAATGACACATTTGTAAATAATGAATGATATATTCCAACACATGTTCAACCATTTAGTCATATATATCTGCTCTATTCATATAAATCACACATATATTGGTATTATGACATTGACCTATACGTGTTTTACTATTGGTTCCAACTACAAAGGTACACATACAAATGTGTACATCATTATTCTATATTTATCATCGGTTAAAATAAAGCTACACAAACAAACGGACGGACGGACGGATGGACGGACGGACGGACGGGGATTGGAAATTGGGTTTATATATGTGTCTTTAATTTTAGTAACTTCAACATATTAGGTTAATGTATATATAAAAAAATTGAACAAATTTCGGTTTGTCAAAAGTCCACTATATTTCACTATCAACACGACCAATGGTGACGTTTTTTCTACTATTTCTATGCAATGAACGGAATAATGGTAGATATGTTTTAGTCACATTAAATAAGCCACATGAAGTACTAAGATGTTTATAACAACATAAAACGGATTTGTAAGCACGTCGTCCGGACGGACGTCAGCGCATAAGACTATTGAACACGGACAAAATTAGTTAAAACAGTTACACGAAAGTAAATTTCAATCATTCCGTACATTTTCATGTTGCTTTTTTCTTTTACGTGGCTATAGAATAAACACATTACGCGACAGCCACATAAATACCGTCCGTTGGACGGACGGCCAAATAGATGCTCTCCCCACAACATTTAACCGACTGTAGTGTTGTAATAAACACGTACCTATTTGACTACTATGAACTGTTACTATGACTATAAATAGTATAATTGAGGTAGAATGAATGTTTGATGTCATTGTTCTTCTACTTCCGGTAGCCATTGTTCTTCTATTTCCGGTAAACTGTGCCATTTCTGAAAATATAGAATTAAAAAGAATGATGTTATAGATCTATGTAATTACTTTACGTCACTAAACATAATTTGACGTCACTGATTAACAATAAATGCATCAGGCATGCTAAAATGTGAAGTAATAGAATTATGCCTGTGAATAGTTTGATTTATTCACCGACCGATAGTATATAAATAACACATAGCTTCGAGGGTGACAGTAAAAATGTCAACCCTCGGAAAGTACTGTTACCCAAGGCCGAAGAAAGTACTGTTACCCAAGGCCGAAGGCCGCGGGTATCAGTACTTTCCGAGGGCTGACATTTTTACTGTCACCCTCGAAGCTATGTGTTATTTATTGTATTACCCCAAACTGTTTTCAGCGATTATCTACTGTAAACCAAGAAATTATTTTATGCAATTTAATTTAGTAGAGCTCACATGTGGAAGAATTTGAAGAAATGATAAGTAGCCGCCAAAGAGTTTATATTGGTTTTAGAAAGAAAATGTCACGTGACAAAAAGTACTGTCAAAAAAGTACTATCAGCCTGCTGACAGTAAAAAAGTGTTCAATCACGTGGTATATTGATCCGCTTGATCGTAATAGTAAGAATACTACCTGTTTGTCTATGGGAAATTAACATTACAAAAAAGCGAGGGGTAATAAATCTAAATCACTCGAAATTAAAATATATGTCCTAACACTTGTGTTTTCCGAATGAATGCATAAGACCAGCTACATTATAGTCGAGAACTGCATGTTCACAGAATAACGATACATTCATACATGTTACACGCGACAGAGGACAGCTTGATCGCAAAGAAAAAAACATACCTCGGATCCAATGAGTTGTTATAATTATTTAGTTAACTCGCTGTACAGAAACTGTAACATCAATTGAACCATATTAAAATTACTTAAGCGAGTCCTTTCACTGAGATCATTTATCAATTTTACGATCATGATAAAATATAGATGCCAGTTATAAATAGCTCCCGCTAGGTAGTATTAAAAGCCTAGAACGATTTGAACTGCAATAAACATACTCTCAAAGGACATAGAAAAGTCATCATTTTTCACTTTAGATATTTTCATTGACAACTTGGCTTGATATTTTAATGCAGCACAGCGTTGTTAAATTTCATTTGATGATGTCATCGATGTCAGATTATTTTTTTTATTGTCGATAGATTTGTTTTTCTTATTTTTTTTATATTTGCACAGGAACTTGCATAATTTAAAACAAAAATGAAAAAAAAAATTAAAAAAAATTCAATACTGAGAGCCTGTATTAACATATATATGAGCCAGTCTCCAGGAAAACCTGCTATTTTGACAAAAGCTTTGATTTTGAGCTTTTTTATCATTTAAAAGAGTAATCTTAATGAAGCAAAATGCAAAAGAAATTTTGTTAGTATATATATATTCCTGTTATTCGACGTCATCGTAACAAGAACTTTATAAATACAGTATTTGATAAATTCTTGACATAAATTGTTCAAAATGGTATCAAGTTTTAGAATGATGTTTTCAGTTTTAAAATATACATCCACATTTTAAATGTTCACATTTCGAGAAAGGCAACTACTGTTTTAAACAACTAACTCCTCGTTTTTCTCAAACAGAGTCCGTTTCTGAAATTGTTCACCATAGCAACGAAGTAAGTGATTGCAACATAATTCATAATAAATTTTGAAGCCAAGATATAGTAATATATGGATAAATGACTTAAAATTGAATCTATAGATACATGTATGTCATTTTTTCTTATTTGAAAGGTGTTTTAAAACCTTGTTACATGCAGTAATTACATAATGTCAAACTAGCAGGTTTTCCTGGAGACTGGCTCATATATTGGTAGGCCAAGATCTACTGAATTTTTTTTTCATTTTTTCATTTTTTTGTTTTTAATTATGCAAGTTCCTGTGATATTTGGTTTAGCGTCTGCTTGGGGTACGATCTCAGGTTGCGACCTACCAAAGTAGTTTGCTGGTAAATCTCCTTTGCTTGACGTTCAGCATAGTTAGTTCAAGGTAACTGCAAGTTCGCCCGGCTATAATGAAACTGGGTAGTCTCCATATGACTGAAATACTGTTGACCAATGGGACTTAAAACATTAAAAAATACTCAATTAGAACGGAAAAGAAATCTTCACAATAAAGTTGCGTTTCTTTTGCCGGCCAGTATAAAACCTACTGTCTGTGTTTACTCGACAGCATTCAGTTTATATGGTATAAACGAGAGGTCGTGTAAACGGATAGTGTTGTCATTACTGAACATTTTAATTCTGTTGTACAGATAATGATATACGAGTTTAGCATTATTGATTGATCCATATTAAGAGTGAAACTATAAGCTCTGGATCAATACACATTATATGTTTGTCATCTTTAATTGTTGATGTTTCTGATTCGCTACATGCTTCCAGGGTTTTCAGACAACACAATTTACAATACAATCTTTATTATTAGTCGGATACAACTGAAACAAAGAAACATTAGTAAACCTATGTATAGCCATTGTCCGACCACAGGAATTTTAAATTCTATCCATAAAATATCACAGCACTCGAACCATTACAATTCGCTCTGTATATTTATCATAATGACAAGGAACGCAACGCATTCACTCCCTCCAAAATCGAATCCCGTAGCCAGTGCCAACAACACAAAATAAACTAGTGACCAAGTTAGCTCATTTGAAGAAGAATATTTGCAATCTGTCACAGTTCGATTTGGCCTGTATTTGTGACTATACGTTGCTAGATATATAATTAAATACAACACAATGTACATATATCTTTGTTTCTAGTTTCAACAATATTGATCACGGAACAAATAGTTCAGAGCATTTTCCCGCGTATTTGTTGATCACCCTCTTTCTTATGTTGTACCGACATGTATTTTAAGGTATGCCATTGATGTGCAAGGTATGCATGTCAAAGTTATTAATATTGTTATGCCAAAGGCACATGGTGTTGGTTACAGAGTATATTTGACTTCTCTTGACTTGATTTGTCCTTAAATGAAAGAATGCAATTGTATGTGTTCGATGTACCATGACCATAAAAGACATATGAATGCGATCGTGAAGTCTGTATATTCTAATGACGCCACTGTCAGAGCACACCTCGTTGGGTATATTATGTTCAACTATAATCGTGTGATCATTTATTATTTATAAGTTATTTGATCCTACGCATTATTTTATGCTTGTCATTTACATTTTATGCCAACAAAAGGCCAGCACTAGTTTCGCTCACGGTTGTAACTGTGCTTTTTTCATCTACCAGAAGATATTTTATATGAGCATGATGTAAGGAAATAGAATTTGAACTTTGTTAATTGAATGATATTTCACTCTGTTAATTACATACCGCCATAACTCACATTCCAAGATATTCCCTATCTTGGTCGAACGTTTTTCTGCCTTTTTCTCATCGGAACATTGATTAATGAACTCATAAACACAGAATACGCATGTGTATGTGCGCGATCAAAGCTTGCAATATGTTCTCTTAACTTACGAACAACGGGCCTTTCGTAGAATTCTATTGCGTGCGTAGATATATAGTAACAGGAAAATGCATCAAAATGTATCCACGTTTGTCCCCGTTCTAGAATCCTATTCACGTAGAATGCTTGTTTTGTTATTTTCCGCGACACAAATCAACCATCTTTATTATTAACAAGGGAATTTGACCTTGCTATACTCGTATGCATGTGTATTGAACACATTGAAACGCAAAACGCAAAAACCGACTGACAGATTATCTCCTGAATAATGACAGAATCCCAACAATTGAGTGCGCAGTTATGCTACATTATCTAAGAATCGCTTTGTTTATGTAATGTCAAACTGTTTCTAGTTTTAACATGCTACATTGTTTTCCCCTACGGCCAACACTCAACGAATTAAACGCCTACCTGATATTGTCACCATTCAAACATTATTGAACAATTACACGGAACGGTCATATTGACGAGACTACCCACACAGAACCCAAGAAACCACTGATACTTATATTACAAGGTTGCAGCCGAGAACGTGGTCCTGTGGCTATTGTGCTGGATTTGTCGTTTCATATATATACCATAGTGTCATCATTGTTAACAATGATCTCAAACTTAACAATAGCTTCTGATTACCAGCCCCTGGATGGCCGGCCATCCACATATATGTAGATATTTTAAGGCATCCGCTATTTACAGTCTTTGAACAACTGACTGAAAAATTACTGGGGCTTTTTTCTCTAATAAGCAACTATATATGTAACATCGACATATGGAGCTTTTTCCAATTAGCAACCCGAGTAAAAAATTTGGGCATGCGCAGTCGGATAACTCGGTAGTGATATCAAGAACGTATCGAGTAGGTATCGAGTCGAGTTCAAAATAGCGACCAAAGGTCTAGCAATTATGTTGTTAGAAGAAATGTTTAACAGCGACGAGGAGGATGACATTATGACTGAACACAACTGTATTATAACAAACTGTATGGTATGTGCAACGAAACGTAATGTTCCCAATGTTCAAAATTTAGGTTAGAGATTATACGCATGCTTCACGCTTTCCGCCATTTTGACTCTAGAGAACCCGGAGGTTACTTGGGTCGAGTAGGTTAGAGATTATGCGCATGCGCACTGCGTTTGCCCGACCCGTTCCTTTTACAACTCGTGTTACTTGTGTAACCCGAGTTGGTAATTGGAAAACGCTCATGGTCATTCGTTTCGAAATATATCAACACAAATCAACTACGTAGGCGGTGCTATAATTGATTGAAGCTATTTTCCATAATTACGTTCAACATAACATAACACACGTGGATTATACATAAAGTTGATTTGTTATAACCCTTACAAATGAATGAGAAACTAGTAAGGATCAATGTGTTAATTAGTCTGTAGCGGGTAGTATCGTACAACCGATATTATATAAATGTCACTGATGTCTCTCATTGAACAACATGCAGCTTTATTCTGATGGTATGAAACTATCAACAACGCACATCCTAAAGTGCAATGAATAGTTAAAAATAAGACATAAAGGAAACTAAACGAACCATTGGACACCCTGCCCACATTTGACGACCCTTACAGAATGCATTGAACATAAACAAATATTTAAAAAAATAAATGATTGAGGTGAGTGTATATGTATGTATATTAATTGGTTTGATAATGATGAAAGTTTGATAATGATGAAAGTTTGATAATGATGAAAGTTCGATGCATAAATAGATGTGAGGGTAGCTTAATGGAATTTTGAAAAGTTGTCTAAGGTTTTATACGAGATGAGGTTACGGTTACTATCCAGGGGTATGAGATGATGTATGAAATACGTTACCTGGTACTGGTACAGTTCCCTTGCCCTGTTTTCGGACATCATGTAAATGTAGCCTCGGGACCGGCTGACCCCAGTGCCAGGTCGTTCTTATCAACTAGTATTAACTATAACTCTGCCTCAAGGTTAAAAACCACCAAATAAATTTGCTCTTTGGTTCAATGTAAAGTTACAATAGTAGGCACCAAAGTTTTACATCTTTTAGTCTGGGGCCAGCAGGAAGACATATATCATTTTAAAGAAGTACCTTTGAGCTTCAAAATAATACAATAAAAAAGGGGGTCATGTATCTTCTAAGAAAAAGTTTGTCCATCAAACATGGTCTACCTATTTTTACACATGTCCGGACTGATTCAATCCGGGTTTTACCCTATTCTACTTTCACTTTGGTATCAATATAAGAATACCAAGATATTCCAGATTTTCCAGTTTCACTAGATAACATGCATATTTACAATGCATTTAAACTCAATTTCATCACTCCAGTGCACACTTGTCAAGAAATATCCCTATTTACAGGCAAGCCAAAGTTTTTTAAGGACTACTTGAGTATCACCATTTGGCCCGCGTACGCATTTGGTGTTTATTTACCTCAAACAAAATTTAATGACAATTTCTCTATAGACGACATGACTGTCACTAATGACACAAAGAACGGGCTAGTAATCTACACTGCCTTAGAATCAGACATGACTCCGCATGTCAATTAAGCGCTCTGAGATACATTTCGGTAAAGATATATAAAGATATAAGGTTTCATACTTGTGAAAGATGTATTATTGTAAGACTACAAACTATCTTATTACATATATAGGCCTATCTGGGACACCACTCCTCGGTTTGAAAACAATCACTCTGTACTTTATATCGGATGCAATTAATAAAACCAAACGGACGTACAGCAATTAATTATCTTCGTGCAGATAATGCTCTGGAATAATATACGCAATGTCTAGGATATATTTCATTGTAAATTAATGGAATGTCATGATCATGTTCTTCAGAAAGAAGAACAATTTCCGGTGAAATAATGATTACACGGCATCACGATGTCCTCTGGTAAATCATAGTATACAAGCACCCACCATTTATCACGCAAGTCTGAACACATGTACAATGAAACATTTCTAATACGAGCTAAGCTAAACACGTAGTTAAGCATGGAAGCATGGTCTTTTAATAACGTCTTTATGTACATTAATTTAGTTTCTACTTTTCCAGCTCCTGGGATCCCATGATAATTTCTGTTTTACACATAATACCATTCTAAAATCCAATGATCAAACTCAAAGTAAGTCATTTTGTTCAATGAACAGCTCAGAATGAGTACGTGAATTCAGACATTTCCATTACCTGTACCTTTGAAGGCGACATTGTTCAGTTTTGCTTGACCATATTCCGTAGCGGTAGGGCGAGCTTCTCCAGACTACGCTTCTATGGAAGCGGGTAAAGATTCTGCGGGGTAGTTTACGGGCTCCGCTAAGAACATGCTCTATATATTTCAAAGCTGGCCATCAGTCTGGACTAAATAAAGCAAATATTATACGCTATTCTTGGACACTCTACGTAACTATAGAGTTATTGTGCGACGTAGAGGGATATTTTCAGCTGCATTTTTTTATCACAATCGTTCTAATTACGAGTGATTTTGCTGTTTATAACCAAATGCATCACAAAAGGAATCAAGTATATGTTGATGCGATAGACATATAATTCCTTTACAAGAGCACCGCCTTGAGGATGGAGACGCTAATCTAACCATTGTCACTGTAAAATGGCCCATTACCATTACATAAAGAAGGACAGAGTTATATGTCTTGCTAACAGAGAGAGGCATATTTGGTGAAAAGGTCGAACAAGTTTCAAAGAAAAACTTAACCAAGCTATTTTCAAAATATAAGCCAAAAAGGCAGGATGGAGTCATGGGTGGTCTTGCTTTGCAGAGACAGGTTTTTATGGTTACAAATGTTGCAAGTTTCTAAGCAATAGCTCCGATAGTGTATGAGAAATTTTACCTTTAAAAGCTTCTAAAGTGTATTGTATGAAAACATGTTTACCTAAACATAAAACTTAACCAACATATTTTCTAAGCCCAAGAAGGAGCAAAAAGTCTTGCAAAATGCAGATCAACAGTTATGGGTCTTGCTTTACTGGCTCAGGTATTGACGGTGAAAAAGTATTGCAAGCTTCAAAGCAATAGCTTTGGTTGTTTATGACAAAAGTTGACCTAAACACAAAACCTAACCAAGTAACACCGACCTCGATGACGATCAAGTGATGTCGATAACTCATTTTGTTGCTCAAAAAATCAGACGAGCTAAAATCGGTAAAATACTTGCATTAATATACATTCCATAAAAGCATGTTTTTTTAGCGAAGTGGTGTTCATGCCGAGGTGTTGTTGGCGTGAGGTTGTACTACATCTATACATGTATAGAGGTTGGTCTAATTGGTGCATATACGTATAGACTAATTGTCAAGCCGCATATAGATTAGAAATTGAGACAATAATGCACTGGTAACTGAAGAATGGACTGTGATTAGATGAGATATTTAATCCAGCATTAATGGATATTTGATTAAATAAGATGATTGGAAAACATACATCTAGTATTCCATCAATATGGGAACAACAATGGAAATGACTTGCATGCGGTTTGCTTTCATTGCTATTTACCCTGACCTACATAATATTCTACCCCAGCCATAGGATAGTTTTCATATGGAACAGTTGAAACATGTCATCTAATCAATGATATTTCTATAGCACTATCTAGAGTGGTTATCGCACGATCTCCGTGATATCATTGAAACATATCACCGACCAAGTGGTTTCAACCCTGGGTATATCACATGTTATCATATAAATACGAGGCATACTTCCTGCGGCTGAATTGGAAATTTCGCATTAATATTATTTCCACTTCGTATTGATGTGCTGTCATCAAAGAGCCAAGCTTTAATGACACAGACACCCATCAACATTATCGCCATTGTATTAAAGAGTATATAGAGCGTGAAGTATTATTTATTTATTTATTTATTCGAAGTATGAATTCATTTATATTGAACTTGTTGCTGCAATTAAAATATTTGGAGTGTGTAGAAACTACCAAATGTGTGGAGCATTGACCTAGAGGTAGGGGGCACTTTTGGAATCGAATTGTCCAAAGCTCGATCCACGTGTGCGCCACTGCCGTTAATTTCTCTGAGCAAGAGTAACAAAAAATGCTTCACTTTACACTGGTGTATGAATCAGTACCTATGTGGACCAAAAGCAAACGTAATGTGTGTAACAGCCGACTTGCGACTCAATGATTGGTAGTAAAAGCTGAAATAATTTTACGCTGTACAAATATACTCATCCGAGCCACTTGGTATGGTGTACGGTCAATCTGCAAACACTTGACGCAATACTCAGATTTACATGAAGAAAGTATTCCCTGACTTACATGAAAAACATTTTGTAATAACACAGTTAATACATGTTGTTGAACAAATTCTCTGAATGCTGGAATACCAATCATCGCATGATCGTGTGTAAATAAAATGCCCTTGATAAACTGAACCCATGGGTACAATTGTACTATACATTCACTTGCAATACATGTTGATGGAAACGTAAAACTGTTCTAGAGAATTAACCTTTATGGTATAACGAAACACAATTATAAACATTGACAGTTATAAATGAGTGGATCTCGTATGGAAGGAACAATATAAACACCAACCGGGACTGATATACTCAATATCATCTTTGTTGTACATCAACATATTGTCGCGGCAAAAAGTCAAACAACGACAGGGCCAAAAGCCAGCCACCATAAACAACAGATGGAGAATTCGAAAATACGAAGACTGGTTGTATTTTTTTCAATTTTATCAAAAAAGAAAAGGTCGTAAGTGCGAACGACCTTATAGAATCATGCATATTTGAAATCTGCATCACAAGGCGCTTCTTATGTCTTATGATCCTATTTTCATGAAAATCGGAACTGGTCACTCATGTTGACCAAACTGACGTTGAAAAAGCTTTAAGTAAAGAGTAGTTTTCTGACATATTTTTCTTGCTCTTCTCTTTCAAAGCCAGCGATTCGTTTGTTGACTCTTGCCCAACCACTGAACTGTTTCAACTCAACTCGCTTGAAAATTAACAATTAATACCAACTTAATCCTTCATTGACTACGAATTGGCAAAATACACAAATATAACATGGATAATACGTGTATTCGTATTTATCAATCTTAAGAGTATTTGTTCTAGAGCAACCGTAATTAGGCCATCTGCATACGATATTTATTCAAGCAGTATTATACTTATATAAATATTTAATCTGTCAACTATCTAGTAAATCGAAAATGGCTCGCAGACTGTGACAGTATATTGTTATAATGGATTGTATAAATATCAAATATTGACATCTAGTTATGTTATACAACCCCTGTACTGGTTAATTGTAATATAAACTATATAACACGCAGCATTAACCTTTGTCATATTTCTTGAACCAGTATAAGGACGTTCGTTACAGTTTGTTGTCTGGGATATGTGGCAAACATTCCCAAGAATCACAGGAACTTGCATTTATGATTAAAAAAAAATGTGAAAAAATATGCAAGAATATAATTTGCTCAAACTTTTAATATATGAGCACAGTACCACGTTAGAAGCAGCAAATTGCAAATATATGGTCAAAGGTCACCGAACTCATTGTTTTCAGTTACCTGCCCTTAGAGCGGTTTTCTCCAAATTTGGGTATTCAAGGGTAGATAACTCATAAACAAGCAGTGTGAAATATGGTTATTTTTGCATATTTCTGTGTCTACATATGGAATGATACACTGTCCATATATAGCACAGAGAATTTGACATGATCCTGACCTTTATGCATGAATATATTATAAGGTAATGGCGTTGAATATATAATTTTCCGCGAGCAAATCGTGCAATATCGGTTCTTTAGATTTGTGTTGGTATTACATTTCGAGCGTCTTCGTGATGCTCTCCGCTTATGAAAACATACAGCCGGGGTTATTATTATTATAGACAATATATCAGCTGTTAATTTATGCTAATTTAAAGGTCGAGAGTCGTGTCAAATTCTCTGGACTATACATAGTTAGATCAAATTCTATTTATAGGAAAGTCCTTATATCGTGCGAACGCACTTAAAGTGAAAATTAAGCAATGTACGGTTTATAATCATTTCCTATACCAAACAAACAAATACACATGTTTAATGAAAAGTACGGTGTCCCATTAGGGCCAATGTTGCATAAAAAGTAAAAAAAGTCAATAGTAAAGACATTCTTACAGACGAGAATCCTTTTTACATCGAACTGTGGAACTAGATCTTCGTGAAGTGCAATCAAATGACAAGTTACTTCAAATTTTTTTTAGAATGTTTGTGTCATATGAAATGTGTTTAGTACATGTATTACTTATGGCTTAATGAAAATTGAAATAAACTCCCGGTATCTATCAATCTATTCCAACGTACATTAACTTGTAGGCAATGGTCCGGTTTCTAGTTCATGATCTAAAGTGATAACTCAAATGACATATTTCCCTTCAATAATATATTCTAAACCAGTTACGGTTATTCAAGTGTACTATATAGTGATCCATCTACTGGTAGCCTTATGATTGTACCCGTGTGGGAAAGGTATACAGTGTAGTAAAGGGACTAATTTACTACAGATGTAAAACATATGCATGATGGAATACCATTTCCTGATCGTGTGATCAATAAATGCATCGGATCATTAGCAAAGGATTTTATCTTTTATAAGTCTACTGTAGCAATATCAGAAAAGCATTAGTTTCCAACAAGCATGAACATGGCGTAAGGCATGACAACGGTAACTAGAGGCAGTAAAACTGAGTGATAATCCTCCACATAGTAACAAGGTGAGCTTATTGGATCGCTTCACGTACGTCGTTAATCCATCAGTGCGTACGTCCCGTACGTCTCGAGCGTCTGTCAACAATCAATTCAAACAACACCACCAATTGTTCAGAATCTTTGCAGCAATGACCCTTGCATGGTCCTTTATTTAAGGTTTCCATGTCTCGAAGATCCACAATAATTATGCGAATCTGGTGGCAACCAATATTAATTATTTTTGAAACATTTTTAAGAAACCACTGGTACGATTTGAAAATAGTTTGGTACAAAGGCTCCTTGTTAGACTCTCAACCAAATTCCTTAATGCAATTTGGACTCGTCAACAACATGGTCGCCAGGGGATGGGGCTCTTTTATCCTATATTTGAGCTATTTAGCAAAATAATCTTGATTCTACATAAAACAGGTCGTCGGCGACAGTTGAGTGTTCTCTAATTGGCAACATTAAAAGTCTTATACGGCCTGATTTCAAGTAATTTCACAAGAATCTACGTTGAGTGGCCTTTCTTCTTGATTCAAGGAATGTTGGTTCGTCACAACATATGACCAGCAGTAATCGGGCTTTTGCATTATATTGATACATGATAGCGAAAACTACTGTGTTGAATTTTCCCATGTTATAGCCTATCCCCATCTTGAACAATGTAGCTGCTGTTAGGTGATATTGTATCACGTTGTCGGTTTTTGGCCATCATTAGTTATTTATGTACAAAAAGCCAAACTGTACAATTTTACCGCATCTGTGTTTTCTTCACGGTTTCAACATAAACCATAATGTATCACAATATCTTCAAATGTTTGTTTGTTATGGATGTTGATTAGTATATATTTTATTTTATTTTCGCCTCTTTTATGTACATACATATAACAAACACAGTTAACGTAACAGGTAAAACTAAGTACACAACCATTCAATCTTGAATTATTATGATTAGTGTAACTATGCAGTTGCCGCCCTGTACCGTGACGTTTCTTTACATCAGAACAGAACAGAACAGAACAGAACAGAAGTTTATTGTCGTAAACAGAACAGTTTCTTGACAAAACAACAAACATATACATGTATACAATACATTTTTACACAATAGTCATATGATGCATTTCTAGGTAACATAATAGTAAGTACACAACAGTTTTATTTAGAAACAAAAGATAAAATGCTCGTAATAATAATAGCTCCACCTTTGGTATTGTATGGGAGGCTATGTGAATGAGTTATACAGTATTAATGATGACAGAATTTCTAATGATAAATGCTTGTGAAATAAATTTTCCAAGATTTATTAGCTGACGTTTGTTTTTCGATGTTATCATTTGTATGAATATAAATACACTTGGGTTTCTGACAAAGTAAGGTTTTATAAGATCATTCCTAATTTCATTATATACAGGGCATAGTATTACAAAATGGTATTCATCTTCAATATCATTTGAATTACACAAAGTACAATAACGTTCAGATCGATCTACTCTATGTTGACCATATCGGCCTGCTTCGATACGTAGTCTATGGGAAGACATTCTTAGGCGTGATATGGCTATTCTCAATTTCTTTGATAGATGATCTAAATAATATTCAATTGACAAAGTTTCTTTAAAATATCTATATGTACACAGTGTATTGTTATTGCGAACATTCTCATACCAGGACTGTTTAAAATCATAATATGAACAAATGCACTGCATCCGGCGGGGATTTCCCATCAGGTTTTTTGATAATCTGATCGAGGAAAAAATGACTATGGAATTTGTTAGCTTAACAGAGACTATAGATCTAGCCTCGGGCTGCCAGGCAGCACCACATAGAAGACCAGGCGAACAAATACTTCGAAAATAGTGTTTTCCAATCTAGGAGACGGGTTGCACAGATATTCCCTATAAATAGTTATTATAATTTTACACTCGTCTTTTATTTGCTATTTATATTTCAATTCAACATATCCACAAGTTGGCGCGCTATGCCGTGCGACGACGTCGCGTTAACGTACGATGACGTCGCGTTTAATGATGTGACGTCATTTCGACGTCGCCATATTGTTTTATTTACGTTGGATTAAATAAGATATGTATTTTTTAAATAATTTTCATGATTTGAATCAGGCTTATATGCCGAAACGTTATGAAAGAATATGTTAGGACTCAAAAGTTTCGTAATTTGAATACTTCTAATTTCAACCATTCACTTCTTTCGACTCCGCAATTTTCTAAACCGGAAATAACTTTTTCTAAAACGATTAGTACCGACTCGAAACTCTGAAGAACATAGGCACGTGCCTGTTACCGGTATGGGTATTTACAATAGCCAGCGCTGGCTATTAAATCCCCTATAAAACTCTATTTCTAAAAATATTATGGAAAGTTTTCATGTTGACACATCAATAATTTTTCTAAATACTGATTCTGTATTTCTATAAATAGACCATACATAATTGTCAGATGTAATCAAAGCCATTCAGGTATCATGTGATGTCAACAATGTATTACACCATTGAGAGCTTGCATGTCGAAGAGACTTGCACCACATTGGTCTATTATAAACATTCTACGGATATTTGATAATCGATAAAACAGTAATTGAATACGGCCTTTACTAATTTTTTTAATTATACATCGGTAAACACTGCCATATCATATGTAAAACATCAAAGTTGCTCCAATAGTCCCTAGGTGAATATGTTAAGAGATATTGAAAGTGGTAAATAACTCATTTTATTTGAACATTTATTGTGTCCCTTCTTTATACTTGTGAGACAAACTCCAGTAAACAAAGCAAATGTTTCGTTTATATAACTCAGTACGTTAGTGCCATGGCTTGTTTATGATTGATTCGGTGCATTAGGAAATGCTTGTTTATGATTGATTCGGTGCATTAGGCAAAACTTCTCAGTTTCAACATTATATGTTGCAGTTGTCTGATTGTATGCACACATATATGCTTATACACACCATCGGCATTTAAATACAAATATGGCATGCCCAAGATATAAACCTGATTCATGTTTATTAGTCCCCTCCCGGTTTTTGACTATATGTTTGCCCTCCGTCCGTTTGTCCGTACTGAAATGATGAATATTGTTATAACTAAGTCGCCACTCCTTCAACCAATTTTAAGAGGAGACCAACCGTGTACATTGTGGTTGTTATCTAGACATAATCCCCAGCTATCCCCTGTTTGTCTAAAAAAGTATGTCGTTGATTGTGCGCTTTGTTTCAAAGAGGTTTATATGCATATGCAAAAAGTGCGATTGTGCAACTGAAAGTATTATTGTGCACTTGATCAGTTTCTGCGAGAAAAATGCGACAATTCGAGAGCAAGTGTGGGATATGCTCATTAGTGAATTCGGGTATAATGCATATAGGGAGTTCTGTCACCGTCTGAACAGACCGAGCATTTGTTAAGGCTAGCCAATGTTATTGATGGAGATACCTTTAAATGGTTCCCATTAGCGTCACTGTTAGCAAAACTATTATAGTGATCGAAATCAATGACACGGTAGGCACATGTATCGATCGATTGTTTATACACATGATTATTATACCTACTGAACAACTTGTGGTTGTAATGCGTATGTTCGTGAAATTTGTTAAACATACTTTTTGTGTGATGTGTATGCTTTTATGCATACTGTATGTGACAGTTGTATATTATATACTTATGTGTTTCGTGTAAAGATAAATAGCATCAGTAATTATTTACACTTATAGGCAAGAGTTAAGTACAGTGCAATCTCTCCATAGTGGCCCTCCGTAGAGTATCATATGGAAGCCCTGGAGGGCACTTTTGACTTATGACTAATGACTTATGACTTGTGACTTGCGTAGGCCACAGGGTGCACTTTTGACTTGTGACTTATAACTTGTGACTTTTGACTTAGGAGTTGTGACTAAACAAACTATAAATATATTTGCATGCTTTATTTTTCCCTTACGCTCAACAATAACGTGGATAAAAACGGATGATACGTGAATCGGATTTTAATATATATAGCAAGACAGGTAAGTCAGTTTTAGTTGTTTGATTAAATAACAATTGTTCACGGAATTACACTCATTCTACTACATAAGAGTTAGGTTTAAAATTCTTCTTTATCGATATGTTATTGTGTAATCTTGTATACTGATGTATAATTGATTGTATTATAACTCTTCAGAAAATGGAGGAATAAAAGTTAATAATAAACCCACTTGAGTTGTGGGGTGTGGAACAATAGGCTATATTTAGATTCCATTCATTCCGTTGCTTACGGGGTGCAAAATGTTGCTTATGGGGTTAAACAAACAAAAGGATCAAAAAAAGAAAACCCCACAATGTCAAGTCAGTTTAAACGTCCGACAGTCCGTCCGTCAAAAAATCTGGGTCCTGACATAACTCAAACAGTATCCAAGCTAGGTTTATGAAACTTGGTATGTATATAGGAGGCAATTAGGGGATGATGCACGTCTAAAAATATTTTGATTCTGACAAGAATTGTGGTTGCTATGGCAACAGAAACATTGAAAATGGCTTCAAACCGGTAGGGGACTTCTGTATTGCTTGCGATTCTTAATTGCTTGTTTATGTAGTGCCGACGAAGGACAAATTAATTTAATACTTCTACATTTACTTGACATCGACATAGAAAACATGTTTGTTTACTCTATTCGACGTTTACATAGCATCCAATCACATTATGCTTTTTCATTTACTTGACGTCGACAAAGAACACTACATGGTTTCGATAAAGCGCAATACTTGACGTCGACAAAGAACACTACATGATTTCGATAAAGAACACTACATGATTTCGACAAAGGACACTACTTGACGTCGACAAAGGACACTACTTGATGTCGACAAAGGATATTACTTGATGTCGACAAAGGACACTACTTGATGTCGACATAGGGCAATACTTGGCTGCGACATAGGACACTACCTGACGTCGACAAAGGACACTACTTGATGTCGACATATGACAATACTTGACTTCGACATAGGACACTACTTGATGTCGACAAAGGACAATACTTGATGTCGACATATGACAATACTTGGCTTCGACATAGGACACTACTTGATGTCGACAAAGGACACTACTTGACGTCGACAAAGGATACTACTTGATGTCGACAAAGGACACTACTTGATGTCGACATAGGACAATACTTGGCTGCGACATAGGACACTACTTGATGTCGACAAAGGACAATACTTGATGTCGACATATGACAATACTTGGCTTCGACATAGGACACTACTTGATGTCGACAAAGGACAATACTTGATGTCGACATATGACAATACTTGACTTCGACAAAGGACACTACTTGATGTCGACAAAGGACACTACTTGATGTCGATATAGGACAATACTTGGCTTCGACATAGGACACTACTTGACGTCGACAAAGGACACTACTTGATGTCGATATAGGATAACACTTGACTTCAACTTAGGACACTACTTGATGTCGACAAAGGACACTACTTGTTGTCGACAGAGGACACTACTTGATGTCGACATAGGACAACACTTGGCTTCGACATAGGACACTACTTGATTTCGACAAAGGACAATACTTGATGTCGACATATGACAATACTTGACTTCGACAAAGGACACTACTTGATGTCGACAAAGGACACTACTTGATGTCGACATAGGACAATACTTGGCTTCGACATAGGACACTACTTGATGTCGACAAAGGACACTACTTGACGTCGACAAGGGACACTACTTGACGTCGACAAGGGACACTACTTGATGTCGAGTAAGGAAACTACTTGACGTTGACGTATGACAATACTTGACTTTGACAAAGGACACTACTTGACGTCGACAAAGAACATTACTTGATGTCGACAAAGGACACTATTTGACGTCGACAAAGGACACGGGCACTATCTTAACGTCGACATAGAAAACAAAATATTTAATGTTTCTATCATACATAGGATAGAGTCACTGTCATGCTTACTCGGTGTCGGCAAGGACTTTTTTTAATTTGTACTGATTTATTGTGTGGTTTATGACTACGCTAAGTAAATATAGAAACATAGTTCTTTATTGCCATGAATTCATAAGCATGTTGCAACTGAACTAATTAAATTAAAACACTACTTGTTTCATAAAAACTCTTCTTTATGTGTTGCACATGTCGGTCTATATTGGTTTGTTATGTTAATTCTACACATATTGCAGCATTAACACAATAAACTGTAATAAATTATTAATAATTCTAATTTAATTTCATGAATGATGTACATATAAATAATTTGCGTCTTACGTCACTGTGATGTTTATGTTATAACTCCTGTCTTTGGGGCTCATATTTTGCTTAAATATTTATCATTCTATGAACGTATCGTTGTGTATTCTATTCGCGGATAGAAAACTTACGAATTAATGTAATTATCATGCAATCAGCTAAAAGTCCCTTTAAACATGCACTATTGTATACAGTGTATACCAGTGAGACAGATGGTAGCGTATTCATAAAGAATAAGAAATTCTGTTTTGTACAATTTGAACTAATTCAGGCATGTGTGCTCTGACATTTTATGCCTCACAACACCCATTCACGTTTGTTATTGTTAAGTTTAGTCCCTTCCTTACTTCCGGTAAACCATCGACTTACAATTCTATTTCCGGTACATCGATATGTTTAGTCACCGCACTGAAAGCAGGGGCATTGAATGTTCTGATTGCTAAATAGGTGAATTTTGTATGAAATGCTCATAGAAATCCAACAATAATGAACTTTGTCGCAAACAGTCGTCCTGAAACTGTTGTGACTGTACTGCAAAAATATTCATTTAACACAATGGGTATTTCAGTCAGGGGCATTGGGAGCACGTCCCCAGCGACTGTATAGCTCACAAGATGACAATTTCGGTAGCCTTGTGTACCTGGTTCTGTTGTTCCTTATTACATACGAGTTTGCCCTTGGTTGTAAAATTTGTCAATATAAAAAAACACAACAAGTTGAGTAGCCGCTTGTTCCGAGTGTAGTGCGAAAGAGCATTAGTATGCTTTAAAGTAGTTATTCAAAAGATGCAACAAATATCGACATCGGAAATTCATTTAATTGTTTGTAAACAAGTCTAGGCGTGTTATTGTCAACAAACTTTTGTTGTTGTTGCTATCACCATGACGGTAGAACATCATGCACCAACGTCACAAGCACTACACGGCCAAACCATCCTCTTCAGTAACGCTTACATGTGCACTCCGCGCTTCATAACATAACAATTATTCCAGATAAGTGCAGACCTATTTCACGTGACAGTCATTCAAATGGTTTCAGAAAGACATTCTGCATTCATCTGGATTATTATGACATTTTCAAAGTGATTATCACGAACACAGATACGTCAGAAAAATAATGTGTCATTAACTCAGTTATTAAGCAATACTTTGAAGTCAGTTTTACGGATACTTTATTTGATGCTTGTTTTATGGTTTATGATTACGTTCGCATCGTCACAGAAGTCTTTTATAATGAGTCATTGTCTTCATTGTTCTGCTTTCCTAAAGGCTTGATGTCAGCTTAATATTAAATATATCATATATATTGTACATGTACTAGTACATACACGTTCATATTGTTTTGTGTTGTACAACTACAGTAAAACCTCGTTATCTTGAGGACCCATCGGGATAATCCAAATGCTCGAGATAAGCCAGGTGCTCGACATATCAGAAGTCTATTATATGCAACATAGAGCAATTTCGCCGGGACTTTGCTCGACATAGACCGGATGCTCGTGATAAAGATGCTCGTCTTATCGAGGTTTTACTGTAGTTCTCTTCAATAAAAGAACAATACATATCTTTGGAAAGACAATCTACGTTTGTTAAGTCAGACACGTGTATAACTTGTAGCGGAAGATCAGTAGCCGCCTAAAATATTTGAACTGATACTCTTACGTACTCAAGTGATTGAAACAGTTATACTAATTTATTTAAGGTCGATTGTGAAACAAGTTTTTCCAACTTATATTAGTCACTCTCGACACCTCATTCCTGATGTAATCCATCGCCACGAGGGTATGAGAGTATGAGAGAAGAGAAGCCAGTTTCCCTTTTAAGCTGAGCGTCTAGCAAGGGAATTTCTGGTACCATTTTTATTTCGTCTTTGGTATGACGCGGCCAGGGATCGAACCCGAGACCTCCCGTACTCGAAGCGAACGCTCAACCACTAGGCTATCGAAACAGTTGAACGACAAACCGTGTCGCCATATTCACTCGGTCTGTGACATTGTGACTGAACGCATTTACACTTCATGACATATAAATACCATACGGGAGGTGCCCCCACTTATTTGAATAGTGTAGAACAGCCAATATTTTCATGGTAACAAGATGTACATTACATATCTCTTTTGCATCGTGTACAGTTACAATTACATCTAGTAACATATACACTCATCGGTCTGTTTGCAATATGGTAAGAACCAAATAAAAAACCACTTTCTGAGAGGGTGTGGTGGTTTGCTTTTTGAAGACCAACCATTCCCATAAAAACACACAGAAGGTGTTGGTTGAGCATGGACATTCCATTTCTGTGAAAGCAATACATATTTTTAACAGGAAGTGCATTTTTCGTTCTGTTGGTCTTTTAAGTGAAATTACTCAGAATATAAAAAAACGCAAAAAAATTATGACGCCTTCCATAATCGAAGCCATTGGTGATAGGATATCTAGGACAAATCAAACAGCCAAAATATGGACATCAACTAAGGTAGGAATATCATCAAAACTGTCAATCAGTTCATGTTCGAAAATTATACATGCCGGACAAAAATCAGAGTTCATCAGATCTATACCACAAATACAACACAAGGGAGAAAAAGTATTTAACCCTGTATATGAAACAACAAAATGGTAATTGCAATAACTCAGTCACCACTGAAGAGACCATATTTTATCATTGAGAAATTTGCTGTAAAGGAACAAGTGCTAGATGAGAAATGTTTACATGGCTACCCATAGGTTGACATTCTTTAGGCATCATAATTATGTTCGCGGCAATTGCTGTTGTTTGTCATACTGATAAACTGAAATACATATTTATTACCAAAGGGTCAAACGTGAGTGGATATAACTCTGTTCATAACGTTCAAAAACGAATTTGGACCAAGTGTTTGCAACACCTCTTCCATGAAGACAATGCAAGGAACATGGGGTTTTGGTCAGGCGCATCTTCAAGTCTCTTCACAAAAACACCTTTCGTTACCTTAAGAACACAAATATGAAGCTTATTGTGCCATTTTAGTAAATTCCGAAGTCTAACTACTCCTTTCTTGCACCCATAGACTTTTGAATCTTGAGGACATTGCAGCGTTCATTAAAGACGAGAAATTTAAGCAAACACCGTAATAAACGCCATGATAGAAAAGTACGATGCGTAAAATAAAGTGCAAAATACGATATTGTTCAAACGTTATCATTATGCTCCACGTTAACTTTATATAAATAAATACAATTGTGCCAATAAACTAAACAAAAACTTGAAAACAATAAACTGAACTTAACTTAACTGGCATACAAGAATACAATAATGTTTACGTAATAAGGTGAGATCACAAAACAAATAAATAGTGGTGCTCTGGTAACGAGCTGAAAAGATTATGCTATGTGGTAGGAAAACCCTTTCATTTTATTTATTTTAAATGCACTTGAAAATCGAAAAGGTCAGCGGTTACTTCCAGAACAACGACATATAATGTTTAGGGAAGAGGGAACATACATGGTAGGTGTTATAACAAGAACCACATTATCATTTGTTTTGGCCTAATATCACAATATTTCTATTTTCAGTTGTCGTTGACACCATGTCCAATAGATGTGACTGATATGTAAACTGAGCAGCATTGATCGTATATGATTCACCATAGGCCTGTCGTTATAATGTAAGAGATAGAATAAATAGAATATCATAATGTAAAGTGAGCTGTGTCTTGTTTTATGTTTTCTGTGCTCGGATGTTTAAGTTGATTCTGTGCTGTCTTTTATTACCCTTTTCCTTAAATCAGACATGATACATATACACTTCAAGTAAAACTGACACGGTCATCTATCTACTGAATACGATCGTACATCGGCCTTGACATGGTCATCCATCTACTGAATACGATCGTACATCGGCCTTGACATGGTCATCCATCTACTGAATACGATTGTACATCGGTCTTGACATGGTCATCCATCTACTGAATACGATCGTACATCGGTCTTGACATGGTCATCCATCTACTGAATACGATTGTACATCGGCCTTGACATGGTCATCCATCTACTAAATACGATCGTACATCGGTCTTGACATGGTCATCCATCTACTGATTACGATCGTACATCGGTCTTGACATGGTCATATATCTACTGAATACGATCGTACATCGGTCTTGACATGGTCATCCATCTACTGAATACGATCGTACATCGGCCTTGACATGGTCATCCATCTACTGAATACGATTGTACATCGGTCTTGACATGGTCATCCATCTACTGAATACGATCGTACATCGGTCTTGACATGGTCATCCATCTACTGAATACGATCGTACATCGGTCTTGACATGGTCATATATCTACTGAATACGATCGTACATCGGTCTTGACATGGTCATCTCTCTACTGAATACGATCGTACATTGGCCTTTATACATCGTCAAGTATAAGTCAATTTTGTTCTTATGTCATTTATAATGGCTTCTGTCTAATTATCGGGTGCAGTCCGGCCACATTCATCTAGGCGTGGTCGACGTGTTTTATTCATTATCACGCTGAAAAGTTGGTGTTTCTATATGATTTTAGTTACAGTCATTCAATAGAAGTTATAGAGACAGTCCTTGGTCTGTGTTTTAAGAGACAGTAATTCCATATAGTTTTAGAGCCCGCTCAGCCTACATATTCGATATTTTGATCATTAGCAAGCTTTAAATGTCAACTTTTTTATCACCCATAAAAACGTAATTAAATACAAATCTCTTACTTTCAATATAAAATATCAATAACATAGAACGCATTTTACACCTCCGTATCAATACTACAACTTTGCTATTTTATAACATTCTGTTAAGATGATTTGATTTTATAAATAAGGCCAGAAACGTATGATGTGATCTTTCCAAGAACGGATCAATAAATGTTGATTATTATCATGCATGGTAATCCATTTGGTAATTAAATATCAAGACCTATGCTTGTCACAACAATTACCGTTTTCTATAGGGAGATCTGATTTCGTAACTCGGTGAAATTTATGTTATAGCCATATACCTAACTGCTCTAATTGATTCTAGTCATCAGGCGATTCACCTTTGTTTCATTTTGTGGAAATAATTTCCGAGTAATGGTTAATTCTGTGCGTAGTACTTAATGTTGAGACCATATTACTCCTCTCAATTATTGGTCTTTTGTTGTACACAGGTCAAACACCTAAACCATCAACGCGTTCGTGTAAACGTAAAAACATGGAGTGCACGCAATGCCTCTCTCGCATACAAAACGACGACATTAGAGTGAGGTAGGATACAAAAAGGGTCACGATGACTGGACGATCTGAAGAGAAGAGAAGAGAACAGAACAGAACTTTATTAATCCAAGGACAAGGCATATATGCAACATGGGTAAAGTGATATATAAAAATTAAAAATTACATAGTATATTATAATATATATATATTGAGTGGTGCAGACATAGCATAAATCTCAAGGGATATGTGAAAGGTACTTGTTTTGTTTCGAGTTAGCAGCGATTTTGTCGAGAGTTAGCAGCGAGTTCGTTGTGAGTTTGTTGCGAGCTAGCAGCAAGTTTGCTGCGAGTTAGCAGTGAGTTTGTTGTGAGTTAGCAGCAATAACATGTTGTAGGGCTAAAACTAATTAATTATGTGGCTGTATCAGCCAATTAACGAACAAATAACAGTATATTGTTTAATTCTACAGAGGTTTGGATCGCATAGGAAAAGATAATATTTACTTTCCGTAAGTGAAACAATAAAACAGGTCACTGTAAATACAAGCTCAGTATAGTGTGTTTGTTCAACAAGTTTACGCTGGCTGGATGATGTACTGAGTACTGAGCCAGCGGCTGCTTTTAATTATAACCAATAAACTCTGGTTTAAATGACGGATATCAATGGGTGGTTTATTGCATTTATGTATACTAATTACATGTGTATTATCGAATATTCAATACGGTTTTATATTTAAACTGTTTATTCAATTGATTTGCTTCATTATGTAGTGTATGTAGGTTTATGGTTACAGAGGCGGGCAAGATATATTTCTTATAAAGCTGTCACCCAAACTCTTACATACTCCTCAAGCTTGATTACATGCGATGATTAATGTTTGAAGTATAGAAACAATACGTGTAAAGTACATCATGGTCAATATATACATGGCTGTAACGTTTAAGTGGATATTTCTAAGGGTAAAAAAGTTAGCGAAATTTAAATTTCAATCTTTTGTCGAGCTGAAATATTAGCGATTGTTTCATTTCTTAATAGAGTTCTTCGTAAGCAGAAATTTACCCTAGGGGAAATGTTCAGCGAATTTTATAATTTCTCGCTGGTCGCCAATATTTTTACGTCGTTAATTTTACCTCCTGTACAGTATAACAAATAGAGGTCATATGGATAAGGTATTAAATGACATTCAATATACGAGTAATGATTAAAATACCATAGGACATACTTTCTACCCACATACACTACAGACAACAACCAACCCTGCGTTCAATGAAAAATCACGTGACGCACGTTTCGTACCTCTCTTAAGGGGAGAGCCGTAACTAAGTTTTAGAACTTGTGGCTCGACCCTTTTACCCATGTATGTATATATATATATATGTATTTATAGATCTATTTGTATGTCATTGTTTGGGTAATAAAATATGTTTAAACTAATACGTTTTGTACCTGGTACGCAAACGGTACGAAACGTTTCGTATCGTTTGCGTACCAGGTACGATACGTGCGTCACGTTATTTTTCCCAGAACGCAGGGCTGGTAGGCCTATACTCAATACTTTTGAAAAGCGATCAGTTCTTGATGAAAGAGCGCACTACTTTGTGGTGTTTTTGGGAGCCATTTTCATGAAATATGCACTAAATTGAAATGTCAACAACCATAACGGTATTGTGTACACGTTATACAAACATGGAATAACATAATGTGCTGTGTTCAACGTCAGAACATACGTCAATTTTATTACAGACTTTGAATAAATCGTCTGACACTGTTACATACATTGTTATTCCAAACATGTGTTTTTATTTGACAACCGCGCATTCTAGTTTTTTTAATTATCATATTGGTACAGTACACACGATACCTTTGGTCGTTAAAATGATAATATGAACTAATGCACAGCATATGTAGCGGACTATGTCAGTTGTCCTACATTATTTGTAACATGCTCATCTAGTACTGGATTTTTTGGTGATGCATAACTTCACAAAATATTGTTTGGTTACGAAGTTACGAATCTGGAGCAAGCCGTTTCCAAAAGGCGCTACCGAGCGCTTTCCTACGTCTATGCAACCTATCGAAGCGGTTCGTTGCACAAGAAAGCGCGCGATAGCGGTTTGATACGAAATATTGGGTACAAAGTAACGAAAGACGATACAAACCTGCTATCGTTTGTCAGTCCGAATGAACACGAATAATACACGTTTTTCAATTTGTTTAATTCTAGGTCTACTTAATTCAGGGGTAACTAATTTAAAAATGAATAATTAGATATAAACACAGATAACAACTGATTTCTAGGCCTTATTTGATATTTTATCTTTTTTAATGGGTTTTATGAGCATACCAGATAGTACTTTTGTTCCAATTAATCATATTACGATTAAATATCAAACATCTTTAATCTTAATCACCCTTTTTCGTTAAATAAACCCTGCAAATCGTCACAACATAAAAGAGATTTAGACGGAAAATTACGGGTTTTATTGTATCCAATAACGACAACAACAACATGTAATTAGTTTTCGCGACCTTCATCCCGCGAATATTTTTTGACGATTTTGGAGGGATTTTTTAATTACATCTCGGCGAGGAATTACGAAAATGCATTTGTTTTACTTTCTTTACAATAACCTACAACTACGATGTGGATTATCACCGTCCGGTCTAGATACGTAAATACCCGAAACGGACTTTAATTAATTGTATTGCAAACTTTGCGATGGGAAATAACCGAAACTTGTGTCTTTTTCATTAGATTTGCTTAAGATTGGTTGATATTTCGCGCATATGAACGATTCCCGCTCGACTTACTTCGTTATCTCAGAGAAATCATGTGTCTCATAACAGTTTGTAGCATCGTTTATGCACTGAAAATGTTAAAATTTCCTTCCAAAGTGGGCAAAAAAATGGCTGCCTTGTTTGTGTCCAAACATTTAGGAAATAGCCCTCCCCATAAATACCCGAAACGGACTTTAATTAATTGTATTGCAAACTTTGCGATGGGAAATAACCGAAACTTGTGTCTTTTTCATTAGATTTGCTTAAGATTGGTTGATATTTCGCGCATATGAACGATTCCCGCTCGACTTAATTCGTTATCTCAGAGTAATCATGTGTCTCATAACAGTTTGTAGCATCGTTTATGCACTGAAAATGTTGAAATTTCCTTCCGAAGTGGGCAAATAAATGGCTGCCTTTTTTGTGTCCAAACATTTAGGAAATAGCCCTCCCCATATAAAAAGATTGGTTGCATAGCAACCATGGAAGACTGATAATTATTATCTTTTCTTTTCTAGACAGGGGCCTACACTAGTTTTTGGAATATTTTTAAACATCATTAAAAAATAAAAGAAAATTTATGAGCTGCCGAATATCGCATTTTTTTTTGTTATTCTATTAGCAGCCATTTTCTAGTATCTTTGCTTCAGTGCGGGATTTTAACACAAATTTTTAGATCCATTAGTGAATTCAAACTCTGACCAAACCACGTGCACACGTGTTATCGTAAAGCGGAACGACATCCGCAGGCCTTGCGGCCTGCGTATTTTCCGCTATAATTACTATTTTTATCAAGTTTTTATTTATTGCATTATTTACTATGTTAGTTTCGATAAGTGTGGCCATCATTAGGCATCATACTTATAAAAATATTGATAAAGTTGTATTGCAACATTGCGTCTGTCATTGTATGTGTTTAGTAACAATACAACTTGTATTGATTAAGTTGGGGTTTTTGCACATTATTGTTATTATATTTGTTTGGAGTTTGCCGTGCCCATATAAACGTCATAAAAATCGTATACATGAATTTTCACCCGGCGGGTGTGATTCGAGCCCATGAACGTCATAATTTGAAAATATTATTTTAGTGCACTGTTTCAATAAATCGTCTAGCAATGTGAAACATGGGCTTTGCTGTGTCCAACATTTCGTCATACTTTATTACACACATTAATACATCGTCTGACCTTGTCATGTCGACATGTTGAAGCATGTTACTTCAAATCTGCCCTCGTCTCGAGGAAACACGATAGAAATTTGACCCACGTACCATTCGAGGCCAAAAAGATCATATTAAGTCAGACAGGGAAAGCATCACTCAACTTAACCAGCCGAGCACAGAAAACATTAAAAATACACAAGGTACAATGCCCAACCGAACCACCCGAGCACAGAAAACATAAAACACATACAAGGCACAATGTCCTACTAAACAAGGGAATATCCGCCTACGTCCAAGCTGACGAAAAGTAGAATGAATTAGTTTCAGCAATCAAAAAGCTGAAAGCCCTAGCTGATTGACCCAGTTCCCAAGCTTTGTGGAGATTCCCACAACTTACAGAAGAAAGTGTAGTTCATCACCATTCCCTAACTGAAGACAATAGAAGATAGATCGCTAAAAATAATTAAAGAGTTAGACAAGCTCATTCTAAACATGACTTTGTATTTTACTGCATCGACGGCTTATGGAACACCATTGTAGTTAGTAGTTTAAATTCCCCTATGTCTATGTAAGTCCACGAAAATACACATACTGCAACATCCAATACATTAGTTAATGTGTTTTCAACCTGTAGTATATTTATGAGTATGACAAATAGCGGTGCTCTGGGGAAAGATAATTCGTATTTTGTAAAGTGAATATTGCAATTTACAATTAATACGCTTTGACGAACAATGCTATTACTTTAAGTGAATAGCCACATAATTATAGGTTGTTTTATAATACTGTGATGGTGTTATACATATGTATTTTCAAGTTAAACGATGGCAACAGTAAAATTAGACAAGAGTGCCATAACGTAACGGAGTCGCTCACCTGTAAACAATTTGAAATTGAGAATTGAAATTGCCCTATGTAGCGTTAGTCAGCTTATTTGTTGCTATAAAAAGTGACGAGGCGGGAAATGATTAACCTCTTGCCGATGTTGTAAGACAAAACAACATGGCATCGTAGTGAACACACTTCGTGCTCGCATGAGTTACAATGATACGAAGGGATTTGAGTGTTTCGTGCATATACAAATATATGTACTATTATCACTTTCCTGGATTCGGCAAATTATATCCTCATGTGATGTTGCCATGTTTTTTACATGCTGCGAAGTTTTTTTGTTTTTGTTTTTACATGATGCGAAGTTGATTGTCAATTTCAGGAAAACAGAAAAGGTCAATTGGACATAATGACTGGTAGATAATACCATCTATATACTAATAGTCCATGTGACAATTACGTCAGGGGACGTAATTGTGTGTTGCTGTACGTAACGCATAATTATAGCATACGACCAAATTGGTGAACCATCCATGTATGTATTGGCCACTTTATATCATATAGAGACAACTACAAAGATATTTGACCTTGTGCCTTCATGTGTAAATGTGTTCATTTTGAATATGTCCTTCTGCAATTTCGTTGTCCAGCAGAAGGATGCTTCGAATCTTTCTGCGTAGTGCATCAGCGATGTGTGTCGTCCGTTTGTTATATTAATGTCACCTGGCTCTTGCTCTGATTTAACTCGACTGACTGAGGCGGCAGACTTTCGGTGTGGCATGTCGTTATTTTGTAGTTGCGTTGTGCATTGTCTGTGCCTTTTTTGTTATAACGTCGTAGTTTTGTGTCACGTGGTTGTGGTATGTACTTTTTTGTGCTCGACTGTTTATGTTGAGTGCTGCTTTCCTTGTTCGATAATCTAGTATCTTCTTGCTTTCCGAGAAACGGTCGCCTTTGGGAACGTTTGATATATTATCTGGTATAAATTCAGTCAGGGGAATTATTTCCTGATTGTCAATGTTGCTTTCGTCAGATGTTTAATAGTTCAATTACTGATTATCACATGTACGTAATACTGAAATACATTGTATCTATGGCTGTTCACGGGAACGGTGAATACTACGCTAGAGAACATTATACTGAGAGTAGTGTTGATTTCTACGTCGAAACTGCGTGATCCTATGCTATCTATGCTCCTGGGAACAAACACATAGTAGCCGGGAGGGTCGGAGCAGTTTGATTGGAACACTGAATAAGTTAGACAGTCCGAACAAGAACGATACTTTTAATATATGAGCCATTCTCCATGAAAAACGGGCTTAGTGACATTATATAGGAATTATGTAATACGTCACAGAAAAGGCTCTGAAATGAGGAAAAAATCATGTTCGTTGATTTAACTTTAAGTAATTGGATATTTAGGTACTATCTCTTACATTTATTTTTTCTCATGAATAATGTTAAAATAAATTCCGTCGTTGCTATGGTGACCCATTTATGAAAAGTACCCATATTGAGAAAAAGAGGTTAGAATCAGTCGCTTCTTTCTCTAAAAGCAAACATTCATGTTCTTGATAGTTTATATTAAACTTAGAATATAATTCTGAATACTGATACTATTTGAAATATTTACGTCCATTATTTATGAACTACTGAATTCCTAAAGCGCGTTTAACGTCAAATAACATTTCAATGACGTTTGCAACGTCACTCAAAAAGTAGACGGGAGGGATTAGTTCTAAAGGTCTGTAGCTTCGTGAATGGTTGATATTATTTGCTCAAGTTTTCAGAAACTGTTCATAAGAGGCTTGTCTTTCTAACCCCATATTATCATGATTTTCATAATTTTGTCACTAAGACCTTTTTTTTGGAGAACGGCTCATATCTATATTTACTGTTGAGTTTACATAAAAAGTGTAGTATCTGTGGTGTATGACGTCAGAAACTCATATAATAAAAGAGTAATGACGAAAACAAAGACGTTATAATCATAGTAATTATGATAATATTGACTTTATTAATAATGGGTGACATAATTGGTTCTAGACCAATTTTCAATATGGTCCACATCAAAGAAGGCTGAAAGTTGTAAAGGAAACCAAATAAATTCATGGTACAAATATCCTCGTTAATAAAAATGTATCAGCCTCAAATAGTATGAATTTGTTCCATCGGTTACTGTGCTTACACTGGCTAAAACCACACGTAATAGGAACCATTGAAACGATGATACAACTATGTACAAATATCTCATGTTGTATCAATGTAACAAAAATAACCGACAAGCTTTTTTATTAAGCTATTTGTAACGCAATTTAAGTATTAATTTTCGACATAAGTTATACATAAATAGAATGTTATGTGATAATGTGATATACGGTACAAGTGGTTATTTCCGCGGGTAAAAAAGTTAGCGAATTTAAAATTTGCCAAAATATTTTTATAGTTCTTTGTAGGCCAAAATTTAAGAAATTGTAAGTAAATTTTGTATGCGACGTAATTTTTGGATAAGATCGCAAGTAGAAATATGTCAACAAAAAGTTAAAATCAACCATTAGTGTTTTATTCTTCGACCGATTTTAACAATTCAACGTAATTCGGCTCAATTATTCCTTTGGCCAAATACAAATGAACAAACAAAGGAACTTTTGAATATATACATGTAGTATTGTAGTTGTAATCATTTATAAAATTTTGTAAATATCCTAAAATTGTTGATGATGTTTTTGAATTTTATATACATGTACCCACATATTTTCCTTAGAGATACGGACATTTTCAACATAAATATAATATAGTACAGAATTATTATTGTTCATTATTTTACACCAGTATCTGTGAGATATTTATTTACATACAAGTGAAAGCAGGGTCCGTCCTAGTTCACCGTATTTCGCACTGTTTGGGGTCTGGGTCTTTACTCCTAAAATATATTGGCTGACCTTGAGGTGCAGTTTATCCGTATCACTTTATTATTATATACTCCCCACATTTCTGCACCATAAAGTAAAATAGGTACAACTAACGAAACATACAACATCAGTGTTGATTTTATATTTATTTCAATTCTATGGACTAAAGTTAATAAATTGTTATACGGTCTCAATGCTTGGTTTTGAAGTGACTGCCTGTAATAAGTTCCCATTAAACTAAAAAAATCCACATTAACGAAACCTCGTTGACGCTCAAATCGAGAATGAGTACTACACCTACGCCGCTTAATAATTTTGGGCAAAAGTTTACAGTTTTATGCCGCAGTTGGGCCGGTTTCTCACAAAAACTGTGACATTTTGTTGAAAATTTCTAAATCGCGTGGATAATTACTCATAGAAGGATAGTACTTTGTATTTAAGATACAAAGTTAATGTTTGTGTTATTAAATCGCTTACCTGTATGCATGCACTAATTCCAAGTTAATGTCACCAACATTTCCAGTAATACATTGCTATGAGCTAGATGCAAACATTATGTCATTATGTAACACATTAGTAATCCAATTAACCTACTGGTAAGTTCCAGGAAAATGTAAACTTAACGTGCAAGAATTTACATTCGATTAGATAATTATACAATAAAGAGCAAGGTATTCCGAAACATGTCGCAGAATTTCCGCGTTTGTTTATTAATCCAGGAGCATTCGGAAATCTCTGTAATAATGCGAAGTCTGTTGATCACACTGTTGATTGGGTCAATCTAGAATGAGAGCGACATGAATGTATGACAGCGCTTGGTATTGGTTTATTGGAGTTGAAAACTGGATGAATGCTTTCAGTAGTCAAAAGAAACCTCGCAACTCGTTGTTTCATAATGTAAAGCCAATACTAACAGGTATTACTATATTAATGAAAACGTGTAGCATCGTTAACTGTTTACAAACAAATGACATAAACAAAACTCTCTATAAGTGATAAACATATTTTCAGTCCTTTTGAATTACAAAAGCAATTTTAAACATACTTTGGTAGTGACCATATTCCAGCAGCTATCGCTACCTTTTGTATTAGTCCCAATCGGGAAACATCGACTATTGCCGTTTCCGGAAATTACAATGCATAAAGGTAGATCAGAATGTATTTAATTAAGTCGCAATCGGCATTTCGGTATAACATCAAACTACAGTAAAACTTCGTTATTCCGAGCATGGATATTACGGACACCCGGCCTATCTCGAGCAAATTTTAAAATTCCGACAAATTCGCTTTATGTTGTATAAAAATATTAATAAAAAGTATGTATCCCACTGATGTTATGATCGATAATCAAATTCTTTTAAATGTTTGTCAAGACAACAATTGTAACACGCATTAGGGTAAATACATTTTGTATTAAACAGTCCCAGATCTGCTTATTGCAGTTACATTAGATAAATCCCCCGAATGTTTGTCTAATATGTACATGTATATAGTAATATAACCCCATATACCAACACATGTGGAATTTAATTACATTTTAAGACATGTCACGGGCCAATTGCCCTTGAAAATGAGGAATAATTACCAATTATACGCTTCCGATTGTTTAAAATGATGACGGCCATCTTTAAAAATGGCCACCAATAGGTCGTTTGGCAAAGTGGTCTGCACGTCTATCAACTGGTTTTGGAATACTTAGGTGTCAATCTGAAGGGTCTATTCACCTACTTGGTAATTATATTCGGTCTGGCAAATGGACTACATGTATATGAAAAAATATAATATTAAGTCGGACAGAGAATGCAGCACTCAACTTAACAATACGATACAGATTATTATGTAGTTCTCCAGTGAATGAAAATGGGGTTAAATATCAACCAGTGCAAAGGCACTTCGCATTATAGTGTTAAAGCCTATCCGTTTGTCATATAATACTGTGGGGATTGGTTTATTGTGTTGCCACATTGTTTAGGTATCCAGCAATTGAACATCTTCTGTTTCTGCTCTACGTGAAAACCAATAGCAGATTCAGAAAAAAACACGGATACATGAAATGTTAAAAAAACTCAGCACAGAAGGTTAGAACTGCAAAAAAACATCGGGAGTATCGAAAGCCATCGGAAGTTAATATGTGTTGTTCCTCATCGCCGATGATATTTCCTCAGTGGGAACTAGGAATTATCACACAACGTGAATGAGCGTCACAGTTCACCCTGAAGAATGAATTGTTAAATTCGAGGCGTAAAATATGAAGTTTGAAACGTGAAGTGCATAAAGCGAAAAATATTAAACGTTGAACAAATGTGACTGCTTTCTAAATATAGGAATTGGACAGAGTCGATCATCGCTGTCATAGGCACATCGTTTCAAATTATCTAAGAATAAAGCTTTCTAAATAGGGTACACTCAGATAATTTGAAACCATGTAGGGTACCTATGGTCGCAGTGTCCGCGAATACACACACACACTGCTATGAGGCGCTTTGTAGCGTCATCGTATCGTTCTCAGATCGTCCTTGTAACGTCCTCGTAACTTGGCCATATATTTACGATACGACCATTTTTGTGACATTAGTCCCTGTGTTCTTTATAGAATGAAAGTTACAAAAGCTGTTCCATAACATCTGCTGCAATATACACAAATAGATAGAAAACATCATATAATTATACTTTCCAGTTTGTTTCCTTGTAGTTTTTCAAGCTTCCACACGGTGACCTCCCTATCTACTTCGTCGTGTTCGGAGTTTGGTAGTTTTATATTACAAGCATGCAACACAGGTTACACGTATCATTGGACCTGATTTGTTTACATTACCAACATTTACTTATATTAAGACCAACAGTTATATCATACTTTTATTTTTAGAGGATATTTATAACAAATCATTCCGCAACGGACTATATTTTTACTACCAAAGGATTTTCTCACTGGTGGCGGGAATCTAAAATAGTTCCCACGGTTTCAATCGTATACTGTAACGTATGTAAATCACCCCGCCGCTGCACATTGCAGACGATTACCTAATTATGTTGTATACAAACATTGATGCTATATATAGCTGGTGGGGGGAACTGAAATAGTTCTATGTTACCGCGGTAAGCGTTAAACGCACTAGTCAATTTCTACCCTGCTTTATATAAGACCTCATAATTTTCGTATCTATTATCCGATTTTGAATATTTAAAGCTTGTAATGAAGCAGAGAAATATGTCTCTCTTTTAGACAACATTCAACACGATACCCTAATTATTAAATCCACGGCGACGAGTAAGAATCCGTTCCGTGTAAAAGTAAGTTTAAAATATCCCGTTTTATACCAAATAAAAATTCAATCAACGGTCGAAAATCATCAATTATTAATTTAATATTCGATCGATTTTGTTCATTAAAGCTTGTTTTAAAAGCTAATACTTTAAGGTTTTATAAAATGTAAAACTTGTTTTTAAAGCATTAATCGGCCGATCGACATATGTGAGCGACGCCTTTTACATACGTTAATATAGAGTGTCATATACATGTACATTAAATTAACATGCGTGGTCATACGGAGAATAAACAGTCGACACTGGTCGAATTCTCCAAGTCGTTAAAAATGGTATTTGTAAATATCCCTTCATTGATGCTCAGCATAGTTACTTAAGTAAGTTGCAGGTAACTGCTGGTTCTCTTGGTGTCTTTAGCAGCACAAACGTTTGAGTAAGGGTGGGCTTATCAGAATTGTGACATAAAATTATGATACAACCTGGATTCGATATTGGATTTAGTGGCATCAGTACGCCACACACTAGTACTTTCAGTGCTTTGATTTATACTAGGATGTCAAATTATAAATATGTAAGAGAATATGACAATTAATACAATATCTAATACATTTATCCCCCGCATATTGCCATGACAATGACGTGTAGGTTGTTACATTGTATTTACCTATCTGTTGTTACCGGTATGTTGGCGTTGATATGGTATATTGGTTGTTGGTCTCGACCTGTTATTTTCTGTTATTATGTACCATGTTGTACTTATTACAATTAAATAGTTTTATACAATGTATCGAATGTTGATGAGACTTTTAGTTTTATCCAAGAATTGTTCTGGTAAAGCTCCAATATCGAATTAGCTGATTAATTACCTATATCGATCTACATACGTATTATGAATAGCATTTGTACAGAGTCGCAGTAATGACTGTATAATCTATAATTAATTATGCCTTCCATCGCATCGTTTGTTATCATATTGTTCCATAAACGTCAAGAGTTAATAAATAGTTAATTGTAAGTCGACTGTGCGTATGGACAACAAAATTGCTGCTTTTCAAAAATATTTATGAGTTAAAACTATAATTAATTGTAGTTTATTGATTGAAAGTATTCAAAATGTCAGAACATTGTGCCTTCTCTACCACATACTTGTATTTACAGAGCATTGCATTTAACAATTATAGTCAGAATAAATTAACATTCTCTCAATATTTATGCGTGGTTATTTCATAGACATATTTTAAGCTTTTTAGTCAGAGTATATCAATTGTATTTTTTTTCAATGTTTAGCTAAAATGACGTTTAAAATAACGGCCATTTTCACGCTACGCTAGATAACTTGACCTTGTGACGCGACGTCAGAGTTATATCAATTTTCGCGAGGATCTAAACAAGTGCCATACCGGTCATTTAGATGAGATTGGGCGGTTAAACATCCAATTTTGAAGTCATATAGATAATATGTTTCTGAAAATTCCATCAGTCCATCTTATTCAATTTACAATATATTCACAAGGAAAATTTGTTGACCATTATCCATTTTTTATTCTAACACGATCTGCGGATTTATCCATATACGCATACAGGAAACCAGGGTATGTATTAACCAGGGTAGGTATTATTACCGCAACAAAATATACCTGTCAAATTGGCTGGTACTCTTTACGTCACGTATCACGTGACATATTTATGAATGAATGAACGTAAACTTTATAGTAAAAACTTCAACGAGTTGCGGATAAGGCAAGCTGCACAAGTATCCAGTGTTACAGCAATGACGCATCTATTTTTAGAAACTCCAATATACTCTCGACACAACGTTTCATAAAAACTTCTGATTATCAATCATTTATATTTTTCATTTCATGCAATAGATACCTTATACTACATTATTAAAATTGATTCAATGTTTAAAATGTGTTCTTTCCTTCAGAAAAGTACGATGGTCGTTTTCATTAACGAGGGAGGTAATTGTACCAGCTAATAGCCACTCAATTTCAGCGTGGAATTATGTTCAATGTCCAACTCCGACATACGACGCCCTGGAATGTCTAACATGTACAGACACCACCCTCACAGGTACAAAATTCACACCTTGGTCATTTTAAATGATGGTCTTATAGGGTTCGATCGATCTAGTTACGAGTCCCTGTGGAAATAATTCAAACATAACAAATTTTATTGACAAATTTATAATTTATCAACATATGGGTATTTTAATATTTTATATTCATTGAGGCAGCTTTACTAATCCGCGAAAACATGCTAATCTGATCAGTACGTCTTCATGCTTTCAATGTTTATAGCGGGCCATTAGCTTCGACGCTTGGTACCATCAGTATCCGTGATGTGAAGCATGATAAATAATATAAATATATAATAATAGTAACAAATTTATTTAGCGCTTTTGTCATGCAATTGCATGTTTATCAAGGTAGTGACATTATTTACCACCAATCGAAAAGTAAAAGTTTAGAAAACATAAAATAAACAAATGATAATATTGATAAAATACAGTACAGTATAGTACTTGTATACGTATTAACATTCAGCAAAAAGAAAACTATTTACATTAATGAAACCCCTATTTTTCAGTATTACTTTAGAGATTGGGTACTAGTATTAAGACGTAACGCACGGTACTGGGTACGTTTGTGTATTTCTTTAGAGATTGGGTATTTAAAGCAGGGTGCATGCCACTCGCAATTCCAACCTACGGGTGTATCAGGATCTTTTTGGAACCTTTTATAATTCCGAGCATATTAGCTTGGTCGACCGTTTATGGTGATATTGTACCCAACTTAAGGGTCACAATACCTAATTCCCCAAGGGATGAAATGGGCGAGTTTGGCAGTATTCACCCAATTTCCTTTCGGTAGTACTTAAAGAGGTTTAGGTTTTGACCATTCGCCTTTCGAAACCTTAGGTGTATGGTACCATTATTTGGAAACATATCCGGGTCTTTGGTGATATTCGTAGTTAGTCTGAGTATGCTTTGGTAAAATCATGTTTTTCAGTGCTTTCCTAGATGACTGTAATGTTTTACAGTCTCTGGGTGCTGTAGGTAATGAATTCCAGAGTGTCGGTGTAGCGGGTGTGAAACATCGATTCCCATACGAGACAGCCCTTGTCCTTGGCTCGACTAAAATAATGTCTAGTCATCTTGAGATCTTAACTGCCGTTGTGGAGTATATATGTCCAACGTAATTCTAATATAGTCAGGGGATTGCCCATGCAAAGCTTTGTAAACATGAGTCAATATATTGTACTCTTTTTGGCACGCCACATATATGTAGCAATTACAATGAAATATTTTTTAAATAAAGCATTCAATAATTAGAATCTTCAAAGGTCAATGTAATTTTCAGGTAAACCAAATGTAAAAGTTTTTGCTTGTGTAGTATTTATTTACAAAAACTAAGCAAATTACTCATTAAAATGAAGGTATTATATACATTGTATGGAATGAAGATTTCGAACAATCTTGGTGATATTTTACTGATCATTTCATAGAAGATAGCATATCCATACTATAAAGTTTTGTTTTTGTAACTTGTTTGGATCCTGCCAAATGTCACCAACTTTGATGCTTGCGTTTTAACTCACCTGTCACAAAGTGACATGATGAGCTTTTGTGATCATTTTGCTTGTGTAGACACGAGAGGTCACACTTTTGACCTAATATTTTTTAAACTTGGTCACAATGATTATCTCAACAAAATCTAGACCAAGTTCGATATTGGATCATCTGGGGTCAAAACTAGGTCACTAGGTCAAATCATAGAAAAACATGTATAGTCAATAGTGGCCTCAATTTTAGACTCAACTTTATGCAACTTGGTCACAAGTGTCTTCTCAACAAATGCCATAGAGGCGGTATTTTTCACTGGGTCGTTGTGAAAATTAGTTAGCGTGTTTGTTTTAAAGGATGTAATCAAATGTGAGTTTGAGCAAGGGTCATTTTAGATCAATAACGAGGCCACTAAAATGTAGGTCAAATCATGGAAAAACATTTTGTATGCTGTAGAAGCTGTATTTAGATCACTATAGGGGCGTGCATACAACACTAAGACAGGTGAGCGACCAAGTGTCCTTTGGCGCCCTCTTGTTAAATGTATCCAGTGTAGATTGCTACCAGGGATATCAATTATACCATACAGCGATTGTTAGGTTATGAATTAGAAAGTCCTATAGTTTTTATGTATAAATCACTTTTGTAACAGTTGCCACATTGCTTAAGCCAGGGAATTAGATAAGGTCCGTGCTAAAGCAATTATTAGAAAACAAAAACCGCCAATACAATTCGTCTAGTTTCTCTGCAAACTTATCAAATAACAAAGACCTAAATATACATATATAGGTATTTGCCAATACAAAATGTAATTACAAAATGTATGTTGAGACCTTGTGCTAAGTTTATCCAGAGATATTGGTACCAGGGTTTATCCACGCACGACCATTGATTGATTTTTTATTTGGTAAAAAACGGGATATTTAAACTTACTTTTACGCGGAACGGATTCTTACTCGCCGCCGTGGATTTAATAAATATGGTATCGTGGTGAATATTGTATAAATAGACAGACATATATCTCTGCTTTATTACAAGCTTTAAATATTTAAAATCGGATAATAGATAGTAAAATTATGAGGTCTTATATAAAGTAGGGTAAAATTTGACTAGTGCGTTTTACGCTTAACGCGGTAACATTGTTAATCGGCCGATCGATATGCGTAAGCGGTAGCATATTTACCCATTTTACATACGTGAATATAGAGTGTCATATACATTTAATTAACGTGCGTGGTTTACCGAAACAAAATACAAGTTCTAGTTCTATTCTAGAACTAGAACTTGTATTTGGTTTCGATAACGTTTATCCAGAGATATTGGTCCCAGGTGTATCGAAACAAAATACAATACATTATTCATTGCTAAATGAATGTCCTATTTTAGTTGTAATTAATTCATCTACTGGGTCAACATTTGATAGGGGAGATTACTCCATAGATTATTTCAACAACGGTCCGCATATTAGAAAATAATATCCGCCGAGTGGTGACAGTTTTTCCTGTCAATTTTTCTATGAAAATGAAAAAAAATCAACTATAAAACTAAAGGCGATTCAGGTTAGTCATGTTTACGGAAATAACTTAGTTAGTTATGGTGTGTGATCCAATTGTATTGCGCTCATTGCATCTATTTATTTGATAGTAGTAACTATTAAAAATATTCCTTCTTAATTAGTGTCCGAAATTTGACATTGTCCGAACATTGTTATGATACGACGAAGTGTAAATTGCGGGTATTAAATAAATTATATGCGTTATCATTAAAAGGCATTACATGTATCTTATGCACCAGTCAGCCAGTCAATTGAAATAAGTGTCTGCCCTATGTCCGGGGAAGGGTGGGGATAGCAAGAAACTGTGCCGTGTGTTTACCTTTCCAATGTTTGGTTTGTTCTCAAGATTGTCTTATTCACAATTAGTTGTCATATAATGTCTCGCGGGTATTTTTTTTGTTTTGTGTAAAAATAGTGCAGGAGTTCATCATATACTACAACCAACCTTTACCAATACTTGCGGTTAACACTTGTTGAGTATATAAAATAGGCCTTTACCAATACTTGCGGTTAACACTTGTTGGGTATATAAAATAGGCCTTTACCAATACTTGCGGTTAACACTTGTTGGGTATTGTTGTATCAGCTGTTTTATGTATTCATGTATAACTTGGTGACTCTCTAGTCACGTGGTTTTATATACACCATGCATGCTTACATCAGTTACTCTCTGGACTCCTATGAGTCAATACTTACTATGTTCCTTTATTAAAATACGTCTATACATAGAATCATTGTTGAGTTCTATATGACCACCGGTCACTAATATAACATGGTGTCAGAAGTGTAAAAATATGGACTTACATTACATTGTAAATCAATAATAAAGGTGGACTTACATTAAATTGTAAATCAATAACAAAATACGGTCTTACATTTAATTGTAAATCAATAACAAAAGTGGACTATACGAAATGGCTAAATTGCAACTACCAGAGAACTTAAACTTTGCAGATCCAAATAAATGGAGTGATTGGGTGCAAAGATTTACATACTACAGAACGGCATCCAAACTTCATAAAGAAGATCAAGACATTCAAGTGGCAACATTAGTGTATGCAATGGGCAAAGAAGCCGATAATTTACTTAAATCCTTTGCACTGTCACAAGAAGATGCAAAGAAATATGAAACTGTTCTTCAAAAGTTCAATGAACACTTTAATCCCAAGAAGAACATCATACACGAAAGGGCAAAATTTCACAGACGAAATCAGATGCCATGTGAAACTGTGGAATCGTTTATCAGGTCGTTATATGAGTTAGCCGACAATTGCGATTTCGGGGTTGGAATAAAAGCTGAACTTATCCGCAACAGAATTGTAGTTGGGATTTTGGACACAAATATGTCAGAAAAAATGCAATTGGAGCAAGACCTATCTCTAGAAAAGTGCACTGCAATGGCCAGAAATAGTGAGCTCATCAAAAACCAAATCAAGGTACAACACGATCAAAATGGTTCAGTTATGGACGAACTGCGCAAGGGGGCTAAAACCAAACATCAGCAACCCAGACAGCAATCCAGGCAACCGAGGCGTGATCAGAAAACAGACACGAAACGATGTTCCAGCTGCAACAAAAGTCATGTTAAAGGAAAGTGCCCTGCATTCGGCAGAAAATGTGAACGTTACAACCATTATGCTGTATGTTGCAGGACAAAAAGTGTTAACGAGCTTTGTACAGAGAGCTCACCATCTTACCTTGGGAGTATACATTCATTTGGAGATGGACCGTGGTCAATCAAGCTTAAGGTGAGAGATTTGTTTATCTACTTTAAGTTAGACACTGGGGCTGATTTGACTGTGATCCCTATAAATCTGTACAAGAAATTAGGCAAGCAAGTATTGCGTAAAACGGATAAGCCGTTATATGGTCCAGGCAATAATAGGCTAAAAGTCATAGGCTATTTTACCGAGACTCTGTCATACAATGGTAAAACTTCGCCGGAAGATATTTACGTTGTACAGGGCATGGATAGGTGTTTATTGGGTAGACCCGCAATAAATAATCTTAATGTGATAAAATTAAACATTAATGAGATAGTGACACTCGAGTCAGTCTCACAGAAGCATCCTAATCTCTTCCGTGAATTAGGACAATTAAAAGGAGAGAATCGTATTTCTCTCAATGAAAAAGCACAGCCGTATGCTTTATCTGTTCCACGACGCGTGCCGATACCATTACTTCCGAAAGTTAAGGAAGAAATTAAACGGATGGAAAAATCGGGCGTTATTTTCCAAGTCGAGGAAAGCACAGACTGGTGTGCTGGGATGGTGTGCATTCCAAAATCTGACGATAGCGTGCGTGTATGCGTTGATCTGACGCAGCTAAATAAGAACGTGCGTCGTGAAAATTTCCCGCTGCCAATTATAGAGCAGAGCCTAGGTCGCTTAAGTGGAGCGCGGTATTTCACAAAATTAGATGCTAATAGCTCGTTTTGGCAAGTAAAACTTGCACAAGAGAGTAAATTACTGACTACTTTCATTACGCCATTTGGTAGATCAATTTTAATCGGTTACCAATGGGTCTTAGTAGTTCAAGCGATTACTTTCAGAGGAGAATGTCCCAGATACTTGAAGGTATTGAAGGTGTCCTGTGCCAGACAGACGACATACTAATATTTGGACGGACAGAGAAAGAGCACGACTATAGACTTGAGTTAGTTTTGGATAAAATTGACAAAGCTAATCTGACCTTGAACAAATCTAAATGTCTGTTTAAGCAGAAACAGGTTAAATTCGTGGGTTACTTGATAGGACAAGACGGAGTTTCCGCAGACCCAGACAAGGTCAAGGCCATAAATAACTTAAAGCCTTTAAAAGATGTACACGGTGTACGCAGCTTTATGGGAATGGTCAATTAATTAGGAAAATTTTCTCCGACTCTGGCCGCAGATTCGAAACCTATCAGAGATCTATTGAGTGCTAAAAACCAATTCTACTGGGGTCCGAGCCAGCAACTGGCATTTGAAAGATAAAACAATCTTTGACAAATACTCCTGTATTAGCTCTTTATGATCCAAATAGAGAAACCATGCTAATGACTGATTCTTCTAAATATGCTACAGGCAGTGTAGTACTCCAGAAACAAGACAATGGCGACTTTAAACCAGTGTCATTTGCATCAAGGGCATTCACTCCTACAGAGGTTAGATATAGTGTTCTTGAAAAAGAGGCGTTAGGTGTCGTTACCGGAGCGGAACGGCATAGTGACCTTTTGATTGGAAAGAATTTCCATATCAAAGTTGATCATAAAAGTCTTGTTAGTCTATTAGGACAAAAAGATCTGAGTGATCTTCCCGTTAGAGTACAAAGGTTTAGAATGAGGTTACTGAGATTCTCATATACTATCAGTTATTTGCCTGGTAAGTTAATGTTTATACCTGATTTCCTGTCACGTGCTGAATGTGATGATTTGACATTTCAAGATAAGCAAAATTGTACTGAAACAGAGCTGTATGTTGACACAGTTGTCATCAGCCTCCCAGCTACGACACAGAAACTGGAGGAAATTAAAACAAAACAAAATTTGGACTATGTTTGTAGCAAATTAATTGAGTACACTCATAATGGGTGGCCATGTTCAAACACGTGTGAAATTGCTAAACTGTACGGACCTTTCAAGTCTGAAATTACTGTTAACAAAGGACTGTTAATGAGAAATGACAGACTTGTTATTCCAGCAGACTTGAGGCTTGACATATTGTCTAGGCTACATGGGGCACACCAGGGCATTTCTAAATGTCGAGCTAGGGCTAAAGAGTCAGTTTGGTGGATAGGAATATCACATGATATACAACAAATGATTCAAAAGTGTGACATTTGTGCAAAAATGCAAAATGACAAAAGAGAACCAATGATACCGACACCGTTTCCAGACAGATGTTGGTCGAGATTAGGTTCTGATCTGTTTCACTGGCGTAGTGCAACATATTTACTAGAAGTAGACTACTATTCGCGATACATCGAGGTATCAAAACTAACGTCAACATCGTCTTCGGCGGTAATCGAACATTTCAAGTCGATATTATCACGACACGGTATATGTGACACTATTGTTTCTGACGGAGGTCCACAGTATTCGTCAGATACGTTCAAACAATTTTGTGTTAAATACGGTATCGAGCATGTAACAAGCAGTCCTAGATATCCGCTGGGCAATTCAGAGGCTGAACGCGCGGTTCAGACAGTAAAACGCTTGTTATCTAAATGTGATGATCCATATGAAGCGATGATGATTTATCGAGCGACTCCGTTACCACATAACAATTTGAGTCCGAGTCAAATGTTATTTGGTCGACAAATAAAAACGTCTCTGCCTCAAGCGCCGCATAAGTTACTTCCTAGTAATATTAAGGTAAAAGTGCTTCAAACTAGAGAGAAAAACTATCGTGCCAGCGCTAAGAAAAATTATGACAGAAAAAGGCGGACACAGTACCTTCCTCCGTTAAAGGTAGGGGATGGAGTACATGTGAAAGATATGAATATTGAAGGCAAAGTGGTCAAAGAAGCGTCGCGACTGCGATCCTTTGTGGTCGAAACACCGAGGTCGACTATAGAAAGAAACCGTCGTCATTTGGTTAGGTTACAAAAGCGAGTTGATTTTGACAAAGAAATAGACGTCCCATTTCAAAGCAATAATCAGCCCGCAAATACATTGTTATCTACAGTACCAGTTCGATCAGTGTCTAATGAGAATGTAGATAAGCATTTGTCTCCAGGTCAGGCTAGTACAACCCAAAACAATCGTGAAAGCTCACATGTGTTCACACGATCTGGGAGACTGAGCAAACCCCCAGACAAATTAAATCTGTAATTGAGTTTGTGTTTCATGTTTATTGTGTTAAACAGGAAAATGTTATCAAAACAACAGTGTATGAAATTTGATACGACATTTTATTAAATGATATGGGTGTTATCTAAATGGATTTATGATTGTTACAATTTTGTGAATGAAATACCAGAGATATTTGTAACAATGACCTTTGAAGCTTTTAGTGGAGTTTATTGATAAACAATGGAGTTTTAAAAGCTTTAGTAAGGGGGTGTTGTATCAGCTGTTTTATGTATTCATGTATAACTTGGTGACTCTCTAGTCACGTGGTTTTATATACACCATGCATGCTTACATCAGTTACTCTCTGGACTCCTATGAGTCAATACTTACTATGTTCCTTTATTAAAATACGTCTATACATAGAATCATTGTTGAGTTCTATATGACCACCGGTCACTAATATAACAGGTATATAAAATAGGCCTTTACCAATACTTGCGGTTAACACTTGTTGGGTATATAAAATAGGCCTTTACCAATACTTGCGGTTAACACTTGTTGGGTACAATGTATATAATTATACTAAATTATGCCAAAACTTTACACACATTCATAGATCTTTGTCTCAATAAGACGCAGGGAATATCTGTATAGATCTAGAACAATTGATAAGTCAGTATTAGATCGTTATTTTTAAGGGCTATGTGGTAGGCCTAATGTGCTTCGAAAATATTTATTGTATGTTGCTCTTTTTATATATTACTGGTACATAAGTGTCTTATTATTTTTCAGTTTGTTGACCATTCCATCTGCTGTGATGTTAGACAAAATTAAGCCTACTACAAAGATACATAATCACTGTATGGTTCCTACAGATAGTATCTTCATAAATGAAGATTGAGACGTGATAAGGTGTGATTACGGAGTAATTGGTTAAATTTAGGACAAATACCAGTAGAAGTACCAGGTATTTTCAAGGGCGTTGAATTATCTATCATCATTACAGAAAGAGATTAAGTGAAAGTTTTAAATATGATCATTGACTTCTGTCACCACAGTGTACGCTCTAAAGTGAAGGCTGACAAAGTGTCATTTGACGGGTACGAGGTGGGTAATTTGATTGCAAGTAACGCTGAACTAAAGCGCAAGGGTTTTTTGTCTGATCACTTCGTCAAACCTCCGGTGAATGTTACAGTCCAGCTACCATGTAATATTTCTATTTATAGAATAGTTATAAACCCTGTGATTGGTCAACAAAAGTCATGTGATATTAAAATATTTACTGCTACAGAAAGAGTCAATGAATCTTGGCTTTATAGCAATGATAAAGGGACAGTTTCTGTCGATGGGATTCGATTTAACTGTGTTGGCCATATTTACCAACCAGAACCAGTTACTGTTTGCTTTGACAATCCTTTGTTCAAGGAGAGGCATGGATGGACTGTGACAGATGTTCCTACTAGGGAGAGTTACCCTACTTCTGCTATCATGAATGCCAGACGTTTTGGAGGCCTGAGTGATGTGAGCCATGTTACTGTGTGTGTTTCTCGAACAAAGGGAGCTAATTCTGTTGCTATTAAAACATTGGAAATATGGGGAATTCCTTCATCAAAAGTTCCGCAATCAATTCAGCAGTCTCTGAGAAATGCTTACAATTCTAGTATGAAAAAGGTGTCAGATGCAGCTAAAGTCCACAATTCTGCAGCTGTTACAAAGCTGGATTCAAAAAATAATCAAAATGCTCAATATTTACGCGAACAAGAAACATTATTTGAAACAAATGGTGTTGTGATACCGGATGATTTTATTGATCCGATTACCTGTGAAATAATGACAATACCAGTCCTACTTCCATCTGGTAAAAATATCGACCAGTCTACACTAGAACGCCATGTCAACTCTGAAGCATCTTGGGGTCGGCTTCCTTCTGATCCTTTCACAGGGGTTTTGTTTTCAAAGGGATTATCACCTGTAACCAATACATCTCTGAAAGCAAGGATTGACCAATTTGTGTTCCAGCATTCAGACTTATTGAAGGTACCACAAACACTAGGTCGATCTAACAGACATGACATGAATCATACAGCTGGGGTGATCAGTAAGTTAATTACCAGCCCTCCAAATGTCGCACATGATAACATACTTGCACCTGGCATGCTTCAAGTTGAAATGAACATTGGTTCCAATACTATGAAAAACTTTGCTGTTGGTTCAAGTGAAAATCTTCCAGTGTCAGTTGGCAAGAGAAGGAAATCTTCTGTGTACCATGCGGAAAGTAAGAAACAGAAAATTGAACTTTTGGAAAGTGTTACCTCAAAGGACCAGGATGTTCCATGTACAAATTATATGAGTTCTCCACCATCAAGATATTCCAGTTCAGATCATGATTCTGATTTGACTAAAAGTTTGGACAGTGCTTTATTGTCCACATTAAGTAGCCTGCCATCATTTACATCATCGAAAAAACTGGAGGCAACAAAAAACAGGAATATTATTCAATGTTCAAAATGTGTCTCTAATCTAACTATGAATAATGTGATCAAATATAGACTGGTTTGCAAGCATTTTGTTTGTAGAGAATGTCTGGTAAAAGTTGCTAAAGGTACCAGTCTGATTTGTGGCGTCTGCTTTTCTCAGTGTTATCCAAATGAGGTGGTGCGAGTGTTTTAACCTGGGCCCCTTACTCCATAAATCAGGGGTTTTATAGGGACTCAATCTAAAGTCTTGTGTTGAAAATGTTGTACAATTTACTTGATTTTTACAGCCAAAATATGTAAAACTTTGAAGACAAAAATTGGCCTATTGGAAATTCCAACAGTCAATAAATGTGCCAAAAAATCTTATTACACATTTTTGTACCTATTAAATTCAGTGTGCTTCTACAATCTAGTAAAAGTCCAGATCATGTAGAAAAGTGTAAAATTGTAAAGCAACATTTGATAATTGTTTTCTGCTTTCCAGTTTTAATTGCTACCTTTTCTTCATTACATGTATAAGGCTGTGCATACTTTATGCAAGACGGGCAGTTATAATGATTTTGTGACCCTTTGCTAATTTGGAGTACACTGTACATATAGTATATTTACAAAGGAATAAAATTATTTGAAAGGGAGACAATCCCTTATAAGTTTATATTACAAAGGGAGATTACTCTCGAATTGACACCAAAGGGAGAGGATTTACTGTGCATGTTATATTATTTTTAATCAAATATTCTCATTCTTTCATGCTAGTGCAATCCAATGAGTTTGTTTAAACCCTTCGTTGGAGTTCATAGTATAATATCAATTCATAGATAATAAATATAGTTAAAATAAACATAAATTATTCAGAATATGTTGATAAACAATGTTATTACATGTAATTGTAATTTACGAAAACCATTTGTTTTCAGTGGATATATAAATATAGAGAGTGAAGACCCAAAATAAGAATATTTTTTATGCCCCCCTATCGATAGATGGGGAGGCATATAGTGATTCACCTGTCTGTTCGTCCGTCCGTCCTTGTTAACCCAAATTGACAGTTTCTTCTAGCATTATTATGGCTTGCAACAAAGCTTCCATACTCTCATGGATGTTGTATATGAACACTCTCCACGCGCCTGTATCACCTGACCTCATTTTGACCTTGACCTAATTTTGGACTTAGACTTATTGAAGGGCCAAATTCTTTTTTAACCCAAATTGACCGTTTCTTCTAGCATTAATATGGCTTGCTACAAAGCTTTCATACTTGCATGGATGTTGTATATGAACACTCTCTGTATCATCTGGCCCCATTTTGACCTTCACCTTGACCTAATTTTGGACTTAGACTTATTGAAGGGTCAAATTCCTGGTTAACCCAAATTGACCGTTTCTTCTAGCATTTTTATGGCTTGCTACAAAGCTTCCATACTTGCATGGATGTTGTATATGAACACTCTCCACACACCTGTATCATTTGACACCATTTCGACCTTCACCTTGACCTAATTTGGACTTAGACTTAAGCGTCTAATTCTTGGTTAAACCAAATTGACAGTTTCGTTTTACATCATGTCCATCATGGTGTTGCCTTAAAACTTGGCATACTTGTTTACCATCATAAGCCCCTTACATTATCAAAGCCATGTAACACTATCCAACATTATTACAGAACTATGGCCCCTGATTGACTTAGCTTTTTATGGGCAAGGCTTCCATGGGGGCATAAGCGTTTATTGAACGCAGTCTTGTTGTTCCATAAATTAATTTGTCTTTTGTTGACATGTTTTGAATGGGTTTATTATCATCCCATTTATTGAAAATTGGGGCATGTTTATTGTATTGCTGGTGTTGGTCTGTCTGTATGTCTGTCTGTTAAATGGACCAAATCTAGAACTTCATTCATTATGGAGGTTGGACATGACCAACGGATGACTGCTATTGTTTTTGGGTCAGTAGCTCCAAGGGACTTCCGACTGCAATATTATCACAGTCTCATTTGAGTGGAGTCATTTTGTGTTCTATGAGCTCTTGTTTTAGTTTTGTACCAATCAACTCACCTGGAATCTGTACATCAATTAGTGTGATATACAATGTAATAAGGTTTATATCTTTACTTACAATCACTGTTAAAATATTGTTTATAAAAATGTATCAGATTCATGAGATAGAATTTGTTTTTGTGGAGTATGTAAAAGTAAAGCGTCTGTCTATTGTAGTTTCACGCCTTTATAAAGGGCCTCCTAAATAGGTATGAGACACTTACTTCAGGGAAAGTTAGTTTCATTTACTTGATGTCCATCCTTCAAGAATGTTTGACCTATTGCAGCCGTATTTATTTTTGCGTGCAGAATTATATTTATTTATATATATAATATGTTGGAAATTATTCATACTATACAATACACAATTATTAAAATGCTCACATCATGTGTTTCTTATCGTCTTGTGTAAATCCACTGGGTATTGTCACATATTAGATGTATATGCTTTGCTAACATCATATTTTACACAGGGTCCTATAAAACTAGATACTCTGCATTAGAATAAATAATGAATGAACAAATTTATTTGGTGACAAATTCCAAATAGTGACTAAGTTATGGTCATTTCATATTTCATAAGTTGAATTTCAACAAAAGAACAATGTTTAAAACGAGTTTTGTTGTAACAGTAGAGATGTGCACTCAGGCACCATTGGCCGACTTGCATTTTCTGTTCAGTATTAGGCATTATGCTTCATTATGACCCTGGTACAATATGTGTCTAATGTGATATAAACAAACATATTTTAAAGTGTCAATACTGTGTGTGTATGTCCCTCTAGATAGTAGACATTTTTGTTCTAAAATAAAGGCTCAGTTGTTTGTTTGTGATCAACTGAGACAGTTGTCAGTGCATGTTTTTTCCCCTGCCTGATTGGCCAATAACCTTCGACTTAGAGGGAAGACACAGTTGTGTAACAATGAACCCAAACTCTTACTGTATCCAAACGGCTTTTAATGGTACTTTACTGTACCCGGTATCCATACAGCTTTCATGGAACTTTACTGTACCTGGTATCCATACAGCTTTCATGGAACTTTACTGTACCTGGTATCCATACAGCATTCATGGAACTTTACTGTACCTGGTATCCATACAGCATTCATGGAACTTTACTGTACCTGGTATCCATACAGCTTTCATGGAACTTTACTGTACTCAGTATCCATACAGCTTTCATGGAACTTTACTGTACTCAGTATCCATACAGCTTTCATGGAACTTTACTGTACTCAGTATCCACACAGCTTTCATGGAACTTTACTGTACTCAGTATCCATACAGCATTCATGGAACTTTACTGTACTTGGTATCCACACAGCATTCATGGAACTTTACTGTACCTGGTATCCACACAGCTTTCATGGAACTTTACTGTACCTGGTATCCACACAGCTTTCATGGAACTTTACTGTACTTGGTATCCACACAGCATTCATGGAACTTGACTGTACTTGGTATCCACACAGCATTCATGGAACTTTACTGTACCTGTATCCACACAGCATTCATGGAACTTTACTGTACCTGGTATCCACACAGCATTCATGGAACTTTACTATACCTGGTCTCCATACAGCTTTCATGGAACTTTACTGTACTTGGTATCCATACAGCTTTCATGGAACTTTACTGTACTCAGTATCGATACAGCATTCATGGAACTTTACTGTACTTGGTATCCACACAGCATGCATGGAACTTTACTGAACCTGGTATCCATACAGCTTTCATGGAACTTTACTGTACTTGGTATACAAACAGCATTCATGGAACTTTACTGTACTTGGTATCCACACAGCATGCATGAAACTTTACTCTACCTGGTAACAATACAGCTGTCATGGAACTTTACTGTACTTGGTATCCATACAGCATTCATGGAACCTTACTGAACCTGGTATCCATACAGCTTTCATGGAACTTTACTGTACTTGGTATACAAACAGCTTTCATGGAACTTTACTGTACTTGGTATACAAACAGCATTCATGGAACTTTACTGTACCTGGTATCCACACAGCTTTCATGGAACTTTACTGTACCTGTATCCACACAGCTTCGTGGAACGTTACTGTACCTGGTATCCACACAGCATTCATGGAACTTTACTGTACCTGGTATCCATACAGCTTTCATGGAACTTTACTGTACCTATATCCACACAGCTTTCATGGAACTTTACTGTACCTGTATCCACACAGCTTTCATGGAACTTTACTGTACCTGTATCCACACAGCTTTCATGGAACTTTACTGTACCTGGTATCCACACAGCATTCATGGAACTTTACTGTACCTGGTATCCACACAGCTTTCATGGAACTTTACTGTACCTGGTATCCACACAGCATTCATGGAACTTTACTGTACCTGGTATCCACACAGCTTTCATGGAACTTTACTGTACCTGGTATCCACACAGCTTTCATGGAACTTTTACTGTACCCGGTATCCACACAGCATTCATGGAATGTTACTGTACCTGGTATCTACACAGCTTTCATGGAACTTTACTATACCTGGTCTCCATACAGCTTTCATGGAACTTTACTGTACTTGGTATCCATACAGCTTTCATGGAACTTTACTGTACTCAGTATCCATACAGCATTCATGGAACTTAACTGTACTTGGTATCCACACAGCATGCATGGAACTTTACTCTACCTGGTAACAATACAGCTGTCATGGAACTTTACTGTACTTGGTATACAAACAGCATTCATGGAACTTTACTGTACTTGGTATCCACACAGCATGCATGAAACTTTACTCTACCTGGTAACAATACAGCTGTCATGGAACTTTACTGTACTTGGTATCCATACAGCATTCATGGAACCTTACTGAACCTGGTATCCATACAGCTTTCATGGAACTTTACTGTACTTGGTATACAAACAGCTTTCATGGAACTTTACTGTACTTGGTATACAAACAGCATTCATGGAACTTTACTGTACCTGGTATCCACACAGCTTTCATGGAACTTTACTGTACCTATATCCACACAGCTTTCATGGAACTTTACTGTACCTGTATCCACACAGCTTTCATGGAACTTTACTGTACCTGTATCCACACAGCTTTCATGGAACTTTACTGTACCTGGTATCCACACAGCATTCATGGAACTTTACTGTACCTGGTATCCACACAGCTTTCATGGAACTTTACTGTACCTGGTATCCACACAGCATTCATGGAACTTTACTGTACCTGGTATCCACACAGCTTTCATGGAACTTTACTGTACCTGGTATCCACACAGCTTTCATGGAACTTTTACTGTACCCGGTATCCACACAGCATTCATGGAATGTTACTGTACCTGGTATCTACACAGCTTTCATGGAACTTTACTATACCTGGTCTCCATACAGCTTTCATGGAACTTTACTGTACTTGGTATCCATACAGCTTTCATGGAACTTTACTGTACTCAGTATCCATACAGCATTCATGGAACTTAACTGTACTTGGTATCCACACAGCATGCATGGAACTTTACTCTACCTGGTAACAATACAGCTGTCATGGAACTTTACTGTACTTGGTATCCATACAGCATTCATGGAACTTTACTGAACCTGGTATCCATACAGCTTTCATGGAACTTTACTGTACTTGGTATACAAACAGCTTTCATGGAACTTTACTGTACTTGGTATACAAACAGCATTCATGGAACTTTACTGTACTTGGTATCCACACAGCCTGCATGGAACTTTACTCTACCTGGTAACAATACAGCTTTCATGGAACTTTACTGTACTTGGTATCCACACAGCATTCATGGAACTTGACTGTACTTGGTATCCACACAGCATGCATGGAACTTAACTGTACTTGGTATCCACACAGCTTTCATGGAACTTTACTGTACCTGGTATCCACACAGCATTCATGGAACTTAACTGTACTTGGTATCCACACAGCATGCATGGAACTTTACTCTACCTGGTAACAATACAGCTGTCATGGAACTTTACTGTACTTGGTATCCATACAGCATTCATGGAACTTTACTGAACCTGGTATCCATACAGCTTTCATGGAACTTTACTGTACTTGGTATACAAACAGCATTCATGGAACTTTACTGTACCTGGTATCCACACAGCTTTCATGGAACTTTACTGTACCTGTATCCACACAGCTTCGTGGAACTTTACTGTACCTGGTATCCACACAGCATTCATGGAATTTTACTGTACCTGGTATCCATACAGCTTTCATGGAGTTTTACTGTACCTATATCCACACAGCTTTCATGGAACTTTACTGTACCTGTATCCACACAGCTTTCATGGAACTTTACTGTACTTGGTATCCATACAGCTTTCATGGAACTTTACTGTACCTGGTATCCACACAGCATTCATGGAACTTTACTGTACCTGGTATCCACACAGCTTTCATGGAACTTTACTGTACCTGGTATCCACACAGCTTTCATGGAACTTTTACTGTACCCGGTATCCACACAGCATTCATGGAATGTTACTGTACCTGGTATCTACACAGCTTTCATGGAATGTTACTGTACCTGGTATCTACACAGCTTTCATGGAATTTTACTGTACCTGGGTACAGTTTTACTAACATTCTGTAAATGTTACGTAAATCTAAGTATAAATATTTCTCTTAAGCAAATTCCCGAGTGCGTTTTTCTAATCCATTGCAAGTTGTTGCATTTACATAAAAATATTGAACGTAGACCAGGCCACAATATTACCATTATATCGGGAACCAGAATGGATAAATATACATAAATGTTCGATAAGTTTTGATGATTAAACATGTTTTCAGCTTGACTTCGAAGTAAAAAAGTTCAGGTATTGTCGTGACGGGATCGTGTGCGTCGGTTAAGTTTATTGTCAGTGTCATTTTCTCAAAGACTATCAAAGGTATCCACTTTAAACTCAACATAGTTATTCACCATCACAAGGGGAGTGATATGGCTGGTAACTCTGTGTCCTATATTTATGGAGTTATCTGCCCTTGTTTGGACTTAGTACATAGAAAGTGGCAAATTTTACACAAAAACTGTATCTTCTAAAACACTATCAAAGCTTTCAACTTGAAAGTCAATACACTTATGGAATGTGATGAACTTCATTTACCGACAAGAGGAAACAACTCTATACAGCATTTTATAAGAGTTATTCCCCTTTTCTGACTTTGAATATTTACAACATATTTACACAAAAATGTCATTTTCTCAAAGAATATCAAAGCCTGAAAGGTATCCACTGGAAACTCAACATTGTTATTTACCATCACAAGGGGAGTCCATTCTGACAAAGCTGGTAACCCTGTGACCTATATTTATGACTTATCTGCCCTAGTTACTCTTTGAATTTTCACTCATAGATGAACAAGGGTACTATCAAGTACAAGAAATTTGAGGGTCCAGCACTCATAGGCAGTGCTCTTGGTATTACTAATCAGTCTATAACAACAAGTGACGGTCGAAAATCAACAGTGCGTGGCAAAAACTCCTCACTACGTTCATATTTGCTATTTACGGTCACTCTGACCTTGCGTAGAATTATGCCAAACTTACGACAGAACATGAGAAAAAATATCTTAGTAAACACATTTGCTCAAATACTATAGACATAAGCAATATTTACGGAAAACTTGATAAAACAGTACCCTGGTATCCATACAGCTTTCATGGAACTTGACTGTACCCTGGAACCAAACTTGCATTACAACCATAGTATGGAGATATAACACCTGATGCTCTCTACACTGCATGAGGTGTACTACAGACAAAGGTCTAAAAGGTCAACCAAACTGCGGTACTTGATGTTTGTCCTAGAACTAAGTAATACTATCATATACCTGTATATTCAAAGGTCAGGGTTATTAAAAAAGGCAATGATGATGAGAAGATGTTCTATTGTCTAAGGTTATTGGTAATGATGTTATACATACTTCATACAATTCAATGACAAAATATTATCTAGGGTAATTGCCTATTTAGAGATCATTTGCGGCATCAAAGACCAGCAACATAACTATGACCAACTACCAAGTAATTCTCAATACAGATGGCTTGGATGCTGTTTAACTTTGACAATAATGATAGTAAACAAAAAGCATTGAGCGGATATGTGTAGAGAGTGACGAGGAATATTCATAAAGTGATGATTTTCAGTGAGATGAGACAAAGCTAAACAGCGTCAATGTGCAATTTGCTGACCCTCAGGAATGTATACAACTTTATTATACCTCACTTTTTTCTACATGCTAAACTCCCAATGCCCCAGAGAGAGACATTATGACTGTCAAAGGCATTTCAAAGTCGTTTGACATGTGATTGACCAAAAAGTGACTGTCAGGTCATGTGATAGACCTGACATTTTGAATATCATGCAAGGGCAAGTAACTGTGTCAGTTTTAATTATTTGACAGCTGAAATATACAAGATAGAATGTGGAATAAACGCAACAATATTTGAAAGCACAGTCATGTCTACTGTTTATAACTATCACAATCATGGCTGTGAACATTTTGCTAGACTTATAATAGTGTTCAGCATAATAAAATAAATATCAGATGCCTGCCTGTGTGACATTGATATTGTCAACCCAAGGGCAGAATGTCACCCCGAGGCGAAGTGTTGATGCTTTGTAAAAATGTGAGGCCATCAGGACATTATCAGACAAAATCAAGGTGTGACACAGCGTAAAAGAAGTTAGTTGTTGACCATCTGATGTGGGCCAGACAACTGATAGACATTATACAATCATCAATCAGTGACTGTCAGGAACTCTTTGTTCAGGATTTCATGACATTGTGTACATGATGCCTTGACATATAATAAATAAATTTTAAGTTCATACCTTAGTTGCACTTTATTCTCTATTACATTTATATCATGCATTAAACATACCATAATCATAAGTCGGGTATAAGGATAAATCCATACAATAAATACGGTAAACACATTATTAAAATACATTTTTTTGTAAAATCAAAATGTTTCGATATTGCTTTTATTTTTTCAAGTAATAGTTTCAGGTTTAACATTCTATAAATACATGTATAAAGAACAGATTGGCAGGGAAACATTGGCAGGAATAGCTAGGCAAATGGCAGTGTGCTTTTCCTCTCTGTAGCGAAGCATACTGTTTAGTTGAACGAGGTTGTCACTTGTTGAAACAGCACAGACATAAATATAGGACGTACACGGAACATGGACAGATGAAGCTGCAACTCCTATGAATGATAATATCACTGTTATATCACTTTGTTTACTGAAAATTTTTCATTTATCTCAATGCTAATTCAACTCCTTGTATGTAAAAGTCACCTCAGATTTGGACGGTTCAAACTTTTCTTTAAGAATTTGTTTATCCATTCTACATACACCAGAGTCCTCACACACAAACACATTCAGTTTCAGACAAAGTTCACCGGTAGAGTTCATTACAGGAAGTATGGTTAACACTTGCATACATTCTTGTGTAAGGTCACCTTTTAATGGTTTACCACCTTTGTTCAAACTCTCTTTTAATGTCTCATCTGAAATAAAGAAATATTGATTCAAAATAGTTTTAAAGACATTGAATAGTGACTGAACAGACATAAATGAGTACTGTATAAAAGCACCTATACAGAAATCTTAAACTTACATTCAAATTTAAATTCTTTATAATTCTTTAAAATAAGCAAATTGTGATAAAAGGTGATCAATATCAAATATGCATGGGTTAAGGAACTCCTACAAACCACATCTGTCCCCAATATATAGGTTTTAAAGAATAATGAAGAACTTTTGAACGTTAGTTTATCAATTTCGCAAGTGCTTTGATAAAACAGTGCCCAGATCCCTAACATTTCAAAATGCGTTTAGATGCTTTTCTGTGTCTTTGATGCAGATGCAGAGTGTCTGCTCATTATGATATGTTTTGATAGAAAGTTAACCACACAAGAGGGCCATTTCTGGGCCCTGGATCACTCACCTGAGGCCAATTTAAAAACCTAATTTTTATGCCCACTACCAAATATTTTTATATCTTCAAACTTCATAGAATTATTAGTCTGCATGAGTTGTTGCGCACCTGATATATTTTTACATGTAACAAGACCTGACCAGGATTAGCAGAGTTATTGCCCTTGGAATAATTTTGCTACTGTCATCAAACTTTACCAAACAAATACCAAGTGGGGGCATCTGTGCCCTAGGGACACATTTCTAGTTAATTAGGACTATTCCTGTGAAATTTGATCAAAATCCATTTGTTTAGGAGTAGATTTCATTTAAAGAGAAAACCACCAGCATATACAGTGGATCGGAATGGTTGATACTCTGTGTTTGAAGAGGGCTACCTCAGGATCATTCCTGTGCAATTTGGTTAACATATATTCAGAAGTTAAGGAGGAGATAGCATTTAAAGTAATTGTTGATGAACACAGGACATCCAAGGATCAAAAAGCAGATTTTGACACATTTGCCTTCAAAAAAGAGAGCCATGTGTATTTCTGATATACTAGTATTTATCTTCAGAATAGAGAGCCCTGTTGATTTCTGATATATTTACCTTCAGAATAGAGAGCCCTGTTGATTTCTGATATATTTATCTTCAGAATAGAGAGCCCTGTGGATTCTGACACATTTACTTTCAAATAGAGCCGTGCAGATTTCTGATATATTTACCTTCATAATTGAGACCCCTGGGGTTTTCTGATATATTTACCTTCAGAATAAAGAGCCAAACACATGCTGATTTGATTTACCTCCGAAATAGAGTCCTACGGATTCTGATATATTTACCTTCAGAATAGAGAGTCCATGAGTTAGGTGCCTCATCATTTAGATGTACACCATCAGCAAGCTGTATATTGAGTTTGATTGAGATACCATCTTGTAGTACATCACCTGATGTTTCCTCAGCCATTGTCTGTGAATTATCAGTATCCATGGAAACCGAAGGTAATAAAATTGGAAGCTGAAATAGATCAATTTGGTACGATACAAGTTCAAAAAAAAAAAGTCATAAACAGGTCCTGTATATAGGTTATTATTCCCAAAAAATGATTTTATTTTCACTATTATTTGCATTTGATAAGTCTCTCATGAATTAATAAATCAGCATAAATATACTTTTATAACACCTTTGACTGCAAATGCTTGTCGTTTTAGTAAGTTAAATGAACTGAGGTCATCAATGTAGTATTGTGCGCTGTGCAATTAAAAGAGATTTCAATCAAAAAGCTAAAAAATTGCATTCTGTACAATTTTCTATACTAATTGTTGAAGATAGAATATTTGTGCTGTGAGTATTTTGTGTACCAACTATTTGGACAATAAACCCAAAACATATGAGCCAGTCTCCAGGAAAACCTGCTATATTAACAAAAGTATTGACTTTAAGATTTTCAATAGCAGTACAGAATAATGTTAAATTAGCAAATTGCAAAAGAAATTATGTTAATATCTTGAGTTTTAAGGAAGTTACAGCTGTTTTTGTAGAGTCCCTATTCGGAGCTTTTTGTGGGACGTCGCAAACGTCATTCAAACGTTATTCGACGTAACTGAAATAAGTATTATATTATTACACCATTTGATCAATTCTTGACATAAACTAATCAAAATAGTACCAAATTCTATAACTATGTTTCAATTTTTAAAATATATATCAAAATCGAAATTGTTTGCGTTCAGAGAAAGGCTACTTCTGTTTTAAACAACTAAATCCTCGTTTTTCTCAATCGGAGTACTTTTCTGAAATTGGTCACCATGGCAACGAAGTATGTGTTTTCGACATAATTCATAGGAAATATAAAGCTAAGATGTAGTACTATATGGATCAATTACTTAAAATAAAATCAATAGATATGTATTTTTCCTTATTTTAGAGCTTTATCAAAATCTTGTTACATATAGTAATTACATAATGTCATTATAGCAGGTTTTCCTGGAGACTGGCTCATATGTATTTACGTAATTCTTGATAGGCCCTCATATAAATGAAGAATTATATCACTGTTGGGGATGCATGTGTAATGCTGAATCTCATGAGACCATAGGGTCAAGTGAGATTCAGTATAATGCAAGCAACATGAGGTTAATGTCCAAATGAATCAAAACAACTGCAGTAATATTCCTTTTATTATATACCTAAAAAAGTGAGAAAAAATGCTTTTATGCAGGTAAACACGCTATATGTGTATTTTGGTAAACCAAAAATGCATGATATTGAAAATGTAATCTGCTGCACTGTATTCCACAGTGCAATTTGACCTGTATTTGTGACAAATGATACATTCATAGGTATATAATAAAACAATAATATCACCTTTTCTTTAAAGGGGCATAATTCACAAGTATTCAGTTGGTCAACTTACACTGTAAACTTTCTGAGATTCTAAATCCATTATCTTTATATCATGGTTATTTGTATCAGCAATATAAACCAGCTTGTTTCTCCAGTCACTGGCGATACCGCCGGGTTCATTCAACTCTGTATTAGTGAGGTTACCTCCCTTGCTATCACCAGCTTTACCTGTACCAACCAATGTCTGACACGTTCTACTCTTTACATCAACGGTTTTCACCTGTACAAGATAAATGAGAAAACATATTTATAACAAAACATTAAATGAGTGCTACATGAACATCATGCAGTCCTCAAGGCACCATAAAACCACTAATCCTATAACAAGAGGGCTAAGATGATGCTTTATCGCTTAACAAGTACCAATAAACTGTAAAGAGAAACCGAAGTACCAAGAGCTGAATCACAAAGAGAGAGCACATAGAGAGTATTACCGAAGTACAGAGAGACCATTTTGCTACAACAATAGCGTAATAGAACTACAACAACAACAACGCTGCTTTCACAAATCTGAAAATGCGGTGAAAGTCTGTTGAGGCAGCTAGATATAATTTCATTGGACGAACTATGTGACATCATTGTGCGCCAGAGAGGTCCTCTTATGGAGTGTAGTCAGATCTCTAACAGCGTAAAAGAATGTAGCAAATGCTAAGATCTGATTTTAATGAGATTGTGATTTAGGAGGATATATCATTTAAAGAGCTTATACTCTTACAACCCAGTGACCTACACATGCAGCAGACATGAACGTTTACTACTATAGTTTGAAGAGGAACATTGTGGCATATATCAGGATGACTTGAGGAATATTTAACATATTCAAAAATGCATTATCTATCAGAGAAAAATCAGCAAATCTTGAATTTCAGATATATGGCACGCAGAAATATCAGCATTTGATTTTTCTTGATAGAAATTTTAAAGGACAAAATTTATGCGCGAGGAAATGAATTTCAGAAATTGGCCAATATTTCCATGTGACAGGGGTCCTACATTGTGTACCATTCCAGAATTTTCCGGAAATCCAGATTTGGTGCATTAGAAAGAATTATCTTTTCTGCACAAAAAAGAAGTTATTGGATGAAAACATTAAAAGAATAGACAAATTTATGGTCATTTGAAGCTCCATAATCAGATTTTTAACAAAAAAAACTATGTTTGAAACCTAGTTAAGGTGTAGAGATGTGTGCTAATGGCACCCGAAACAGACTTGCGACTCGTTTTCAGGATTGCGCATTATGCCTCAGTAGGACCCGTGACTTTACTAACTAAACCACTGAAACAGTATCAGCTAGCTGACAATATCATATATGTCTTACTTTATGATTGTAAGAATCCACCAGTAGAAGAGGACCATCTTCAGTTGCCATAACAACACCAAGTGGATGTTGTAGTTTAACATTACCACCCACACCATCTAGATCACCATAGGCAAACAAATTCTGTAATAACAACAGTAACATTAACAACAACATATTATAAGTCATTCAATATAGTCAACAATAATACACTTTATTATTTTTCAGTGAAAATAACAGTGAAATTACCACTTAACGTAATGTCAACGGCGCTGGGCTTTAAAATATGCGTTTCGTCATCATGACATCATAATTCTTACGTTGTGACATTTTTCGACATTATTTTTTCCAATTAAGCCAATTACAGCACATTTTTAAGAGAAATTGAGGCATATAATGACAGAAAATTTGTAGATTTTTGGTGTAAAATCAATTTTATTTCACTCGTGATCACAGAAAATTAAATTTTTACTCATGGCTACGCCACTTGTAAAAATATTGATTTTCTGTGATCATTCGGCGAAATAAAATCTTACACCAAAATCAACCAATATCGTCTATATATTGTTAAATGTACATAATGGGCAACAGTAAAACCTTACCACAAGATAATAAGGATACTTTTAACAAAATCTACTACAAAATTATAGTTAAATTCCTTGTCAACAGCTAGTTTCTTGCAGGTTCTTATATAAGTCTACAGCAAAAATTATTACTCTGCGAGTGTAGAGAGCCTGAAAAATGCATTTTTTATTGAAAGAGCACAGCTTTCTTTAATCAGCTGCTTAAAAACATATCTAAACAAATCAAAGTTATAAGGCGAGCTTAATTTACGAGCGAGAAAAAGTGCATTAACTTCAGAGCGAATTAGGAATTAAATGAAAAAATAAGGGCATTTTTCAGGAATTGGCCAATTTTAAGTGCTTTTTTAGGATGCCTGAGAAAATTAGAATTTTTTAGGAATTTTAGTGGCACTTAAAATCCTGCATGTCAATTATGAAACCATTTTTAAAGGGTTCCAAGGGTGGCCAAATCATAAAGGTAACAGACAGATTACCTTTGGATCAATATCGCCACCAACAACATTTTTAACACCACCATCCTTTAACTGTACTCTTCTTATCGATGAACTTTCACTGTCAGCAACACTAAAATTTAGGTATTTTACAAATGTATATCAACAACAACAACATTTATTCAGCATTAAGCAATTACACATGCTTCTAGCCTACATATATACATAATAAACAGATGTAGTGAATAAGACATGAGAATTTTAAAGAAATATTCTGATGAGAAGCTAAGACAAGAAAGATATGAAATATGAATTGATACAAAATTAATGTGTTTGCATTTTTAAACAATATAAATAAATACAATGTGTAGTGAATAATTGTTAATAGAAGAAACAGGATCATTTTGATGGGAATTTCAGAAAGTAATATTTTTTGCATGTACGTCTAATAGGAGAGATCATGTTTGTGTACAAAGGGATTAGTACCACCAGCTACCTATTGGTGAATGACAAGTTTTTATTGTTTATTAATCCAATAGATTGCTGGTGGGCATTTTGCATTATGAATACGGTGATCTCTCCTATATAAGAATTGTTTACTCTAATTCCTTTCTGAGTTGGTTTCAGTGGTAAATAAATTTCTCTAAGTTTGTTACGACTTTTTTATTTTTTGACATCATTAGATTATCATCAGAGGGGAATATATAACCCTTGTAATTTAACATGAAACATTCAAAACATTAACACAGGAATGTTATAATTATCGCATTTATTAGAAAAAAATTAAGAGTGATAAATTAGAAAGATGACAAGGTTGTGAAGGCATGTAGACATACTGGTACTAGACTTGACACATATTTGAAGGTTACATACAACAATTGAGATTTATGGACTAGTACTCATAAGATAAGAAATGTCTGTATTTACGACCATCACCGTACTACAGACACATCAGTATAATTGTTAATTAGATGTCATTATGTGTGATGTCTGTATTACCTAGATGTATGAACAGCATGGTAGGCAGGCCCGTTACTAAGTCACGCTGAGGCACACTAAGGCTCTTGCTGCGGTGAAAATTTGAGAAATTACCAAAATAAGCATGTTTTTGAAGGAAAAAATGCCTCAAATAGACCCTAGAAAATATTAGCCTCTGCTTTTTTTACTGCAGGAAACCAACCCCTAACAGTAACCAGATAACATGTGCAAAGGTTGCAGCGCCTATATGAACACCTGCTTTCCAGCTACAAATCCTGCTAGAATCTGTATTTGCCATGTACAGTAGAACTTAGATGCTTTTTAACAGTTAACCATTCAAACAGTTTGATTCCTTGAACAGACCCCATGACAATAAAGCTTTATTCATGCTAAACTCAAATTTGTGCTCAAATTTAAATGCTTCAAACAGCAAAATCTCATGGTTAATGGCAACATTTACTAGTATATAACATGGAGAGCCTTAACAAAAGCATAGTAATATATTCTGGTATATAGTTAAGGTTATTTATTTGTTGAACTTTCGAGGAACTAATCAAGTCTCATACAGTGATACTCTTCTTCTTCTTCCTATTGAAGAGCAGGGCTTTCTCTGGAGCATCAACGCAATGGTGTACTCAAGTTGAGTTGAGTACGAAAAAAGCTTTATAATCATGAGCACTAAAAAAGCTTTATAATCATGAGCACTAAAAAGCTTTATAATCATGAGCACTAAAAAAGCTTTATAATCATGAGCACTAAAAAGCTTTATAATCATGAGCACTAAACAAGAGGGCCCAAAGGGCCCTAGGTCGCTCACCTGTTATAGCAGTATATGCAAGACCTGTGATTTGACCTAGTGACCTAATTCTTGGCCCGATATGACGCAATATCGCACTTGACCTAGATTTTGTTGAGATGATCACTCTGACCAAGTTTCATAAGGATTAGGCTAAAATTGTGACCTCTAGTGACTATACAAGGTTTTTCTATGATTTGACCTTGTGACCTAGTTTTTGACCCCGGATGACCCAATATCTAACTTGACCTTAATTTTGTTGTGATGATCATTGTGACCAAGTTTCATAAAGATTAGGTAAAAATTGTGACCTCTAGTGACTACAGAAGGTTTTTCTATGATTTGACCTTGTGATCTAGTTTTTGACCCCGGATGACCCAATATCGAACTTGACCTAGATTTTGTTGTGATGATCGTTGTGACCAAGTTTCATAAAGATTAGGTGAAAATTGTGACCTCTAGTGACTACACAAGGTTTTTCTATGATTTGACCTTGTGACCTAGTTTTTGACCCCGAATGACCCAATATCGAACTTGACCTAGATTTTGTAGTGATGATCATTGTGACCAAGTTTCATAAAGAGTAAGTCAAAATTGTGACCTCTAGTGTCTACACAAGGTTTTTCTATGATTTGACCTTGTGATCTAGTTTTTGACCCCGGATGACCCAATATCGAACTTGACCTAGATTTTGTTGTGATGATCATTGTGACCAAGTTTCATAAAGATTAGGTCAAAATTGAGACCCCTAGTGACTACACAAGGTTTTTCTATGATTTGACCTTGTGACCTAGTTTTTGACCCCGGATGACCCAATATCGAACTTGACCTAGATTTTGTTGAGATGATCATTGTGACCAAGGTTCATAAAGATTAAGTCAAAATTGTGACCTCTAAAGACTACACAAGGTTTTTCTATGATTTGACCTTGTGACCTAGTTTTTGACCCCGGATGACCCAATATCGAACTTGACCTAGATTTTGTTGAGATGATCATTGTGACCAAGTTTCATAAAGATTAAGTCAAAATTGTGACCTCTAGTGTCTACACAAGGTTTTTCTATGATTTGACCTTGTGACCTAGTTTTTGACCCCGAATGACCCAATATCGAACTTGACCTAGATTTTGTTGAGATGATCATTGTGACCAAGTTTCATAAAGATTAAGTCAAAATTGTGACCTCTAGTGTCTACACAAGCAAATTGTTGACGGACGGACGGACGGACGGACTGACGACGGACGACGGACGACCGACGAAGAGTGATCACAAAAGCTCACTCTGTCACTTTGTGACAGGTGAGCTAAAAAGCTTTATAATCATGAGCACTAAAAAAGCTTTATAATCATGGAGCCTGGTTCTTCAGTCCCACAATATGATGCTGTACTAGTACGAAGTACACGCTTCAAACTGATAGATGGCTGAATCTATTTTCCTAGTCTCAAGGTAGTTTGAGGCATCAAAGTCCCTACAGAATCTATATTCAATTGTATCCATATCTTTATACAAGTATATTAGGAGAACATGAAAATGCAAAAACATTTTGTATAGAAGATATTGCACGGTCATTTGCAAGTTCTGCCGGACTATATTATATATAAACTTACTATAGACAGTTGTCTTTCATGGACACAGTAATGCCTGAAGGTTGAGCAAACCTGGTTTTCTGTATATATAAACTTACTATATACAGTTGTCTTTCATGGACACAGTAATGCCTGAAGGTTGAGCAAACCTGGTTTTCTGTATATATAAACTTACTATATACAGTTGTCTTTCATGGACACAGTAATGCCTGAAGGTTGAGCAAACCTGGTTTTCTGTATATATAAACTTACTATAGACAGTTGTCTTTCATGGACACAGTAATGCCTGAAGGTTGAGCAAACCTGGTTTTCTGTATATATAAACTTACTATATACAGTTGTCTTTCATGGACACAGTAATGCCTGAAGGTTGAGCAAACCTGGCTTTCTGTATATATAAACTTACTATAGACAGTTGTCTTTCATAGACACAGTAATGCCTGAAGGTTGAGCAAACCTGGTTTTCTGTATATATAAACTTACTATATACAGTTGTTTTTCATGGACACAGTAATGCCTGAAGGTTAAGCAAACCTGGTTTTCTGTATATATAAACTTACTATAAACAGTTGTCTTACATGGACACAGTAATGCCTGAAGGTTGAGCAAACCTGGCTTTCTGTATATATAAACTTACTATAAACAGTTGTCTTTCATGGACACAGTAATGCCTGAAGGTTGAGCAAACCTGGTTTTCTGTATATATAAACTTACTATATACAGTTGTCTTTCATGGACACAGTAATGCCTGAAGGTTGAGCAAACCTGGCTTTCTGTATATATAAACTTACTATAAACAGTTGTCTTTCATGGACACAGTAATGCCTGAAGGTTGAGCAAACCTGGCTTTCTGTATATATAAACTTACTATATACAGTTGTCTTTCATGGACACAGTAATGCCTGAAGGTTGAGCAAACCTGGTTTTCTGTATATATAAACTTACTATATACAGTTGTCTTTCATGGACACAGTAATGCCTGAAGGTTGAGCAAACCTGGCTTTCTGTATATATAAACTTACTATATACAGTTGTCTTTCATGGACACAGTAATGCCTGAAGGTTGAGCACACCTGGTTTTCTGTATATATAAACTTACTATATACAGTTGTCTTTCATGGACACAGTAATGCCTGAAGGTTGAGCAAACCTGGCTTTCTGTATATATAAACTTACTATATACAGTTGTCTTTCATGGACACAGTAATGCCTGAAGGTTGAGCAAACCTGGCTTTCTGTATATATAAACTTACTATATACAGTTGTTTTTCATGGACACAGTAATTCCTGAAGGTTGAGCAAACCTGGCTTTCTGTATATATAAACTTACTATATACAGTTGTCTTTCATGGACACAGTAATGCCTGAAGGTTGAGCAAACCTGGTTTTCTGTATATATAAACTTACTATAGACAGTTGTCTTTCATGGACACAGTAATGCCTGAAGGTTGAGCAAACCTGGTTTTCTGTATATATAAACTTACTATATACAGTTGTCTTTCATGGACACAGTAATGCCTGAAGGTTGAGCAAACCTGGCTTTCTGTATATATAAACTTACTATAGACAGTTGTCTTTCATAGACACAGTAATGCCTGAAGGTTGAGCAAACCTGGTTTTCTGTATATATAAACTTACTATATACAGTTGTTTTTCATGGACACAGTAATGCCTGAAGGTTAAGCAAACCTGGTTTTCTGTATATATAAACTTACTATAAACAGTTGTCTTACATGGACACAGTAATGCCTGAAGGTTGAGCAAACCTGGCTTTCTGTATATATAAACTTACTATAAACAGTTGTCTTTCATGGACACAGTAATGCCTGAAGGTTGAGCAAACCTGGTTTTCTGTATATATAAACTTACTATATACAGTTGTCTTTCATGGACACAGTAATGCCTGAAGGTTGAGCAAACCTGGCTTTCTGTATATATAAACTTACTATAAACAGTTGTCTTTCATGGACACAGTAATGCCTGAAGGTTGAGCAAACCTGGCTTTCTGTATATATAAACTTACTATATACAGTTGTCTTTCATGGACACAGTAATGCCTGAAGGTTGAGCAAACCTGGTTTTCTGTATATATAAACTTACTATATACAGTTGTCTTTCATGGACACAGTAATGCCTGAAGGTTGAGCAAACCTGGCTTTCTGTATATATAAACTTACTATATACAGTTGTCTTTCATGGACACAGTAATGCCTGAAGGTTGAGCACACCTGGTTTTCTGTATATATAAACTTACTATAGACAGTTGTCTATCATGGACACAGTAATGCCTGAAGGTTGAGCAAACCTGGCTTTCTGTATATATAAACTTACTATATACAGTTGTCTTTCATGGACACAGTAATGCCTGAAGGTTGAGCAAACCTGGCTTTCTGTATATATAAACTTACTATATACAGTTGTTTTTCATGGACACAGTAATTCCTGAAGGTTGAGCAAACCTGGCTTTCTGTATATATAAACTTACTATATACAGTTGTCTTTCATGGACACAGTAATGCCTGAAGGTTGAGCAAACCTGGTTTTCTGTATATATAAACTTACTATATACAGTTGTTTTTCATGGACACAGTAATGCCTGAAGGTTAAGCAAACCTGGTTTTCTGTATATATAAACTTACTATAAACAGTTGACTTACATGGACACAGTAATGCCTGAAGGTTGAGCAAACCTGGCTTTCTGTATATATAAACTTACTATAAACAGTTGTCTTTCATGGACACAGTAATGCCTGAAGGTTGAGCAAACCTGGTTTTCTGTATATATAAACTTACTATATACAGTTGTCTTTCATTGACACAGTAATGCCTGAAGGTTGAGCAAACCTGGCTTTCTGTATATATAAACTTACTATATACAGTTGTCTTTCATGGACACAGTAATGCCTGAAGGTTGAGCAAACCTGGTTTTCTGTATATATAAACTTACTATATACAGTTGTCTTTCATGGACACAGTAATGCCTGAAGGTTGAGCAAACCTGGTTTTCTGTATATATAAACTTACTATATACAGTTGTCTTTCATGGACACAGTAATGCCTGAAGGTTGAGCAAACCTGGCTTTCTGTATATATAAACTTACTATAGACAGTTGTCTTTCATGGACACAGTAATGCCTGAAGGTTGAGCAAACCTGGCTTTCTGTATATATAAACTTACTATAGACAATTGTCTTTCATGGACACAGTAATGCCTGAAGGTTGAGCAAACCTGGTTTTCTGTATATATAAACTTACTATATACAGTTGTCTTTCATGGACACAGTAATGCCTGAAGGTTGAGCAAACCTGGTTTTCTGTATATATAAACTTACTATATACAGTTGTCTTTCATGGACACAGTAATGCCTGAAGGTTGAGCAAACCTGGTTTTCTGTATATATAAACTTACTATATACAGTTGTCTTTCATGGACACAGTAATGCCTGAAGGTTGAGCAAACCTGGCTTTCTGTATATATAAACTTACTATATACAGTTGTCTTTCATGGACACAGTAATGCCTGAAGATTGAGCAAACCTGGCTTTCTGTATATATAAACTTACTATGGACAATTGTCTTTCATGGACACAGTAATGCCTGAAGGTTGAGCAAACCTGGCTTTCTGTATTTATAAACTTACTATAGACAGTTGTCTATCATGGACACAGTAATGCCTGAAGGTTGAGCAAACCCGGCTTTCTGTATATATAAACTTACTATAGACAGTTGTCTTTCATGGACACCGTAATGCCTGAAGGTTGAGCAAACCCGGCTTTCTGTATATATAAACTTACTATAGACAGTTGTCTTTCATGGACACAGTAATGCCTGAAGGTTGAGCAAACCCGGCTTTCTGTATATATAAACTTACTATAGACAGTTGTCTTTCATGGACACGGTAATGCCTGAAGGTTGAGCAAACCCGGCTTTCTGTATAAATAAACTTACTATAGACAGTTGTCTTTCAGGGACACAGTAATGCCTGAAGGTTGAGCAAACCCGGCTTTCTCAGGATAGCTGTTGTTTCTGTTCTCTTCTAACCCACTGCCAGAAAATCTTAGACATGTCCCAGCACTGAATTGTCTGAAATGTACAATAAATATACTGGTAACAATAATATTATTAAAAATGTACAATTATATTGATTCACTGGAGTGTTACAGAGTTGCTACTCACGTGCATCCCTGCTCTCACAAGCAATGTTACTGAGTCAACATTTCCTATACTAGTACATGTAAATAGAGGATCTTGCATGGGTTTTATTAAAGAGTGGACAAAATAATATGACATGAGGAATGTAAGATTCTATTTATCACATAACCTTAGACAACACTCAAAATGATGCGTAGGCTGCATATGTTGCAACCAAAATTATGTGGTACAATAAAAGCAATGTTTTGACAACGTTGGCACTCATGATCCTGACATCATGGGTTGATCAAGGCATGGATTGGCTAATTAATGTCACATTAGACTAATTCATTATAATAAATATATATTGCACACTCTGGGAGTGCCGGACGATATTTCCGCCATGGCTTAAGGCACTGCTGGACCGCAGGTTATGTGATTATTTTATTTCTGTATCAGCACAAGGGAGTATTCAATTATTTCAGATTGTTGGAGGTCAGGTTTTTTCAGGAACCAAGAATATATTTAGAGTAATGTGTAAGTAGTTAAGGTAGGGACGTGCAACTATGTGTGAATTTCTTGAATTTACAAACTTAATTCATTATCATTTCCTCTAGTCTACACAGCCTACCAAAAATGCTACAAAGAAAGAACAAAAAGTGCACCCTAACTGTCTGGAATTCAAAATTTGCCAACTGCTTGACTCAGGGAAATATCCACATTGTGACAATTAGTCTTAAGGCTGTCAAGTTTACAGAATGTTGTGAGCATTTACACAATGTATAGCACAGAGAATTTGACATGATCCTGACCTTTATGCATGAATATATTACAAGGTTTTTGCATTGAATACATAAATTTCCGCAAGCAAATCGTGCAATATCAATGTTTCGGGTTTGTGTTGGTATTACACCTCGAGCGTCTTCTTGATACTTTCCGCTTGTGAAAACATACAGTTGGGATTATAAATATAGACAATATATCAGCTGTTAAATTATGCTAATTGAAGGTCGAGTCGTGTCAAATTCGCTGGACTATACACTTCATGAATGGATTCCATAAATTGGGCAACATATGTTTGGCAGTTAAACTTCCATGTAAAAACTACCTAGTTATAAGTTTTATCCAGTCACTTCCGGCAAAATCTGCCTGTTAACGGGGTGCCGATTAAACTTAGCTATAATCGGTCACCTGGTCACGTGACTAGCCATAATCCGTCACCTTACCACGTGATCTGACGGACTTCTTCTAATATTAGAGTCGCCAGTTGGAATTCCGTACCCGAGGACGAAAGTTCCTTTCATATGGCACAAAAAGACTAGATCACAGTCACTCTCAGTAGCCTTTGATTACTTTGGTAGGTTTTATCACAGGTAACTGTATCATTGATAAAGAGTTAAAAAAAATTCATAAAATATATATTATCATAGATAAGATATTATAAATTTGATAAAAAAATGTTTTTGTTTTGTTTACTCTTTCTTAATGATACAGTTACCTGTGGGTTTTATGTCAACTATGGTAATTTGTCAGCATTTTTTTGTAAATGTTAACCTGCATTAATCAAACAGGTTGTGTTTTAAATGTGTAAATGTGCTGGCCCTAGTGTCTGGTTTGTGCTGTCATAGTTCACTTCCAGAAATACCGGTAGATTAATTATGAAGGCTGAATTAATCACCACATTATAAAATAAACATATTTTCTACTTAATTAGATAGTCAGTAGACGGTTATGTAATTATAATTAACTGGATTAATTAATCTGGTGTTGTAAATCATCAAAAATTACCACAGATATATGTACAGTTCATGAAATTATCATAATTATTAGGAATGTATCATATATCACAGTAAATAAAGCAAGAGGTCCATGATGGTCCTAGACCTTTCCCTGGAGTTGCAACTGCACAACTACAGTGCGCCCAGGATAATTAGAAAGGCGAGAAATTTTGGTATATTCCACAAAGGTGGATTAATCAGATGTGCGCTATTTATCTGTGATGTTTTGAGTACACTACTGACCTTATCTGTTTACCTTAGTAATTTGTAAAACCAATTTTGCAACAGTTGACCAAAGCCATTCATGTTTTAAACATCACATTATCCTGGGTGCACTATAGTACACTGGATTGTAATATATATACACAACAATGATTTTCTAATTTGCAACTCTATAAAGTATGATATTACGCAATAAATGGAAAGTTATGTTATTTTTAGATTGTTCATGTTAATCTATTGATTGATAGAAATAATAGGCATATTGCTGTACAAAATCAGTTAAATCACCCATGCGCAATGGTAGGTTCCAAAACAGCCGATGTTCATGTGTTCCTTGTGCACAGCATAGAACATGAACATACAGTGCCCACCAAAAATAAGTATACAGTAAATAATTGTGGCAAAATTGAACTTGGTTAAATTATTCCATATCTGTTTATCAGACGGTCTTAATTATACTAGTTTCTGAAACTACAGTTACTAGTTGAGTCAAAATAGAGATAAAAATAAAATTGAAGATGTTTGGAACTAAAATAACCATGTGATCAAAAAGGCTGAATTTTCCATCTTTTTGTGACAAAGTTACCATTCAAGTGGGACAAAGAAACTTTAGATTTTGCACCTAGGGTACCAATTAATGTATGGCCTTTCCATTTAATAAACAATGGTATTCATTTTCTTAAAATCTATTGTTGCTTTACTGTTCTTGTAAGTGGGCAAATAACATCTGTATACTTATTTTTGGTGGGCAGTGTATTTGGTTGGAGTATATTCTTCATTGATAGTATTTTAAGCAAAACATTAAATACAGCCAAAACATGCAACTTAATGTAGAATGCATCCAAGACGTCGGAATGATCCGTGCCAGAACAACTCCAGACCAGCATTTTACGTGTTGTACTAAAAGCTGAAATTTATGTATTCTGAGCCAAACATTGAATGAAACAAGTGTTTCTATAAATCTATGTGAATATCATACGCTTTTAGGCTATTATTATTTTGTCTATAACTACTTTATATAAAGTATGATTATATACATTCATGTAGGTGGCCAATTAGAAAATTATCATAGTGTATCTTATCATGAAAATTTGATGACAATGTTGATTTTCCATCACATGTGAGGAAGTTGCTCGTTCTTTGCACAAGGGTAAGTATACAGGGGCCGGGATGACAACGAATATTTACACTCAGCACTCAACACTCAAATATTGAAAATGTGATATAATGAGCTATTATTTGTCCTAGATTGCAAATTTAGATGAGGGAAAAGTATAAGATAGTTAATGAGTGTTGAAAATAAAATTTGATAAATTTTCTTTGCCATTGTGTACCATTTATGAGGTATAAATGTAATTATTGAATCTGAGTGCCACACTCAGCACTCAGACGGATGAATTGCAATTATAGCTTACAAATACACTAAATTAAACTAGGAAGTAAGCCAAAAACAATATTCAGTACCAATTTAACATTATTTCAACGTCTTGCTATAAAAAAAAATGCCACAATGAACCCCAAAAGAGAGAATTTCAATATTTAAGTGTTGAGTGCTGAGTGTAAGTATTCGTTGTAATACCGGCCCCTGGTTTAGAAACCTGGTAATTGAATCAGGAAAAGAATTGTTGAAAAACGGTGTTATATTAAAAACGGTGTTGAAAAAAACAAATAAACCAACATTCCTAAAAGGTTTTAAAAATCTAGGGTAGCTAGGTTGGATTACCTGAACCATGTGTGGTTTTTATATGAACCTCTGTTTCTTAGTACACATATTATGGTAATTTCAAGATTACGTAATAACTCTTTTTTACCTGATTAATATTTGCCTCAAATAACAAAGTAATGTTAATGTTTTGTCAGTAATTTATACACATGTAGGATAATTAGAACATGTACTATGACCCCTAATATAGAGGTCAACTATGTTGTCAGGGGTATGCCATAAATCAAACATAAGTATATATTGTTGGTAGAGTGAATGTCATGACAACTGATGATTATTCACTGCATATCTGTGATACACATACACTTAGGCTGATAGGCTTCACACCTGTACTAATCACTGACATCATTGAATTGGTTAATGATATTCTACGACAAACATTGATCTACATTTTATGTGAGAATTACGCACATTGCTGTCAATATGACATACAGGGAATGACATACATGTTTATTATACCTCACTTTTTTCTGCAATGCAAAAGTCCCATTGCCCCAGAGAGAGACATAATTTATGACTGTCATTGACAGTTCCAACCCATATGACACGTGATCGACCAAAAACTGACTGTCAGGTCATGTGATCGACCTGACATTTTCAATGTCATGCAAGGGCAAGTAACTGCGTCAATCTTAGTTCTTTGTCTGTTGAAATATACAAGATTTTCTAAAAAAATAGACTGACAAAAGAAGACAACTAAAACAAATCTGTATTCAAAACGACGCGTTTCCTTTATTCAACTTCACCAGATTAAGAACACTGTACACAAAACAATCATGTACAATTATGTTAGACGTCATGACGTCATCAGCAATTACGTCATAACGTCAAAACGCGACGTTACGTTTGGCGCACTTTTAAAGTTATAGATCTATACAAAAATGGTAAAAAGCTAATTTATAGCTTATATAACACAAGTTCTAGATAATTTCTTTAAAAAGATCTATTAATTAAAGAAATCGACAAAATGCACCAAATGAACGTAGGGGCCTACACATACTATAGAATGTGAAAATGATACACAACAATGTATGAAAACACCGTCATGCCTACTGTTTATAATTATGGTAATCATAGCAGTGAATGTTTTGCTAGACTTATAATAGTGTTCGGTATAATAAAATCAATATCAGATGCCTGCCTGCGTGACATTGATATTGCCAACCCTCGAAACAGAATGTCACCCTCGGCTTCGCCTCAGGATGACATTCTGCCCTCGGGTTGACAATATCAATGTCACGGAATGTAGTTCCCAGCAAGGCACATCACTCTTGATTCCCAGCAAGGTCCTAACTCTTGAATCTTTGTTCCAGTTAGGTCCTAACTCTTGCATCTTTGTTCCTAGGAAGGTCCTAACTCTTGCATCTTTGTTCCTTGGGAGGTCCTTACTCTTGAAAGTTGATTTCCAACAAGAGTCATAATTCTTGAAACTTGGTTTCTAGCAGGGGTCATAACTCTTAAACTTTAATTTAGGAAGGGCCATTACTCTACTTTGCCATAAACAGCAGTTATTGTGAACCTCAAACAGTCACTATTATGTTGTCACATTTCATACAGAGATGGATTATAGGGATTTATTAGGGGCAGGGAAAAACAAATTTACTCTGGTTTAAGAAACAAACTATGACTCACTGAAGAGACATAAGATATGCAACTATTCAGGTGTTGTATGAACTAGAGTTTTCATGATTCTTGACAAACTTTGAATGTTATAATACGACAGTAATGAGAAGAACAAATGTAACATTGTGACAGCCGCATGATGCATGAATACAACCACAAAAAATCATAAAAGGTTCTCATGCTTTAAAGTGTTTAAAGGTAGCATGGGCTGATCTGGACCATTCCCTGGGATTGTGGTAAAAGTGTGGTTATGTTACATAGTTGTTACCCGTTTGACAGGGCTGCTAGTCTGATCAGGACAACATACTAAGAAAAATAGCTTGTTGGACCCCCTGAGCCAAATGGCGGATCAAACCCCTTCCTGAGGAAAAATAATTGGTCACCCCTTCAGAAATTTTCTGGATCCACACATTATTATATCATATAAGGTAAAAAGATCAACAATTTTGTGCACAGACCCCTCAAATGATGTTAATATTGTTCTACACAGTGATTAATTGTCCAAATAATATCACCATAAAAACCTGATCTATGCAGCAATTATTCACAAAATTGCCTTCATTAATTCATCAGTGTATGATTATAACGCACACATGTTCATTAGGCCTGTTACAAACTCTTTTTGTTTTAGTTTACTTCTTTTATTTTATGGTAATCACATAAGGAAAATAAAGAGCAAGAAATAATAAAAATTATCGTTAAAATATTTACAATATTGTACATGGGTTTCCTGATGTTAAATTAAGAAGACTTCAACATAGGAACATCAAACTTGGTATGGAGGTTGTGCAAGGCCAGCAGATAACCCCTATCTCATTTTTAGGTCTGCAGATCACAGGTCCTGGTTGTTGGGACACTGGTCATCAAATCAAGGGTGGGGCATTTTTGTCCTATAAGATCTTAACTGGTATACTTTATGATAAACCTCATCTTTGAGATTGATTACAACTTTGAGTTTGAGATTGATTCCATCTTTGAGATTGATACATCTTTGAGATTTATTACATCTTTGAAATGGATACATCTTTGACATTTGTTCCATCTTTGAGATTTGTTCCTCTTTGAGATTGATTTGATTCCATCTTTGAGATTGATTTGATTCCATCTTTGAGATTGATTTGATTCCATCTTTGAGATTGTTTCCATCTTTTATGAGTATTGTTTGAACATGTGTATTGAAGTCACCTTGCCTTGTGAAGGTAGGGGGATAAAATAATTTACTCAACATATCTTTGACTTCCGGAAATTAGCAAACATTTTACCATGTATTTTTTGGTATACCTGGCAGTGATTTATAATACCCATGCAAACTTTTCAAGCAAATAATAAACATGTTTGTGTGTTTCAACTCGCAAGTGACATACATCATTAAATTAATATGCACATAAATAACAACACTTTTCCTCATGATTTCATGCTTAATCTAACCACATCCTTCATAATTATGTTGACAAAGTTCTAAACAATTTTCATGAATATATTATCTGAAAGGGTTAAGACAAGCAACACACTGTCAGCAATTTACCAAGTCAACATTAAATTAAACAAGAGATATTTGTAAAACATGTATGCCCCATGGCAGCCCAATAGTCAGAAATGGTACAGGTCACAGTGACCTTGACCTTTGACCTCAAAATCAATAGGGATCATCTACTGACCAACCTCCATGTAAAGTTTGGAGATCCTAGGGCAAAGTGCTCTTGAGATATTGATCGGAACCCTCTGAATAGTCAGAAAAAGTGAAGGTTACAGTGACTTTGACCTACTGACCTCAACATCAATAGGGTTCATCTACTGTTGATGACCAACCTCCATGAAGATCCTAGGGCAAAGTGTTTTTTTAATAATTGAACAGAAACCATTTTGTCTACCGACCAGCCGACATGTGAAAGGCAATATACCCCTCATAAAAGATTGGGGGGGGGGGGGGGGATAATAAACATTGTTAACTTTAAACTCACCTTTTTTTAAACCAAACTGCATCTTGTAGTAGATAAGCCCATATCTGATGTGTACCCGCCATAGCAATATATAGTACAGAATTTCTTTCACCATCTGTAAAAATATTGGACCAGTTATACATGTATATATACAACTTATAATACACCATACTTCTGTCAATTCATTTTTATCAATGTTGAGCAATGGCCAAGAGGTAGGGCGCAAACTTCGGGATCAAGAGGTCCCAGGTTCTATCCCCTTCTGTGCCACTGCTTAATTTCTCTGAGCAAGAATAACCCACAATGCTCCACTCAACCAAGGTGTGAATTGGTACCTGTGAGGGCGACGTATGTACATGTTCGATATTCATCGGCGCTGTACCTCGATGTTGGCTGCACACCAACCAGGAACGCAGGTTTCCTTAGGTAGCCCAATGACCAGGGGAAGTTAAAATGTCAAAGGGTGGCTAAATAGCTGAACTGCTGAAAGCAGCCCTCAAAAATCAGAAACTTTTTTATCAATAAGTTTTTTTTTATTGTTGCTCTACAGAGGGTCTCTATGAAGAGGTTGTATTGTACATCTATTTGACATATCGGGTATAAGGTTAAGCTAAAACAATATTTAAACAAGAGCTGTCACTGTAAGGGACATAATTATGCTTGCTGAAGTGCAATGTTGATATACATGTACATCATGTATACACAATTACATTAAGTTACCAAAATGTTTGTTACAAATGGCCATAACCATTAAATTGCTGCAATAACCAAACCAACTATTTTACCATGTGCATTCATATTAAACATGGTAATGATATACATAATAATATTATACAAGGTCATTATTGGTTAATTAAACACGCTACGTTTATTCTAATAATATGCACAAGTTGCCAATCAGCAGCTGGCTTTCATAAAATAAACCGGAAGCAAATGATGTTGTGATGGATTGTTTGGTATTTTTTATGAAGATTTATTTAACCATATGTGACATGTATAACCCCTCCTACACTCTGCAGTTACATATATAACCCCCCCACGTTCCAATCACTGACAAGTGAATAATCAAATACCATTTATCAATCAGCTCTAGGTATTTGTCAAGTACAATTTCAATTGGATCATTCATTGATAGCTATTTTTAGTCTTTTTAAAGTAGCACTGGAGAAAAGATGACATGTGTGAACTACTTAATTGTACGTTGATACGTCAGTGCAGATGCATTGTACTATTAAATTAATGTACAGTGAGGCGCAATTAAATTAGAACTCATTAGTCCCAGCATATTTTTGTTATGGTACCGTAAGAATGCTTTGACTTACAAAAATAAACAAACCCGTGAATTCCGTGCAGGTTATGAAGCAAGGAAAAGCAGGGAATATTTATAAATCTAGTCAAATGTTGCCATACTGTATTTAAGCTATTGTGGGTGTATAAGTTTTATATCATTATATCAAATATACAAATTTTACAACCTCAATAGCCACCTCACTACCAATCTTGGGCGTAGGACTCACAGTCTTCAACAATGGGCGCCGAATCATTGTTGATTGGGGCTAACCCACATCCACGTAAACATTTATTATTCAGCCTTTTTTTCCATAGGGACCATCTACCGTTGCTGCCCAACATCCATATAAAGTTTGAGGATCGTAGGGTCAAGTGTTCTTGACAAATCGAAAGGAAACCGTTCAATCAACTGGCCAATCAGCAGACACACAGACTGACTGACAGACATAAGCAAAGCAATGTAACCCCACATCAAAGAAAGGGTGCACATAAAGAATGATGAAACATTTTAGGAGATAGAAAACATCCTTGATTTTATTTATACCTGGACTATCTGCTATACAGACGTCCCATGGAGAAGATATTTCCTGATCAGTTCCTACTCTTCCGCCTTCTTTGTCGTTACCTTGGTTACCAGTACCAGTCAATGTTGTGACCTTTCCTGTCTCAAGGTCAGCCTGAATTATACATAGATAAATATAATGTGTTAATATGTTATATAGTCTGTGAGCCCACCATAAGAACACAATACTTGTAATATATTCAGAAATGTATGGAGCAACTTTATGGTATTACATTTTACTGCTAATTTTATACTTCAATCAAGTTATTACAAAGAAGAATGATATTGCCACGGATAAAATACTCTTAAAAGAAACCTGGGGTACATTTTACTATCCTTTAAGGATATCTAGAGCTGTAAACCAAAATACAAACTAAGCTAGCTGCAGTCTTTGTCCAGTGGTTCAAGTGTTGCTGTTGTATTGCCGGGTTGGATTCCAGTCACAGCACGCTTCCCTGAAAATTTGACACAAATGTCAACTTTTCTCCACATGTGGAGAAGTTGCTGTCGGATGGGTATTTAGTTTGTAATGGTTAGAATACAGTCCATGCAAACTGGTTAGGTGCATTTGTTGTCGTATATAATAAAAAATTGTTGAGAAATGGCGCTAATTTGAATAAACATACAAAGTTACCTTTCTTATAACATGGTTGTCAGTATCGGCTATATAAAGCTGGGAACCATGAATACAAACACCTTGAGGTGAGGAGAACATGGCATCATTGAAGGAACCATCTTGACATCCCCTTGTTGCTCCACCTATCACATGCTGAAATATATAGGATATATAAGTTAGCGTGACTGTTTTGAGCTTTAAGTTCTGTACTTATTATATAGCTTGCCTAGCTTGCTCAGTTGGTGGAACACAACTCAGTTATGAGGCAGATTAGATCTATGGCTCAATTCCTCTTCCTACACACTCGACAATCAATAGTCGGACCTTTATAACCCCTGTTCAAGTGTTGTATGTTTTCATAAGCTGGGAGTATCATGAAGACATGCATGGTGTAATACAAGCACAAAACCAAAGGATAGATACTGTTTGATAAGCTCGCGGAAATTAATATCTTCAGCGCAAGAAGCTTGTAATATATTCATGCATAAAGGTTAGGATTGCGTCAATATCTCCTTACTCATAATATTTCATTGTTAAAAATGTAACCACAGTGATGCCCTAATGATAGTGATTTATATATACACATTGTTATGCTATAGATAGACCTGTAAGCTTTCGATATCTAGTACATAGAGTCTATAATTAAAAGTCTGCCAAATGATTGCATGATGCGTACAGTGTGTGTGTCATTGTGTATGTGCTAGTCACTTTCGCTTTCAGCCTCACTGCTGATTAGCAGCAGCTAACTGCGAAAAGGAAGCTGAGTGCATAAGCGTTCCCTACCGACTATCTCTGGGAGAAGCGCAGAGAACAGCCAAACACAGACCCAAGCAGAGAGAGACCATTGCAGCCTGATGTCCTGGTACGAAGAGGAATAAGTAAGTAATAATTAAAAGTTCAGTCACAGCTAAATACTAGTCTTTGATCTATAAGCGCAGTTTTACTGCTTGTCTGACCACCCAACCCTTGCGAAAATACAGTTGGAAATCCTTGGAATTCATTGGAAATTCCTAGGAAATCATTGCAGTAAAATCCAATGAATTCCTAAGAATTCTTTGCAAAAGATTGGAATAGTTTGCTGGAAAAACATTGGAAAACATTGCCGGTATTGGCACAAAATTCCAATGAATTCCTATGAATTCCAATGAATGATTTGCTATGAAATCCTAGGAATTCCAATGAATTGCAATCCTGAAAAAGATTGGAAATCATAGGAATTCCTTGGAATTCCAATAAGGCCTGGTATGGAGGAAAACATTGGAATTCATTGGAATTATTGCTCCTTAACAGTATTTAACTATGGAAAACTTTAGAATACATTGAAATTCTAATGAAATCCTAGGAAAACACTGGAAATCATTGGAATTCCTTGGAATGGAGGAAAAACATTGGAATTCATTGGAATTATTGCTACTATCAACTGTGGAAAACTTGAGAATTCTTTGAAATTTTAATTTCTATAGTTTGTTGCAATGTTACATAATAATACTGTAAGTACAACAATTCATAACAAAATTAAATTTCTGAAATAATTTGTTTCAAAGTTCAGAAAATAAAAACACACAAAGTTAAATTTTTCAAAACATCATTTTACAAATTTATACACAATTTCAAGCAACTAAACGTAGTGTAAAAGTTTCACACAAGCTTAAAAGTTGAAAGGTATCATCACAGCGGTTAAATCTACTAATAACAAATGAGATAACAAATTTCAACAAAACACTATCATATGAGTCTGATGTTGTGTTCATTTCCTACAGCATCACAATGTGCTATAAGCTACATTTATCATAAATGAATTGAATCATGCAGCAAATTATCATCTAAAAGTTTGACAGTCAGGTATCCTCAATCACAATTCTGTAATACTGGGTCCAGCTTGTTCATCAAAGCCGTCAACCTGTAAATTAGAAATAGTAATAGTGACATTAAAAGGAACAAGTACGCTACAATTATGAATACAATATGACTGTATCATGTAATAATAAATATGATAATGACATAATGTCCCTATCATAATATTTTTAAGTTATAAATTACAGTATTGCACTATTATTGCATATACAAGATGTTCACAGCAGTGTCTATAACACTAGAACAATATACTGCTTCATCTTATTTATAATTTAATTTGTGATTATTAACAATTTATACATGTTATACTATTTATAGTCTTGTTATATAATAGATACAAAACCCTTAGTTGGAGTGCAATGTTTCCATTTGTTATTATTCACTAGCTTCTGATATCATTTTGAATGACTCATTGATTTAATAAAACAATTGATAATTTAGATGAGGAATTGTTTAAATTTGTATAAGTCAATATGTACATGTATGTGTTAAAACTGTACCATAAGCATTCATCCTTGATGTGTTCACATTCTTTTTCTCCACTTCAAAGTACCAAGGTTGAGTTGCTTGGTTCCAAAATCATCCTCATGCATATCTCATTTCCATCCGATAACTTGGTTTGTTCCTGTAAAACATGTTTTTAGAATTCATTAGATTTCATTTTTTGTTTAAAATTAACCTTTATCTGAACTTTCGATGTTGGTTGTGTTTAAATATCACTATCAAATTATACAGATGTAAAGACATTCTATTATTTTAAAGTTAAATGGAAATAATAAAATGCACAATGGGAGGTTTTTCATTAATAGTTATTAAACAATTTGAAGCAAGACCTATAATATACAAAGCTGAAGTTCAGGGTTAGAATTAAAATCTGTATGTATTGTACATTTGTACCCAAGTCTGGATTGCACATTATCCTTAAAACTTCCTGAGAGGCTATAGGTAATGTAATTAAATTAGAATTTGACATTAACACTATCATGGTGTTTGTGAGCTCAGATTCATAGCATTTAAATAAAAACATTGTGTACATTACTTAAAATAGCTGTTGTTTAAGACTAAACTACTTACCTTTATAATGGTTCATCAAACTTCACAGAGCTCAGTGTAACAGTTGTTTTTTATGCCCCCGTATCGATAGATCGGGAGGCATATAGTGATTCACCTGTCCGTCCGTTCGTTCGTCCGTCCGACCTGGTTAACCCAAATTGACCGTTTCTTCTAGCATCTTTATGGCTTGCTACAAAGCTTCCAAACTTGCATGGATGTTGTATATGAACACTCTCCACACACCTGTATCACCTGACCCCATTTTGACTTATTTCAAATTCAAACTAGCAATAAATCAGACTGGGAGGGCTGCTTATCTCGGCTTCTCATTAACCCAGGTGGTGAATGGGGGTTATTTGTGCGTACATTAGACATGTACAATAACTATTAGTCAAATGTGTTCAATGGGTTGTATTAATTGCCTTGATTGATACTTTGATGCCATTACACATTAATTATATTTATACATAAAATGTTAGTGTATATTAGTCATCAGAAATTACTAAAAATGAATCATAACAGTGTATATAACATGACAACAATTAAATACTGGTACTTAAAATAATTAGGAGAATAGTTTTAATACTTTTTATCTGCTCTGCAAGAAAGTTTGTCAGAGTTAAAGCTGTTTTCCTAATAGTTACATGTATAGGATTCTGGCCATATTGTTTTGTAAATGCCTGTGAAGAAATTAAATGCATTCAAATTCTAGTTTTATATTATGATAATAATTTCCAACTTTTTCCAAGGATAAAATGCGGAAAATGGTTGGACGCATAGGTACTAGAATTTTTCATTAATTTTCCTTGGACACTTGGGAAATTGTACAGCCAGGTGTGCATGCAGTATGCATGGCTGACAAGATAAACATATATAGTATACATACAAGATTAAACATTTTGTCAGCTAAACCTTAAGTCCAAGGTATTCCAATGTTTTCCAATTGGCTAAATACAGTGCACTAAAGTCCAATGATTTCCAAAGACATTGGAATCTAATTTCAGAAGCAAAGTAAAAGTCCAAGGATTTCCAAAGACATTGGAATCTTAATTTCAGAAGCAAAGTAAAAGTCCAAGGATTTCCAAAGACATTGGAATTTAATTTGAGAAGCACAGTAAAAGTCCAAAGTAATCCATAGTTTTCTGATTTGGAAAACATTGGATTATTTTTCAATGTTTTCCAAAGTATTCCAATACTAGAATCCAAGGAAATCTTAGGATTTCCAATGAATTCTTACCAGTGAGTTTATTGGACAAACTTCTCTGGGAAAACATTGAATACTTTTAAGAATTCATTGGAATTCTTTGGAATGAGAAAAACATTGGAATTGGTTTTGCAGGGGAAAGTTTGTTTACAACAATTTCATTATTAGCATGATAAATAAGTAAAAGTAAATAGACTATATCACTGTAAAAATGTCACCGACATGTTACTTTAGTTTTCTTATAATTTTATTATAGTGACATTAAAGTTATCTTTGAGGCAGGTATTTGAACACCTTGAAGCTGTTATGAGGGTCATTGTTCGCACATTAAGAACATAAAAACAAGCACAATTTGCAGTTATAAATGACATAAACATAATCATTTGTCACGATACTTTAATTTACGTTTTCAGCGACAAAAATGAATACAATAAAAGTTAAATGTTTGTCAGGATTGTTGTCATGTTTGCTGTTGCCTGTGTCAAGTGCTTCACAGTTGCACTTTGTCCAGATTTACCTTCCATTTGTTTTTGTTTGTTTGCGCTCGACTGAGATGTCAGTCGTTAAGTGCCTGGTCAGTGGTTTATTTCCCTGCCAGATTGGTCAATGATTACCTCTGACTCCGAGGGACCTTCCGTTCAGTTAGATATAGAAGCCATGGATGACCTCACTTGGAAAGTGCTACATTATAATTAATTGCTTTGATATAGGCATCAGTCTCAAGGTTTTTGTTAGAATTATGATTACAATGGCAACAGTATACACAAACATAAGGAAGCCAACTTTCCCCCATAATTCACCATTTCTCAACTACTTTTACAGTTATATGTGGTATTTTACCCTTTCAATAGGGAACAAGCATTGCTTCGCCAAATGTGGAGGAAGATCAGCATAGCAATATGTAGTCATGGAAAGGACCATAACCTGTTGCGAACGGGAAGCAAACCCTGATTGATGGATTACTAATCCAGTGCACTTAAAACTACTAAATCACAGCCGCAGTTCGCCATGGACACTTAAATACGGATTTGCATAACAACAAGTCTGCGTTCAATGCAGGCTTATGCCCCAATGGTTTAGCGGTGTCAATAATAACTAGTTAAGTCAATGAGGACCATAATTTTGTTGCAATTTGAATACAGTAGTGCTACATAGTGTTGACAATGTAAGGTGGTTATGATGGTAAACAAGTATGTTAAGTTTGAAAGTAATGCATAGATGGACTTTGAAAATATTTGAGTTACAAAAACTTTTGGTTTTGGTTAACAATTTCAATGGAATGGACGAACGGACAGACAGGGCAATCACTATAATATTATACCTCCCATATCACTAGATGGCGGGGCATAAAAATAGACCAACAATCTTGCCACCTGGGCCTGTCTAACCTCTGACAGTATAATGGATTCAGTTGACCTTTAGGTGTAATAACCATTAGCTGAACATCACGCTATCCTAAGTGAACCATGCTAAAACATAAGTGACCCTCGTCATAAAACACACATGGATAATTAATATACAACACAATCAATGAACGTACACATGTCAGCTGTCAAGCTAGACAAAACAGGAACATGTCAGACATACATACTTTAGCTTGGTAATGTGTCTTCAATACAAATTCTACCTTGATCTTTCCTTTGAACTAGTAGCTAATGTATAGAGCCGGTGTACTCAGGTTTCTATAGGTGATAATGTCAATTTTCAAATATATTTCAGTCATATACCGCTGTCAGTAATATAATGACCTAATCAGTTTTCTAATAATTAATTATTAACCATTACTAAACTTGTTCTTTTGCACGATATTGACAACTTCTTCACATTAGCAGAGGACATAAAATAATATTGTGACAATAGTTGCCAATATCACGGTTACTCAAAGAACATGACATCATTCCTGCCAAGCTGAGAAGTGACTAATAAGCCATATGCAGATTAAAAAGTATATGTTAATCGAAAATTCAGTTGACCAATGAATTTTATTGATTTAATTTTGGTTGAAAAAACATGTTGCTACATTAATAATGGAAATATTGCGCATGTTTGCAAAATCCAATGGATTTACATGGTAAAACTTTCGAGAAACAAATAAGCAGAGCATTCTCTGCACTCGATCCACACAGCGGTTTCGTCAATTGAATCCGAATCCGTATGGTATAGTCCAGTCAGGGTAAAAATCCAGTGGTGACGCAGCAGTCGAGTCAACTACAACGGTGTAAAACCAATTATTAAGGCTTATACTGTACAAACAACTATAATTTCAATGCTAAACTAACATACTATATTTGCTTCGGCAGATACCTGTTCAGACAATGGTTTTTATCATTTGTGTACACATAAACTGCAACATCACTGTCACAATATCTTAACTGGACTGTACAATGGAATCTAGTGTTCATCAAAATGCGCTCAAGGGACAGGCTATTACAAACGTGCAGATATATGTCACAGTGATGTTTTATACCTTCCTGCTTCAGAGTTATCTCATTAACCTTTTGCCGAAACAGCTAATTTATCTTTTCAAAATGTGTTTTCATAAACCAACAATATATTCAAATTATTCATAAACCAACATTCTGCACATCATATAATCTATCAATAGAATATTCACAGCATTGAATATACAACAAGTGTACATGTACTACCTTCTGACATTGATTGACACAAGACTTATATTCAGACAAACCTAATTGAATATTAATACATATTTGACAATATGTAGCCACAATTAACAGCTTCAGCTTGCACTAGGTCTGTTTTGATTTTATGTTTTATGTGCTGGCTGTTCAAGTTGAGTGCTAAATTCTTGTCCGATTTTTTATTATCTTTTTCAAGGAGTTGTTATAGCATGTTTTCCTCAATGACATGCACATGTGGTCATATTGCACAAACAGTAAACACTGAATCAACAAGAGGGCCAAAATGGCCTTATTAATTTTGTTTACCTGTGTGTAATTGCTCAAGTTCCTTGACAACGGAAGCACAAAATTAATGTAGCCCTTGGTATGTTTATAAGCTAAATAAAATTACCCCATGTGACTAACTTAGATAACTTAAGATGTAAAGGAAACAATCATTCTGGGTATGTATTCCCAAAGCATCTTAAGGGAAAACTTAAATATTTTGACTTAAAAATTGAACTGCACATATTTCCCTAGAATTAGGCTAAAATTGTGACCTCTAGACATGGTGCAACAAGGTTGTATCTCCCTTATACACTTTATAGTGAGATACAACCTTGTTGCACCAAAGGTATCTAGTGAGTCCACAAGCAGTTGTAGACCAACAATGGAGGATAAAAGCAGACTTTGTCACCTTGTGAGCCCACTTAAAAACAACAGTAATAATGCTCGGTCAGACACTGAAGCAATAATCATCAAAATGGCGTCACAATTTACACTTTTATGTCATAAATTATTATTAACACGTCAATGCATGTGTGCACTTTGACAGGCTGACAAACTTACGGTCATTCTATCAGTACTATAACAAATAACAGCTCATTAAAACGTCTTGAATGTCATTGATTTAATGTGGTCACTGTTAATATATCTGGTACATATAAAAGTTTTTATTTATTATACTAGTGTCACCCCTATTGAAAGGACCAGCCAATTCAACTTATGAGACACCTCTACTTCGTGCGCACCGTACCTCCCGAATCCCTTCTCGTATTGCCGGGCGTCTGGCAGAGATGGTGGTACAGTAACCATTCTTTAACTAGCTGGTGGCTCACCAACCGACCACATCAGTAAAATTCAGTTCTAACCCAGCTTCCACCAGGATTCGAACCTTCGATCTTCCGCTTCCAAAGCGGACGCCCTAACCACTCGGCCACGGTCGCGGTATATTACATAAACACTACATTTCATGTATACATTAGATCAAAAATATATATACTCAAACAAACAACCTAATTCTTTTGTCTTAAGCTAAAAAAGAAATTTACATGAAAGGTATACAGAGCAATTATTTGTTAAATAAATTACGGTACATACACAATGTCACGTCAAATTACTCGTTAACTCTTCTTTCACTATGTATAAATATATACTCCCATTACCTATTTTTAACCTACAATATCAAACATTATCAGAGACAGGGAGTGAACCTTTGGTCTCAATCGAAAATGACGTATCTGATACCGGAACTTGCAGTTTTGCAAAATAACTTTAAAGTGTTCCAGCAAGCATCTTCGGTGAAGACATCAGATAGAAAAGCTAAATATTATTTTGTTGAGCGAGCAAAAGGATGTAAAATTTTATTAACTTTCATTGACATGCAAAAACACCATTTTGTACTGATTCGTCCACAGTGCTTTTAATAACCCTATATGGAATTATTCTGAATGAAATTCATGCAGCAGAATATGGCATAGATTTTAAGATAAATTTTGCATACACTTCTTATCAAAGAGTGCTGATTTTTTTCAAATTTAAAAATAAAATGCAGACACATCCTTTCTTGGAATTTCCATTTTCTGTGTCAATCTCCTGAAAAATAATCTGGTCACAAATTTGCATGTAAAACTATGTCCTTTTCATGTCAGATGGTCAATTATTATGTCCTGATAGTAAACAAGAGCGGTCCACGAACAGCGCGCTCCACTATTTGCAGCGCCATGCTGGGATAGTACAATCATTATATATTCAAAACAAAATGCTTCATAACAGCAGCATTTACCTCTGCTGTGTAGAGGTTGGGGCTTCTAAGTCGAAAAAGGGGGATAATTTGGACAAATTATGCAGGACAATTACCTACTCATGTTTGGGTCCTCTTGGTCATGAAGGTAAACAAATAAGCATTTCTTAGTCCAAAAGGGGGCATAATTTCAAAAAATGCTAAATAGTTATCTTTTCCTGTGTAGGGGTTGGGGTCATTAGGGTGAACAAGTATGCAAAGTGTCAAAACAACATATCACTGCACTTTGAACATTTTAGAGGTTAAAAAACCCGTACCTAAACTTTAACATTTGCATTTCCAAGTCCAAAAGGGGGCATAATTCAACAAAATGCTTGATAAAGCTACCCACCCCTGTGTAGAGGTTGGGGTTATGATGGTGAACAAGTATGCATAGCAATATGTGAATGCACTTTGAAAATATTAGAGGTGAAAAAACCTGTACCTAAACTTTAACATTTGCACTAAGTTGAAAAATGGGGGCATAATTTTACCAAAATGCTTAATAGGGTTACCTACCCCTGTGTATAGGTTGGGTCATGATGGTGAACAAGTATGCAAAGTATTAAAGCAATATGTCAATGCACTATAAAGATATTTGAGGTTAAAAAACCTGTACCTAAACTTTAACATTTGCACTATTTGCACAAAGTAGAAAAAGGGGGCATAATTTCAACAAAATGCCTGATAGAGTTACCTACTCCTGCATATGGGTTGGGGTCATGGTGGTTAACAATTATGCAAAGTATGAAAGCAATATCTCAAAGGACTTAGAAAATATAAGAGGTTAAAAAACCTGTACCTAAACTTTAACAAAAGTGTTACGACGACGCCAACGCCGACGCTCGGGTGACTGCAATAGCTCCCCTTATTCTACGAATAGTGGAGCTAAAAACACCTGCTTAGCATACTCGCCGCAGACTGTGGTCAGCCTATTGTTGTCCTAAAGTTTCTTAGTACAGTATGTAATAATAGTTTTTCAGAATGTCAAGTCTACCTAAAGTCATAATCGTAAAATCGTAAGAATAATGAAAGAATCATAAAAGTTGACAGGCATGATGTAAACCAACCACCGAAATGACATGATTTGGTCGACATTAACTAAAGAATTTGACATTTTAATCAAGCGATTTCCAGTCAGGTCAGCTAATAATTTTGCTTAAATAATTAAATGAATATTGCACACAGCCGTGTATTGGACACAGTTAAAAAAAGTGGAGAAAGTTGAAGAAAAAAGTCAGATACAAAAAATTGTCAAAATATTTATGATAAAAAAATATGGCCGTTACCGAATTGCCCATTGAAGACTTAGAAAATATTTAAAGCTGAAGTGAGTGTGTCGAAACATCCAACTTACGATTCCAGGATGATAAAAGTGCTGGCAGTACAATGAAAACAAGAGATGTTTGTAAATAACATATATATGTGATCGTCCTGGTATTTAAAATATGAACAGCCCTTGAAGATACATGAAGTTTGTCTGTGGTTCGAAAAGTATACAAACCGGTATTTTGAGCAAAATAACGATTTTTCAATCAAAATTTACATAAATTGACCTGGGAAAAAACACTGTTTCTTCAATATTTACTGCTCTATATTTTTGTGTAAGTGAACAATCAGGCAGTTGCAAGGCCAACATTTGCTTGCGATGATGACAAACTAAAAGACAGGCCATGATTGCTCAAAGGCCATTGCTCTCTCTCAGCGATGACCCCATCTATAAATCCCGCAAGAACCCATAAAAACACAGAATGTACCACAAGTATTCAAAGGATTGAATAATTATCTCATATTTATACCATAAAAAACGTCATGGACATGAATAATAAGACAAAAGTTACATTCTTAATGATTCAGCGTGAGGACACACCATGAATGATCTGATGAAAATTATCCAACAGTAATGGCCATAATGCTATTATTAGGGCGCGAAGTTGACTTATGGATGTGAATTCTTGACTTTTACTGATAATATGACTCGTGTAAGAACAACAAATGGAGTAAATGAACCTAACAGAATAAATAACAAATGGATCTTTAACCGACTTTCTGACAAATGTTGCATTTGTATATTAAGTTGATTGTTTTCAACCTATCACACGCATGGTATTCTGACTTTGATTCATATGATGGTCGGATGCAATAGAACACTGCTACAAATAGCTCAAGAACAGTTAAACATATGAGTCTAGAACAGTTCAAGAACAGTTTTTAAGAATTTATCAAGAACACACATTTTTCATAAAGTTTGTCCAATAAAATTTGCGCTTCAGGTGAGGTCCTGGGTTTGATCCCCGTTTGTGCCACATGTCAATTTCTATGAGCAAAAGAATAACCCACATTGATCCAGGGTCAATACCCAATGTGCTGTCTGTGGCTGCCATCCACGCCCAGTGTAACAGATGACTTGTGTCTTGTAACATGATCAGGGATAAGTGCACAGTCTCATCTGGAAGTAGACCTAAAAACTTGGTAACTTTTAACTTTTCTTGAACTGTTCTTGAACATTTCGCAAGGGATGTTTCATATGATAGAAGTCTTTATTTTACAAAGTTAAGTTTTAAAACTAGAGCAAATACTGCACTAGCTGCTCGGAGCATATTCTGCTTGACCTACAAACACAGGAAATATATGTATGCTATTTATAGACAAAAGTGCTGCACTGCACAGTTCACCTCATTATAATTTAAAATTACACAATTCATCATGTCTCAATGCTGAAAGTTAACAAGTATTTTGAAACCCTAAACAGAATATTTCCCGCCGTATTTTGTATGCAAGACATCAACAATGACAGTACACTGACTACCACCTGTCAATCAAAATAACTTGTTAATTACAGATAAGTCACGTTAACAAACAAATCTCCTCCTACCATGTCAAAACACATTTATGGAATTGTCCATAACACCGTAGGGGGTATTTCGCTGGTAATGAGAGTAAAAATACAATTGCAGCAAAGAAATGTAATTTTTTATTTATTATGAAATGACAAAATGAACAAGTGATCTGAGAGTTACATGATCACTTATTGTAAAACATCACTTTCAATGACATTAAAACACATTTTCTCATAAAAGCACCCCCATGTAAAAGTGGTTTGATCTGCTTGGGATACAAAACTATCAGGCATGTTATTACATTTTCAGTGAAGGATCTTAATGCTCAGAAAGGGGTTGACCCATATTATCAGGGAGTCTGGAATATAATATCAAAAGGATTTACAAAGATACAACAGTAACAATGGCAAAGTTTACGTCTTTCACTCGTTTTGCGATTTTCTTCCTTCTTTTCGCATTTGGTGAGTGTTCCTTTTTTTACTACAAAATAAAAGAATAGCTATAAATTATAATGTGATAAAACAATTGGAACCGACAAGTCCTTTTTAACCACTACAGGTTCCATCCATTCTTCAATACCTTTTATTCATGGAAAGTTAAATTTTTATCTCCAATATATATAAGAAATTTGTACAAATTTTACAATTTTTTACAAGCGTTCTTTTCATCATCTTTTTTAGTTTCTTTACAATCGAAATAAGTGCTAGAGTGAGTTACTATATTCGTGAAATTAATAGTGAATAACATCATGGACCATTGACTTGCTGTAAGAATGTTCTCGATTCTTATGTTGGTTATTATTATTACAATATTTTCCTTCCATGGCATAATAATTACTGGTTACAAACCGAGATAGAAAACTGTCAATTAAAGACTAGCTAATCTAAATTTTCAAACCTCTGATTGGCTGGTTCAAATTCAAATTGACCAATGGAAAGGCTGCATTGTAAGATTTAGGTTTTCATAGGTAACCTTAGACAGGCGATGCAATGTGTCTCTATTAATTTGGTGTATTTTTTACAGTTTCGCAGCATTTATTTTTCTGTTAGCACGAATCTAAATAGAGGATATAAGTAGTGAGTTATTTAGAATAATTATATAAATAAATATTGAAATTTATTTACAATGAATCTATGTTTTTCAAGCACCACCAAATACATGTATAATCCAATAATACTTTGCAAGAAAATATTGATGCCAGATACTTAAAAACAAAAAAAAGCTTGAAATTACAATAGTATGGCAAATTGTGGAATAAATACATTGATGAAATGTAAACTTTTCTGAAATCTTGCAAATATATAAATTTAATTAATTAATAAAAGTAAAATCACATGAAAAAGTAATGTTTCTTCTGTACAGCAAGTTGTTAAAGAAACAAATAGTTCTGCATAAAATGAACAATTTGTGCCAGGAATAGATCAGGTGACAAATCCTATTAGTGCAATTCTGACTTCATTCGTTATAACTGTTGAATACAACTCATGTTCCCATAATTCAAATTAACTGCATTGTCATTCATCACTTAAAATAAGAATTGTAATGATGCATTCAGATTGTGCATAATTTCTTCATTTGACAATTAATTGTCCAACTAATCGCTTTCTTTCACAAACCTGTAAAATTCTATTCTCAAAACTGTCCAAAATAACTACCGTATTTACATAAGTATTTCTCGCAGCTGTCTATAGGACGCAGGTAAAATTTATTTGAGAGTAGATTCAAAGAAAAAATCAGATGCAAAAAATCTATAAATACCACAAAAGAATTATAATGGCTGTTCCTGATTTGCCTATCGGAGACTTGGAAAAAGTTTAAAGCTGTTAATACGAAGGAAACTTAAAAATTTTGGTAATGATTTAAGGTTGATAAAAGTGCAGGATACAGTATTTACATGTTTTGGAATTATGATTATGTGTTACTATATCATAAGGTAACTTGAATAGAGTTTAGATTTAGAAGGCATATTAACCAGAGTACCTAAACACATAAAATATGCCTAACAAAAGGTATACATGTACACTCAGCAGACAATATAAAAAGTTGGTATTTTTTTGACAATTCATATTCCATGCAGTGCAGAATGGGGCATAAATATGTCCATGTAAATACCATGACTTTAATTATGTAGCTGATGACACTTGACATAGATATTCTCATTATATGTGTGTGTACCTATACCAGTTTTGGAAAAATGGAAATAATGAATGTGGACAACTTGAAAAATGCATTTTTTTTTCAATCAAATTCAATCTACATCACCAGGTTTGTAAGTGTGAATTAGTTTTATCCCAATCCGACTGGTCATTAAACTTGACCTAGATATTCCATCCAATAAGCATATTTGTGGATTATATTATGGTTATAAATTAAGAGTCTTTACGTAATGTATTAAAAGAATCAGATAAGATTTGTTTAAGTTAGAGTCAGCGGACAACATCTGTGACGCCATGACACTGTGCGCCCATCAAATTCCTTCCATCCAATTCCATACTTTTTTTATCTCTAATGTGATGTTAGGTATTCCCATAAAATGATCCGTCTCTATCCATCTCTGACGGGCCAATAAAAAGTCTATTTATAAACATATCAATTAAATACATATTACTAAGCATCAGGCAATAGTTACCAGGTTTAATTATGACACCTTATTACACAAAATTAATTAATGTGTCTCTTTCTGATTGAAGGCAATTAACTCATTTTAACTACTTGACATCAGTATTTTTAGACACATTTTATGGATTTCCACACTGATGTGTAACGGACACCGAACACAAATGGTGTTCAATTCTAACACGATCTGCGGATTAATCTATATAAACATAGAGCAACCTAGTGCATGTATTATTACCCCCATAATACATACCCATCACATTGGCACATTACGCCCCATATCACGTGACATATTTATGAATGAATGAACGTAAACTTTATAGTAAAAACTTCAACGAGACGCGATGAAAAGGCAAGTTGCACGAGTATCCAGTGTTACAGCTATGACGCATCTATTTTTAGAAACTCCAATATAACCTCGCAACTAAGTTTCATAAAAACTTCTGATAATCAATTCATTTATATTTTTCATTTCATTAAATAGATACCTTATACTCGTGTTATTAAAATTGTTTCAATGTTTAAAATGTGTTATTTCCTTCAGAAAATTACGAAGGTAGTTTTCATTAACAAGGGAGGTAATTGTACCCGCTAATAAGCCACTCAATTTCAGCATGGAATTATGTTCAATGTCAAATGGGTGAAAATGGAATGCGCGCAGTTAAATAGTACGGGATATTATCGGGTTTAGAATCGAAATAAAAACTCTGTTCTTGTATTTTGTCGGTGAATAAAACACGGGCATTCGTTCGGATGCTTTACAGTGTTTCCCACCCAACTGACGAGATGAACTGGTTGGTAACCCAGAATTAGTCTCACATTATGTATCGGTGCTGTAGACTCAGCACATGAAAGCATCAAGGAGTCTATTTGGAAAGACTCTTAAGGGTATCCCACCAACAGTTTGTTTGTATCAAACAATTCCCTTTCTTCAATATCAGAGGTCAGTGCCTAATCTGGCAGAGAAAAGAACGAATGACCACACACTGACAAGTGTCTTAGTTAAATGTGAACATACCAACATCAAACATGTCAGCTACTTATTCCACCCTAGCTCACTGGTTAGTGCGCTTGTTGTCTAATCTGGGGACCCTGGTTTAAATATGGGTAGAGATGTTCCTCAGAGCCTGCCATTTTCAGCAGAAAGCTGAGAGTCCGGTAAATAAAGGCTATGCTCAGCATATATAACTTGGTTATGAGAATTGTAATAGTACTTATAAAATATAAGATAGGAAGAAAACACAATCATGTCAATGAAACCGAATAACAAACGTATAGTTATATTGCACATATAGTCCAGTTAGGATATTGTGACAGTGACGTTGCAGTTTATGTGTACGCAAAAAATCACAACCATTGTCTAAACAGGTAGAGCGAAGTTTTTTTATGTTAGTTTAGCATTGAAATTAAAGTTGTTTGTACAGTGTAAGCCTTTATAATTGGTTTTCACTGTTATAGTGGACTCGACCGCTGCGTCACTGGATTTTTATCCTGACTGGACTATAGTACACTATCTCTGTACCATAGTAGATTATTCAGGTCAGTCACCTGTTATCATAACATTATCCCCATAAACATTACTATAGTCCAGTCAGGTTAAAAATCCAGTGACGCAGGGTCGAGTCTACTAAAACGGAGTAAAACCAATTATAAAGGCTTATACTGTACAAAAAACGACAATCTCATTACTAAACTAACATACTATATCGCTCAACCTGTTCAGAGAATGGTTGTTATCTTGTGTGTACATGTACACATAAATTGCAACGTTACTGTCACAACATCCTAACTGGACTGTATTTCTCTTATTTCAATATATACATAATAATAATATTATAATTTCTACTATTCACAGATAATGCATGTATGCATGAGCTGTGTGGCTTAGTGGATCAGGTAGTAATTTTCCAGCCTGTTTATCAAATGAAAATCTTGAAAACAATATAAAAAGCTGTTTTGATATTACATTGTACATTGTTTGTATACAAGTGATAGACCTGCACTTCAAAATAGGTGATTCAAACAACCAAACTGTGACTTCATTGAAATCAGGTAAATACGTTAAAATGCAAGTAGATGGAAAAACTGTGTATACTATAATGCCAAAAAATGGGCTACAGAGTAAAGAAAAACAAGTCAAATCTGGATGTTATGACAAATACACTTAAGATTTTTTCTATTGTAAGTGTTAAAGTTATTTTCAAGCATCTCTTGAGTGTAACTCCTTAATTATCAAGTTAATCATTTCATGTCAAATATAATAAACAAAGTTTAAATATGATCGAGTCTCCTTCAAAAATGTCAAAAACTTCAGAAATTAGTACCCTAAAAGCCACAGGTTTTACTATTCACACACCATTGACTGACTCTGTCAGCGATATTGGTATGATACCCCAATTTAGGCACACCCCCTCAGTCTATGGCTAGCCAAAATTCTCTCACGTGACTGGCCTGTTTTTTTAACAAAGTGTTTAACGAATCATAGGTACGAAACGTGCTTTGTTGAAAGCATGGCTGGTTAAATTGTGATGAAGGCTTCACATTGTGTGCCTTTAACAAGTAAAATTTTCTGTGGTTTTACAAAGGTCACATACTGCGAGTGACATTTAATTAACCAATCTCTGATTACAGCTATAAAGCACTCACAACTTATTCGTAGAACATGTATATTTCATCATTTAACTAAAACTGCACTCAAGCTAAGTGCAAAATGCTGTCAAAATAAAACACACCACCAACTAATTGACAAAACAACTGCATGTTAAACAATTAATATTAAGACACAAACGGTTATAGTTCAATTAGGTAGTACTAAATAGCTTCTTTGAGGCATCTTTATATTAAGGCCACAATGAATTAATTACTAGATTAACATTCTTGCTAGTGCTCCTTATAATTTTTCAATAATTACAAATGCGTGATGTCTTCAGATATTTTGTGCAATACCATATTTTATCACATAAATAACGTGATATTCCATGTGAGAACAAATGACGGAACAATGTTCTCCAACACGTGTGATAACAAATGCGTGACGTCTCCAGCTTTTCGGCACGAAAACGTATCGTCGCCAACTTAAATATGTTCTAAATGACGATGTATTGACTCAGTAACTATGGTAATGTGATAAAAAGAATCCGTCATTCGTTGTCTTTGAGATCAACATTTCTTAAACTCGTCATGAATACAAACTATTAAGCTCGTCAAAGGCTAGCTTAATAACCAGCGTTTTCTAAACTCGTTTAAGAAATGTTTATCTCCAAAAACAACTCATGACGGATCCTATATGTCGTCAGCTTAAATTCATTACTTATGACGTTGTTTTGACTCCGTAACTACAGCAAGGTGATAAAAAGAATCTGCTATTCACTGTCACAGGGATCAACATTTCACCAACTTGTCATGAAAATAAATTATTTAGTTCGCAGAAGGCTCGTTTAATAACCTAAACAGGGCTTTCTAGACTTGTTTAAGAAATGTTGTTGATCTCCAATTAGACAACTCATGACAGATCCTATATATCCCAAAAAAACGTTCAAAAACAATTTAATATGCACACGGAAATTTTCAATTCATAACATGTAATTACAAGTGTCACAATTTGTGCATGATAAATTCTTACCTTGACTGTTAAGTTCTACTTCATTATGTCATAAACAACCTTCTTGATTAAGGCAACTCGTTGGTCTAATGTTTGAAAGCAAGTCCAAAATCAGGGTAAACAGTATGCAAAGCAAGCAATCAATTATAGTGTGCCCAGCATAATGGGAAAGGCGAGAAAACTTGGTATATTCCACAAAGGTGGATTAACATTATGTGCACCATTTATCGATGATATTTTAAGTACATTACTGACCATATCTGTTTATTTAAGTGATTTGTAAAACCAATTTTGCCACAGTTGACCAAACCAATTCATGTTTATAAATATCACATTATCCTGGGCGGACTATAACCTGGTGCATTTAATAGGAGCTCACAAACAATAAGCATAAACCATGATGTTAAATCATTATAAGTTATAGTCCAGTTAGGATATTGTGACAGTGACGTTGCAGTTTATGTGTATGCAAAAAATCACAGCCATTGTCTAAACAGGTAGAGCGAAGTTTAGTATGTAACTTTAGCATTCAAATTATAGTTGTTTGTACAGTATAAACCTTTATAATTGGTTTTACATGGTAATAGTGGACTCGACCGCTGCGTCACTGGATTTTTATCCTGACTGGACTATATCAGCTTATACTATATCAATATTTGTTGTTTTTACATCACAGAAAATATATCCTCGCCATAAATTCTAACAGGCATGTTTTATTGTTTCAGGGCAATGTCAATTTCCAAGCAGTCTTATGTCAATGATGGGTGGAGGCGGTGGTATGTCTGGAATGTCTGGGATGTCGGGAATGTCGGGTATGTCTGGAATGTCTGGAATGTCGGGAATGGGCTCAGGAATGATGGGTATGGGATCGGGTATGATGAACCCAATGATGTCAGGAATGGACATGGGTGCAATGATGCCCGGTATGCTGATGGGTAGAAGCAACGATCCCATGATGGCCCTGGTAATGAGTGCAATAGAACTTGGTCCCTCAGACTTTATGTTGCTAAACCAGCTGGTAAGGACCATAGTGGGTCCACAAGCTTCAGCCAATGCAGCTATGATGGTGTTGTATAATACTGATGGTGGATTACCGATCAATGCTATAAGAATGATCCCGTATGTTACAATCATGCAAGGTATGGCCAAAGACTTGAAGATCAGAGTACCCGGTGTTAGAGGAGAGGCTACAAATCAACAGATTGATCAATATATATTCCAGAGAGCTTTAATGTGGATGCAACAGAGAAATATGGCTGGAGCGTTCATGGAGTTACCAGGAATGGGAATGATGTTTATGAATAATGCAATGAATGGCATGCAATCACAGACGCCAGCACCAACAACCCCCAAGCCAACAACAAGCCAATCAAACGCAGCAGCAGCATCAGCAGCAAGAGCCGCTCTAGCTAAATTTGTAGCTGCAAGTAAAGCAGCAGCAGCCAAGAAGAAAGCAGCCGATGCTGCTGCAGCAACTCCTGCAAAATCTACTGTAGCAGCTAAACCAGTAGCATCAGCAACAACTACTGCACCAAAGTTTGATACAGCATTGTTTGCCAAATATATGGCCGCAGCTGCTGCTGGGGCTGCTTCAGCTAATGGAGCATCATCAGATAAAACTAATACCCCACCTACAGGCATGATAGGAATAGCATTCCCTAGCGACATGAGCGGAATGAGTGGAATGGGTGGAAATGGAGGAATGGGAGGAATGGGAGGAATGAGTGGAAATGGTGGGGGAAGTATGAATCCTGCCTTCATGGCTATGGGTGGAATGGAAATGATGGGATTTTAATGAAATAAGGTCAACATTATTATAGTCAAATCAGTTTTAGTGAAACTTACAGGGCACGAAAATCTGTGATACTTGTTGAGCAGTTTGTAACAATGTTTTACCCAACAAAACAATGCTATACTGTGATACATTAGACATGGACGCAGAGGTGACAATAATCTACGGAAACTTTCAGAAAGATTTACATTGATTTCTTACCTGGACAATGCATACAATGAACAATGAATTCAATTCATTTTGCATGTTTCTAATCATGAACAATGACAGATTATGGGAAATGGTAAGGGGAAATTTAAATTTGTGTGGGTACATAAGGAACTGATACATCCGTGTCTTTTATTTCTAATAATACAAGCAAGCTTTTGAAAACAATAGGAGATGTTTCATACAGATTTTTTCGTCGGTTTGGGACGTGTATTCCTCTTAGCAACAGGAATACATAATTATGAATTTTGAATCAAACACAATCCAACACACAAAAAAAACACAAGATATTCCAATGACAATGCTGGCTTCTTCCTCTAAGTTGAGCCTTGGCAACAAGACATCCAATCATGATGCTGACTTCTTCCTCTGTAGTGAGCCTTGGCAACAAAACATTCCAATCACAATGCTTACTTCTGTCTGTATGGTGAGCCTTGGCAACAAAACATCCAATCATGATGCTGACTTCTTCCTCTGTAGTGAGCCTTGGCAACAAAACATCCAATCATGATGCTGACTTCTTCCTCTGTAGTGAGCCTTGGCAACAAAACATCCAAACAAGATGCTGACTTCTTCCTCTGTAGTGAGCCTTGGCAACAAGATATACCATTCATGATGCTGACTTCTTCCTCTGTAGTGAGCCTTGGCAACAAGATATACCATTCATGATGCTGACTTCTTCCTCTGTAGTGAGCCTTGGCAACAAGATATACCATTCATGATGCTGACTTTTTCCTCTGTAGTGAGCCTTGGCAACAAGATATACCATTCATGATGCTGACTTCTTCCTCTATGATGAGCCTTGGCAACAAGACATTCCTTTCACAATATAACTTTATCTTTTATGGTGAGCTTTGAAAACATGGCATTCTTATTATAATGCTGGCGTGTTTCTTGTTGATTATCTTGGAAAAATTGTGATACTGACTTTTCGTCTATGGTGAGCCTTGACAACAAGCCATTCCAATTGTGATACTGACTTTTCTTCTATGGTGAGCCTTGACAACAAGACATTCCAATTACAATGCTGAATTTTCTACTATGGTGAGCCTTGACAACAAGACATTCCAATTGTGATACTGACTTTTCATCTATGGTGAGCCTTGACAACAAAACATTCCAATTACAATGCTGACTAATTCCTGTATTATATTAAAGTGAGGCTAGGCAACCAAAGTTCACTGGACGTTTACACTGAGAAACAGATAGCTTTACGAGGTATGGAGGGTCATTAGGGTGTCGGATGTACAGTAAACTACAGGCTATTACTGGTCTGTCATAAACAAGCAAATATGTAAATGAATCAAGTTCTATAAATGTTTTATCTTGCAATGGTTCATATATGTAAATGAATCAAGTTCTATAAATGTTTTATCTTGCAATGGTTGAACAGGAAAATGTAATCATATGAGATAACGACAAAGTTTGTGTCAGGCACCTATAGCAAGAATCAAACCCTAGAGTCTCATCAAAGGCCTCAATTGTCACTGATGCACAACAGATGCTGTATATAGTGTACATAGATAATTTATTGTTTCATAGAAAGGAAACAAACAAGCTGTGACATTTCATCATGCAGAGCTACAGATATTTTCTGAAATACCCAATAGATTTTGAGAGGAGGGAGTAAGAAAAAGCAAAGACAATTTGAAATTCCCAAATAGAAAAGGATGTTATAGCGAAAAATAGTACATAAAAGCTTATTTACCCTTTGAGTTTTATTAAATACCCAATTAAAATTTGTCAAAACCCAATCAAAATTGAAACTCGGGAGTAAAATACCCAATTGACTAAAACCTTATCTGTAGCTCTGATCATGTCATACAAATTGTCATGAAATGTATCATTTCCGTAGACAATTTAATTGTTGTAATAAGAGAATTAACTTTCGAATAAAACTATAAACTCATGAATGTTGTTACTTGTTGTGAAATTTTTTTTTGCATTTTAAATGAAAAGTAATCTTTATAATTCCGGGATATGCCAGTTAACACAATCACATAAGAATGTTGCTATGGTTATTATGGATAACTCTTGATGTCATGATCCGCATTGAAAATGACTCTTTTATAACTATTTCGTGTCAAGCTTGCGGTTTATTGCTACTCCCTCATAAAACTACATGACAACCAAGTCGTAAATCATTTTTGTCCTGATTCGTTGTTTGCATCTTTGTTGCATCTATTTTTGGATGGACATCAAGTCATGTGACACGTGAAACAATAGTGAAAAGTTAGTGTGACACAATACCATGTTTTTGTATGACCAATTACCATATTGTACTTTATTACAACTGGCATTGATAAACAGTAGAGGTTCTGAAAATAATCAACATTGGTAAAAACTATAGCTTCCAGCTAGTAATAATCCGCTTTCTGTACAATGATCTATCTACAAGGTGGGATGTGTGCGCCACATAGACTAAAAAACATTCACAAAATGTTTTCTTTGCACGTTTTATGCATTCCAAGGAAATGGCAATGGCAATAATAAGAATAAATTATGCTTCAAGTATGCATAAAAAGTAAATATAAATTCACGTATGCATAAATATTGCCATAAATCTCCCATAAAAATGAACTAATACATATGTATTATAAACATCAGAGACACGTTCCGAGACACACTGACAAATTATCATAAATGTATACAAAGTAAGCATATCATTTATAGTACAGCGCAAGTGAACTGTTTCTCATTCGTCTTCAATATTGACAAATGCAATTCAACTGACACACACAATTTAACTGACATTCTTTGCTTGTCAGCCAAACCTTCTGGGTACTGTTTTATCAAAGCGCTTACGAAAATCTTAAATTTACATTCAAATTTAAATAGTTACTTTATCTTTTCGAACTACAAAATGTGGTACATAGATCTGAAGCAATACTAATACTGATTCAGTTAATGAACACTTAAAAACAAAATCTGTCCAAAATTTGCAGTTGTTTAAGTATTCAAAAGAATTTAAATTTGAAGGTAAGTTTATGAATTTTGTAAGTGCTTTGATAAAACAGTACCAAGGTATGTTATTTTACTACGGTCATGGAACAATAGCGAAAAACACACATTTAATGGCTGTCGAAGATTAATGAATTTCAGTTTGTGTTTACAATAGTATATTTTTTGTTCCTGTGTTTTATTGTTGTACAAGTAGAGTTGTACTTGTTAAAATTTATAGTATAGTCCAGTCAGGTTAAAAATCCAGTGACGCAGAGGTCGAGTCTACTATAATAGTGTAAAACCAATTATAAAGGCTTATACCGTGTACAAACAACTATACTTTCAATGCTAAACTGACATACTATATTTACTCTACCTGTTTAAACAATGGCTGTTATTTTTTGCGTACACATAAACTGCAACGCCACTGTCACAATACCCTAACTGGACTGTATATGGTACGACAAATATACACAGAATGTACCGGGTATGTAAACAGTACAAACATTGATCTAGCAACAGTAAGAAAATTTAATGTGAACATGATAAATATGATGCACATACCATCTATTATAGTATGAAGATATGGACATGATCCTAACCTTTACACATGAATCTTACAAGGTTCTTGCATTGAATATATCAATTTCCGCAAGCAAATCATGCAATATCTGTCCTATAGATTTATTGTATTACACCGATAGCTTCTTCGAGGTACTCACTGCTTATGAAAACATACAACCAGGGTTATAAATATAGAATACATATCAGCTGGTAAAATCATGTTAATAAGTCAAGGATCAGGTTGAAACCTCTGTACTATATAAAAAAGACATTGAATACATTGGGTTTGCATGCCTAGTCATACAGTTAGAAGCTCATACATCCACACTGTACCTTTTATCTTTTTAAGGTGACAGAGGGAAATAAAATGTGGGTGGGGTTTTAAACAATAATACAGGTGTTTATTTGAATGAAAATACAAGCCAGTGATTAAGAAAGTAAGGCCATGGTATATCAGGGTAGCAATACCACGTGGCTTTTGGCTACAGTTACAAGTAGAATAGGTAAAAATTGGAACACAAATATAGCCATAAGTATTTTATTTCTTAATCGATTTCTATAAATATGCGCCACGCTAAGGGGAAACGTATGTGCTTTCTGGGAAAGATAAGATCTTTTTAAGCAGTTTTACCGATTTTTCCATTACCCTGTGAAACTTACACGTTCCATGGTTTCACGAGGTAATGGACAAATTGGCACAGCCACTGAAAAAGATTTTATATTTCATGGAAAGCAAATAATTGTCCCCTTAGCGTGGCGTATATTGCATAGAAATCGATAAAGAAATTAAATAATTATGTCTATTTTATTTTCCAATGTTTACAAAGTTCTTCGTTTTAACTGAAGTCAAAAGTCACGTGGTATTGCTACACTGGTATTTGCCAATGTCTCATGCTAATTCTGTCTATATAACAATGGCTGAATACTTATTATGGACAGCTGTATAGTTAAACAAGTTAGAGTCATAGCCTACCTTAACTTGACCAGACTTGTGCATGACCAGAATTCTATGATTCCCAGTATCTGAAACCACGACCGTCTGACCATCTTCACTCACACATACCTGAAACAAGATTATACAGGGTGTTAAAAAGTTTGTTCTCAAAATTTGAATTCATACTTCATTTTATCTGAGCTATGTACACAGTGTAAAATTTTAATTTCTTACACTAATGCTTGAAAGATAAATACACAATTAACACTTAAGCATTTAGAATTAACTTTTCAAACACCCTGTATATATTGTTTATAGCAATAAAACACTATCTAAACAATAGTCACAGTAACTCATTATCAATAAAAAGACCCTGTCACACTGTGGGGAGACTCAGAGCTTCAAATTCTGTACGGGTTCTAGAGAGGTATAACTTGCCAAAATGAGCATGACTTTTTTCAAGCTGTCCCTGACATTTTGTTCACTTTTTCTTCAACATTGACACAACACACACAAAATTGCTAATTGTGTATTTACCAAGAATTTAGCCGTAATACATACAATTATATATACATTACTTATACAGGAATTTAAAACTTCTAGCCACTCAGAATCAAACTCTTAGCCCCCAAAAAGAAAGTACTAGCGTAGCGGTCTTTTTTTCCCCCCGGCCGATAGCTGTCTGATCATCAGACTGTGTACTTTGGTCTAATCGGGTCAGAGGCCGGGCAGACTCGGGCTGTGGCTGGAGTTATTTATGTCTCTTTCGATATATACTTTGCTACTCATCGGCCTGTGTCCACATGAAGCTTAGACATCGGGCACACATCGAGTACACATTGGATACAATAAATTGTCCGGCGTCAAGGTGATTTGTGACCTCATGAAGTACTGTATTACAAATGTTAATAAACTATCACAACCATGCACATACCTCCCTGGAATTCTAATGTCTGACACTAAGATGGAGGTAGACAAGTATAAGATATATTATCTACCATAAAGTCATCATGAAATAACACACTGCTAACCTAGGGTCACATGGTTACTATATATAACTACATTTGATGTCTGTAAAAAACTGTCTGTTGTTAATTAAAACATTAAGGCTAGACAAGATACTGACATTTAGAAATGGAATAAGGAGACATGTCATGGTTTTTGTATGAGGATTGATCCAAAATGAACAGGATTGGTAAGAACTATGAATCTAGCTGTATGGTGCTCTAGGGCCGATCCAAAATTAACAGAATTTGTATGGACTGCGGAGCTGTCTGGTGTTTAGGGATGATCCAAATGATCAGGATTTGTATGGACTCCGGAGCTGTCTGGTGTTTAGGGATGATCCAAATGATCAGGATTTGTATGGACTCTGGAGCTATCTGGTGTTTAGGGTTGATCCCAATGAACAGGATTTGCATTGAGCTGTCTGTTGTTATAAGATATACACGTTTGTAAACTGCAATGTATCTCCTTTTATTTCTTAAAATATTAAGACTTTACTATACTTTTATCAGTATGTTTTCTGTAAATATCATAGTTATGTGTCACTGGTGCCACTGAGGCGGCAAGAGTCAAAGGTGAAGAAAGGACAATGTCATCTCTAGTTTAACTACATGTACTCGAGCTTTGTCTCAAAAACTTTATTGGTGATTATCATGAAACTTAGCCAAAATGTCTTTCGAACTAAATAGTTCTTTTGAATGCTAAATGTTTCAGCCAATATGTCAACTGTGGGGTTTTTGTGGAGGACGACAAGAGGATATTCAGACGTCAAGTATTTGGTTAATTTACATATTGTAACGGTTGTTGGGTGCATAAAGGGAGGTAATTTGATAATCATGCACAAAGTAAACCATGTAGGTTGTCATTAGCTACTAATGGCATATATAAGGCCAACAAATCGCCCTTAGTGGTGAGCTAGCTTTTCATTGATGGGATTTGTTTGTGTCAGTCCGTCCGGCACGTTACAAATGGTGGCAGCGGTTGGATGAAATCAACTGCCAGAACGGAGTTGCCTTACCCACCTATTTCCCAGGCCAAATCTCGGGACGAGATTTCTCGGAGGGGGAGTAATGTAACGGTTGTTGGGTGCATAAAGGGAGGTAATTTGATAATTATGCACAAAGTAAACCATGTAGGTTGTCATTAGCTACTAATGGCATATATAAGGCCAACAAATCGCCCTTAGTGGTGAGCTAGCTTTTCATTGATGGGATTTGTTTGTGTCAGTCCGTCCGACACATTACAATATCATAGGTTCTGGCTGGGAGGGGTATGTTTGGTTCAAATGACCATGGTCCTCCATACATACTTAAGCCCCCTAATATGTTAAATATTATTAAGCCATATTATTAAACCATATGGGTTTATTGGGTTATATGATAATAACCCTGTTTATTTAGGATCATCCCTCGTATTTAAGAAATGAAATGCACCTGAGTGACCTGACCATGTGTCTTCGCACTGGAGCATTAGATCTAAATGTTGGAAGCTATTAATGTAATTAATAGTGGAATAAGAAAGTTATCAAGAAACAAGAACACCATGCGCCCCATAATCACTGACCTGATATGATTTGATTAGGGAAATGTGACAGTAACTTATAATATCTTAAACAATATATGAAGTATTCGGAGAATTTCAGTATGACCTATTTATAAGTCAGTGATGCAGGCAATTTATAAAACCTAAAACAATGTATGAAGACTCTGGAGAATTTCAGTATGACATATTTATAAGTCACAGGTGCCCTTACAATGTCACTATTATTTTGCACTATTGAATTTTATACTTAATGATGGATGGCGTGTTATACACAGTCTGTTTGTTGTGGTTTGAGCAGATGTTGGTTGACTGCAGCATATTGCACATATTTGGACAAAACATGCATTAACACACATTCGGATAATTATTTTCTTTCATTATATTATATTATAATAAAAACAAATAACAATAATAATAATAAAACACGTAATTAAGAATGGCAAGCAATACAGAAGTCCCCTACCGGTTTGAAGCCATTTTCAATGTTTCTGTTGCCATAGCAACCACAATTTTTGTCAGAATCAAAATATATTTACACGTGCATAATCCCCTTATTGCCCCCTATCCACATATGAAGTTTCATAAACCTAGCTTGGAAACTGTTTGAGTTATGGTAGGATCCATATTTGGGCATATTTTCACTCTTTTTGTCGCCATAGCAACCACAATATTTGTCAGAATCAAAATATTTTTAGACGTGCATAATCCCCTTATTGCCCCTTATCCACATACCAAGTCATTATTTTCAGTGGATAACATTATTGGTAAACCAATTTTCATTATGTTCCACAATAAATTATGGTCCATCTTAAATTAATTATTTACATCAAAGCACTAAGTCTTGTTGCTGGTCCATTTTCAATTAATTATTTACCTCAAAGCATGTGTTGCTGGTCCATCTTAAATTAATTATTTACCTCAAAGCACTTGTTGCTGGTCCATCTTCAATTAATTATTTACCTCAAAGCACTTGTTGCTGGTCCATCTTCAATTAATTATTTACCTCAAAGCACTTGTTAATGGTCCATCTTAAATTAATTATTTACCTCAAAGCACTTGTTGCTATGAAATAAATCATTTGTAGGAGCATGTGAATATCAGTGAATTTTTTCCTTCTTTATTAGGGTCCGGAAAACAGAGCCTTTCCCAATTGCAAATATTATTTTCCCAAATTTGAATGGAGAAATTCCCAATAAACAATTTAAAAAAATAATTTTCAAAATCGGACATAAAATGATAAAGTTATGAACATTTTTGACAAGAGGTCAAGCATAAAAGTTCAAAGAAACCAGTAAACATTCACATGTCATTCACATGTAATCTCTTTTTATGTTTTATTTGGCCTTTCTGCTTCATGGAAATTCCAAATTTCAAGTTGTCACAACACGAAAATTCCCAATCTGAACGGACCCGGACCCTTTCCCAAAGAGGCAAAAAAAAATCACTGAATGTATCAAGAAGAATAAAGCTGTAAACATGTTTGTTTGATATTTACTGACATATAATTACTACACTTCATAGTCTAAATATTACAGCTCATAACAAAGTATCTCAATGGTATGATGTAGTGTTACTTTATGATTGTTTGTTTATATGCTTTTATTTATCCCCGCCACCGGAAATCCATATGGGCGAGGCCCCCAGAAGAGGTTAGTCACTTTAGTTCTTGGGGGATAGTGCATGATACAGACGATGCCTCAGTTCCAGAAACATCCCGGGTTCTTTAACAGGCCGATGTAAAGCATCATACACGGGACCTCGCTTAACGTCTCATCCGAAAGACTGTTAGTTATTTTAGTTATGTTAGGTGGGAAACTCTGAAAAGCATTTCTGTTTTTGACCTGGCTGGAGTAGGGATCGAACCCACAACCTTCAGATCAGCAGTCAGTAGCTCTTACCACTGAACCACTTGTCCACCTATATTTGTGATTGTAAGATAACACAATACTATGTATTATTATTTATTATTTCATTGGTTACCATTGGTTATATCATAACCCAAACATGAACCAAAGCTATCAGAAGACAAAGTGCCCAACTATTGGACAAATTTGACAGAAAAATATAATGTTTACCACTAAATTAAAATTTCTTTGTAAAGCAGTCAACAGTAACTATTGAAGTCATAATAATGGTTACTAACAATGGCCATAAGTTTGTATAAAGTTCACAGATACAATATTTCCCGTTTTTTTAACTTCAGCATTTCCGTGACTATAAGCTTTTAAGTATGTGCATATGGTCAAGGCATGCAGACGTTATTGTATGACCACATAATGCTTTTGTATCATACTGTGTCTGTTTTGTGGACATAATGCCTTGACGTAATTGAAAAGGTGTTAATAAGTTGCTATCGCGGCTATCAAAGTTTGCGGAATTACGCCTACCTAACTAATACAAGAGGGCCCAAAACGCCCAAGGTCACTCATATGTCGTAATAGTGCATGCAAACCCATATGGTGACTTAAATGATCATATACATTTCCTGCATAAGATTCAAGAAAATTCAGTCTTTATTGCAAGTTTTTTTATGATTGATCCTTGTGACCTAATCGAAATAGACTTAGATTTTGTGGAGAGGATCATTGTGGCCAAGTTTCATAAGGATTAGTCCAAGATTGAGACCTTTTAATTGTCTACTTAACATTTTTCTATGATTTGACCTAGTGACCTTGTTTTTGACCCCAGGTGACCAAATATCAAACTCGGCTTAGATTTTGTTGAGATAATCATTGTGACCAAGTTTCATAAAGATAAGGCCAAAATTGTGACCTCTAGTGTCTACACAAGCAAATAGTTGACGGACAAATGACAGACGGACGGACGGACAGAAGATGGACGAAGAGTGATCACTAAAGCTCACTCTGTCACTTTGTAACAGGTGAGCTAAAAATGTGTGAAACCAATTCTAGGATTATAGTACTTCCAATGTTTATATCATTGGCTATTATTTTAAGTGACCTCCCACACAGGGGCTGACTACATATTACTTTCATTATCACCAAGATATGTGGAATAAATAGGATAATAGAAATCATGCAACTATTCCAACTTCAGCAGACTTCAGAATGAATGACTGTATAGTTACAAATGCCTGAACCTGGATATAACATAAAGACTGCACACCTACGTACATTTACATTGCAATAAATGTCAATTATTCCGTATATAACCGTAGTACTGTTAGTCAATCAACAATGTAAATAGGACATCACTGAATAATGTTATAGATGAACAGACATAATAATCAACTGTTATGAGAAGTACAACATTCATCAATTCATCACCTGACATTGTTATAGATAATTGTTATCCTATCAAATGTGTTATTACGGTACTACACTTATATAAAATACTAATCGCTCACAGAATGACTTGCAACTTCCTGGGTAACCGTCATTAGCGCTATTATGGTATATGTCATTGATTATAAAGTTTGTGCCATTATGGTATATGTCACTGATTATAAAGTTTGTGTCATTATGGTATATGTCATTGATTATAAAGTTTGTGTCATCACGGTATATGTCACTGATTATAAAGTTTGTGCCATTATGGTATATGTCACTGATTATAAAGTTTGTGTCATTATGGTATATGTCATTGATTATAAAGTTTGTGCCATTATGGTATATGTCACTGATTATAAAGTTTGTGTCATTATGGTATAGGTCACTGATTATAAAGTTTGTGCCATCACAGTATATGTCACTGATTATAAAGTTTGTGTCATTATGGTATAGGTCACTGATCATAAAGTTTGTGCCATTATGGTATATGTCACTGATTATAAAGTTTGTGTCATTATGGTATAGGTCACTGATTATAAAGTTTGTGCCATTATGGTATAGGTCACTGATTATAAAGTTTGTGTCATTATGGTATATGTCACTGATTATAAAGTTTGTGTCATTATGGTATATGTCACTGATTATAAAGTTTGTGTCATTATGGTATAGGTCACTGATTATAAAGTTTGTGTCATTATGGTATATGTCACTGATTATAAAGTTTGTGCCATTATGGTACATGTCACTGATTATAAAGTTTGTGTCATTATGGTATAGGTCACTGATCATAAAGTTTGTGCCATTATGGTATATGTCACTGATCATAAAGTTTGTGCCATTATGGTATATGTCACTGATTATAAAGTTTGTGCCATTATGGTATATGTCACTGATTATAAAGTTTGTGCCATTATGGTATAGGTCTCTGACTATAAAGTTTGTGCCATTATGGTATAGCTAGCTAGGACACTGATTATAAAGTTTAGTTACAACTGTACCCAATGCATGAATCAGGCAGTAAATAAAATGTGCAACCACTAAAATATCATTAATTTTACAGTTTAGGCAAACACTTGAAATACCATTATTTTTGAAGACAGGATACACACTTAAAATACCAGTAATTTTACTGATTTAGGCAAATGCTTTAAGTACCATTAACTTCACAGTTTAGGCACACAATTAAAATACTATTAATTTTACAAATTAGGCACTCAATTATAATACCATTAATTTTATTAATTGGTCACACAATTAAAATACCATTATTTTACCCATTAAGCATACAGTTTAAATACCATTAATTATACAGGTTAGTAAATCTGACTAACCAACAAAAACTCTTGAAGTTTTATTTAAATATGAGTATTAGTTACAGAGATATAGCACAGAATAAGCCTATGAACAGCAGATCAAACGTGAGACTTCAATAGAACTCCCATAACTTCATACTTAGGGGGTGTAAAAGAGCTCCCTTTAACTTCCTACTTAGGGGTGTAAATTGGCATTGGAACGGCACTTACTTTTCCCGGAAACTGTAAAGGCGATGAGGGTCTTGGCTCTAACTTTATCGGCAACTCTTGGTTGGTTATCAACCCCTTCTCTGTGTAATATTCCTTAGCAACAGATATGAATTCAATCAATCGTTCACGATGACCTTCACCTATCATTTGATACAGAAATTGTCCATTTGGTCCAACAACAAGCAAAGTTGGCCAGCAAGCAATCTGAAGTTCTGACCACAGAACTGCCTGACTGTCATTGACTACAGGATGGTGTATGTTATAACGTAGTACAGCACTCAGAATGTTAGATAAAACTCTCTCGTTATCAAACTTTGCTGAGTGTACGCCGACAACAACAACGCCATCTTGGACGGAAAATCTTTCCTCGAGAGCTTCTAGATCTGGCAGGATGTGCATACAGTTTATACAACAGTATGTGAAGAAATCGAGTATGACTATCTTGCCGTGTAGATGTTTGGATAATGACAGAGATTCACTGACGTTCAACCATTCCAACCCTGCAAATATATACATGTACATACATACTCTTCATGGTGGTTGCTGCAGTTTCTAAAGTATGAGTGATGGGACAAAATAAATTCAAAAGTAGATTTTTTTGAAACTTTGTATAATTTTTTTTTTATGAACACAGTATATATCCGGAATATCACTGCACGGCCGTATTACCTCGAGTTGCTTGTGTAATGCCGTATCTCGCGAGACCGCTAGGTCGAGCGTGATGCAGTATGACTCAAGCAACGAGAGGTAATACGGCTTAACGGACCAACACAACTGCAGTAATATTCCTTTTATTATATACCGGTACCTACAAAAGTGAAAAAAGCACTTTTACGCGCGAAAATGCGTTTGATGTGTATACATTGACGTCATGAACGTCGGCATATTTTCGGCATATAACCCCACGCTCATTCATAATAAAGTCAATGTTTACATTGTGACGTCATTGACTTTGGCATACGTTCGGCATATAACACGTCAGACATGCATGATACGGATTCAGAAAACCAGACATATTTGATACGGAAAATGCAATCTGTCGCGTTGTATTCCACGGTGCGATTTGGCCTGTATTCGTGACAAAACATTGGTATGTATATAACAAATATATATACACTGCCCACCAAAAATAAGTATACATATGTTATTTGCCCACTTACTTGCCTGCTAAAATACAATTTCGCAGAACAGTGAAGCAACAATATATTTGAAGAAAAGGAATACTTTTTGTTTATGAAATGGAAAGGCCATACATTATTTGGTACCCTAGGTGTAAAATCTAAAGTTTCTTTGTCCCTCTTGAATGGGAACTTTGTCACAAAAAGATGAAAAATTCCGCCTTTTTGATCACATGGTTATTTTAGTTCCAAACATCTCCATCTTTTTTCTATCTCTATTTTGACTCATTTAGTAACTGTAGTTTCAAAACCTAGTAAAATAGTGACCGTCTGATTAACAAATATTGAATAATTGAACAAAGTTTAATTTTGCAACAATTATTTACTGTATACTTATTTTTGGTGGGCACTGTATCATGCTAGCAACAGAGAAACACAAAAATAATCAAAGGTGAACAAACTTGTTGATGAATTTTCTGTCCTTGAAACGAGTGTTTTTTCTCCAAATTAGCGCATTTAAGTACAGATAACTTCTAAACAAGCACGTTTACATAATTATGATCAGTATTGCATTTTTCTGTATAATATAATAGGATACACTGTCTTTATACAAAGTTTGTACAAATTCGGTTACTAGAAAAGTAATTCCTGAATGTTAGGACAGATTGACCCGAACATAGTGAAAACAAGAATGTTATAGGACAGACAAGTACTGGATCACATTTCCTCAGCATGATCACACCCTTGTTGACATTCTGGACAAGAAAACTTCATTATTCTGTCAACACACTGACTCTAATTTATTAAATTTTAAACACAACACTGACAACATATGACAGAAGACTGCATCGTTGCTTCATTAAAACTTATCTTAAACCAGAAATATCTAATTGTATCTCCATATTCTATAGTGCAAACAAATTAACTTGGTCCTCCAACCTTCTATTAGCATAATTTAAAATTTAATTATATTTGAGGTTTATTTTCAGGATTTGTTTTTTTACGCAGAGAATGTCTTGAATTTGTACGAGAAGTACTAACAGTATAAAGACTAATTTAAATCATCTACATGGCACTACTTTCTTACGGACATTGATATACACTGCCCACCAAAAATAAGTATACAATGTACCAATCTTATTTGCCCACTTACTTGCCTGCTAAAATACAATTTCGCAGAACAGTGAAGCAACAATATATTTGAAAGAAAAGGAATATTTTTGTTTATTAAATGGAAAGGACATACATTAATTGGTACCCTAGGTGCAAAATCTAAAGTTTCTTTGTCCCTCTTGAATGGTAACTTTCTCACAAAATGATGGAAAATTCAGCCTTTTTGATCACATGGTTTATAATTTTAGTTTCGAACATCTCCATCTATATTTCTATCTCTATTTTGACTCATTTAGCAACTGTATTTCAGAAACTAGTATATTGTGACTGTCTGATAAACAGATTTTGAATAATTTAACCAAGTTTAATTTTGCAACAATTATTTACTGTATACTCATTTTTGGTAGCACTGTATATTACGCGCAAGAAGCTTGTAATAGATTCATCTATAGAGGTCAAGGACAAAGTTAATTTGTTTGCACTATAGTTTGTTATTCAAACTTCAGTCTTGTCTGCAGAAGACTGACAGCATTATTTACCACAATTTGGCATTAATATATGCAAAATTGTTAGTGTGAAAGTTTTTATTACAAATTATAATTCTGTTTTATGTAATACATGAAAAATGACATTTGATACCAATAAAGTTTGGAGTAAATGTTACTATACAATATTACAAATATCAGGTTCGCAGGTGATCTTTAACACAGGTTTGACAATAGTCTGTGTGCCGCTGTAGATCAATGTTTAGCGTGCTTTTCGTCTGATCTGGCTACCCAGATTCAAATACGGCTGGAGGCACTCATATGCCTGCCACATTTCAGCAGAAATCTGACTGGCGAATAAGGCTATGCTCTGCAAATAAAGGCTATGCTCAGCAGAGTGTAGGCTTGTAGTGTGTGAAGGCTCGGGTTCGTTCCAAGGCAAAGACATACAGAATTTGTTTAAAATGGAACTGGTGTATCTCTCTTTATTGCATTTTTATTATTTTGACTTTCAGTGAAATAGTGTAAGCCATGGCCTACAGGATCGACCAGCGTCCGCCCGATTCCTAGACATATGATACACAGGCATTGCCCAGTATCCGAGAGATTTGTGTCCCATGTTTAAGTTAGTTCCAGATAATTGCTGGTTTGCCCAGTGTTTGCACAATGTGACTGGGTATAGTCTCCATATGACAGAAATACTATTGACTAAAAGGACTTAAAACCATATTCATTTCAGCACATGTTGGACCCCATGTTGGTGAACTCCGGTGGTTACACCAATACACTATGAACAATTATATACTTACCATGTTGGAATTCTGGTACTTTAAACTGTAGTTTGGCTTCAATCAGATCTAGATGTTTCCTGATGATCTCACTTTTATCGCCAAGATCTGCGGCAAGTTTCTCATCCAGTTCATTACAAGCTTCTAATACATCGTTGAGATCCACCATTGTATCTTCAAATACATCAACCAATACTATCATTTATCACACCCACATCAGGGCACTGTTTTATCAAACAACTAAGAGAAATATCAAACTTGTGTTCAAATTTCAATTCTTTATAAATCTTTGACAATTGCCAATTGGGGACAGGTATAGATTGTAGGAATTCATTAACCGATTCATTACTAGTATTGTAGATCCAATTACCATACTTTGTAGTTGTAAGATAATTATAATTGTATAAAGACTTTAAATTTTAACATAAGTTTTATATTTCCGTAAGTGCTTTGATAAAACAGTACCCATGGCGTCCATTTGAATCTTTACTGCATTTTGACTTTTGAATTTGCCAGTTTTGACTCTGGACAATTTAAGCTGAAGATTCCAAATTTAAATTTGCTTTTATTACATATTCTATTATACAAATCTTCTTGCAATATTTTGATGAGATTAGAAAATCAGTAATCAGTTTTGGAGGTTAGTGAAAGCCCTACCATATACACTTTCTACAGTGAAATAACAATGATATTGCACCAAGTTTTTCAAATGACTTCATTTGAGGATCTTTGCTTATAAGATTGTGTCATACCCATCTGAGCCAAGATTCACTTCATATAATTTCATTCAGCTTATTCAATAAATTTAATTGAGGAGTGCCCTATTCTTTATATGATCTTTGATTTAATTGAATAATGAATCAACACTCAGCAAATTTTTTTCTACAGTTACATAAGAAAGTGTCTCATAAATACTGTTAGTTTTAATGACAGACTATATTTTTATTTTGAGGAGGTACATTCATAAAAGTCAACAAAACAATGAATATTTATAAAATTTTATACTATTGGGTTCAATCATTATCAAAGAATTGTTAGCATTAACAAATTACACACATTCTTCACACCAAAAACGACTGTTTAATTGTATCTCTCGTACTTTATGTACATGTAACAACCTCAGTCTTTAAAAACTAATTTTTCATTCACCTTTAACATAAGATTGACCTGGCATCATGTTTTACTGTCAAAGTGTCACTTTTTTATTATTACATAATTACATTAGAAATTACATTTGTAATTTTAAAACAATTATACTTCAGGGTGTTACTGTCATATCAAAGTATCAGAATGTGGTACTTGGAGAGACGATTTACATATCTGGAGCTTCAGGACTTAACTTAAATCACTTGGTAACTTCGATCGTTACAGGCTGAAGAAATCAGATAAAACGGAAAATGCTGATCATTCACTATATATGTCTAATGAAGTTAGTTTTAATAGCAGGTGTTTTTAAAATTGAATTGAATTTTAAAATATTTTAACATTTGCACTTATTTTCATTAATTGCGATAATTTTTATAAATATATTTATACACATTTATCTAGACGCATTTATACAATTCATGTAGTTAAAGCTATTATATAAAGCCTTAAAGGTTTATAGTTTTGGTATGGAAATAATTACATAAAATAATCAGCTATGGGTTACTAGCTCTTCAGTAAATTGAAACAAGAATAAGGAAAGACAACTGTTTTAGTTTAGTTTCAAAGTCATTGAGTAGTTATCCTCTATTTGATAGAACACGACAGTAGGCCTTGTAACCTCTTAAGCGATAATGTACTTCCTTTTTATTTTGTAAAATTACTGTAACATTTTAATGAAATAATATTAAGTTTTTACCAAATAAAAATATAATTGCGGTTGCCTCTATACAAATGTATTTGAATAGTGAAACACCAAAGACCATTCTCGTTCACCACAGTGTTCTTCGTCCGAAACATAGAACTTGACTTACCACTGATGTATGAGGATGACCAAACGGCAAAGACAAGTCTTACTATATCTATTACAAATTTGACAAACCTGGGCACAATGAAACTATAATTATTCACTGTAGTTTACAAGTCAACAACAGACTTTACTGAAAATGATACAGCTAGAAACAGACACTTACAGTGTGAGATACATGTAAACTATTTTCACTTCAGGCTTCTGCTATAAATATGTCAAAAAGAAAAAAAATGTTTTTAAAATAACCTACACACGTCATGTACTGACTCACTGCCTGCACAAAACATGGAAGTATTCACACATATCAGGGTCACTTACATGACTCTGCGATAAGCAATCCATGCACACATTAAACATCCGTCTTTTATATACACTACCCGTACAGTTACATGTAGGCTACTTGATTATTAAAATACAAATACATACAGTATTATATAAACTTAACCCATAGAATGCGTAAAACATCCTTTATTCTAAATGATTACATTCTCAAGATGTAATCAAATCATTTTCAATGGCATAAAACTATCTTATACATGCCATCATGAGTTCAATGAATACATGACATCTTCAATGTAGATAACAATCACACAACCATGGCAACATTGAACAAGGGTGAATATCCGATACACTGTATAACCGTAGACACAGCAATGCTATACTTGTTGACCACTAAAGTAATTGATCAATCATCAACCCAAAATTCAATCTATTTGGAATCAGGGTAAGACATATTGCTAAATATGCACACAATGCAATGTGCAATTAGCAGATTAGATCGCGAAAACTGATGTCAAAATAAGATATCCAGGTTTAAAGTTGGTTCTAACAAATGACATCACAACTGCTACCAACTCACTTTTATATTTATCTCAAATGAGGTGAATTACACCTGTCAGTTAATACTTTGCAACGTAAAGGCTGTTTTAAGTTTTGTTTACATCTGCCGCCGACAACTTCCGTATTTTGGTTTTTCCTAGTTTAGGGATTGCAAACGAAATTAGTTTCAAAAAAATTAAATTCTTTTCTTGAATATCTATCAAATTATTAATCAAATTAACAAAAATCATGAATTATATTACTCATTATGAAACAATCTCCAAAATACATTCCGTCTGTCAAAACAAAAATAATTATTTCGTCTATTGTTAAATTTCACAACAAAATGGCGTCTTCTAAGAAAAAACGTGTTGACGATGGAGAAATGGAAGATGATGGCTTTGATGATGAGATGGATGAAAATGAAGAAGATTTGAGTGAATCTGAAGATGAGGATGAGGCGATGGATGAGGTAAACCTGACTGTCAGGTCTAAACAATGATATGACAGCTTGAAATTCACAAGTAGCTGTTATTCGGACAAAACTTTTCGGATATAATAACATTATATTTATAAATTTATTTTAAAATATCTTGTTTATATGAACATATGTCACCAAATCTTCAACTCTATAGTGTTAAGTTTGACATAATTGGTGTGAGACATTAGCATATATATCCTGTGACATTCCTTCGTTATTGATTGGTCACTCAGTATTTTCAATAAAAACATTCTCATAACATCAGGAGCCCAAGGATTTTAGCATTTTTTTGCGCAGTTTAGTTTTGGCTGCGCTTCTGTTTGTAGGGCCAATGCTTTATTAAGTGCATTCTCGCGTTAAGAAATTGTATAATAATGTGACTTTTTACCACAGGAAGTGCAGCTAGATTTTGAAGCAAGAGTGCCAGATGACAGTGACTTCAATGGTATAAGAACACTGCTACAACAGGTATAGTGTAAACTTCTGAAAACAATTATTATTTACAGACATCTGTTTCGTTTTGAGTCCTGGAATTCATGGCTAGAGATATCTTCTCTGTGCCCATTGTCTGCATCATCATGATCATCTTGTCTATGATACGTGTCTTTAATACATTCGCGGACAGTCAGTTATTGCATATTGCATATGTAACCACTTCAATGCGGATTGCTCCATTATCATGTCATACCAAATTACCAAAAAATTATACCAGTTTTACCTATACTTGCTTTTCTCTTAAAACTTCATGGCGATGGATACCTTCAGGGATTTAAGGGAAAGTTTTTTTGCCATCAACCTTAATTCAGCTGCACAACATTCAGACCAAATTAGTCTGTTTGAGTAAGATTATTCCACTAGATATGTCAAAGTCAAAAGTCGAAGAAACCTTATTCAATTAGTACATAATTATATACATGTAATATCCTTTCCGCTACCATATAGCGTACTAATGCAGACTTGCCAGGATGGCCATTTCGGCCTTCTGTAGTTTTCGACCTAAATGCCCAAATTCGGGAATTTTGCTGTCATGGGTACACAGGCATCCCAGACTAAAGGATATTACGGGCCCAGGGTCGTGCACAGGTTTTTGGACCCCTTTAAAGAGGGCTTTGAACGTAGAATTTACAAAATAGAAAATACTGGTTCTACCTGCCATTGCGGTACGATTCCCTGTAGAATTGCATTAACATTAAGCGCCAAAAAGTTTTTATTTTTCTATAGAAGGAATATAAGGCTAGACAAAGGGGTCAGGATCAATGCCCTAAAGGGGCCCAAAAGAAGGCCTGTCAAGCTAAAAAAAAAAAAAGAAAAAAAGAAGTTTTTCGCATAAGGGTCTCCGTCACATCGGCATTTCTGGTGACCTTTAGTCAAAATCTTGACCATTTTTCCTACTATAAGTTTGGGGCAGGTGTGTAGCATCCGGATGTATCGAGTTTTTATCAGTGCTGCAAGTCAATAGGGTCTCAGGGACGGGGTATAGGGACCATATGAATTTCTCAGCCCCCCAAAAAATCGTGGTAGCGGAAAGGTTATAAGATTTAAAAAAAAAACAGTATGCATACTGTAATGACACAGTTCTTGTGAGTGTAAAAAGATTACTGGTAAAGAAACGTGTCACTATCACTCAAGGGAGACAATTCTACCTCCATAGTGACAGATTTTGGATAATATGATTTTGCATATTATCAGGCCTCAATGAATCCACCTGTCCTGCACAATATCTTCCTTCTTTATTTATATAGCAGGACAAGTAAGATTTTTGAGTTTTCTTCTTTGTCTATATTGCAGGACGAGTGCTTTTAAAAATATTTATTGAGGCCTGATTATTTAGTTTAATCATTGAATATGTTACTATTTACAGGTGTTTCTGAAAGCACATGTCAATATATCTGAACTTACAGACACCATCATCTCACAGAACTATATTGGAAGTGTAATGAAGGTACTTTGTGTTGCTTTATTATTCTGTATTTGCTGCCAATGTAGAAATGTTTTCATGTTGCCAACATTTTAGTGAGTTAACTCTTATCAAATTATTCCCTAGAAGTATCTATTGTTTTATATCCCGGCATTTGCTGATGCCTGAGGCATAAAGTGATTGTTTGTCGGTCCGTCCGTCGAATTAAAGATGTTAACCAAATGTTTCTACTTTGTGAAACTCAAATATTTTCAAAGTCCATTAAGGCATTGCTTTCAAACTTGGAATACTTGTTAACCATCATAAACACCTGTCAATGTCATGTAACACTATCCAATATTTCAACAGAAGTATGGCCCCTGATTAACGTAGCTAGTTACTAAGTAGACTAGTGAGTAGTTATTATGGGCAATGGCTTAGACCGGGGCATAAGCTTTTATTGCAGGCATTCTTGTCTTGACTTAACTGTAGTGTAATTTGCCAAAGCTGTATGATACTTCAATGATGTGTCACTGGTTCCGCCTCATTCACTGGTTCGATCCCAGTCTTTGACATACCAGCTGTTGAAAATGTCTCTGGTATATCTCCCATGCTTGACACGCACTGACAGCATACTTAATGCCTTCCTTGCTTGACAATTCTGGCTAAATCCTGGTTCGTCTGATCTCAGCATAATGTTACTGGGTAATCTCTTGATACACATGATAGAAATACTGTTGACCAGTGGGACTTAAAAACACTATTTAATGAATTGAACTTTTAAAACTTAAGTTTGTGAACAAATGTTTTGAACAGCCTGTATAAATGTGTACTCCACAGCAACCATACAGTCCCGAGGTTGATGATGATGATGATGATGACACTAGCGACATGAATGTATTGGCATTGACAACTGTGGTCAATATAACAGAAAGACAGGTACTGTAAAACATTATTAATAAGGCGGCATTTATGTGAGGTTGTGTTTAAATCTACAGTTGTACATATGTTATAGTACAAAGAATTTGACGTGATCCTCGACCTTCCATTTTCATAATTTAACAGCAGATATATTGTCTATATTTATAATCCCTGCTGGTTGTATGTTTTTATTAGCCGGGAGTATCACAAAGACGCTCGAGATGTAAAACAAACACCAATTATCTCGCGGAAATTTTTAAATTCAATGCAAGCACCATTTTTTATATTCATGCATAAAGGTCAGGATCAGGCCAAATTCTCAAATTGTTTCAGCAGTCTAATGTATTTAAATTCCAATATAGTAAAATTAGTAATTTAATTATTTTCTGCTTGTTTAGTATTCTTCTTTGGTTATAAATTAGTTCCATAGCTGTGGTAAGTGGGCTGACTTTGTAACCTGGCAATCTAGGCAGGTCATCATACCCTTCCATGAAAAAATGAAATCATCAATTTTTCTCCACATGTGGAGAAGTTTTTGGCTATTGGTGGAGCAATGAGTTAGTGCTGGTTAGGGAACAGTCCTGGAAAACTGGTTTGGTGGAACAGCCTCTGAGTCTGTATATAACTAAAAAATGTTGATGAACGGCATTAAGGTCCAACTAACAAACATAATATATATACAGTAAAACCTCGATAAGACGAGCATCGTTATTACGAGAATCCGGCCTATGTCGAGTTAATTTCAAAGTCCCGGCGAATTGGCTCTATGTCGTATATTTATTAAAAGACTTCGGATATGTCGAGGAACTGGCTTATCTCGAGCATTTGGTTTGTCCCGATAGGCACTTGGGATAACGAGATAACTATACAAAAAGCAAGTTATTTATTGATGATTAAATTAAATACTTAAGTAATGCTAAAAGAGTAAATTGAGTCATGAAATTTGAATGTTTTTATGTTTATTACCAGAATCTTGATTGTGTGAAGCAGCTGAAAGATATGTTAGAGACAAAATGTAACCAATGTGCTAAAGGTCAATCAGAAAAATTGAAGAAGCTTCTACACGATCCAGATCATCATGTTGGATACCTGCTCAGTGAACGCTTCCTCAACCTTCCACCTGCCATGGCTGTACCAATGTTTGAATCACTCATGTAAGTTCTAATATATAAATCATCATGTTGAATACATGTACCTGCTCAGTGAACGCTTCCTCAACCTTCCACCTGCCATGCCTGTACCAATGTTTGAATCACTCATGTAAGTTCTAATATATAAATCATCATGTTGAATACATGTACCTGCTCAGTGAACGCATCCTCAACCTTCCACCTGACATTGCTGTACCAATGTTTGAATCACTCATGGTAGTTCTAATATATAAATCATCATGTTGAATACATGTACCTGTTCAGTGAACGCTTCCTCAACCTTCCACCTGACATTGCTGTACCAATGTTTGAATCACTCATGTAAGTTCTAATATATAAATCATCATGTTGAATACATGTACCTGCTCAGTGAACGCTTCCTCAACCTTCCACCTGCCATGCCTGTACCAATGTTTGAATCACTGATGTAAGTTCTAATATATAAATCATCATGTTGAATACATGTACCTGCTCAGTGAACGCTTCCTCAACCTTCCACCTGCCATGCCTGTACCAATGTTTGAACCACTCATGTATACAGTTCTAATACATGTATATAGGAAAATCAAGAAATATTCACAATTCTTCCTATATTTAATAGACATTAATATCTCAATATTAAGTTTTATACAGACATACGATATTATACAGCTGCAGTCGTTGTCCGGTGATTTGTGCGCTGGATTAGTATCAGGTGAATTTAGATTTGATTCCCGGTCGCGGCAGGTCGTACCCTGCAATTGACTTTCCTCCAGATATGGAGAAACTGTGGGTTCCTTGTGGAAGGGTTGGATACAGTCCAGCAAAACTGGTTAGGCAGATTGGCCACCTGGAAAACTCGAATAAACCGAGGATACATGAACATGTATTATACATACCCCAACACATTTTATATAACCATTCTACATTGAATTAGAACTACCAAGACAAATATTGCTAAAGTTGAGAGTTACAATAAAATAACACTTTGTGTCTTCTCACAGTAATTATGTCTCCAACATATAGGAGCGGAGACATACTGATTTTGTGCTGAACATCTGTCTGCTCTGGATGGATGAGATTGAGATAGTCTTAGGCTCTTAGCATTGAGATAGTCTCAGGCTCTTAGCATTGAGATAGTCTTAGGCTCTTAGCATTGAGATAGCCTTAGGTTCTCAGCATTGAGATAGTCTTAGCATTGAGATAGTCTAAGCATTGAGATAGTCTTAGGTTCTTAGCATTGAGATAGTCTTAGGCTCTTAGCATTGAGATAGTCTTAGGCTCTTAGCATTGAGATAGCCTTAGGTTCTTAGCATTGCGATAGTCTTAGCATTGAGATAGTCTTAACATTGAGATAGTCTTAGCATTGAGATAGTCTTAACATTTAGATAGTATTAACATTGAGATAGTCTTAGGCTCTTAGCATTGAGACAGTCTTAACATTGAGATAGGCTTAACATTGAGAAGCCTTAGCATGGAGATTGTCTAAACATTGAGATAGTCTTAGCATGGAGATAGCCTTAGCATGGAGATAGTCTTAGCACCGAGAAGCCTTAGCATGGAGATAGTCTTAACATTGAGATAGTCTTAACATTGAGGTAGTCTTTAGGTGAGGTTTTACTGTAGTTACTGATTTATTATACAGAAAAGAAATGGAGAAAGCTAAACAGAAGAAGATGAAGTATGAGTTCAGTCATTATTTGATGGTGTGTAAAACATTCGAGATGAAAGCAGCACATAATGTCAAACAGATGATGTATTCAAACTCGGAGGAGGAATTGTTTCAGGAGGTATGTATAGCCTGATTTTTCTGACCTGTGGCAGGTCATCTGCTTGACCGTAAGTTATAAGTCTAGACCATTTCACATTCAGGTAACATTAAGCTTTATAGTGTATAGTAACATTTAAACTGTTAACTTGTACTGTACAAAACTTGCATTTGTTGTTTACTGTTATAAATAACGATTACGAAATACCTATTTTATCTCATCGACCTGTCCAATGAATGTGCAATGTCAAAATACCAGCGACAGGTTGAAAAAGTTGACTTCTTCATATACAGCTTATTCAAATACATGTTGATAAGTCAAGTGTTAAATGCTTCGCCCTCTTGTTCTGATCATAACTGCTTTCAATGGATCTGACAGAAGAGATCCATTTCGATAGCTAAGTGTTGAGTATCATCTTTGAGTGTGAGTGCTCTCGAGTTCGATCCCAGGCTGCGATATAGTTGTTAGTCCCCTACCGGTTTTTGACCAGAGGGGACTATAGGTTTGCCCTCCGTCCGTCAGTCCGTCCAAAAATTTGGATCCTGACATAACTTAAACAGTTTCCAAGCTAGGTTTATGAAACTTGGTATGTGGATAGGGGGCAATAAGGGGATAATGCACGTCCAAATATATTTTGATTCCAACCAAAATTATGGTTGCTATGGCAACAGAAACATTGAAAATGGCTTAAAACCGGTAGGGGACTTCTGTATTGCCTGCAATTCTTTTTAGCTCACCTGTCACAAAGTGACAGAGTGAGCTTTTGTGATCACTCTTTGTCCGTCGTCCGTCCGTCCGTCAACAATTGGCTTGTGTAGACACTAGAGGTCACAATTTTAGCCTAATCTTTATGAAACTTGGTCACAATGATCATCTCAACAAAATCTAGGTCAAGTTCGATATTGGGTAGTCCGGGGTCAAAATCTAGGTCACAAGGTCAAATCATAGAAAAACCTTGTGTAGTCACTTGAGATCACAATTTCGACCTTATCTTTATGAAACTTGGTCACAATGATCATCTCAACAAAATCTAGGTCAAGTTCGATATTGGGTCGTCCGGGGTCAAAAACTAGGTCACAAGGTCAAATCATAGAAAAACCTTGTGTAGTCACTAGAGGTCACAATTTCGACCTTATCGTTATGAAACTTGGTCACAATGATCATCTCAACAATTTTTCTAGGTCAAGTTCGATATTGGGTTATCCGGGGTCAAAAACTAGGTCACAAGGTCAAATAATAGAAAAACCTTGTGTAGTCACTAGAGGTCACAATTTTGACTGAATATTTATGTAACTTGGTCACAATGATCATCTCAACAAAATCTAGGTCAAGTTCGATAATGGGTCATCCGGGGTCAAAAACTAGGTCACAAGGTCAAATAATAGAAAAACTTTGTGTAGTCACTAGAGGTCACAATTTTGACTTAATCTTAATGTAACTTGGTAACAAGGATCATCTCAACAAAATCTGGGTCAAGTTCGATATTGGATCATCTGGGGTCAAAAACTAGGTCACAAGGTCAAATCATAGAAAAAACTTGTGTAGGCAATAGAGGTCACAATTTTGGTCTAATCTTTAGGAAACTCGGTCACAATGATCATCTTAACAGAATCTAGGTCAAGTTCGATATTGGGTCATCCGGGGTCAAAAACTAGGTCACAAGGTCAAGTAATAGAAACACTTTGTTTAGTCACTAGAGGTCACAGTTTTGGCCTGATCTTTACGAAACTTAGTCACAATGATCATAACAACAAAATCTAGGTCAAGTTTGATATTGGGTCATCCGGGGTCAAAAACTAGGTCACAAGGTCAAATCATAGAAAAACCTTGTGTAGTCACTAGAGGTCACAATTTTGGCCTAATCTTAATGAAACTCGGTCACAATGATCATCTCAACAGAATCTTGATCAAGTTTGATATGAGTTCATCCGGGGTCAAAAACTAGGTCACAAGGTCAAATAATAGAAAAACCTTGTGTAGTCATTATAGGTCACAGTTTTGGTCTGATCTTTACGAAACTTGGTCATAATGATCATCTCAACAAAATCTAGGTCAAGTTCGATATTGGTTTATCTGGGGTCAAAAACTAGGTTACAAGGTCAAATCATATAAAAACTTTGTGAAGTCACTAGAGGTCACAATATTGACCTAATCTGTAAAAAAAACTTGGTCACGATGATCATCTCAACAAAATCTAGGTCAAGTTTGACAGGTGAGCGACCTAGGGCCCTTTGGGCCCTCTTGTTTAAAATGACTTGTTAAACATGGTACTGGTAAATCTCACTTGCTCGAACGCTCAGTATTGTTAGTTCAAGGTAACTGATGGTTTACCCTGTGTTAGGATAGTGCGACTGAGTAGTTTCTGTATGACTGAAATACTGTTGACCAGTAGAACTTAAAACAATATCTAAATTTTGGAATAAGAATGGTTGCATTAATTCACTGCTTAAGAGTTTTATGTTCTGCATTTGTATTAACCTCTTGTTATAATCATTTTAATAATTCTTTGACAACAACGTTATGTATTCATTTGTCAATGAAATGAGACGTGATTATGTGCATGCACAGTCATTGGTCCCGCTGTTTCCGTTCTATTTTTATCGATAATTATTCTATATGACTATACCATTTCAGGAAGCTGAAGTGTGTTTTCGCTATTCTGTTGCCCATGAACGTGATACAGGTACAGAGAAATGGAGTTCGGAGGATGGTATGGAACCATTTAGGACTGTCATGTTGTTTCCTGCAGATAAACTCTCCGTAGTTCTAGAGAAAATTAAACAGGAGGTGGAGAAAACATAAGGAAATAAAAATGAATTAAAATATAGTATGTTATTGTTGTTTTAATACAAGAAACTGTTGAATTAACAATTCAGCTTTTCACATGCAGACAAAATGATTTCTTGATTTACAAATTTGCTGGACAAGCAGACATGCTGCTTCATTATAAAAACTTGTCTTACTTTCGGTGCCCGGACTTACAACCAATACTCACACTCAACACTCAAATATTGAAAATGTAATATAATGAGCTATTATTCATGCTAGATTGCTAATCTAAATGAGGAAAATGTATAAAATTGTTATTTGAGTGTTGAAAATAACATTTGATTCATTTTATTTGCCATTCTGTACTATTTATGAGGTATATATGTAATTACTGAATCTGAGTGCTATACTCAGCACTCGGACTGATAAATTATATTTGTAGCTTATAAATCCACTAAATTACACTAGGTAGTAAGCCAAAAATAATATTTAGTACCAATTTAACATTATTACAACTGTTTGCACTCGAAAAATGTCGCTGTGAACCTCAAACGAGTGGTTTTCAATATTTGAGTGTTTAGTGCTGAGTGTAAGTATTGGTTTTAATTTCAGGCCCTGGTAAATAGAGGAAAGTGCATGTGTGCTCATTATTTATTACATAAGAATTTTATTAAATGATTGGACAATATACCCTGACAATAAGATGATAACAGGCTTTGCAGAGGGTCATATCATTTTTATACCCTCGCACAACGAGTTGTAAGGGGGGTATACTGGATTCTGCTTGTCCGTCTGTCTGTCCGTAGACGCATTCTTGTGGACGCAACCCCTACAGTTTTGGCAGGATTTCGCTCAAACTTTCACAGATGAACAACCTCAACATATAGATGTGCATGAAGAAAGGAATTTGTGCTGCAATGAGTTTTTGCAGAATTATGGCCCTTTGCAGGCGGGGGTATATTAGTCTGCCGAATGGCGACAGCTCTAGTTTTGACAGGTTTAGTAAAGGTCATATGTAATGAACATGACTATTTATCTATTTATCATATATCCTTAGAAAACATTAATTTTCTTTCAAAATGATCAATGACATCAAGTTTAGGACAATGAACAAGACGAGTGTTCTCATGATGTCATGTACTGATTAATGCATGGATTGTCTAACATTAAATATTTATAGCCTTTTGTGGCCGTGCTGAATGATACTTCCGGCACTGGTTTATGGCACTCCTGGTCCGGAGGTTATATGATTAAACATTTTGTCTCATAACATGCAGCCTAGCTAGCAGTTCCGTAAAGCCATGCTAGAAATATCGTTCAGCACTCCCAGAGTGTACTATAAATATCAAATCAGCCTGATGTGATGCCAATCTATGCCATGACGTCACGATAACACCAACGTTGCACTTATAGTACTGCCAAATTTTGCATTATGACATCATTTTGAACGATAATGATCGTTATCGAAGGTTATGTGATAAATAGAATCTTACATTAGTGCTCATTGCATACAAGTTTTATTAAACTCGCCAACAAAAACCATACGACACTCTGCAAAGCCTTGTGTCATATTATTTTGTCCACTGGTTAAATAAAACTCCTATATAATGAGCACTCATGAAAGAACCTCTACAGAATAGGTGAGGAAAAAAGAAACAACAGATTATAAGCCTATAATGTTAATTTATTTTGATCTAATCTAGCTCTGCTCCTATCGTCAAGGAAATTTGTAACATGAAAGCATTGAATATACTGGTATTTGGTGCATGATAAAAAAAGAAGATAAATATCAAATATTTAAGGTGCATAAAGCAAACAAGAATGTGTTAAAACATGCGTAGTACATGCAAATATGTGCAGATTTTGTACATTCCTAAAAGACACTTTGTAGCTATGAACACATTATTGTTCCCCAGCGTATTCTTCAGATTGATCTAATTACTTGACTATCCATTGAAATATGAGCGTGCTATGAACATGGCATGTATATTTATAGTTGGCATGTTTGACGAGTAGTTAGTGCTCTACTACCAATCAGAAGGTCCCTGGTTCAAATCTTGGCTGGGGCCAGGAATTTCCGAGACGCTTTTCAGTGTTACCCACCAAACTAGAGATGAACTGGGTACCCAGAGATAGTCTCTCGCGTGTATCGGTGCTATACACCTGGAACATTAAAGAACCAAGGAGTCTGAACAGAAAGAGCTAGGGTAAAGCACCTGGATTCCTTGTATCACACAAACTTCTCTTCCCTCAAAGCCAGAGGCCATTGGCCAATTAGGCAGGGATAAAATCGAATGGCCATGCACTATATATATATACGACTGTCTCCGTCCAACGCAAAAAAAAAGAGAAATGTCACTGTATAGATAGAGTTATTCATGTTATTGCACATTCCTAAAGGAAACTTTGTAGCTATGTACACTGCACGTATTCCTATACCAGTATAGAGTTGTTCATGTAATTAATGTTGCATGCATTTCAAAATATTTGATTTGATAGGAAATATACCTTGAACTGTATACCACATAATCTTGTACAATTAATGTACATAATAAATACATGCACATATAAATTATAGTTGTATGCATATCCACTGAAGGTTGTCTTACATTGTGAAAAGGGGACACTTTGTGGAACACTCCTACATGTATGTCCATATACTTATATAAAAACAACCCTTCACTCCATAGAAACACAACTTCATACCCCACATTTCCATTCCTATGCATTTGACTCATCAATTTACTGTACACATTTGGGTGTATTTATCCTGCTAAAAGAGTATTTGAAGGTGCCAAACTCATCAATTATTGAATGTAACCTGTGTAGGGATGGTGTACACAATCTTGATCTTATATCAGGATGGGGGTATATTTGGAGTAAATGGTTAACATACTATTTATTCTACATTATGAATCATAGTTTCAACCTACTACAGTAACTTCCTCATTTCTCATCACGAGTGAAACAATGGCGAGAATAATCTCCCTTCCTGATCGATCTATTGATGTAGTTTTTATGCCCCCCTATCGATAGATGGGGAGGCATATACTGATTCACCTGTCCGTCCGTTCGTTCGTCCGTCCGTCCTGGTTAACCCAAATTGACCGTTTCTTCTAGCATCATTATGGCTTGCTACAAAGCTTCCAAACTTGCATGGATGTTGTATATGAACACTCTCCACACACCTGTATCACCTGACCCCATTTTGACCTTCACCTTGGCCTAATTTTGGACTTAGACTTATTTATGGACAAGGCTTCCACAGGGGGCATAAGCGTTTATTGAACGCAGTCTTGTTTATTGGCTGCTTTAAATCACACATTATATAAATTATAGCAAGAAGCATAGCAATTTCCATTCAAGTTTGGGAATAAACCTCAAAGCAAAGAGTATCATGTATGAATATAACTTCAAGCTCAGAACATGATGAGGTTTTGGCAATGGACAAAATTGAATAATTTTGTTTCCACAATATATTTACTAATTCCATACAACTGAATTAAATTATGAGCTCTAGCAGGGATTTTTTTCGCTGAATTGTGAAGAGGCCCAAGCCCTTTTGTTTTGTGAAAATTTAGCGCGAAAGTTCTCAAAATTGTGAAAAAGTAGGCGCGGAAACTTTTCCAATTGTGAAAAACTTAACGCGATAAATCATCAAATTATTATACAAAATTTTTCAGATGTTAGTTCATTTTTTGTCAACTTTTCCCCAACATGCGTGTATCTATGATATAATACTTTATATCAAGTCCTGTACGGGAATATATGACTGTTATCTGTGATTTGTTTGTTTGGTGCTTTGTGAAGTTGATTTTACAAAAACCATGACACAAATTCTAATTGTGAATTAAGGGGCCTTTTAGGTTTGTGAAAGGGGCCTATAGCAAATTGTGAAGGGGCCTAATATAGGCCCCTTGTTTGTAGTGAAAAAAAGCCCTGTCTAGAAACATCAAAAGTTGAAGTAGTCTGAATGGAACTGTTTTCTGAGGGCTATACGATGATACTACAATGATTTTCCAACCCGTAGAAGTGATCACTATAATGGTTGATATCAGCAAGCACAACTTCTACTGCCGTCAGTACTCTCTGGCTTTGTGTGTCCAATATATACAAGATTTCTTTCAGTATTTTGTTGTTGGTGTACAGAATTCAGAACGTCTTCGATCATAATATCTATCAGTGTTTCAAAACAATTAGCAATGTCGGTATTACTCGTCAGATCCACCTCGACATACGTTGGGAATTTATGCTCCTCACGGAATAAATCAATCTTAGATTGTGCCACTTTCTTTGATAAAAATGAATGTTGTTTAGAGTCTGCTATATTTCCCTGTGTTGGAAACTGTGTTGGAAAGTTTTTACTGTTTATGCCCACTAAGAGAACTGATATTTTTTTATTTCCGCTACTGTCTCGCAGATCAACGAACCTTGAATATAATAAAAAAATAAACAATAAATCTTCCATGTATGACAATAGCGAATATTCAATTTGATTCTGAAACTGTGTCAATTAACAAGACTTTGTAATTGGATAGTTATTTATACATTCTGGCTCATTTGAATTGAGATGCAATGTACAGGGTGTTTCAAAATATATGTTACATTTACAAAGCCACAAAACTGTAACATATATTTGGAAACACCCTGTGTGATGGCAATATATTGTCAAAGATTTGACCTAAAATGTGGACTTTGTCATGTGGCCAGACGAAGAGTGATCACAAAAGTTCATCTTGTCACTATGCGGCAGGTGAGTTCACTCCAATGATCTTTTGAACAATGTAAATTATTGCATAACATTTGTCTTATAAAAGTTTTCATTTATATTTATAGAATAATACATGGCTGGTAGGTTGATAATTGCCTGAGGGCACTAGCCCGAGGGCAATTATAATCTACCGGGGCAATTATCACTCTATGGCACTGCTCAACCATTCATTGTATGTTGTAGTGTTTTCATTAAAACTACTCATTTAAGAAAACATTTACAAGACATAACATGTTCCGTAATTAATAGACAAACCCATTGTCGTTTTAAAAATGGTCAAACTTGGTTCTATTCGCGTAGATCTGTCTAGATCTAGTAAACACGGATTAAATGTCTAAATTTTAGAAAATAGGTGTAGATTTAGATCCATCTGATCAAAGATTGATAAAATTTTGAAATGTGCTATCCACCATGTTCAAATCTATCGATCTGGTTTGCAAGTGATTCAAGAAGACCTATGTTACGCTCGGCGCCGGCGACTTTTGAGATGCAAATGACGCAACGTTGAGCGTGTACATCTTCCAAGGGCTATTATCAGTGCAGACCCCAAGCGTCTGTGAGTGATAATAGCCCTGCGCGAGGCAGGCCAAAAGCTGATAACACTTTAAAAGGGCGCATGAATACATTTTTTTCAATGAAAATTTGTTACTATATATAGTAACATAAGTAGTATACATGTACCAGTAGTACATGTAGTATTGATGTGTTTACTAACCAATTTTGGAGATCATCAAATGTACTTGGATTCATTACATCAAAACAAACGAGACAACCGTCAGATCCTCTGTAATAAGATGATGTTAGACTCCGGAAACGTTCTTGTCCTGAAAGTGCAGTAATAGATGTACTGTAGGGAAATCATCTAAGTATAATCTTAATATGTTAATAAAAATGTACTTTTTATAGGTATCATATGTACTATATATTCATGTTCTGTTAGTCTTCTTTGCTCACACACCAGTTTAGCTTTAATTAATGCTTCAATACTATCCCTGTATATAACCAACCTTGTTCACAATTGAACTCAAGGAAAGAAACTCTGTTTGACACATTTTAAAACAGTATCAAAGGGTAACTTTCTCTTGAAATCAAGGGAGAACATTCTTATGTAAAAAGTTATTTCTAATTAAAATCATTGGAAGGAACTTTGACTATAATATTAGTCTGTATAAGTGATAATGAGCAACTTCTTCTTCAAATCAAGAGATATAACTCGGTAGTACAGGAGTTCCCTCCCTTTGAAATGAAAGGAACTATTCCAACTCATGCAATTAAGGGAGAGAAATATGTGGTACAAGTTCCTTCAAAGTCAGGGGAAGTAAAAGCCAGGGAATGGATTCTGAAGTCATTAAATTCCCTTAGAAAAGAGAAAAAAAATCCGTAATTCAAGAGTTCCTTCCCTTTGCAGTATAAGTAACTTCCCTTGAATTCAAGGGAGATAACTCCGTAGCACAAGAAAGCAGGGAAGATATCCTTAATTGGAAGATAAACATCCTTCTAAATAGTCTAGTGTGTAAACTTTGTGTTCGATTGGAATGACAGTCCTCATACACAAATTTACCTTCGGATCATAGGCAATCACAGTACGTAGCATTTTTGGACATAAAATACTTTTTCCCAGCAAAATCTAATTTTACAATTTCTTGTATATATGATTCTAGTAAATAAGTAGAAAAGTGGTAAAATCAGATTTTGCTGGGAGGAGTGTTCAGGGTCCATAGAAAGCTACGTACTGACATTGTATGCTTCCGATTGCTCCTTACTCTGTGATAGAAGCTTCCTAACATTAATTTTACTCAATCAAGACAGTGTAGCTAATGGTACGTCCAGATCGAAAGACAATTTGATTACCACAACCGTTAGTCAGTTATCTATTCAACAAGGTCATCAGATGACTAGGTCATATGAGTTTGATAAAGTTCAAGTTAAGTTCAGATGAAATCAAAAGTGTAACTTATATCTGGCGCTGACAAGACTTGAACATTGGCAGACATAGTGCACATTTGACTGCGTAGTCACAATGAGTTCGGTAACAAGAAACATATTCTGGGTACGTTAGAAGGACATGGGCTCCATACAAGTCGTCGCCATAGAAGTATAAGGTCGTAAGGAACTAATAAGACCTATACATCGCTGGCTTAGAATGAGAAGATCGTAAATACAAAATCGATATTTTGAGAAAACAAAGGTATCACGTTACCATGGCTGTTTTCAAAATTCATATATGTTCCCATATGTGCGAGACTTAAGTTTTTCATAAATATAACTTTTCCCTATGTATTTACTTTTTATTTAAACAATGTTTAAAAAAAACATTAATAATACATTTATACTATTTCAATGAAAGTTTGTATGTGTTTCTACTTTTTAAACTTATAAAGCTAAGTCAGTATTCATATTTGTGACCGGGAAATAAAAAGCCGCAGAAGTGTAATCCCTTAGTTGTTTTATTGCCCCTTATCAGTCTAATCCTGTCTGATCACCGTCTATCGATCTAGTTAAACAATAGGGTCATACATTCTATCGCTTTATATATATGTATGTATAATTATGGGCTATTATCCACTCATGCGTGAAAAACACCATCGATATTTGGATAAAATTAGTAAAAACCTGTAAAAATATCTTCCATGAAGGCAGATAGGAGATTGTATAAAATGTTGTATATTAGTATTGTACTAAGGCGGTTTAACTTTTTATATATTTGTTTGACTTATTATGAATACAAATATTCTGTTATGATTTGCCTATTTTCATTATATCGCAATAATTGTATAATTGATTGCAGCAGTTTATTGAACTTGAAACTTATTTATTAACACAACATTCTGTGTAAAACATTGCAAAATCTTTACGATAAAAGTTACGTAATCAAACTGAATTAAATAGACAAGAACGCATATACACACGAGGACTTTAAAAAACGCCTCACACACCTCAAATTAATTATTTGATTCATGATGACAATCACTCAATCTGGACTGTACTTGTTTTTTTTGTACGTGCGAATATAACATAATTTACAAAAAACAAGCATAATTTATATCGGGATTAAGAAAATATTTGATAATAAGCGAAGTCATCTTGTTGTTACTAAGATACTACCACACGCATACCAGAATTTACCAGAAGTCAACATCAGCAATTCAAATTGAAATGTATACATGATCACGAGACGAATAGACAGTTACAATCATAAATCTGAAAATAAGAAAAATCGACTGCTTATCTTTTTATCTGATCAGTAGCCCCTCAGGCTACGATTTATGTAGCTTACCGTTATCATTCGTGACTATCGGAAAATTTACGACCACTAACGGAAATAGCCGACATCGATCTGAATCGATTGGATTAAGATAAGCGAAATTGTTGTGTATGGGGAATGTTTATCGATTTTTGTGGTGTAAAGGGAAACAACTCGTACAAACACACAGGTACAAAAATCACTTTTCACAGAGTTGTCTTTTCCTTAAGAATTAGCTCAATAGTTCCACATGAAAACACTGTTTGAAAACTACTCTTTACTTATGGAAATACAAGCTTTTTTCACTTCAGTTTGGTCAACATGACCAGTTTCGATGTTCATGAAAATAGGCACATAAGAATCGCCTTGTGGTGAAGATTTCAAATATGTATGGGTCTGATTAGGTCGTAAGTAGCACTTACGACCTAACGACATATACATGAGCCGGTCCCCATAAAAATCTGCTATTTTGACATTAATGAAGTTACAGCTGTTTTTGTACAGCATGATTTGAGCATTTTGCGTGAGTCACAAACGTCGTTCAATATTCATTTGAAAGCAACTTGTTTAAGACGAGTTTCAGTTTCTTGTTACGTGTTTTCTCAAAGTAGAGTTTGTACTTACGACCTCTTTCTTATTCGAATTAGACAAATATGCTCCGTTTGGTAACCCGGAAAATGATTAAATCTCAATTTTGACATTGGTGTTAAACCAACTACATGTAAATGTTTAAACGCGTTGATAGGTTTAAGAACATGACACCCACTATGATTTCGAAGGGGAGGTTGCCTCCATCTTGTTTTAAGATAGCTAAGTTTCAGAACATGATACTTAATAATTATGCTTTGGGGAAGGAGGGTGTCTCAGTCTTGTATAAGACGGTTTTCAGCAAAAATAGTAGGAGGGTGTCTCCGTCTTGTATAAAGACGGGTTTCAGAAAATTATAGTTATGATTTGGGAGAGGAGGGGTACTCCGTCTAGTATTAAAAAAGACAAAGACTCAAAAGATAATAATATATGAGCCAGTCTCCAGGAAAACCTGCTATAATGACATTATGTAATTACTATATGAAACAAGATTTTGATAAAGCTCTAAAATAAGGAAAGCTACATATCTATTGATTCTATTTTAAGTAATTGACCCATATAGTACTATACCTTAGCTTTAAATTTTCCTATGAATTATGTTGAAAACACATACTTCGTTGCTATGGTGACCAATTTCAGAAAAGTACTCCGATTGAGAAAAACGAGGATTTAGTTGTTTAAAACAGAAGTAGCCTTTCTCTAAATGCAAACAATTTCGATTTTGATATATAATTTTGAAAAGCGAAGCATAATTATATAATTTGGTACTATTTTGAACAGTTTATGTCAAGAATTGATTAAATGGTGTAATAATGAAATACTTATTTCAGTTACGTAGAATAACGTTTGAATGACGTTTGCGACGTCACACAAAAAGCTCCGAATAGGGACTCTACAAAAACAGCTGTAACTTCCTTAAAACTCAGATATTAACATAATTTCTTTTGCAATTTGCTTACTTAACATTATCCTGTAATACTATGGAAAATCTTAAAGTCAATTTTTTTGTCAAAAAAGCAGGTTTTCCTGGAGACTGGCTCATATATTTTTGGCCCAAACAACGCACCTGATACCTATGATAAAACCTACTAAACACATACTCGTACTGTTTCCCTACTCCATCCGGATAAAAAACAGAAATGCTTTTCAGTGTTTCCCACCTAACATAACTAAATTGGACGAGACGTTAAGCGAGGTCCCGTGTATGATGCTTTACATCGTTACGTAAAAGGACCAGGGATGCTTCTGGAACTGGGGCATCTTCTGTCGCATGCACTACCCCCAAAACAACTAAAGTGACTAACGTCTTCTGTGACCTCGCCCATATAGATTTCCGGTGGCGAGGATAAATAAAAGCATATAATAAAGCATACTGTTTCACACAAGAGCATTGATATTCTTACCCATTGTGTCATGAATTTGTAGGTTAATATGGCGGCCATGTCGTTCTATACTCTTCTGCACATAAGGTTCCCTACCAAGGTCCATCTTACCGACGAATTTCTTCAGTAGTGTTGTTTTACCAACATGACTATCCCCTATTATTACCAACTTGTAATCTTTCTTTAATCCATTCATTTTGCCGTCCTCGTGATGCCTGAATTTGACGTAGATCTAATCATTTCGTGCGCTCTAAAATTGAATATAAAATCGTTATTATTAATATACAAATGTGGTATGAAACGACCACTCCACAACTTGGGATTTGTCTTCAAATTCAAATACACGTAGTTCATTCTCACATGTGTATGCAGAAAATATAAAAAAACCGGCGGTTTGACCATAATACAATGTATGAGCGTTCGGGTCGTGCGTGCAGACTATAATTTATGACCGTTCGGGTGGTGCGTGCAGACTATAATTTATGACCGTTCGGGTGGTGCGTGCAGACTATGATTTGTGACCGTTCGGGTCGTGCGTGCATACTGTAATGTATGACCGTTCGGGTCGTGCGTGCAGACTATGATTTATGACCGTTCGGGTCGTGCGTGATTGAGGTTGATGTTCTTTAGGTAATTCGCCATGCTGCCTTTTTTCTTGGTCTTCAACGATTCATGAAGTAGTACTGCACAGGGGCTGATCCAGAAATAATTGGACTTTTCTCATAACTTCTTTATGAACATTTATACTTTATGACGTCTACCCCATTTCACCAATGATTGTTTTCCCGATTGACCCAATCTTGACCAGAGACGAAGGGGATATGGTAATGATAGGCGTCATTCAGTCCGACTCTTCCGTGTGCAACCCCTCCTTCATTGCTTGAGGAATTTTAATGAAACATTCACAGAAGTACTGTTATGAGGTGTCATGATTTTGATTTTCGACAATTTCTGACGAAGTTATGGCCCTTTGTTGAATTTATGCATATAAACTCTTCTGTTTGCAACTTCTACATTTCTCAGGGGATTTTGTTCAAACTATTCCAGAAGAACCGTTATGATGTGCCCTAGCGCATATCGTCAGGGTTTTTAATTTCGAATATTTTTACAGAATTATAGTCCTTTGTTTATTTGTACCTACTAAATGTACCTACATTGTATCTAAGATAAAGAAAAAATCTTCTGTGTGCAACCCCTCCCACATCTCTCAAGGAATTCAAGTTGTCCAAACTGTCACAGAAGTACTCTAAATTGTTAAATGACGTGAAATGCGTGTAGACGTGTTAGCGCTGACTGCAACAACATCCCCGAATTTCTCATGAACACCAAAATAATGTCGCTTTTATTCATTATGTAACTTGTGACGGGACATGCTGAAAACGTAAAATTCTGAAAATATAGCTGACGTCCATGACGTTATGCTGCTCGGAAGAGAGACGTGTGCTCGTTTGCTCGCGTGCTCGGGTGATCTGTATGGTAGAAGCCAGGCATTCACTTTATCAACGTTGCTGCATTTTTGTGTGCAATATTTCGTTTGAAGAGTAACCATCGCACAACGACCATAGTTCATGACCGCTGACTGCGTGGGAGACGATGTGCCTCCGACAAACACGTGATCGCCGTAGACAGCAACAATGACTACATATTTTCTCTAGATGACCCCCGATGACTCCCGATACTCGATTTTCAGAAAGAAAAATAAGTAAGGTCCCATTAAAATAGCACAAAAACTGCATGGGGAACGCTCACCGACGCTTTAGCTTGTACTGAATTTTCCCGATGTTGCAGTAAGAATGACGTCGGGAGCACATCGGGAGTTCTCCCAATCATTTCCTGATGCCACACGATGCCACACGAGGCCTCCCGATGCCACAAAATGCATCACGACTTTCCTGAAGCTTCACCTAGACCACTTAGAAGTTAGGAACCTGTTCCCGACGATTCCCGAAGCTCATTAATTTCGATCGGGTGTACATCAAATGCTCAGTGGGACCTAGGCTTAAGCTTGCTTTTCATAGTGGATTTCTTTGACCGGGTAATTTACTCTCCTGAGACGGTTATTTTTAATCTATCTTTGGTTACCTTTCCAATTGAAAGATAGTTGCTGCATATTTTATAATACACTTACTCTATAAATCGAATTTTGATTTTTCTATATAAAATTGGAATTGTTAAGCTTCAATTAAGCTTAGGTCCCACTGAGGAATTCCTCGTCGACGATGTTCTCCCGATATTCTCCCGATATTCTCCCACACGATTCCTCCCTTTATCACAATTGTCTCATGACTTCCCCGAAGCTTTCCATAGAACACGATGGACCGGTTCCCGATGTCCTGATAACTCATTAATGTCCATCGGGAGTACATCACCGAGGCAAAAAATGCTCAGTGGGACCTAGGCTTTACTGCTGCCTTCATGTTGATACAGCCAAGACAATGAAGGCAGTGACATTGTCTTTTACTACATAGTCATAAAATGTAGTGAGACTACTAGTATTGTCGATGAAAACAATCATGTATTAAAATATTTCTCGAACGTACGTACATGTATAGTAAAAGAAGAAGAAGTACGTACCGGGGTAATAAAAACCAGCCGCATGATATTATCAGTTCATAACAATCCTTGAACTAAAACACAAAACTATCCGCTGATTACACCCTTGTGATGATGAGTAGTAAATAAATCCACCATGGATGTATTGTTTCAATATCTAAACAATTTGCTTTATCTGGTATAGTATATTTAACTAATGATAAACTTCCTAGGTCGCTGTCTATGGAACGCTGTAACTGTCTCTTTACTCTGAATTATTGTGCAAGCCTAGTTTTATTCTGAATCAGTTTAACCCCGATTCTAAACATTTTTTCTGTTACACGGCATCTATCTAATGTTTATCTAACCAGCTTTTCGGTAAGTACTGCATCCTGACTAGAACTTACTTTCCCTTCCACAAGGAACCAGCAACTGCTCCACATGTGGAGGAAAATCGATATTGTTGTTAAATGTTCATGGAATGGTATGGCCTGCCTCCATCGGGAATCGAACCCGAGTCACCGACTTACTTATCCAGCTCACTGGACCACGGCCAACCCATTACTGATGTCGTGTGATGTATTTACATTGATACTGATTATTTGTGTAACTTTTTCGGGGTTTTTTGTGATAGCCGAGTGGTCTAATGTTTTCGTACTTCCTTGTCATTGCTAGGCGATGGTACCATACAGTACCATACAGTATATGTTCAAAACCCACTATAGATGCAAACGGTTATAATTAAGAGGCAGTCGATGCGTTCCATAGATAGTTATATGTGATATTTATAAATATACTGGCGTCGACTGAAACCATGCACTAAATCAGGGACAAGACCTAATGGTACTGATGGATTGAAATTACTCAGTTTTTGTGTCAATATATTTGGATATTAGCGAAATGTTTCGGGAACATCCGTTCGGGGTTCTTAATTGACTCTCCTTTCTGACGTCAGTTTGATGAATCACACATATTGGCGCGAGCCCATAGGTCGCACATGCATCACTACGTGGTTTTCCCCCATCACTTACTATAAGTATTATCTCAAATAAAGTACTGATATATAAGTTCCCTGATCAACTTAATATGTCATAACCTTCTTGTAGATTCCCACAACGTTTGCCTGATTCAGAACATTACAAAATTACTTTTTATATGTTTTCTAATTAGCATTATCCGTACAATGTAATCATTTGCATGTATCCGTTTTATTTTTGAGTGTCATCGTAAATGACTGCAGACGAAACAAAGTTAACACACGTGGGTTAACCGTTAAAACGTATGAGGCCTGACACCTAGTTCAAACCACAGGTGTTTGGCATGTGGATATGACCCCATGGTCCCCTCTACAACCCAACATAAAAAAAATAAAAAAAATCCAAATCTCTATAGATCTATGTTCTATAGAGATTTGGATTTTTAAAAAAAAAATGATGTTGGGTTGTAGAGGGGACCATGGGGGGTCATATCCACATGCCAAACACATGTGGTTCAAACGTAAACATGCGACAGAACTTCTTAGCTTTCTTAAATATAGGATAAAATGTATATTGTTTTAAAATGCATTATCGAATAAAGAAACAATACACAGTTGTTTTTCAAAATAAATTAACAAAATAAAAGTGAATCGCAACTGTTTATTGATTCGGAACTTCCAAAGATACACAGATTGGACACTTAATTGAAAACGGAGAGAACATGCAAAATAGCACGCAGCAGATTCTGATATTTTGCTTGAACCCTTTTGTTCGTCATCCTTTTTTAATGACCAATGTCTCATTTTGAAGAGCTAAGCTTCTTCTACTGCATGATGTAACTTATTTTTTTTCTATCTCTTATATAATTAAAAAAAACATTGTTTGAATGAGGCAGATCGGGTATTTTCTGATAAAATTGGAATTTCCATTAAAATGAGAGTAGGTCTGGCTCTTTGAGGTCTTTTGTTTTATTCCTTGACTGATTTCAATAAATTAGCTATCATTGTAAAGCAGAATAATAAATCTATTGCATAAACTTATTATTTTTTTCCTATGTATATTAAAACAGGAGATATAAGGTATTAAGAATAAACTAGATTTCGTGAGATTTCAGAAAACTGCCGCGAGATATTGTGAGATTTGGTAGATTTTTCCAACTTTGTATATTTAGGTCTTTGGAACTTCTATCTAGACATGCTATACTTCCAACACATCCCTTAACTATCACTCGTAATTCAGATCTTACGAAATAACCGAGATCAAAAGTTTGCTGAAAGTAGAAATCGCGATGTTTAGAGTGTTACATAAAAAGTAAATCAAACGTACATGATAAGTGCTTGGAGATAAGGCAGATCTGAAACGCGGATAGGATTATCACTAATGACTCAAAATCGAGTTTAATTATTGATATAACAATTTTCTTCCGTATTAAAGTTTACGAAACGCTCGATGAAGGAGGGCACTTGTCAGTAGTCAGGCGCGTAGCTACCTGTACGCAGAATACGCAGCTGCGTACACATGCTTCTCAAAAAGTGAAAATTAAATGATCGAAAAATGAAATCATACCCAACTTTCATTTTTGTACCGATAATCCGCGCGTCGATAAAATTTACATTAAAAGTAGAAGGGGAAATTTAGTTTAACGCTTATAATTCCTTAACGGATTAAAATATCAAATTTGTATTTAGCACAAAAGTTTATTTCATCTTTACACATTACTATGGTTATTTTTAATTATTTTTAAATCTAAAACATTATGGGCCAATTTAACTTTGAAAATTGTCATTCTTGAATTACTCTATATTCTATGTAAAATTAGCGAATTTGACAGAAATTGTCCGTTAAACTTGGTGTTTAATACTCTATATCAAATTTATCACATACAATATCTAAAATGTATTTTCCACATTAGATAGTAAATTTATTTTACTTTCGAAACATGTAAAAATAAATAAAATACTTAGATAATGTTATGGGCCTTTGTAACATTGAATTTAATCAATACTTAAATTTATTTAGCGCTTATTCATTCGGTAAAGTTCGTTAGCTGTCGGAATTTACCGAGCTAATTATCTGCTCACAGCATAGTGTCCAATTTAAATGATCGGATTATATAGCCTGCAATAAAACATAACTTATCTTATCTATATCTGTACCCTTAGGCAATAATGCTTTTCTGTTGTAACATACATGGACTTGCTTTTATAACAATTTCAATTTGAAGTGTGAAGTTAATTTACACAACAGACATTTATACATGAATAATTAAATTATTTCCTTCATAACTAACTGAAATAATTGTTATAATTCTAACCCGGGATGTTAAATCCACGAAATGTGATTAAAAAATATATTTTTTAATATGAATCAATACATCGTTCCTGATTCAAAGCGGCAGTTTCATTATTTGTTATGCCTCATCTATATAACATCATAAAATTAAGATAGATACACATGAGGTCATTCTCACTAGAAATAGAAAATTATAAGAAACTAGAAACTTTTACTACAGCTTTTAGAACAACTAAATATAATTAAATTGACTATATTTTGAAACTACTTAAATACAAAGAGCTAAATATATTTAGATCTTTGTTAAATACTAGTATAATAGAGATCATTGTTATTCATACGCAAATGTGCCCACCAGCGACCAATTGTTAAAAGGTATTTATTGTTCATTAATCCAATAGACTGTCGGTGGGCACATTATGAGAGATAATGCTTGTATACAGTGTTAGTCATATACAAGTATGCCCACCAGAGAGCAATTGGTGAATGAAAAGTTTTTATTGTTTATTTATCCAATAGACTGTCGGTGGGCACTATGTATATCACATAACACTGATTGCGAATCCACGCTGGTTGCGGTTTGTTTTAATACGGGAATGTTGAACATTATATGTTGGATATACCGGGCTTGATTTTGTATCTGTAATTGATGAATTTAACTTGATAGAAATAAGTCTACGTTATGTTTAAACTCTATTCCTGAGTATACTGTTTCTATTATAAAAATGCTATTTAAGTACATTTATTCTGTCTCATCATCTGTATTGTAATGATTATGGGTAAAGACAATACAATAATATTCGTGATTTTAGTGAGTCGTTCATCTTAAACCGGTTTGAATACTTTCCCGATGCTGATTGCAAAAAAAGAAAACGTATATAAAACGGCGACTTTTACAACTGAGACAAATTCTAAACTCAGAATCACGTTGCAGTGTTTTATTGATTTGAACTGAGCAACCACCTGTTTTGAACAGCCATTATCATACAATGAAACATTTTCCTCATTTTAAAATCGCTGGAAAGTCAGTTAAATGTCAAAATGCCTATTTGTGTGACATTTCGGCTTACACCTATTATACATGTACCACGGAAATACACTATACACTCCCGTATTCTTTAATTATACATAGCATAACATTTATACAGTTAATTTCATAACCCACGGAATATAGACGATACACATATCATCATACGAACGCATAATTAAGTATATTTCCCCATGTACAACTCCGCATGTACAAAATGTCAAAAATATAAAATGTATAATAATTATTGCTGTGAGGGCAAACCCCCCTGAGGCAAATGATAGGCATTTAAAAAATCATATTCCGACTTCCCGTGGAGTTTGCACAGCGTGATTACGCAATCAAGATAAGATCGATCAGATTAAAACTGGTATAGTCCCAAATAAGGACGATAACTGTTGTTACTTGTTAGTTAAAGAAAATGGGAATATTGCCGTGAAACAAATTGTTGGACATGTAAAAACTGATGCCTAAGCCCTCAGGGGGCAATCCTTTAATATTTTCAGCATTTCTAAGAAACACTTTTAAAAAGCTCTGTACACAAAAAAACTGGTTTTATCAGTAAAAATAATGTTAAAAATGATGCAAAAAACACCCCTGAACGCACCAGAGACGTTCTAGCGAACAAAATTTTTCAGGGGGAGCATGCCCCCAAACCCCCTAGCTTTCTTGCGTACACATTCAAATACCTCTAGCTACGCCCCTGGTAGTGGTGCGTAAGGACCTTACTAATCCCTACTTAATATTGGCTTCAGTCGATTTGATGGTTTATCCGGCATATTTTTAACTGCTTATATATTGTCTATATTTATACTATGACACTGGGTGTGTTTACATAAGAGGGAAGTAACGTTACCACGAAGACGCACGGTGTCGGTAATACAAACACAACTCTAAAGAACCGATATTGCACGATTTGCTCGCGGAAATTGAAATACCGGTACTCCACGCAAGAACCTTGTAATATATTCATGCATGAAGGTAAGGATCACATCAATATCTCCGCACTATACTGTATTTGTATGTAATACAGACTCTATACACACCTTACTGTATTGATACGCAGATGAGGGTGTCACAGTTTCAATACATCATTGGGTTTATGATACATGTATACCTCGTTCACAAGTTAAGAAATGTATGGGTGTATATACATTCAGTAAACAACCTCACAAAATCACAGGTAACTGTAACATTTATTAAGAGTAAACTTTGAAGAAAACAAAATGTACTACAGTACAATATAAATTTACAAAAAAAATGTTTTTCTTTTTACCTGTGCTCGAAATAAGACGTCTTCATTGCAATTTTTTTAGTTAAGTTTGTCGAAGTACAAATGTAATTCAAGTACGTAGACGGCTAGGTTACTGTGACCCAACACGCAAATCTTTGTTAAAATACATCCAGCATATTTATAGTCCTGCGTAATACTAGTACGAGTAGTGAGTACTAGGGAAAAGTGTCCGAGGTACGGTTTTATCAAAGCACTTACGGAAAGCGTAAACTTACGATCAAATTTAAATTCTTTATAATTTGTTTATATCCATCACCAATTTGCAGTTGTTAAAGAATTATAAAGAATTTAAATTTGAGCGTTACTTTAAGGTTTTCGTAAGTGCTTTGGTAAAACAGTACCTCGGGTGCCGAATACAAAGAATTACGTATTATAAGCAAAATATATAGGTTAGACTAAATAATAACATTTATTATTATCTCTGATAATGGTTAAATACTTAACCACTAATACAATAGTTCGCGTCTTTTATCTCATGTACTGTACAGAGACAACGATCATCAGCGTCATTTGAGCAACTTTTTTGGAGTTGTTTCGGTGGCGCAGTCGGTATGGTCTCGGTCAGTTCCGAGTGCAAGGCGGCGCTGTCATCGAGGGTTCGAACCCCAACCACTATGTAAGGGTTCATATACGACTTTTAAATATTGTAATTTAATAAGTGTAGTTATAATACAAAAATGTACCTATATAGGTAAATATTGCACTTAATCAGGTCCAAACTGAAATCGACTGTGTACATGTACATGTGTGTTAACAAACCTGACCAAAGTAACAACATTAAAACATAATTTCTGTATTTATAATTCCATAAGGCATAGCATGTCGATACCTTATTCTATCGTTAGTGCTCGACTACACATCGCCCACCAAAATATTAACGTTATTAGAAAGGAAAATATACATGTAATATAATAAAAAAATCTACTAATTTACCTCAATTAAATAGTTTTAAATCCGTCGATGAAATACATGAAATACCTGTGGTAGAGTCCTGAAACTATACCACATATTGTGTGATATCGGGTATATATATAGCCTGTCGCTAAGTGTATACTACATGAACATACTTCCTTTTTGCTATCCAATATCGTAAATTGTCGATAGATTACTAGTTTATTTCATTTTGAACAGTCCTTTAATCATCCACACACCTCTCAGGGGCGTAACTAAAGTCAAGCAAACTAAGCATACTATCTGTTTAAAATTCAGGCGAAGGGTTTCACGGTAGGAATCCCGACACACCGCTTCTAGACAGTTCCACGGTAGGATGCCGATGCACCGATGCTTCTCAGTTCCGTCAGAGAATTGTTCTGTTTTCACATGGCTGACGGAACAGAAAACCGATGTAACGCTCGGACAAAACTCAGATACCATGCCTTATCCTGAGGGACGACGATAGATCTTGTCATCCAACGAATAATGAGAAGGTCACTGGATACTACACATGTACTCAACTATTTCTCAACCAACCGGCCATCCGTAAAGACATGCATTATAATATATTGTGCTAATGAAGTGAGCAAATGTGTGGGCTATAGATCCACAAATCCACAATCACAAAAACATGCACACACATGTACTTATTTTAAAAGTCTCACCATGTTCGCACTTCTCTATAAATGGTTTATTATGCCAGACCGGATCACAACACTGTTTGTTATAGAAGTGCCGAGCTGTACTAGTACTTCTTGTTTTGCGTTGGTTCCACTAGGTGTTACATTGGATAAGCCATGATTAATCGTCTTGGTTGAGCACACCCTGGCCTCCGGTAAATAACTGGTTGGCCTACCTCATAGCGCGGCGGCTACACACCAGCATGCAATGTCTGGTAAAATCATAAATAACCAGAACGTTATCATTGGATCAGTTTATCTAGTTTAAAGTTTAATTTGTTGTTCATTGGTTTGGGATATAATTGATAAAATGAACATGTTGGAAACAACGAATAGCTTCATTGTGGTTTTGTCATCAAGAGCGTTGTTATCTCTACCTTGATGTCGGTTTCTCGCAATCATGGGTGAAACATGTCACTGTTCAAAGAATTGCAACTCGCGGCAATGAAAAAGTCCCCTACCGGTTTGAAGCCATTAACAATGCAATGTTCATTGTTGATGATCTTTTGGAAGATTGCCATTTATATTGCCAAATAAGTTTCCTCGTAAAATAAAGTATTTATTATTATGTTTACGCATTTCACAACTGATATTTCCGTCTCCATAGCAACCACACTGTTTGTCAGTGTCCGGAAATAGTTTAACGTGCCTAACGTCCTTATTGGCCCATATGCACATACCAAGTTTTATATACCTAGCTTGGAAACGGTTCCGGGTTATGGGAGAATAAACAATTAATTTTGACGGACGGTGTGACGTATAGACGGAGGGTTGTAAACCGGTACAGTATATAGTAGATTGAAAGTGAAATGCATATTAATTAGCATTACGTCAAATAACGTTTGAATGTTGTTTGAGACATCAGACGAGAATGGTTGATTTAAAGGGTCTGTAACTCTGTAAATGATTGTGATATTTTGCTACAATTTTTAGAAACTGTTCATAAGAGTACGTTTGATCTTCCTGACGCTATATTAGATCTATCATCATGTTCAAACGGTTGTCACTAATCCAAGTTTTCCTGGAGAACAGATCGTTTATTGTTTTTATTTGCTTCAAGCGTAGTTTCGCAAATAACGTGCTAATCATCCGGAAACACTCGCACAAATGCCTTCATACAAGTAGTTGTAAACACAGACCGGACCATAGACGATTAAGCAACTGGTAACTGTATCATTAAGAGAGAAAAAAATATAAAATATTTTTTTTGTAAAATTTATATATTTAGATCTATATGAATATATAAATTTTACAAAAATTGATCTTAAACAATGATACTGTTACCAGTGAATTAAGCATGATTTGTTTATGACTTGAAAGTTTATTGGTGTGTTTCGTATGAAATATGATGACGGTTTTCCTTTCAATAAAACTAACGTGATAGTGGAGATGTCCAAATGTGCAAGAAATATACTGGCATTTGAGTTCCCGTGTATTATTGTTTACAAGTATCAATTAAGTTTCGAAACTAGACCAAAATGGCTTGTTACGCCTTCTTTTCGTTTTAACTAAAAGTGGTTGAACATGCGTGTTTGTAGAAGTGTATATTACTAGTAATTGTTTCAACCATTCTTGAAAACATGTAATGATAATACATCATTATAAACAACCTACGATACTTGTACTGATGTGTTCTTCCACGGAATTCTCACTACGCCCTGAAGTTTTTCACGGGCTCAGTTGTGACGTTGTCTAATTGTTAAATTCAGGAAGTGCATCCAGTACATATACCTGCTTGTGTATGGCGAGTTTGTTTTTTCAATGCATTGTGATAAAGAATGCAGTGTGGTAAAGAATGCAGTGTGGTAAAGAATGCAGTGTGGTAAAGAATGCATTGTGGTAAAGAATGCATTGTGGTAAAGAATGCATTGTGGTAAAGAATGCATTGTGGTAAAGAATGCATTGTGGTAAAGAATGCAGTGTGGTAAAGAATGCAGTGTGGTAAAGAATGCATTGTGGTAAAGAATGCATTGTGGTAAAGAATGCATTGTGGTAAAGAATGCATTGTGGTAAAGAATGCAGTGTGGTATAAAATATATATTGTGGTTTACTACATCATGTACATACATTTATAACTCTTCAAATCAGTGTCAATTTTGCACGGTACACATGTATACTTATTACCCTCGGCCTAGAGGCCGGGGGTATTTGAATGCTCAAAGCAATTTGACTATGGAGGAGCACGTGACCACATGTCAATGCCTGATTGGCTAATGTGCCAGTCTGGCTTAAGGTGAGTCTAGACAGTACATTTTGGTTTAAAAATTTACTGTGTAGTTACATGTAGTATACTTCTACCACATAGTTTCTGGAGATGTACCGTCTAGACACATCTTCACGAATTCGCCGTGTGGCGTTTGCCAGGATACTCTTAGAGAACTGCGTCTGTTCGTAATAAATAAATAGATAAAGTATTACAAGAATCAAAACAATTTATTGAGCATGGATTTTCTCAACGAAGTAATAACAATGTCATTGGCAACACCTTATACAATATACATGTATATTGTGTATACTTTCACTGTTGCCATAGTTTCTGTCTCCAGTCTCCATAGCAACGTATAGACGAAAGTCTATCAATCTGAAATAACAGAAGAAAACCATAATTTATGCTTTATTACAAGTGGAATTGACATTGGCGTAGTTAGGTCGAAGTTAGGTTTTAATTATAATAATAATAATAACTTTATTTTCCGATGATATACCCATTAAGCATAGGGCTTATCTCCCTTGGGGTCATCTTACAAACAAGAAAAACTATATACAAACATACAAAAGCATCAATAAAATGACAATACAAAAAAAGTAAATATAACAACAAAAAAGAAGACTAACCTGATAATATATCATTAATTAATTCGAAATATCTTATTGAAATGTTATTTAAATCTGAATTTGTCTTTTGTTTCTTAAATCTAAACTGTATTACAACAAGTATTGAACTGAGTATCGTTTTTATTCTAACCTCAATATTTTCTATATCCAAAACCTCCACCCATGCCAGAACCACCCCATCCGCCTCCGATTCCTCCTTTGCCTGAGCCATAACCTCCGCCAATTATTCCGCCTCCGATACCTCCGCCAATTCCGCCGCCGATACCTCCTTTGCCGAAACCTCCGCCAATTCCAGAGCTTCCCCAACCACCTCCAATTCCTCCTTTGCCTGAGCCATAACCTCCACCAATCATTCCGCCTCCGATTCCTCCTTTGCCTGAGCCATAACCCCCACCAATTATTCCGCCACCGATTCCTCCTTTGCCGAAACCTCCGCCAATTCCAGATTTTCCCCATCCACCTCCGATTCCTCCTTTGCCAGAGCCATAACCTCCACCAATTATTCCGCCACCGATTCCTCCTTTGCCGAAACCTCCGCCAATTCCAGAGTTTCCCCATCCACCTCCGATTCCTCCTTTGCCAGAGCCATAACCTCCCCCAATTATTCCGCCACCGATTCCTCCTTTGCCGAAACCTCCGCCAATTCCAGAGTTTCCCCATCCACCTCCGATTCCTCCTTTGCCAGAGCCATAACCTCCACCAATTATTCCGCCACCGATTCCTCCTTTGCCAGAGCCATAACCTCCGCCGCCAATTCCGCCACCGATCCCCCCTTTGCCGAAACCATAACCTCCGCCGCCAAATCCGCCACCGACACTACCTATGCCGCCGCCATAGCCGCCGCCATAGCCGCCGCCATATCCGCCTGGTAAAGTAAAATATTATAATTAATAATAATCTCTTTATTTACAGAAGAAATTACCATTAAAATGACACATAAAACATATAAGGCTTAGATAGTTATACGTTAAACACACGTTAAACATGTCAATTAATTATAAATCAAGAGCGATATAATTATTACTAAGACATAAAAACATAAGCATAATATACAAAATTTAAAGCGTACTGCATGTAGTCCGTTTTTAGTAGGAATGTTTTGAGACTACATTTAAGGCTATTTATATTTTTAAAAGTCTAATATAAAAGGTATTAGTTCCATATTTCCATTCTACCATGTACAATAACAAAATGTTTTGAGGTAGTTGTGTGCTGTATTCTTATTAGATACTGACCATAGTTTATAAATGAAGAATGGTAATATGAAGCTCCTAACCTGCGTTAAGGACATGGGGTATGATCTATAGTTGGTGGGTTCATCCTTTTTTCAAATGCATTTTATTCTTAAAATTGATATTTGATGGGTACAGTAAGCATAGCATTATGATGCACTACATATACCCTTGAAGTTAAACAAAAAATAAATATTAATAAAGTGAATTTATTGAAGTATGACAGCATTTTCATTGTAAATCTTGCTCGTTCGCAAACACAAAAACTGCCCAACGGTACTTGATAAAATGTATATCATTCTTACAATATAACTCTAGGGAACAAACTCTTACTTAGTTTAAGACTGAAATATGTATACTTTGAAAGATATCTAAGAAACATTGCCAAATTTCTACTTTCGGTTTGCAAGGTCATTGATGATCATTGATTCTTTGCATGATACAAGTTCATGAATTTGTTTCATAATTATTTCTTTGCAAGAGTTTGTTCCTTATACTATTGGCTATGTCCCCGACAACAAACTCTGACTCTTATTAATGCCATGTTGACTTTGTTTGTAAACGAGTAAGATTTGCAATAAAAATGCTGTTATGCTTCAATAAATTCACTGTATCAATATTTATTTTGGGTGGAACATCAAGATTACATGTAGTGCATCATAGTACTATGTTTACTGTACCCAACACATTTCAATTTTAAGAATAAAATGCTTTTTAAAAAAACATGCTCAATCTCACTATAAATTAGCCTCCGATACCTTAAGGAAAAAAGATCGTACTGATGCAAATTGGCGACTACAGAGATTTCCGTACCTTTCGAAATGCAGCTTGACAACTAGCCAGCTTATTAGTTAAATCCACAGATATTCTAACACAATAACTGCGAGTGAGATTTTAAGCAAGTAACAGATTATTTTGAAAATGTAAAGTAATACGAGTGTATCAGATTCTGTAATAATGTAACGTTTGAAGTAGAATGGGTTTTGGAATTATAGGTCGTCGGTGATAACTGTAAACTTATCAATAAACATGCATAATATAAACACTGTTAGGTCGACTATAGGTGTATTTCTAGGTTATGCATGTTAATGTACTTAAACCATGGAGTTTATACAGTTAATCCCCCCGTTTAGCTACCCGAAGTGGAAATTGACCTAAAACCGCTTGTTATCAGTATAGCTTGAAAAGAGTATATACCCTTTCCGCTATCACGAATTTTTGGGGGTCACGAGAAATTCATATGGTCCCTATACCCCGTCCCTGAGACACTATTGATCACTATTGACTTGTAGCACTGATAAAAACTCGATACATCCGGATGCTACACACCTGCCCCAATGTGAAAGTAGAAAAAATTGTCAACATTTCGACTAAAGGTCACCGGAAATAACGATGTGACGGTGACCCTTGCGCGAAAAACTTCTTTTTTTTTGCTTGGTAGGCCTACTTTTGGGGCCCTTTATGGCACAGACCCTGACCCAATTGTCTAGCCTTATATTCCTTCTATAGAAAAATAAAAACTTGTTGGCGCTAAATGTTAACGCAATTCAACAGGGAATCGTACCGCAATGGCGGGTAGGACCAGTAATTTCAGTTTTGGAAAATCTACGTTCAAATCCCTCTTTCAAGGGGCCCAGCGGGCCCAAAAACCTGTGTACGACCTTGGGTCCGTAATATCCTATAGCCTGGGATGCCTGTGTACCCAGGACAGCAAAATTCCCGAATTTAGGTCGAAAACTACGGAAGGCCGAAATGGCCATCCCGGAAAGTCTGCATTAGTACGCTATGGAGCGGAAAGGATATCATGCATTAAAACTGATTATGAACAAGATTGAACAAAAATCGACAAAAAAAAATTAATTTTCATTTTTAAACAAATGCTAGTGTTATCATCGGTGGACTATATACCCGTCTTGAAACTAGATTAACATTATAGAATCACTAATTTGAAATCTTACCATAGCCTCCTTTGGTGCTGAAAGCTTGAGCCACGGCTCCACAGGCGAACAATAAAGCTGCTATCTTGATCATGATTCTGAAAAAAAGAATATTAAAACAAAATGTAGTTAAATGATCATACAATTATAAATAATTACCGGGGATTTCCTTCAATGTGGTGCTTTCAGTGATCAAACAAAGTGCTTGGTCATTCAGACTTTGTCTACCAGATTGTCCAAAGACATCAAGGGTAATACCCGCTATAAGCAGGCATTTGTTCATATTAAAGCATATGCATCATGGCGGTTTTCGTTTAAGTTCAGGTTTGTCATTTAGTAAAAAATAACGATTCGTACACATGGGTGCTCCTAATTGAGAATGATAATAACAGTACTTGCATAGATTATATTACAACAAAACTTGATTACATTAAATACAATAATTCCGATTCAAAGTTTGCCAATAAACACATAAAATATAATATAAAACATCTAGATAATTATTACTTTCGATAATTAAATTTCTGTTCTGTTTCATCATAAACTTCCGTTTATTGACTGACTGATAAAAAATGAGTTTAAAGCATACTATAATCGATAATTGTAGTATCCGCTCTTTTCCCTTTTAAGCTAAAAAAACCTTTAAAATGTTACGCAGTTTTGTTAAAATCTCAAAAATTCAATAATTAGCGCAAATGAGTATAAATAAAACACTCACCTTGTAATTACACCAGATCCAGCTTTGTGAACGACTTTGGAACAAGAGCACCTAGTTATAGCTAGCGCACATTATTTTCGAGGTCAAATGTTAACGAGCCACTGAGCACCTGGTGACCATGAGGCCCCGACGGTGTTACAACGATTAAGGGGGCATTTACGAACGATTATTAATTCATTTAGCGTGGAGTTATATTTACCGTCCTTTATTCACATGATATTATAATAATTAGGGTTACTTTATACCAAATATTCTAACGGTAAGCCCAATTACCTGATTGCATCCAGAGTCAAATTCAAAAGTCTAATTTTACTAAAAAGTATGACGTTTCCAAAGCCTCATTCAGTACAAATTTGAAATGTGATAATGCTTTTATCCTGCCCTAACTAGGGTAGGCTGTATATTGCTACTTATATTCTGTTCTGTGTTGCTGTAAAGTGCTTTGGTCAGCTGCTATGGTGTTTACCATATTGTGCATAATTGCGTAGCTAGGCTGGAGCGTAGGGCGTTGGGATTTTCTGCTTTAATTTGATGACCCAAAGCTTTGCCGTGCTGTGCTGTTTCGTACTGTGAATGGATGCGTTATGCACCTATCAATATTTTGCCCCAGGGAGAGCGGCGGGCAGACCCAGGGGAATTAGACAAATTTTCTTTTTTGGGGTTTATTTCTCCGCCCTAGAGCCAAACATCTTGTCTGTCGGGAACAGTCTCCTATCTTAAGTCCCGTGTATGCCCACCGCTCCACTTGGGGCAAACTAATGATAGGTGCATTATACTATGAAGTAGTCGCCGAAAACCGTACGGAACGACGTAGCTCCAAAATACCAACCCTTCAGTAGAGGGGACCTTTTTATTCAAGTAACGACACGTGACGAAACTTCGTAGCAACTAGACAGGAGTAGCGCTCAATGGCAGAAACTACCGCACAATGACAGGAACTACCGCACAATGACAGGAACTACGGCACAATGACATGACCTACCGCACAATGACAGGAACCACCGCACAATGTCAGGAACTACGGCACAATGACATGAACTACCACACAATGACATGACCTACCGCACAATGTCAGGAACTACCGCACAATGTCAGGAACTACCGCACAATGACATGAACTACCGCACAATGACATGAACTACCGCACAATGACATGAACTACCGCACAATGACAGGAACTACCACACAATGACAGGAACTACCACACAATGACAGGAACTACCACACAATGACAGGAACTACCGCACAATGACATGAACTACCGCACAATGACATGACCTACCGCACAATGTCAGGAACTAAAGCACAATGTCAGGAACTACAGCACAATGTCAGGAACTACCGCCACTGACATGAACTGCAGCACAATGACAGAAACTACCGCACAATGTCAGGAACTACAGCACAATGACAGGAACTACAGCACAATGACAGGAACTACAGCACAATGTCAGGAACTACAACACAATGACAGGTACTACAGCATAATGACAGGAACTACAGCACAATGACAGGAACTAACACAAAATGACAGGAACTACCGCACAATGACAGGAACTACAGCACAATGACAGGAAACTACAGCACAATGACAGGAACTATAGCACAATGACAGGAACTGCAGCACGATGACAGGAAATTACAGCACAATGACAGGAAATTGCAGCACAATGACAGGAACTATAGCATAATGACAGGAAATTGCAGCATAGTGACAGGTTACTGCAGCACAATGACAGGAACTATAACACAATGACAGGGACAGCATCACAATGACAGGGACAGCATTGCCAAAAGTTACGCATTCTGATCACCTCGGCATTTATGCATTGCAAGAGTATATTGCACATTGACAGGAGTAAAACGGAATTGGTCGAACTTTCACAATTGCAAAAATACAAGGTTGCGTTGCTTCCGATTGGCTTAAAGCTATGACGTATTCACCAAGTCCTCGCCAGATTCAGAAAAGATGAAAAAGCTTCGACGTTTCGTTTTGTTGATGAACTATGGAAATGTACATTCTGTAAAAAATAATGTCAGCACAGGGCCTTATATTTTTTTTTAATATTACCATTGGTACAATACACGTATCTGTCTGAATGGTCGTAATTATACAGCAAAACTTACTACCATGAACTTCTAACGCGGTTCATCGCAAACCGTGTGACAGGAATCCTTCAATATGTCCGAGGTAATTATGATTGACCATATATCACAATTTAATATCATTTACAAACGATGTACAGTCAGTCAGTGGCAGCTACTTATATGTACACTATGTATGGACGTGTGCTGTAACCTAAATGTAATTAGGAAGAATTATTAATATACTATGGTCTAGAATGGGACACGATAATTGTAATAAATGCGGTTTAACGAGGTAACATCACACGATAGTGTGTCAGCATTGTTCAGAACGTTACTATACTAAGCACATCGGCCCATGTTTGAATGGGACACGTGCCTGTCCATGATCAAGGTCACGTTGAGAAGATAGTTGTATTAGATCTATACAACTACCTGCGTTGAGTCATCCTGTATTTCTACTTTACAAGATAATACTTTTTAACCGAAGACTTGTACATACGTTGTAATGTATAGGTCTTAGTTTTTTATATGTTATTATTAGTTTTATACGTACAAATTACGACGGCGACGATACCAAGGTATTATGAATCATCTTAACCTGAGCTAAATCTCGTCCCAAATATTGTCATGCGTCTTTAGTTAATTTCCATGATAGGCTGGACTCAGACTGATTGGCATCACAAAACAAAAACATTATTCCGAGTTTATAACAGAATAAAAATATAAAGAAATCAAACCTCAGTTTTATCTCAAATTCTGACTCTGATTCGAGCAAAATTTCAACTTGAGGTGAGATTTCTCTTTGTGATGCTTCTGAAGATCGGGGCCAGAGCTCAGCATGGAGTTACATTTAAATAAATCTGCTGCAGGAATATCTACACTCATATTGAGATAGTGCTGGCGATCATTGGCAATCGTTGGAGTTGTCGCACTCCTGTGAAGACTCTTTAATACATTGAATCGACAGGGATACACAAGGAACACTGTCTTCTGTGACTGACTGACAGTGTCAGAATACTATGACTGTCTGACTGGGTTTGTCTCCAAGTGACTGAAATGGGCATACTTGGGCATAGTGACATAGCTTTTACCCCAGATGGCAAATGCGTAGAGGTGACCTTTGTGCGCGAGTTTCATACTTTTGACAAGGTCATATTGTGACCTCTACAGTGAGTTTTTTCCATGATATTACCTTGTGACCTAGTTTTTGACTCCAGCCGACTTAATTTTGAATGCGACCTATATTGCATAGAAGTGATTACTGTGCCCAATTTTCATAAAGATAAGGTCAAAATTGTGACATCTAATGTGGCCTAGTGACCTTGTTTTTGACCCTAGATGACTCAATATTAAACGCGACACAGATTGCGTAGCTGTGATCGTTGTGACAAATTTTCATAAAGATTAGGTAAAACCTGTGACCTGTGATATGTTCACAATGTGTTCCTTTCAGTTGGTCCAGTGACCTTGATTCTGAGCCCAGATTACCCAATATCGAATTTGATCAAGATTTTAGAGAGATGATCATTATGACCAAGTTTCATAAAGATAAGGTCAAAATTGTAACCTCTAGAGACAAACATTGTGAACAGGTTTCAAAAAGATCAGGTCAAAACCGTAACCTCTAGAGAAGCAACAATGTTTATCTTTAATTTGGCCCATTAACCTTGCTTTGGCACCAGATGATCCGGATGCAAACTTGGCCTAGCTTTTACAGAAACATAATTTGTGCCTAGGTTTTACAACGAATAGGTCAAAACTTTTAACAATTTGGTTTTCGCCTGGGCTGTTTCATGGAGCAGGTTATGGTCTGGTTTCCGTCACTACTGTGAACCAGACTGTAGCCTGCTTCACATGGTCTGGTTCCCGTCCCCGATGTCACAGTACTACTACTGTGAACCAGACTGTAGCCTGCTTCACATGGTCTGGTTCCCGTCCCCGATGTCACAGTACTACTACTGTGAACCAGAATGTAGCCTGCTTCACATTGTCTGGTTCCCGTCCCCGATGTCACAGTACTACTACTGTGAACCAGACTGTAGCCTGCTTCACATGGTCTGGTTCCCGTCCCCGATGTCACAGTACTACTACTGTGAACCAGACTGTAGCCTGCTTCACATGGTCTGGTTCCCGTCCCCGATGTCACAGTACTACTACTGTGAACCAGACTGTAGCCTGCTTCACATGGTCTGGTTCCCGTCCCCGATGTCACAGTACTACTACTGTGAACCAGAATGTAGCCTGCTTCACATGGTCTGGTTCCCGTCCCCGATGTCACAGTACTACTATTGTGAACCAGAATGTAGCCTGCTTCATAAAACAGCCCAGTCGTAAAGGCCTAATGTGTTTCCCTGTTATATCTGGTGCCCTAGTTTTTGACCTGATGGTCTACATGTAGTTGCAAACTTTACCTAGATTTCACAAATAGTAGCCAGGTTTCATAAAGCTTAGGTAAAAAGTATATGACTGCTCAAGTGTTAACAATGTTTTCCGGTGACTTAATGCTTGACCAAAGATGATCCATTTCACCACTTTACCTATATTTTATAAAGACAAGTTTTATAAAGATAAGGCCAAAACATTTACCTCTAGAGTAAAGATTGTTGACTGGTGTTGTTTGGGATCATCTCAGACAGCCGATAGTGGGTGGTCATACAGTTTTTTCACTGCCAGTATGACAAATGACCTCCTGACTTCGAGGGAAGAGACAGTTGTGTCTAGGAGTGATACCTAAGCTCTTTCCAAATAAGACACCTTTGTTCTTGAATATGCATGCTGTAAAGCATTGATACATAATTATGAAACAATCTCTGGATTACGGACTAGTTCATTTCTAGTTGGGTGGGAAACACTGAAAATTTTCAGAAATTACCAAGTGTCCCTGCAAAGAATCGAAACCAGGAAGCTCTTTATCCGTAGTCAAGACTGTTATCCACTTGACCGCCATGCCACCAAATAGTTGAGGACAACACTCAACAATCACAATTTTCATAGGAACAGTTAAACAAGAGCACCACCTTGTTGTTGCAGACTTTCATATATTTGTCACTGTTACCCTGGCATACAGTAGGACAGAGTTACGTGTCTTGCTTTACAGAGTAAGGTTTTGGTGGTGAACAGGTGTAAAAGGTTTCAATGCAAATAAAGACCCCGACAAAGTGATGACAATAACTCACTTTTTTTTAATAAAAGCTCCGCGAGTCGCATGTGTCGCCTGACGACATGCACATATGTCATGGAAAACTATCCACTATTGGGCTACATATCGACTCACAAGATCTGAACTAAAAACGACAAAGTGATTCTCTGGACAAAAAAATGTCACAGCAAGAAACATGCATACCTATCTTGGAGTCATTAATACTTATGGTGACAAAGTTATGCTCCGGACAAAAAATGCTTATAAAATCAATCAAAGGGACAAAAATAAAAAATGGCACAAGGTAGAGTTACGATTCTTGTGTACTGCACTTGGACTTTTGGTAAGAAACATGCATACCAAATTTCAAGTCATTCAACCTCTTGGTGACAAAGTTATCCAACGGACAAGAAATGCTCAAATTAAATCAATCTAAGGGCAATAATTCAAAAACGATGCAAGGCTTAGTTATGGTTCTTGCGCACTGCACTTCGGCTTATTGCAAGAAACATGCATACCAAATCTTGAGTCATTTGAACTTAAGGTGACAAAGTTATGCTCCGGTCAAGAAATGCTCTAATAAAATCAATTGAAGGGAAATAATTCAAAAACTATGACAGGTAGAGTTATGGTTCTTGCGCACTGCACTTTGGCTTATTCACCATATCGACATTACAACTTAAAACCCGTTTTCCGGGATTACGGAATTAATTGAGCGACAATGTGCGAGATATTCCGAATGTACGTCAGGGGGGGAAACAGATATAGCGTATAGAGCAACTAGGTACAAAAATCGCGATTATTTAAGCCAAATGATAAGAATTTGTAAAAAGTCTTACTAGAAAACAATGACAACACAATTTTACGACCTCGCTGATAATATTTTCGCCTAAATGATATGTTTAACTTGAAAAATGCGTATTTTTTATCAACATCGGTATCGAGCCACGGAAGCGGCCGTGTATAATAAAATGCAATATTTCAAATATAAAGCATTTTTTAGGATAATTCTTGCAAAAGTTTAAAAACAAAGATGTTTAATGATAATGTGTAATCATTATTTTATATGTTTTCATGTTTAAACGTTGAAAAAAGAATAATTATATACACTCCCGCTATACCGCTTATTGCTCGCTAACCCCCTGACCGTGAAATTTCGGTTCCGGAAAAACGGGTTTTATTGAGTAATGTCGATATTGAGAATTGTAAGAAACATGCATACCAAATCTTGAGTCATTTGAACTTAAGGTGACAAAGTTATGCTCCGGACAAGAAATGCTCTAATAAAATCAATCAAAGGAAAATAATTCAAAAACTATGACAGGTAGAGTTATGGTTCTTGCGCACTGCACTTCGGCTTATTGTAAGAAACATGCATACCAAATCTTGAGTCATTTAAACTTAAGGTGACAAAGTTATGCTCCGGACAAGAAATGCCCTAATAAAATCAATCAAAGGGAAATAATTCAAAAACTATGACAGGTAGAGTTATGGTTCTTGTGCACTGCACTTCGGCTTATTGTAAGAAACATGCATACCAAATCTTGAGTCATTTGAACTTAAGGTGACAAAGTTATGCTCCGGACAAGCAATTTGTGACGCCGCCGCAGCCCCGCCGCCAAAGTAACACCTATATGTCGCCTTTTCAGGCGACACAAAAATCAGATGAGTAAAAAATCACAAAGGAACAACATAGGGATATCATCATTTTATTGCAAACAACAAACAAAAATACTAGCATCAACAAGTGATCTATACCAGTCTAGCAATAAGATACATTTGTTCAGAAAAGTTCCCACCAATCTTGTCATTGTCAATATACATTCCATAAACACATAAATATCAAGGCTTTGATCGACTGTAAAATCTTGCATTTTGCGACATCAACATTTTGCGACATCAACATTTTGCGACATCAAAATTTCACAATATTGATTCTGAAGTTAAATGTTCACAAATTTTAAACTGATTTTCTATTGTTATAAGTTAATGAGCACAAATTTTCGGGAACTTATCAAATTCACGAAATCAACAAAAATTAATCCCTCATGAAATATTTCTGATTTTACAGTATGCGTAGGCTTACTCTGAATATTAAGGGGGATAACTCTGAATGCATATGACTATTTTACACACATGTTATTTATAAAATATATTTTCAGAACCATGGACTGGAAATAAGAATTTTTAACAAAAGGAGCATATGCCTGAGGCTGTTAAAATACAGAAAATAGTACATCAAAAGTCATCAAGTTTTGTATCATCACCAGATGACCCAAACTGCTCATTTCGTTTCTCACTACCATCTATCTAGTATTGAAACACAGGTCTGATGATAGATTTAGGTGCTCTAAAGAACTGTTGGTGTACTTAGTTTTAAAACAAGTCTATTAATCATTTTTTTAAAAATCATTTCCACAGGTATTATCATGATTGTTAAAGTTTCTCCAAAATTTCTTGATATATCTCAAATCCAGTTAGATAAGATCACTGTCCATCTTTGAGTATAGTCTCAAGCTCATCAGATTCCTGTAATTCCTGAAAAAAGACGAAAGACACAAAATAAATACAAACCAGCAACATATTAGGCTGACCTTAATAAATTGTTTGTTTAGAGTTACCCTACATATTCATGTAAATCCCAGTGACTTAAATATATTTGACTTTTCATGAGATATTTAGATTTTACACTAGTATAATAATGAGTGTATGCAAAAAAAATTTGAAACAGACTCCTTACCAATCTAGCCACCTAGTATATTTATATGTAATATATAATCATATCACCGGTTGAAAGGTTATTGTAATTATTCAATTTTACAGTTATGTTTAATAGTGTAAAATCATTAGGTAAAATCATTAATTTTCATGGGGGCTATTATTTCGAGGATTTCGTGGATGACCTCAACCTAGAAATTAAATTCCCAATGGATAATTCTACTTATAAATATGTCAAGTTTACAGTGGCTGCCAAACTTGCTTTTAAGTTCAGTCAGGTTTTGTGTTTTTGTGAAATTTACTTGCATATCTCAACATGTAATGAAACATTTCATATCTGATTGATTTTTGAATGATTTCTGATAATTTGTGTGAATCTTGACCATGCCATTTTTCTTGAAATCTGAAATTCTTGAAATTACTTCCCCACGAAATGGACTTTTTTCACCAAAACCACGAAATTTTGTCCTATTGAAATTAAATAATTTTACAGTATCAGCTCATAAAAAATACTTAACTGCTTTACAGGTTAAACTTACTTTGATAATGTCGAGTCCACCAACAAGTTCTCCTTTCACATATAACTGTGGAAATGTCGGCCAATTTGAGTAGGTTTTCAGTCCCTGTCGAACTTCCTCGTCCGTTAAAATATCAAACGTTTTGTATTCAATACTGTAAACAACATAAAAAATACATCTATAACATTTGAACAGGGAAATAATATCAAATGCATTGTGCATCCTTAATTTCTGAAATTTTAATCACCTTACAACAAGTGTAAATTAAGAATTACAAAAGTTGTTTGTAAAACATGTATGTCCCCATTGCAGCCAAATAGTCATTAATGTTAAAGGCCACAGCGACCTCAAAATAGATAGGGGTCATCTACTGTTGCTGACCAACCTCCATGTAAAGTTTGAAAATCCTAGGGCAAAGTGATTTTGAGTTTTTGAAAGGAAACCATTTGGTCTACCAACCTACCTACCGACCGACCTACCGGCAGACATGTGCAAAGCAATATACCCCCTCATCAAATATAGAGTCATAATAATTATGGCACCTGCTTGCGTAATCCATTGGCTCCACCCGAGATTAAACTAAAACACTTCATATTTAATTTATGAAACAGAAATAAAACAATATACAAGTATGTTCTTACCTAGTTTCATTCAGTATGGCAATAGTTTGTTTACTAAACCCACATCTAGGGCCAGTTCTGTCGCCTTTCATAAATAACATAACTTGAGATGAGTTAATCAGACCCTTCAGCCTGTAACATATAGAAGGAGGTATTCATGTAACATGTAACATATCAACAAAAGCAAAGCCACTTGGACCAGACAGGGTGGAATTAACGGTTTAATATGGTAGTGGTTCGAGTCTGCATGGTTGCACGCTCAATTCCAGGTCACACTTCATGACGTGAGTTTTAAATGGAACAGGCACAGTTCCCATGCTCGACACTTCGGCATATAAGGAGTGGTTTGTGGTGTCAGCACATGAATTCAGACGATGTCCTAAACATTGAACTTTCAGAAGTAAATCATGAATATTTCTTGTAAAATCAAACAAATGTAAAGATTGTCAATTGTATGAGATACATGTTACCGTTCTTTTTCATAAGTGCTAGCTTGCGTCCTTTTTGGTTAGAACTGGCTATATGATTTTCATTTTGAACCTGGGGTGCATCGGGTAATTATATATATGTATAGAGCAATTTGGTAATGAATCGACTATTATGACATTCTATGTTAATACCAGGAAGAGTTGGACCAGTACCAGGATAATATGACAAAATGAAAACTCATTACTGTCAGTGAAACTTTTGATACACTGCCACCTCAAATAAAGTAAACCTCACCTGTCATCCAGGGACATCTGTGTAGGAAGTTGGGAGGTAAGTTCTCCTGACTCAGCTAATTCTTTCACAATATCCAGACCGCCTAGCAGTTCTCCTTTAGCATATAACTGTGGATATGTTGGCCAGTTTGAGAAAGTTTTCAGACCTGAAACAATATTGCAACATTTCTGTGATTAGTTTTATCACATGGAGTGCCGTATTAGTCTATCCAATGATCAGTAAAATCGGCAAAGATTTCGGAACCAATTTGCTTCTGTACAACTCATTATTTAGTCTGGCTAACAGACTAGACAATATATTTTTTTAATCAACTATCATAACTTTATTTTCAATTTTAGCTAGATTTTATTTTGGGCTTGATTACCTATGTTTGAGGGGGCAAAGGGAAATAATTTCAGGAAAAAAGAGTAGACTGATAATGTGATGAGTTGTCTCCTTTAATTAAACATTGGGTCTGTATCAACAGACTACTCATTATTATTAACTGTTGTAATATTTCTATTTGTATCAGACATTTACATTATTAATTCACTTTTTCACATAAATTTCCTTGTATCTGGGTTAGCATAACAAGTATGTATATTCTTATACTACACTAGTGTCAATTGTCGTCACTTCATCTCCTTAATGATATCATTATGTCCTATAAATGACATTATTTTAAGCATGGTTGGAGTATTTTTCAACAGAAAGACGTGTTTTTCATATTATTAGTGTCATATGATAAAAATAATCTAACACTTGTTGTCATTGATACAAACTTTTCTTGTTTCTTCAGGAAATATTATTACCGTAAGCTCACCAGAGGCTTGCATAAAGGCAATGTTCTTTGCTGACTACGCCAATAAACTTTGAGCTTGAAAAATAACATTTCCAGAACTTGTTTAATATACTGTCAAATCACATATTTCGTGGGTATTAAATTTCGTGGATTTCGATAAAAATCCATTTTCGTGGGGTCATAAATTTGTTGATTATCCAACATGGGAGGATAAGCCCATGTTCTGCATTCGGGAAGTTGATTAATCAAGGGCATTATATTTCAATGTTGAGATAAACAACTATATAAACGAAAATTCAACCCCCTCGAAAATTAATGATTTTACAGTAACTTTAAAGTTTAAATCAATTGACAACTCATGATAGATCCTCTATGTATCTCATTTACAAATACCAGACAAAAGATGCAATGATCCTGTGTTACCAGCCAGAAGTAACATGGAGTCCCTTAACGAAATCAACCAACAGACCAACCGACATGTGCAAAGCAATATACCCCACATCAGTGATGGGAGACATAATGATGCATTGATCCTGTGTTACCAGCCAGAAGTAACATGGAGTCCCTTAAAGAAATCAACCAACAGACCCACCGACATGTGCAAAGCAATATACCCCTCATCAGTGATGGGAGACATAATGATGCATTGATCCTGTGTTACCAGCCAGAAGTAACATGGAGTCCCTTAAAGAAATCAACCAACAGACCCACCGACATGTGCAAAGCAATATACCCCTCACCAGTGACGGGAGACATAATGATGCAACAAGCATTAATTATCCACAAATACTAACAGTTTTACATAACAGATGTGGTAATGTAACTTGTAAGAATATAAAATACCTTGTCTAACTTCTTCATCAGCCAGAATGTTGAAAGAGCCAAATTTAACGTGAGCATCATTTAAAATCTGAATAATCTGACGACTGAATCCTGCAAACCGAATTGACACATAAATGAAGCATTAATAATACAGAATGATTGACAAAAGGAAGAATAACTTTAATGAATTTGTGAAACAATTTGCTGCAATAAGCAAACAGACCTTAAACAAGACTGTGTTCAATAAACATTTATGCCTCATTCAGTGGAAGCCATGTCCATAAAAACAAGTAATTAAGAATTGCAAGCAATACCGAAGTCCCTTACCAGTTTTAAGCCATTTTCAATGTTTCTGTTGCCATAGCAACCACAATTTTTGTCAGAATCTAAATGTTTTTAGACGTGCATAATTCCCTCATTGCCCCCTATCCACATATCAAGTTTCATAAACCTAGCTTGGAAACTGTTTGAGTTATGGCAGGATCCAGATTTTTTGACGGACGAATGCACGGACTGACGGACGGACGGAGGGCAAACCCATAGTCCCCTCCGGTCAACAGGCCTCAATGAATCCACTTGTCCGCTCGTCCTGCACAATATCTTCCTTCTTTATTTATATAGCAGGACAAGTAAGATTTTGGGGTTTTCTTCTTGTCTATATTGCAGGACAAGTGCTTTTAAAAATATTTGTTGAGGCCTGGTCAACTGTTGGAAAATTACTAAAGTAACCAGATATAGTCAGTTTTGTACGAAAAACATCACTAATAAATTGTGTGTATCTTATTAATCCACCTAAGTTTGTGGAATTTACCAAATTTTCCCGCCTTTCTCATTATCGTGGGCGCACTATAAGACTTGTAACAAGTACATATACATTATCTACATATGTTTGCTCTGATATATACACAAAATATACAATTATCCTGTTAAGAGACTTGTTAAATTTGGTACATCATTTGCATATAGAATGAATTGGAAAATATTGAAAATTGGGGATCAAGCTTATAAATTGATGGGGCATGAAAAATTGGAATTACAGAGTAAAGGATTAGGAATGAAAAGTGATTATAACATTAATAATCAGCATTCAGAATTACTATATAGCAATGCTGCTCCTAATATAACCAGGAACCAGCCTCTCAGTCTGAGCTAAATCTCAGCTCAAATATTGTAGGATATCTTTAAGTTAATTTCCATGTGAGACCAGACACTGATATTGGTATCACAAAACAGAAATGTTCTCCTTAGTAAGTAAGTAAGAAAGTTTATTTCTGTAAACAAGGCCACCGGCCCAAAATACAGTTTATTACAGTGAAACTACAAGGGCTTCCACTTCAGATCTGTCTCACATCATACAGAATAACACACAATTAAAATAAATTATCACATTACCACATTTAGGTTCAGATGGTACTCCTTTCATAAACAACATAACATCCTCAGCATTTATAAGTCGCTTTAACTTTGTATTCAAATCCTGTAAAAATATGAAAATAGATGAAAACTGATGAAACAATTTTGGACCACCAAAGGGCTTTAACTCCAGCAATTAGCACAGAACCAAAATTTCTAGACAATAATGCCAAACTACTGGTGTAGGCTTGGTACCAAATATTCATGTGACTTTACATTGAAATCTGACAAACAATTAAGGAGAACAACATTTCGAAGGCTTGGTGCAAAACTATCGTTACTACTTCATCAATTTATATAGGCATGTACAATAGTTTTGCACTGAGCCCTCGAAATGCAGACTTTGTGAAAGACATCCATCAAGGCATCCAGATATCAATGGTTTTACATTCTAGTCAAGTCTCGATACAATGACACTGTTTGTTCCCAAGCAAAATGTGTAACAAGTACATCAGTATACTGTATGGATAGAAAGAGCTTTTTAATACTTCTATCCCAATGAAAAGGCTGTATAACATATACATTGGATGTCGTATCGAGGCTCAGACCTTGGCCCCATCATTATAAACATTTTTCATTCACAACTCAATTTCGTGCTCAAACTTCAAATGTCTCACACAGAAAAGTGTTTTGCGATTAACTGAAACTTTTTTATTAGATAGATTGCCTTAAAGAAAGCAGAATTATATTTCTTGATAAGGTAAATAAAGACTATTTAATTGTTGCACAGTAAATTTCATGCTCAAATTAGTTAAGCACAAAAAGTGTTTTATAATCACGGGGCCTGACTGTATCAGTAGAGCGTTACCTCTTTAGGTGGTGTAGGAACATCAGGCATGTTGACAACATCTTGTGATGCCAGTAATTTCACCTTTTTTGTAAGTTCTGCAGCATTTGCCCCATCCAACCTATCAACTGACTTTCCAGTCTAAAATTAGATCAAATAATAACCTATTAGTCATATGTTTAAAGTCAACCGCTCTTTGCAATAAACCTTTCTAGAGTAACACCCATTTGGAAAATATAAAGTCTGGTTGTTTAATGGATGTTGCTATAGAGAGGTTATTACTCAAGAGAAGGTCACCCTGAAGAGGTTGAACTGCATTTCCTAATATTTACACAGCATTGTCAATATGGCTACTTATTGATGATACTTATGCTCTCAGCATCTTAATCCATGTTTAATGGAAGGAGGTCAACCAAAGAGCATCAGATATACAGATCATTCCATAAACCAACAAATGGACGATGATTACATATGTAACACAAAATTTCAGAAGGAACAGGTACATTGTATAACAGATCATAATTTTGAACAACTTGCGAAGATTTATTACTGATCTTAAAAACAATTGCAATAATAATCTCTTAGGTAATTACACCTTGTATGCTGGAAAGTATTTAGTGTTTTCTGAAACATTTTTAAAATATTTTCTTTATGTATACATTGTTTATTCTTTTGTTTATTTGGGATTAATGCTGCTTCTCATATATTTTTTAGTTATACATGTTGGCCTGTTCACCGTACCAGTTCTCTTGGACTGTATCTCAACCAGTACTAACTTACCCTTCAACAAGGAACAACTTCACCACATGTGGAGGAAAATCCACAATGGTGTCAGATTTTAATGGAAGAGTATAACCTCCTGCGACCAGGCCCCGATCTCCTGAAGCATCTCAATTTGAGTTGAGATAAATCTCAAATACTGTCATGTGTCTTTGAGATAATTCCCAAGGGAGACAAGACTCTGAAAGTTGGCACCACAAAACAGATACATTGTTCTGAGTTTATAACAGTAAATATTTTGAGCATAAAACTTAAGAATGATCTCATATTTATACTCTTGACTTGAGCAAAATCTCAATTTGAGTTGAGATTTCTACTTGAGATGCTTCGGGAGATTGGGGCCAGGGCTCAAACTCGTTATACATTGTAGTTTGAATATTTTGAAGTTAAGAAATAAAATCTTCATACCCGCACAAATATGATTGTTGGAACAGCTGATATACTGAATTCTTCTGAAATCTCTGGCAAATCTTCAGCTTCTAACTGGAAAACAAACAAGACTGCGTTCAATAAACACTTATGCCCCCTGTGGAAGCCTTGTCCATAAATAAGTCTAAGTCCAAAATTAGGTCAAGGTGAAGGTCAAAATGGGGTCAGGTGATACAGGTGTGTGGAGAGTGTTCATATACAACATCCATGCAAGTTTGGAAGCTTTGTAGCAAGCCATAAAGATGCTAGAAGAAACGGTCAATTTGGGTTAACCAGGACGGACGAACGGACGGACGAACGGACGGACGGACAGGTGAATCACTATATGCCTCCCGATCTATCGATACAGGGGCATAAAAAGAGAGATTTGTTTAAATACAAATGGATTGTAAAAGTAAAATTATTCTGTTGAAACAATTATGTTAATATGCAGGCCTCAATGAATCCACTCGTCCGCTCGTCCTGAACAATATCTTCCTTCTTTATTTATATTACAGGACAAGTAAGATTTTGGGGTTTTCTTCTTTGTCTATATTGTAGGACGAGTGCTTTTAAAAATATTTGTCGAGGCCTGATATGGTTCAACAGTTCATTATTAAGTTTACATCTTAAATTTTTTAAGTAGAGTATCATGAAAAACATATTAATAATCTTGCGTATAGCTGTCATCGATAGAAGCAATATCATTGTATCAACAATATTTTTAGCCAATCAATTATCATTTCATATTTTGAAATTTGATACATGGGAAATGAATGGAACCACACATATTCCTCATTTTTTCAGCACAAACACTTTTCTTGGTTAAATGGAATTTAACAAAATGGGTCAAGTCTAACTCAAACTGAAGATATTACTTTCAAAAGCTGAATCTATACCCCATAATTATATACAGTATAGAACAGGGAAATTGATGGGCCTATTACTGGTTCATCAAGGGCCTATTACTGGTTCATCAACATGTGCAAATCAATATATAGATGTATCGTCCATACTTCTTCTGATACATCAGAATCGTTGATAGATATGCCTCTAATCGAAACAATGACAGTTCTAATCTTGCCTGATTTTTGTTCAAACTGTATAGTGCTATATCTCTTCGTGTGATTCCTTTATTTTGTAGCTGAAAGATTACAAAGTGACTGACCTTGAAGAAGTTCACTTTTGAATAATGTGCATCCTTAGCTAACTCTCCTAGAACATCATTCATTTGAACACACTGTGGCGCCCAAGTTGCAGCAAAATGAACTACACTCAAATTACTGAAATATAAGTAATAGTGTGCATTTTTATGTATATTAAGGCCAAAATGTTGTTTGTTTCCCTTTCCCTACCTACCCTAGCAAAAAGTCCCCTACCCAAAATAGTTTTACCTTCTGAAATTGTTTTTTTATTTAATATAAAAGAAGATTTTTTTTTTTCAAAAATAAGATAACCTACCTACATGTACCCTTATTGGCCAGGGTAAGAAGGGGAACGAGACAATATTTTATTTTTGGCCTAATAAAATTTAAATATTGAAATCATTTAAGTTACACATTTTGGGAGTGTCATGCATTTCTAAAGAAAAATTCCTGATTGACTGTCAGAATAAAGGTAAATTAATGTATTCAGGTTTATCTTTGCAGTCCAAACTCCAAGTTAAAGAAACCTGTAACAGCATCAAAGAACCTTAATTAATATATTCTATGTGAGATTTTAGCATGATTACCAGTTATAACTATTTACTGAGTACAATGTTAGGACACAGTGACACATACTTTTAAGAAGAAAACAAGGAACACTGGGGCATCTGTAGAAGAGTGGTAAAGCTGGCTGGTTAGCTTAATGTAGTATTTAGGGGTCGTGAGTTTAATTCCCACTTAGTGTGCCAACTTCCCATTTGGTTTCAAGCAACAATGGTAGCAATGTTCAGTATTTCATGGCTCACTACAGATGACAAAATAGCTTTAAGTTAAGAAGAAGATCCAAGTATGGGTACAAACTTACATGTAGCATAGTCAATTAGTAGGTATACTATATGATATATCCTGTCTATGGGGTCGTTGGTTAGAGCCCCCCATCAGCTGCACACTTTCCCTTGATATATTTTAGTTATATACCAGGTTAATACTGTTCATCTAACAATTGCTTTATATAAATTCTAGAGAAGGACATCATTAAGGGGATGGATAATGCAATGTCATGGCCGAAATTATTTTGTCCGAATTCTAGTCAAGTGATCATTTCACCGATACACAAGTCAATCCATAATTTATGGTGTAAAAGTATGTATTTATAAATGCCTGTATAAATTATCTTAGACTTTGTACTGTCAACATACCTTCCAGCATCTTTGATTGCTGATTTAAAGCCAGCAACGTCAGAAATTACTTTCAGTTCAGGCATTTTGGAGCAGTGTGTAAAACCCATATTTCCGGCAATTCGGATAAATACAGAGTGGTCTCCCTTACAAAGTACAATTAATAGGAAAACATATAATTGCCAATGAAATCGATATATTACAAAGCTCTTTCACAAATGGGTTGCAAGTGCTACTTACGACCTATAAGACCAATACATATTTGGAATCTGCGTCACAAGGCGCATTCCATTGCCCTACCATATATAGTCATAGACTCATTTCATTACCCCTACCATATTCCACTCGACTAATGTCCTTGCTCTATCATATTGCCATCGACTCATTTCAATGCCTTACCATATTGCCATCGACTCATTTCATTACCCTACCATATTGCCATTGACTCATTTCAATACCCTTCCATATTGCAATCGACTCATTTCATTACCATACCATATTGTCATTGACTCATTTCAATGCCCTAACATATTGCCAGCGACTCATTTTAATGCCCTACCATATTGTCATTGACTCATTTCAATGCCCAACCATATTGCCATCGACTCATTTCAATGCCTTACCATATTGCCATTGACTAATTTCATTGCTCAACCATATTGCCATCGACTCATTTCAATGCCTTACCATATTGCCATCGACTCATTTCAATGCCTTACCATATTGCCATCGACTCATTTCAATGCCTTACCATATTGTCATCGACTCATTTCAATGCCTTACCATATTGTCATCGACTCATTTCAATGCCCTACCATATTGCCATCGACTCATTTCATTACCCTACCATATTGTCATTGACTCATTTCAATGCCCTACCATATTGCCATCGACTTATTGCAATAACCTACCATACTTCCATCGACGCATTCCAATGCCATACCATAATTATTTCACTCGACTTATTCCTTGCTCTAACATATTGGCATCGATTTATTTAATTAACCTACCATATTGTCAACGACTCATTTCAAATGCCCTTCCACTTTGTTGCATTACCATATTGTCATCGAGTAATTTTAATTTCTTTACTATATTGCCTTTAACCCAATGCACTGTCTGACTATATTGTCATCGACTTATTTCAATACCTTCCATATTGCTATCGACTTATTTCAATGCCCAACTGTATTGACATTGACTCGACACACTGTACTACCATATTCATATACACACACCCTAAGTGTCCACTATCTTGGCGTCGGTTTATTAAACTTTATTTCACTGCCCTACCATACCTAGTACTTGTCGTTGACTCGTTTCACTGCCCGACCATATTTAAATAGACCGTGAGCCAGAGGGGGTTTTGCTCCCCCCCAGGGGGAATTTTGTGGACCATATTTTTTTGAAACGCCAAGGTGTGGCGAAGATTTTGGCATAAAGTTTGCAACTGGCGGGTGGGGCTTTTATCCGCTACCACGCTTTAAAATACGTTACCCCTAAAATATAAAAAAAATATTTTAATTTTTAAAGATAAATTGTACCATGATGCTATTAAATACATGTAATTCCAAGTTTGCATATGTTATTCAAGAGAGTAAACTAGTAGCTGCAAACTGATAGAATTTCAATGCCAAAATGCAATGTTAAAGAAGATAAATATGGGAAAACATACGTTACCCTAAAAAAACAAAAGTTTTTTGGCATAAAGTTTTTTATTTCAATGACCAGGCAATCAAATTATGAAGTTACCATTACAAAGTTCACCATTCAACCTAAAAATGATGTATAGATTGCCAGTATAGGTTAAGAGATAGATGTTTGGTAGCGATTCTTAAGATGTCACCCATTCTCCAAAACATGCGCGTTTTTCATTCCTTCAATAATTTCAAGTATTCAGCCTAGGATGGCTGAAATCTGTATTGGTGAGTTCCCAATATGGCATAGGATGGCTGAAATCTGTGTTGGTGGGTTCCCAATATGGCATAGGATGGCTGAAATCTGTGTTGGTGTGTTCCCAATATGGCCTAGGATGGCTGAAATCTGTGTTGGTGGGTTCCAAATATGGCATAGAATGGCTGAAATTTGTATTGGTGGGTTCCCAATATGGCCTAGAATGGCTGAAATCTGTGTTGGTGGGTTCCCAATATGGCCTAGGATGGCTGAAATCTGTGTTGATGGGTTCCCAATATGGCATAGGATGGCTGAAATCTGTGTTGGTGGGTTACCAATATGGCCTAGGATGGCTGAAATCTGTGTTGGTGGGTTCCAATATGGCAAAGCATGACTGCAATCTGTGTAGGTGGGTTCCCAATATGGCCTAGGAGGTCTGAAATCTGTGTTGGTGTGTTCCAAATATGGCATAGGATGGCTGACATCTGTGTTGGTGGGTTCCCAATATGGTCTAGGAGGGCTGAAATCTATGTTGGTGGGTTCCCAATGAGGCCTGGGATGGCTTAATCTGTGATGTTGAGTACCCAAAATGGCTTTGGTGGGTACCCAATAGGGCCTGAGATGACTGTACTCTGAGGTTGTGGGTACCAAATGGAACCTGGGATGGCTGTTCTTTCTGGTGATGGGCATCCAATACAGCTCGGGATGTCTGTACTCAGAGGTGGTGGGTACCAAACGGGCCTGAGATTACTGTACTCAGAGGAGGTTGGTACCAAATGGGGCCTGAGCTGGTTGTTCTCAGTGGTATAGGATAGTCAATAGGACCTGTGATGGCTGTTCTCTGTATAGGTGGGTACCCAATCGGTACCTGGGATGGTTGAACTTGTGGAGGTGAGTTCATAAGCTAGCATGGGACGGCTGTACTAGGCAGTGTTAAGTACCAAATAGGGCATTGAATGGCTTTCCTCAGTGACTATGAGTATCTCTCAGGCATAGTATGGCCGTACACAGTAGTTGTGAGTAGGGCATATAGCCTAAGAAGGCTGGTTGGTGGTGGAGAATTACACAATAGAGCAAATGATGGCTATATTGCACCTGCTATGGCAGTATTCAGTTGGTCCGATAACCCCTTAGGACATAGTATAGTTGATACACAGTCAGGTGTGACCGTACTCAATGGTTATGTGGACCACTTAGTGCAAAATATAAACTGTAATTGGTGGTGATTGGGCCTTGGATGTCAGTACTATGTTGTTGTGACTCCTTTGTACCCTGTACAACTTGGTGAGACTGTAAGTCATTTGGTTATGAGCACCTATATGGGGTATGAAATCAGTAATTATTTGGGATGAGTGCCCTTTTGGGCCTTATATGACTGTAGTTTTGTACTAGAGAGTAACCCATATGGCCTTGTACAGCTGTGCTCAGTAATAGTGAGTACCATATAGAAACTTACATGTATATGACTTTACTCAGTTGTTGTGAGTATCTATTATGGCATACTATGGCTATAATTAAGGGTGGTGAGTACCCAATATGTTCTTGGTTGGCTGTCCTCTTGGCTTTAAGTATCCCATAGGGCCTCAGATATAGCTGGCGCCATTAAGAATTCAATAGGAATGGTTTTATTGGGCAAATGTAAGTAAAGTTCCGCTAATAAGACCACTTTGATTATTTTGAAATCATGCAGATTTTTGCCAGTTTAAGGTCCCAAAGTATTAAATTTAGAACAAAAAAGGTCCGCTAATAAGACCGATTCGCTATTAAGACCACCTTTTTGACTGGTCTTATTAGCGGAACTTCACTGTACTCAATTGGTTATGGAATGTATGTATAGACAGTGTTATTAGTCCCCCATAAGGCCTGGGTTGACTATTAAGTGTTTTAAGAACCCCGCCTAAGGGCATGATATGGGTGTACTCGGTGTTGGTTACACCCCATTCAGGCCTAATATAATATATTATGATGGTGATGAGTACCCAGGCATGTCTGATAATGGTGTAATTGGTAGTGGTAAGCATAACAAAGGGTTTGGTACCCCTTATGGCCTAGTATGGCAATAAGAAGTGGTAGTGACTACCCCATACGGCATTGTATGGCTGTACTCTGTGATAGTGAGTACCGAATGTGACATTGGGTGGTTGTATTGACAAGTGTTATGTACCCCATATGATCTTGGGATGCGTGTATTTTGCAGTGTTGCATATCCCATGGGGAATATGTTTCGTAACTTGACCTTAAAATGACCTTGACCTTGACTTCAAAGTGGTCAGTCTTGTTTGTCCATATGATGCACATTATCAAATGAATAATATCTAAGCAAATATTTGTGACTATATACATAAATAAATAAAAATGCATGAGATAATAGAATTTTAAGTGTATTTGTAAATTATGGCGGCCATCTTGGACGCCATCTTGAATTTCCGGGTCCATACCACGTATTGACAATTTATGCCGGCAGTTCCATAAAGTACTTACATAGGCGAACATTTTGGTATATAACATTGCTTGTTCTACTTTAGCTGTCATCTCGCTACCCCCAAAAAATCACCAATTGTAACCCCACTTTATGTGTTTTACCGAAATTTTAACTGAAATGTTGTTGAAAAAAAAAATATTTTTTAAAGGTAACGTAATTTACATAGCATTTCATTTCAATTAACAATTTGTGTAGTTGTACTATAGCTTTATACATTATTGAACTGCATACTAATCAGTATCATCATTTCTTAACTTAAAAACGTCATATACGTTGACTGTTTTTTTTAATATTCTAGTAATTTCATGCAATGTAACGTAAATTACGTATGTTATATCACATTTTTTGCCTATAATAATTTGTACAACTGATAGTTTCAATTTTAAATACATTTAACATACATAAATGTCTTATTCACATGATTTATTGAACAATTGGTATGTTTATAATATCATATAAGCAAAATTAGTGATTCCTGTAGAAAATCGCATAGTCACGTATTTGAAATCCCCGTAACTCGTTAAAGCCCCAACAGAAACTTGCAAACTTTTGTCTGTGAATGCCACCTACCAGAAGGTTTAAGAAAATCATAGTGTTGAAAATTCCCCCTGGGGGGGGGGAGCAGGGTCTATTGTCAGCTCAAGGTCTAATTACCCTGTTTGGATGTATTCTCGCGTTACTAAGAAAATATAATGACAAATAAAATAATTGCCTTGTTTTTTTTTCTTTTCTTCACCCAATTTGGTCATTAAATGATTCATTTTTATAGTCAAAATATTGGTAAGAACGACACAATTTTATTTTCGGCCATTTTAAAACATGTATCTGACATTGGTATTTGGTAATAAGTTGATTGTATTCTCGCGGCAAAAATCTTTTACACACACTACAACTTGAAAACAACTCAGGGTCTTAAAATATCTAACGCAATTTATAAAACATTTAATGCACTACAATTTGGAACTACATGTAGTTTGATTTCATTATCATTTTAAGAATTCTACTAAAATCGGGTATTTCTGAGCGTTACGCAAGGTGCTTTAGATTTGCCCAAGTACGGTATGTGACTAACTCGATAAAACAGCATGGTTTAAATTAAGACTCGACACTAACACTGGTCCGCAGGTCCGAGGCCAGTGGTTTTCATGGAGGACCAGTAACTCTTGGAATGCATGTGGTCCCATTGACCACACAGCATTTCCAAGAAAATATTTGTTAACAGGATCTAATCACTTTTTAAAGAGAGCATGTTAAGTTATAATAGAAATTGTTGAACAAAATCTCAATAACTATTCAAAATAAAACAAAGTATACTAAGAATATATTTGCACTGTATGATGAAAGTTATTTTCTAATTGCTCAAAAGTCAGTAGGACCACCTGTAATTCTGCCGGACCAGCATGTTTCACAAGCTGCTAGTCCTTAGGACCACCTGTAATTCTGCCGGACCAGCATATTTCACAAGCTGCTAGTCCTTAGGACCACCTGTAAATCTGCCGGACCAGCATATTTCACAAGCTGCTAGTCCTTCGGGCCACTATGAAAAATAAGTTAGTGTCAAGCCCTTGGTTTTGATGAGAATACGAATTTGTTTCCATTAACCTTAATAAACACATAATCTTATTAAGTGGCTTTTTTATTTAAAGTGAGTCTAGCTTCTAGCTTCTAGCTACGTGACTCCCCACATGTACTGGTCGCTCATCAAAACAGTTTACGAGAACAAATCGACAAAAAGACAATTCATTTCAACTCATTCAACGCCCAAACATATTGACATCGACTCATTTCAACGCCCTACCATATTGCCATTGACTCATTTCAATGTCCTACCATATTGCCATCGACTCATTTCAACGCCCTACCATATTGCCATCGACTCAGTTCAATGTCCTACCATATTGCCATTGACTCATTTCAACGCCCTACCATATTGCCATCGACTCATTTCAACGCCCTACCATATTGTCATCAACTCATTTCAACGCCCTTCCATATTGCCATCGACTCATTTCAATGTCCTACCATACTGACATCCATCGACTAACTGCAATGCCCTACCATAACTATTTCACTCGACTTATTTCCTTGCTCAACCATATTGATATCGATTTATTTAATTGCCCTACTATATTGCCATCGACTCATTTCAAATGTCCTGCAATATTGCCATCGACTCAATTCCATGCCATTCCAGATTGTTGCATTACCATATTGTCGTCGAGTAGTTTTAATCTCTTTACTATATTGCCTTTAACCCAATGTAGTGTCTGACTATATTCCAATAGACCTATTTCAATATCTTCCATATTGCTATCGACTTATTTCAATGCCCAACTGTATTGACATTCACTCTGTGCATCGTACTATCGTATTCATATACACACTCTCCAAGAGTCCACTATCTTGGCGTCGACTTATTTCACTGCTCTACCATGTTGGCTTGTTTCACTGCCCGACCATATTACTATTGACTGATTTCAATGCCTTATCCTACAACAATCGACTCTGCACTGCCAATAATTATGTTAATACGGATACTGCCACATAATTCCTTTCAGATGCTGGTGATTGACCCCTTGCAACAGCATCTGAGCTATGTATTTTAGCTTGCCTCTTTTCAACGACAAAATGGTGACGTGGTATTTGACTAGGGGTAACTTTACTTCATTTATTGCGTGGTAGGCCTACGATATGTGACTAACTCGGTAAAACACCATGGTATTGATGAGAAGATGAAGTTGGTTCCATTAACCTTAATAGTCATAGCATTTAATTCTAGTGGCTTTTTTATTTATAGTGAGTCTAGCTGCTTCTAGCTACGTGCCTCTCCACATGTACTGGCCGCTCATCAAAACAGTTCAAGAGAACAAATCGACAGAAAGACAAAGAATGAATTTTGTTTTGATGGAACCTCGTAATCATCAAATGACGTGTGCAAATTTATTAATACAACCTCGATTCCAGACATCAAGGTACTTACTGTAAAATTGTCGTCAGGTAAACATAGCAATATGTCGATGTTATTTTTCACATTTAAGTAAATGGATGTAAACAGATTTATTTGTTCTGTGGCGAACGCTATTAGCACATAAATTTATTGGAAAACGTGTTATAGTGCATTAATTAGAAAGCGTGTTTATGTATTTACTGGAATGGGGACGATACTTCAACCATACTAACACATTTATTGGCAAATAAGTTACAGTGCAATACAAAGAAGTTTTTATGCCATTTAATAGCATATGTCATGGCCTTGTGAAAACGTGCCGTTCGTTGATAAATATTTGTAAATATTGTGGAGTGAGGCGATGGTTGGCTGTGATTTGTGGAATCAATTTGTAGATTGATAACAAACACTTCCGATAAAATGACTCGCGCTGTGTTCTGAATTATTGGGATCGTCCAAGAGTATTTAAATAAAGTATCACATTTTGCATATCAACACTACCAGTTTATGGCTAATTATGTAAATGTTGCTTTGATTGGGCATCGCTTTGGTAACGAATACTCGGGAGTGTTGATAACAAACTATAAAAACGCGTTGCTGTTTGCAATAGTATCTGACTTATGTGCGATTCAATTATTTAAAAGGATGAAACGTTGTGATGCATTCAACATTGAATACCGTTTAATAGTCACCTCGGTATGTATATGAAAGTGATGGAAATTAATTGATTGTGTTCAATGAATAACAATTAATACACAATTAAAAGGTTATTAACATTGATAATTGATTTCATACACAACCCTACACATGTAGTAAATTAATCTAATAACCATTGGAAACCCCCTTAGAGCGAGATATTGCACTGTGATTTACTTGTGTGTTAATGGAGAATAATCACTAGTGGATACAAAATGTGTCTAAACAGTAGGAAATGGAAAACATAAAACAGACGCTACAGTCCTACTGTCGTTTGCTGACACAGAGATATTTTAGTAACTAGGCAACTGAGCGTTAAATTAACAAAGTTACACCGCGGATAATAAAAAGGTAGATCAATACTAATGGATTAAAGAATTTATGTGATAAGTGAATGTTGACTTTCGACTTTTTGACAGCTGAAACTTGGACTTTCGGTGGTAATGCTCATTTTCTCGTTCATTTGAGTGTCGGGCATTGTGTCGTGTAATTGTGGTTTGTGCTTTTTTATGTTTTCTGTACTCGGCTGTTTAAGTTGGAGTGCTGCCTTCCCTGTCCGATTTTTTATTTTCATTTTTCAAAAAACATACCATACTTAAAATGGGATGCGCCAGTTCAGCTGGTTTGTCAAAAATGACCAATGAGCAAAAACACGTCAATACTAACGGTACCAACCCCGTTATACAAGTGACAGTCACATCAGAGAATTCTATAACTATTTCTAAAGATGTGACTAAACTAGTTAAAGATTCATGGAGTCGTTTAGCGGCGAATGCTCAGGGAAATGGATTACAAGTGTTTCTTAGAATATTCGAAACATGTCCCCAAACAAAGAAATTATTTCATGTAGATAATGTCCGCTTGTCGGAGATAGCGAGGAATGCAACTATCAAGTGTCATGGAGTGAAATTTATGCAAGCAATTGGAGCAGCGATTGATAACATAGAAGGTATGAATAGTGAAAATAGTAAACTGTCACAAGTGTTAATTCTACTGGGGCGTCAGCATAAATATTATGAGGGATTTAAAGTAGAATATTTCGAAGACTTTTATGATGCACTAATGTGGCAATGGGAACGATCCTTAGGGAAAGACTTTACACCGGAAGTGGCGGACACGTGGAGCAGAGTGTTTGTATATTTCATGGAAAAGTTAAAAGAAGGGTATCACAAGAGCGGGTGAATAACACAGATACGTAACTATAACCAGCAGAAAAACATTCATAGTCGTATATGGTTTGGTTGAGTTGTATAATGACCATTGGCAAGCGTACGCATTATGTTTTCTGTGCTCGGCTGGTTAAGTTGAATGCTGCCTTCCCTGACTGACTTATTATTATCTGCTTTTCGAGGAATTTGGTGCGTCTTTGTTTTTGGTTTCCAGCACAATCATCGTACTTGTAGGCATTAAATTTTTAAAGACATGAAAATTGTATTTATTTCACAATTAAAATTTCAACTTACCCATTGCGATATATCATGTTTTTAAAATTATGCTCTGGATCAACAATTCACACTATCAACGCAAAACGATAATAAAAAAACCAGACAGGAAAGGCAGCACTCAAAAGAAAGCGTGTTAACAGCAAATAGCGCGTTTTCCTGTGAGCTTTTACATGTAATGGTTACAACTTGATTTCATTAGTTGTTGTTGTTATAATATCATGAAATAAATATGTGTACACATCTTACTCATGTTAATTTTATGTTTGTTTGAATACTTTAAAAGATTATTGTAACAAATGGAAATTAACAGTGAATGTTAAAAAAACTAAAATTATGGTCTTTAGGAAAGGTGGGCGTCTAAGACAGGATCTGAAATTCTTTTACAATGGTGATGAACTTGAAATTGTGAATTGTTTCACATATCTAGGCATAACATTCTCCATAGGGGGGTCGTTTACAAAAACATTTGAAACACTCAATGGTCAAGCTTGTAAAGCAATCTTTAAACTTAAGTCGTATTTGACTAAATTCCCAACACTATTCGTAAGTCATATTACGAAGAATGGAATGGGCAACTTCATAATTCGACAAGAGCTAGTTCATATATATTATTTTCAGAATTTGGTTTTAAGCAATACTTAGATTTCGTAACTATCCGTAAGTTTAGAACAGCTTTTTCACGTTTACGTGTATCTTCTCACAGGTTAGAAATTGAGACAGGTAGATGGCATAAACCCCAAAAAATCCCAAGGCATGAACGTAAATGCCAATTATGCAACATTTTAGAGGACGAATTTCACTTTATTCTAGAATGTCCTTTATTTCATGATCTAAGAAAAGACCTAATTAAACGTTATTTTTGGCAAAGACCGAACATCCCAAAATTTATTGAATTAATCTCGTCCACAAATCAACTCACGGTAAAGAAATTAGCTATCTATATATTTAAAAGCTTCGAAAGACGAGATAGATTGTACTATTTTTAATTAACCTTTCTCCAAACATATACTGCTATTGAAAATACAAATTTATTCTATGTCTCTATCCTTGTTATACGATGTTATTATTATCTTATTGATTATTATGCTGACCGGAACGTATCAATCATGTTTATTATTATAACTTGTAGTATGGTGCGGGATTGTTTACCGGATACCCACTATTTTCCGTTAGTACGGTCGTGCTTTTCCGTAATTAAATTGTTAGGGTATTTTAAACTGTTAAAACAACAAGATACAACGGAAAACATGTAGCTTTTGTGGGTCTCCAGTAAATAATCTCGCGCAATACAATCTCAACTAGGTTCACACGCAAATATTGACGACGGCACATTAAGTGAGTTCGGAATGAGTGTATTGCCGAGATATATATTTTTTTGAAATGAGCATTCTGATTGTATTGAACTTAATATCTTAAGTCCAAATTTCAGAAAAATTGATCAAAGTACAACAAAGATACACAGCAAAATAGATAGAAGTGCGTGTACGGAGTATTGATGTTTAATGTACAGAGTATTGCACATTTGCTCAGGCCTTCAAATACACTAAATTAAACTAGGACATTAAACAAAAAAGATACTGGGTGCCAATTTAACATTATAATAACCTTTTGCTTTCCTATTGCTTGCTATAAACCTCAAAACAGTTAATTTGAATACATGTATTTGAGTGTAAGTATTGGTTGTAAAGCGTATCATAGTTAAGATACTTTTTAACTGAATATGTAGATTACCTTACATACAAATGTATATCTTAATATGTGACTTACCCACCAACAATTCTACTTAATAAGAATAAGTATGTAATGTTTAATAGCTCTAAGATAGATTCTATATCAAATTACAAACAATAAAGTGCTGTTAAATGAAAAAGTATTTATCAGCTCTATTTGTGTAATATTGTTATATTTTCCTGTCATAAAAGCTTTTTCAAGAATAATTTATGTGTGACAGAACATTCCTATTGAACATGGTAATGCCTGGATACAGACATTTTCTCAAGTGGGTCAAAAAAATTTCTAGGGAAGGGGTAAGCCAGGAAAGTGGGTTCAAAAATCTATTGTTCTAATAAAGATGTAAGCATTGGGAATTTAATTTAATTTATCTATTTATCGCTTACATGTATTCATATGTTGTAAACCTAAGAAAGGTATGGTGATCAGTAATGTCACTAAATATTGTCAGAGCATGACCATTGGTCATCTAGAGGCTGTTGTGTGTAGGATGTATGATTTCGGCACGCTATGCGAGTCAGTTAGCATTTGAACGTACGTTAGAAACGACCTATGTTTAAGACAATGGAGTAGTTACCTAAATATGTACGAAAAATACGTTCTAATCATACTATAAACCTGTCAAACTAGTGTACGTATAAAGTATTACACATGTACATTTAAAATTTCGAGGAATGCTCGGACCTACGTCAGGATTCGTACATTGCAGCATGTTTTAATGTAGCTTTTATGCTCTTCAATTTTCAACAGATATAGATCGCGAGACGATATAAGTAATATTTACCAAATAAAACTGGTTATACCTAGAATTTACATAATTTCCGTGAGCAATACTCCGTACACTAAACAGCAATACTCCGTACACCAGTGAGCGACACAAAAGCAATACTCTGTGCACTAACATTTTATTTATTCTCAAAATGCACCGTTATTGATGATTACTTTCCTGGTAAAACATTAACAACATAAACTTGGTCACTGGGATGTCATTTTGCTCGATTCAAGTTGTGTAATTTAACGAAGTATATAAACAAAAAGGTATGGTGATCAGTAATGTCACTAAATATTGTCAGAGCATGACCATTGGTCATCTAGAGGCTGTTGTGTGTAGGATGTATGATTTCGGCACGCTATGCGAGTCAGTTAGCATTTGAACGTACGTTAGAAACGACCTATGTTTAAGACAATGGAGTAGTTACCTAAATATGTACGAAAAATACGTTCTAATCATACTATAAACCTGTCAAACTAGTGTACGTATAAAGTATTACACATGTACATTTAAAATTTCGAGGAATGCTCGGACCTACGTCAGGATTCGTACATTGCAGCATGTTTTAATGTAGCTTTTATGCTCTTCAATTTTCAACAGATATAGATCGCGAGACGATATAAGTAATATTTACCAAATAAAACTGGTTATTAAAACTGGTTATACCTAGAATTTACATAATTTCCGTGAGCAATACTCCGTACACTAAACAGCAATACTCCGTACACCAGTGAGCGACACAAAACCAATACTCTGTGCACTAACATTTTATTTATTCTCAAAATGCACCGTTATTGATGATTCCTTTCCTGGTAAAACATTAACAACATAAACTTGGTCACTGGGATGTCATTTTGCTCGATTCAAGTTGTGTAATTTAACGAAGTATATAAACAAAAAAATCTTTATTTGACCGACCGAGCTTATTTTATGCGTGAGTAACGATACTGGTTTGGTCTTTTAATCACCCTTTTAAGTAATTCATGGTCGTTAGCCGGCTTTCAAGGACTATGAAAATGATCGTAGTAAATACTTTCGTATAAAAGTTGCATCAAATACACTCAGAAAGACAAAAAAGCGCCTTAGAGCTTACCCTGGTGTACACTTGAAGGTCGCGAAAATGGATAACATTACTCACCTTACTAGCAATATCCGGTGTACGGTATACCGCAGTGACTATCTCGATTAGTTATTCGACACGAGTCAAGCCATCATATTGCAGTAAACAAAATCCAAATAAATGAAGAATGTTGCGTTTGTTTTGGCTTCGAGTGTAACATGCACTTAACAAATCTTTTAAATGTGCATGTATGTATTTACCTATAGCTCGGTCGGAAACGTGTTTGTTATGGCTGAAATTTTTAATCTTTCAATAATGACAACAACAAAAGTTAATGTTGCACATTTTGTGTCATGTGTTCCTCGTGCGTTTGTCAGGCCCCAATTCCACGAAAAAACTTAAGTTATTGCTCAGCTGAGACTGCTATTTTAAAAACATATTTTATTGGTTAAATGACTTTCAAGTATACTTGTATATATTGTTTTATCACAGTTAGATGCCAATTTAATAGACCAATTCATAATAAGTCCGATTTTTACAGAAATGTTTGCTTTAAAGTTCTTAAATGTTCATTAGTGTTGGATTTCTATAAACATTTCGTACTAAAATCACCTCCTAAATAATTATTTAGCAATACATACACTGTTTCCTGTAGCAATCTACGTCGCAAGACTATAATTGTAGTCATATAATAAATTTAAAATAGCAGTCTCAGCTGAGCAATAACTTAAGTTTTGTCGTGGAATTGGGGCCATGTGGTCAGCTGCATTAATTAATGTACCAGCTTTGCTGTTCGTTCGTTTTCAAGGGTCTATGCTTATCACGCAAACAGAAATGAAGAAAACAATGATGAAAGTAAATCCCAATTTAGGTTTAGAGACACCGACTGTTTCCCAATAAATGACAATTACCAACGGATTACCTCCCTTTGACCATAAAATTGCTTATAAGCATTTTTATAAGTTAACGACCACCGTGTTGCTGAGTGAAAAATGCATTATTTGTGTGTATCTTTTTTTAATTTTACGATCCTTCCAAAATGTAAATTGACCAAACATAATACGTGCACACATTTGTTAAGTGTAATTATACACGTGTTTGTATTTGCGAATTTATAATGACACATGGTGCAGTGTTCACAATTACGGTTACAAGTAACAAACAACTCATTGGTCATTGAAAACGAAAAGGAAATAACCGCTCTCCACACGACCGAGTTGTTTTTGAATACATGGTAAATGGACCGGAGAAAATTCAGAAGGTGCCGCACGCAATGTACAGCTAATTGCACGCATGGTAGATATGACGCCTCATCTTATAGTCTGAATTGTTGTGTATGCCAATATGTAAGACCATTGTAGATATAAAACATATTTAACTGCTTAAAAAGTGGTGAGATAAAATAAAAACATTAAAATGAATTATGCTTGTGTCACATAATCATGCAAAACGAATGGACAATACAAATGGAAACCATTTATCTCGGAAACAAGCCATTGATATATACTAAACGGATTTAAAAACGCGACACTGGGGTATGTTGTTTTATAGCAGACAAATCAAGTTTATGCCGGTAGTGGAATAGTGCAGATTAAAGGTAAATGTATTGGCGTCATTTTGGTACTAAGATGAAAAAAATGAGACGAGTATTAACAAAGTAAATAGTACAATCAATACGTCGACCCAGAAAACAAAAGTCGCATTCTAACCAAAATCCCTTACATGGTTACCTCCCCTTAACCATAAAAATATTTATTAGCAGGTCTATGAGACACCGGTGTATGTTTCCTGCAACAATGTTTCCGTGTCATATAGACACATTTTAAATGAAAGTTGAATTTGTCATTTATCATATTCAGTTTAGTTTCGAATGGGTATATAGAAATTAGACTAGCCTTACGTAAACATTCGATCTGTTATGCAGGTTGGTCATCTTCAACGATAAAACCAATGCGCCAATAAACATATTACTTTTGTTTTCTGGACCAGTGTCTTTTTCGTGCGATAATTTAGTTAATACTCGTTGGATTATATTGAGTGTGGTATCAAAATGACGGCACTGAATTAAACTTTACGAATATACAAATACATTTTATATGAGAATTTGTTTTCCTAAAATATACCAACATACCCAATTGTCGCGTTTTTAAATCCGTTAACCATATCATTTAGCGTCAATTTAGAAGAGTTTATGCCTCGGCATCTACTGATACAGGAGGCATATAGTGTCCGCCCGTCCAATGTTAACCTAAACATTCAAGTTGTCGAAACTCAAATATTTAGAAGTCCATCAAGGCATTGCTTTCAAACTTGGCATACTTGTTTACCATCATGAACACCAAGTAGATCAAGATATCCAAGCCAAGAAAGACTATCCAACAATTTTACAGAATTATGATTCCTGATTGACTTAGCTTGATTTAACGGACAAGGCTTCCACAGGGAGATAAGCGTTTATTGAACGCAGTCTTGTGCGACAATATTTCTCAAGTTGTTTCGATGAGAATTCGAGCGTTATATAAAAAGGCGATGATCTCTCATTAGGTGGATGCATCTTAGTTTGTCAATTTAGAAGATTTTTCCATGATATTTTAAAATAAAGTATTTTTAGTGAGAATTACATCATTGAAAAAGTGGCTCTCATATCTCCTTTATACAACTGTCTCTCATTAGGTGAATGCCTCTTTTTAGAAAACAGTTACTATTGATTACCAAAGTGCATCTCGTTTTTCTTATCATCAGACGCTCTCACAATTATACAATGCACTTAAGTTTGTCCTAATTAGATGCAATGTGGCTATTTCAGTAGATAGTTGTGAGAGATTCATTATAACGAAGGAAATCATTAACGAACCAATAAATTTAGAATATGATATTAGCGACGTGACAAGACTTTTATTCGAGCACGGCGTTCTATCCAAGAATCTAGTAAGAAACTTCAAGGGGGGTATCGATGTATGGTTCCGATTTGGTATTTGATAAATCGTGTTGATATCTCATGAGAAAAAAAAACATTTACAAAGCAGTTCACTACAAGCATTATTATAGAATACCAAATATGGGTTGTTGTTGTAAAGCGGCTGTCGGTCTAGCGAAGTCGGAAAATGGTTCCATTACTCAAAGCGCCAAAATGCCGTTTCCCAATGGACAAGCGCTCCTGGTGAACTACCCCTGTAGCCACTCAAGGTATGTACTCTCTGAACGGCAAAGAAAGGTCAGTAAAATAGATGATGCATTGACTCAAGTGTTAAGTGTAGAATTTTACCCAACATTCTTGATTCAGTGTGCTGAACTTCTGAAACAGTTGCACACGTAATATGAACTGTGCCATCGTACATACTGTATAATGTAATTAAAATTTCGGTAAAAAGAAATTCTTTATCAATGATACATTTACCTGTGGACGTCATGTTTGATCCTGTCCACCTTTATCAACTTCTTCAGGCACAGCCAAGAAAGATTAAGACATATTTTAAGAGGTAATAGTTTCAATTTCAGTTGCGTATTAATTTTTGTTTTCGAATTTTATTAACAGGCTGTATTTTGGATAATGTCAAAGGTCACTGAAACAGGTCCCAATCATTTCCAGTGACGTAATTCAATCGATGTCATTAAATGGCAGCTTCAAGTGTTTATCTAAAATATTCTGAAGGAATTTCGGTATAGACCATAGCATAATGACGTAAAGTTAAAGTAAGAAATAAGCAAACATTTATTTTCAATATATTAAACCAGTTTGAAGGGATACGACCTTAAGGTCACTGAAACTGGTCAGTCCACGATTCACATTAAATACAGTTTAAAAAAATTTACTCCTGCATGACACCGGCACAAATGAAAAACATCTGGCTAGTGTTTTCTTTTCCATTGAAAATAACATAGCATTTAACATTATTGTTCAAAGGTTCTAGTAATCTTGGTTGACAATAATCTCCCATGGGAACAACAAATAACTAGCGTACATAACAAACTAAATTCAAAACTCTGTCTTCTGAAAAGAATTAAACCATTTTTAAATTCTGATATGAGATTGGTGTTTTATAACGCATACTTATTACCATTATTTGATTACGGTGTTGTTTTATGGCACTCATCTTCGATGAAATGTTTAAACAAAATTATCAACATCCAAAAGAGAGCAGTGCAAATGATATCAGACAAATCATATGATGCAAATATTTTATTTCAAGAGCATAATCTCATGCTTTTTTTGTTAAGATGTAAATATCATGTTGCTGTGCTAGTACATAAAACGTTAAATAACTTGTCCCCTATATATATGTCTATTATTCTACAATTTTCAACAAATAATGTGTGTTCTTTAGGACCTGTAACGAATAATAACATAGTACATCCTGTTTGTAAATCATACTTTACTAAATTAACTTTCCAGTATAAACAATATGGAACGCTTTGCCTAGTCAAGTTAAAAACACAACGTCAGAGAAAATGTTTAAATCTATATTAAAATCATACTTATCCGCAAATCTAACAAAGATAAATTAAAAAACACTCGGGTTATTGCTGTTTACCTATTATATCAGGATCAATATTTTAAATGTCAGTATTTACTTTTTTGTATTGTCTACCATTTTATTGATGCTTTTGAATGTTTGTATATATTTATGCTTGTTTTGTTAGATGACCCCATGGGAGATAAGCGCTAGGCTTAATGGGTATATCATCGGAAAATAAAGTTATTATTATTACATGTATATTATTATTATTATATAAAGTGACTTATCAATGCAAATCACGACTACAGGGATTAGTAGACAGACGACTATAATGGATTTTCTGGTTAACGAACTTGATAACTAACCGTAAATATTGATGTACAACATGAAATTCCTTGTGGTGACTCGATTTATCAAAATGATACATCGATGTATGCTTCCGCTTGGTTGTTTGATAAATTGTGTTGATAGTTCGTGGAATTTGAAACATTTACAAAGTAATTAACTTACAGTATCGAATATTTTTTATGATATGCCGAATGTTATGTAGCGGATAGAAAATGTTTTGAAGGAATTTATTGTTATTGGTATTGTTCAATAACTAACAAAATGAGTACATTTGTATTTAAGAGTCAGTATGTTTTTCCGCAAGCGGGTGACATTTCTTGGGACCTACATGACAAAAACGATATGCTATACGCCCCTGGTGCAATGTTGTCTAGGAACCTCAAATAAAAATAATACTAAAGCCTTCAAGGGGAACATCGAAAGAACATTTTACACAATATCTGCATTTTAATTTATGTTTCATAACATTCATAAACGATATCAATGTAGGGTTAACGCATGCTTTTTCGTGCTATAACATCTGCAGAGTCCCAAGGGACGGTTGGTGCCCAAGCCCGTCTGCAGATGTTATAGCACGAAAAAGCATGCGTAAACGCTATTATAGCATACAAAACATCAATTTATGCGTTTGTATTTCGAAATAATTACATTTTGGCGGGAAATTTTGTGGCGACGTCGTGTAAACAAACGTAACGTCGCGAAAACAAACGTTACGTCATAACAATTTTTGTTATGAGCGTCGACTTCCGGGATCGGAAAATACCAAGAAAACATGGATAATGCGGGTTTGTTTAAATTTATTATTTAAATCTTATTGAAATTAATTAGTAGTTACAAATAAAATGGAAATTGCAGTTCATAAGACGCTGTAAAATCGTTTATTTTCGTCGGTGAGGCCCTGGAATGTGCATACGTAAAACTGGACGTTAACAGCGCGTTCTCGCGTGAATCTTTATGTTTACGCATGGGTTTCGTCCCGTTAACGTATGGGCAAAATCATCGTTTTTATGCTGTAATGTGACTTTTCACGGCAATCATGGATATAAGCTATAGTAGACAGTATTCATTCACGGAGCTAAGATGCTTAATGAGCTTTATACCTAATCGTAATTACATTTTTTGTATACATTTACATGTATTTATTTATATAATGCCATGTGATTTGGAGGGGCGAGAGTTTCGATTGAAGGAGAGACTAATCTGAAAATAAGATTTAATTTTGGCCGAAGTGACAAGAATCTTATTGGACTTCGGTAGGTACCCGTTTGGTCTTTGATTAACCGTGTTGATAGTTCGTTGTTTGTTATAAAACATTAAATGTCGGTCGTTGTGGAGACACCATCGGTTTAGAGAGGTCAGGAAGTAGGCTATTGGTATTGTAAAAATAATATGTGGACATACTGAAATCCTTCCTCCACGATGGTACATTAGAACCTCGCACTATGTATGCCAAACGGGGACGAAACAAGTATGCCAAGCGGAGACGAAACAAGTATGCCAAACGGGGACGAAACAAGTATGCCAAGCGGGGACGAAACAAGTATGCCAAGCGGGGACGAAACAAGTATGCCAAGCGGGGACGAAAAAATGCATATTAATAGTTTTTTACCTATAACAAAAGACAAATTGCCCATGCTAGGGCAATTTAGGGGGGCTACGCCATAGCCGCCCCTCCCTTAAATCCACCCTTGATATTGATTCAACGAACTATTGAGGGGCCGCCCACAGATTCACATTCCTTCGGTTAATAAGTCACAACTTTCTGCCACAACTACACACGCATGGACCCTGTTACAATCATCATGTTGATTATTAAAGTAAGGTAATTGCATCGGGTTAATATCCTCGAATAATTTCACTTCATTTGTCGCCTAGAATAGAGATTCGTGACGTAATTTGCTCGTACATGATTAAGACAGTTGAGCTGGCGCTTCCTTTTCCATTAAAATTGGCATGTAACACATAACGACGTTGACGTGACTTATCAAAGCAACAGTGGATAAACGCAATAGTAGACACAGGGTCTACGATCGATCGGATAACTACATGTAATTGTAAATACTTATCTCTCGCAGTTGCGAGGCTCGAGGGCGGGAGTCCTAATCGACTGTTGCGTGCAATCCTTAAAAACAGAGTCTGAAAGTACATGTATAGTGACTGATTTCTACGGGGGCGTCAGTACGACAGAATGAGGTTAGTTGCGGCAGTATGTGTCTTATGTATTCTTCGTTATCGCGATGGTGCCAGACAACAGAACGAACCAACACTAAACGAGAAAAAACGTCGTTACTGCCAGGATGAAATCATGCCGAAATCATAAGAAAGCGAGTTGAAATTACAGTGAAACATTTGACTCCAGCCGATTATGTGGTTTTGGTACATTGTTTCGAAATGACTTGCGGGCTGTTTCTTTGGGTGTTGTATTTGTGTTATCCTGGTGACGGTTGGTCGTCCTTGTGATTTGTAGTTGTCTGTTGACTCTTACTCTTACTAATCGTTCTCCGATGCCAAGGTATGCCAAAGACGAAATACATGTAACAAGAAATATCTTTAAAAAAGATAAACAGCGTATATATAGCAGATATGTGTACTTGTTTTCAATAAAGATGCGGACGTTATTTCATATCGTTGAAATTGAAAACACTAATCAAACTAGAATTCATATCTTTATCCATGTAAATTGTTTGTCAGTAAATAAAAAAGAATAGTAATATAGGTATATGTATTAATTAGTCTAGATTCTGCGGTCCGTTCTACCCGGCAATTATAGCGATAAGAGTCAATTTCAAAATTCGCAGGTTTTTTGCCTCCCCAATTTCTTAAATATGTTTTGTCAAATATAATGGTTTTAATTGTACAATATTATTGTCCAAACTCTTCTTGGACATTTATGTATAGTTTCGACCCTTAATTAAGACAATATTTATGTTTTTCAACTTCAAACTTAAAGTCACTTAAGTAAATTGTCTTTGGTGCAACGATCGGGAAATTTAACAATAAATTCTTTTAAACAAACTGAATTCAGCTGATTTTCAAGTACATAGTAACTAAAATACTCATATCGAAATAAATTTTACTGAAATTGTAAATTGAATGAGTCACATGAAATTGTATAGCAATACAGTTAACCTATATCAAATCTGAACATTTTCTACTACTTTGTATTGTATATATTACAAACAAAACAGTTTTGTTTATTTTTTTCTTTCATATATGTAGCATTTCCTGCATGCTATCTTTAAGATACATCTATTGTAAAGACTGTTTTCATTTCAATTACATCATAAAACTTGATTTACATTGTTACACCACGGACATTGTTACACCATGGACAGATATGTTACACCACAGACAGATATGTTACACCATGGACAAACACTTTAATATACCTAATTGGTCAAGTTTAGGAATAAACTTAAGATAAAAGGTATTGCAGACTTGTGTGCTGTATTCAGTGCTACCCAATATATCTATGCAAAAACAGAAAGGATGTCATGTGTAAACAGTCAGGTCAATTTCCTTAAAGAATTTGTCCATGGTGTAACAGCTATATTACATTTATTAGTTTTATTATGAAACATAAGGACATTATTATGCTTTTTGCAACACATATCTGCTTTAAAAATATGTGCCAATGAAATGCAATCATAAGCAATTAAAAATGTCAATATATTTCTAAGCTTCATAGTTAATTTACTGATTTTGTCCGTGGTGTAACAAATTTAAATTGTTACACCATGGACAGTTACACCACGGACATTTTTGAGATGTTATCACCATAACATACACATCGTTAATAGCACTTCGATACTGACATTACAAAACTACCGTATACACTATATATATTAAACCAAAAATGGAACTATTTTGAAAAATATGCTTTTGGATGTATAAAAAACAGCGTTACACCAGAGACAAAGAAATAAAAGTACGACAAGGGATACACACATTGAATTGTCTATAGATTTCCAATTATATATTAAATTAAAAACCATTCATCGCTGTTGTGTGTAGGATGAGGAACTCTTTCGAAATAAAGAAGTTATTTTGGTATTTTAGGGGACCATTACCTAATCGATTTCGTTACACCAAGGACACAAAGCTATGGGACATGCATAAAACATATATTTTTTACAATATTCATTGTATATTTTTGTTTACAATATATTTTCTCTGTATTATTAAATATTCACCATCAAAATGCACATACAAGTTTTGTCTCATAACATATGACAACATGAAATACTGTTAATAAAAGCATGGCACTGCGGTACTGGGACATTCATTTGTTCACTATTTTAGGCAGTAAAAACACAAATACAAAAATTTACTGATGACAAATCATTTAGTTTTGCAGTGTTACTATAAATACAGTATATATAGCTTTATATGATGAATGTTTTACTTTATTTATCATATTCTTGTGTAAGTTATTCAATCAGGGCAAGAAAACCTGCGAATTGCGACACAATTAGCTTTATGCAAATAAGTAATTTCGCCGGCCGGATCAGCGAGGTTCGTAAGGGGAATTTATGTATGTTAATCAAATAAAGTTATATTATATAGTTAAATTGAGGCTCCACGCGGGAAATTGTTTATGAACTTCTTACAAATTGTGGCTCAACGCGGGGAATTGTTCATAAACTTCATACAAGTTGAGGCTCACCATGGGGGAATTGTCTTCCAGCTCATTATAACAAAGTCCTCCAATACATCCATCGGGGCGCCAATAAATCCATTGTATACTTGACCCGGGTCACATTAAGGTCAAACAGTTAAAAATAGAATTAATAAGAAATACACTACGCACTTAGAGAAACGCGAATAACAGATCTCTGTGATATGTACATCTACCGTACCTTTGATTACAAGTTTAACAGAAATGTAACTTTTTTGCGGTATCTTTTGTGATGAGTATATATATCATATTCTGACCAATAGGAAGTAAATATTCAGTTTCTTCTATTGTATTTGTAAACATTTCATTGGTTTTAAAGTAGGTCAAATACCAAGCTAGACAGCTAACGCTGAAAAAAACTGGCACGAACTGCATGTTTCCATGGCTTGACGCTCGGTATAAACATGGAAAACTTGATTCTCTATCATTCCCTGATGTCGATCGGGAGCATCAGGAATGAGAAGTGGGGAGTCATTAAGTTGTAGAACGTGTTTCTCAACCAATTGACCCAAACAAATATGTAGAAACTGAGGGTGTGGACGTTTTGTTGCTGTATGAAAGAACAATACAACTAACCCTTCAGAACTACAAAACTGACCGTATTTATTGAATTAATGAATTTGTTCTTGACACAAATATGTTACATTGACCTTAGTTTAATCGGTGTGGTATTAAACAATACGTTAACTACGGAATCCTGTTAGTGCCATATTAAATATCGTGTATCGCCCTCCAAGGGCGAGACACGAGAATTGCGCGAGATAAGAAACGAGACACGAGAATTAGACGCGATATTTAGAACGAGACACGAGAATCACGCGAGGCCAGAAACGAGACACGAGAATTAAAAATTGAATTCTCGCGTTTTTAAATCTTGCTCTAGACCCACAACTTTTGCAAGTTTAAAATATCTAATACCGTGTAATTCTCGCGTATCGTATCGTGCCTCGCAGTTGATTCTCGCGCCTCATTTCAAATATCGCGTCTCAATCTCGTGTCTTCCAAGGGCGAGACGCGATAGTTAAAACGAGACACGAGAATTCAACGCGAGGCTCGAGAATCCAACGCGAGACACGACAGTAATATCGTGCAAATATCGCGCAATTCTCTTGCCTCGCGTTTCTGTTTGGTCCACGAGACACGAGAACTCAAATGAGACACGAGAATTGAACGCGAGGCACGAGAAAGCTATCGCACAAATATCGCCCAACAGTACTATCGCGTCGATATAGCAATTCTCGCGTCGATATCATTGTCGTGTATCGCGTCGAGAGAATTGCGCGATAGCATTGTCGTGTATCGCGGCGAGACACGAGAATTGCGCGATATTTGCCCGATAGCATTCTCGTGCCTCGACTTCAATTCTCGTGTCTCGCTTGAATTCTCGTGTCTCGCGGAACAAATAGAAACAAATATCGCCTCTTAATCTCATGTCTCGACTTCCAAGGGCGAGACACGAGATTAAGAGGCGATATTTAAAACGAGGTACGAAAACCAACTGCGAGGCACGATACGATACGCGAGAATAACACGATATTAGATATTAACTTGTAAAAGTTGTGGGCCTTAGGGCGAGATTTAAAAACGCGAGAATTCAATTTTAATTATCGTGTCTCGTTTTAGGCCTCGCGCAATTCTCGTGTCTCGTTTTAAATATCGCGTCTAATTCTCGTGTCTCGTTTCCTATCTCGCGCAATTCTCGTGTCTCGCCCTAGGAGGGCGATACACGATATTTAAAATGGCACTAACATGATTCCGTAGTTAACTGTCACGGAAATAACATTGTTTAGAAAATGATTACGACCCAATCTTCTGATCCTCAATAACGCTCTATAAAACCATTTACGCAAATGAATAGAAGTTTTCTAAAACAATTTGCGTAAAATGAAAAGTTTTCCACAGAGGTATTGAAATGCCTCGATAAAACTTCCGCAATTTCTGTTTTATTAGATTTTAGTTTCAGGCTTTTATACACGTTAACGATCACAAAATCCGATAAATCACCATTTTGTATCGTCATTTTAACATTTGTTAATATTGATAGCTGGTACCATGATGACGTCACTCACAGATCACTCTGTCTATTTAATTGTCGAAGGTTCTTTGTCGAAGATCAATGGATAATATATAACAATGTACATGTATATAATTTATTAGCACATGTTCTTTTACCGGTATTGCAATCTCATTAAAATCAGATCCTAACATAAGAACGAAAAGTAGTGAAGCGTAATAAGGGTCTGATTTTAATGGGATTGCCTTGATTGAACAACTAAAGATTCATCCAGCCGTAGACGTTCCGGCACTACCGAAGTCTGTCCCTTGAACATCGTATGCCGTGCTACATATACAGTTACCCCCCTTTAAACAGTCCCTGAAGCACATCTTCCGAAACTCATCGCGCAGACGATGATTAAAGTACCCGTATACTAATGGATTCTGACATGTGTTTGCTAATGCTAATATTAAAGTTGCTGTGAAGTGTGTAGACGTTATTTGTCTATAATGAACTCCGAGGAATGAGAGAATAAAAAACGGCATCCACATGGCAACAAACAGTGCTACGATTGAGATAAACATCTTTACCAGTCGTTTTTGCTTCTTCGATGACGATTCGGACCTTACTACCGACGTGCCTTGAGTCCGAACATTGGAACTGTTCACAGCGCGCCAGATTTGGAGGTAAAATCCAATTGTTACCACTAAGGGAATAAAAAAGAAGAACCCCATCATGAAACTTAAGTAGATTTCTGCATGAAATTCGTCTGACCATTGAACACCGCAAAATGTATACGTTTCGTTGTTGCTAACCAACGCCATCACTGTCTGTGACATGGCCACCGGAACCGGAAATAAAACAGCCAATGTCCATATCACCGCTAAAACAAATCCTGTCTGTTTATAGGTAAGTTTGTGTTTATTTGTCAAACAAACGCAGACGTATCGTTCAACACTAATCGTTACCATGGTGACAATAGAGCATATACCGGAAACGAATTGTACGTATGTAACAAGTTTGCAAACGGCGTTACCAAAGATCCAATGCTGTGTAATTCGTGTAATTGCTATAAAAGGAATTCCTGTAGAAAAGAGGATATCGGTAGAAGCGAGGTTACACACCAGTAAGTTGGTCACTGTCAACAATTTCTTATTTCGACCGACGGCAGCAAGAACCTGAAATAAAAAGTTTGAACATCTTCTACATGGTTTGATCTATTCTGTAAACTTGAATTGGAACCAGACAATGTGCAAGTTTCCATTTCCGCTTTTGACAACTGTCGGAACTGACTACAAAAAGCTGAGTTTTTCAGTGTTAGTAGTTACGGGGCCGTAAAGAGGGGAAATTGCACACTAACAACTAAAATTGGAGAAATTTGTGTCGCGGTAATTGTGTAAGGCATGTTTTTCATTAAAGTGATACACTAAAAAAGTAAATGATTCAATTACACAAATGTCTCACGTCTTAATTAAATGTTTACATTAATTTATTGCCATAGTATGGCATACATGTACATCATGAAATTCCTTCGACGGTTGGGATAAACATATTTTTGGAGGGGATTTCTTTATAAAAATAGGGGAAAGCATACTTTTCGGACAGGGGAAAGATGCCGAATTTCGTCTCGAAAACGATAAGGCAGTACGGGAGATAAGATCAACCGGTGGAAAATGACAAACGAAACTTAAGAATAAAATCTTTGACATTCGTGCATTGATGTAGGTATCGTATTGTCAATGATAATGTAGCTGTCATGATGCAGTTACTGTGATGTATAGATAGGCCCACGTCTGTAGTGATGTAGACTGGTGATTGTAAATCGTGAGTAGATTTCAATGTTTCAACACACAATCATATCAACCTCTTACCATCGAGTTTCCTGTGACAGCAAGTATAAATATAATCGACAAACACGCCACTTCGATCACAGTTTGACCTGTAAAAGTAGAAATAAAAGTACGGACAGTTTACTTTATAAATGTCTTATAAAACAATGACATGAACTTTACAAAACCATAATGTTAACGTTGGGGCGTCAAAATGATCTGAAACAACTAGTCCCCTCAGAGTTCCTTTTGGGCTGATTGTCAAGGTTTATTTTGAGAAATATGTAGAGGGGTTTATGCCAGACCAATGCATGTGCAGAATAATTGACCCTTCAGTCGGTGGAATATGGAAGGAAAATACAGCTTTTAGAAAAATCACGGACCAATGGGTCGGTTCAAGGACAAAACATCTGGTTTCCAAAGAGCATCGCCGCGTTATTCAGATTTTATCGCGTCATGGCTACATTTATGAACATCTACAGGTATTGTAACTTGTGCCTGGGTGTTATACAAATGGCAGTCTAATAAACGTATATTTTGGACGTAGTGGTTTAGTTGTCAATATTATTTTTCATTGAAAATGTTGACCAAACCATTCTTGTTTTTGAAACTCTAATATTTTCATAAGTTCATAAAGGTATTGCTTCATAGAAACCTTACGTTGTCAATGGCATGTGACACTATCAAACATGTCATTAGAATTATGACCCCCTGATTGAATTTGCTAGTTATAATGGACAAGGCTTCAATCGGGGTATAAGCATTTAATTAATAAATATTGAACGCCGTCTTGCTATATCAGGTGGTCGGGTTGGTTGCCAAAATGAAGCTCAATCACGTTGGGCGCACCATGTCGTATTGCGACGTAGTAAAATGTCCGTATGTTTGCAATATAGTGGAATTTACACACTTGAGCAATTTGGTAGCATTGTCGCATTACTCGTAGGCTTATAGCAATGTAGTGGAATCGCTGTACTTTCTGCCACATGGTGGAATTGCTAAAATTCTGCAAAAATGTGGAATTTTCACATATTTTTGGATTGTCGTATTTCGGCAACACGTTGGAATTACTTATTTTAATTCGTGGAAAACGGAGAAACAACAATTGTTAGTGCAAATATTAGCACGAATTTGGATCAATCAGTATACATGTATTCCGTGAATCGCGTATGCATTCATTTGTTCATGCACACACGACACCTTATTCCCATCACAACGGGGCACGAGAAGAGAAGCCAGTTGTCCTTTATAATGCCGAGTGTTAAGCAATGGAACATTAGTTGGTACCATCTTTGTCGGTCCCGCTTGTGGTGAGTAAGCGAGACATAGTCGCCACTTTTGGTGAGCGGGCGTGTATGCGATTTTGTCCGGACCATTACTTTGTCATACATTGACCAATCTTGTTTATATTTGGTATGAATGTCAACCTCAATGAAAAGTATTGGCATGCGCAAATGTCCCTAGCTCAAAGGGCAAGTCACAGTCGGAGGTAAAAGGTCAAATTGAATTTTTCATAACTTTGACATGCGTGATGGGATTTCGATGATACTTGGCATGAGTGCTAACCATAGCATGTCATACTCAAATATCAGTCACTAGGACAATATTTCAACGGTCACAGCCACACTTCAAGTTCAAAGGTAAAACACACTATAGTTTGGCTAGCCTATTTAATTTGTCCAGGCTATAAGTTTATTCTCTATCGTGAGATTTTAAAATAACTTGGCACATTTGTTCACCATTAGATAATGTGTTGCTCAGACGAACCATGTCAACTTATCTAAGGTGTTATTCCTCTGCAACTCCAATCGCCTATTTGAACAAAAAATGTTGTGCTGTTTGAGCCAACATCCGCCTAAAACCTGCGAAGTGGAAAAGCTGCGGGATAGACATAATCTGTCCGAGGGCATGTAATTTTAAATATATCTTCTTTGAAACATGCCGCGGTCTACAAGAAGGGGGGCTTAAAAAGGACACTGTCCTTACTACAGAGCCCAAGATCACCCCACAGGTATGACCTAAATTTCAGCTATCGTTGTTGTTGTCGTCGTCAATTTGCTTATCGACCAATCAGAAACTCAAGCATTAGTAATGTGGACAACAACGCATAAACCTAATCACTGTATGACTTATTGGCATACTGTACAATTCAACTTGTATCGGACCCCGGAGCTCCTGATCTCAAAGTGGATCCCTACCATTACTGTACTTTCCTATATTCAATATTCTACCGACTATTCAAAGTCGTGTAAATTTTGACCGACTTAACTAACCAGAACTAATCAGAATCGTGTCATAAACTGATAACCTACGATCATAAATACTTTAATTAGCATAACGATCATAAATACTTTAATTAGCATAACTATCAATATCGATACACTAATTGAACAAACATGATAATTAAGTAAGGCAATAAATGCACAGACACTCGTGGATCAGTTTCCCGCGAGAATTAATTCACGTGACGCCGGCAAACGAAGTACATTGTACTGAATACGAATATAGGATGGAACTACTAATACTTCCTAGATCTTTTTACTAATAAATGTTCAAATAATTATCCAAGCGAACTCAGGTGGTATGTCTTCAGGCTGTCGATAGATGAATTATTGTTCATTTCCCAGGTTGTGGCATGCCATGAATTGATCTCCCGTTATACATACTAGTAGTTCACGGCCATGTCATAGTCTGATTATGTGGAGAAGTTGCCATTAGTATGAAAGAACAAGAAAGCACTTACAAGAAGACTGGTCAAACGCCAATCGTGAATCATAAAAAGGTGTAAAACGATGACAAAAAAACGCCACTAACCTTCCCAGGGTTTGTTGAATTCTGATAGAAAAGTGAACACTGTATCGTTTGTCCCTGGATCAAGTAAATTCACACACATTCTGATGGTATTCAAAAAATATCTGTCCCGAATTTAAGTCCAATCTACGACCGGTGTACAGTCCGGTTTCACTGTGAAATCATTTCACGAATATAGTTTGGTATGCATACCCCCGATACCTCTGGTGAATGGTTAATTGCAAAAAATATTTAATTTATTCTTCAAGGAAATTAGTTTTCCTTATCTTGTATGCGCATTAAATGTTTATGTACTTGCAACATGACTTGGTCTGACTATCGTTAATAACTTACATTTGAAATCATAGACTCTCGCATTTTGAAACGGTGGTGACCATGAAAAGTATGTATTCCAGCAAAGAGTAAATAAAACATTGCACGATTTTTCGAGTAATATTTTCCCAACATATGTAAGAGCAAAGGATATTTATTTTCAAGCGACAGATTTTACATAATATTCTACATGTATTACACTTTACATATATCCAAGTGATTCTGGCTTTTAAAAACGCCACATATTTCTCTGTCCAGTAAAATTATAGCACAAAGATCATGGAATAAATGTAAATAAATTTCCTAGTATCCAGCGTACGATAGATTACTTTCTGTGATTGTTTACTCTAATTCTGTGTTTACATATACTAAGCTGGTTAATTTGGTTTCGTATTACACCCCAGATGGTATTTGTTTATTCTAAATGATTGGCGATTTTATGGTAACTTCGTACGCCAATATAATATTGCATTTATTAATGTTCTACGTCGGACGGAACGTGGTTAATATACATGTACTGTTGCACCGAATTTCAATTTGATGTTTTTAGAGCCTTCTGAAAGGTAGTTTGTGCATGTACCTTTGGTGAAGTTGAAGGGGCTAGGAGGTGTAACGCCTTTTGTGGCATCTTGAAGAAGGTTTGAAGGGATGTTACAATTTAGTGCTGTTAAAGGGGCTTGAAGGTGCAATATTCACTTTAGGTACGTCTAATAAGGCAACATTTTTGGGGGGGGGGTTAAAAGAGACTTGAAGGAGCAACACCTAGCTACCATTTGGTGCGTCTTAGAAGACGACTGTTGAACGTTTTGTGTTTTTAAACTCAAATATACAAATACCCTCTGACTGAATAATGAAAGTTATCAGATACACGAATTACGTAAACATCAGTGAAGGTGTGACTGAATAAGCATGCTGTTAATTTAATGAATTACCACACGTGGCACCCAAGGAGAAAGCTAGGTATATGCACAGTAAATGGTGAAACAATATATAGTCCAGAGGCAAAAGGGGGTAACCTAATTGTGTATGGATTGCCAATTTATGGCGGTCATCTTGGAAAATGCCCAATAGTGAAAAAGTGTCATACAACATATCCTGAGAGAGGACATCCTCCTGAACATTTTTGTACCCAAACATTTTGTGCTTTCTCCAAAGTTAGGTTATCATATAAACATGACTAGTGATATATGTACTGTTCTTTTTTATTTTGTGTTATAGTGCAATAACTCATGTTGTCAGAGGTAGAAAAATATTGTAGCCATAATTTATTATGGGACATATACAACTACTAATAGCAAAGCTTTGCAAATGATACAATTTCCCATAGGTATAAACAACTGTTTGTTTAACTAGGTCATCTTGGTAATTTTACAACAGTGTAAATATAACGAATACTCCTAATATATCTAGTTGACAAACATTGTTAAATTTATGATTGTTTGTAATGACGTAAATTAGTTTCTATTTGTAGAAGAATCAGCACAATCACTGAGATTTATCACAGAATGAAGTATTTCATGCAAAATAATGTTCATGTTTTATCGAACTTGATCTGATGTTTACACAGCCCAGGTGTAATTAAGATAACAAAACATCTAGAGTGTCAAGTGTGAACTTTTGACAAAGGACAGCAGCAACAGCAAGCAATAGACAGTGTGATCACAATAGGCCACATCGAGCACTTGGTTGGACAGTGTGATCACAATAGGCACATCGAGCACTTGGTTGGACAGTGTGATCACAATAGGCCACATTGAGCGCTTGGTTGGACAGTGTGATCACAACAGGCCACAATGAGCACTTTGTTGGACAGTGTGATCACAATAGGCCACTCGGTTGAACTGTGTGATCACAACAGGTCACATTGAGCACTTGGTTGAACTGTGTGACCACAATAGGTCACATTGATTACTTGGCTGTACAGTGTGATCACAATAGGCCACATTGGTTACTTGGTTGGACAGTGTGATCACAATAGGCCACATTGATTACTTGGTTGGACAGTGTGATCACAATAGGCCACATTGAGCACTTGGTTGGGCAGTGTGATCATAATAGGCAACATTGAGCGCTTGGTTGGACAGTGTGATCACAATAGGCCACATTGGTTACTTGGTTGGACAGTGTGATCACAATAGGCCACATTGATTACTTGGTTGGACAGTGTGATCACAATAGGCCACATTGAGCACTTGGTTGGGCAGTGTGATCATAATAGGCAACATTGAGCGCTTGGTTGGACAGTGTGATCACAATAGGCCACATTGAGCGCTTGGTTGGACAGTGTGATCACAATAGGCCACATTGAGCGCTTGGTTGGACAGTGTGATCACAATAGGCCACATTGAGCGCTTGGTTGGACAGTGTGATCACAATAGGCCACATTGATTACTTGGTTGGACAGTGTGATCATAATAGGCAACATTGAGCGCTTGGTTGGACAGTGTGATCACATAGGCCACATTGAGCGCTTGGTTGGACAGTGTGATCACAATAGGCCACATTGAGCGCTTGATTGGACAGTGTGATCACAATAGGCCACATTGAGCACTTGGTTGAACTGTGTGATCACAATAGGTCACATTGAGCACTTGGTTGAACTGTGTGATCACAATAGGTCACATTGATTACTTGGCTGTACAGTGTGATCACAATAGGCCACATTGATTACTGGGTTGGACATTGTGATCACAATAGGCACATTGATTACTTGGTCGGACAGTGTGATCACAACAGGCCACATTGAGCACTTGGTTGGACAGTGTGATCACAATAGGCAACATTGAGCACTTGGTTGGACAGTGTGATCACAATAGGTCACATTGAGCACTTGGTTGGACAGTGTGATCACAATAGGTCACATTGAGCACTTGGTTGGACAGTGTGATCACAATAGGCCACATTGAGCACTTGGTTGGACAGTGTGATCACAATAGGCAACATTGTGCACTCGGTTGGACAGTGTGATCACAATAGGCCACACTGAGCACTTGGTTGGACAGTGTGATCACAATAGGTCACATTGAGCACTTGGTGCTTAGGTGAGCTAAATACCAGATCCGTAATGTTGACCCTTACAGAGAAAAAAATACAGGCACATGTGTTAGCATAATTGTTGTTAAATGCAAACTTTGAACAGCTGAGTATGTTCTATGGAACAGCTTTGTAGCTCACCTGTCACAAAGTGACAGAGTGAGCTTTTGTGATCACTCTTCGTCCGTCGTATGTCAACAATTTGCTTGAGTAGACACTAAAGGTCACAATTTTGGCCTAATCTTTATGAAACTTGGTCACAATGATCATCTCAACAAAATCTAGGTCAAGTTTGATATTGGGTCATCCGGGGTCAAAAACTAGGTCACAAGGTCAAATAATAGAGCAACCTTGTGTAGTCTCTAGAGGCCATAATTTTGGCCTACTCTTTTTGAAACTTTGTCAAAATGATTATCTTAACTCATACTAAGTCAAATTTGATATGAGTCATCTTGGTTCAAAAACTAGATCACTAGGTCAAATCATAGGAAATCCTTGTGTAGTCACTAGAGGTCACCATTTTAGCCTTATCTTTATGAAACTTGGTCCGAATGATCATGTCAACAAAATCTAGGTCAAGTGCAAGGTCACTAGGTCAAATCACAGGGCATGCATGCACTACTACGACAGGTGAGCGACCTATGGCCCAAAGGGCCCTCTTGTTTTTTTTGGATTGTCTTGATCAGACTCAAAGCTCTGGCAACTTTTTGTAAATATATTACCAAATTTATGCGAAAATTCCTGAGCCCCAGTCCCCCCCACTGGATCCATGCATATTACAACAGCCAGTTGGTTAGCATGGCTTTTATTCAAAGCATATAACATTCTGTGAAAAAGATTAGATAATCGGACAGGGAAGGCAATACTCAACTTAAAGGTGCTGCCTCACAGATTGGGCTAAAATTTTTGTATATCGTGATTTTCCAACCTAACCAAGTATTGATGTAATAGAAAGCCACCGACAGTTGCTTTATGAAAGATTTGGTGCAAAAAAGCAATTTTATCCACTCTTGATATCGCACACTGAGTATTTTTTTCTTGAAAAAAAAGCGCTTAGTTTCCTTCCAACATGCTTTGTGAACTATGTTATTCACTCGTGATCGAACTGTAACGTCAACAAACTACAGCGTAAACATCTTTGAGGTATTTGGTTCGTTTTTCGATTCGTTTTCATCAAATGCAAACAAATTTCAGGCAATTTAAGTAATAGTAGTGTCAATTCTATAGGGTATTAATACCCTATAGAATTTATGATGTAAAAATACTAGATAACTACAAAATACCGAAGTTTTGCAAGTTATTTTATATGTCAGTGTGGTTGTTTATGGGATATACAGGCAACTATACAAAAATTACGCGAAAATTTGACAATTTTATTTTATTTTTGCAATATACCAATATGTGAGGCAGTCCCTTTAAACAGCGAGCACAGAAATAACAAGTGAACACTAAAAACACTGTCAAACTTTTAATAACAAATATAAATAAATATAATCACAATAGAAAGTTAGTAAATTAATGATAGACAGTGAAATGATACAAAGCACTACATCATGCACAGTAAAGTGTAATATCATTACTAAACAGTCAAACCTGAATCTGTAGTCATTTGTATAAGGAACCACATTTTCCAAGATATTTCTTCTGTTCAGACATAACAAAATAAAATACTTTTTCACAATTTTCAGGACATAATTTGCAACTAACCGGTTACTTTCAAAATGGGCTTGCCATAAAAGTGTAATCTTCTCATGATAAAATATAAATAATTGTATGAAGTATGCATTAAGTATTTAAAAGAGGCATTACAAAAGTATATGTCTGTAATTTCTTTTTAAAAATAATTATTGAATGAATAAATACCCTGCATCTAATAAACAGTGGGGAAATTGTCTGATCAGGCAATTCGAGGATTCCCCTTACTACTTGCCCTATTAGGCAATAACATGGTCAATCTATACATACTAGTACCTCAGAAGAACTGACCTGTGCATAAAGATATTGACCAAGTGTTAACCTGTACACATATTTCATATCATGAAGGATTTATGATCCTACCGTTTAAACTGTCTTTGAATTGTCTAGATCCAAAATATCTTGCCTAAAAAATTCAATGTGTTCCCTTGACAATTTTCTTGCAATTATATTTACCAGCATATTCAAGAAATTTAAGTTGCCAGAAAGGGAAAGTGAACAAAATACCCAAATATCTAAGACAATTTAAAATAATTCTTAAAGGTAGGATTTTAGGTAAACCTTTTGTGCAATTAGATCAACCTCTATGTCAAATATCCTTATTATATCCAAAGGGATTCCTTTGATTATATGCACAGGTTAGTTTTCCAAAAGTGGGCGTTTGTACTGCTTGATCAGGCAATTTTTGGAGCGTAATTTCTTTTCTTGATCAGGCGAATATCTAGGAGGTTACCGTACTGCCTGTTCAGGCAATTTCCTCCACTGATAAATAATGAAAAATTCTACGAAGGGAGTTAACTCCTCCAGGGAGCAAAATATAGAACTCTTCACAACAGTTATTTCTAGGTAAAGGAAACTGTTGTGGAGACTTTGGACAAACAGTTAATTAAACAGAAATTTAACTCCAACATAAAGAAGTATTTTACAGTAGCCAGGATGTTTTCATTTTATAAAAATTGGCTTCAAGGTAGGTAACTATTAAAACCAACGTGTGACAGCATTTATTTTCGCACCCACAAATCATAACGATTTTGAGTACATCTGCACACTAACATTGGCACAAGAGCAAAAAGATTAAAATATCCTAACCTCATCCTCTAGACCTTGCAATAACATCATTTTTGAGGAGGTCAGACTGAGTCTGGACCTTGAGGAGATCAGACTGAGTCTGGATCGAATGGTTTCAAACAGAAATCAGCCTAAAGGAGGGCGAAATCAGCCTAAAGGAGGGAGAAATCAGCCCATAGGAGGGAGAAATCAGCCTAAAGGAGAAATCAGCCCAAAGGAGGGAGAAATCAGCCTAAAAGAGGGAGAAATCAGCCCAAAGGAGGGAGAAATCAGCCTAAAGGAGGGAGAAATCAGTCCAAAGGAGGAAGAAATTAGCCTAAAGGAGGAAGAATCACAGGCCTAACTAAGAATAATGACCTGAAATTATGTAACATAAGTTATAACAAATCATAAAATGAGGGTTTTCAACAAACAACATCACAACTTCAAGATGGACGGAATGTGTAAATGAATAAATAACAATATAACTATTATATAAATACATAACATAAACATGAAATCACAGCATAAAAAGAGATTGGTTGGTTAATTTTGTGAACTATCGTTTTTCACAGTAACACTATCCAACTAAAGCAAAATCATAAATATTTACTACAATTTTATTGTTTTTGTTAATTTTAGTATATTAACAACAAGTCAACATTTTTTCAAACAACTTTGATAAAATACTTGGAAAAGTATTTACTTTGTAGAAAAGGCCATCTAACATAATATCACATATCGCAAAAATAACATACAAGTAGTTATAATTTATAATTTACAGTATCACATGAGACTGAAAAATTATGCGACTAGTCAAACAAAACTTTTCCATCCTGACAATGTTTCATTTCAGTCATTTAACTTATAGAAACAAATGTAACAAACAAATGGTGCCAATAAGTACTGTATAACAACAGCAAGCAGTAGAAACAGATAGTTCAAGCCAGTGTACCAGAAAACGTACATCAGAATCTGTCACTATTGTTTTCTTCAGTACTAAATATACACTTAGCAGCTTTGAAAATGCAACACTTAAGAAATCAAGATAACTTTTTTATTCAATGTTTGGGTTTATTTTTTTTATTTGCTTTTATTTATCCTCACCACTGGCAAGGCCCCTTGAAGAGGTTAGTCACTTTAGTTCTTGGGGGATAATGCATGATACACAAGATGCCCAAGTTCCAGAAGCATCCCTGGTTCTTTTACGTGCTGATGTAAAGCATCATACACGGGACCTCGCTTAACGTCTTGTCCGAAAGACTGTGAGTAATTTTAGTTATGTTGGGTGGGAAACACTGAAAAGCATTTCTAATTTTGACCATCGGGAGGAGGGATCAAACCCATAACCTTCGGATCAGTAGTCAGTAGCTCTTACCACTTGACCACTTGGCCACCCTATGTTTTTGGGGTTTACCTCGCATTACAAATAATTTTATAGTCAAGGGAAGTAATTCTGATCAGTGGGAAAAGTCCGGTTTTCTAAACCTAAAGTGAGCTTATTTTCAGCAGTTTTTGCTTTATTTCTGTCTCCATGATAAGCACAGATGCTTAATTCAATGGACATTGTAATAAAATCAATTGGATTTAATTTCACATATCTTGAAAATTTCAGAAAAATCAAACGTGTATTGGGAGAGCTATGTGTAAATATATACATGCAATCTTACAATATTTGTTATGTGTACATGTTGCATTTTCAAAGCCGCTGAGTGTAATTACTACTAATATATATTCTATAAATATATAACATTATTACTAGTTTACAAATGAACATACTTCTAAATGCAATTGTTACCGTTAAACTAGAGGATCATGATGGCCCCATATCACTCGCCCGAGTAGCATTGCTTAAGTTTCATGAAGATTGAAGCACAAGTCTAGCCCTTGGTAAAATTGTTCACAATTTTTTCTTTGATTTTACCTATTAACCTTGTTTCTGGCACCACTTGAGCCAGTTTAAAATTTACCAGAAGATTTTATAAAGACAATCTTTCTGACCAAGTTGCATGAAAATTGGAACAAAAATTTGGCCTCTATAATAGGCTCTGTGGTTTTCAAAATCTATTTCTTTGATTTGACCTTGGGACCTAGTTTCCTACTGCACATCAGTTTCAAACATGTCCAAGTATTCATGGAAACAAACATTCTGACCATGTTTCATAAAGATTGAACTTTAACAATGTCCTCTGCTCTAGTTTTTTAATTCACTACTAGTCTAATTGATTACAGACATCAGATTAATGCCGGAAAAAATGAGATTACAATGAATCATCTTACACAAAAAGTACTCAGTAATCCTAATTACACATTTAGCATTGCAAATGAATGGAATGTTTGTACAAACAACATTTATCAAAAAACCGTAAAACATTAGTAACAGAGAAATTAAAAATATCACAGTAGTTTTATCTGAGTATTGGTCAAACATGAGGGCGGTTACACATTTAAATATCCAGAAAAGGAAAAGAAATGAACAAATTTGCTATCATTCTGTTCTGTGCCAAAAAGTTGCACAAAAGCTGCATTTGAGCTATGACAAAAGTTGCATAAAAGCTGTGGGAACAGTTGTGTTAAAGCCAGTGGAATTAATGACCAACAAGTAATTAAGAATTGCAAGCAATACAGAAGTCCCCTACCGGTTTGAGGCCATTTTCAAATGTTTCTGTTGCCATAGCAACCACATATTTTTAGACGTGCATAATCCCCTTGTTGCCCCCTATCCACATACCAAGTTTCATTAACCTAGCTTGGAAACTGTTTGAGTTATGTCAGGATCCAGATTGTTTGACGGACAGACGGTCAAAAACCGGTAGGGGACTAAAAAAGCAGCTTAAGCAAAGAAGCTTTTTTTTAGTCAGCTTTAATCACAGCTTTTATGATTACTGCTACAAAAATCTTCAGATCCATGGTTTTTGATTTATACCATGATAGTTTTTAACTTACAACTCATGTCAACTAAGCAATTATACATATAAAATCCCAAATAAATTCATCATTCCCTATATATAAAAGGATTACCCCCAGTAGATACCTGGGTAGCACCGTTGAGCTTCAGACCAGGTGGATCTAAAAATACAGGAGGGGTATGTACTATGGAGCCCCTTGCCAAACCAAACCGCTACCAAATTATGCTATTGAGCACTTTCCAAGGTCTATGCAACGCATGCTACCAGCGAGCAATGCTCATCAATAGCGTACCGTTTTTCAGCACTTTGCTAGACAAGCGCTTATTGTTTTGCAACTGACCGCTTCACAAGTGCTTGATAACGGTCTGCTATCCGCGCTTGAAGATAGCATTTAAATTTTTGGCTTTGTCCGCTAGTTGTTTCCTAGCATAGCGCTATATCCAGCGCTCGGTAGTGCTTTAGTTAGGCACTGGGCTCATGATGTCAGTCAACATCAATGCCCATGTTCATGAAATAAAAAGTTCTTTCAATTGAAGCTTTTACACAAATAGGCAATTCATTGGTTCAATTTAGAAGCTTCAAAAAACTTGAACAACAGTGTAAATGTCACCACATACAAATTGTGCTGACACAACAATGAAGTAATAATAATATCAAGGTACAATTCAATGATCACAAATTTGTCATAAATATGAGTGCATTTTTATGTTTATGTACACTGTATGTAATATTGAATGTGGTCAAGATTAAAAAGAAAACAAAGTCACACTACATGTATAATCATATTGACAAATATTATAAAATTGTGCAAAATTGCAGTTGTGCTATAAAATGTAAAAGATACAATAAAAATGGCTGCCAGAGTTTACAAAATCACATTTCAACAAGGCACATATCACAGACAACTATGTTTCACATTACTTCCTAATACAAGAAGCAGTCAGAGACATACAGGTTTATGCTTCCTGCACAGGTGTTTTGTCATGAAAGGGCAATAAATGAAAAATGCATATAATTGGTGAGCATAATAAAATATTTTATGCACATTGTATGGCAAATGATCAAACTAGAAGCAAAGCACAAAATGTAATGATCACATAATTATGGCAAATCATATACCTCTTCTTTGATGTATTTAAACAGATAATTTTATTATGACTTTAATATCAGTGTGATACGAACCATGTGGACAATGACATAAGGTCAGTGAATTTTGCTTGCTTTACACATTTTTCCAAACATTCATGACAATTGTATCAAGAAATTCCAAAGTGCTTTCTGCAGTAATCAACCAAATATTCAAACAATTTCATCAAATAAATATTGACGAATAAATCAAAATTTTACGAAGTTATTGGTCTGAATCAGCAGAATAATTTGCTTTTCTTTAGAAATTGTAATAACAACATGAAGTATAAGGCCACGCTTAACAGCTATCTTTTGTCTGCATAAAATGAATGCCATCCTAAGTGGTTAAAAAATCTGAGTCTTTAATCATTACCCAGTATATGAGGGCTGTCTTTTTTAAAATACTACTCAGTTTATCAAAAATAATAACAACCATAATATCACAAAGTCTATAATAAGACATTACACCTGTGTAATATCAAATGCATACATTATATCACAACTAGAAACTTATAATCCACAATGAGTGAACTACATGAAAACAATAAATTTATACTGTACTATTATAGTGCCCGAGTGGCTAGTATAATACCAGTAGCCATGGCATAAGTTTAAATGTAAAATATTACAATATTATGCTAATAGAAAATATAACACCTATCATTAAATAAATACAAACTTGGCACAAACAGTTACAACTCATCAAAACTGTAGTCCAGTTAGGATATTGTGACAGTGACGTTGCAGTTTATGTGAACGCAAAAAATCACAACCATTGTCAAAACAGGTAGAGCGAAGTTTAGTTTGTTAGTTAAGCATTGAAATTATAGTTGTTTGTACAGTATACGCCTTTATAATTGGTTTTACACCGTTATAGTGGACTCGACCGCTGCGTCACTGGATTTTTATCCTGACTGGACTATATGTGCATGTGTATTTTCAAACCTGTTTTTAAACAGGTTTTTAGGGAGTTTTTCTGTACTACTGAATACCAGCATGAAAAACAATGCAATCAAATTCAGCAGGTCGTTTTCAGAGGTTGTGGTGGTTTCAGAATAATGGCCTATTTACATTAATCGCTATCATGCCTTGTGTGATGTTTCTTTGACTTTTTCTTCTTTGCCTTCTGTATTCTTTGCCTGAGTTTGTTCTGAGTTGAGTTATCATCCTCGCTCGAATCATAAGCTGAATATCTCCGTCTCTGTAATTAAAGTTATAATGTGAATGTCATAATTATCGCCAAAGGAAATGATATTGCGATTCTGGTAACCCTTACCTACCCTAATATTTTGCCCCTACCCAAACTTTTTTATGGCATCTTGCTGTAAGTCACAGTGGATCAATGAATTTCTAGAACATTAAATTAAGTAAATAAAAATTCTTAAAACAAATTTTTACCTACCTATCCTATTTTTCAACATGTTACAAGGATCACAGTATTAATTTGTTTTGGTCAAAGAGGACGATGAATGCCAAATATTTTCACACGTAAAACCATTGCCATTTTGACTTTGGCGAAGTTTCAGTTAAAATCAACATACCATAAACCAATTACTTTGAACATAAACATGCTTTTTCTCTACATGCAGGTTTTGTTACAAGGCGGCTCTGGTCTTGTATATTTTATGTTCCAACAATAGTTTATAAACATGAATCATCTACTAATGATTACCAACCACCATGCAAAGTTTGAAGACCCAAGGTCCAACAGTTCTTGATTTATTGATCGGAAACCATTTTGGTCTATGAGTACCAACAGATATGTGCAAAGCAAGAAGCAATATACCCTGTCATCTTTAATTGGGTGGGGGGGGGTATGTGCTGAAATACTGTTTTTGTTCTAAAGCTTGACAGAATTAAATGAGACTTTGTATCACAAGGTAGGAACTTACCTCTTTCTTCTCCTCAATGAATTCCCTTTCATCATCACTGTCCACAAATGGTGCCAATGAGTTTCTTACTCGAGGAGATTGACTCGGAACTTTCATCATATCTTCACCTTCATAATCAGCAATGTTCCAGTAATTATCATGTCCTACATCTTTCATCTTCTCACCACCAGCCCCAGATGGTTTCTGATCTGACTTTCCCCTACCATCAAATTCACCAGGTGTTACAACCTTATTGTCACTTAGTTTGAATGATACACTTGGTAAGAATTTATCAGCGGACTCCTCTTCACCATGCGGGTCATTTACATTATTGATACTCTTCTGTTTAAATCCAATAGGAATCACCATTTTCTTCAATTCTTCTTCACTTTTCTCTGACTTTTCCTTTTCTTTTCTTGCCTTTTTCTCTTCTTTCCGTTTCCTTTTCTCTTCCTTCCGTTTGGCTTTCTCAATCTTCTTCAATTCTTTCTCACTCAACAATAGTTCTTTCTTATCAGATTCAACATTCTCCACAGGTTCAAGCTCAGCAACAGTTTTAATTTCTGCCCAAGCATCTTTAGCTGTTTCAATTTCCGATTCCTTTCTTGGTTCCTCTACAGCTGGTATGGTTCCTGGACTTTCAGATTTACTTGGTTTGTCTTCAGTCTTCTCTTCCTTAATGGCTGTACCTGGAGCAGTATATTGTCTAGTAGGCAGAGTAAATAGACCAGATTCTGACCTCATCTGAAAAGATAAATCATACAATTGTGAGAATATGTAAGAAACTGTAATGACTTTTAAGTTAATCTTTCTGAGGAATACATACCTTTATTCAATTGTTACTTCCAATTTGGCTTTGAATTCCTACTAACAATAACCAATTCACAGGATTTCATTCAGAGCCAAATGTATGTGTTATTGTTCAACAGTACAGTAATATACCTAATATTAATCAAATTATCAATATAAATACCAAACTTATTGAAACAAATTCCTTAAATGGTAAATTTGGTTTAGAAATATTTCAAATGATTAAAGAAATAAGTGGTAATTCAATAGAAAAATGTACGAGTTCAAAAACAGGGGGTTACAGGTATTCAAACACCGACATCAACTTAAGGGATGGGAGACTGTCAACATTATAGGGGGTGGGGAGACTGTCAACATTAGGGGGTGGGGAGACTGTCAACATTAGGGGATGGGAGACTGTCAACATTAGGGGATGGGAGACTGTCAACATTAGGGGGTGGGGAGACTGTCAACATTAGGGGATGGGAGACTGTCAACATCAGGGGGTAAGGGGAGCAACATTGTAATAGGGGATTGAAGACCACATGCCCTTTGTCCAACATATTAGTAAACATTTAGTATCATTGCATGAAAATTGTTTGAAATATAACATTCTACAGTGACATAAAAATATTGTTATACAATGATATAGAACAATAAATTAATCATGCTATGCAAACTGAAATGTAAATAAATTTATATGACTAAAACTAAAAAGTGACATAAGTATATATATAATAGATACCTATATAATGCACATGTACACAGACTTAACTAATTCCCTACAGTACAGGTATATTGAACTAGACTTATATACTAGAAGTCTACAATTTAACATATTTTAAAGGCCCATTAAGGGGTCAGTTTTATCTCTTGTACTTTAAACACATCATACACACAGGTAACTGTATCACTGAAATTAAGCTAAATGTCAGACATAGTTGTGATTTCTGTAAATTGTAAATTTGTGACCTTTATAAACAAATATCCATCGATGATGATGCCATACATTGATACTCAAGTTTTGATGATGTCATACATCCATACTCAAGTTTTGATGATGTCATACATTTATACACAAGTTTTGATGATGTCATACATCCATACTCAAGTTTTGATGATGTCATACATCCATACTCAAGTTTTGATAATGTCATACATCCATACTCAAGCTTTGATGATGTCATACATGTATACACAAGTTTTGATGATGTCATACATCCATACCCAAGTTTTGATGATGTCATACATCCATACTCAAGTTTTGATGATGTCATACATTCATACCCAAGTTTTGATGATGTCATACATCCATACTCAAGTTTTGATGATGTCATACATCTATACACAAGTTTTGATGATGTCATACATCCATACCTAAGTTTTGATGATGTCATACATCTATACACAAGTTTTGATGATGCCATGCATCCATACTCAAGTTTTGATGATGTCATACATCTATACACAAGTTTTGATGATGTCATACATCTATACACAAGTTTTGATGATGTCATACATCCATACTCAAGTTTTGATGATGTCATACATCTATACACAAGTTTTGATGATGCCATACATCTATACACAAGTTTTGATGATGTCATACATCCATACTCAAGTTTTGATGATGTCATACATCCATACCCAAGCTTTGATGATGTCATACATCCATACCCAAGTTTTGATGATGTCATACATCAATACTCAAGCTTTGATGATGTCATACATCCATACCCAAGTTTTGATGTCATACATCCATTCTCAAGTTTTGATGATTTAATACATTTATCATCGAATACAGTTATTTAAGATTAAATCAAGTCGTATGACATAATAAAGCATCACAGTTTTCTGTAGACATGGTCCAGAATGACAGCAAATACAAAATAAAAGTCCAGATGAGTTGTGATAAGAAGGGTTTCTTTGTATTTAAATATCAGATTATTCTGGCTACTGCAGTACTATAAGACCCTAATTGCATGGGACTTTAAAACACAATACATGTAGTTTAATTTCTAGCACCATCATAACTGCAATACAACTTTATAAAGCACATAGCTATAAGCACTTGGTTACTTAGGTACATTTTATAAGCACATGGCAGTATTCTCATCTACTGGGATATTGTTGTCAAGTACTAGTAGCCTAGTACTACAATGTAGTATGTAATACTTCTAGTTAACATTAATTTTTAAAGTATGTAGCATTTGTAACACATTTGATAACTAAGTAATACAACACAGTATAACTTGTCTAATGCCAAAAGTTGTTAGCATATAAACTAGAAGAAGGCTGACAACTCCTTTTTGCTGCCAACAGACAAATCATTATCATTTAAACCAGAAATGTGAGTCTAACAAATTAAGAACGTTTTACCAGGAGCCAACATTTGGAACAATCTACGTTAGATAACTATATTTTGAATTTCATCATAACGTCTGTGAGTCAAGCAAAATGTACACTATGAATAAGATAATGATAAAATGAAAGACATCTAGCAACTAGTCAATACCACTTTATGCTTTGACCACAAAGCGTCTCATTCTATATGAAAGCATCAAAAGCTTAAAACTGCAATAACACTCCATGTTGGCTTCAAGTATCAAAATACAGGTAAACCTATCACCAAAAACTTAACTATTCTAAACTGTAGCATGCTAATAAAAGAACATTAACAAGGGAATGTTTGATTAACAGTTACAGCCATTTCCTCAGTCCTGAAGAACTTAACATCTGTATGTAGCAATGACCATTAATCAAACATAAACGGAATAATTGTATTATTACCTAATGCTTTTATGAAACCTGGTCATTTTACTTTTTATAAACTATATGTAACCCTGTTACATATAGAACGTCCATGAAAACCAGTTGTTTAGACAAGGTAAATACCTATAAAGACAGGTTGAATTGTACACTATCAATTCAATTTAATTGTAGAAAGCTAATATTGTTTTAAAGAAATTTGTGAAATAATACAAAAACTATAAATCATGTTTGGACACAAAGCAAGAATCAGCACGTTGAGCCAAGTGTTTTCAGAGCCTTCCAGGTTTCTAGTATTGTCTGGCCAGATTAAAATGAGACTCCAGCTAATGCTCGTTCAAGTGTGATGAGTCTCAGTTTAATGTGGTTTACCAATAGGAGAGATCACCGTATTCATATGCAAAATGCCCACCAGCAATCTATCGGATAAATGAACAATAAAAACCTGCCATTCACCAATAGCTAGCTAGTGGTACTAATCCCTTTGTATACAAACATGATCTCTCCTATATATCAAATGTGTTCGAAAATATACAAAGTTTTAACGCTTTCTTACTAAATTTAGATATGGTTACATTTTACAGCATTAGGTAACAACAACTATACCTGGTAACTAAAACTATGTAGGGACATACTTTAACTCTCCTACGGGATGCAATTCTCATAGAAAGCTAAAAGATAATTCAGATATAGGGGTGAATAAATACAAACAATGACAGGATCATACACATCAAGCTACCTCTCATGCATACATACTCTTCATTTTCTTTTTTGTTAATTAAAGTTTTAAAATTGTGTTTATTTTTCTAACATAGCACGTGAGATTGCCTTCTTTGCGTATATTGAGCTATCCATATTTTATTACCGCGATAAAATATAGCTGATTGATGACGTCACGTTTGACGTCATATACTATGACAAATGATGTAATGGTGACGGTAACGTTCATAGGAAAGAAAGTAGTTTAAAGTCAACCTGTCTTGTTGTGCTATAAATGGCAGAGTATAGGCGATGTTAGAATCGAAATAATAAATAGGAAGTTGTGCTTTGTTGTGTTATAAAATATAGGCACTTGTTAAATGCGTACATTAAATCACTACGTATCCAAACACATGCCTATATTTTATTACGCAACAAAGCACAGCTACTATTAATTATTTCTTAAACATATAATGAGATATATTATTTTCTGCTCACAGAACCACCTGACCAATTGCCAGACACAAGACTGTATGTAATAAGGTAAACATTTGATAACCATTATTCAATTAGCTGGCAGCTCACTGACCAGCCATATCCGAACAAAACCCTGTCAGGATTCAAACCTAAAATTGACCTCCTGTCCAGCTTCAACGAAGGGTTATGTGACAAAATGTTAGATGATGATTTTTAACGTAAATGTTGGTAGCTTTCCTTCAACGCATGGCTGCTTCAAAAGCGTATACCCAAGGCACTTTACCATGGAGGTGGTTACCATCTGTTTATAACAGTTTCTCTTTCAATTCTCAACTTCCAAGAAATAAAATCATTGTCCAGTTATCACAATACAGTAAGACAAATTCTTTTTTACTTTGAAATAATAGAAATACAGATAGAAAGCAACAAAGATAATTAAGGAAAAAACTCCATTTAGTGAGTATTGTTAGTAAGTTTTCTGAAAACAAATATAACATACAATGAGTATGTTTTTGCCAAGTTATTTTACCTTTCTTTTCGAATTGATGTTATACATTGTACACTTATAAATTATGTGACTTTGACCTTGAACTGCTGTCCTCAGTATTGCACTGTGACAACATGTCAACATTTGTGCCAAGTTGTTTAAACATTCATCGAGAATACATGATGAGGAAGAGACAGTCTTGGGCCTTATTCACCGAGGCTTTATGTCAGAAACTTAGACTCAGACATAGGAATGCCAAACTCTGTTTTATCCAATGTCTAACAACCTTTTATTCATATGTTACTACTGCAATGAAACAGTGGATAATATTTCAACTGCATTGATGATATTTGAATAAAACAACAACAACTTTAATTTTAAATCTAAGTTTCAGACTAAAACATTGATGAGTTAGGCCCCGTGCAAAACTGGACAAACAAATAAAACTGAACTACAGCTGAGTCATGAATATCAATGTTTAAGCCAAACAACAACAGGATGACATTTTTTTAGTATTATAGTAAAAATACAAAATTATAAAAATATTTCTCCATTGTGCCTTTTGGTTGAACTTTGTTCATTTTGTATGTGCCATTCTGCAATTTCGTTGTCCAGCACAAGGCTGCTTCGTATCTTTCAAAATTGCATGTACAATATATATATGTTGTAGATTGTCCTTGTGATGTGTAATGTCCAGTTGTTATTTTCCTCTTCACCTGGCTCTCGTTCTGTTTTAGTTTGACTGACTTAGGCGGCAGACTTTCGGGACGGGATGTCGTGTTTTCAGTTGGGTAATGTGCTTTGTGTGATTTTAGTGTTTTCTGTGCTCGGCTGGTTAAGTTGAGTGCTGCCTTCCCTGTCTGACTTAATATAATCTTTTAGTACTAAATACTGTAACAAGTTCTTATTGGAGATGGTGTTATCTGACCCCAATGAAACCAGTATGCAGAGATAGGGGTAAAAAAGGGGTTACTTTTTTGGGACCCGAGATAAATAAAACTATATAATTTCCACTAATAAAAATATACCATAGTTGAACTCACTGCATGCAGACACAACAAAAACTTGGACAATATCTATAATGTAAGGATTTATAAGAAAGTATGTAAAGGTAAGTCTAAGACTACATATTTGCCTATGGAAACATACCATTGGTTTGCCCATGAACTGAGGTGGTACTTCCCCGTCACTTTCCCCGATACCGAGAACATCAGAAACTTGTGGCCATCGTGGAACATACACAGTGTCTACTTGGGAGTCAGACTTTTTCAACAACATAGTCTGGCCATCACTGAAATATTTAATATAATGCAAAATTATTATTTTTGTAGTGGGTCAATTTTGGTTGATTTTGTCATTGAACCTAGACCATTAAATCTAAACCCCAAGAATAATTTGAGGTTCCAAATACCTAGCGGCAGTGGATACACTCGTTTAAAGGTAACCAATAGGTTTATTATTTCTTTGTTGCATTCACTGTAGGCAAAAATTTATGCTATAGGAATTGGTTTCATATAGGAAAAACTGCTGGTTGAGTTAGAATTCATTATCATTCAAAGGAAATAAAATAGAATTACGTAAATATACTTGCCTCGTCATCATAAAATTTGTCAGAAATTCCGTCTGTTGGTCACCAATAACCTCGTCTTCAACCAGTTTAGCCAGTTCATCAACACGTTTCTCTAATATTCTTACAGTGGTATCTAGGCTACTCAACTCTTTAGCTTTGGAGGTACGTAAAAAGTTTGTCATCATTTCTTTCTCAAACAACTGTAGATATTCAAGATGCCGTCGTCCTAATGTTTGAGCTGTGAAAGTAAGAAATCCAATATTTTAACATAAAAACACGAAACAAATTGTCAGACTGAACATCGATATACAGAGTTCCAAAAGTTTTGCACCTTTCTTGAAATGGGAATGCTGCAAAAATGGTAAAACGTTGGCAAAAACTATGCAAAAAACATGCCTCATGTTTATGCTCGGTGGGTACTGCATTTCAGAATACATGAAAATCAAGTTCCTCTAATGAGACTAAAAGGATCATGCACTATACTCTTCAAGAAATTTTGTGATTTTTGACATTAATTTTAGTAACATCAAGTGTATGACATAGGGTGTTATATAGGGTAACTGCATTGAGCATTTAATTTCGATTTCAAACAAAATGTTTGTGGAAATTTGTGAGAATACAAATTGAAGGAATAATATTTTGAATAGTAAAGAAACTTTGGACTTTCATGTGCACAGAATCCAAATTCTACAATATACTGGGACACCCCTTGCATATTATACTATTCTATTCTAATCTGAATGTAATTATTTCACTGATTTCATGTTTATTTTGAGTTACTGCTTTTGCCCAAGTATTGCATACAGCTGAGTTCTGAACGCAGGTAAAATATGGACGATTATTCAAAGAAAGTTGGTAGCAAAAATTAGCGAAAATGCAACAAAAAAATATGGCCATTCCCAAATTGGCCATCAGAGACTTTGAAAGCTCCTAAAACTGTGTATAGGACCATCCAATTTTTGGTTAAGAATTTGGGTTGTTAAAAATGTAGACACTACCGGTACTTGAAAGAATATGGAAGTTTAATGATGTATATCTTTACTCGACAATACTTACAGACAATAGGTCTATGACAACAGACTTTGCGGAATAATGCTCTCATTGCGTAGAATAACTGTGGAAATATACTGAATGGTGGAACCAGCATGGTTTTGTTATCGTATTCCATGGCAAGAAAATAAAGCTGGAACTTCCAGATCTCTTGTGAATTCTTCTTTACTTGATGAAATACATTGCTGAAATTATAATGTCAAGAGAATATCAATAAATGGTCCATTTCAGTTCAACACACAAAGTGATGAACTGATTCATACCAAGTAAGAATAAATTAACATGTAGATTTCTCACAATGCCAGCCCTACTTGAAGCCCGGTTAACAAATTTAAATCATGATACATAGCCATATAGTGTGCCCAAGTTTGTGAGAAAGGTGGGAAAAGTTGGTATAGTCAACAGGGGTGGATTAATTATGTGTGCATGATTTATCAGTGATGTTTAAGTATAAAACTGAACACTTAAACATGTAGGTTTACTTCTGAGATTGTGTGACGACCAGACAATATGCAGACTCTATGAAATTCAATATGCCTTTTCGGATAGCAGGTGTTGATGATTGTCTGTTATGTTGTCTAGTATGTGCCCTTAAATGTTTTGCTCTCTTGTTCCTGCAACTTCTGATAGGTCATTGAGTACTTTCTGTGCTGCTCTATGGGTGTTATTAATATAATGTTTCATGTTTTATATTCTTTGATTACCTGTCACTGTGGCCTATTTGTTAGGGGGTATTATATGGCGGGTAACATTTATTTACACGGCCATGTTCTAAAATTCTCTGGGATATATTAGTGTGAGGTTGGTGCACTGTAAAACGTTCAAGCCCACTGTGACATTTGTCGCTGTCTGTACCAAGGCAGAAGTCCCTTAGTCAACCTTCCTTTATGTATGTATTGTTGACTTTATAGTAAAAATAGAAAATTACATATTTGGCCACTGTGTCTTTTTATAAAACTGCGTTCATTTTGTATGTGCCCTTCTGTAGTTTCGTTGTCCAGCATAAGGCTAGCTGAGCTGACTTAACTTTGGTTTAGTTAGACTGACTGAACCAGTAGACTTTTAATGTGACCCAGATGTCATGATTTTGTAGTTATTAGTTTTTTTACCTGTTAGTTTATACTAATTTATTTAAGGTTGATTGTGAAACAAGTTTTTTAAACTTATATTAATCACTCTCGACACCTCATTCCTGATGATATCCATCGCCACGAGGGTATGAGAGAAGAGAGGCCAGTTTCTCTTTTTTGCCGAGTGTCTAGCAAGGGAGTTTCTGGTACCATTTTTATTTCGTCTTTGGTATGACACGGCCAGGGATCGAACTCGAGACCTCCCGCACTCGAAGCGAACGCTCAACCACTACGCTATCCAGGAGGCGTTTTTTACATGTTCATGTTTGTGCCTCTTCTTTTTCATGTTATCATGGTATGTGACGTTTTTATACGTTTTCTGTCTGATTTCTCATAATCTTTTTTAAAACAAAATATACCAAACAAAGTAAATTTACAGTACATATTAATATATAGTGTGGTCACAAAGAGCGTATTGTTACATGCCTACAGACATTAACACAAAATGTATGACTGAGTCCCCCCCCCCCCCTCACCAACACTTACCTGAATATAGCAATCAGAAGGTTGAGAAGGAGTATATTGCCGATCATCAGATACACAGCCAGTATTACAGGTACCAACCAATGGTAGGTTCTACAATCTTTGTCCTCACTTCTACATGTCTCTTCACCTGTTCAAATATAACACATTATCTTCAATAAAACATCGCTAAAACATTGCTAAAACATCGCTATACCATCACTCAAACATTGTTTAAACATCACTAAAACTTTGATAAAACATCATTTAAACATTGATAAAACATCACTAAAACATTGATAAAACATCACTAAAACATTGATAAAACATCACTAAAACATTGATAAAACATTGATAAAACATCATTTAAACATTGATAAAATATTGCTAAAACATCAATATAATATCATTAAAACATCGCTAATCTACTCATTACAATCTGTTTTTGTTCTTGAAGTGTAGCAAATTTCATTTTGGATTCATAGCCTTTAGTGGTGTTAAAGTCATGTGGTATTGCCATATTGTATAATAATAGTAATAATTAATAATAATCATAATGCCACTTTTTTGTGACATACGTAAATATGTATATGTTAAATTTTGTTATATATTTATACAGGAAGTTGTTTCAGGAAGTAATAATTACATATAAATTTAATTAGTCCAATTAACACCTATTATATCTGACAGATTGTCTCAGTCATTGCTATTGAAGGAACTAAGACCAAACAACCATCTCAGCCTTTGTTCTTACAGGAAATGAGTTCATACCTGACATCAAAGATTGATTGCATTTATGTTCTGTTAGGTTTTTGTTCTGTATATAAACATATTCAGCCACTAATATGTCTTCATTGCAAAAAACAACAAAACTGTCTTTATTGCATGTAATATAACAAGGAGTTACCTACATATATTACTTGAACATTTCATTGACACCTTCAACTTGTGTTACAAGTGTCAACTTTGTTATTTCGAGAGACAAATTATCATCTACATAGAGTACCAAATTGTTTTTCCTATTTATTACTAAATATAGGTGAGTACATGTATACATTTTTTTTTTTAATTAATGTTTATTTTGTTGCTGCATAGAATTTTTGTTAATAATATCAAACCATTACAATAAATTAACTTCTATTATTTCTTATCAGAGTTGCCATTGAATTCAAAATAGTTACATTTGTACTAGCACATAGTTAATAACATGGTTAAAACATTTCATTCCAGGACGTTTGCAATCTGGTGACATTTATGTGAAGTATGAGAATATTGTCACACAGATAAATAGATCTGAAGTTTGCTAAAAAAACATTGGATTAGCTGGTGCGAAATATTAATAGAAAGTTTCCTGAAAATTCTCATCATAGTCTTGATAAATTTACTGAAACAATGCTCAGTGAAACTGAACCTGCAGAGAGTGATAATTTGATGGATAGACTAACTATGCTGATAAAATCTAGTGAGATTGAACCTTTTGTGTGTGGAATTTGTAAAGTAAAGTTTAATACCTGTTATCAACTTAAGAAACACATGATAATACATACTGGTGAAAAACACTTCCAATGCGATGTTTGTGGATCTACCTTTACACACAAAAGTAACTTAAAAGTTCACAGAAGAAAACATACTGGTGAAAAACCATTTGAATGTGATGTTTGTGGATCAGCATTTGCACAAATTGGTAGCTTGAAAATTCACAGAAGAATACATACAGGTGAAAAACCATTTGAATGTGATGTTTGTGGATCAGAATTCACATCGAAAACCAACTTGAAAATTCACCGAAGAAAACATACTGGTGAAAAACTATTTGAATGTGATGTTTGTGGATCTGCATTTGCAACCAAACAGAGTTTGACATGGCACAGAAGAACACATACTGGTGAAAAACAGTTTAAATGTGATGTGTGTGGATCTGCGTTTAAACAAAAAAGTAGCATGGAAATTCACAGAAGAAAACATACTGGTGAAAAACCGTTTGAATGTGATGTTTGTGGATCTGCATTTACTACCAAACATAGTTTGAAATGTCATTCAAGAATACATATCAATACTTGTTAAAAGACTAAGTAAGTTCTCACAATATCTTATAAGTGACATAATGAATTGTTCTAAATCTGATAGTACCTTTGTTCATTTAGGTCTGTGAAAATTCTGTAAGAGTATGACGCCGATGCTGAGGAATGGGCCAGTACAATAACTCTACATATTCTAAAAGTATTCTTCCAATAGTCTAGCTAACAATCGTACATGAACCTTTGACGCAAATGAGTAGTTTAACATATCTCTTTATCAGAGATAATTTAAGGAGTATACAGACCTAGACACTAACTATTTTGAACACTGGTCCGACAGGGCAAAAGCGTCCTATTTGTAAATATGGCAGTTACTGGTCCTCCAGAATTTTCACTGGTCCTTCTGGATTGTCACTGGTCTCAGACCAGCGGACCAGTGTTAGTGTCGAGCCCTGGTATATAGTTTGTCTCTTGTATACAATGTTAGATCAAAACATAGTATTTGTGTTTCTCTGATAAATAAAAGTTTGTTGAATGGCTGCTGAAATATTTGGATCAGCTGGTACTGAAGTTGTTCATGAAAATCTCCACACACACCTCCCGCACTCGAAGCGAACGCTCAACCACTAGGCTATCGAGGAGGCGGTTGTACCTACATATGATTTTAGAATGAGTTACAACTGTTTTGCACTAAGCCCTCGATACATTAAACATTTGCTTGAAGCTTTCCAATCGTAATCGAAAGTAGAATGTGTGCTTTCCTATAAGTCTCAGGTATTTTCTTTCAATTTCTGTTGTAGTTTCAAAAATGTTCAACTTGTGGAATGTGATGACCTACATCTACTGACAAGAGGAAACTATAATCTATAAAGCAAATGATTAGAGCTAATCAAGTACGAGAAAGTTGACCGTCCAGCACTTGTACGCTTTGCCCTTGTTATCTATTAGTCTCGGCTTTTCGGATGGGAAAATACCAAGTAAACATTGATAATCGATGTGGGTCCGTTAAATTCATCATTTAAATCTTAAAGAAAATGAATTGGAAATTAGAAATGAAATGGGAATGTAACACTTCATATGGTGCTGTAAATCATTTGTTGTGGTCTGTGGCTCCTTAAAAGTGCATACATGAAAATGGATGTGAACAGTGTGTGAATGTTACAGTGTATGTTTATGTATGGTTTTCATCCCATTAATATATGGGTAAATCAATGGTTTTAGAGTTATTGCCCTTGATTTACTTAAGTAAAATTGGATTGTGACGATGCTTGTCAAGGTCTTTTATTGGTAAATTTACTGATAGCCTGTAAGGCGGGGAATATCAATTCATCACATTTGCTTTGGTTGTAGCATTTGAAAAGTAACTAATTTTCTCCATTATTTTACAGTACAAATTTAATAACTTTTAATAATTTATTATGTTTGTATGAATGGATCACCTATTTAAGGCAATGCCTTAGTTCATATTAAAATGATAAACACCTCTGTTGTATAGTCGTGTGGTTCCACTTACTCCCTTATTTATTGTACTCAATTTTTCGTTATTGTTTAATAATATGTCGTAAACGTTTAGTCTGTCACAATTACACTAGGTGAGGCTAGTCTACTTTCGCTTTCGTTATTGAACCGATTAGCCACACATGGTCAGTGTAATAAAACGACAACATTTTAATTTCTACCATTTCAAAATGCTCTCGTGTAATAGAAAACTTAAATATTTTCAAACCTTAACATTAATTTTCTCTTTGATTATATGAATTATTTCATTTTTAGTAACTTCTTTTAAATATTCCAAAACGCCGTTTATGGTCGTATACCCAGTGTCACTGTGACAGCTAAATTGCTATTGTAAATGTGTTATGCATATGTATCCTGTATTTAACAGGACTCTGCAATAATGAAATAAACTGAAACTGAAAAATTTGTATCTTTTTTTAATCTTACTCAAAATGTCACTTTTCGCATCTTATCCAAGCCATACAGGAAATCGTTTTAGGTAATTATCATAACTCTCCTCATGTCACTTAGCACCTTTATCTGACAGGTTGTCAAAGTCATTGTTAAAATCTATAATCAAAGGAAGTGTTATCAATCAACAATCTGAGTCTTTTGTTGTCAAATGTGGTGAATTCACACCTAACAGCCAAGACTGAGTGTATATAAACTGATTTAGAAAAATATATTTAGTTTATTCTATGTACATGAAAAATAAGGAGTTACTTAGATTTCCATAGTTTTAGAAATTATATTTCAAGTGACTTTTAACATACATTTGTATTTGTGTTACAAATTACGTATTGCTTGATTTTTGGAGAGCCAGAATATTGTAGTTTTAAGGTGAAGAATAAAACTATTGTGTTTGCTATCCACACACAATTTTCATCATAATACTATAATGATAAAATCTGGTGAGATTGAACCTTTTGTTTGTGGAATATGTGGAATAACTTTCAAGAACTGTTTAACACTTAAGAAACACATGCAAACACATACAGGGGAAAGAACCTTTGAATGTGATGTTTGTGGATCAGCATTCACAAGCAAAGGTAACTTGGAATCTCACAGAAAAATACATACTGGTGAAAAACTGTTTGAATGTGATGTTTGTGGAAAAGCATTTGCACACAAACAAAACTTGAAATCTCACAGAAGAATACATACTGGTGAAAAACCATTTGAATGTGATGTTTGTGGATCTGCATTTGCAAGCAAAGGTAACTTGGAATCTCACAGAAAAATACATACTGGTCAAAAACTGTTTGAATGTGATGTTTGTGGAAAAGCATTTGCACACAAACAAAACTTGAAATCTCACAGAAGAATACATACTGGTGAAAAACCATTTGAATGTGATGTTTGTGGATCTGCATTCACACACAAATGTAGCCTTGAAATTCACAAAAGAATACATACTAATGAAAAACCAATTAAATGTGATGTTTGTAATACTGCATTTTCACGAATTGATAACTTAAAAATTCACAAAAGACTGCATACTGGTGAAAAACCATATCAATGTGATGTTTGTGGATCTGCATTTGCACGAAATAATTACTTGAAATCTCATAAAAGACTGCATACTGACGAAAAACCGTTTGAATGTGATGTTTGCGGATCTACCTTTACACAAAAAGGTAGCATGGAAATTCACAGAAGAAAACATACTAACCCAAAACCATTTGAATGTAATATTTGTGGCTCTGCATTTACTACAAAGGCTAGCTTGAAATCTCACATAAGACTCCATACTGGTGAAAAACCATTTGAATGTGACATATGCAAGTCTACGTTTACGAGGAAAAATCAGTTGCAAGTTCACAGAAGAACACATACTGGCGAAAAACCATTTTAACTTACTTAATCCTCTTCGCCCAGAGGTGGGCATAGGGCCTTCACTACCCATCTCCATCTACATCGCTCTCTGGCAATTCTTTTCACTTCTCCCCATGATAGTCTAAGGGGTTTCAGTTCAGCCCCCAGTGTCCTCCTCCAGGTTGTCACAGGTTGACCTCTTTTTCTGCGTCCCTGTGGATTCCAGTCCAGGGCATGTCGGGTAATGTTCGATAGTTCCCTCCGCAGAATGTGACCAATCCATCTCCACTTTCTCTCTTTGATGGTCTGGATGATTGGTTCCTGTTTGGTCTTCCTCCACAACTCCTGATTGTTGATCTTGTCTGGCCATCGTATTTTAAGAATTCTTCTAAGGCATTTGTTGACGAAAACCTGTAGTTTGTGATCTAGCATCTTAGTGTGCTTCCAGGTTTCCGAGCCATATAGGAGTACCGCCTTGACATTTGAGTTGAATAGTCTGATTTTGGTGTTAAGCCGTATGTTGGTGTTGTTCCATGCTGGTCTTAGGGACGAGAAGACGAACCTCGCTTTTCCAATTCTGACTGTAACATCTTTATCAGCCCCACCCTTCCCACTCACAGTGCTTCCAAGGTATGTGAAGCTGTCAACATCAGCTATATCTTGTCCTTCAAGTCTGATAGGAGCATCGTGGAGAGCATTTATTGGCATGCTCTTTTTCTTCTTGATGTTGATCTCCAGACCTGTTGTCCTCGCTATGTTTTGAAGGGCTTGAGTCTTTTCTTGGATGTGGGCATATGAGTGGGAAAGGTGTCCGATGTCATCCGCAAAGTCAAGATCTTCAAGCTGTTTTGTGAAGGTCCATTGTAGTCCTCTTGACTGGCTCGTCACTCATTTCATAACCCAATCTATGACCATTGTGAATATTAATGGAGACAGCAAGCAGCCTTGTCTAACTCCTGTAGTGACAGCGAAGGATGTGGTGAGGTATGTGTTATGAATTACTTGACAGATGGTGTTTTCGTAATAGTTTTGGATGATATTAACTATCTTGACTGGGATGCCATAGTTCCTCATAATCTTCCATATGGTTGGGTGATCTATCATGTCAAATGCCTTATGGAAGTCGATGAAATTTATGTAGAGGGAATTGCCATTCCAATGATTGTTTATTGTATCTCAATGCTGCCCTTAACTCACATGCAACAGTGAAGAATTCAAAATTATTGAACTTGGGGGAGCATACCTCTGGACCCACCCTAGAACAATGGTGTCTATTTGTATGAAGACAATTATTAATTAAGTTAAATGATGATCAATTCCTCTTTGACCTGTCACTAGACTGAGTCATAATTAGTCAGGATTTCTAGATTGAAAACTGCCCAGAAGGCATCTGTAGCCCTATCAAATTTAAAAAAAATGCCAGAAGAGTATGTGCCAAACCTCCTAGCATAAGATGCCACATATATTCATTTTGATCAAGCTATGGCCCTGACTATGATTCATAAAAAGCCTTATGTACCATGCATTAAGTTCGAGTCACCATGAATTGATAAGTTCGCGTCAATTTTGGCTATAATTTTTGTTGGGCAAAAATAAATGGCTATTATTTTAAAATGGCCAGTGTTAGCCCTGGTTATGTAACTTGTTTAACCAGGTTAATGACCTGTTTACATAACCTTACATAACTATTGTCATTTCTATCATTAATTCATAAATTTGAAAGTAATGTATATTTAGTATATGACTTGATGCATAAAAAATATTAACTTTAACTGCCGTTTTATCAGATTAAAATGTTTAAACAAAACAAAGCCTTGTTTTGATATTAGTAAGTTTAGTTGTGTTTTCTTTCATTTTATTGTGTTTTTTTTCATTTTATTTTATACAAGTGACAGACCTGAATAAACAGACTATACATATTGTTTTACTTGTATTCCACCCGCTGTCTATAAATACATAGAAGTCTAGGGAACTTACTGTCTATTTCCTCTAGGTAGATTTCACCATATAGTTGCCAGTATGGATAATAGATGACATCACGTAGAACTAACCAGGTACTGGACCTAGAGTGATACAACAATCCCTGATGCGCCACACCATAGGCTAACAGAAACACTGTCAACACTAGGATAAACAGACTCAGCTCTCCAAACTGCAATGAAATATAATAATTTGTTTTATTATAGTCCAGAGAATATGACATGACTCTCGACCTTTTATGAACATGATTTAACAGCTGACATATCGTGTATATTCATAACCTCTTTTGTATGTTTTCATTAGCAGTAATTGTCACAAAGACGCTTGGGGTGTAATACCAACACAAATCTAAAGGACTGATACTGCACAATTTGCTTTCGGGAATTAATATATTCAACACAAGAGCCTTGTAATATATTTATGCATAAAGGTCAGGATCACGTCAAATTCTCTAATCTATATATATTATCATTGAGGTTGTACCGTTGCAGTGTACCTACTAGTTTTCAATGGTCCAATAGATGGACTTATTATTTAAGAGTAAATACCATTTTTCAAATGGTCTAAGGACCCCCAATAGGAGGCCTTATTATTGATGCTATAGTGCACCTACCAGTTTTCAATGGTCTAACAGGTTGATTTATTATTAAAGTGTACCTACCATTCTCTGAATCATCACAAGCTTGGGTCCCAATTCTGTAAAAGCTGTGTAGGACTTGGTGATCGCGATGATGAATATCACGGAATTTAAACAGTACAAAACTTTGGCCGCATTGTAATAGCCGACAATATGTAAGATAAATCCAATGAAAGCCATGATATAGTTTATATATTCTGTGTAGTTCAGCATACCATACCAGTCCCGTAGCTTAGATATCGTAGTTGGTGCAGGAAACACAACAAACTGGCAAAGTAAAATACAATCAAGTTACACAGTAAGAAATCATGGTGGAAATCCCAGACAAACAATGTTTTCAAAATAAGATCATGAAAATACAGTTTACTCTCCAATCAAAATGGACACAAATTAATATCTATTTTGTTTGAATTAAAATACTGTTGGAGATGTACAAAAATTACTAATGCCAACCTGCCTGTGCAAAATTTGTATGATTAAGTAAATGACAAAACACTATATGTGCAAAACAGTTTAAAAGAGAAGTTTTTTACACAAAAATGTATGTCTACTACCAAGGGCCATAACTCGGGCAATATTCATTGGACCTATAATACCTGACGACTGGGTATTCATGTGAAGTCTCATTGACATCTGACCAATGGCCAAGGAGAAAAAACTTGGACAAAACATCCATTCATCAAGAGGGACAGACATATATCCAGCACAAAGTCTATATGTGCAAGACATAATATGCCAGTTTGAGTTAGATTTGTGCAAGACAAGTTTTGGAAGTTCTATAAAACTGTGGGGGTTACAATCTCATTAAAATCAGACCCTTTATTATTACGCTTCACTTCTTTACCCTTATAATATATATAGATCTGACGACACTCAGTATTGGGGTCATGTTGATGACTGTGAACTTTACGTCATCCAATCAAATTGCTTCTTTCACAAAGCTGTAAGTGCGGTGAAAGTATGCAGAGGCTGTGACGTAATTGGGTGCCAGAGAGGTCATTTAATTATGACTTCTTACCGAGTGTAGTCAGGTCTCTAAGAGTGTAAAGGAATAGAGCACATGTTAGGGTCTGATTTTAATGAGATTGTGGAGCATACATATTTTTATCTTTGTAAATAATGTACGTATTTGATTAAATTATAATATTTTAGTTCGTCTGAAGAACAGTTGTCAATCAAATTAGAACCAATCTGATTGGTCCTAAGTAGATTTCATAAGTCATTTCTTAAATATGCGCTATAGTGCACGGTAACTCTCAGTATCTTAATAATTTCTTTTTTTTTAATTTATATTTTAATAAGGATTAGCAACTGTTATTCAGTTTTAAACATATACTATGTAACAAGAGGGCCCAAAGGGCCCTAGGTCGCTCACCTGTTATAGCAGTACATGCAAGACCTGTGATTTGACCTAGTGACCTAGTTCTTGGCCCCATATGACGCAATATCGCACTTGACCTAGATTTTGTTGAGATGATCACTCTGACCAAGTTTCATAAGGATTAGGCTAAAATTGTGACCTCTAGACTAAATTAAAAGTGACTATACAAGGTTTTTCTATGATTTGACCTTGTGACCTAGTTTTTGACCCCGGATGACCCAATATCTAACTTGACCTAGATTTTGTTGTGATGATCATTGTGACCAAGTTTCATAAAGATTAGGTCAAAATTGTGACCTCTAGTGACTACACAAGGTTTTTCTATGATTAGACCTTGTGACCTAGTTTTTGACCCCGGATGACCCAATATCGAACTTGACCTAGATTTTGTTGTGATAATCGTTGTGACCAAGTTTCATAAAGATTAGGTCAAAATTGTGACCTCTAGTGACTACACAAGGTTTTTCTATGATTTGACCTTGTGACCTAGTTTTTGACCCCGGATGACCCAATATCGAACTTGACCTAGATTTTGTTGACATGATCATTGTGACCAAGTTTCATAAAGATTAAGTCAAAATTGTGACCTCTAGTGTCTAAACAAGGTTTTTCTATGATTTGACCTTGTGACCTAGTTTTTGACCCCGAATGACCCAATATTGAACTTGACCTAGATTTTGTTGAGATGATCATTGTGACCAAGTTTCATAAAGATTAAGTCAAAATTGTGACCTCTAGTGTCTACACAAGCAAATTGTTGACGGACGGACGGACGGACGGATGACGGACGAAGAGTGATCACAAAAGCTCACTCTGTCACTTTGTGACAGGTGAGCTAAAAATGTGTTATATCATATTTTTATATACGGTACATGTACCTTGTGATAGTTGATGTTTTATTATAATGTAGATAATGTCTCTTATAACTCTTAATAAGAGTGGCTATATATGATTTGTTTTTATGTCGTGTGCAATATATGTTGTAAGTATAGATGAGACTCAAATAAATAAATAAATATAGTAATACATACTGTGTGTATCTTATCCATGAAGAATGTGAAGATCCAGCAGATACAGACTATCTCTAAAGGTGTCACTCTGTCTGGTTTAAAATCCACCAAAACCATGTACGATTGTAACAACAGAAACACAATGTAAGCCATCTGAAAAAGTAAACAACCAATAGTCATATAAATATACCAGATTAGCACAAGTATGGCACACAGCTCTCTATAGGTCGCAGGTAAAAATAGGTGAAGATTTAAAGAAAAGTTTTACCATATTTATTTAGCACAAGTATGGCACACAGCTGGCTATAGGTCGCAGGTAAAAATAGGTGAAGATTCAAAGAAAAGTTTTACCATATTTATTTAGCACAAGTATGGCACACAGCTGTCTATAGGTCGCAGGTAAAAATGGGTGAAGATTTCAAAGAAAAGTAAGATGCAAAACGTCATGGAAACATGACAAGATAATATTTTCATCCCCAATTTGCTCATCACTGACAATGCAAAATGTTTCAAGGTGTGTAAAGGATGCACCCAGTTTTTTGGTTAATAGGATTATGGGTTGATAAAAGTAAAAGGCATTCTTTTATGCTCACTGATGAGAAATGGAGTGCTATCAGAGAAAAATTCCTATATCTTCTCTGGTTATCACTCATTGCATTGAGTGATATAAGCTCTGCCCTGCAGATATAAGCTCTGGATATGATTATCAAACTCAACAATTATTGATGTTTCGTCTTGTATTAAAGCGACATAGAGAGATGTTTTCAGCTGCATTGGCTTAAATTCTGAATTTGCTAACTTTTTGACCAGCAAAAATATCCACTTATTATATACAGTACACAGTTCATATCATCACATTAACTATACTTACCGTAGAATTGACCAGTTTAATGATAGGAGATGAATAAAATGCGGAGAGTTTCTGGTACCATGTAAGACGTTCTGTTCCTATGTTCCGATGTTCAATGATCCAGAGGATCAATGGAGGACAAATTGCCGCCAGTAACATCTGTGAACAGAAGGTAATAAATAGGGCTGCGTATCAGTTAGAATGATCGATACGATATTTGTATCGATACAAAATGATCGATATTCGATATATCATATGATATATTCTTTTGGCAATACAACACTTAAATACATTAAATATGCACTTGCAGGCTTACAGCATGTATTTAATACAATCAAGTCAGGCCAGAGATGTGATAAAAAATCTTTTTACATGTTTTAAATTGCACGAGTAGTTAACATAGCAGATTCTTGTTTAAAAATTAGATTCACTCGAACTTAAGCTACAACAACGACCTGTCAATTTTGAGACAAAACATATAGACGACGAAAACACTTGACTGAAAATGGGTATTTTATTCATTTACATGTGTAATTTTGTTGATCGTTTTTTTACCGATACAGACACGTTTTATTTATTGAACACAGCGAGATAAAGTAGTTTATATTTGCAATCAGTATTATTTACTTTGTTTATGTGATGTTATAGGTGGATGGGGGCCATATTTTACTCTTTGTGCTTGTTTGAGTACATTGCCACTTTTCGTGACTTTCCCTTCCTTTGGCTTCATTATCCAGTTCTTCGTTTACCGCAAATCTGCGCATTTTCCTCAGAGAAGCTTTTTTAATTTCACAAGAATAAGACCTCAACAAGAGCTATCACCTTACAAGGAAAATTTTTACTGACCTATGTAGGTATGCACAGAGGATCTTAAGGGAAAACTTAGAATTTTCTTAAAATGTTCCAAAGTGTATCAGCTAAACAGGAAAATCAAGATTATAAGTTTTTTACATTGTTTAAAAGCATTATATAAAGAAAAACAATAATCATAAATTTAACCTCTGTAGAGCAACAACCTCTGTACAATGTCCCATAATTGCAGCTTCCACAGGGTGTTGCTCTACAGAGGTTGTACTGTACTTACTCTCCACCATCTTGATACAATTCCCTGTTTCCATGTAGTAGATACTGAGTTCTGACACGCTTGTGATGACAGAAACACCTGTAACAATTATATACACATGTTGCAAGGTTCATTGCAAAATAAAGTATAGTTTTTACAATTCAATATTTGTCTCAGTCGTCAAAATCAAGACAGACTTTCAACAGCAGAACAGAAATGACTTCTTCATTGTTTATAATAACGGCATACTTTCGAGCACTTTCTTTTCGAGTATCAATCTACGATAACAGTTTCACTAAAACACCAGACATTTTACTGTTTGAGGCATTTGAAGTTTGTGCAGAAATTGAGTTGAGCATGTTATGTTTTTGAATCACGGAGCCAGGGCCTGGTGAGCTAACAGCCTTATACTACATGGAGCCTTACCTGATCATTAGAGGCAGCAGCTATCTGTAAACACGTCATTTCATTCCACGTAGGGGACTTCCTTTCTACAATCATCATAGCTTTACCCGGATCTTTATGTTGACATTCATCTAGCACTGATGTAGCAAGTTTCTCAAACTCCCTAAAGATATATAACAATTGTTTCATTTTCATATGAGGGATGGTAACAAAATTAATGTTTCATTTTTATATGAGTGATGATAACAATTGTTCCATTTTTATATGAGGGATGACAACAAATGTTTCATACTAATACGAGGGATGACAACAAATGTTTCATACTGATATGAGGGATGACAACAAATGTTTCATACTGATATGAGGGATGACAACAAATGTTTCATACTGATATGAGGGATGACAACAAATGTTTCATACTAATATGAGGGGTGATAACAATTGGTTCATACTAATATGGGAGATGTCAACAAATGCTTCATTCTAATATGAGGGATGACAACAAAGGTTTCATACTAATATGAGGGATGACAACAAAGGTTTCATACTAATATGAGGGATGACAACAAAGGGTTTCATACTAATATGAGGGATGACAACAAAGGTTTCATACTAATATGAGGGATGACAACAAAGGGTTCATACTAATATGAGGGATGACAACAAAGGTTTCATACTAATATGAGGGATGACAACAATTGTTTCATACTAATGTGAGGGATGATAACAATTATTTCATTCAATAGGAGTGAAAAAATGCAAAAATTAAGCATAAAATATTTAAGGTTGAGAAAATATTGATATCCCACAAATAGTTGATGTATTGATGAAATTTTGCAGTCAGAGATAAATTTTTATAAAATATTCATTCCATTCCTTCATTTATAAGCATAAATAAGCAATTTGAAATAAGTTTGTTCCGCATTTAACCAATGAAATATGCTGAGCATAGCCTTTATTTGCCAGTGAGCTACGACGGCACACATGTTTTCTGAAATTCTTACATTTTGTAATCGACGAGTGTATCTCGAAGATTTGATTCATCTCGTGTCATATATCGTGACATAGCACCATATAATCGTGTAACCGCTATAGCACTCGTTACCGGTTCATCTCCCATCTGCCAACAGAACTTGGCCAAATTTTGTCTAAAATAGATTTGCATGGCATTTGCAATAATTTTTTTCAATATTCTAAAAAGAAGTACATGATATACATCTAAAGCCCCGTTTCCATGAAGCGTAAAACCTACGCGTTTTCAGCGCGTATTTATTTGGCGCATATTACGCACCGAATTAATATAATTCGCTACAGTCTATGTTGCATGATGACGTTTCCATTGACGCGTTTTCGGCGCATACTATTTTAGCGAATTTTTTACGCATGGACGCGCGTAAAATGACTTTTGGGGTATAAATTGATGTAGTTTCCTTGATTCTAGTAATGTTTTATTGACGCCATTCATCTTAAAAATGCATGAATTTTGTTTAACAGGTTGACAAAAAGCTCATAGAACTATCCCTGTCTTTTTGAAAAACATCAAAAATTTTGTCTGACAAAAAACGCAACCACCATCTTCTCGGCCTCATATTCTTTCGAATGGGCCAGAAAACAACCAATTGCATCTTTTGTTATGGTCCGAAAGTCCCATTTTCTTTAAAATCTTAATGAAAGATACGCGTTTTATCCAAATACGCTCCATGGAAACCCGGCTTAACAGTCAAGTAGGCTAGTTTCTTGTTCTATGATCTATACACTTAATGTTCAGAATATAATCTGAACTAATTAAAGCAACTAAATCGATCTTTTACTGATTTTTTGCTTTAAAAATCCTCTCTGTTTAATCACAGCATACTCAAAATACATATCTTTGATAAATTGTTTATGTTTACAAAATCCTGCAGATAAGGAACCATGGTGAAATTATAGGTCAACAGTTGCTTCCCTTTCTCTCGTTGCAAGTTTATAAATATGCCGACTCATCATTACATAACATGAGGCTGTTAACATGAGCGAGCGCTACGTAGCGCTTTCCACGGGAGGTAATCCATGCCTTCTATATTTAATTGAACAGGAGGTTACTGAATAAAGGCGCCCGGTAGCGCTTTGCTTAGGCAATGGACCCCATGTTTCTAAAGCTAGAATAGATTTTATGAATTTAAGCCTAAAGATGATAAGTGAGTAGATATGATTTAGTTGATGACATGACCAACCTGTGAAGTAACACTGCATAGATGAGTAAATGTTTGTATGGTCGTGACATTTGTTGATCATCCTCCCCAAGGTATGCATTATGTACGTCAGCATCTATAGTGTTACCCTCAACTATCTGGTTAAATCTGAAATACAATAATAAACAAGAAATATCACTGAATGTGATGAATACCCCAAGATACTGCTTAACACAGTCAGATATGCACAACTAGACCTTGGACTGATCAGTCATGCAAAGTTTTGTAGAAATCCGACCATTGGTAACAGAGAAATAGCGCGGACAAATTTTGCACGGACCAACCGACCGACCGACAAACAGACCAACCAACCAACCTGAAGCATGACTTGAAGACTCTTAAGTAAGGGATAATCATTTTACGCCTACTATGTATCTTGTGGTATAACAACATACAGATCAAAATCTGGACATACCACATGGTATGTGACCGATTTTAACAAGAAAGTAAGTCTCAACAAAATGTCACAGTTTTTGTGTCTGATGTCTAGATAGCAGTAAATTGTTGAGTCAGTTTTGGGCTAAACCTGTGACCTGTTGCATAAACATATTAAGTTGCATGGACAGTACTAGTTCTCAGATTGAGCAGGAATCAATGATCAAGAAAATCGGCAGAATAAACTACTAATATTTTTTTTTTACTTTTTGTAAACAAAGTTCTACTCGAGTTTTTAGCCAAAAATTAGGTCACGTATACAGACTGCTCTATACAAGTAAACAATTTCAGTATAATTTGTACAGATGTGAAATCTACCCCAAGGGTAAAAATAAAGTATTACCTGTCCAAGAGACGACTTAACAATAGGACGATGTTGCCACGCTTCATTTCTGTAGTACCAGTCAATTTGAACAGTAGTTTATATATCGCATGGTGCTTTGGTACCTGGGAATATACAAAATAAGTAACAACATGTATGTTCTGCTGTCTAACAACTTGAAAACAATTATCGCACAAAATGTAGTCGTCTGCTGATCTATTTTTAGATTTAAATCTTGAAGTTTTAATTTACTTGACACACTACCAGTAATAACTTCTACAACAACAGTATTTCTCTACAAGAGCCGTCAGCGACGGGTGATGCTCCCGTGGGTTGTTTGTCACAGAAAAAATACTCCAGAAATATGCAAAAGAGTGTTATGGTTCTTTGGCACTGCACTATAACTTGATGAGATTTATTCAACTATTTAAAAGTTTCAAATTGACATCTCTCGTACAGTACAAGTTATGACCTGGACAAGAATTAAGTATGAAAAATTACAAAGGGCCAAATGGTTCTTAGGCACTGCACTTTCCCTCAATAAGATCTATTTACCTATGAAGTTTCAAATTTATATATCAAATACTGTTTAAGTTATGGCATAGTTAGGAATTAGGTATGAAAAATTACTAAGGGGAATAACTCCAAAAAGATGCAACAAAGAGTCATGGTTTTTGTGCACTACACTGCCCTTCAGTGAGATATATTCACCTATAAAGTTTCAAATTGATATCTCAATTACTGTTTGAGTTATGGCCTGGACAAGAATTAAGTATGAATAAAGTATGAAAAATAACAAAGGGCAATAACTCCAAAAATAGGTTATGTAGAGTCATGGTTCTTGAGCACTGCACTTCTACTCATTGAGATCTATCCACCTATGAAGTTTCATGATGATACCTCACATACTTTTTGAGTTAGGCCACGGACAAAAGCTAAGTATGAAAAAAAAACAAAGGGCAATAACTCCAAAAATAGGTTATGTAGAGTTGTGGTTTTTGAGCACTGCACTTCTACTCATTGAGATCTATCCACCTATGAAGTTTCATGATGATACCTCACATACTTTTTGAGTTAGGCTCCGGACAAAAGCTAAGTATGAAAAAAAAACAAAGGGCAATAACTTCAAAAATAAGTTATGTAGAGTTGTGGTTCTTGAGCACTGCATTTCTACTCATTGAGATCTATCTACCTATGAAGTTTCATGATGATACCTCACACACTTTTTAAGTTAGGCTCCGGACAAAAATATCGGACGGAACGACGGATGGACGGACGGACAAAGCGGCAACTATATGCTCCCCCGAAAATTTTCGGGGAGCATAATAAATATACCAATAAATAATAATCATGCTGGTGCAAATTTCATTTCATAGAAATTCTGTACTTTTGATTTTCCCTAAAATCGTAAAAAAAGCAAAATTCGTACAATGGTCTCAAACGGGTTATTTATGCCTGTTTCACATAATTTTTTATGCAGCAAATCTTCCTTGAAATGTAGGGTGACCCGATAAGTTTGTGTATTCGGGTTCAAAGCTGTTTCTCAACAATTTTTCGGTTATATATGGCAGCAAATTCACCTCTCAGTTACCAATTAACCAGTGCTAACTTACTCTTCCAAACAAAACCAGCAACATTTTTACATGATGTGCATAATCGCCACAGCTCAGACCCACAGTCAGAAAAGGGCTTCAGTGTAAATTGTCTGCTGACTTACCTTTGAGTACAGATCATCCAACCTTTCTAAGGTTAAGTATTCTTTCATGATGACACCATGTTCTAATACCAACTCAATAAACTTCACTTTATCTGTTACAATGGCTTCTGTTAGAATATCATCCAAGCTACCTGAATATATAAATAAAATAAAAACCTGTGAAAACAACATTATAACATAGAGAAAAGTAAAAACAATAGATAGTATCAATCGGATCTTTTTTGCCATAAGTTGAATTTCCAAAAAGTTTGTATGAATTGTCACCTAGTGATAGATTCTACATAGATTCTGGTAAAACACTAAAACTACTAAGTATGGTTTCCTCTGATTCGACAATGGTAATTAAGTTTTCATATAGCCTAGTGATTGAGCGTTCGCTTCGAGTGCAGGAGGTCTCAGGTTCGATCCCTGGCCACGTCATACCAAAGACGAAATAAAAATGGTACCAGAAATTCCCTTGCTAGACGTTCAGCATAAAAGGGAAACTGGCTTCTCTTCTCTCATACCCTCGTGGCGATGGATAACATCAGGAATGAGGTGTCGAGAGTGATTAATATAAGTTGGAAAAACTTGTTTCACAATCGACCTTAAATAAACTAGTATAAACTACAGCTTTAAAGTAAGAGGCTCACAGGAAAGATTGGGCTAGCCCAATGCTTATGCCTCTTTAAATAAAGCTGTTATTATGATTATTATACAATGTATTATTAAATATTAAATTATTAAATGAAGCACTTATTTGCATACCCTGTTTCCACAGTACATCCTCTCGGAATATTTCTTCTTGTGCTATATCCACCCTGTCCCAGGTTAGAGCCAGTTTTAACTGTGTAGTTCTCTGAGCTTCATCCATACCAGTATGAGCTTTCAACAATACAGACAGTATGGCTAGATCTAAATCTTCATGTTTGTTCATGTTGAATATAATCATCTGCAAATAAATAAAACTGTATAAATTACATTGGATTCCCCAATGGTTTACACTGGCTTCCCCTATTCCTTTACACTGGATTTCCCTATTCGTTTACATTGGATTCCCCTATTCCTTTACATTGGATTCCCCGATTAATAACATTGGACTCCCATATTATTTACATTGGACTCCCATATTATTTACATTGGACTCCCCTATTATTTACATTGGACTCCCATATTATTTACATTGGACTCCCCTTATATTTACATTGGACACCCTATTATTTACATATTTTCTTTTTGTTGACCACCATCAGAAAGCAAAAACGCAACAACAGGGTTATACCTTTTACAGTGATTCTTTCATTTTTTAGGATTTTTGACACCTGAAATAAAGACTTTTCTTGTTGTGTTGAGCAGGGTAACATATCTGATGATGATATGATTGTGGTCTGTGTTATTTCTTTTTAAGTGTTCCTGTTGGACCTAAAATTCCTGTCTTAATTTTCATTATCTTTTTGATACCAGTCCTCCCAATTCCTGATAATATCCATCATCACAAGGGTATGAGAGAAGAGAAGCCAGTTTTTTATTTTAAGCTGAGCCTCAAGTATTGGAAATACTGGTACAATTTTATAACACGATGTGGAGCTTAACTGTGAGCTCCTGTATACCAGGTGGATGCTAAACCAATGGGCTATTGACAAATTTAGACAACAAATTGTAAATGCAATACACAGTGAGTTTACTCCAACACACTCCCTCGAGGCCAGAGGTCAATGGCTAATTAGGCAGGGATAAAACAACGAAACCGAAATGACCAGGAACTAGGACTGTCTCAGTCGAACACAAAAATAAATCAAACAGAACATGGATATTAAATAAATCTTGTTTCCATGGTAACATACCAGGTCAGCATTTTGACAACAGATCTGTACAGATTCTTTAATAGCTTCCGTCTTTTGATCAATTTCTTCTTCTTTCCATGATTTACCATACGCCTCAAATATTTTATCCTTCAATTTATTCTGATGTTTCTCCGTCATTTCACGAGCTCCTCTGAAATCAATGGCAGACATTAAATCAATCATTTGTAAATGGTGCCACTGTGATCAAGTAGGTAACTTTAATGGCGTCTGATTGATGGGTCTCTGGTTCGAATCTTGACCAGGACACATGTTCATTTCTAAAACGCTATTGTGTGTTTCTCACGAAACTAGAGATGAACTGGTTGGTTACCCTCTGGTTATCTGGAGTGTATCAGTACTGGACACCAGGCACATTAAAGAACAAAGGAATCTATTCAACAAGAGCTAAGGGTATCACACTGGATTCCTTGTATTACACAACTGTCCCTTCCGTTGAAGTCTGAGGTACTGAAGTAGAGACAAACATTTAGAACTGGTTTCACAAGGGTTCTACAGAGGCAAAATGCCCAATCCTGAAAATTTGACACAAGTGTGTTTTGGGTGCCAATATCACACATCCCTACACCAAAGCTCTGTTTCAAACATTGTTCTATTGTTAAAATTCAGCACATGAAATTTAAAATGACCAGAACTCGGTCAATAATTTGTATTTTTCTTCAAATAACTTAGTGCAACAAATCCAGAATTTCGGATTATTCCGGAATAATAGGACCCCTGTTTCATAAAGATTAAGCTACAATTGTGACCTCTGTTATGTTAAACATAAGAAAAGAATTAAGTTTTCGAAATTTAGCATTTAATCAAAATTTGCTTAAGTTTTTAAAACTTAATGCAATTAATCATAATTTCCTTACCTTTTTGAAATTTTAAGCAATTAATCAAAACTGCTTTACTTTTTTGAAATTTTAAGCATATAATCCAATTTTGCTTACCCTGATGTAGTCTTTGTATGAGAGTATGCATAGGCTAGAATATCAGCAGCTCTACCAGTACCGGAACATACAACGACAGGTATTCGGTGTTCTATAGATGATTTAGCATCAGCTATAGCATCGGTACCACCTTCAACCACAACAAGCACTACAGGTATACCCAGACCTCCATCTGTAATATCATCAATATATAATGTCATGTCCAAGTTTAACTTCAATCAATACAAGAACTACAGTATTGTCATCTGTCCGCCCGTCTGTCTGTTTGTCAACCATTTTCAGTTATATACAACGGCAGATTCACCTAACCAGTTTTCCTGGATTGTATCTTAACCAGTACTTACTTAACCTTTCCACAAGGAACCAGCAACTTCTACACAAAGTCATATGGACGAAAATCAACATTTTTGTCTAATTTTCATGGAAGGGTATGACCTGCAGAATACAACTCTAGCGCCAATAGTAACAAAATACAATCTATAATGTATGATTATGGGGTCAGGATCAGGGTACTGTTTTATCAAAGCACTTAGGAAATTCTTAAACTTACATCCAAATTTAAATTCTTTATAATTATTTAACATATGTAAATTGTTATAAAAGGTTGATAAAATATGAATTATACTTCAGTTAATGAACTCCTACAAACCATATAAGTCACCAATATGTCGGTTTTAAAGAATGATTAAAAAATTTAATTTGAACGTAAGTTTAAGAATTTCGTAAGTGCCTTGATAAAACAGTACCCTGGTACATAGTTTCGGACATTTTTCATGGTCATCCAGAAATGAAACAGATGACTATAGGTAATTCAGACACATTCAGGCACACAAACCTGCTTTTGGTTGCGATATTTTCTGTTCTATCTTTGACCTCATAGCAGCAACTCCTCCATATCTATTTCTGTAACCATCATCAACAAAAATAAAATGGGTGTGGTCAGCATTCAATGGCACAGGTTCACCGTGAAGAATAACGTTACTTGTACGATACTCTGCATAAAATTTGCCCTAAAAATGATACAAATTTAGTCATGAAAATATAAGTAAAACGAAAAGCTATAGATAGACAGCTAAAGGGATAAGCAACTGCTCACTCAGCAGTGCCCCAGCTAGACGTTAATAGCAGGGCGCAACGCCCTGCTGCCCTTTTCCTGCGCCCTGCTGTGCCCTTTTGTTGTCAAATCCGCCCTGCCCTTTTTAATTTCTTATGTGTGTAAAAAAACTGGGTCAATCGAGTAATAAACAACGTGACAAGTTGTATATTAATCAGACACTTCAATCACACATAAAACACTCTTAAATTGATAACATCGGAGGCGGGGCTTGTCATCTGCAATGGCTATCAACCAATGAGATCGTGTCTCACGTTCACGCATAATCAACGTGTGAATAGCTAATTGGCATTTATCAGAGTGAATTAGATCACAGATTGTCCGTGAATTTGATCTAGTCAAGTAAAAAACTTAGAGGGCACTTGCCAATTTCAACAGAAATGTTTAACATAAGTTACAGTAATGATGAATTCATTCTTAAACTTCGAAGTTTAATTAACGCATATTTTTTCTCAGGATCTTGTGGGGAAATAAATCACTCTAACAAACCTATCTTTACCAATGTAACCCGTTGACTTGCATGTTTAATCCTCAATAAAAAATATGTGGGGAATCCAAAAGAATATTAAAGCACAGAGCACTAAGTCCTCGACGCATCGCCATATAAAGCGTTAATTCACTAGAGAAACGTGTAAACTCAGTGAGTTACATAGTGACTTCATACGGTATGTAAAACCAAAAAGAATATTAAAGCACAGAGCACTATTAAATTCCTTGACGCATCGCCATATAAAGCGTTAATTCACCAGAGAAACGTGTAAACTCAGTGAGTTACATAGTGACTTCATACAGTATGTAAAACTCGCGCGTGTAGAGACTTTGGGGTAGGCCTACTGTAAAGCATCACAGTGTACACGTTATATTTTTTGATGATGTTAAAATTAATCTTTATGAATTAAATTGCGCCTGAAAGTCTTTGACCATTGGAAAGCTATTGACTGGGATTTTCACGAGGTTCACTCATATAATCAAGATCCACCAGCGTTGACAATTCTCGCGTAAGTTCTATCCTTCAACAATTATGATAGATTATAAAAAAATTTACGCGAAAAGTCTTATTTCCGCAAGTCTATACTACCTTGATATCAAATACAGATCGATGTAGAAAATAGATAGAAATCTATGAAGATTCACGGGCTGGGATCTAAAATTTCGTATTACCCACGTCGATTAATTGCCGTACGCGCAAGTTTGCCGAATTTCAATCTCATTGAGTAGAATCTAAAAACTGTTTTTTGCATAGTTATTCTTTTCCCTTCTTTAAATCGGTGATTCCATGATATGATACTAATATCGCACGGAAATTACTTTCATTTTCGGTTAGTGATAAAACTTGCGCACCGTCCGTACCGTTGTGCAAGACAAATTTGATGAGAAAATCGTATTTTGTATGTTTTACATCGTACAATTAAACAGTTAATGAATGCTGTCATTAACTACTATGATGTTTGTGTATTGAAAGAACAATCAGAGTTGATTATATAAGTGTTGATTATACATACAAGTACATCAGTACTTTGGCATAGGGCATTTGTCTGTTTAAACGTTTTGTGATCATTTAGAAATCTATGCTTCATCTTTTACAAAATATTTTTTTTCTTTTAATGAAAAGGTATAATTTGCTTACTGGAGAAACACAACAATAATATTTCTGTCAGGAAACACAGGAGATGCCATAAGCAGACTCTAATACTTCAAAATTTTCTTCAAATCCCCCCTCAGCCGTGCGGGGGACACACCCTCCCAAACCCTCCCCCAAAGTGCCCGTTTCACAAAGATGCACCCTGCCCTTTTCAAATCCTAGCTGGAGCACTGTGTAGCATATGAATACATAGACAAATTACAAAACAAGGTCAGAAAAAGACTCTCAATTTCTCAAACCATTTCTCAAACTATTTCTTATCGGCAATGAGCAATCTTGACACAACCTCTGCAACTAAAAGTTGCACGATTTGGACCCTATCCTTCACCAAGAACTTATTATATCTAAAATCTACATTATTGGAAACACAAAATGTATATCCCACTAAAAATGAAACTTTATCAATGCTGTCTTTAACAAATAAGGTAATCAAACTAGGTGTTTTCTCATTGCTGAAAATATTTTCTTGCTGTTACCTGCAGGTGTTTGTGTTTATAATGAAACCAGTTCTTATCTTTTAACCAACCATAAGCATTATGGGTAGGGGTGTCACAATAAGTGACAAACAAAGAGAAAGGTACCATGAAAGCATACATGTATTTTAATTATCATCAAACATCAGTGACATGTCAAGTTCCAAGAGAAACAAATACATGATGAAGATGCTGGTCAATGAGAATTATTGTAATGAAAGTAGATACTAGGTACTGTAAGTCACTTTATATTGGCGTAACAGACTTATTTACTGGATTAATAAATTCACTGTCGAAGGTTTAATCTGTTTTCATGTTAAAAACTCTATTTACATGGATCAAAGGATAGCTGATTTAGTGAGAAATAATAGCGAAAATAAACTTTGCAAATAATAAAATTGACTGTATTGTATAGAAGAGTTATTGCCCTTGATTGGTTACAGGTGATACTCACTTCTCCTTCCTTGTCTTCCGTCATCGTTTGATGTCCCTTCACGTATCCCCACGGTGCTATACCGATACACCGTAGAACATGTGCCATACGATTGTTGTCCCAACAGAATGATTGACCTTGCTGTACAGCTTGACCCACAGATTTCATCACACCCATGTTGAAACCAGAAGAGATGAGCCAAGCATTTGTAGTCTTTGCTGCCTATGTACGGAAAGAAATAGGTAAGTTATTGAAACACTGATGGTATTTTGCAAAATGGAAGCCCTCAAACAATCAATGATAGTCTGATTGACATTTTTGTGTAAAGATTCAAAGTAAGAAAAGGGGAATAACTCTTTTAAAATGCTGGATAGATTTAGGTCATCACATTCCGCAAGTATATTAACTTTTCAGTTGAAAGCTTTGATAGTGTTTGAAAAAATGACTCTGACAATAAACTTAACCAACGCAGACGCACAAGTAGATGATCCCTTCACAACAATAGCTCGACTTTTTTTCTTCGAAAAGTCGAGCTTACAAGAGGGCTCTCTTTGGGACCTTAAAGTCGCTCATCCCTGTAGAAGTGCAGGCTCCTATGGTAACCTGAGCAATCATTTTCAATATCTGACCAAGATTTATGATTGTTTGTTGATTCCAGCTTAATGCCGCTCCTCAACAACTTTTCAGCTCATTCAGATCCTACCCAGCATTCCATGACAGTATCCTAACCTATCCTATCCTTCTACAAAGAACCGCCAACTTCTCCACATGTTGAGGAAAATCGACATTGTTGTAAAATTTTCAAGAAAGGGTTTGATCTGCTGCTACCGGGAATCGAAACCCGATTGCCTGGTTACAAATCCAGCACACAAACCACCAGGTTATGCCCGTGGCTTAGATTATATATAATCTTCTTAGAGGTTGTACTGTATGTTTATTTATTAAATGGATATCTCATGCATAACAGTTTCTTACCTTAATGAGTCCTGTTGAAAATGTGGTCCTATTACGTCCATCCAGTTTGAAATTCTTAGCTCCACCCACAACCGAAATGACAAGATTAGGGGCCTGAGGTTCCATAATTCGCCAATAATTGATCATCAGTTCGAAAAGGTCATTCACAGAATCATCATTAGTCATTCTTATGTACTGAAAAACAAAAAAGACGTTGCACAGAAAGGGAAATAAACGGTTTATTTGGGTTTCACACCATATCTCAACAATTTTTTCATTATATATGAAGGCTGCTTCACCTATCCAGTTTTCTTGGACTGTATCCTATACAGTACTAACTTACTGTTCCACCAGGGACAAGCAACTTCTCCACATCTGGAGGAAAATCAGCATTAATGTCAAATAGGAAATAAACAAACATGGTGGCACAAAGCGCCATCTTTGAGCAATGACTTTAAGGTTACAGTTGAACCTTTTAAGGGGTTTCACAAGGTATTGAATCTTAGGGGTCAATCTGATAATTTTGTGCTGGATTTTGATATTATTTGGTTCAATGTGTACATGCATACATTACAAACTCATTTTGTAACGTCCTGCCAGTTCATTTAACTATGTTTGTGCACTTCAATAAAAGGATTCAAAAAGAAAATAGAAAATTGACTTACCGGTATTAGCATCACAAATAAATAAAATTTTCATTTTTCTTACCTTTGCAGGTTTATTTCCCCCGGCATGTTCAACATTGATGAATTTGATTTTGCCATACGAGTTTGTCACTGTTTTACGTAGCATTTCTGGTTTCCACTTTAAAGCAGGAAGTCGGTTTGGAACTGGATCGTCAAGTCGTCTGCTGTTAAATATGGGTTGTAGATCTGTAACATAAACTTATCTCATTCAGTTGTGTTTGGGCATTGTGCCGTGTAATTATGATCTTTGTTGTATTTAAGTTTTCTGCGCACAGCTGTGAGTACTGCCTTCCTTGTCTGATATTTGGTATCCTTTTGCCGGTTTATACGTATTTTCAACTCTAAGGGATATTTTCATGACAAATACAGGCTAGATTTCCATCATATACTTGACTTGTTACAAACAACTTGAATAGTTTAGTGGTTGTAAAGTGTTAAATTGTTAATTACTGTTATATTTGGTCATGGAATTAAAATTTGAATTTAGTAACCTTAAGTTTAAAAGTTATATAACCTGATTTTTTTTTAAAATGGGGGAAAAATCAGGATGTACATTAAGGAAGGAGCATTTATAAGGAACTATATGGTATACTAGTATCTCAACTGATAAAATTACTAATTCACAATTTACTTGGAATTATTTGTTTGTTAGTTTGTTTGTTTTTAAAGCCATTTCTCGACACTTTTTCCGTTATATATGACGACCAATTCCCCTGTGACCACAGCTGAGTGGCATACTTAGAATGGGTGTGTGTACGTTGACCAAATCCCCTGGACAATAGCTGAGTGGCATACTTGGAATGGGTGTGTGTGGAATGTTGATGGAGGAACAAACTTCATGTCTTACCTCTATGTACGATGTACTTCTCCACGACCGGATTAAAACCTCGATTATTTTTAGTCATTATTCCAGCATGATCAACATACACAGCTCCACAATGACATCTGGTAAAAAAAAAAAAAATCACAAAGCATTAATTTAAATAACTGTAATAGTTTGATAAGAGGTTAAGTTATTTATGAATTAAATTATTTGATTATTTTTATTTTATTGATTTAATTATTGATAAATAAAATATAGACATTAAACACCAACAACCACTCTATGTAGCAAACGTCATTCAAATGTTATTTGATGCAACTATATCAATTACTATTACATTTTAATTTGTACTTCAACTTGAATCATAAGTCATCTCATATTTTAATTTTTCCAACCTTTTTGGAAGCCTTACATATAATTACAGAATTTCAATAAGCCAAAAATATTGGAGAAAGACTGATAGACTTACTTCAGCTGTCGTATTTTGCTCACTTTCTGTCCAACAGCTGGTATAAAACTTGAACATTCTTTCATGTGAAAATGTTGCCTCACAAATTGTTGTAAGTCTCTTATATACTGAAAAAAACATAAAACATAAATGAGCAATTCTTTCATGATTACAAATAAAATACAAAATAATGGGAGACTTAAGAATGTTCCGTAACATTGGCCTGTTTAAATAAATTAATAGCTAATTATCCAAAACATTCCAAAGGGTGGATCATTTTATTTGTATTTCTAAAAATAATAAAAGCTCCGCGAGTCGCATGTGTCGCCTGACCACATGCACATTTGTCATGGAAAACTGTCCAGTATTGGGCTACATATCCGACTCACAAGAATTCTCTAGTCATCTGAACTAAAAACGACAAAGTTATGCTCTGGACAATAAAATGTCCTGATAAAATCAATCAAAAGGGAATCATTCAAACACTACACAAGGTAGAGTTATGAGTCTTGCGCACTGCACTTCATGTCACAGCAAGAAACATGCATACCAATTTTGGAGTCGTTCATACTTATGGTGACAAAGTTATGCCACGGACAAGAAATGCTTATAAAATCAATCAAAGGGAAATAATTCAAAAATGGCACAAGGTAGAGTTATGGTTCTTGTATACTTCACTTGGACTTTTTGTAAGAAACATGCATACCAAGTTTCAAGTCATTCAACCTAATGGTGACAAAGTTATCCATCGGACAATAAATGCTCTAATTAAATCAATCAAAGGAAAATAATTCAAAAATGATGCAAGGCAGAGTTATGGTTCTTGCGCACGGCACTTCGGCATATTGCAAGAAAAATGCATACAAAATCTTGAGTCATTTGAACTCTAGGTGACAAAGTTATGCTCCGGACAAGAAATGCTCTAATAAAATCAATCAAAGGGAAATAATTCAAAAACGATGCAAGATAGAGTTATGGTTCTTGCGCACTGCACTTCGACTTATTGCAAGAAACATACATACCAAATCTTGAGTCATTTGAACTTAAGGTGACAAAGTTATGCTCCGAACAAGCAATTTGTGCCGCCGCTGCAGCCGACGCCAAAGTAACACCTATATGTCGCCTTTTCAGTCGACACAAAAACCTCTAAGATATTTTTTTTGTCTCAGAAAAACTCATTTTTCTAAGATTTTTAAGAAAATACCATTAGCTACAAAAACAGTTGTATTTCACTATGAAAACAGTTTGAATTGTTCAAGATAAAACTGAGATTCAATAGTTTATTTCTTAGAGAAACCACAACCAACACTCAAACTGATAAGTAACATCAATTTTGTAGCTTACACATGCACACTTTAAGCAAAAAAAAAATTATAGTACCAATTTATACATTAACATTATCACACATTCTTGCTCTCAAAAAATAGTTACTAAATAATGAACATCAAATGTGTGAATTTTCATACATTGTACTTGAGATTTGTGTGCTGAGTCCAAGTATTTGATACAATTCCGGGCTAAGTAAGGGTGTCTGCTATAAACACAGCAATATGTGATAACACAAAACAGCACACACAGGGAGAGGAAAGAAAAAAGTATGTATACTGGGCGTCACTGAAAAGTTACCACTTATAGTGCGTTCAAAGTCAAATGATAACGGTTATAAACATAAACTCGCCCGTCAGGTAAACTTTATATTGGTTCGATATCAAATAGTGTGCAAATCTCATTCCATATATCAAAGGCGCGGTAGTGTAGTGGATAAACCCTCACTTCCTCCAAGTCTCTATTTTATTCTGAGTTGTAGGTTCGATCCCCACTTCGGTCAACTTTTTTTATTGCATGTATCCATGATATAAAGTTTCATATTATACTACTGCTTTAATGAATCGATACTTCAAATGTTACATATTTTATGTTGCAGGGAATATATTATACATGTATTAAGTGTATGATTATTGTACTGTAGATAGAAATAAAATAATTGAAAAGATACAATTAGATATAGAATGAAAACATAACACACCAATAAATATACTTACTACGTACGTTATTATAATATTACTTATTAATACAAAATTAGATACTTGTAAAAAAACTTTAAAATTTATGTAACTTGGATGGGTGTCGAACCAGTGGCGATATTGAACAAAATCTCAACGAAATCAGTTGGATAACAGCCATGACAGCGGCATGCTTATCCACTCGACTAACGAGACGATATGAAAAACTAAGTTTCAAGTATTATACTATTGATTGAAGGTATCTCTTTTACTATATAAAACGTAAGCCCCCCTATTATTTTGAATGGGATAGTTCCTTCATTAGTAAAACTTATTGAACCGACAGTATATATCCCTCTGTATTTTGTAAACAATATGACCTATCGGTACAAAAGTTTTATAGTGTGATCATTTGAATATTATCAAATAGGCTAACTGTGACTACACAGTAGGTCAAAACATAGTCATGTTTAGCTTTAAACACAGTGTAACCATTCTCGTTCACCAGTCTGAGAGTATTCTTCACCAGTGATATCACAGTCTAGGAACTTGACTAACCACTGATGTATGAGGATGAGTGTAACATGAATTTTAAAATATAAGAGTCAATAGGGTAGTAACTTTTCATTGTCGCCGAGTATATATGAATATGATGAAAAACAAAGATAATAAACTGTAAAATCTGTCTGTATATAAAGACCATCCTTGGGAACAGCAAAAAGTGGTCTTTATTGACAGGTGGTCTCTCTTCATAGTTTAATATCATTGAAAAGGTATAACAGTAATTCAATATAAAAATTGGTGATGTTTATAGACAGGTTTTATAATAGTCGTGCTCAACTTCAACACATGGTTTTCTTGGATATAATCCTGTATGTTAGTAAATTCATTATGAGTATGGTGATACAAAACAGAGGAAGGGTTTTTCTTTGCCATAGAGATGTTATAAGACATGTGAAATGACACTCAGAGGCTGTGTCAATGGGGCAGGGTGCTTGAAGCCTTTTTAACAGTAATAATAGCTTTATCACACATTCCATGCTAAGACAAAGAGTAAAAGCTAGGACTAAGGTTGTTTTTAGTTAAATCCACAGGGTCTGGGGATCCATATTGGATTATCATAAAACACTATACTGGCCAACAGTGTGGAAATACCACATGGCATGTGACTGGATAAGCTGTTGAGTCTGTTTGGGGCAAAAACTGTGACCTTTTGCATCAAAATGTTAAGTTGTGTGGATAGTACTCATTCTCTGTCAAAGAATACGATACTATTTAAAAGGTTGATTATAACTTTTAGTTGACAGAATATTCTCTTGCGATCTTGTGCAATAATTACGTCACAAACCATGTGATATGTTCACATTGTTGAACAGATCACTCCCATGTCACAAACCATGTGATATGTTCACATTGTTGAACAGACTCCCAGGGTTGTTTTCAAACTTTGGGGATGGGGCCCTAGCCCAGTAATTTGGGCAAGATAACATCAGTAATTTGGTAGCATGAGGCATGTGATTGAAAAAAATGTTAAAATCGTTCTTTGACGTAATTTTCCTAATTAAACCAAATATTTTGTATTGTAATTTATTTTCATTGAATGCGAACAAAATTCATGTGGAGCAATTTAAGTGATAGCAGTCTTAGAATACCCTATAAAATTTTGTATGTAAAAATTACGAAATAACAACAAAATGCCGATGTTTCGCAAGTTGTGATAAATGTCAGTGTGCTCGTTAACAACAATATCAAAATCAGGCCCATATTCAAGTATTTTCATTTATGTTTGAAAACCTGATTCAGCACCTTTAAAGGTGTTTACAAAGCGAAAAAAGCCCTGGATTCCTGTGGATTAACTTTGTAAGATTAATTTACAGAGCAGAGTTTACAAGATTGATTTTGAGTTAGTTTAAAAGTAAGAGAAAAGGGAGTTTGCACACGAGTAACTTTTTAAACATAAACCTGCAGAGTCTGAAATAAAAATATTGAATTATGTCCAGTAAGAGTAGCAGGCTATGAAAATGTATCATTGATGTCTTCCATCAGGTACACATTCTCAATGGAAAGGTGACAACAATTGCTCTACTACGATGTGTGAACAAAATGCTGATAATGATAAACACCAGTACAACAAACATAGGAATATTTCACAAAATGGAAAGCAAAAAAACAACCATATGACTATGTGAATGTGCCAAGGATTACGAGGCTTTGAGCACAGTCCAGGAATTATGCTGTTTCAATAGAAGTTGGTCATTGACGCCTTACACTCATAATTACTTTACTTACTTCGTATAAAACATAATTTCATGTACATTAATTTTGTACATGCTCAAAACACAGTATGAAATGCTGTTTCAAGTATATTAAATTTAGTACTTATTTTATAAAAACTTCATTATAACATAATAACAAAAGTAGACCTTATAATATTTATCTATTCATTATGATGGACTATTTGTGCTCTCACTACTTTCAAATATAAAGCACACGTGTGTACAAACTTACCACCTATAGATCCAAAGTTAAGGGTTTAGGTGAAAAGCATATAGTTATATATTTATAATACGAATGTATAGTATGAATGAAATGTACATGTATAAAAAAGATGATAGAAAGTCAGACAGGGAAGGCAGCACTCAACTAAACCAGCTGAGCAAAGGAAACATAAACACATCACATACCGCAATTACACGGCCATGTCCATCACATAACCAAACGAGAAAATGAACTGTCAAAGTCCCAGTCGTCAAAAAGCTGAATGACCTAGTTTCAGCAATCAACAAGACTGCGTTCAATAAACGCTTATGCCCCCATGGAAGCCTTGCCCATAAAAAGCTAAGTCAATGAGGGGCCATAATTCTGTAATAATGTTGGATAGTGTTACATGGCTTTGATAATGTAAGGGGCTTATGATGGTAAACAAGTATGCCAAGTTTTAAGGCAACACCATGATGGACATGATGTAAAACGAAACGGTCAATTTGGGTTAACCAAGAATTAGATGCTTGATATTCTTAGTCCAAAATTAGGTCAAGGTGAAGATTGAAATGGCGTCAGGTGATACAGGCATGTGGAGAGTGTTCATAAACAACATCCATGCAAGTATGAAAGCTTTGTAGCAAGCCATATTAATGCTAGATGAAACGGTCAGTTTGGGTTAACCAAGAATTTGGCCCTTCAATAAGCTAAGTCCAAATTAGGTCAAGGTGAAGGTCGAAATGGCATCAAATGATACAGGTGTGTGAAGAGTGCTCATATACAACATCCATGCAAGTATGAAAGCTTTGTAGCAAGCCATAATAATGCAAGAAGAAACGGTCAATATGGGTTAACCAGGACTTTGACCCTTCAATAAGTCTAAGTCCAAAATTAAGTCAAGGTGAAGGTCAAAATGGGGTCAGGTGATACAGGCGTGTGGAGAGTGTTCATATTCAACATCCATGCAAGTATGAAAGCTTTGTAGCTTTGCTAGAAGAAACTGTCAATTTGGGTTAACCAGGACAGACGGACGAACGGACGGACAAACGAACGGACAGGTGAATCACTATATATATGCCTCCCCATCTATCGATAGGGGGGCATAAAAAGCTGAACGCCCTAGCTGAATGACCTAGTTTCAGCTTTAATTTACAACATTTGACAAGGCAATCCTCCTTACATTCTACCCCAAATGGAATCCACAGTCATTGAAATAACAATGTAAAGCGTATTAGTGCAGAATTCTGTCAGTTGATAATGGTTGTTTCTACATGCTACAATAATCATTGGACTGGTATAAGGTTAAATAACTATTCAAAATTGAAGTCAAGTTGATGAATTTTGTAATAGGTGCTCACCTGTTTTTCATCCTCGTCAGTAAATGAAGACTTTTTCTTGAGTAGAGCAGTTGGCATGCTAGCAACATCATCTTTAGTCCTAGACCATCTTGCCTCCTAAAATAACATGTCAACTTACATTACAACATGAGTTGATCATGAACATACAATAAGACATCAAGTAAAAATTAAAAGGTTTTTTTACACAAGGGACCATAACTTCGGCAACTATTCTTCAGACCCCAAATTCCTGACAATATGCACAACTAGGCCTTAGTTTCTGAACAAAAACTTCTCTGACAGTGAATTCCAAATAACTGGATACCAAATGTTCCGTAAAGATCGTGAAACAAATGGTGGTGGGATCATAGTGTATGTGAATCAAAACCTTTCTTGTGTCCGTCGGTTTGATTTAGAAAATGATAAAACTGAAATTATCTGGCTTGAGATTCAAAACAACAAGCAAAAACCAATAATATTGGGTTACACGTATCGACCCCCGTGTTCCAATGCAGACTGGAACTTCAATTTAGAACACACCTTTGAGAAAATATTTATTGAAAGCAAAGAAATCATATTGACTGGAGATTTAAATTACAACTATGATCCCATTACTCAATCAACTAACAACAATGCATGGAATAATATTACTAACAGTTTCAATCTCAGACAACTTGTTGAAAACCCCACCAGAGTAACATGCACTTCAAAAACAATAATTGATCATCTATACACGAATTTTTCTGAAAATATATCTGAAATTAATATACCAGTACTATCAATTAGTGACCATTTTCCTGTGTGTTTCACACATAAAGTTTCCAATGAGGCACCTCGAGACCCCTTACATCATATCATTCAATACCGTAACATGAAACAATTTGTTGAAAAAGATTTTCTAGAATCTCTTAATGAACAACCATGGTCTTTGTTAGATATATATGAAGACCCAAATGACGCTTTAGATTGTTTTCAATCATTATTCAACAATGTGTTAAATAAACATGCTCCATTGAAAACAAAGCGGGTCAAACATACACATTTACCTGACTGGTACAACCCAGAGATACTTAAAATGACACGAGAAAGAGATAAGGCAAAAAAGTTGAATCATAGGGAACAATTTACATACTGGCGAAATAAAGTTAAAACCACAATTTCAAATGCAAAGAAAACATATTATGCACAGACTATAAATAACAATAAAAATAATGCCAAGGATTTATGGAAGAACCTTAAGCAATTATCAGGTAAAGCCACAAATCATCAAACAAATTTTATCCATGATGATGAGGGGACTCAGATTTCAGACCCTCAGGAAACTGCAGAAACGTTTAATAATTATTTCATAGACATTTTTAAATCTTCTCCCCAAAACTGTTCTTCCTTCTCAGAAAGTGATAAAATCAAACTTCAGGAATACATTGAAATGCAATCTGGACAGGACACTTCATTTGTATTACCTAAAATTACAAGCAAATTTATAGAACAAGAACTAAACAACCTCGATGTCAGTAAATCTACTGGATTAGATGGTATAGGGCCAAAGTTTATTAAATTAAGTGCTAAAATCATTTCAAGACATTTGGAGAAGATATTTAACCTCAGTTTAACAAGTGGAGTTTTTCCATCAATTTTCAAAAGAGCCAAGGTTACACCTATCTACAAAAAGGGGCCTAAAACAGAAAAAAGTAATTACAGACCAATTTCAATCTTACCTGTACTATCCAAAGTACTTGAAAAACATGTCAGTAACACCTTGAAATTATTTTTAGAAAATAATTCACTCCTTCACCCAAATCAGTCTGGGTTTCGAACTCATTTCTCATGCGAGACTGCTCTGACAGCTATTATTGACAGCTGGATAAAGGCTATAAATGAGGGAAATCATGTTGGAACTATTTTTCTCAATCTGACAAAGGCTTTTGACCTTATCAACCACAAGTTACTAGTTGAAAAGCTACAGCTATATAACATTGATGCTAATGCCATTACCTGGTTTCAGTCATATCTAACTGATCGATCACAACAGGTTTGTGTGTCGGGAAAATATTCTAGTGTCCAAAAGATACCGGCTGGTGTGCCTCAAGGCTCAGTATTAGGTCCTCTACTATTCATCATTTACATCAATGATATGCCCTTACATTTGTCAAATTGTAAATCAGATATGTTTGCTGATGATACAACTATTTCATCATTTGGAAATACTATCGACTCAATCTGCACCAATCTTCAATCAGACCTTGGTTCCATACAAAACTGGTTAGATAGAAACTCTATGATTGCAAATGCTGACAAGACTAAAGCAATGATCATCTCGCCATCAAACCAAATTATTAATACTGTAAGAAATTCACACAACTCAAATATTTCATTCAATGGAAAAACTATTGAATTTTCAACCTCAGAAAAACTTCTTGGTGTTCATATTGATCATACACTAAATTGGAAAACGCAGGTACAAATTACACTGAAAAAATGCAACTCCTTATTATACTTGTTGATGAGAATAAAACAATTTTTGAATATTCATACTAGAAAAATGTTCTTCAACGCATACATTCTTCCACACTTAGACTATTGTTGCTCTATTTGGGGAAATTGCACTAATGACCTCTCAAATGATATGTATAAGTTTCAAAAACGTGCTGCTCGTATTATTTTGGATAAAGATTTTGATACACCAACAGATGAATTATTTTTGCAACTAAACTGGATGAAATTTTCAGATAGAGTTAACTACAAAAAAGCTATTCTTGTTTACAAGTCACTCAATAACCTTTTTCCAAATTATATGGAGCAGCTATTCACATATAGCGACAACAGGTCATTGAGATCATTTGAACAAAGACTTCTTTCTGTACCAAAACCGAGACTTGAGTTTTTCAGAAAATCATTGGCATACTCGGGTGCTAAATTGTGGAACTCACTTCCATATGATATCAAAGTATCTGAAAGTGTTAACACATTCAAAAGCAAATATCTAAAGTGGTGGTTCTCTGGTGGTCAACAAACCATTTCTTTCATTTGAAAGATCATTTAGGTCCTGGTCTTAGCTCCAACCAGTTGTGTCAATGACTTACTGTATCTATTCCTTATATATGCATAACAGTACATTTTAAACTAAATTTGTTTTCAGCCAAGTCATAATTTTTTGTTATTGTTGTTATTGTTGATTGTTATCTTCTGTTATTACTGTACATATTATGTAAATGTGTTAATGAGGCTCACAGGGAAGACTGGGTATACCCAACTGTGTTGCCTCTATAAATAAAGTCTTTATTATTATTATTATTATTATTATAGTACCAAGTATTCATGTAAAGTTTAATTGAAATCGGACCAGTGGTTAAGGAGAACAGATGCAGACAAGTTCAATATGACAGAAGTTGACAGACAGATATTCAGCACAAAATCAATGTGACTCCTCCACTTTTTGTGGTAGGAGAAATATTAATTCAAGCAAAGTATAAACAATGTTTTTTCCAGAAGTCTGCTTCTGAAGCATATCAAATAGAATTCACAGCTCAAAACTGAGATTTTGCTAGAATATCTGGTTGATCATTAATGTCAAGATTTGGTGTATTAAACTATGTTTTGACATTAATGTAAAAATTGCTGTACAAAACTATGTTTTGTTTTAAGATACCAATTTTGAGTTCCGTAATACAAGTAAGTGAATAATATCAGAGAAATACAACACATTTGAGAGAGCTCTAAGGTTTAGCTCAAGTTGAGACTTTTCATATGATCAGCTTAAATTCCAATTTCTTAGTGAGATATAAAACACTAGTTACTTCAACAGTTTGGTCCGTTGGCTTGTCCGCCGGCCAACTTCCTCCCCCTCCAGTAAGATCGGAGCCCCTTGGTGAAGTCTGGTAATCTCTGGCTGATATTGTAGCAACAGTTCCTCTACTGGTTGTTGAAGGTAAAATGTTGATATCTACAGGCATCACCCTCGACATTGAAAGTCCAGACACTCTCTTCTCCATCTATATTAAAAAATATTTCATTATTTTGGGGTGTTTTAACTTTTAAGCCCCATTGGCATTATTTAACTGAATGTAATTCACACTGATTAATTTCTTTTGATAAAATAACGGTCCTGAAAATTACTTCTTTCCAGACCATATTTTGCAGAGTCACATAACCAGTTAAGCTTTGATGAATGGTTTTATCGTCTGCAAGAACTGTTACATAATCATATAGTGTGGTATTAATACTCTCAGTGCTTTGATTTTAATCAGGCACTTTTTAACGGTATGTCTAAACACCGGATATGAATCATATTCGCGGATATGAACGGATATGAACGGTAAATACCGATATGAATGATCATTAAGTTAATTAAGCAAAATATTTATTTTTTTATGTTGTAATCTATTATTAATATATAAATACTTATACACACAAAAAATAAATGATCTATAAGCATGTTTAAGCCTGTGAAGAAATATATATTACCAGCGCGCTATCGGATTCATATTCGTGAACATTCGGCAACCCCCGTACATGAACTGTAAATACCAAATATGAGCGTTAATTGTTATAATTAGGCAAAATATTTATTTTTTTATGTTGGAATCTATTATAAACATAATCATACTTATACACACAAAAAATAAATGATCTAGAAGCATGTTTCAGCCTCTGAAGAAATATATATTACCAACGCGCTATCATATTCATATTCGTGAACATCAGGTACATGAACGGTAAATACCAAATATGAGCGTTAATTGTTTTAATTAGGCAAAATATTTATTTTTTTATGTTGGAATCTATTATAAACATAATCATACTTATACACTAAAAATAAATGATCTAGAAGCATGTTTCAGCCTCTGAAGAAATATATATTACCAACGCGCTATCATATTCATATTCGTGAACATCAGGTACATGAACGGTAAATACCAAATATGAGCGTTAATTGTTTTAATTAGGCAAAATATTTATTTTTTTATGTTGGAATCTATTATAAACATAATCATACTTATACACACAAAAAATAAATGATCTAGAAGCATGTTTCAGCCTCTGAAGAAATATATATTACCAACGCGCTATCATATTCATATTCGTGAACATCAGGTACATGAACGGTAAATACCAAATATGAGCGTTAATTGTTTTAATTAGGCAAAATATTTATTTTTTTATGTTGCAATCTATTATAAACATAAAAATACTTATACTTACCAAAAATAAATGATCTATAAGCATGATTAAGCCTTAGAAGAAATATATATTATTATATAGACAGCCTATTATATATAGTGCGCTATCGGATTCATATTCGTGAACCTGAGGCGAAACTCGTACATGAACGATAAATACCGAATATGAGCGATCATAATAAGACATCTAGCAAAATCTTAATTATACTTTGATAACTATAATTAACATATATGTAAATACTAGAACGATTAATAAAAGGCCTATACCATATTGGATTCATGTTCGCGAACAAGGACGAAATACCGAATATGAACGATTTTTATTGGACGGAGGAAAACTTGAACTGTTTAAACTATATATTGATATATAGATATATACTGTAAATACTAAAATTCTACGGCGAGTAACGAACATGAAACTATTCTAATATGATTGAATGTGCCAAAAAACCATGATGATATATTAATAATATATGAAATTATCAAAAACCGATTTAGTAGATTTATGCATTATATATATTTTATAATTTAAAATGATCATTATTACACGTGCTGTATTTTTTTTTACATCACACTCATTTTGTATTGTGTTTGCGTAAAGAATGTCGCTGTTTTTGTCGGTACAACAAAAGAGTGTGTGTTCCCTTTATCGGGGTTTAATCCAATTATATATGGATTAATCTTCTTTTGATTGGATTATAATTATAGCCGTTCCTGATTGATCAGCACACTTAAGTAAGTATAAGTATGTGATTATGTGGGCCATGTGTGACCCTAACATAACACCACATTTGTTTTATTAAAATGTTTGAGAAAACGCTATAAATGCATTTTAACTGATTAAGTTGTTCAATTCTTGTCGGGTCAATATATGCAACATTGGGTGTTAGTATATAATTAAGAAATAAAAATATGTTCGCGTATTTTGTCGGTGAAATAAACACGGGCAGTTCGGATGTGGAAAAATTAAATCACGATTTTAGTACATTTACTTCCTATTGATACATAAATATACTGCAAATTTCTATCGGCCAATTAAAATTCAATGACTATTAAGGACACGCTTCGCTCCGCCCTTTTTTACCAAAATAATTATTTGACTTAAAATATCCTGAATTTTGATTGGCCGATAATTTTTTTTCGCTTCTCTGGCTCCGCCCTGTTAATCATTTGCGATGTTAGATCACGGATTTACACTGTCCTGTATTCTTTGAATTTACGTAATATCGATAAAATCAAGACATTATTAAGATAAATTGCAATGCAATACTCAAAATGACTTTACCTGGTAGTCATAGTACAAGTCAATTAAATTACCCCCAGTGAGCTACTAAATATGTACATAAGAAAATATGTGTCATTCTTGTAATACCGCTGAAAATATGCAAAAAAACACACCTTATCAACTAAGCACAGACAGCGATAATCCCATTAAGTTGTATATTCGGTCGTTAATCAAGGTGTTAAACTATTTTAAACGGTTAATGGCAGCACGAACGTTTAATTAACGTGCGTGATGGCAGATATGTCACATGTATACATGTACTTGAATTTGTTCATTTTAGGCTGCAAAAAGGAAAAGTTTTAAGTTTATGTATATCAACGTCAATATCATAATAAAAAATTGTATAACTGTATTTGAGAAGTTTTGAAATAAAAGCTCATACATTCGCTATTTAGGCTGGTTCACGAACATGAATTGGTTTTTAACATAAGCGTAGATTCGTCCGTACGCGTTATGAAAATGAATTAAATAACACTTTTTTCAAACTCAAATGGATTTCTTTTCGCTATACACATGCATTTTAGTACAAATAATCATTTTTAACACAGAAACATAAGATTTAACCTTCCATTAAATTATAATCATTCATATTCGGTATTTACCAATATAACCAATTCAAACATAAAAAATAAATAGTTTACTTAATTAAAACAATTATCGCTCATATTCGGTATTTACCGTTCATGTACGGAGTCCGCTTCATGTTCACGAATATGAAATCCGATAGCGCATTAATGATAAACATTTCTTCTAAGGCTTAATCATGCTACTACAACATTTATTTTTGGTATGTGTATGTATTTTTATGGTTATAACCAATTCCAACATAAAAAAATAAACATTTTGCTTAATTAAAACAATAATCATTCATATTCGGTATTTACCGTTCATATCCGTTCATATCCGCGAAAAAGATTCATATTCGGTATTTATGTAATGTTCTGTCATAAATCAGTTATGTTTCTCTACTCGCATCTAGTCAATAGCAAGTATGTTGCCACTTTTAATGTTAGAACACCACCATATAAAGAGATACAACCATATAAAGAGATACACAATACATACTGAAATAATAATATATCCGACAATCGAACTATCCGAAATTGTGTAAACTCCGAATATAAAATGAAGTTATCTCAATCTCTGCACATCGTATTTACGACGTTTTTGCACACCTCATGCAAATAAACGATGTATCAACAGTTATATGTTACCTTTGATGTTATATCAACGTGCCCATTACAACAAATTTTTCATAAAGTACGGTATTTAGAAGTTGTTTATATTGGAAACGGACACGAGAGATTGCAAACTTCCGGTCCAACACTCATCCGGAAGACTTGGAGTTTTTCGACATGTTTTATGACAAGGGAGAAAACTGCTACAAACTATTGTTTTTATTTCTAGCAGATTAGCCTCCCTTTCATAAATCTAATTCAGCATTATTGATTTAATCAAATGGGGGACCTACCTACTAGGGCAATGTTTCTTTGTATCGCACCTCTGTCTCTTCATTGATTTCATGTCTGCCCTTGTCAGACACCTGCCAATAATAATCGGAAAGCGATTGTGGGCAGTGCCCTATTTTCCAGAATATTTGATTACTTACCTGCTATGTTTTTGTGTGAAATGATCAGAACATGTGACTGACTTTGACCACGCACTTTAATTAACGTGCATGCTTTGACTTAATTGGCACCAAATTATGGGGATCATCTGCTGATCACGACCAGCCTCCATTCGACTATCCTGGTCTGAAGCAATCGTGAGTGATCAACAAGAAACCATTTGGATTACGGCAAAGACCTAAATATACAACTGTCAGACCAACTGACATCAGCAAACGTAACAATATACTAACAATCTTTGAATAGGGCATTGTGCATGCAAGCCTACAGTGTATTATTGTATAAACTTCGAAAATGAAGTTTGCAAATTAAAATAAGATATGTTACACTACTGTTCATATAGTAGACTAAATAGGTGGACCATAAGAGAACCAGTCTACTTACATGTAATTATTGAACGAACCTTATACTGCTGGTGTGTATCAAAAAATGTTATATATTTTTAATTATAGAACAACCCTCATATAATATAATCATAATTATAGAGCAACCCTCATACTGTTGATGTGTATACATATAATGGTAATATATTCATAATAAATTATTATAGAACAACCCTCAAACTGTTGGTAGGTATCATATGATGTAATATATTCATAATTACAGAATAACCCTCATACTGTTGGTGTGTAAACATATAATGGTAATATATTCATAATTATAGAACAACCTTCAAACTGTTGGTAGGTATCATATGATGTAATATATTCATAATTAGGGACCAAAGTGGCAAGAATGTGGAAATTTTTGTCCCATTTTTATTCTCATATTGTGTAAGTCTAAGACCCAAAATGCTTAGAAAGGACCTCATTCAGTTACTACAGAGGAATAAAAGCTGCACAAACATTTTAATGAGGTTGGGCTTATCAACACTTGGTCATCTAATTTTGAAGCAATCTTTATTTGTTTACAATATTGCAGATGTAGCATTATGTTTCTGAAAAGTTCACAAGTCCATCTTATTCAATTTGCAAAATAATAAAATGGAAACATTGTTAATCCCTTTCAAATTTTGAGTAGTATATTGTCTGGCATGTTCCCATACCACATGAGAAAAGTGTACAGCCTTTCTGGGACATGTCCCCAGGAGCCTTTAATAACAGGGTAAATGCTCGACCAAGTCTGAACAGCTTACACAATCTCTCATCTATATTGTGAGTAGGTTCAATAGTGACATGTGTCCAGTCAGGTCTTGTTCCCAAGAAAAATGTTGTTGAAGTGAATATGTCAGTATAAAAACCTTTGTTACCAAAAAAGATGTCAGTAAATACTGTATATAAATATGTCAGTATATCGGATGTTGTTATACCGAGACCTGGCCCTGATCTCCTGAAACATCTCAATCTGACTTCGATCTCATCTAAAATATTGGTATGTGTCTTTATGTTAACTTCCATGCCAGGCTAAACTCCAAATCAGCATCATGCACTAAACAGAAATGTAAATCTGAGTTTATTGAAGTAAAATTTCAAAAACTTCAGATATATCTCTAATTCTGACTCTGATTTTATCAAAATCTCAATTTGAGTTGAGTTTTCTATTTGAGATCGTGGGCCTGACTGTACATTGATTGTTTTCATTTGTTTAAGAGTTGCAACCAATTAAATAACAATAGAGCTCTTTTCAGTTTGAGATACAAAAAACCAAAACACACACAACATATAGGATTGGTTTATTTTTATCAAAATGTAAGAATATATTTTTAAGGTACACAAGTCATATGAGACATATGTATGAAATATAACATATAAAAAACAACTATACTCTGTTGGGTTAAATACATGTACATACTGTTACACTTATAATGGACCTGTCCAACAAAATATGACACATACAATGTACAATGAATATAAATGTGTATAAAAACAACAAAATACAAATTTACATAATTCAGTATAAAAACGTTTACGGTACATGACAAGAACAGGTCCAGGGGTGGTATTCAATATTGATCTTACTTGACTTAAGGATAAGGACAACCAATCAGATCACACCATATTAAACTCTTGATTAGTAACAGGCAATATGATTGGCTATCCTTATTCTCCAATTAAATAAGATCAATAATGAATACCACCCCTCGACTTTTATTAAATATTAAATACATATAAAATGCATTTGACTATTTTGTTACCTGTGGTACATATACATGATTAAACTATCAAATCTCTATTACAACAGAGACAGTACATGTATAAGTAATAACAAATATTTGGTGGGCAGTTTAAGCACTTTTTTTGGGAAGACATTGAACAAACATGTTAACATATCACTACATGCATACAAACTGTATTGTCCACATAGTTTCCCTACATTGTCATGCACGTTTGAGACATTTTAGATGGATTTTCAGACCTCAACATCAATAAATGTACATTCTAGGTTCTTGCAAATAGATACATGTTTCTTTTTAATCAGACCAAGAAGAACAGTTACTGTATTCCTTAATCTAACTGTCAAAGGACACCCAAACTCCTTACAGCAATTACGTCAAGCATTGCTACTTAATTACTAAGCATATTTGCAAGGGAGATCACTGTGTACAGGAGTTTGAGGTCACCACTCGTGACCCATCCTCGCTGAGAATTTAAACAGTTGTTGCTGCAAGGTTGGTACATACTACTTGTAACCACATAACTATTAAACTCCTATGCAGTTATCACCCATTTACACTGAATTGTTATTCAGAGAGTGCAACCACAAGGGAAATAACTGTTGAGGAGTTTGCATTACTACATGACAGAGTCACAGTCCTTGATGGGAAAAATTAAATATACGCCGTTCTGTGCTAACAGGGGTTCTACTGAGGCATAATACTCAATCCTGAAAACAAGTAAGTAGTTAGTTTTGAGTGCCATTAGCGCACACCCCTACTTCAAAATCTGTTCAAAAGTTGTTTTTTATGCTAAAATTCAGCTGACAAACACTATCAACTTTCAAATGACCACAACTTTGTTAATACTTTGAATTTTTGCATCAAATAACTTTCATTGTCTTCAGAAATATTTCTTCTTTCTAGTGCAACAAATCCCAATTATTCCAGGATTATTGTTGAACCCCTCTATGTACGTCTCTATGTACCTTGCATACCTCAAAACGTTTTGAAGCCATAATGTTGTAGCTAAAGTCAATGAATAATTAAGCCTTATATCAAAATACTTGCACAAAATCTTGGCAAGAAGATGTTTTGTAGGCCACAAAGTATGAAATATAAAACTTTACATTCAAGTCTATTGTAAACTGTTGGTCGGTGTAAAATTATCCAAAACATAAGTTATACGATACACAATGAAACTGAACATTAAAACTTAAACAAGTAAAGTTATAGAATCAGCAAACTTGAGGCATAAAAGCATCAAGATGTATGGCATAACAATTTCATAATTGGCACCTAATTGACTGATTGAACAAATCTTTAACTTAACTATACACATATACAAAACAACATAGTATCTACATAGCGGTTTACAACATAGTATGATTTTAGCACTAGAACATATCCTTGAGGGGTGATAAAAAACTAACGAGACAAATGCTATAATTTTCGAAGCTTACTTTTTTTAACCTTAAAAATATCATGCTCTTTTAGATACATTAAATGCCTATTTTGTATGTTTTATTTATGATGTAAAGTTCTACTTTAATTTGTAATTGATTAATACAATGTTAAATACAAGGTCTCGTAAATTTTCTAATTCCATTCAGCTTTCGTTTTCATTTCATAGCATTCTGTCTCAAAACTGTGTGATCACCCCATATAATTATATAAATGCCAAACAAAGACATAAAGCTACGATATACAAATAATGGAATATCGATAACAGAAATGGAAAAGTATAGTTTGCCGATGATAACACTAGCCTTTGTTTACAAATGAAAATGACAATATAAACAATGTGCAGTTAACTTTGCCAATAGCTCCAGGTGAAGCCTGATAGCAAATATCCTTTTAAGGTGATTATGCTCAAAATCGAACAAAAACGGACATCGGAAATGCAATAAATTGACATTTGCATAATCAAAATCGAACAAAAACGGACATCGGAAATGCAATAAATTGACATTTGCATAATCAAAATCGAACAAAAACGGACATCGGAAATGCAATAAATTGACATTTGTATTTGTAAACAAAGGCTAGTGTTATCTTTCGGTGCACTATACAATGAATGTTTAAGTAGAACCCTGTAACATTATACTAGTACAGCAATGAAAAAGGATGATTCCAACTTGTGACAGTAAATACAAATGCTTTTATTTGAAGTACACTTCCTTTGAATGAAAAAAACCTGGCAATCTCATTAAATTTAAAGATCACCTTGAAATTAAAAACACAATTTTCAAGACCATTTTTTTCACTATTTTGCTGTTTATAAAACCTCCATAGTAAACCCAACTCAATAAGACAACCAGTTTTTAAAATGAAGTCTTATTATTGAGGTTTTACCATACAATTTAATTGTGAAACGAATTACAATTTTGGCATGACTCATGAACAAGTGAAACTATGTGTAAGATGTTTATAAAAAAAACAACATATAATATAATTTCTACACATGTTTTTGTTGCAATTTATCTTTGTTTAAGATGTTTATATAAACATTAACACAATTCTCGTGGCAAGCGGAAACAAATATAACATTAAAACAATATCAACTAAATGAGTTTTTGACACAAAAATGTATGTCTCCCACAAAGGGCTACAACTCTGGCACTATTCATCCGACCCAAGATTCCAGACAATATGTGCGACGTTGCTTGGTACCAAGTATTCATGTCAAGTTTTATTGAAATCCAACCAGTGGTTGAAGAGAAAAGTTGCGGACAAACTGTAACATCCTTTCGACGATCAGATGTCCAGCACAAAATCAATATGTCTCCCCCACTATATGCGGCAGATATAAATACTCAAACAGACACAAGATGAACAGATAAATGAGCAGAAAAGTATACAAGGAATGTATGTTGAAGCACCATGATATATAAAATGAAAGTTAGCAAAAAATCATCATTGCATAGATGGACACTATAAAAGGTACGCAGACTTACTTTACTGAAATTGATTTAACAAAATTTCTGTCTAATAAAAATTACCAATCAAATGAACAGCGATATGGATTTTTTTTAAGAGTTTCATAGAATATTTAACCCACCATCCAGTAAGTTTGTTTACCCAATAAGGCTTAAATACAGAATGTTGCTTAACAGTACATTTAGTAGTTTGAAATAATATTATCAGGCCTACACAAGTACACATTAAATTGTTAAGTATGAGTATTTTTTCTAGAACGCACTGTTGCAATACAATAACAAATAAGTATGGCCAGAATAACACAATCCTACATTATTATCCTTGTATACCCTTTAAAATTTCATGCCATCCTAATAAAAGACAATACAGTGTTTTAGAAAGCATTAAAACTACCGAAAGACATCATGTCAGCCCCTTATAGAGTCCCGAAACTGTTTTGAAAATAAAATCGCCCTATCTCTTTTTTCAAGAAAACTTTCAATGATGTTCGTTTGTTTGATTGTGATCAACTGAGACAGTTGTAAGTGCATGTTCATTCAATTTTTTCCAGTCAAACTTGTCAATGACTTTTCGATGATAATCTTGCATTTAATTTAGGGGGGGTCTATAAATGCATATTTTGAAACTTTTTAGCAAAAAGTTGAGCAGACTTTTTAATCATTTTCTGCAAGTACATTGTATAGTATGCTATGGAATTATTTCTTAGTCATGAAAATCTAGCAGTAATTTTAAAATGTATGGGTTTTTTTCAATGAACAATGATTAAAATTTGAAATGATGATTGCATGAATGAATGTTATGAATAGGTAAATATATCAACAATTGTTTGAAAGGCCGTATGTGGTGATGTTATATGAAAATATACTATACATGTGTATACATAAGTTATGACTACACTACTACATGAACAACATTAGGTGTTTGTTAATCAATAAATAAACCAATCAAGCCTGAATTCATCAATCACTCCAATATTTAATCAATTTCAAATCAATCAATCAATTGATTAATTGTAAATCAAACAATCAATTGAATGAATAATCATTTGAAAAATCAATAAATCAACTGTTGGAAAAACAACAGTGTGACAAATGAATCGATAACTAAAATGAATATTTTACTTTATCATAGTATGAAGCAGAATAAACATTAACCCTTTACTCCATAGATATAGCAAACAATGCCCCATATCTCATATCCATTATAATACTGTCTATTTTCCAATAAGGGAGACAATCCAATTACAGAAATGGGCTTAAAAAGACATCTCATCAAGAAAGTTCACTCATGATAATTGTCCCAAAAAGCTGCACATGAGATGTGCACACTTTCCTGAAGATTTCTTAATACAAGAAGAGCATAATGTGTATTGAGTTAAGGGTTACGCATATAAATTGTACAATCAAATATTAGAAATACACCTCACAGAAATGTTAATTTATTTTGTAAATGGAAACTTTAGTTTAACTGTTTTGTAAATTCATAAAACGTATGAAAAGGATTAAGTTTATGTGATGACAAACCCACTTATTTTTAAAACTTCTATTCACTAAGTAACAGTTAACATAATTAACAATACACACGCCTTATTTGTACTGCAAATATGATTGTCATTTAAAATTCAAATTATAGCATATCTATAAAACACAAATGCTACTTATCATATTAGCACTATAAATGTCATTGCATTTAATAGTTTATTCCTGAAATAGGAAGGAGACATATTTTCTATTTGATTATTAGTATTATTTTGTCTGAAAATGCACTAAAAAATTGTGTGTGTTTTCTAAAGCCAATGAAAATGGTAATGACCATCATTTGCATGATAAAAATTTTATTAGAGAGCAGAATGGAGGGGCATATAACCAAGGGATTTTTTTGGAGGGGTCTATTACTAAGGGAATTTGGAACAGGCTATATAATGTATGTTATATAAACTTGTCAAAGTCAAGAAGTGACCAGACGGTCAAAAAGTGAAATGCTTTTCAGTGTTTCCCACCTAACATAACTAAACTTACTAACAGTCTTTCGGACGAGATGTTAAGCGAGGTCCCGTGTATGATGCTTTACATCGGCACGTAAAAGAACCAGGGATGCTTCTGGAACTGGAGCATCTTCTGTATCATGCACTAAATAAAAGCAAAATAAACAAACGAAGTGACCAGCTATAATGGACAGAGTACACCCATCCAGTCATAAGGTTTAGATTCTATTACAAAAACTGCAAAGTCTCCAAACAGTTATTCACAAAAGACATATATTATAGAATAGGCAACACAGTTTGTACATTGACTAGAATTTAGCCTTTACATAGACTACAAGAAACAAGAACAATTTGAATTACAATAACAAGATATTCAAACTAATGGCCGATGTTTGTAAGTCCCTCAAATACAATACCATGATTATAAAGATCTCAGCAGCAGGAAAAACGTCAATAACATGTAACTCATCCATACTGTACATGTAGTAAAATAACGTCTTAACCCTAGTACATACCAAACAAGCTCAGATATAGGATTTTACTGGCAACTAGAATCCTCCGATTCAGAAAATCCAGGGATTTTATGAGGTCTACAAATACCAGCCATTAGTGTCAAAATATAACAAGAGTTGAAGACTTAAACATTTCTAGCAGACACAAGTGTGAGAAGAATACCCTGGGTTATGTACTAGGCCAGAATAATAATATATAAATTCCTAGATGATCACCCCTGGCCCCTGCCACCTTAGTTTTGATGAGGCTATGACCCTTTTATTTGGTTTTGGAAAGAAAATACGGTAATTCTACTCTATTCAACAAATGTGGAGAAATTACAACTGAAAAATAAATGCTATAATTCTGCAGTGAAAAATAACAATTCAACTCATATAATTGTGCAGTTCTTGATTTCACAACATGTTGTATGCTTTTTATGAAATACAATGATGAACCAAATATGTACAAATCTTAACAAAACAATAGGGAAATCAACATAGTTACATATACTGTAAATGTAAAAGCAAAGATTTTTGCATGGTTTTAATTTTTCGCTTTATTCACGATGCCCTAAATCTTGCCAAAATTAACGGCCTATTAAACCTCACAAACATACCCTGGTACTAAAAATTTCAAATTCGCAAAAGTTTGACCAGCAAAAATCAGTGTTTTTACAGTTTCTAACAGAACATACAGGCTATTTAGTTCTCAGATCACAAAACATAAAGACAAATGAAACAAATTAAAAATAATTAACAAGAAATTATTTTGGAGATTCAAAAAATGTAACACAATAAAATAAATCACATCTTCAGTTATAAAATAATGACATTAAGTTTATGTTTACAGTTTCTAAGATGGCAAAACAAGGACGATTTATTTGGCCATGTTTCATCAGTTTTAACCAATTTTTTTACAAGAAAAATGACTTTTAGGACTCATACACAACTGTCTACACTTTTAAGAACAATTAAACATGCTTGAATCATGTATTTTATTTGGCCATTATGAAAAGAAGCATTTGTTTTTCACAATCCAAAACAATCAAACACATGAATAACAGTAAAACCTCACTTCAATACCCCGGTACTACCTAATTCATAAAACGAAACTCAGAATTAAGAACATAATTAAAGTCTTGGCTGACCTTTACAAATTGGTTGTTCCGAGTTACTTGACCCGAGCTTTTTAGGTTGGTATGTAGGAAGGTAGGAATTTTTTAAAATTATCTTTTACATACAATTTTGTTGTAAAAAGATCAATGTCGCCTGACTGGTCCAAAATGTTGAGTCGCTGGGATTTTTATGAGAAGGTAGAGTAACTCCAAACAAAGAATTTATTAATGTCAGCCTTACTATTTAGCTTTTAAATCAAAAGTATTTAGATCACCTCCTTAAGATGACCAGCATTCAAAGGTGCTCTAATAATTGAGGTTTTACAGTGCATGATAAATTAACTTGATACAAGAATGTTATCCTGAGAGTGGAGCCAGCCCTCACCATATAGGACAGCCCGTATATAGGGACAGCTCTCAACATGTATGACAGCCCGTATTTAGGTCAGTCCTCACCATGTAGGAAAGCCCTCATACATAGGAAAGCCCTTGAACATATGTAGGACAGCTCTCATACATGTAGGAAAACCCTCATATATACGTAGGACAGCCCTCACCTTGAAGGAATTTTAGCCCCCATACATACGTAGGACGGGTCTCATACATGTAGGACAGCCCTAATACATGTTAGTTATATATATATATATATAAGCAAGCTAAACAATGTGGCATTATAGTGTGGAATGTAAGAGCGGAAGGAAGAACATACACACAGCTATACACAGACAGATCACAATGTATAATGTATTACACCCAACCCATGAGCCACTTTCCGTTATAGATAAATATTTAGACCATACCCATGGTAAGATGAGTTAAAATGGATAATCTTTTAGACCCTTCCCGTGGTAAGATGATGTAGAAAGGTTGATATATTAGACCCATCCCATGGTAAGATGACTTAGAATGGTTAATATATTAGACCCATCCCGTGGTAAGATGACTTAGAATGGTTAATACATTAGACCCATCCCATGGTAAGATGACTTAGAATGGTTAATATATTAGTCCCATCCCATGGTAAGATGACTTAGAATGGTTAATATATTAGACCCATCCTGTGGCAGATGACTAAGAATGGTTAATATATTAGTCCCATCCCATGGTAAGATGACTTAGAATGGTTAATATATTAGACCCATCCTGTGGCAGATGACTAAGAATGGTAAATAGTACATTAGACCAGACCTTTACCATTACACAAACAGCCAAGTTTAGTTTTAGACCAGCGCTAAAAACATACAGAGAGATGGCTATACAGACTTTACTTAGGCAAGACAAGATGTTATATAATATCATTTCAAGCCATACAACAGAATATAATATACTGAGCAAATGAACTAACTAGATGTTCCTTAAATTCTTCCCAGTGTTTTATTTTTTAGTTTGCAGTGAAATATAAATAATTTATTACAATATTTGTTGGATACAATGTATGTAAACTAAACTGTTCTGACAAGTTCAATCTATATAATGAGACAAACATTTATTTTTTTGAACGTTTTAAATGATTTAATCATTAACATTTATTTTTTCAAACATTTTAATTGATTTAATCATTTTGTCTGCATCTATTACTATCCACTAATATAGGTAGAATGAAAGGGTCTAGTTGTAACATTTGCACAGTATAGAATGTTATGGGCAGAATAGATTATAGCAGCCTAGCCCACTTCCGTTAAAAGTTTTGGATAAATGGTTTAGAGCAGACCACAGTCACACCAATTCAGGATGGTAGAGTTTGTACAAGAACAGGTTGTTTGCTAGGCATACTGGTATCAGTGAGTCAGGTTGTTTTCACTTTTTATGACTAGATATTAATTTGCAATGCCTTTGACACATATATTTAAATAGGCTAGTTCATTAACATCAATAAAATTGTGTTTGGAAGAAACAATGAGTCAGCAAAAAATCTTACACATGCAGGTACAAACAGATTTCAAGGTTTAACCAAGAATGAAGGATTACAGGTATTCGTTGAATAGTTTTTATTACAATTTCATAATTAATACAGGTCATCATTTCATCTACAGTTCAACTGGGTGAAATGGATACAAGATGTCACCTTGCTGTCATTCTAAGAATTCTATCTTATACACACGAGCAGACTCTAGGAGGCGTCTGCCACATTGTGTTTACATCACTTTTTTATCACTTTATATATCACAAACGTTCACTGTCAAAAGATCGACTGCTTGAAAGTTTGTCTAGATGTCTATCTTTTTCAAAGGAGCGACTAGGTGTGAGTTTCTCAGGTAATAAAGGCGGGGCCGAGTCAGTGTCCACAGAGTTTTCTGATCGCAGAGAAGGCTGGAAAAGAGATAAGGCAAAATGCGTAGATGAGTAAAGACATAAAACCAGTGCTTGTACATATAGTGGATATATACATCATGCAGAACAAATATAAGTGTGTAAATGTTGAAATTTGAAAATGTGGAATGATCCTTAAACATGGCAAAATTCAAGACATCAGTTAGGTTAAATAGAACCTGAAGAGCCTATTATTATTTCACATTTTCATTTCATTTTTTTCGTTTTGTGCTAATTTCTACCATATTTAAGGCAATGCATGGCCTTCATTGGTACTTTACAAGTTTTCCTGGATTTAATCATCAAACAGTACTTCTCCACATGGGGAGCAAACAACTGACAACTTCTCCACATGTGGAGCAAACAACTGACAACTTCTCCACATGTAGAGGACACTGACTGTAGTCAATTTTCACAGAAGAACACAACCTACTTAACACGAGACTTATACATGATAAGAATCCTGATACATCGCTTCTCAGTTCTGTCAGTGAATTGTTCTGTTTTCATATGGCTCTGATTGAAGAGAAAACCGATGTAACACTAAGATGGAACTCTGATAGCATGTATCCTGAGAGTTAAGAGCATTAGATCAGTTTTCAGTCCCGTTAGAGCCATTTATTATATAGAGAACAATTCTCTGACGGAACTGAGCAGTGTATCGGAATATATACAGAGTTATACCCATATATATAATCATCAGGGTGGCTTTCCAGTGGTCAACTAACTGAGTTCGTCTAGCTTTGCCAATCAACAGCTAGTTCATTAAGAGTATACTCACAATAATTTTTCTGTCAACAAACCGTATGAGCATACAAAGATAGGAAGGACCTATACATGTTTATATAGAGCTTCATGCTTCGCAAAGAGTCAGACAACTAACATGTACAAAAATGCACCAACCCCCAATAGACTAGAAGCCCGACATATATTTGAAGATACATATTTTCCCAATCACATTTAAACCAGACCCTTATTACGCTTCACTACTTTACGCTGATATAGGATCTGACGGCACTCTGTGTAGGGTCATGCCAGTGTGAACTTTACGTCATCCAATCAAATCGCTACTTTCACAAATCTGAAAGTGCAGTGAAACACTGCTGAGGCTACGTGACGTCATTGTGCGCTAGAGAGGTCATTTGAACATGACCTCTTACGTAGTGTAGTCAGATCTCTAACAGCGTAAAGAAATGCAGCAAATGTTGGGGTCTGATTTTAATGAGATTGATATTTTCCAAACACTGGCTGAAGCAGATGACTTCCTATATCTCATCCTTCTATTGAGATGGTGCATAAAGTCACATGACATAATAACATATAATTGTTCTATACAAATGTGGCAATATATAATGGTGCTGCATATACACATACCAATATCTATTATTAGTAAAGATTAATTTCACAGGACCGTGTTGGCTTAAACACTTATAACAATCCAATCATCCACACATACATGTAAACAGTATTATAATATGCTTATAAAAATATATAGATTATTTTCCAAAATACAGAATTTTGAATAAATCTTAAATTTAAAAAGCTGATAAAAACATCACATCAATGATCAGTATCAAAAATAATTAGAGCTGATGTGTATACAATCATTATGGTACATTTCATTCATCAAACAAAACATGTACTCAACTATCTAACAAAACATACATAATGCCAGAGTTCTTTGATTTTCGTTACTCGGACCCTCCTGCCCTATTTTTGGGCATTTTCAAAAAAAAAAAAATTGGAAATCTAAAATTGTACAAATTTTTTGTATCAAATATTTTGATGGTAATGATACTATACACCTTGTTTTATTATGTATTTCAATATTTTACTAATGATAAGTAGGTATAGTGCTCTCATTCACCACTGTGCCATAGGTATCATTGAAAACATATCTAACTGAAATTTATTTTGAAATAAAATGAACATGTAATTAAATTTCTATAGATTTTTTATAAAGATACATGTGCACTGTATTAATTTTGTTATAAGATAAATTTGCTGTTAGAACTAACATTGTTGCTTTCAATAATGGACCTGTCATTGACTACAATCCACCATCAACTACATTTTGGGAGTTTTTATTTTTATTTTTTTTCCTCCTCCTGTGGACTTTTTTCTCAAAAATGTCCGAGTAACAAAAAATTAAGAAACTCTGGCCTAATATAAAATAATTAGTAAAGAAGAAAGACATATCAAAACCAGGGCGGGTTTTAACTTCTATAAATTTATTAATTTTGTAATTTTAACAGTTTTGGTCTTTTCTGGACCTTCATATACCTAGATGTACTGATGATTTATGATAATGAAATCCACCATTTCTTTAACTTGGAGAATAATATTTATAATAATAATTATTATAATTGTCTTTTTCACACTTTTGTAGAACCAAAAAAAAACACACAAAAAGCTCACGGAGGCGATTTACATGTAGGATCATCATCGTGCCCCGGTGATCGGTCATTTTTTATCAATGGCGACGTTGCATGTGAAACCGACAACCTTGGAAACCATCCGAATATACTAACCTTGGACTTTCGTGGTGTTTTCGTGGGCACTAGTGAGTTTCGTGAAGGCAACGGAGGGGCGTCAATACCAATCTTAGTGTTTCCATCCAAGGTATGTTTCTCAGGCAGTGGGGGAGGTCCATCTTCTTCATCAGAGGCACCATTTTCTGTACAATGACATAAAAACGTAACAGTAAAATAATGCCCAGTCTTTTCAATAATACAGGTAGAACGGGTGCACCAATTACCAAACACTTAAGTCACTTTTTATGTTGTTCGGAAATAGGAGCCCTAACAAGCGAAGGGAGACAACTTCTAAGTCGATGTGTTTAAAAGCTATACGTTCGTCTATTACCGAACACTCTATGTGTATAAAGAAGGACGTAATCGTCATTACAAAAGTGCAACCAACTACCCCCAATTCCGAACAGTGATTATAATTCCGAACATTGGTGTTCCTAATTCCGAACATAGAAACATTTTTTTAAATACAATGGCTAAATGATACAGAATGAATATACATGGACGTAGTAGTGGAAGAAGAATCTATGTCCACAACACTTGCCTTGTTATAAACATAACAAGAGGGCCCAAAGGGCCCTAGGTCGCCACCTGTCGTAGTAGTGCATGCAAGCCCTGTGATTTGACCCAGTGACCTTGCACTTTCCCTAGATTTTGTTGAGATGATCATTGTGATCAAGTTTCATAAAGATTAGGCCAAAATTGTGACCTCTAGTGTCTGTAACACAAGCAAATTGTTGACGGACGAAGAGTGATCACAAAAGCTCACTCTGTCACTTTGTGACAGGTGAGCTAAAAACAGGAGGTTAACTAGTCTACATATTAAATAAAAATGATACTGCAAAATTGTCACACTTCATGTGTAGTAATTTATCTTGTATTTCTTCTTAGAAATTGCCTTTAAACAACATTCGGACTGCGATCAGTCACATATACTTTAAAGTTTTATCAACACTTCATGTGTACACGCCACCTGTCAAACTCCTGCGCGTAAGTGAAGACTGTGAGGAGTTTGGCTACCTGTTTCTTCTACCCGAAACGACGTTGACAAACGACGTTGACAATTAGTGCTCACACTACATCGAACAGTTAACACACAAACGGATCTATTTAGTACTTTACTAGTGTTATAATGCCAACCTTAATTGCTTAGTAAATGTACTACAACAGCCTAGGTCTATGTTTTCATTGATCAGCATGAGTAGGAAGAATAGTTTACACGATCGACAGAGTAAGAATCTTAGTACTATGAAGAAGAAATTTTAAAAGTATCGTCAATTAGTATAATGACTCGGTTGTATTGCAAATGCTATGTGGATGCAATATGAACAATGGTGTTACGGTTATGTAATTAATATTGCTGGAATAAGACTACAAAGCAGTTATTATGTCACAATACTTGAAAGCTTTGTATTTTAAGTAATTGTAATCAATTTGCAAGTGATTTTCACATGAAATATCTTTTGTTCGGAATTAGAATCATGCAGTTCTTGAATTTTGTATCTAATTCCGAACAGTGACAGTTCCTCACTAATGTGACCTTCTTACCTTCCAATCATTGTAACAGATGATAAGTACATGTATCTACATCATTTATTTCTATAGCAAGTTGCTCGAGCAAAAATATGAATGGATGTAAACTATGACCTTTAAGTTAGCAAAAAAGTGCAAAAAAAGTGCAAATTGATAATTTAACTTCCTCACAGTAAAGCAAAGAATCTTGTTGAATGTGACATAAACAATAACTAGTACCACCTCGACGATCAAATGTAGCCATAAACAAAGAGAAAGGATGTGCGGTCAAAATAATGACGACACATTATCAAAATATGTTAAGTTGAATAATATGGTAAGAATTTTATATTTTGTTCGGAATTGGAAGCATGTTCGGAATAAGGTTCACCCGCTCTATATCATACAAGATCTGAAAACAAAAAACTGATTTCAATGACAACATGCAAGCAAATTATATATAGTTCTAAAGCCATAAAAACGAGAGATGTTTGTAAAACATGTTTGTCACCCAATAGTAGCCAAATAGTCATTTTGGTTAAGTCATGGTGACCTTGACCTTTGACCTCAAAATCAATAGGGGTCAACTTATGATAATGACCAACCAAACTATCAAGTTTGCAGTTCTAGGGCCCAACCATTCTTGAGTTATTGATCAAACATCATTTGGTCTACTAACCGACCAACAGACACTGTGAACAAACCAATATGTGTAAAGCAATATACCCCCTCATCAAACATGGGGGGATGTGCATAATAAGATAAAATATAAAAGGAAAATTTATTATTCCTACTGTAATTCTGATAAAAATCATACTTTTTCCTATCATCTTTAAACCAATGAACAATTATTCAATATGTCCGATTTCATTGATTTTATACCATTTCCAACAATTGATCAGTCATTTCGCCACATGTTGGACTAAGAGGCTAATGATAGGAGTAAAATTTAAAAGAATTGAAAATAGAAGAAAAGCGAAATGCAGGCAACATACTTTTCCAAATCAAGAGATGAAAGCATAGTCTGAATTCCAATACACAGAAAATAGTATGATTACAGAATACAGTCAGGTCTCGATACAAAAATGCTGTTTGTTCCCAAGCAAATTACCATTGTAGTGATAATGTCAGTATACAAAATAGATACAAATAGCATTTTCCAACATTTCTCCCCATGCAAATGTTGTCAGTATACAACAAGTAATTAAGAATTGCAAGCAATACAGAAGTCCCCTACCGGTTTGAAGCCATTTTCAATGTTTCTGTTGCCATAGCAACCACAATTTTTGTCAGAATCAAAATATTTGTAGACGTGCATAATCCCCTTATTGCCCCCTATCCACGTATCAAGTTTCATAAACCTAGCTTGGAAACTGTTTGAGTTATATCAGGATCCAGATTGTTTGACGGACAGACTGACGGACGGAGGGCAAACCTATAGTCCCCTCCGGTCAAAAACCGGTAGGGGACTAATAATGTTAATCTATCAGGCGTCATTGTATCGAGACAAACGGTTAAACACAGAACAGACGAAACTAGTTCTGGAAAATCAGTCAGTTACCACAGCTGTGCATTATAAGCTCTTTATTATTTTTATTACACAAATAGCAATTCACCAGGTGCAAATTATACAGCTACATAATAAAATCTACATGTGTTCAAGTATTGGGAAACACAATAGCTACATTATATATTAGGTGTTGGAAATGGTACAAGTTTGTGCTATACTATGGAAGTAAGACATTTGTGTACAAACGCCAACAAGTGCAACAAGAGGGCCCAAAGGGCCATAGGTTGCTCACCTGTCCTAGTAGTTCATGCACCCTAATGGTAGCCTCTATTGCATGTACAAGGTTTTTATGCTTTATATTTTACATCACATTTAGACCCAATGACATATTGAAGTGATTTGACCTTGTGACCTAGTTTTTTACCCAGAATGACCCAATATTAAACTTGACCTAGATTTCTTTTAGATGATCATTGTGACCAAGTTTCATAAATATTAGACCAAAATTGTGACCTCTAGTGACTACACAAGGTTTTTCTATGATTTGACCTTGTGACCTAGTTTTTGACCCCGGATGACCCTAATCAAACTTGGCCTAGATTTCATTGAGATGATCATTGTGACCAAGTTTCATAAAGATTAGGCCAAAATTGTGACCTCTACTGACTACACAATGTTTTTCTATGATTTGACCTTGTGACCTAGTTTTTTACCCCGGATGACCCGATATCGAACTTGACCTAGATTTTGTTAAGATGATCATTGTGACCAAGTTTCATAAAGATTAGGTCAAAATTGTGACCTCTACTGACTACACAAGGTTTTTCTATGATTTGACCTTGTGACCTAGTTTTTGACCCCAGATGACCCAATATCGAACTTGACCTAGATTTTGTTGAGATGATCATTGTGACCAAGTTTCATAATGGTTAAGCTAAAACTGTGACCTCTAGTGTCTACACAAGTTGTGGACGGACGACAGACGAAGAGTGATCACAAAAGCTCACTCTGTCACTTTGTGATAGGTGAGCTAAAAACAAAAAGGTTTTCAGAATACGGGGGGGGGGGGGGGGAATAAGGGCTATAGAATTGGTTGAAAAAACCCTGTTCAAAACCATAGGTAAAGTCTGGAGATACGTGCAAAAAAGAAAATGTTGACAGCCACTAACCCATAACAGCCAAATAGCCCCCTGTCACCTATCAGCACAAGAAACCTGGTTAATTAGAGGTGAATACGTATGTGTATGAGTTCCTTTAATGCATGTTTGATATTAACTACTATGGAATATGAGTTTTTATTACCAAGGCAACCATTATATAACCATTTTAAATACTTGAACCCTCAACCTGGACAATAATTGATTATAATTAATTTTTTTTGGGTAAGATTTCGTATTTCAGCTCACATTAGGGTAATTATTTTGAACACAAATTTGAATGGAATATAGTTCCTCTTCGATCGCCCAGTTTATGTAGTGGATGTATAAATAATAGTGTATAAAGCAAGTCACCTAAGTTACATTGATACATAAGCAAAATTAAAGTATTGCGAGTAGACAAACAATTTAGAAGTCAAATAACAAACAAAAATGTTAATGAGCAAACATAAGACGAAAAACACTACAAAAACTGAGACAAACTCAACAGGGTCCATACACCTTTAAGGGCTTAAATATAATGCTGTTTATGAGTTAAATGAAACTCACATATAACATAGTACATGGACAATGTTCTTAAATATGTTAAAAGTTTTGTATACTGAGTGTGTATGAACCCTACCAGGTTATTACAGGGTGATCTGTTTCTGAATAAAATTTCACAAATACCAGATAAAAATTGTAAGCAAAATTACCTTTGGCTTTCTTAACTTTGCCTAGAAATGTTTTTCAATACACTTTATATAAAATACAACTCTGGATAAAGTCTTAACTTCCAATTTCTTTGTAAGTTTTCAGGCTGCCTCAGCAGAAAAATAAGTGCCTTACCCACACAGTTGTAGGGGCACACAAATCAATAGCAAATTAAAGCTAGAAGGTTTTTGACACAAAAACGTAAATCTTGACACAAAAACGTTTGTCACCAATAAAGGGCCATTACTCTGGCATAAGTCATCCAACCTAAAATTCCTGACAATATGCACAACAAGGTTTGGTACCAAGTAATCATGTGCAGTTTCATTGAAAAATAATCATTGATAGTTAAGGTGAACTAGCCCAGACTTTGTGACATCCATCCATTCAGACGAATGTGGCAGACACAGTACAACATTACACTGGTTATGTATAAAATTGTCAAAATTTAATATTTAAATTTTATAGCTAAATCAAATTAAAGGGCAGTAACTCTTGGAGAGTACATCTTTTTTTAAACATTACTTCCCTTGCGAACTAAATATACAACAATGATTACAAAGTACAAACAGGGGTGTCAATTTTCCGGATTTATCCGGAATTCCGGATTTGTCTATCCTTGAAGAGCTATGCTTTCTGACTAAAATATAAGTTATTTGATGAAAATATCTCAAGAAATGGCAAAGTTGTGGTAAATTATATCTGCTCTGAAGGATTTTATTCAATAAAAAGTTTGAAAAACGGAGTTATATATGGTTGACGGCCTCTAGTTTGTCAAAAATGGTCAGCCGCATATGATTTTCAGGATTTTTAATTTGGCTCTGTTGACACCCCTGTATAAAGCATGAGACAATACTTATGGGAAGCAGCTAACATGCTAATTGGTCGTTGCTTGTTGCTGCTGTTATTTAATTTATTTCTGTTGCTATGGTAATATATATATATATATAAAACAGGACAAGCGAGGTCAAAACATTCAGCAACAATACACATGATGCAAGCAATTTATGTTTCAGATTAAATTGATTTCTTAATGAGCATTAATTTATTAAGAAACATAACAGTATCACTAAGGTACTGATATGCCCAGGCTTACAAAATGAATTTATGTTTCAAACAAAATTGATTTCTAAATGAACATTCATTTACAAAGAAACATAACTGCAGCATTAGACTGAAGGAAGGACATGCTCAGCCTCACAAAATGAATTATAGCTATGGAAACGGAAAATTTAACAGAACATACAACTGAATTTATAACTGAAAATAAAACAGATTATAAACATACAGAAAATGTGTTTATAGCAAAAGAAGGAAAGAAGGAAAACATCGACATGCCTTGTGAGGTATAAGATATAAAAGATGCGGTGGAGATAGGGTGATTGCCCGAACCTGGCAGATGTCCCATGAGTCCAAACTGGGCGCTTAGTCTCTGCTGGCTGTTCCGTCGTTCTTTCTCCATGTCGGGTCTCGGCGGACGTCGTGGAGTGATCTGATGAAAAGATGGAAACAAAATAAAACTAATGAGAGCTTGTTTATATAAAGCTTACATGATGTAGAGCCAATATTAAATGAAAATGACCACAAAGATTAACGTGACTGTCTGAATATAACGACATACAGAGTACAAAAATTATAATTTTTTAATAACAATATGATATAAACATAGTTCTAACATAAGTACAACAGTGTATAAGCAATCCGACACGACAAAAACGTGACTGCAACAAATCAACTTGATAATTACAGTACAACCACTCTGCTGCAACATATTTTTCGGAAACACAAAATTTGGTTATTTCACAGAGGCTGTGAGAGGTACTTGAAAGTAAATGGTTACTTTAGAAACAAAATATTAATGTTGCCAAAGAGAGGTTGTTGCTCCGAGAGGGCCGCTCTGTAGAGGTTGCACTGTATATGTAATAAGAAATAATAACCTTATTCGCCGAGTCCAAAACAAGGATGTTAACCATAAACATTCTAACGACTTAGGGTCTATAATGTTGTGGTCTTGGATTGAACTCGCAATCTCCATTTCCAAGGTGGATGCTTATAACACACTACCCCCACCCCCATCTAAGTGGCTGATACTACAATACCTGGACCACTTGACTGGTATTAAAACATTTAGTTTTCATGCAACACAGCAAAATTCAGAAGCATTTAACACAGAATAGGATCAGTACAATACAGCTGTATTGTAGTCACATTTAAAGCAAACTATCGGCAAGGGGAGTAAACTAAACTTTAAAGGGAGCTAACCCCAGCCTGCATGAAATTGCATTACAGAGTCATCTGCAAACTACAACATTTAATATCTCATAAGCTTGAGCTCACTTTATTTTTGCTATATGGTATATACAATACAGTACAACCTCTCCAGAGCGGCACTTTGTAGAGCACAACCTCAATAACAACACCTTCGAAATTTCTCTAACCCGATATTTACTATAACCTCTGTAGAGCAACAACTGGCTCTACAAAAAGACCAATATTTGGAGCTCCCAAACAGTGTTGTTCCATAGAGGTTGTACTGCAAATACTGGTAGTCTATATAGTATACAAATGAGCCCCTTTCCAGCAGAGTAAGCACCCCTTTCACATTTGTTTCATGACATTAGCAATGTGCATAGACCATTTCAAATAATTATAGTGTAAATTGTAAGGACTGCATGTGCTTTGTAGCAAATGCTTGCTTGATATTCCGGTTTCTTGCCATTTCTCAACAATTTTGCATTGATAGACTGCAGCAGAAACACCTCCCAAGTTTTCCTGGACTGTATGATCTTACCAGTACTACCATACCCTTCCACAAAGAATCAGTAGGTTATCCACAATATGGTGGAAATTGTCATTGTTGTTAAATTTTCATGGGAGAATGTAACCTGCTGACGAAATGGAACAGGACCACGTAATTACAAATCTAGCACACTAACCACTGAGCCATGACCCCAGCTACCGACAAAACTGGTGATTGATATGCCATATAGACTATAACAGTCCTGAGTCTCTTCAAATTTTCATGAATAATGAAATACAGCAGATAGCAAAAAAAGTTTACAAACCTGTGTTAAAGAAATGAAATTTGAAACATTTTACCCAGCAAACTGGTAAAAATACCACAAAAAAATCAAAATATGGAAAAAGCCATAACATGCAGAGTTTAGTGATGTTTGAAACACAACACAAATAGCAGCAAATTATTCCAACCATTTTAACAAGAGCTGTCCATAAGGCGGTGGGCTCGATTATGTGAAAATCAGACAATAAGAATAACAATAATACTGAAGGACAATAAAATGCAACAAAGAAACACTAGACACAAGAGCATCACCTTGCAGGTGCCAGCACTCGTCTGATATTTGTCACTGTATGTGAGATAAGGATTTAAAAAGCAACTTGCACACAAAACTAAAAACCAAATTTTCTAAGTGAAAAAGGGCCATAATTTGAATTAATTTCAACCAAGAGTTATCTAACATGGTTGGTTACATGATAGGTTAAGCCAGAGTAAAGATGCATTGGTTATTGAAATAATTATAAACAAGGTTAAAGCTTTGCATGCGTTGAATTCAAAACTTTAACCGATGTGTGACGCTGAAGAAAGGGTCAGTACAATAGCTCTCCTTATTCTTTGAATAGCTGAGCTAAAATAAACACTAAGCCATGTGAACATTAATAATTTTGACTCAGTGAAATACTTAATTCTCTTATCAATTTGTTCTTACGATTGTTACAGTGTTATGCTATCAATCAATGGATTTCATTAGTTTAATCACAGACAGGCATATATTGTTAAGCTTTTTAAAACAAAAATATTCTGAGACAAAATTATAAGAAGCTCAATGCATGTGTTGCATTCCTAATGGACGATTGGGAGACACTGGACGATGGACGCATTCCTGACAGGCATTGTGAGACACTGGACGAAGGACCATTCCTGACGGACATTGTGAGGCACTGGACGATGCACCCATTCCTGACGGACATTGTGAGACACTGGAAGATGTACGCATTCCTGACGGACATTGTGAGACACTCGACGATGGACACATTCATTCGGGAATTGTGAGACACTGGACAATTGACACATTCCTGGCGGGCATTGTGAGACACTGGAAGATGGACGCATTCTTGACAGACATTGTGAGACACTGGAAGATGGACGCATTCCTGACAGACATTGTGAGACACTGGACGATGGACACATTCCTGACGGACATTGTGAGACACTGGACGCATTCCTGACGGACACTGTGAAACACTGGATAATGGACGCATTCCTGACGGACATTGTGAGACACTGGACGATGGACGCATTCCTGACGGACATTGTGAGACACTGGACGATGGACGCATTCCTGAAGGACATCGTGAGACACTGGAAGATGTACACATTCCTGACGGACATTGTGAGACACTGGAAGATGGACGCATTCCTGAAGGACATTGTGAGACACTGGACGATGTACGCATTCCTGACGGACATTGTGAGACACTGGACAATTGACACATTCCTGATGGACATTGTGAGACACTGGAAGATGGACGCATTCCTGAAGGACATTGTGAGACACTGGAAGATGTACGCATTCTTGACGGACATTGTGAGACACTGGACAATGTACGCATTCCTGAAGGACATTGTGAGACACTGGACGATGTACGCATTCCTGACGGACATTGTGAGACACTGGACAATTGACACATTCCTGATGGACATTGTGAGACACTGGAAGATGGACGCATTCCTGAAGGACATTGTGAGACACTGGACGATGTACGCATTCTTGACGGACATTGTGAGACACTGGACGAAGGACGCATTCCTGACGGACATTGTGAGACACTGGACGATGGACGCATTCCTGAAGGACATTGTGAGACACTGGAAGATGTACGCATTCCTGACGGACATTGTGAGACACTGGAAGATGGACGCATTCCTGAAGGACATTGTGAGACACTGGACAATTGACACATTCCTGATGGACATTGTGAGACACTGGAAGATGGACGCATTCCTGAAGGACATTGTGAGACACTGGACGATGTACGCATTCTTGACGGACATTGTGAGACACTGGACAATGTACGCATTCCTGAAGGACATTGTGAGACACTGGACGATGGACGCATTCCTGAAGGACATTGTGAGACACTGGACGATGTACGCATTCCTGAAGGACATTGTGAGACACTGGACAATTGACATTCTAATTGTAGCAAACAATTTAAAACAACACAGTTTCATATCATAAACAAAAGAGTAATGCCAGGAACAAAAACAGTGAATTTTCGTGTTACTAATGGCAACCAAAAAAAAATAACAAAAAGTAAATGCTTTTACCTCTCCATTTGTTTTTTCCTTAAAAAGTTCACAAAAAGTATGCATCATTCCCCAATTATATATACAGTACAGCTCGCGCGACTTTTGCCTAACATGGCGCATCACCGCGAATGGGGTAGGAGTGATTTTCCACTTTCATCACCTAAGATCACCGCGATGCGTGAACATGAGTGAAATCACAATGTCGCTCGGAGTGAAATTGCCCTCGCGTTATCAGGCTTGATCGCGGAAATGAGCGACGGGAAAATCACCGCGATTCACCATGATCACTGCGAATCGCGGTGATTTCGTTTTGATACAGGTAAGTACATTGTATCACAGGTATTCGGCATGTTGGCTGGGACCCCCCCCCCCCTAGTGACCCACTCTACGACCCATCCAGAGAGCTGAAACATGTCTAAAAATTGTTCAAACAACATACAATAACATTTCACTAAACATCTAAAAAAACACCAGTTGGTGTCTATAACTTAAGAGAAAAGGTGAACAAGAATGGCACCCTCAGCCACCACTCAACTTCATAGAAACACTACAAACTTCTACAAATATAGGCCCAGCTTGACAAATACAAGCTATTTTCAAGCTGGAAGGATGCCTCTATATAAATAAACACAAACAACTACCAGGCCTACACCAATTCGCCAATCACAGAGTGCTAAACTCTCGACTTACATTTTTTTTCGTTGGTTTGCTTACATCTGATGTGAGGTCGGCGTTCGATTCGCACAACTAAACTGCGCATATGACGCAGGTGGCAACAATAACTAACACAATGCATATCGCTGAGTTTAACATTAACACTTACGATAAGTAATACTGGTGATTCGTGGTCTTATGAAGCTGATAACAGTTAATTTGTCGGTCGTATTTTCAATTCTTTCCATTTGATCTGTATCACACTGCGCGCTTGCTTCCGTTTCATTCGGAATTCTCGGATCATTTCGTCGGCTTCGGATTCATTCTGACAGTACCGTTGGGTTTTCGCGGAATTTTTGTGGGCAATTCACATTTTAGCGAAATTGTTGAAGAAATAAATTGTTCATTTCTAACGAACAGCACACTGTCACAAGATGTCTATTGTCTCATGGTAAGTTTAAATGATTATGAAACTTATACAATATAAATATTACACTGTATTATGTTTTTATGGTAATAAACGGAACGTGTCAACATGCGACAACAATCTGACAATGGGATATTTCATTCAGAAGAAACTTAAATAATTTATTTTAATTGACAGTTCAACATCTATCCTACTGACATTGTTTACAATAGTATGCAGAAGCAGATACTCTTCGCCACCTCATGTGATGTTTTAATCCGGCACATGACCGATGAATCCAGCCATCACAATTGTCACACTGTATCCAGTCTGTTTCCAATTTTCCTTTTATAAACAGCTGAGGTTTCAAACAAACTAAACAATCCACTGCTTCATCATCTTCATCCTGTTCAACAACAGTAGAAGTACCTGACACTTTTGAAGTTTGATCCAGTTCTTGTTCATTTGGTTTTACACATTTTATTTTTGACTTAGTTTTTGATTTTGGTGCCACTTTTCTTTTGTCCCCTGTTTTGGAAACCAAAATTTGCTTTCTATGCGACATTTTTTTCTCAACATTAAAACTTTCCAACAGATCCTTCCGAAATTGATTCATCATTACCATTGAATGCAGTTTGATTATTTTCCTATATATTACTTCACAATGATTTTGCAGACATGATTCACTGTAAACACTATTGTTTTTTTTCACTACATCCATAAACTTTTGTTTCATTTCCTTATTGTTGACAATTTCCTGATGAACATATTCACATATTTTTTCACCCTGCTTATTTAAATTTTCATCTGTTAACAAAGTTAAACATATTTCAGTGAGTTCTTTAAAAAAGTGAAATAGTGAGTCTGATATATTGGTTAATGATCTATTCACTGAGGTTTGTCTGCGGTCGGTATCCAGGAGCGTATCAGGAAGACTTGTAGTAGTTAACAGATACTGTTCATTGACTTTTAATTCTGACAAAATATCTGTGCACACAACTGCCTCCTCATATGAATTAACACTTTTATAATCCGTTTTGTACATAGTGGACTTTTTTTTCTGTGATAATTTGTAATTGACCTTAGCTATGCAATATCCCCCAACATATCTAATCCTGGACATTGAGGCATTGGTGACAGTCCGGTTGGAAATGTTTCTTTTGGACAGAGTTAATAAATGAACTTGTTTTTCTATTAGGTATTTTCTCACTGAATTTGAAATGTTGAAACATATATGCAAATGTTGTTCATTGAACGGACAGTCATTGAACAAAGACAGACAGTTCATTCGAAATTCAACACCTGTCTGGTACATATGCACTTCCCTGTAAAATTGGCATTGCACATTTGCTGCTACTTTATGTGTTTCCACTGCCATTTTCTGTTGAGGTTGTATAATATTTTTCATTTTAACAAATTCATTTTTCACAAATGATTTCAATTTACTCTTGTTGATATTCTCCAAAATTGTGTTGTTATTGTATTGCTGTGGAGTTATCACATACTCACAACGAAGGTTTTGTAGTATTGTATCAATGTTTAGGTCTTCTGGCAGTTGAATTGCGTCATTTTCAGTTTGAAGCTGATCAATATTCATTATGTCATTGTCGAATTCTTCATCAAAAACTTCACTATCTGCAGTGTTCTCCAATTCAACATCACATATGTCCAACATGTCTGACACAGTGACCCTCACCTTTGGATGTTCTCTGGAGCTGAAAAAGGATGTGATAATGCAATATTAACCCTTTACTCAATTAAGATGCTATTAATTAAACACACATCTGTATGCAGATAATGCACGCTAGTTCAGGTATGTGTAATGGAAATAGAATGCTTGTAAAATTGTTTTTATTTAATGTTACTTTATCTTTGTTTCAGGCTTTTGTCAAGGGTGTATGAAGATGATGATGGAAGTGTAGAGGTGAACACACTGTTCAACGCATTTGATTTCGAAATGAAGGAAAGTGGAGTTAAAACATTATACAGTAAACGCTTGTTTGTTGACTATATTGTTAGAGTATACCCAAAGGCTGTGAAAGAAAGAATATCAACCAATGTCACAGTGACTAATTACAAAGGAATTTGTTTAAGAGCATTGACTGTGATAGGTAAGCAATTATCATTTGTACTTGTTTATTTTATAATAATTTATTTCAGTTTTGGTAGTGAAAACTTATATTCATCCCTGTCGACACATCATTCCTTAATGTCTTTAAATGTCTTTCATTGTTATGTTTAGTGTTTAGAGAGTGAATTACTGGTACCTGATACTCATTTCATCTTTGGTATAGTGTAACAAATGGATCACACATTTAAAGTACATGCTACTGAGGCAGTTGGTGGTACATGTGATATTTTGTACATGTATAAGTTATATAAAACTGACAGTTAAATGCTCCCTATAAACATACAAACTTCATTTGAAACAAACCGTCCATGGCCCTTCATGTTTTTTAATAAATCAACAATGCTTGTTTGTACACAAGGCTTATGATATCATCTACAAACTTTAAAATTTATAGAATAACTATATTATGTATATTATTTTTATTACTATGACATTTGTATTTGTACTATTACAGAATTAAAACAGGGGAGTTACAATGCAGAAGAAATTAAAAAATATCTACCAGGAAGAGTCCAAAATGTTGAATCAAGTAAAAACAGTGTGACCTTCTCAATTGGAACCAGTCATTTATGTGATGGCAATGAAGTTATTAAAAGAGTTACGTTGTTCTTCAATGGTACATGGTCCCTTAATATCAGTGGAACGGAGATAGACCTAGATTATCTACATATAGGTATGATATTTTGACATTTATTATTATGATATAATACATCAAAATTTAGCCAGTAATTTTGTTTCCTCTTAATAATTTTCAGTATAATTTAAAATTACAGTGTAACCTCTATATAGCAACACACTATGGTAACTGGAAATATTTGCCATAATGTAGAGGTTGTTGTTTGAAAGAAATTAAATTTATAGTAAATATAGGCTTAGAAATGTTTTGAAGGTGTTGTTATAAAGAGGTGTTTGCTCTACCGAGGGCAGCTATGGACAGGTTATAGGGTATGTTATAGCTGTTATTGATATAATTTGGATTTACTAGTTATAATGTTTAGCATTCCATATTTGAAAGTGATTGTCTTTATAATAATTAGTTAGCCCTTGTTATAGTATTTGCCTTATCTGATATACTAATATGTAATTTAAGTGTGATTATATGCCAGCAATCCACCATAATTGGAAATTATTGTTTCTTTTATATTATATAGGTAATCAGTATTCACCAACAGAGCAAAGCATCGGATATGTCATAAGGGCTTGCGATATGACATTGCTTTGTGAAGGAATAAAAGTGACCAAGACAGTTATTGTAAGTCGATACCATGTTCTCAACCGATGGCGCAATACAGATGGGGAAACAAGACGGATTCACTCAGTAGTCTGTAACAGAGTGGTTCCTCTGAATAAACTTTCTGGAACATGTATTAAGTGTCTGAATATGACATTTCATTATAAATCCACTTGCAAACAAAACAGATCAAACAAAGAAAACGAACCTGAACATACCAACCAGACAATAAAAGTGAGCAATAATAATGACAATACAAAAATTACCAAAGAAGCCATCCAAGCACTAGTTCCAGGGGCTAAGGAAGAAATGGTGCAAATGCTCCTTAGTCAGGCAGAAAATGTGTCAAAACATCCAAAGGGAAGAAGGTGGAATAAAGATATCATAATATTTTGTTTGCAGTGGTACTGTAAAAGTCCAAAATCCTATGAAAGTGTTAGGGAAAGTGGCTACCTCTTGCTGCCATCAAAAAGTTTATTAATTCAATATAAGACCAAATTAAAGCAGGGAGTAGGTTTTGATGAGAATATGTTCAAATGGATGTATGATGAAGCTGAAGGGAAACAGTTATGCCAAGAAGGATATATGGGTGGACTGATTATTGATGAGATGGCCATTCAATCTGACATTGAAATAACAAAATGTGGAGATGTGGTTGAGTTGGTAGGTTTGACAGATGTTGGTGAGGAAGGGAATTTATCTTATATGTTGAGGAAAGGAAAAAATGAGCAAACAATTGGAACACATGCACTGCAGCTGGTTTTTCTAGGGGTCACTGGTTTCAGATTCCCCATAGCGCATTTCATATCTGATGGTGTACAAGCACCTGAGTTATATTCACTGTTTTGGGAAACTGTGGATAAGTTACATATGTTTGGATTCAAAGTACTGTATACATGTTTAGATGGGGCACAAAGTAATCGGTCATTCATCAAAATTAATCTTGGGCAGCACCCAGTAACTTTCAAATGTTCCAACCCATGTAATTTTTCAAGTATGGTATTCATGATGGACTTTTCACATGTGATAAAAAAAATAAGAAATAACATCATCAAAAGTGGAATTTCAGCCAAATCAACAAGAAATTTAATTCTAACAAGTGGAAATTCAGTACAGTGGCAGATGTTTATTGATTGTTACCATTGGGATAAGACAAATGCACTACAATTACATAGAAAACTAACTAACGAGCATCTCTTTCCATCAAATCAATCGAAAATGAGGAATCACCTTGCAGAACAAGTGTTGGATTCAGAAATGTTAAACCTTTTTGTGCAGTATCAGCAATACCTTGGAGAAAAGGGATCCATTCTTAATGGTGTTATGGAGTTATTGAAAAAAACATCAAAATTCATTGAAATATTTAGAGACATGCGACCAGTTAAAAGCAAAGATGACCACAGATTGTCAGAACTTTTAGTAATTGCTAATTGGTTTGATGATTGGGAGAAATGGGCCAAAGTCTCTACGATCAGAAAAAATACGACAACCATGATATTATCACATCAAGCACATGAGGATATACAGTCATGTATCATCGGATTTATTGAACTTTGTGAAATGCTTTTAACATCGTCCAATAAAATCTATATTACACCAGGCCTCATTAATTCTGATGTAGTTGAGAACACATTCAATCAGCAACGTTCAACTTATAATGGTGCAAATACAAACCCAAGTGCTCTACAGTACAGACGGTCATTGAACAGCATTTTACTTGGTCAGAACATTGTATCTCAGAAAGGAAATGCAGGGAAAAATTGTGCATCAGCTCAACCATACAACCTCACATTGAAAAAAGAACCCAGAAAGAGACCTTCTTCTGAGACTTCTAGCAGTTCTATCAAGGTCATCAGAATCTAGTGGTATGTATATAATAACTTCATTTGTACAATGTTTTAATAGTTCACAAAATATCCATACCTTTTAACCTGACAGCAACTTTTGTCATGTAGACATGGTGAACTTGTGATGTTTGACATAAAGTGTTGGACTTCTACAGGTTGTGCAAGGCAAACACTAGGTGTGAAGTTCACAACTCTCAGTCCGTTACCACTGCGACATCTTCCGATTGCTACCCCAAATTGACCAGGTTTGAATATGCCTTTGCAGTTCACTTCCACTCTGTAATTTAAAAAAAAATCATTAACCCATTACTACATGAATACTTATTGGCACATTTTAATACAACAAACCTATATTCATAAAAATAACATTTTAAATGTTTAATTCTTTGTAGGATACACATGTTTTAATAAATAATAAATCCCTCATCAAACTACCTTATTAATAGGTGGATAGGCCTATATGGTATGTTTGTACACCATCAGTATTAAACAGAAAATAATTATAGTATTTATACATATCATAATTTGATAACATGCATACCGATTCAGAGTCATTCCTTGGGACTTGTGTATACTTATGGCAAAAGCAAGTTTTAGAGGATACTGTTCCCTGACAGCTACATCTGTATTCTTTGACGGATGAAAAACTGTAATAATAAAAGTACATGTATTGTCAACAATCATAAATTAAGTCTAAAAATTTATCTTTTCAATGCTAAAATTATGAAAATGATATTTAACATAATAACCATGAATATACTTATATAAATTTAATAGGAATTATAACAATAAACATTGCCATTATAATATTATTACTGGGTAGAGGTAGGTGGCAATGATAAATTTGCAGGTTATCACGGTTGATGATTATTTAAGTATTGTTGCTTTAACTTTGTTACATATGTCATATTATTGTAATAAATATTATGATGAATCTCTGCATTATGGGGATAAAAATTTAGCAACATACCTGTACATTTTACTTTAGGAATAGGAATTTCCTCATGTGGGAACCTGACTACAGGGCCATTCTCAGTGATGTCTCCTATGTAACCCTGTAGTCCATTCACTAGCTTGTCCGTGAGGTTTCGCATTAGAATAACTGGTGCACCAAGCTTTAACCACAACACTTTGGGCACAGTGATTCTATCCAGATATCGCTTCTCTCCACTGTCCTCTGCATTGAACTCATAAATCACCCCTGCATGGTCAATTATACTCCTTCTGTTGTAGTCATCTACAAGTTCGTTTGTTGAAAACAGCATGGTTGGTCTGTCCATTTCTTCTGGTAAGGGTCTATTCAGTCTGTTTATATAATTTTCAGTTTCTTGGCTTACACATCCCATGGAACATTCTTCAATTGCCTTTACAAGTTCCCTTTCATTTTGTCTTATGACATGCTTAAGAGCAATTTTATGTTTAAACATCTCTGGAAATAATTTAGACGTAAAACACAGCTCTCCAGCATCACCTAACAAAGTGTTAGGCACGGGTGCCAATTGACGAAAATCGCCAACCAACACTACCTGTATCCCACCAAATAGCAATTTGGGATTTCTTAGCTGGCACACAGCATTTACACTTTCTAAAAATTTAACACTCAACATGGAACACTCATCAATTATTAAAACATCTGTGCCAAGGATCCGCTCTTTTACCTCACCATACTGCTTATTGTTTAAAATGACGGAATGGATGTCCTCCACGGAATGTCTCCCGTCACCAATTCCTGACCACCTAAGAATAAAAATTATTTATTTATCAGGCATCATATTTCATGAAACAAGAGATGTTTGTAAAACATGTATGCCCCATGGCAGGCCAATAGTCAGAAATGGTGAAGGTTTCAGTGACCTTGACCTTTGACCTACTGACCAATCAATAGGGGTCATCTACAGTTGCTGATCAACCTCCATGTAAAGTTTGAAGATCCTAGGTCTAAGCGTCCTTGAGTTATTAAACGGAAACCGACTGACCGACTGACCGACCGACCGACCGACATGTACAAAGCGATATACTCCCTCATCAAAGATAGAGGGGGGGGGGGGCATAATGAGTAGTAATGATTAATAAAAGATAACGACAAATTAAAACAAAAGCAAATTAATTAAAAGTAATTAAGCTTAATTTGTTATTCAAAACACAATTTTAGCATAGATAAAATATATAATATACTTTAAAAAGACACTTAAATGAATGAATGTGTTATTAAAGTACCTATGAATGGTTGTTGCAGATTTATATGGTCTACAGGCGATACCAGTGGTGGCTGTAACATAAACCGTTTTACCGTTGCCTTGTAGCGTGTCAACCGCTTTTTGTACAATGTATGACTTCCCAGTACCTGCCGGACCCAATAAAACTAGACTATGTCCGTCAATAATGTGCTGAAAAGCCATAGTTTGCTCCTTGTTTAGTGTCATTTTGCGTAAATGTAGCCACGCATGTGCGTTTTGTGGGCTGTGCCTTGACTCCCGGCTTTCCGTCTGTTTTCAGCGTAGCGGCGGGGAACAAGAATGAGCGTAACGAAATGATCCGAGAATTCCGAATGAAACGGAAGCAAGCGCGCAGTGTGATACAGATCAAATGGAAAGAATTGAAAATACGACCGACAAATTAACTGTTATCAGCTTCATAAGACCACGAATCACCAGTATTACTTATCGTAAGTGTTAATGTTAAACTCAGCGATATGCATTGTGTTAGTTATTGTTGCCACCTGCGTCATATGCGCAGTTTAGTTGTGCGAATCGAACGCCGACCTCACATCAGATGTAAGCAAACCAACGAAAAAAAATGTAAGTCGAGAGTTTAGCACTCTGTGATTGGCGAATTGGTGTAGGCCTGGTAGTTGTTTGTGTTTATTTATATAGAGGCATCCTTCCAGCTTGAAAATAGCTTGTATTTGTCAAGCTGGGCCTATATTTGTAGAAGTTTGTAGTGTTTCTATGAAGTTGAGTGGTGGCTGAGGGTGCCATTCTTGTTCACCTTTTCTCTTAAGTTATAGACACCAACTGGTGTTTTTTTAGATGTTTAGTGAAATGTTATTGTATGTTGTTTGAACAATTTTTAGACATGTTTCAGCTCTCTGGATGGGTCGTAGAGTGGGTCACTAGGGGGGGGGGGGGGGGGGTCCCAGCCAACATGCCGAATACCTGTGCATTGTATATGAAGAGAATCTTCTGAATTGGCATTGAATTATTCTCGATTTCGGGTCCATTCCGGACAGTGAAAATAATCAGATGGTTTTTCATGTGCTAATTACATGTACATTTAGTTGTGTTTCACGCATTTTCGGTAACAAAATTGAGTGCTAATTGCATTACTCGTGAACAGCGGCACTGCTTCTTGTTTGTTTATATTATTTATTTCCGACACGTATTGAAGTGCAAAGTAGAATGTGGTGAAATTGTACTTACATAATAATTACATAAGTCCATTAATTAATTCCTTAAAATAATCCTAGAAAAAATATTGGTGCAGTAGTTTTCTCGTAAATAACACTAAAAATAACCATGTCAACATTTAGTTGTTTGACACGTACGCATGTCCGATTATAGGCGTATAAATCTGGGTAAATTTCCATTGCACCTGTTAACCCATTTCGATCTTTGGGCGTGGCGAGTCTCTTTGACGTCGGCTTGTGGTCTTTGATCGGCAAACATAAAACGTCATCGGCGGCAACTTCAGACGACTAGTCTACTAATGCAAGACGTCGTTTGTGAACTTTATTCACGTGATTGTCTGTGCGGTGCAATTGAAGACGTGCTAGGGAGGATATGAAAGAAAAAATGCCGCTCTGTGGAGGTCGGTTGTTTTAGACCACATGGTATTGACGCAAATTATGTTTGTGTGTGCAATTGTGTATATGAGATATAAGGTACTCGCACACACATAAAAACTGTACAGTCTGTCGTTTAAAGACAGTTGACTGTACATAACCACAATTTTATAAATTGCTATCGATTGAAACGTGGCGATTATTAAATTAAGATCGCTAAACAAAAATACGTTAAGTTTAGATCTTTGTTAGTATTTATTGCGAACCCTCAACATTAATTTATAAATCGAGTCCACAATATTTTTACGCACATGCCGTAATTAACAAGATGATAAAAACACTCGAACAGGGAAAGCAGCACTCACTAGTACACAGTGGACAGTCAGAAATTAACAAGCGGTCACTATGAGACAAGCCTATCCGGCGGGTGAATCGGCGCAAGAAAATTAAAAAAACTAACAAAGTAACAAATAAACTTTATTGCAAATCGGCAAACACAAGTACACGCAAGGTGGGTTTTCCAAAGTCCACCCGTCACGGTGGCGACGACTCTGGGTGGCAACGCAAAATATGCCACCGTGAACCCATCCAAATCCACATAGACTTTAAATTAGGGTGGACAGCCCATCGTGGCCATTGCCACCGTGACAACACGGTGGAAACACGATGTTTTGCGGTGGCAATAGTGGAATTCACAAACAATTAATTTTTACCTACAATGTGCACTTGTTTATTACAAGCGTATAATTGATAGTAATTGACACCCCTGTGTAGCCCTTGATATGCATAAAGTTCACAGGTGTGACCTAGTGCGTAAGTGTCACTGGAAGATATATATATATATAAAAAAACTAACAAAGTAACAAACTATATATATATATATATATATATATATGCTGGCAGTGCGGGAGTTTAGAGGCCACAAAAATGCTTCAGTGTTAAAACCCACCACAAAATTTCGTAATCAATTATTTTATTTTTCAGTCCCAACCTAAGTATTCCTTACTAAAATTTGCGACAGAAGCAGGTACTCGTTTGTACGATCCATAGCAACGGCGTTACGTATACGTTCGCCTATAGCAACGTATACGGCAGCCTACGTGCGTAGATGTACGAGCGAGAAAATGGTGAAGTATTAATTAATAAAACGGGTGCAGGTTATGAAATAAATTATGAAAACATTAATTGAACGTATGTAGTCAACAAATAGCAGGATGTGGATGTTGACAAAAACGCAACTATAAATCACCATGCCCTTACTATTCCGATCAAAGACAGTCGTACCGACATTGTAACTTCAGAAGTCGCCGACAATCGGTAGATGAATAATACTCAGACGCTGCCGACCTTTATCGGGGTGAACTGACATCAAAGATATCGTAGCCGAAGTGGCCTTAGATGTTTATAATTGCTATACATGGTTACACATTGTAATATTCTCCCAACGGTTGAATCGAACTTTTAATATTCTCCCAACTGAACTTGACAAACGAAAACACAGCGACATATCGAGTGTAATTGTGTTACTTTGTGTCTTGGAAATACTATTATGAGTAGGCCTACGTGTAAAATATATTAGAAAACAGTATTAAAATATATAATTCCAAATATTAAACTCTATTGCGTCATATTGCTCGCTTAGTACACAACGAGTACACGTGCGACATTGTGAGTAATCGGTAATTGGCATATGCCGACGTCTGGTCAGTTGGTAATTTTAAACGATGTGATAAGCATTAAGACGTGTGTACATGGATTTGTTTTCCTTAACAGATGGATAACGTGTTTTGATATGACATTCCCAATTGTTAATAACGACTTGGATATAAAATTTGGAGTTAAATGCATCTCACCAAGTACATGTATGTAAGTACGGTGTTATTGTGTAATTACCGTCGAGAAAAAATGTTTACTGACGATTTCTAAATATTTTCTACTGCACATGTACATCAATTTAAACATTACAGTAGAACTTACCTGTATCGAGTGGATTCACCGCGAATCACCGACATTCACCGCGTTTTATCGGCATCACGCATCGCGGCGGTCGCGGTGACGGGTGATTGACTGACGAGTGGAATCACTCGGAAAATCGCGGTGATTTTCCACTCCAAGTCAGATTTGGTCGCAGTGACAAAGTGATTTAGGCAAAAATCGCGCGAGCTGTACTGTAGTTAATCGAATCATGCACATATCTGATCTTACAAAATACTAGCAGCTGAAATAAGCGAAACATTAGTTATGATTTTTAATAAATTTTCTGAAGGAAAGAAACAAATAGTAATGTATTGAATAGTCATAAAAATGTTGTTTCTGGTTTTCAAATCTGTCCTAAATTTAAAATACCCAGACCATGTCACACTTTGAATTTCTCGCCCAAAGCTTATCAATTTTAGTGATTATAAAAATCCCCCAACCAAAAATTCTGTAGCTACAAACTAGTATGCTCCTTTTTCATTTTAGCATGGATCCAGAAACAAACTATTTTTAGACCACCTTCCCTCGAATGATTTTAATTAATCACTCGCATTTTCTTTCACAAACCACCCAAAGCCGAGATTAAACGAGGTTAAATAAAAACTAAGCATATCAATTAAACAGAGAATTAATTAAGCAAATATTATTATCTTGTTTATGCATTGAGTTCAATGTTTCTTCATAAAAATAGGCCTCCAGACTCCAAGCCAAAAGCTTAATGATGTTACTACACCACAATTTAAAACGGATAGACAAATAAAATATTAAGACAATTACCTGCTCATTTAATTCAATAGGATTTTCCTGTGAATTCCGGTTAGAATCAGGAGAGTCTGAGCCAGTGCTGACCTGTGATGCCCTCTTATTTAAAATCTTCTTGTTCACTTTGGTCTGCAGTCCTTTCATTGGGGTCGATTTATCAAGCTTGTCCCCTTTTACCCATATAGACTCCTTACGGTTTGTACCTGGTTTCCCACCACTTCCTGTCACTGTTATGCTAGGTGAATTAACATTTGACAAACTGCCACCAACAGCTCTGTAAAATGAAATAAAGAGAGTTAAATACATTTTTTAGATATTTTGTTTTAGACAGGGGAGGTAATTATGAAGAGTAAGAAAGGGAGGTAATACTATTGCTTATCCAAGACTTAAAGCTGCTCAGTTAAACACTCAAAGTACATTTTCAAGTCATAAGGAAGTATAGCCCTGGGATGCCATAAGTAACAGGAAAGAATGGGTAATACTTGTGAGACAAACATCATAGATTCTTTAATATGTCGTTTTAATTCAATTAAATTCATTGCTCTGTGTTAAATAATACTTCGGACAAAAAGTAAGATAACTCGGTTTACATATCAATGTGTGGTAACAAATCATATATATGTGTATTATGTAACTTTGCAGCATAGGATCAGAAATCCACTTTTATTAGTAGTTAACAAACTTCTTTACAAATTCTAATACTGAGCAACTTTAAAGTTTCTGAGTGATAATACAATGGCATGCAGTAAGTATTAAACAATATCGTCTGTTTTTTAGTTACCTCCCTTTAATATGACATCACTTTCATATATAGGAAAGGGAGATAACTCTATTAAAATACACTACAATGTTTATTAACTTCTTCCATTTTCTGTTATACCTCCATTTAATATGACATTACTTCTATATATAGGAAAGGGAGATAACTCAATAGCAATACACTACAGTATTATCACTAAACAGTACAATATATATAACATACATATTAAATGCAATGTACAGTGGAACCCCTCTAATCCGGACCCCTCTATTCCGGAAACCCCTCTAATCCAGACAAATCAGTTGGTCCCAAATTTTGTCCTTCATGTTTTAATGTAATTTTACCCCTCCAATCCGGAACCCCTCTACTCCGGAAACTGGACCAATTCTCTGGAACAAGTTTACTGATTTGCTCTAAAATTCACCCCTTGGATCCGGACAGTCAATATAAACAATTTTCGTGTTCACGTTTTGACAGGTGTCAGTGAACATCTTGTATATTTTCAATATCTTGGGACAATAAAAGGTGTGAAAATTGACAATAGGCTTTATAACTCTAACCAACTGGGAGAAAAACATACATACGTATATATGGATGAGACTTAAATAAACTATTAAACTACAGTCACACAATTAAATTAATCCAATTATACAAACTATGTGTGAAAATGTCAGAATTGTCCTAAAATTTTATTGTCTTTAAAATTGGCAATTAACCTTACAGAGTCATGGAGCTTACCTTTTCATATTTTATGATGTAGGTAGATGAGTAAAATAACAAAGTTTAATGATATATTTAATGATATTTATACTAATTAATTCATATTTAATTTCTGAAACATATTTGTGGGTTAAATGTATTCAAAATGTTACCAGTTCTTCACTAGAGCATTTTATTTTAATTGTGTAGTATCCGGACAACTTAAAATTTGGACCCATATTACTAAAATCTCTCAAAATAAAATGAAACTTTTTTGTCTAATACAAATTAAGTTTTGTTGAATAAATGTTAGAACAATCTGAAGCATCTAGTTAAAAAAAGTTTCTGTTGTCAATAAGTTTATGTGTTGTATGCAATACTTGAACACAACGTAATCCCTTCCAAGTATGAGGGTTATCAAATAAAATAGGTTGAAGAGTTTTGATGTATAAAAATAGAAACCCCTCTAATCCAGAAACCCCTCTTATCCAGACTTTTTGTCTGGTCCGGACAGGTCCGGATTAGAGGGGTTCCACTGCATTAACAATAATTACAACTAAAACAATAATCATGCATACAATTTTAATTATCCATGTATTATTTTCAGATAAATCACACTAATATTTATCAGTTGTTGTGATTATTTCAAAATCGTTAATTGATGATATCTTAAATATGTACAACAAACATATCAATAGAAAAGCATGTCTGACTTAACACAACACCTTTAAGTTAATGGAAACATCCTCATATACTAAACATGAAGTAGTTAGTATAAATTGGCTAAAACAAATCAGATTTTGAAAAAAATGAAGTCATGTGCAAGGTTATGGTATTGCTAAATGAATGTGCTTCAAAAATCACCAGTTTGAAAGATGACTATTAAATTGTGCTACACAGCAAATTTACACAGTGACCAACACCAGTATTTCAACACATTGTATTTTGAACTTTAGACACTAAATGAAAACTTTCAGCTACCAAGTCCCTTATCCTGACACTGGGTCGAGTATTCCCGGATCGACCCTTCAGCTCGGTCCTACTAAGGCATAATGACCAGTCTTGAAATATTATGCAAGCCGGCCTATTAGCACACATTGTACACCAAAATTCTGTTTCAAACATTGTTCTATTGTTCGATTCAGCTTATTAAAGAAAATTCTAATGACCATAAACTTACATAATACAAGTACACTGTAATACTTTCCTGAAATAACTTTTATTTTCTGCAGAAAAGTTCATTCAGATAATTCAGGAAATGTAGGACCCCTGTCCCTCATAAATGTACATCAAGAGAACTACCAATGTACAATCAGTTCCATTTTTAACACTTTTGGTAGGTCACAAGTTGGGATCAACTCACAACCTCCCATTTCCGAACGTGAAGGCTCCAGTAATAATATGTATTTTTGTAAGTTTTTCTTGGATATTACTTGACTAATAATATTATTGCTTTTTGATTAATTTTGAAAGTGTTATTGCAAGAGTTAACAGGCCTAGACACTAACTATTTTGGCCACTGGTCCGACAGGGCAAAAGCGCCAAATTTGTAAATAGGACAGTTACTGGTCCTCCAGAATTTTCACTGGTCCTTCTGGATTTTCACTGGTCTCGGACCAGCGGACCAGTGTTAGTGTCGAGCCCTGAGTTAATATTTTGCAAGAGTTAATATTTCAGTTAGTTATGAATTGAATAAGCACAATACATAATTATAATACAACTGTTTCTAAAAGAATACAGAGAAAAAATCTTTATTCATTAACCCTTTACTGCATAGACTTCTCCTACGTTCACATATAGCTGTAATTGTTTTTTTTAAAGTGAGGCACTGCTTTTCAAAATGTGTTCAATCATATTTTGATGGTCCAACTAGTTGCCCTAATAACCAGTTAACCTGGAATTAATCATAAAGTAGTTTTAACGTGTCAACAGTCATTCCACAAGCAACAAGACAACTTCTTAATATGTGGAGGACAATTAATCGGAGAAAATCTCACGAAAGAATAACACTTGTCCGACGCAACATTCAAACTGGAATCGCTCAGGCAAAGCACTGGATTTGTAACCCAACAATCCGGGTTTAATTCACAGTAGTGGCAGGTCATACCCTTTCATGAAAATTTGACAACAATGTTGATTTTTCACAAGTGGAAAAAGTTGCCTATTCCTTGTGGAAGTAAGTTAGTACTGTTTAGGATACAGTCCAGGAAAACTTGGAAGGTTAATCGTCCACATTATTCAACTGATAATTGTTGAGAAACTGTGTGAGTCTCAAATTGACACAGAAACAAACTGTGTTCACAGCTGGGGTATAAACAGGTAAGATGATACAGGGTATATAATAAAGTCTTTATTATCATAGTTATTATAATTATTATCATGTTCGCCATCATGACCCCAATCCATAAGCGAGTAGGTAACTCTGTTGATTATTTTCAAGAGGCTCACAGGGAAGATTGGGCAATTGCCTAACTGTGTTGCCTCTATAAATAAAGTCTTTATTATTATCAACAGGTAAGATCGTGGAGTAAAGAGTTAACTAATCACTACAATCTAAAATACATCTGAGAGAGACATCTGGCTCTAATAACAGGCATCTAACATACATGATAGAAGAACCAGTAACCAGTTATCAGAACATACAGAAAATGAGGGCCTAAAGCAAGGGCCAATAACCCTGTCAATATTGAAGGGCAAAAAACTCTGTAACAGAGAGACAGAAAACAGAGGAATATAACTCGGTAACATTCAAACTCATGGATAAGTATAGTTCTGGATACCATAACTAAATGGTCTTTTATTTACACTGACGTGTCGGCCTTTTAGTTATGGAATTACCCTCTTCAATAATCAACTGTTTAAGCTTAACGCCTAAAATGCATGTTCATTGTTCAAAAATCGCCCAAAAACTATAATTTACGTATAAATGTAATATTTTTCAAGTGTTTTGTCTTAAAACAGTCAATGTAACACCTACTGATAATCATATATTGCTTAAAGTTTATTTAATTCCGGGTTTGATCAGCTCCCGCGGCCATTTTGAATAATTTATTTATCGCAGGTGCGTGCGAGAGCCGTTTTCGAAAAATCCGTTATTTCTTGAAACATGGTCGAAAACGTCTTAAAATTAAACAAAACCTTTAGATATACCTTTACATAAGAAACAAACACGTTATTTTTGCTATAAATCATGTAACTCCCATTGACACAAATAAATATTGCAATTTACGCAGCCGACAATCAAAACATTGATCACGTGGTTCGTTTCGGAACACTTTTGTTATAATCCCATTCAAATAAATGGCGATCGTAAACGAAAACAGTGAAATTGTACTGGTTTGAAACAATCGACGGAATTAATGGTATTTCTTGCAAAACATTTTGTTTTTGGGGGTATACTGATAGAATATGCTCCAATTGATAGGGTGTCAATGATTATTTAGTTCAAAACGTGCGTTTTGTCATAAAACGAACGCGACTCAAACTGAGCCGTAGAGCTGTTAGGTTTCAAAGAACAAACGGCTTTGACGATGAAATGGAATGATCATCGTCAAAGACCTTGGACTAGGATAAGTAGCTCTGTAACATACAGCAAATGGGGGCATGTAACTCTGTAACATACATAAATCTGGGACAAGTAACTCTGTAACATACATAAATCTGGGACAAGTAGCTCTGTAACATACATAAATCTGGGACAAGTAACTCTGTAACATTCATAAATCTGGGACAAGTAGCTCTGTAACATACATAAATCAGGGGCATATAACTGACATACTAAAATCTGGAGTGTTGATAAATCAGCAGCATACATATCATCAGAGGTACTAGTATATCTCATAATATATAACATATACACTCGGCAAAACTTATATAAGTACACACTTGTTTATTTGCCCATAGCTCGGTCAATGCGTGTGTGATCGTGCTGAAAATTTCAACATATGTAGATTGGATATGTAGAATTACAATACAATCAATGTTTTTAACATCTGATTTAAATTGTCACAAATAGAATTAATTAATGATGCCAACAGCAGAATCTAAAAAAAACACAATAATGCTGTGTGTTCATCGGGCGATTGGCAGGTTGCTAATGCACATATGGCCCCGCTGTGCTGATACAGTACGGTTTCAAGTCTATGTTTCTATCATGGACACAGTAATAAAGAAAACAATGATAGGAACAAGCCCAATTTAGGTTTAGAGATATCGACTTCTGATAAAAAATGCAATTTGAAACATGGTTAACTCCCCTTGACCATAACAATAAAAAATATTTTTAAAAGTAAAAATACACCATGTTGTTGTTTGAAAAATCGAATTATTTTGTGTTTTTTTTAATTTGACAATAAATCTAAAATTCAAATTTACCTTTATTACATAAAACTAATTTGCACATACGCGTCAATATCACGGCCATTTTACGATTTTTGACGTTTCATGGTTCAATGAACCACTGTATTTAATTTTGAAGAAAAAAATGTATTTATCTAGTCCTTTGATAGTCAATACCATGTACACAAAATTTCATGCAAAAATAATAAAAAATAAAAAAGTTATAGCGAAAAAACGACGTGTGTACTTATAAGTTTTGCCGAGTGTATAAGCCAGAGATCAATATTAATACAATGCATCTGAGCACAGTATAATTTTGCAGGTATTAGTTCAGTATTCAGATTCAGCATTTAGTACTCAGAATCCTTTACCCTTATCAACAAATAATTTTGTCATATATAAATAGGCATGTTACTTATGTAGTAACGAAATATTAGAACTATTAACATACCATACAACTCCTAATCACAGTTTCTAACGAGAGGAGGTGGGTGTTAATTATGCTAAAATTCTGCTAATTTTTACTGAATTTTAACTTAAATATACCAGATTTATATAGCGCCCTTTTCATGCAAACGCACGTTCAAAGGCACTTTACATTATTATGTTGCAGCCACAAGGGCGCAGGTGCATCCTCTACCAGTGCAGATACAGCATGATCGGACCAGAGGGACAGACTGAGAGAAAGCCCCTGAAGAGAGAGACATTAGATACAGACATGTCAGGCGCTGCAGAAGTGCGCCTAGCTCTTATTTCGAATAGACAACCTGGTTCTTTAATGTGCCCGGTGTATGGCACCGATACACAGCTTCCTGGCGCTTCGAGATACTTTGCAGACCACATGGCCAGATATAGCGGTAAATATTATAAATATTTCAGAAATGACAAGTTTCGATGCCAGGGATTGAACCCACGACCTCTGCGTTACCACTGAGCTAAATCTGCTTAACTTAAGCTTAAAAATCTGTCTGACCTTTTAAAAATCATTGCATTGTTTTAATGTTTTCCTGTTATATAGCTTGCTTAGTTTTGTTACTGGTATTTTCAATGACCGGATAAAAAATATGAATTACCTACAAGAGGGCCCAAAGGGCCCTAGGTCGCTCACCTGTTGAACTTGACCTAGATTTTGTTGAGATGATCATTGTGACCAAGTTTCGTAAAGATCAGATCAAAACTGTGAACTATAATGACTACACAAGGTTTTTCTATTATTTGACCTTGTGACCTAGTTTTGACCCCGGGTGACCTCATATCGAACTTGATCTAGATTCTGATGAGATGATCATTGTAACCGAGTTTCATGAATATTAGACCAAAATTGTGACCTCTAGTGACTACACAAGGTTTTTCTATGATTTGACCTTGTGACCTAGTTTTTGACCCCGGATGACCCAATATCGAACTTGACATAGATTTTGTGGAGATGATCATTTTAACGAAGTTTAATAAAGATTAGACCAAAATCGTGACCTCTAGTGACTACACAAGGTTTTTCTATTATTTGACCTTGTGACCTAGTTTTTGACCCCGGATGACCCAATATTGAACTAGACCTAGATTTTGTTGTTATGATCATTGTGATTAAGTTTCGTAAAGATCAGGCCAAAACTGTGACCTCTAGTGACTACACAAAGTTTTTCTATTATTTGACCTTGTGACCTAGTTTTTGACCCCAGATGACAAAATATCGAGCTTGACCTAGATTTTGTTGTGATGATCATTGTGACTGAGTTTCATAAAGAATAAGTCAAACTTGTGACCTCTAGTGACTACACAAGGTTTTTCTATGATTCGACCTTGTGACCTAGTTTTTGATCCCGGATGACCCAATATCGAACTTGACCTAGATTTTGTTGAGATGATCATTGTGACCAAGTTTCATTAAGATTAAGTCAACATTGTGACCTCTAGTGACTACACAAGGTTTTTCTATGATTTGACCTAGTGACCTAGTTTTTGACCCCAGATGACCAAATATCGAACTTGGCCTAGATTTTGTTGAGATGATCGTTGTGACCAAGTTTCATAAAGATTAGGCTAAAATTGTGACCTCTAGTGTCTACACAAGCCAATTGTTGACGGACGGACGACGGACGACTGACGACGGACGAAGAGTGATCACAAAAGCTTACTCTGTCACTTTGTGACAGGCGAGCTAAAAATAACAGGTTATAGTTTTAATTTTTTTAAAGGAGGGGTGCATTTATTACAAAGTGACAATTATTAGGAGTTATATGGTAGAACAGAAAATATTTAGTAGAGAGGACAACTGCAAAACAAATCTTCTTGATTATAGCATAAAATGTCAGCCATCCATGAAAATATGCATGTTCTCTTGATACATACCGGTACACTTTGTAATCTTTACAGCATGAGAATGATTGTGCCAAACAGCAATTTCTCAAAGATGGCCTCATTTATAATATTAGTCAGATTTGGGGCACTTCAACATCAAATTTATTAGTGAGTTGAGTCCCATTCAATTTTTATTATTGCAGAGACATCAAGATGCAACCTTCCCACAGACAGAAGGGGCTCAATCTACATGTCCCCTATATTTGCGGGGACACATACAGAAATAAAGCAACAGCAGTACATTACGTGTATAACACTCTGTTTATGTAATTATACCTTTTCGTTTCTTTCCACTTTTTCATGCTTTGAATTGCAAATATATATTTTCAATATTACAATAACAATATGTTAACAAGTCTATAATACACTATAGATTGGTGTTAGTAAGACACAGTCATATATTTGAATTAAAATCACAAATTCAATTTTAGGTCGATCTAATACATTACCATGTGCATTTCATTCAAATATTTGTAATTTATAATAAACAAAGAATATTGTTTTTCATTTTTTACAATCAAATTCATTTTTCCTTATCACAAAATACACTTATGAACTAGAAAAGTTTTTGTCGCAAAAACATGTCTCCGACAAATGGCCCATATCTTGACAGTATTCATGGTACCTAAAATTCCTGACAATAGACATATTCAACTAGGCTTTAGTATCAAGTATTCATGTGAAGTTACATTGAAATTTGACTAATTTGGTAAGAAAAACAAGCATGGACAAACTCTGTGACATCCATCCAATGGCATCCAGACAGACAAATGTACAGCACAACATCAATTTGTCTCCCCAACTATATTGTAGGAGACACAATAATCAACCATTTAAAGTAATGTAATGTTCGAAAGTTCAATTTAATCAAGAGCAATGTCGTTAAATAGTCACGAAGAGAAGATGTTGTATAATACAGTAGAACCTGTATTAAGCGACCACCTTCGGGACCGAGAAAAAGCGGTCGCTTAAGAAAGTGGTCTCTTAATAGATCAGGCCAAAATTATAAGTTATAAATTTGATTAAGTACAATGTCGAGTTTTCATATCTTTATTCAGTACTGTTTATATCTACTAGTAAAGACTTTATTTAACGAGGCTACACATTTGGTTTCCCAATCTTCCATGTGGGCCTCTACTAAAATTATATGAAATACAGTACAGAGGCAACATTATATGCACTGATATGGACTTTTTTATTACGATGTTGAACATTTTTTATGATAATTGACCATTATTTTTGTTTTTATTTACTTCATATCGCTCACGATAAATTTGTTTTTCTCACCTTTTTAGTTGATAATCACTAATGTACACCAACTATCTCTACATACGACCTGCTTGAGGAGATTAAGTGTATATGGTCGTTGAATGGATTAAATTTATACTCTCCAGACCAGTTTAAGGCGGTCGCTGGTCGGATAACTGAAAAGTCGCTTAATAGAATCACTTTATATAGTGAAAATCCACGGGCGGGATTTTAAGTGTTTTTTTAATAGATAAGTCGCTTAATAGAGATGGTCGCTCGTGCAGGTTCTACTGTATATCAGACACATAAACTCACCCCTGTCCAGCGTTAGACGGATACATGCTGCTTAAACGATCCAAACTTAACACTGATTGTGACTTCAATCTCTTTAATGTATTAGATGATGATGTTCTTTCTATAACCTGCAAAACAAACATACATATTTTATGTACAACCAGAGACTCTGGGTGCGATTTTATGATCATGCAAAGAATTATGCTACAGAATTATCACTAGTGTTAAGAGTATATTTTTTTTGCCAGACCCTAAAATAGCACGAGAGACTGTGTGTATGTCGACATATGTAGGATTTCAAGTTTGTTATATTCACCTGAATAATACCTAGGTTACAAATCCAATCTGATCATATAGCAAACTATGGTCTAATTGGGCCAGAGGTCAAATGGCCAGTCATCTGCTGCAGCTGGAGTAATTTTAAGTCTCTTTTTTTTAAATGTGCATTGCTAGTGTACTACTCGATCATTGGCCGGCTTCTGCATGATGTCTAGACATCAGGTACACATCACATACACAGACATCGTGCGTCGTATCGACATTCGCAAGTATCGTAATTATGTAAGATACCAAAATATGCACCACACTTCATGAAAAACAATTAAAATTCTCAAGTTTGTCACTGATATAGATCCATAAGGGATATTTATGCTTCAAACCCAGTAAAGTTCCACTCTTTTAATAATGTTTTGGCACAGTGACATAAGCTTTTTTCACAATCATGAAAATTATTGAAAAACAACATATTTTATGTCAACATGATCCAATAAAAAAAACAATATGGCAACGTCAGAAATGACATCAAGTCTTTTAAGGCGACATCGTACGTTGGAGTTTTTCTCAAGTTTGGTTAATATGCTGTTTTAATATACCCGGTAACAAGAAACTCAATACAACAACCTAAATCCAGATACAACAACAAACACTGTATATCAAATATATAAATCATGTGATCTTACAGAATGGCCAACTTTTCTGCTCCTCATAAATGCGCAATAAAATGGATTTAAGTTATTTAGAGATAAGAATCTACTAATTTTGTATTATACCAGAACATAAAATATGTATGTGTTGATACATGGGTTGTCGAAAGAGCCGGAAAACGTACGAAAGGATGTGACTCTGATAAAGCAACTCAAACATGAGACATTTTGGATATTCGGAAAGCGAACAGCAATGAAGAAAGCAAGTATGATAATGGAAGTGAATTTGTGGATCTGGATCAGAAGCTGCAGGTATTCATCAACCAATGTCTGAGATAAATCCTCACTATCAAATAGCCAGAAAAGATCTCCAATCAAAACTTATGGGTAGGAACCAAACAACAGCCAGTCACTGCATGCCTCCATTTTACAGACTGAAGAAGTGGAGATGGATTGGCCACAACCTGACAAGACAACATCCTAACATTGCAAGACAAGCTCTTGACTGGAAGCCTGGACATCGACCTGAAGAAGCTGGGAGGATGTCATAGGGAGAATTAAAGTGAAGGCCGATACAGTGGAGAGCTGTAGTGAAGGCCCCATGCTCCAATGGGCGTGAAGAGGAATAAGTGTATTATAAGTGTCAGCCAAATTATTGGAGTAGCAAATAGTGTTTTATATAAACTGAATAATACAAGTGTAATAGAGGATCCAGATACATTTTACCTGACTTTCCCCCACTCTGTCTTGTGCTATTTACCCCCAGAGTCATCATCAGAAACATTCTTAATGATTGTGACACAATGTTTATTGGTGCAGACTTTAATGCAAGAACAGGTAGCATGTGTGATGTGTTTGGAAAATATTAAGAAATTCCACACTATTTAGCTGAAGATACAACCTTAAATCAACACTGATATAGTTTTAGGAATGTTTAAACTTAAGGGCCATAATCCAGATAAGCCTCAGGTGATTGGGCAGATGATCAAACTTGGCTTATGTCCAAACACATTGACAGCAAGTTTAAAGACGATAAAATAAAAACTGTTGAAATTAGAGAACAGACAAAATCACTGGACGCAACAGCCCGCCAAGGGTGTTCAAATAAAACAGGCATTTAAAACTCAACCAGGTCAGATTTTCTAGCATGTCTTGTTTCAGTGAACTATTATAATAGCTTAGTTAAATGTTTGTTTGTAGGCACATAAAATGTGAAAAGAATCGTAACAAATAACAAAGCAGTCACTATAAACTAATATTTTTTCCTTAATCCATTATAATAACACAATTTCTGAATTCAGCCGGTATGACTGCAGTATGAATGGATCCATAACCTACAATGTCAATATTATAATCATCCAAATACACTACAAAATATCAATACATCAACATAAATTATATATGTGTTCAACAAGAAGCCATCAGAAATGGGATAAGCTCCCTGACTGGTTGTTTGCCACAGAAAGATATAACGTTTAAAGTAATGATGAAAAATAACGGAAAATTCAGGATTCAAAAGCCAGAAATCAGACAAAAGCCTAAAAATACCAGGCCTGAATATCCAGGAAACAGAAATACCCGGTAGTCATTAAACAAAACTTCAAAACGCACCACTATATCTGGTTGTATTCTGTGTCTAGCCAAAGAACTGATAGTATATCATAAAACAGTATAAATCCAGGGAGCTAACATGGTCGCAGTAGCAAGAATTGACCATATATCGTCCAGCGACATGAATCCAGAGAACTAACATGTCCGTTATAACGCGAGTTCACTGTAACGATGGAACAGTCACCTACCTTTATGCTGTACTCTGTTTCAATTATCTGAAGCATGTTACATACCTTAATGCCGTACTCTGTTTCTATCATCTGAAGCCACTCCTCATGTTTCTCCTCCAGATATAGATGGAAAGGTTTCTGTACGTCCGGACATTTCTTCTTATGTACAAACATACCATCTTTGATCAGTACAGCCTGAAAATATAGTACATTAAGCAATAAAATCTCACTTAAAAACCACCTCAATAGAGTAAGTCAACTCAGAAATTAAGATCACCTCAAAAATATTCATTCCACTGTGTTAGTTCTGTATTTGCCTGCATTAGAACTTCACATATTCTTGACTAAACAATACACTTATAATGAATTCTTTAATTTTTGTCGAGAAAATATTGTAATATCTCAGTGAGTTTTTCATTTAAAGGCCACAGTGACCTTGACCTTAACATAGTGACCTGGAAATCAATAGAGGTTGTCTACATTTTATGACCGATCCACACATGATGATTGGAGGAGATCCTTGGTCAAAGCATTCCTTGAGTTAATGATCGGAAACCATTTTTATTTTCATAGTGACCTCAAACTCAATAAAAGTCAATCCACTCATAAAGCTTGAATACCCTAGGCCAACAGGCTCTCGAGTAATTGACCGGAAACCATATGGCTTACAGACCGACATACCTACCGACCATAATAAGCAAAACTTTGAAGGAGGGAAGGTGGGTAATAATTAGTATGTGTCATTATTGTGACAATATTCCCTGAATAATACATATCCGTACCTGAGCTTTTGTATGTTCCCTTAACTGTTTGACAAACTCTCTTTCCTTGTCATTGTCAGCAAAATCTTCAGCATAGAAATGTTTCCAGTTAGATATACCTCCCATCACGGCCGCATCGACTATACCCTTTAGTAACATTCCTGGAATAGTAAAGTAGACTTAATTATACACATGTAAATCTTCAAATTTCCAGGCTTGTTTTCACAAAGCATTCAGTGAAAAACTTAATATTTTGACTTAAGTTAAAAATTTGTACAGTGTTCCCTCTCGTAACGTCACCTCTCTCAAACGACTCCCTCCTTTAAACGACATTCAAAATTCCTCCCATGCAATTTTAACGTTAATTTCCCTCCGAGAAATGACACCTCCCTTCAACGACAAACGTCACTCAAAAGTCGTACCGACACTAAGAATTACCTCTCCGGACCGGCATAGGTTAAGTCAGTTTTTGATTGTTTTCATAAGTATTGACAGTGTCTGCCAAAATGTGTGAATATGGTATACTAATCTTCATTGAGAAGCTTGTAAATCGCTATTTTTCACACTTGCATTGTGACACGATTAACAAATTATGGCTTGGTCTAATTGGATAATAATGACGATTAGATTGTTTTCATTCATTGGTGGTCTGTATAATAACTTTGGTCAGGGTAAGGTGAGAAAACTTGTTACTTCTGATTAAAATAAAGTGACAATTAATGCATCCTTTCTAACAAGAAAAAGGAAAGCGTTTGTTTATTTTAATACAAATGGCGTCGGGCATACGGTACCGTCTAAAGCCCGTCCGATCCGGACCGTCATGTATGTAAAGTGATGTGCACGAACATTCTGTTATTTTGTATGTACATTGTAGTCAGTACTTATTTTCATGACAAAATCGGCGAAATAATTTACTTTTATTGAATTAATAAGATCATAATCTGGTCATGAGTTAGCAACCCCAATACACTGTATTCATCTTTACTAATTATGACACGCAGCTTGTTTACAGTACACCATGTACATATTTTGGAGGTTAAATCATGCTATTTATTCAACGGTCTGTTAGAAGAACAATCCCTCTCCACAACGGCTCCCTCTCTACAACAAACACTATTTCTGTCTCCCACAAATGTCGCTCAAGAGAGGTACCACTGTACTTCACAAATTGAAGATAAACCCTTGTTTTTTTTTAAATTATTGCAGCTCTTTATAATACTGGCTGTCTTGTTTAGCAGGCATACTTGAGGATTTTTAATGGTTTTAAGAAAATCAAAGGTTTTTCATACATGCCATACTTTGCTGAACCATTTGCAGGAGATTGGTGATGGAAATGCAGGAGATTTCAATAAAATGCAGGAGATTTTTTTTGCTCGAACTATCGACTAAAATTAATGAAGTTTATATGCAGTTTGCACTTATTTTACTTGTATGACAATACCATGCATGCATACATGCTTCGTGAAGTAATTTAATCAAGTGTTTGGGATGATATTCATGATGCAAACATCAAATGTCCAGTATGTTCAAGTCTTATGACTCATAGTTAAAAGAATTGTAAGTAACCAAACCAAATGCTGACTGGACATGTATTAGTTATTGTTACATTTATGCTATACCAGTTCATTTATCATACATCTGAAAAGAAAACATGTCAAGCAGAAGATTACCTGATAAAAAAACATAGAAAAGAACTCATATGTTCAAAATGGTGCTAACATATTAATTCAAACTCAAAAATGCATTGATAATACAGAAATAAAATCAATTCAGTTAATTTATAAACCTTAAAAAATGTATCTGAAATTGATGTGGACTGAATATCATGCAAATTCCAAATTACAAACTAAAACTTTTTGAGGCCTTTTCCTTTGATACTGTAACTGCAAAGGGAAGTAACTGCTACGAGTTTATATCTGTAATGTACGGTCATGTGTGGGCTTTAAACCTAACCAGTAAACAAACATATTTTCGGCTGCTTGGGAAGATGTTTATCAGTTTATGACACCTTAGCATACTCTTATCGGGACAATTATCGATTGTTTATTGGAGTGACCACTCTCCTGGGGTGTTATAAAGGTTTGTTATGTAATGACTTGTTGATTAATTGTAAGTTTATCACCGGAAATTACGAGGAAAGTGAAACTTTAATAATTCTGAGATTCTTACGCGGATTTTTGTCTAATCCGGGAGATTTTATCAAAATGCGGGAGTGCGTGAGTTGAGGCTCAAATCCGGTAGACTCACGCACGATCCGGGAGATATGGCATGTATGGTTTTTACTAAGATGCTTTGTGAATACCACCCCTGGGTAAATTTGAATTTAGTATTTAGATGCAGGCACACGTCCCTACCCCAATAATTCTGCTTCAAACATTGGTTTACAGTTAAATTTCAGCTTGTGAAATTTCAAATGGCTGTAACTTTTTTTCTTTTTTTGTTTAGAAAAGAACATTCTTTAGACTAAGGGCCCGTTCGTAATGCTGTTCTGCACATACCAGACAGTGGAACACACTTACAAACAAACCGGAACACTGTTCGGAACATGTTATTTCTGTGCCCGCCACAGAGGTGGTGCAGCCAGAACAGTCACGTGATTACAACAACAACAGTGGCTGCTTGTGTAATAGAATATAATAAATTTATTATCCAATTATGGACCATTGCGGGCAAACAGTCACATTTAAATATATCCACATGCATATTTCTTCCTCCAATATTACGGCTGCAACTACAATTTTGGTCATCTTAAACATATTACGTTCTGTTCCGTTTTGTTCGTAAGTGGAGTAGAACATTCGGCACATTGTGCAGGACAGTTCCGTTTTTTTCGTAAGTTGTTCGGAGTAGAACATCCCGCACAGTGTGCGGAACAGACGTTACGAACATACCCAAGGTGTAGAAAGTCTGAATTTCTGGATTAAGCGACCGACATATGACAGATAAAGTGGCGGTCTTTGCAGCCAGGTATTGTGATAGGTGATGGCCCTATATTGGCAAAGCTAGGACAAATGGGTTAAAATATGCAACATATTTGTTAAAAGCTACATAAGATATATTATGTCTTTATAAAAATGTAATACAAGTATCAAAGTAATTTTAAAATGTGCATACTTACGTAATATTCTGGGTAAATCAATAATTATTACACACTTTATACTCATAATTATATACCGGTAAGAGTCTAATGCAGATAATAAATTACACAGAAAACATACCAAGGGAATCTAGACGAGCATTAGGTTCTGTTAACTGATGATCTATAGCTGAATTCAACTTCTTGTTTGATGTGTCTAACTGATCTATAGCTGTCTCTATAGGGCTGACCTTGTACTGAAATATCACACAACATTCTTTTTTGTTTATTTGGATTTAACGCCGTTTCTCAACAAGTTTTCATTTTTATAGGCTCATACTGCAGCAGATTCACCTGACCAGTTTGTATGGACTATATCCTAACCAGTACTAACTTTCTCTTCCACCAGGAACCAGAAACTTCTACTCAAGTGGAGAAAAAATGACATTGATGTCAAATTTTTATGATAGGGTTTGGCCTGCCACAGCAAGGAATTGAAATCCGGATCGCCGGGATACAAATTCAGTGCACTTAGCACTCAACCATGGTCGGGACACACACCATTCTTCAGTTGAAACTAGAAATGCATGGATGCCTCCAGCGTGCCATTTGATCATGTCAAGAGCCTAACTCTGCTAACTAATGCTGAATGAATCTGAAAAAAAAGTCCTAGGTGCACTACACATAGAAAATTGAAATACAAAAGACCTGGGCCGAGTTGCTCAGAGCGCAAAAGTTTACTATGAAATCATTAGATGGATGAACAGGGAACCAGATGGCAACACTTACCACTAGAGTATGAGTAACAGGGAACCAGCATAGGATTCCAGGAAGTGGAGATGCTGTCGTCAGGTTCGTCCTTTCTTGCCAAATATTCTGAAGTAAGAAAAATATACATTTTATTACATTATATACATGAGTTACCATTAAGTAAAACAGAAAGATTATTATACAGGGTAGAGATGTTATAAATGGTTTACCGATACTTCATATCACAAATATTATCGAACAATTCATATTTACCCTTTAGATCACACACCCTTCACTATTCTGATAATAGAGAAGCTAGAATGTACACATCTCATGTGCAGCTTTTTAGGACAAATATCAAGAGTGATCTCCCTTAATAATGGGTCTAGTTAAGTCATCTTCTATAATAGGATTGCCTCCCCTCCGTAGTCATTATTGGAAAATGATTGTTGATGGACATTGTATATGGGGTATACAAATGTATGTTAAAGTTGACTTACGGCAATATTGCTTCCACCCTCGTCAATTCTACGAGCGTATGTAAACATCTGTACCTCGTTGATCTGGTAGTACCTGAAACATCGAACCAGTAACATTGATTGATAGACAAAATTTACCTTCCCTGGTTTATTGTCTTACCTTCCCTGGTTTAGAGTTACACTACTGAGCAGTTAATATAACAGCAAACACTGGTTAAAATCATGAACATTGGAAGAACTTGCCGAAGATTAATTGAAGCAGGTCAATTGAAATTTTATCATTATAGTTATGAATAATACTTCAGCATTTGATGCACATGCATTAGTTACACGATACTATAAGACAATCAACAAACATAATTCATACACATTGTTTTGTACTGACCTTAAATGATTCAGTACCAACTATCACATTATAATTTGAACATACTACGTATAATAGTAAATCATAGATGGAAGAAAACTCAAACTATTTTCCCCGCCAAAAAGGTAGTTTGAGGCACCAAAATGCTATGCAGCTTGCAATAGTGATAAACAGAATCGTACCTAACCTCATCTCAACTAACATAATCGTACCTAACCTCATCTCAACTAACATTATCGTAAATAACATAATCGTAACTAACTTACTTGAGTATTCTCTCACTAACTTGTTTATTGAGAAATTTTTGGTGCATGTCCATCACAGGTGTGACAGCATTCATTTGTAGATCTGAACAACACTGTTAAGGAAGTTTGCGGACATGGAAACTCAGGACACAAGTTTGAACCAGAGCCACCTACTGGCAGCAAACCAGTCATTTTGCCTTAAAGGTCACAGTGACCTTGACCTTTAATCTGCTAACCTTTTAAAGAAATCAAGTTCATCTGCAGGTCTTGACCACTTTTCCAACCAAGTTAGACAACAATAGGCACAAACCTTCTGAATCTCTAGTTATAAATTAACGATAAACTAGTTGGTAACCAAGAGCTAGTCTTTTGCATGCAACATGCTGTATACCAGACATATTAAAGAAACAAGGAACCCACTCGAAAAGTGCTAGAGTATCACACTCAGATTGCTTATATGACACAACTGTCTCCTCCCTTTGTCAATCTGACAGGGAAGAACCGAACGACTATGCATTCCAAACTGTCTCAGTCATATAATGATTTGGTTGACATGTCGAGATTTTAATTTTGGACATAGCGTTCATCTTTAATATTTTGTAGAGTGGCTGTAGGATAGCCTCTCGCCAGTTGCACAAAACATCAGGGATTTTCTAAAAAGTGATTATAGACAAGTGTACTGCTATTGGAAGGCAGATGTGATGTAGGCATATGGTAAATTATATTCCAAGGGAATAATCCAACCAAGGATGTTTTAAACATTACAGTAACTATAGACTCATAAAGTTAGTACTACATGCTGGTATTTTACACATCAAGGATACATTGTTTATTTGATTCTTTGATTTCATCCGATGGTGCAGTCAAAGTCTTCATCAACTGTAAACATGTAAGTATTGTGTATTAGTTTTGTAATGACTAAATAATAAATACTTAATCATGGCATGGTAATTATGAAATATTTCATCTTGGCATGGTTGTTATGAAATACTTTATCTTGGCATGGTTATTATGGAATACTTTATCTTGGCATGGTTATTATGAAATACTTTATCTTGGCATGGTTATTATGATTATAAGAGCAACAGCCACATATGGTTGGGTGTGGTAGGGTGTGTGCTTTGGGATCAAGATCACTGCTTCATTTCTCTGAGCAAGAATAACCCACAAAGTTCCACTTGAACAAGGTGTGATTTGGTACCTGTGAGGGCGGTGTCTGTACATGTTCGATATTCCTTGGCGCCCTATCTCGATGTTGGCTGCACACAAACCAAGAGAGAAATAGACTTGAACACAGGTTTCCTTAGGTAGCCCAATAACCAAAGGAAGTTAAATGTCAAAGAGTGGCTGACTGGTTGAATTGCTGAAAGCAGCCCTCGGAAACTGGTAACTGAACTTTTTTAACATATTGAATGAATTAGATTAGATTTAAAACAACTTTAGGGTCACTTCCTGTACAACTGCATGCCCTATCACCCAATGCGATCCCATAATATGCCCCGGGCATATGAAGAATGAATAAATGGCTTACTTCAGCATTAGGAAACAAGGTTTGCATCCTTCCGTTAAATTCCTGTAGTCTCTCATATTCCTTGCCTCGATAGATAAACACTTTGTTCTGGAATAAATTAATATTATGGTCAGATAACACAAATAGTATAAGCAGTAACAAGTGTCAACAAATGTTGATCAATTACAGATAGATACCGGCAACTATGGGCACAATGACCAAGCTACAGTCCATAAGTGCAAACAAATTAAGTGCCTTAACTCCTTTAAAATTGATCCAACCACCGTGTGCCAACGAAATGCACAACTAGATTTGGTTCAGATCATTCACGCAGTTTAGTTGAAATCTGACCATTGGTAACAGAGAAAAAACGTGGACAAAATTTATAAGTGTTATAAACAGAGGGCCAAAACTCCCTTAAAACTGATTCAACCAACATGTGCTGACGATATGCACAACTACACTTGGTATTGATCAGTCATGAAAGTTTCGTTGCAATCCGACTAATGGTTACAGAAAAATACCTCAGACAAAATTTATAAGTGCAAAGAATAAAGGGCCATGACTCCCTTAAGATCCGACCAGCGTGTGCTGACGATATAACTAGACTTGGTACTGATCATTCACGCAAAGTTTCATTGAAATCCGACCAATGGTTACAGAGAAATAGCGGTGGACAACCGACAGACAGACCAACCAACCTCAAGCATGACTCCCAATATAGCCCCCAGATACTTTTTGGGGGTATAACAATACATATTCATCATATAAACGTGTTTACTAAGGTTCATTATTTAACTAATTACAAAGAACTCAAACCTGTAAGAAGGAAGGAAATCCCAGTCCAAAATACCCGACTCTGAAATACTCGGGATCTGGCCTCATTTCTTTCATGATACATCCATACAAGCCTGCTTGACGTTTCTGAAATATACAACTAACACGTGTAAACAAATACACTGCCCACCAAAAATAAGTATACAGATGTTATTTGCCCACTTACTTGCCTGTAATGATACTATTTGCAGAACAGTGAAGCAACAATATATTTGAAGAAACTGAATATTTTTGTTTATTAAATGGAAAGGACATACATTAATTGGTACCCTAGGTGCAAAATCTAAAGGTTTTTTGTCCCTCTTGAATAGTAACTTTGTCACAAAAAGATGGAAAATTCAGCTTTTTTGATCGCATGGTTATTTTAGTTCCAAATATCTTCATTTTTATTTCTATCTCATATTTTGACTCATTTAGTAACTGTTGTTTCAGAAACTAGTATAGTTATGACCGCCTGATAATCAGATATTGAATAATTTAACCAAGTTAAATTTTGCAACAATTATTTACTGTATACTTATTTTTGGTGGGCACTGTATATCATTCACAAGATGTTGTCTTCCATTTTTACATGTTTATGAGTTACCTCCCTTAGTTTGTTATAAGGAAGAGATAAATAGAATAAACAGGGGTGGCAATTCATAAAAATGTAAACAAGAGGACTCCTGGGCCCTGAGTCACTCCCATGTCCCATAATTGGATTGTGTCCCATAACTGGATATGGGAGTTTCACATAATTATGTTGTCTACAGACCAAAATAGCCCATTTCCCTTTTCAGGGGCTGTAAATCTGGAACCCTATTGGAATATAGCTGGTTCAAGAAACAAACCAAGCTCTTATGGCGTTATAAGTTGTGTGTATATCTGGTTAAAATCGAATCATAAATGATACCATAATCATGCAGACAAGATCAAAATAGGTAATGTTTGGCCCCTTTAGGGGTCATAACTCTAGAACCCATGGTAGGATCATGGATGTAGCCATTTCAAGACAGGAACCAAGCTCAGTTCATAGGAGTCCGTAACCATTGTCCTAGATGAACGTAATCAGTCAAACCTGGGAATCAACCCCGAATTAACCCAATCATAATCTAGCAGTCGGTGACCTACCCATACAGATCCTACTGTGGCTAAAAGCCTAATCTATTTCATCAAACAATAGTCACTCACTTTGTGACAGGCGTGTTAAAAAACTCTGCAGAAAAGTTCATTTTTGTTAGTGCAGTAGATCTGGATTTCTGGATCAAACCAGAATTGTACAACCCTGTACACAAGACAAGTGAGCTTCATTTAGTGTGATTATAATACTAACCAGAATATAGCTGAGTTTATCGTAGTCAAACAACTCATTTTCATACAGGTTAGCGATTTCCTTGCAAAGTTCTATACCCTTCTCCCACATCTACAAATCATATAAAAGCATCATATCATAGTTACATAGATAGCCTTCGTAGCTAACCGTTATTTGAAATATATAGAGGATATTTGTTGATTTTGGTGTAAGATCGTATTTTATTTCATCGAGTGATCACAGAAAATCAATATTTTCATGAGTGGCGTAGCCACGAGGGAAAATATAATTTTATGTGATCACGAGTGAAATAAAATTGATCTTTCACCAAAAATCAACAAATTTTCTGTTTATTATATGCTTTAATTTCTCTTAAAAGTGTACCGTAATTGGCTTAATTGGAAAAATCACGTCGAAATTGGAACGTCACGACGTGACAATTGTGACGTCATGATGACGTAACGTACATTTTAAAGCCCGGCGCCGATAACGTTACGTTTCTTTTTCTGAACGATATTGGAACCAGCTGGAAACAGTGAAAATAACAAAGTGGTAATTTCACTGTTATTTTCACTGTTATTTTCACTGAAAAATCGCCGTAATCCATTGAAAGCAAATAATAAAATCTATTCCAACAATATTTTAAATGATAATCCTTTGTCATTACATTAATAAGGATCTCTGCTGTGTAATTTCTAACCTCCTCTAAAAAAATAACATAATTTGGGAAACCAAATTGCCAAACTTAGTCCTGGGGAGTTTTGATGCAATTTATGTACAGTACATAATTCTGAGACATTATACTATTATGTAAAGTTAAGTCAGAAATATTGATCAAGCACTGGTTTTATGAAATGGTTGTTACAGTTACGTCAAATAACATTTTAATGTTGCACTAAAATAAGATGTAGGAGGTCGGATTAATAATATAAAGTCTGTTACTTTGTAAATGGTGGAAATATTTGCTCAAATATTCAGAAACTACTCATAGAAGTAATCTTTCTAGCAAATTGAATACATTGCCATGTTTTCATAAATTGTTACATTACAACTGGTTTTCCTAGAGACTAATCCATGTATACCATAACAGAACCTACCTTTCCCTTTTCAAAATTTTGGATAATATTGAAATACAACATTTCCTTGAGCTCACGATGTGTTGTTGCTTCGGAATATGTATCTGACTGCAGTATTGTTGTCAAACGCTCATCAGTCCACTACAAGCAAAGTATCAAAATACATTTATACAGTAAAACCTCGTTATTTCGAGGACCTATCGGGACAAGCCAAATGCTCGAGTTAAGCCAGTTGCTTGAATTATCACAATTATATGATGAATTGTTGTTAAGACTAAGTGTAACAGTTACTGTGTTTTACCACGTACGTGTTTGGTGCGCATATTTGGTTGCAACTACGAATATCGTCATTGTTTATCAAGTCTACACGCATTTTTAGTCCTGCGTTGAGTGTTCCCTTTGTAGGTGAAATCATGTATAATGTTCTATTTATGTTGATTAACGACCATTAAGTGATCACATATTCATTGTTTTGTGATTGTTTCTCTGACTTGGATAAGGTTAAGATTTAGATCGGTGAATCATAAGAGTTACACGCGGCGTGAAAATTACTTTCACTATAACAAATGTTGACTTGTCATTAAATTTCTCATATTTAACACCTCGTAATTGATTTGTATTATTCAATCTTGCCCTTTGACACCTTTATCGTAGACAAACAACCGATTTAAGTGTTGGGGGTTACGCTATTGTCATAAAATGTGAAAATCAGGATGTGTGAAAATGACGAACCTCAGCAACATTAAATCTGACAATTTACTGTACCAAGTAACATAAAATATAATGCTTGTAATTTCTTTGAGATGTACAATTTTCAACCCCATCCCCGACAAAATAACCACAATCTGTCGAACATGAATAATTTAATCATAATACTACAGCAAAGCTTCTTAACGGAAAACTTAGATTTTTCTTAAAATCAATTCCTTATGTTTATCAGCTAAACAATAAAATCAAGATTATCATTTTTTACATAGTTTAGACGCATTGTATAAAAAGCTACACTAATTACAAAGAAAACATGGGTTATTGTTTGTTCTTGGAAAATATGTGCAGCTCAATTTTTTAACTTAAGTTGAAATATTTAAGCTTTCTCTTAAGATGCTTAATGAAGACCAGCCCAGAACTATCTGGTTAGTACAATAATGTATGATCTTACATTGAGTAGTTTACCATACAACATGAGTGTATGAGCAGCCTCGGTATAGTTATAATGTATGAGCAGCCTCGGTATAGTTATAATGTAAGAGCAGCCTCGGTATAGTTATATAATGTATGAGCAGCCTCGGTATAGTTATAATGTATGAGCAGCTTCGGTATAGTTATAATGTATGAGTAGTCTCGGTATAGTTATAATGTAAGAGCAGCCTCGGTATAGTTATATAATGTATGAGCAGCCTCGGTATTGTTATAATGTATGAGAGCCTCGGTATAGTTATAATGTATGAGCAGCCTTGGTATAGTTATAATGTATGAGCAGCCTCAGAATAGTTATAATGTATGAGCAGCCTCGGTATAGTTATAATGTATGAGCAGCCTCGGTATAGTTATATTGTATGAGCAGCCTCTGTATAGTTATAATGTATGAGCAGCCTCTGTATAGTTATAATGTATGAGCAGTCTCGGTATAGTTATAATGTATGAGCAGCCTCAGTATAGTTATATTGTATGAGCAGCCTCGGTATAGTTATAATGTATGAGCAGTCTCAGTATAGTTATAATGTATGAGCAGCTTCAGAATAGTTATATTGTATGAGCAGTCTCTGTATAGTTATATTGTATGAGCAGCCTCGATATAGTTATAATGTATGAGCAGCCTTGGTATAGTTATAATGTATGAGCAGCCTCGGTATAGTTATATTGTATGAGCAGCCTCGGTATAGTTATAATGTATGAGCAGCCTCGGTATAGTTATAATGTATGAGCAGCCTCGGTATAGTTATAATGTATGAGCAGCCTTGGTATAGTTATAATGTATGAGCAGCCTTGGTATAGTTATAATGTATGAGTAGCCGCGATATAGTTATAATGTATGAGCAGCCTCGGTATAGTTATAATGTATGAGCAGCCTCGGTATAGTTATAATGTATGAGCAGCCTTGGTATAGTTATAATGTATGAGCAGCCGCGATATAGTTATAATGTATGAGCAGCCGCGATATAGTTATAATGTATGAGCAGCCGCGATATAGTTATAATGTATGAGTAGCCGCGATATAGTTATAATGTATGAGCAGCCGCGATATAGTTATAATGTATGAGCAGCCTTGGTATAGTTATAATGTATGAGTAGTCTCGGTATAGTTATAATGTATGAGCAGCCTCGGTATAGTTATAATGTATGAGCAGCCTTGGTATAGTTATAATGTATGAGTAGTCTCGGTATAGTTATAATGTATGAGCAGCCTCGGTATAGTTATAATGTATGAGCAGCCTTGGTATAGTTATAATGTATGAGTAGTCTCGGTATAGTTATAATGTATATGTAGTCTTGGTATAGTTATAATGTATGAGTAGTCTCGGTATAGTTATAATGTATATGTAGTCTCGGTATAGTTATATTGTATGAGCAGTCTTGGTATAGTTATAATGTATGAGTAGTCTCGGTATAGTTATAATGTATATGTAGTCTCGGTATAGTTATAATGTATGATCTTACATTGAGTAGTTTACCATACAACATGAGTGTATGAGCGGCCTCGGTATAGTTATCACTGTCTAGATGCATGTTATGTAGCTTGTGTAGATATCGGATATACATCTCTTGTCTGCCAATCTCATTGTAGAAATCCTGTAAAGATATATCTTACTGTTAAATCATTTAATTTCAATAGGACAAAATTTAATGGGTTTGGTGAAAACGACCATTCCATGGTGAAGTAATTTCAAGGATTTCGGATTTCAGAAAAAATGACAAGGTCAAAATTCACATAAATTATCAGTAATCATTCAAACATCTCACAGATATATTAATTGTATTATTACATGTCGACACATGAAACTAAACTGCCCAAAACCCTAGTCTTACATCTGACTGAACTTGAAAGCAAATCTGGCAGCTGCTGACATATTTATAGGTATACCGGTAATTATACATTGGGGATGTAATATCGTGATTGAGGTCATCACTGAAATTAAATCCCCCACGAATATAATCAGGATTAATTTCAATCAAAATTCAATCCATTTTATTTCGGCTCGATCATGCACGGGTTTTATTGTATTACTTTATTATTATTACTCATGAGTGTAGTTTTTATCGTCACTACACACCAGGCTAATCGACCGTTACAATTTATACTGCTCATCCAATGTAGACTATTGTGACGTATACAGGCACCCTTTATAAGCGCTTGTAACCGGGTTTTCGGCCTCATTCTGCTAACAAACGCTTCAGCTAAACTACGAGTTAGATGTTTCACAACTGTGCACACCTTGGACGGCGAGATTTCGAGGTCAAATGAAGGTGGGACGGCGAATTTGAACACAAATATTGCTGTGAGACATTGAAGATGGTAGAAAAGATAAGTAATGTGTTGATTGTTTTTGTAGTCATTGCATGACACGTGGAACAGGTCATATATTCAAAAGGTATCAAAGAAACGAAGAAATGTGACAAGTAATTAATTTGAATTCATGCAGCACGCTTTTTTACTTGACGCACAGTTTTGTGCCTTACGTAATGAGTTCAATTTGTATTGCTTTGGTAAATATCGAACATTCATGATAGTTTTGTCATGAGTCTGTAATGAATATGTTTATGTAATGATAGCTGTGGCACGAGCCTGTTCATAGCACAAGTTTTGGCATATCTATATAAACACATGAGTTGGGTTTTAGTCTGAACCTGTCGTGTCGCACGGTGGTTGTGTATGTTCTGTTTGTTGTTTCAACACTTCTGCATTGACAAGTGATGTATATCGATTTTAATAAATTATTGGAGTTAATCGTCTAGCGGACCATGCACTTACATTAGTACTCTTGGTTTGTCGCCTAAACGCCACGTGGTAAAAAGTTACTGGTACCATTTTTATTTTGTCTTCAGTACAACAGTACAGCTTAGTGCGTTTGTCTCGGAAAGGAAATGTTTTATTGTTTTGGGCAATATGGCTGATTTATAGCTAAGAACGTTTAACTTTGAACATCCGTACATTGTCTTCATTTTAACTTATCGAAACCTGCTTATGCTAGGGTAGCGAAAACACACGACGAGTAATTAGCGACCGGTCAAATGCTGTCGGCCATTCTTCTTATAGCACAGGGTAAAGCCACGTGGTGAAATTTTATTTTGTTTTACTACTTGGTGGCTTATAGTTAGCGACCCGGGCGAATATCTGGTGTACTGGTATGATTTTGTATTACCCGGCAGGTGAATTAATTAGCAGACTTGATTAACAATTGTAAACTTTGACTGATCATTTACTTTTGTAGTTTGCCACTGTGACGTTTGACTGATTCGACACTTGGTTTGTAAAGATAAAAATTGTTTTGGTTACATTGTATTATGTTTATACTGATACGCTCTAGGGTAGTAGAGTACGCTTGTTGTACCACGGAATTCACGTGCATTTCTGGCGTACTTTAGAATGGATTTAAGATCGGCGAATGTGTCATTATGTTTAGTGTTTAACAGCGGCCGGTGTTTTTATAAATCACCTACAGTTGAGCACGAGATTGTAACTAGTACTTTGTTATGCCAATCAACGGCACGACTTTCTTCTTCCAACTTTTTAGTAGTGGATGACTGACCACTGTTTTTTCAAATCTAGGCTATAAGGTTAACAATTAGGATAGTCCGGCGAGTTTGATATGCCCCTCGAACTTTCATTAGCATAATTTAACAGTTGATTATGCTGTTTATATCTATAGTGTCGTTGGTATGTTTTCATGGGCTGGAAGTGTCAGAGAACGCTTTGGTGCGATGCAAACACAAATCTAGGTGACCGATACTGCTAGTTTGCTCGCGGAAATTTATATATTCAACGCAATAACCCTACGGTTTGTGTGTGCATAGGGGCCGGGATCATGTCAATTTATCCCAGCTGTAGCAAGATTCAAAACTTACTCGTGGTACAGTAAGCATTTTAAGTAGGTTTATCCACGGTGTTCAATTAACACATACTTGCATTATACTACCAGTGGTCTATATTGAAATAGAATTTAGGATCATGTGGTCCTGGGCAGACTACACTATTAGGGTCTTTAAGAGAAGGAATTATGTATATTTTGTATAATTATCACGATTAGTTAAAATTATCAAGTGAAGACACTGTTTATTACACTTCTATATGTTTTATTGTAGTTGTAATATGATTAAAGAGAAACTGGAATGTTGCAGGAGCTAGGAAAAGGATCGACGTCAACGGAAGGCATTGGTTCTGATTCCACTTCTTTAAAAGGGCATCCGAACAAAACTGCAGTTTAGGTTAAGTATAATTAATACATACATAGTTTAATTTGTGTTTGTCATATTTGTTTAGCATCAGTCTGTTACTGCGAAGATGTCAACTTACGAGTGCACATGTGACGTTTAGTAATTTGACGGTAATGCTGTTGGTTCGGTATGCAATTTTACATCAGAAGAACGTATGGTGCGGGGAGTTCGGCGAGATCCTCGCCTTCTATGAACATAATTAAACAGCGGTTATCTGGCTACAGTGTATATCTATGACCCGATTGTATGCTTTCATAGGAGAATATCACATTGGCGCTAGATGTGTGGTACAAAAACAGAGCGCAAGGGCCGATTTTGCGCGATTTGCTGAAAAATTGATACAGTCGGCACAGGGCCTTGTATCTGATTCTTGCTGGGGTTTGGGTCGGGTCATTATCTCCGCACTATATGTGATTTGATATATTCATTGTGTTTTGAGGTCATTAAGTGCACTAAGTTTTTTATGTGGAATAACGTATCCTGTCGGCGGTCACATTAGTTTACTATACATTTAAGTTTATGTTTTAATGGCAACTGCATAATATGCATATGGCGACATAAAGGAATTCCAACCAGACGCTGTTGATATGAAAACAAACGCCATATCCCGAGTAAGATAATCACAAGACCATGGTAATGGTTCATTGGACGTATTTCGAAATGGCATCATTCTTTTGGACGCTAGCAAATTCCGGATTGTACATTCAGGGTATAAAATGTAATTACAGGTATTGGCAGTTCCAAAAATGAAATACGACAGTATTTATATCGCTAGGCATTATTATAACTAATGTATACAATTTAGTTTCAGGTACTTTGGTTGTGGTTATTTATACATGCGATATGTATATTAGTTTATTGTTAACATCTGAGACGATTGAAACAGGAAACTAAATACTACGTGTTAGGGAAAAAGAAAACGACCTTTTAAAATACAATGATGAGTTCATTCAGAGCATAAATATTCCCCTGTTAAGTAATTGACCGGTTACGATACATTATATATTTTCGGTATTGCTTTGTTGACGTACAATCGAGAGGGAAAGGCTTAGTATGAATAAAATTGTATTTTCGGAATTTGACAGCTGGAATTTAGTCTTTCAATTTTTTACTTGGATTCAATCCCTTACTTGGTTGGACAGAGGGTAATATTCAGAAACATACGAGATTTAAAGCTGTGCCCAACTTCCGGTCTTATTAAGGGTCCCACATACTACACTCAGGGAAATCGATGTGATCTTTATCGAATATTTCTTAAACCATGTTTGAAATGATGTGAATGTTTTATCAAACGTATACATTTTAAAAATGATGCATGAAGCATCGAATATTTGTCTGGGGACTTTTCCGGAGTCATGTTTCATTTGAATTGAGATACTTGAGATAATTTCATGGTGGTAGAGGAATGTTATAACAAAGCTATTGAAAAGAAGATAATTAATCAATTTGGGCCTAAACATATTCAAAATTAAAACAATTACATTTTAACAGTAGATATAGATATTACAGCGACTGGATTCCACAGGGCCGATGGGTGCTACATTTCAAGACCGACTTAGATAGCTCAGAGAATTATTGTCGAAAATAGTATAGGAATTTTGGGGAAATAAAATCATTATTTTATTTTGTGGCGGAAAATTCTTCAATTTAGGAGCGATCGGGGGTGTACATGGGTCCAATCAATGTGGATAGAATAAATTTTATACATTGACTACATTGCATGCTTATAATCGCTTTATTCCACAGTGAAAAATGTGGGGTGAACAGCGAGTAATAAGCTTCTAAAACTAATCTACGGGCTTGGGTTAAATAAGCATTAAAGAACTGGCCAGATAGCTTTGACTAGGCGCTCTTTAATAGCTTTCTTTTGAGTAGGATCTTTGCTCGCCAAGCGGCGATGGTTTATTTGTTGCACTGGTTTATTTATGTACAAGCGTACTTATTGCTCGGCATGCGCCGATTATTGCTCGCCATGCGGCGAATACTAGTATTGGAATATTGCTCGGCATGCGCCGATTCTTGCTCGCCATGCGGCGAATACTAGTATTGGAATATTGCTCGGCATGCGCCGATTATTGCTCGCCATGCGGCGAATATTGCTCGGCATGCGCCGATTATTGCTCGCCATGCGGCGATTATTCACTTGGGTACAGGCGGGTACCTTGCGGACTGACTGGTTTTATTGCACGCCAGGCGGCGTTTATAATAGTTAAAATGGTAGGCCATGCGGCCATGGTTCGTTTGAATGCCAGGCGGCATTCATGTATATTCTTCATACGCCAGGCGGCGTCAACATAATGAGAGTTACCGTGCAACATGGGAAGGGTTTTCGGATTTCAAAAATGTCGCCCCTGATCGCTCCAAGTAAATTCATTAATAGCATATCTTTCTCCGCAGTGTATAAATGTGGAGGAATTCGTCATATGTGTAACTCCGTAGTGTTTAAATACGGAGTGATTACTTATTTTAATTCTACGCTGCCATGACCATATCTGCCAAAATACACATTAATCCGTCTGTTATACGTATATATTTGAAATATATTATCATAACAATTGGTTATATAGAAGTACCAAATGCTAGAATTATACAGTATGAATCATATAAAGTGGTTGTCGTTATTGATCATAATAGTTTGGCAACACCGAACGGGCACTCATTGGTCCTCTCGTATTTATAATTGTGTAATAACAACTACACACCGTAAGCGCGTATTGAATGGTGACAATACCAAACCCAATGGGATAATGGAGGGACGCGGAAGAATGAGTGCCGGTTGGGGTTTTTGTCGGGCTAAGAGTCCTGAAATAATCAGGATTAATTTCAATCAAAATTCAATCCATTTTATTTCGGCTCGATCATGCACGGGTTTTATTGTATTACTTTATTATTATTACTCATGAGTGTAGTTTTTATCGTCACTACACACCAGGCTAATCGACCGTTACAATTTATACTGCTCATCCAATGTAGACTATTGTGACGTATACAGGCACCCTTTATAAGCGCTTGTAACCGGGTTTTCGGCCTCATTCTGCTAACAAACGCTTCAGCTAAACCCCCGCCCACCACACCCTTATCACGTCATTTTAATGGAAATAAGGATAGAATGTTGGTATGAATGATATTGCCTCTAATGTTTATATGTTACAGTATTGTGGACTGGTTTATAGTGTGGACTTGGTATAGCGGCATCTCCGAGTAGAATATATTCTAAGACAGCACTGTGTCATCCAGGTAGAAGTCCTGGCGTAGTTCCGACATATAGTAATGGTAAGCGAGGACACATACCATTCAGGACGTCTGACATTCATCAGAACAAAGTCATCATAGTTCAGCAAGAATCTGTGCGGAAGGACATGGAACAATATCAAGTATCCGAGGATTATTCCGTGACCATCTACTACAGTGTTTAAATCTAGTGTTAGTTGTTCATTAATAAAATTATAATTTTTTACGTGTGCAAGTGCTGGCGCTGAAATTCAGAGATGCGGGAAGACATTATGTGTAATATATACCAAGTGCGTTATACGTTGTCGGGGTTTATATATTTGTATTATGCAATTGAAGTTTCTCTTATGTAAGATGTCGCATACAGTAAGGTTTCACAAACGAACCTAATCAAATATACTAATATCTGGGTCAATAAAAGCAAAAATTTAACGAGTAAAGTTCCATATTGGAAAGTCTGTTTAAGAAAGTCAAACCTTGCTGTATGCAATTTTTTAGTATTTTTAAATCAAACCGTCTGGCAGCGGAAAATTCTTCAATTTAGGAGCGATCGGGGGTGTACATGGGTCCAATCAATGTGGATAGAATAAATTTTATACATTGACTACATTGCATGCTTATAATCGCTTTATTCCACAGTGAAAAATGTGGGGTGAACAGCGAGTAATAAGCTTCTAAAACTAATCTACGGGCTTGGGTTAAATAAGCATTAAAGAACTGGCCAGATAGCTTTGACTAGGCGCTCTTTAATAGCTTTCTTTTGAGTAGGATCTTTGCTCGCCAAGCGGCGATGGTTTATTTGTTGCACTGGTTTATTTATGTACAAGCGTACTTATTGCTCGGCATGCGCCGATTATTGCTCGCCATGCGGCGAATACTAGTATTGGAATATTGCTCGGCATGCGCCGATTCTTGCTCGCCATGCGGCGAATACTAGTATTGGAATATTGCTCGGCATGCGCCGATTATTGCTCGCCATGCGGCGAATATTGCTCGGCATGCGCCGATTATTGCTCGCCATGCGGCGATTATTCACTTGGGTACAGGCGGGTACCTTGCGGACTGACTGGTTTTATTGCACGCCAGGCGGCGTTTATAATAGTTAAAATGGTAGGCCATGCGGCCATGGTTCGTTTGAATGCCAGGCGGCATTCATGTATATTCTTCATACGCCAGGCGGCGTCAACATAATGAGAGTTACCGTGCAACATGGGAAGGGTTTTCGGATTTCAAAAATGTCGCCCCTGATCGCTCCAAGTAAATTCATTAATAGCATATCTTTCTCCGCAGTGTATAAATGTGGAGGAATTCGTCATATGTGTAACTCCGTAGTGTTTAAATACGGAGTGATTACTTATTTTAATTCTACGCTGCCATGACCATATCTGCCAAAATACACATTAATCCGTCTGTTATACGTATATATTTGAAATATATTATCATAACAATTGGTTATATAGAAGTACCAAATGCTAGAATTATACAGTATGAATCATATAAAGTGGTTGTCGTTATTGATCATAATAGTTTGGCAACACCGAACGGGCACTCATTGGTCCTCTCGTATTTATAATTGTGTAATAACAACTACACACCGTAAGCGCGTATTGAATGGTGACAATACCAAACCCAATGGGATAATGGAGGGACGCGGAAGAATGAGTGCCGGTTGGGGTTTTTGTCGGGCTAAGAGTCCTGAAATAAAGCATGAAGTTCATAAAAACATGATTTTGAACTTGCCAACAAAGTCAGATTTTGAAATAAAAGTCATTTTTGGCAGCAGGGGTGTCTTTCAAAAACATGTGATAACAAAATGTAATTTTTTTGTCAACTTTTGCCATAAGCAACAAACTATACATGTAATGTATAATATTGCACTATAAAACTTAAAATACGACAAATATTCAATCTCAAATACACATACAATTTACAGTAAGCTTATTTTATAAGTAGCATACATTGAATATACCAATCCTTTTGTTTGTTTGATTATCTAATGCTTCTACACTTACCAATAAATTCACAATACAGCTCATCCTATGGTCCTTGATTTCATCTTGAATGATGTGACGGTACTCCAGCAGACGTTGTAATAACATTGTGATCATGTCCACAAACTCCAGACCCTGCTTCCGTATCTGGTCTGAACCATTACATAAGTTGTACAATCTGTGGATAGATGTGAGAGGGGTGTTATATAAGTTGTACAATCTCACGGTGTATGATCAAACCTACATTGTTGGTACAAAACTGGCGTTGCCTTCACTTTTTGGTATAAGCAACGAACTTTTACGTACAAAAAAACGAAAAAACGCGGAGAAGGTCACGGAAAATTCAAACAGTTCTACTTCAGAGACGTACGATGAATATACTAATGTTGCCACGGAACATTAGAACCATTCCAGCTTCCATCTGAATGAAAACAAAATGTAAAGCTTCAGCAGTTTCCGAAAAATAAGGGTTACAGTTTCAGTACTGCTTTACCAAATCGGGAAATGGAAATCGTTTTTTGCTACTATTTTTATAACTTGTGATGTTTTGTGCAAAGTTTTAGCCTATATATTCAGTGATTTATCTTATGGAACTGAAAAAAGAAAAGAAACCATCATTTAAAATCAATATCGTCTCTAAAAACACGATTTTATCAAACTATAAAGCACCTATATTTTAGGAACAGCACTAAACTAGGGCACCTCCGTTATTTCGGAAACACTTAGTAATTTACAATGTATTCAGCAACTACTCGTACATGCTTTTTCTAAGTATACACTAGCTATTTGTTTCAGTATAAGATGGTTAGTTGTATTCTTACCGGATGGCAGAGGGGGGATAAGCTCACATATAGTCACACTTGGTTTTTAAGGTCGGGGATTAGAAGGTCAACAGCAATCACTTTAAAATTTGACACTGTTTGATTCTAATAATGTAAAATATTCATTGAGATGACATGCATAAGTCCCATTTTCATTCCGGTTGTTTCCGTTGTCGAAGCAAAATTTAGAAGCTGAAGATCTTCGAGATGTCCAGAAGTGTTGATGGTATACATATGCAAAAATACGAAATCGATTGACTTAAAGCTGACACTTTGATGATGACATTAAGCAGGTTCCAACAGCCCGGCGATAATCTGACCATTTGAATTGCGCTTATAATCATCGTCAGGATATCAATCCCGTTGTCATTCAGTGAGAAGTGAAGCAGTCCGTAATAGATCTGCGGATAACAATCGGAATGGTGCTTTTAGTATCGGGGCTTAATCCTTGTTGAAAATGTAAGGTCTGGTCATGCAAATTGGAGCTTTCTGTAATAGATTTGTGGCCAACCAACTTTGTTTTTAGTCTCGGGGCTTAAACCCTATTGAAAATGTAAGGTCTGGACTTGGCATTTGGATGAGAAACCAAAGGACTTAGGTAGTGATAATGAAATTTAGAGCGCACTCGAATAGAAGTGCTCAGTTATACCAAGGGCAGTCATTAGACAGTATATTTTGTCCATGACAACAAGGTGTCTGACAGTTTTATCTGCAGAAGACTTTTTGAGTCCAGGGTCAAGATATTTACAATACTTACAAGCAATGAAATCCAGTTATGTAGTTGTAGTTATCAATACTTTACGCCATCATCGGTAACACGCTGTTCGTTCAATACCACATCAATAGGCCAAATCGTACAGAAATTGCAATCGTGGATATTTGGAAAAGTTGCTTAATGTATTTTGTTTTTCAGAGCCAATGTACTGAAGCCGTGCTGTCTAATCGAGTATGACTATTTTACTATACTGCTTTTCAAGTAGCTGGATCCAAACGCTAAAGCACTCCTCTGTTGAAAGGGAGCTGTACTCAAAGCATGACATGCATTGGTTACATGTCCACGTCGTGTTTTGCAGTATAGACCACAAAGTCGCGTAAGGGACGCCGTGTACATACTTCGGACTCAGGTGTGACGGGTCAATGAATTTTTTATTTATTTAAGAAAAAAAGCTCAATGCATCCTCCAAACGTCTGACACGATGACAGTGTCTTAAATTCCAACAGAAAACGATCATTCAGACCGACATTTGCAAAAGAATTAGCACATGCTTTGTTTAAATGCATCTCGCTGTAGCAAGGAGTCGTACAATGAGCGGTTTTTGAATGGAGGGGGGCTGTATGCTAGGTCAACATACATTGTACATGTAGATGCTGTAACTTCAAACGCAGCTACAAAATCGATGCGTGAAATGTAATGCAACAGTCAATTGAAACCACGGAACCCAACCCCGGGAAAATACGGGGATTTTTACTGTGTTTTTTTCCAAATTCCTGGTAAAATACCTGCCCCATGGCCATACTGTTGGTCAACCCACCGCATATTGTCACTCCCCTTGATTTTAGTCAGTGAAATCCTACATTAAATCTAGGTATGTGTAATTCTACTTGATATTTGGATGTATGCAAACATCGCAGATGAATTACTGTTGGTCAAACTATGAAGATCGCCCGTCTGTACGCCTGCAATAAACTCGGTAAAAGTACAGGTATAGTCACGGCTATATTTTCCCGCTATTTCTCCCATCCTTCCTCCTCGGGTTTCGTTTGACTGGTGCATAGCATTAAAGCACGTGCGAAACTATGGCGTTACCAAGTTCCGGCCTAACTTATATCGGATTCTGACAAATGAAAGATCTAGACCATTTGGACGAATTATATTCAGAGAGACAAATTTTGACATAATATAGGTGCCCTTATACAAACAATATAGGTGACTTATCATAAGTTAATTATTGCAAGATATTTTCATGTTAGAAGGTTATTTCCGCTTTTGATGATTATCCCAATATCAAAGTATCATTGTAGTATAAATTGAACATCAGAACAATACCAAAAATAATAGGATTCGTTGTTCAAATACTTTTTCAATACACATGTCAATTTTTTTTACTGTGACACGAAACAGAAGATTCGTTCATTTTCATACTTCGGATACAAACTTCGACTTAATTTTGAGGGGATTACATTTTTACATCTTCGAGTGGTTCCGTAAAACCATTCCAGTTATGAACTAAAGCCAAATCTGTGAGTAAATGGATATGAAAAAAACTTCACTACACCGTCCATTTATGCTATTTATCCAAGATCAATAGGAAAAGTTAGGTGCTTGTACGAACAAGTGAGTTGAAAACGCGACTTTTGTACCAACAATGTAGGTTTGATCATACACCGTGAATCTGTGGATAGATGTAAGAGGGGTGTTACATAAGTTGTACAATCTGTGGATAGATGTAAGAGGGGTGTTACATAAGTTGTACAATCTGTGGATAGATGTAAGAGGGGTGTTACATAAGTTGTACAATCTGTGGAGGGACGTGAGAGGGGTGTTACATAAGTTGTAAAATCTGTGGAGAGATGTGAGAGGGGTGTTTCATAAGTTGTACAATCTATGGAGGGATGTAAGAGGGGTGTAACATAAGTTGTACAATCTGTGGAGGGACATGAGAGGGGTGTTACATAAGTTGTACAATCTGTGGAGGGACATGAGGGGGTGTTACATAAGTTGTACAATCTGTGGAGATGTGAGAGGGGTGTTACATAAGTTGTACAATCTGTGGAGGGACGTGAGAGGGGGTGTTACATAAGTTGTACAATCTGTGGAAAGCGTGAGAGGGGTGTTACATAAGTTGTACAATCTGTGGAGGGAAGTGAGAAGGTGTTACAAAGTTGAATAAAAGCTCCGCGAGTCGCATGTGTCGCCTGACGAAATGCACATTTGTCATGGAAAACTATCCAGTATAGGGCTACATATCAGACTCACAAGAGTTCTCTAGTCATCTGAACTAAAAACGACAAAGCGATGCTCTGGACAAAAAAATGTCCTGATAAAATCAATCTGAAGGGAATCATTCAAACACTATACAAGCTAGTGTTATGATTCTTGCGCACTGCACTTCATGTCACAGCAAAGAAACATGCATTCCTATTTTTGAGTCATTAATAGTTATGGTGACAAAGTTATGCCACGGACAAGAAATGCTTATAAAATCAATCAAAGGGAAAAAATTGAAAAATGGCACAAGGTAGAGTTACGATTCTTGTGTACTGCACTTGGACTTTTGGTAAGAAACATGCATACCAAGTTTCAAGTCATTCAACCTCATGGTGACAAAGTTATCCTCCGGACAAGAAATGCTCAAATTAAATCAATCTAAGGGAAATAATTAAAAAACGATGCAAGGCAGAGTTATGGTTCTTGCGCACTGCATTTTGGCTTATTGCAAGAAACATACATACAAAATCTTGAGTCATTTGAACTTAAGGTGACAAAGTTATGCTCCGGACAAGAAATGCTCTAATAAAATCAATCAAAGGGAAATAATTCAAAAACTATGACAGGTAGAGTTATGGCTCTTGCGCACTGCACTCCGGCTTATTGCAAGAAACATGCCTATCAATTCTTGAGTCATTTGAACGTAAGGTGACAAAGTTATGCTCCGGACAAGAAATGCTCTAATAAAATCAATCAAAGGGAAATAATTCAAAAACTATGACAGGTAGAGTTATGGGTCTTGCGCACTGCACTCTGGCTTATTGCAAGAAACATGCCTATCAATTCTAGAGTCGTTTGAACGTAAGGTGACAAAGTTATGCTCCGGACAAGAAATGCTCTAATAAAATCAATCAAAGGGAAATAATTCAAAAACTATGACAGGTAGAGTTATGGTTCTTGCACACTGCACTTCGGCTTATTGCAAGAAACATGCATACCAAATCTAGAGTCATTTGAACTTAAGGTGACAAAGTAATGCTCCGGACAAGAGTTGCTCTAATAAAATCAATCAAAGGGAAATAATTCAAAAACTATGACAGGTAGAGTTATGGTTCTTGCGCACTGCACTCCGGCTTATTGCAAGAACCATGCATACCAATTCTTGAGTCATTTGAACTTAAGGTGACAAAGTTATGCTCCGGACAAGAAATGCTCTAATAAAATCAATCAAAGGGAAATAATTCAAAAACTATGACAGGTAGAGTTATGGTTCTTGCACACTGCACTTCGGCTTATTGCAAGAAACATGCATACCAAATCTAGAGTCATTTGAACTTAAGGTGACAAAGTAATGCTCCGGACAAGAGTTGCTCTAATAAAATCAATCAAAGGGAAATAATTCAAAAACTATGACAGGTAGAGTTATGGTTCTTGCGCACTGCACTCCGGCTTATTGCAAGAACCATGCATACCAATTCTTGAGTCATTTGAACTTAAGGTGACAAAGTTATGCTCCGGACAAGCAATTTGTGCCGCCGCCGCCGCCGCCACCGCCGCCGCCGCCGCCAAAGTAACACCTATATGTCGCCTTTTCAGGCGACACAACAAAATGGAGATGTTGCAACGTAATGAATATAAAGAATGTTAAAAAAGTTAAGTTTACGTAGCAGTTAGAATAAACCGAACCCATGTTTTAACAAACTTACGTGTCTCGGAAGAGTTGCATGTACTGTTCATCACCACGTCCACCTTCTACCAGCACGTCCATCTGATTAATCATTTCATTTTCAACCTAACCATCACAAATACAACAAATTATACATTTATATTTATCTTTCACATAATGAAAATTTAAAAATGGTTTGAGAATTATTTCCGCAGGTAAATAGTTAGCAAATTTTGAATTTTAGTTATTTAGAAATATTTAATAATTAATTTTCAATAATTACTTTTTAATTAGCGATTGTTATATTTCTTTGTAGCATTCTTTGTAGGCTAAAAGAAATGCTAAGTTATGCTAAATTCACCAATATTGCTGTGATGCTAACTCAACCACTTATCCTAGAGTCAATACTTTGTACTTTTTACTAAAATATAAAATTTGGAATTGAAATACATGATTTCAGGGGGCATTTATGAAATAAAAAGTCAAACTTACTTCTTTGAAATTGCCTTTAATCCCTTTGGGCCCTTTTTGATTAAATTCACACACCATCATATCAAAGAATATAGGTATTGTTGCTTTCCGTAACTCTGTAAACAAAAACAACAGTCAGTACATCAAAACATGTACAATACATGAGAATGTATCAGTCTGTAAGTATGCCAAGTTAATACAGCTATAATATGAGGGAGATTTTCCTTGCTGAAACTTTGAACTTAAATTATTGAAGTTTATATGCATTTTTTACTTATTTTAGTTTTATGACAATACCATGCATGCTTCATGAAGCAATTTAAACTAATATTTGTGATCATTTTCATAATTCTAACAAAAATGTTAGGCTCCAGTATGTCCAAGAAATGCATGATATTTGATCAATTGGCCTCCAGTGAGACTCTACTCATGCATGATGCCTAATCAAGCCTCTTCCAAAAGGCGCTATCGAGTGCTTTCATACGTCTACGCAACCACATGCTGCGAGCGCTACCAAGCGCTTTCTCGTGCAATGGACCCCTTCAGTAGTGCTCAATAGCTCTTTGCTATGCAACGGTCTGCTTTCCGTGAGCGCTCGCCGGTAGCATATCATTTTTCTGCTTCGTCTACTACGAAGCGCTTTTTTGAAGCAAGCCGTTTCCCAGCATAGCGCTAAAGAGCGCTACATAGCGGTTTGGTTAGGCAACGGGCTCCTGGCATGTATGGATATTGCGTACTTCACAGAATCAGTCCTGGTTGGCTCTACTGTTACACTGATAGACTGTAGCCAGATGAGATATGTGTTCAATGACCAGACAGGAAAGAGTCAAGTCCTACTGTGACAATTTTTTTAATTTTACAGGCCTGTGATAACTCAAAGAACAAAAAGGTTGAAATACCATTCCCTGCCCTCATCCCATCACCATTGCAAACACACCATTTTTTTAGTAGGTCAGACTTATTCCTTTTTGTCCCCAAAATTTTAAGACAAAAAGAAGGAAATCAGCCTACAGGAGGGAGGATCACAGCCATTTGTCCTCTGCCTCTAATAAAGGAGATGTCAGCTAACTGCTATGGACCAGACAGTGAGTGAATATTTTATTTCAAGAAAACCAGTTGGACCAACTGACTGCAATAACATACATTTAATAGTAGGTAACATTGGACAAATGGAAGAAAACACTAACAAACCATCAAAAAGAGAGCAAACTCTCATATTAATGTTATATTAAAGAACTACTAGTGTATTATTATTTAAGGTCAATTGCCAATGTCAGATGAATGACAAGCAAATACCCATACATACCTGTTTCAGGAATTAATGTCATCTCAAGCAGACGGCCTACCATCCCTGGGATAAATGAAATCTTGTTTTGACCTGAAACAAAAGAAATACATGCAGTCCTTTTTTCTCTCCAAGTTTGAAAACAGAATTGGACGTAATTTATATAATAAGGTGCCTTCACATACTAACGTGAATCGTATAGAGTGGAGATATTTTTACATAATCCTCAACCTTTTATTGGCATAATTTAACAGCATATATCTTGTTTATTTATATATATATATATTTATCACATAACTTGCTGTCCAGGAGTGCCGTAAAGCCGTTACCTAAATATCGTTTGGCACTCCCAGACTGTGCAATAAATATTTAAATTAGCTTGACGTGACGTTAGCCAATCCATGCATTGATCCGTCAATGACGTCAGGATAATATTAACGTCGCCATGACGTCGCGCTCATTGTACCGCTGAAATTTGGCTGAAACATATGCAGCGTACATCATCCTTTTGAACAATAATGAGCGTTTGCTGAGGTTATGTGATAAATAGAATCCTACATTCGTGCTCATTACATACGAGTCTTATTAAACTCGTCGCCAAAAACAATATGACACTCGGCAAAGCCTCGTGTCATATCATTTTGTCCACTCGTTTAATAAAACTCGTATGTAATGAGCACTCATGCAAGATCCTCTATATATGACCATGGTTGTAAGTTTTCATAAGTGAGAAGTATCACGAAGATGCTAGAGATGTAATACAAACACAAAGCTCAAGGTCAAATATTGCACAATTTGCTCCCAGAAATTGATATATTCAACACAAAAACCTTGTAATATATTCATGTATAAAGGTCAGCATCACGTCGATATCTCCGCACTATACCATTATAGAGCACTATTAACCGTTTTGGAATATTTTCAAGAGTTAATCAAATGGACACAAATTGTGACATTGTTAAGCATCCTGATATATTGAACAGCCGAGGTGCTTCAAATGCCTCTCAAGGCACTCCTGCATCTATATAAAATCTGTTAAATCATTAATTTTCCGGAGTATTAAATTTCACAGATTTTGATAAAAGGTACTTTCATGGTTTCCTAAATTTGTGGATTGAAAATATTGAAAGAAAAATGTCATGTTTCGTATTTTGTGGTCAATTATTTGAGTGAAATTAATTTCACGATCTGTTCATCCACGAAATCAACGAAAATTAATCCATCGCGAATATTAATGATTTTACAATACAGCCAATCCTAGGTACTATCACATGACTTACCGAGACTTTTCCACATGTTACGAATCTCAAAGCCCATTTCACGTCTCATATCTTTATACTGAGATATGATTTTGTTTCGTTTTGTGGAGGAGAAATTCTCCAGCTGTAGATGGTCTTGGGTCAGGAAAGATATTGCACAATGAAAAAAGTTGTTCCACAACTGAAAATATTCATTCAATGCAATCAATCAATCAATCAATGCAATCAATCAATCAATCAATCAAAATGTTGAATCAATCAATCAATCAACAATCAACCAAAACGTTTAATTAATCTATCAATTAATACATTGATAATTCAATCAATACATCAACTATCAAAGCAATAAAACAACCAATGATTATCTTGGTCAAATCAATTAATGGGCTAATCAATGAACTTATCAATCAATCAAAATAATGACACAGAGACAAGGAAATTCAAAGAAAAAATGACTAGCCTAATTTAGAGCTTCAGAAAAACTAACTTTTTCACGTGTACCCTATTAAACCAGAGACATCATCAACAAAACAAGTGACAATTAACATATTCTAACACAACAAAGCCTACCTGGTATTGGAATGGATTTGAAAACTTGTCATGAATTGTATGAGCAAAGCACCTCAAAGCTCGCAGGATAATACTGAAAATAAAATATGAGACAGTTTCAAGAATTTGTAATCGATCTAAATGCTGAAACAAATTTAATAGCACTAGCGCACTATACAGGGGTTCTACTGAGGCATAATGCCCAATCCTGAAAACAAGTCGCAAATCTGTTGCAAGGGTTATTAGAACAAACCCCCACACCAAAGCTCAGTTCAAGCAATGTTCTAGTGCTAAAATTAAGCTGATGAAATTTCAAATGACCATAACTTATTTGAATTTTTTCACCCGTAACTTTCACTTTCAGCAGAAAAGCTCATTCTTTCTAGTGCACCTAATCCGGATTTCCGGATTATTCCGAAATTGTAGAACCCCTGACTATACTACAAAACATTGTTTCTGTAACGAATATAATTTAACAAGCAATCTAGTGTATGCTGTTTCAAGACTTCCTAAAATAAGTTGTATAAAAACATGCTTCATGATCGATTATGAGAGAGAGAAGCCAGCTTTCTATTGAAAATGACCAAATTAACAACATGATTACAAAAAATATCTCCTTTCTAAAACAGACTGAATATTTTCAAAATTAGATAGGAGACAATATATATAGGATACCCCATACACTTGCCCATCTCTGATCAATGAATCCACACTACTAGTTAATCTGGGTCCTGTTTTACAAATGACTGACTTTTAGGAGTTTTCGTCATTGGTCCTGATTTACCTCCCTTTAATCCTCTCTAAACCTAAATTGGTCCCGTATTACCCCCTGTAATTTCCTGAATTACGCCCCGTAATTCCCTTTAAATCTACATTCTTCTTGAATAACCCTTTAAAACTCTTTAAAACTACATTGGTCCGGAATAACTTACCTTAAATACTCTCTAAAACTACATTGGTTCTAAATTACCTCCCTTCAATACTCTCTAAAACTCAATTGGCTCTAAATAACCTCCCTTCAATACTCTCTAAACCTCAATTGGTTATAAATAACCTCCCTTCAATACTCTCTAAAACTCAATTTGCTCTAAATAACCTTCCTTTAATACTCTCTAAAACTCAATTTGCTCTAAATAACCTCCCTTCAATACTCTCTAAACCACAATTGGTTCTAAATTATCTCCCTTCAATACTCTCTAAAACTCAATTGGTTCTAAATTACCTCCCTTCAATACTCTCTAAAACTCAATTGGCTCTAAATAACCTCCCTTCAACACTCTCTAAACCTCAATTGGTTCTAAATTACCTCCCTTTAATACTCTCTAAAACTCTATTTGCTCTAAATTTCCTCCCTTCCAAACTCTAACACTCAATTGGCTCTAAATTACCTCCCTCATAAATACTCTCTAAAACTCATTGGTCATCACACAGATTACTCAGCTACCAGCACCTACCTATTCTGCAGCATTATCATTTCCATCCAGTCTTGTTGGAAGACACTAGATGTAATCAGATTCTGGAACAACATCATAATCTCCATGAGGAAATCCTCGAGATCAGTCGGTAACGGAAACTTGCTGATGTAGTTCACATAGTGTGACTCACTCATTTGGCGTAGAATGTTTAACAACACCGCAACACAGTCGCCCTAGTAACAGAAATCAAAATATAAATGTTTGTTGTTTTTTTAAATTATGCAAATTCATACACAATTTCAGATAAGTCGGATTTAACCAAACCACACCACAAAACAGTCACCTTAGTTACAGAAAACACTAATTGTAACAAGAGATATTTGTAAAACATGTATGCCCCCATGGCAGCCTAATAGTCAGAAATGGTTAAGGTCACAGCAACCTTGACCTTTGACCTACTGACCTATATTTAATTATATATTTAAACAAGGCAATATCAGACATCGAGGTCTACTCACATTCTCAGATTTTTAAATTTATCTTGCCCCTTTTTAGTATTGACCTATAGAAATGATTTCAGGGGACAAAACTTTTCAATACCTTTGCTATGACACCAAAGGAAACTCAATTTTTCACATTTACGAAAAATGAATTTTGTCAGAAATGTTACATATCTGCTGAACCACTAAAACATCATGTCAGTTTATACATGTTCTATAGTAGTTTATATTATAAACTGTAAATAGCTGCAACATTTCAAAATTTCAGGCTAACATCGTCTTTAATCAAATCAATCCCATGAAACAGTGTTATTATTATAACGATATTGAGCTTTTTAAGTGGATGTAAAAATTATATAAAAAAAATACATACAAGAAAAAAATAAACATGCATAAAACAACAAAAATCAAGTATACACATGTATTAATAATGGAACATTAAAGATATGTTATCAAAGTTTGCAATACATTAACATATTACATCAATACATTAACATATTACATCAATACATTAACATATTACATCAATACGTTAACATATGACATCAATACATTAACATATTACATCAATACATTAACATATGACATCAATACATTAACATATTACATCAATACATTAACATATGACATCAATACATTAACATATTACATCAATACATTAACATATTACATCAATACATTAACATATTACATCAATACATTAGCATATTACATGTACTCACAAACATACATTATAGCATAAAAACAGTGATTTTGCCCATACGTTAACGGGACGATAACCAATTGCCTAAACATGAAGATTCACGCGCTGTTAACATCCAGTTTTACGTATGCACATTCAGGGCCGCACCGGAGACTAAAAACGTTAAACAGCGTCATATGAACAGTAATTCCTATTTTATTGCTAACTATACTGATTAGTTTTCTATAATATTAAACCCGCAGTATCTATGTTTTCTTGGTATTTGCCTATCCTGGAAATCGATGCTCATACCAATTACTGGTATGACGTTACGTTTGTTTTCGCGACATCTCCACAAAATCTCCCGCAAAAATATCATTATTTTGAAATACAAACGCATTAATTGATGTTTTGTATGCTATAATAGCGTTTACGCATGTTTTTCGCCTTATAACATCTACAGAGTTCCTCGGGAGCGTTGGTGCCCTCGCCCTGACGGGCTTGGGCACCAACAGTCCCTTGGGACTCTGCAGATGTTATAGCACGAAAAAGCATGCGTTAACCCTACAGTCACATAAAACATTAACAGAAGCATAGTATACCATGAGTTTACATCAAAATATGGACCCTTACTATGTAACATAACAGCCTGCCATCTAAGCAGTGTTTCATCATTATTATAATGATTGTGATTGTTACAAGTTGCAAGGTATGCCCGGGGTAAAGGGGAGGGCTGGGTGGAGGTTAACAAAATTTGTGGTAAGTAGTTTTTGTTCTACTTATGAATGTCAAATGTAGCAGTGACCCCTCTCCATCCTACCCGGGTGATTTTTTGTAACACTTCCATCTCTATGACAAACACTCAAACAACACTACCACCTGGCAGGGGGAGGAACTAGAGACATTTTCATGTGTAGGCCAAACATATTGGATCCTAGTAGCGTCAGGCGACACACCACTCGAAATTAATTTGACAATAGCTAAAATCAAGTGAACCAGCTGACATACAATTATAATATTTTAAATTTTACACACATCAGGACCATAACAAATGGTTGGGGAAAAAAACAATTGGGGCCAGCCATGTAAAAAATTTATACATCAATGTACAGAAACAAATGAAAAAGAAAACTTCACTCGAACCAAGAGTAAAGGATTACCATATAAATGATACAACAATATTGTGTCAAGAGAAAATGAACCCAGATTTGGCAGAATCTGATATATTTTGCATTTAGCAACTATTTTTATCGTTTAATGGATATTTTTCTATGCATTTGTGATATTTTCAAACCAAATGTTTGTGGCATCAAACTTGAAATTAAGTACTTTCAACCCTTCATCACATAATTCTTACCAATTTTAATATGAGGAGTTTGAATCTATGGTATATATAATATGTATACAAGAAAGGAATGATGTCCGTCCCCATATATATATATTTCAAGTGCAGCTTTTTGAGGCAAATATCATGAATTATCTCCCTTGATAAAATTAATGTATATTGTCAAGTCCATTCTGTAAATAGATTGTCTCCCATCCATACTCACTATTAGAAAAGTCCCAGTTATTAAAATGGGAAACGGGTGTAAATTGCTGCATGATTGGGTAAAGGGTTAAAGACTCCAGCCTATAGGCTCAAAAACATCAGCCCCAGATCTCCAAAAACATCTCAACGAGAGTTAAATCTCATCTCAAATACTACCATGTGTCTTTTTGAATAATTCAATGAGAGACAGGACTTAAAATTCGCATCACAAAACAGACAACATTATTCTTAGTTTATTACAGAAAAGGAGCTCGAACTTCAAATTGGTCTCAAATTCTGACTCTGATTTGATTAAAATCTCAATTGAGATGAGATTTCTACTTGAGATGCTTCGGGAGATCATACATGCCAGATCTCCTGCATCATGCGCGAGTCTCCTGCATTTGAGACTCTACTCCTGCATGATCAGAGGCCAATTTATCAAATCTCACGCATTTCATGGACAAAGTGGAACCTGACATTTTTGTTGACATTATGAAAATGAGGACAAATATTAGTTTAAATTGCTACATGAAGCATGCATGGTATTGTCATCAAAGTAAGATAAGTGAAAACAGCATATAAACTTCAATACTTTAAGTCTAAACTTTCAGCAAGGAAAATCTCCTGCATTTTAATGAAATCTCCTGCATTTCCATCACCAATCTCACGCAAAGGGGTCTGCAAAACATGGCATGTATGGGAGATCATTGACTGGGTTTGATAATCTCTTGACACAAACGCTGTGATAAATCATACAAAAATCAGAGTGTACCAAAGAACCACTGGTGTTAAACATGAAACTTAGTGTATAAATGAATTTTAACTCAAAGTGATAGTACTACATCTATATTTTACGAACACAATGTTGCATTTATACATACTATTAATCTCTTTGAATGGCTAAACTGTAAAAATAAAACAAGTCTGATGTACCGATAGTACACTGAGAAATGCGTCTGACAATCAGGGTCGACTTTTGGTGACATTATTGATGAAGGCCACAATATGTCCACATTTGTTTGTATATTACTCCATTCCATTAAAACCCTGCAGTAACACAGCCCTGCGTTCAAGGAAAAATCACGTGACGCACGTTTCGTACCAGGTACAAAACGTTTCGTACCTGGTACGCAAACGGTACGAAACGTGCGTCACGTTATTTTTTCTTGAACGCAGGGCTGATATGGTTCAGTGTTGTGAAAATACAACCTATAAACTATAGTTCGCCTGGGATAACTCTAGCCTTATCAGTAAACAAACAAAGCAAACACTGCACGGTCGAATGGCCGCCAGTTATCAGTGTAGATTTAAAGAGTATATCATTAAAAGTGTATATGCACAAGATTGAACAAAAATGAATTTTGAAAATGTATTTAATTTTCATTTTTATTTGTAAACAAAGACTAGTGTTATCTCCGGCGAACTATACACATGTATATGTATAGCACATTCCAGTGTACCATGTGACCAGTAAATGGGTCATGTGATCAGTTAGTATGTCATGTGATCAGTAAATAAGTCATGTGATCAATAAATATGTCATGTGATCAATATCTACCTGCACAGAATACAATACAATAAATAAACATACATGTATATGTAAAATATAAAACGCTATACACCCATAAAAAATATTTAAAAAATATACAAACTATATAAAATAAATAGTTATTACTGCATATAGGCATGGCACTATCAAGCATTTATTGAAAATGGTAACAATCTATAAACTATGCATACAAAATTTTGGCCAGAGTCAGTATAATATTCCAACCATTAAATGACCTACAGACAAAAGAAAATCAGTTCATACTTATTCATTTTAGGTTGATTTTATTAATCACTCTGGACACCTCATTCCTGATGTTATCCATCGCCACAAGAGTATAAAAGTTAATTGTGGTTTAGAATTAATTGTTCAAACTTCAGAGTATCAGACATCAACCCTTGCCACATATTGACGGCACCACTACAAAATACTGAAGCTGCTTAAACCTAACTTTTCATGTGCAACACTTCTTAATTTCTTTATGAAATTTAATTGCACAAAACTGCAATTTAAACAATGAAAGATTTAAAATGTGTGAATGCCATTTAGTAAAGGTTTTTGGAGAAAGAACTGTACTTTTTGTGAAAAGTGCATATTTAGTATTTTGTTATCACATATTTAGTACAGATGGGGCAAAACAGCGACCTTTTTCAAATGTAGACATTTCAAAAAGCCAAATATGCACCTTTTTACAAATGTAATATACCAAAGCTACAGTAGGTTTAATTTCTTATCTACCACAAACATACTTTTTTAGGCTTTTCTCATTGAATGATCACCTCGACATAATGCAGAAAGATGATTCTCGTCTTACATGTATACAAAGACCTATTAGTAAATATATTAATTTTAGATCTTTGATGTATAATGATGTAAAAAATCCCAAAAATGTCAAAATCGTAGCTTCGGTATTTTCAAGTGGTACCATCTATAAATATCTGATCACCTGTAACAGTTTTTATTACTATTAACACTCTAAATCATTGGCAATTATAATGTCAAAAACACTGTTGGTACTTTTAAGGCAGTACTAGGGGTAAATTATCATAAAAATACCTGTCAACCATATACTGTCCAGTTAGGATAATAAGAGAGTGACACAGTGGTTGATTCCACTATTACGGTGTAAAACTAATTATAAAGGCTTATACTACTAATTTCAATGCAAAACTAAAATACACTATTCACTCTACCTGTTCAGACAATGGTTGTAATCTCTTTGTGTACACATAACATGAAACGTCACTCTCACATTTTACTTACTGAACAGTATCAAGACAAAATTATCTAGCACTAAAACAGTAAATGATGTGCACCATTACAATTATGGTACATCAGCAGGAGTAGAAAGGGGAGGTAATCTGAGAAAAGAAGAGTATAAGTAGCATCAGTATAAAAATCACAATGATGATCAGAACTACATGTATACGGAATTTCAATTGATAGATTACAATTGATTTATAAGCAGAAAGTTTAAATATTATCTGTTTTAAGCCATTTCTTTCTCGGACCGTGATCTGGACACACTGAGCAATAACTGATCTCATCGAATATTTATGAGTGATACAAAAACTATAATTAAGTAAACATTACACAGCCTCATATATCCACAAGTTGGAAGAAGAATTCTGACAGTATGAGATTGTCTCCCTTCCACGAGTATCAGACAGACTGATGAGTTGTCTCCCTTTATTAATGCCTTCTTTTAAATACCAAGGGAGAGAACTCCAACAAAATTATCTCCCGTTGCTAAGTTTGATGAAATTATCTCCCTTTGTTTAAGCCTCAAAGTACATACACAGGGAGAGAACTTCATTGAAATTGTCTCCCTTTGTTGAGTTTCATAAAAATTCTCCCCCTTTGTTTATCCCTTCTAGTACATACAGATAGAGAAAACTCCATACAAGGGAGACAATTCCTGCAAGTAAGACCAAGTGTAAATGTTAGATGGCTCATAAAGTGAGAATGTAAGATAAAGGGTTCATCAAAATTTTGGAACACATTAATGATTGGTTGGAAAATTTAAGAATTATTGGGGACGGACATAAAAGTACAGCGTCAGATTTCAGAAAGTCAAGCAAAAACTTTGTTCATATACATGTACATGAGATTATCATTTTAAGTGTATTACATACAAAACTTTAGCATGTTATGTATTAATTCTAGCAGACACTGGACAAAGGATGCTTCTTTCATAAATGTTCACAACTACATAATAAACTCACAGCTGTATTTTACAAATACATACACAGTAAATCCTCATTGAAACCCATAGCTGTACTTCATAAAGTACCCAAAGCTCTAATATACACTAAATTGCATTTAAGTTATAATACTTCCTAACGACAAATTGACTTAACAAAGAATGCAAGCAAAAAACTTGGCTGGAATACCTAAACCATTTCTAGTCATACATATTCTTGAAAATCAACCCAATTTCCATAAAGTTTAAAAAAAAATATTTATGTAAAAAAAGTCTAGATTATCATACTGGTGAATAGATAGATAATGCAATGTATATAAGCCATGTAACGCAAAGCATCCAATGCCCAGTATTAAGCCAGGTTAATTTCGGATAACCACCTGAATTTCATGGTATTCTTCATAATGATGCCAGCCCTCCTTGAAAAAATATATATATATGTGCAAAAAATGAAATAAGCCTTCAATATTGACTAAGCTGTCAGATCAGCTGGATTAGCTGATATGCCTACTGATTTATCCTGGTTAGGTTGGATGTTCCTAGCAGATATTCCCAATAGGAGAAAAAAGCATTCTAACATAAGTTAACTTAAGAATAGCAGTTATGTTTCTGTAGGAAATGCTGTAAACATTTAAACGTCCCCTCCATTTTAGGCAATCATGAACTTCTATAAACAAACTATAAACATAGATGTAATGGATATTAACAAACTATAAATGTTTTACATTCTGATCGATTTGATTGGCTAAACAACCAAAGTAATTTGATTGGCTGAGACAAACTAAATAATTTGATTGGCCAAAACAAACTTAATTATTTGATTGGCCAAAACAAACTGAATTATTTGATTGCCTAAAAGTATATGGCAAACACTGCCATTCACCATATACATATAAGCAGGATTTTATAGTAACTACTGCAGGATTGGTTCAAGACAGAAAACAATTCTTGCAAAGCTTAGAATAAACATAGAAAGCATAGAATAGATGTAACAAGTAATTAAGAATTGCAAGCAATACAGAAGTCCCCTACCGGTTTGTAGCCATTATCAATGTTCTGTTGCCATAGCAACCACAATTTTTGTCAGAATAAAAACATTTTTAGACGTGCATATTCCCCCCTATTCAAATAAAAAGTTTCAGAAACCTAGCTTGCAAACTGTTTGAGTTATGACAGGATCCAGAATTGGGCATATTTTCACTCTTTCTGTCGCCATGTCTGAATCAAAATATTTTTAGACGTGCATAATCCCCTTATTGTCACCTATCCACATACCAAGTTTCATAACCCTAGCTTGGAAACTGTTTGAGTTATGTCAGGATCCAGATTTTTTGAAGGACAGATGGACTCACAGACTTGACGTTGTGGGGTTTTCTTTTGTTCTTTCTTTTGTTTGTAAAACCCCATAAGCAACATTTTGCACCCCGTAAGCAACGGAATGAATAGAATATAAATATAGCCTATTGTTCCACACCCCACAACGTCAAGTGGGCGCGTACGGACTGACTGACTGACTGACGGACGGAGGGCAAACCTATAGTCACCTCCGGTCAAAAACCTGTAGGGGACTAATAATTCAAGAAAACATATTATCTGAAGGCAGATAGGGAACAGATAGAAAGGAATACTGTTAGAAAGGAATCTTAATTCGGTCAAATATTTACTCATTTTTAAACATATGAATACGAGTCATGAAAAAAGAAAACAGCAACTCTTGAATTTACCTTTTTACCCCTGAACTTACGAAAAAGTCACACTTTGACACACTGACTGAATGGTCACTTTTTTAAAAATTGTATTACAAAATTATAAAATCAACTACACAATTAACAAAATAATCCTTACGATTTAGCCCCTAGTATAACCCCTGATTGGTACAAAACAAATTCGAATAGAAACAAAACAAATTCACTTAAATTGTGATAATTCAAAAGCAGTACTTAGTGAAAATTATTTTGCAAAAAACTTCAATATTAATTTTGAATGTGAAATTTCGTTTTTCATTTATACTTGGATAGTGTGTATTGGAAAATCTAAGACGAAAAGGCCAACTTTGAAACCTGAGTCTAAATGGCTAACTTTGAAACCCTGAGGCTGAGACAGAGAGTCTAACTTTGAAAACCTGAGGCTGAGACAGAGAGTCTAACTTTGAAAACCTGAGGGTGAGTGGCAAACTTTTATCTAGAGAAGACATAACTTGAGCGTATGTATCACCATTGAACTTACTGCGTGTGTTTTGATGGTGGTTTGTATCACAGTCCTTAGTATAATCTCCATGATTGTGTTGATGTCTCGATCAACAAATATCTGAAATCATAAATTACTTGTTTTTAAATATTTAATTTTGATATTCCAGTCCCATTATTTGAGTCACATGGATACTACTGAGTCACATAATCCTTGACACAGGGTGAAAGTAAGAAATTCTGAAAACCCTGAAATCCTCAAAAATTGACAATTTTTATAGGAAAAATGAAGAAAAATATACTTTTTGGTATACTAAAAAAACCTGAAGTTCAAGCATATGCCTTTAAACTTTCACTCATGCTCGAACAATTAGCTTGCTCTTGCTATTCTGAGCGTGAAGCAGTATCATTTTCAATGACGTTGGTATGTGGTGGTTTGGGATCAAGCCTAATACCTCCCACAAAAGAAGTGGACGATCCTCCACTATACCATTGTAGCAAATGAATAAAATTCCTGACAAAACTTTAAAATGTACTCTCTGGAGTAATGGGCTAAAAATGAACTTTTATAAAATTCTGACTTGCAGGTTTGCATGGTGTAAACAAAGTATCTATTATCATTATATATTGTGGGCATTAGATTTTGTGGTCAAGTTTAACAACGAAATCAACGAAAATTCAACTCCCTCGAAAACTAATGATTTTACAGCATGTAGAATTCAGACTTACAGGTTTGCATGGTGTGAACAAAGTATCCATGATATTTGTGAGTACTTTGATACACGCCGACATCTCATCCTGGCGCTCCATCATACTACGTACATGGCCGAGCATCATGGGTAATAGCACTTCTCGACACTCGCGTTTAGAAAACAGTTCAGTTTGCACTAGATCCTCTATACATTTAACCTTATGAATTTTCAATCGTCCCACTGGCACGTGGTTGAGAAACTCCACAAACAGTTGGCTGAAAGTATAATAATATCATTAGTGGCCGGGTGCACGTCCAATCGGTAGTCTGTACACAGCACACTCAGTAATCTGTCCCAGAAATATTTTGCCTTGTTTTCATTCACATATTGTGGAAGACAATAATTGTTAAAATGTTGACCACATTTTCCTGAGTTAAACATAGATGACTTAATGCAGCTCCAAAAATCAGAGTTAGGCTGGGCTTATCAGCACTTAGACATACACTATACATTTTGAATAAATATTTATGGGTTTATAACTATTGCACATGTGCTGTTGTCTCACAATTCTGTTAGTCCCATCTTTGCAAAATATCTGCAGGGATTTGGTAATCCTACTCCAATTTTGAGTAGTTGATAAGGATTCCATTCAATTACTGGCTGTTTCAATGTGAAACTAAAATTGGAACATATATATAGTACACACACAGAGCATATGTTACCTTAACTCCACAGCGTTAAATACTTTGAGTATATCTGAGATGGTAGATGGCATGTTCTTCAAGGCGTACATCTGTGCACGTACAGTCTTATCTGAGGTGTATAACATCATACCACCGATAGATTGTATCAACTGTTTCAGCATGATCTCAAACTGTTGTTTTCCACGGTTCTCATTCAACCTATAAAATAATCCAGTAAAGAAAAACCTGAGAAAAATGTCCACCTAAATCATCATTTAAGACAATCTCCACAAAAAAAAGAGTTTCCATAGTAAATAATTGATCAAATAGCTTGCTCTTCCACAACCAACTGACAACTTCTCCACATGTGGAGGACATGACCATTGCTCCACCACAAACAACTGACAACTTCTCCACATGTGAAGAAAATGACCATCGCTACACCACAAACAACTCACAACTTCTCGACATGTGGAGGACCTGAACATTTCTCTTATGTAAGCAACTAACAAATTCTCAACATGTGAAGGAATTGACAGACCATTATCTGGAACAAAATTGAACCTGCCTGAAATTTAAAATGAAATTTAAAGCCTTCTAAGGTTAAAAGAGTTCCACTTTTTTCTGTCCTGCATATAAACTCTCCAAAATGGATACTTTTGGCAGTTGTTTTACTTGATTTGTTAACAATATAATGTACGATAATGAACCCAATAGAGGTTACCAAACAAAAGTTGCCTGATCAAACACAAGTTGTTTGATGATTTAAGATATTTGATAAAATTAGGCAAATAAACAATATCATTTCTGTAAATCGTGTGTTTTCTACGCTGAATGACATGTATAGTTACTTAGTATTGAAATTATTGTGCTGTAGTTAGTTAAAATACTGAACTATGCAGACGTCTTTTATAATAGTTATAGTTGTTTTAAGCCTGCCTGGTTACTGTTCTTGTTGCCGTGTAAGCCAATTTCGTTTTGTAAACGTCAATTTAAAGAAAGGCTGTTAGAACATTAACACATTGAGAAATGAATATACTAATAAGACACAGGATGATACTTGTTTAAAGGAAATAAATAATTATGATGTGTTTTGTTTACAAGAAGTGAAATGAGATCCAAACAGAGTAAGGGTGTTACATTGTTGAAATTGTCAAATAACTTGGTCGAAACTTGAAAAATCGTTTTTCAATCTAACTGTTGATTTATATGTATGTTTTATATACATTGCACCACAATACTCATACTCAAAAAGACATGATTTGGATGTTCTTCAACTGCTTGAAACAGATTTGAAAAATTATAAAATGATCTTTGGTGATACCAATGCTAGAGTGGGTACAGAGTGTGAAGTTTTAAACTGCAGTTCAGATCTTAAATATATACATGTACCAAGTAATAATTGCTTGTATTAGGAGAAATAGTAAAGACAAGGTTTGTTGTGCTAGAGGTTAAGAATTACTAGATTTATGTATTGTTTGTAACATAAACATCCTGAATGGTAGAACTATCGGAGACTTGTCAGGAAACCAACCATCATTTCAATATAATGGAAACTCTGTTGTTGACAATTGTTTGGTGTCAGATATTTTTTTACCTGGTGTCAATTATTTATACCTTTCTTATCAGATCATGCACAAATTACTGCATTGTTGAGTATTTATGCTACAAAGCAGAATAAGAGAAGAGTGAAGACTAGTTTTTTTCCATTGGTTTATAAGTGGGGTAGCATCTTCTCTATCATATTATCAAGAAGCCTTCAAATCGGTTGAATTCAAGAAACAAATGAATACCTCTTTGGACACAAATGGTCAGACTATACATGATCCATTAATTGAAGTAAATAAAGCTTCAGAACACTTTCTAAATATTATTTTTACAGCTTGTAGTTAACCTCTTAGAAAAGGAAGTATGTCTGGGAAAAGACAAAAACAAGAAGTCCCAGTGCAAGAAATGGTTTGATCTTGACCTTATTCGAATGAGAAAAGAGTAAATAAATTAAAGTAATATCTACGCTCAAAACACATTTAAGATTCAATATCGAGATGCACCTTTCAAATTTGCAAATTATACAGCAAATGTTGCAAAAAGAAAAAAGTGTGATTTTGTCCAAGGTGTTCTTGATAAGCTAGACTCCTTACAGAATAATGATCCAGAAACATATTGGAAAATGATCAAAGATTTAAAAGAAGATGCAACTGACAATAACTCTGACCCTAGTATAAATATTTCACCGGAAACAAGGGTTCATTACTTTTTTTTTTGGATTTTTTTTTTTTTTTTTTGGAAAGGGTTCATTACTTAAGTAGGTTTTTCTCGGTTAAACCTGAATTTCAGTGGCAAAATAACTACTTCAATACTATCCTAGAGATCATAAATATATGTTCTACAAAAACCATTTTGGAAAATGTAATTTCTGAAAAAGAAATACTTGCAGCTGTCAAAATACTAAAGAACAACAAATCTGCCGGTATTGATGGTATAAACAAGAAATATCACTGAATGTGATGAATACCCCCAGAAACTGCTTGACACAGTCACATATGCATATCTAGACTTGGTACTGATCATTCATGCAAAATTTCTTTGAAATCCGACCATTGATTACAGAGAACTAGTGCGGACAAAATTTATAAGTGTAAAAAAAACAAAGGGCCATAACTCCCTTAAAATTGATCCGACCAACGTGTGCCAACGATATGCACTACTAGACTTGGTACTGATCATTCATACCAAGTTTCGTTAAAATCCGACCAATGGTGACAGAGAAATAGCGCGGACAAAATTATACGGACCAACCGACCAACAGACCAACCAACCAACCAACCATCCTCAAGCATGACTCCAATATAGCCCCCATATACTATGTATCTGCGGGTATAAAAATGAAATGCTGAAGTACAGCATATCTTGTACTCTTCCTTGCTTAAAAAAGTTATTTAATATGATACTTACAATTGGTGTGGATGCCTTTAAATAAAAGATTACAAGTAATTTTGGATGAAAATAATATTATTTACCCCGTTCAGATCGGTTTTCAACCAAAAGCACATACTAGTGATCACATGTTTGTGTTACAAACTCTAATAGAGAAATTTAAGTCCAATAAGTGCAAACTTTATGATTGTTTTGTTGATTTTTCCAAAGCTTTTGATACAGTGTTACATAGGGGAGATCAATTACATATGTTGTATCCATATGCAAAGTGCCCACCGGCAATCTATTGGATAAATGAACAATAAAAACCTGCCATTCACCAATAGCTAACTGGTAGGCACATTTGCATATGAATACCTCTGTATACAAACATGATCACTCTTATTCAGCTTTGTTTGTTAAACGCCACAGCATTGGCGTCACTGGTAACTCTTTTAACATCTTTAATAATATGTATAATGACTCTTTCCTCAGTGTTCTCTTCTTTTTCTCCCCTTTTTCCCCTTCTTTTTCTCTCTTTTCTTTTTTCTTCTTTTTTTACGAATTGGCATGTTATTTCCGCATTGTTAAGGTTTAATGGTACAACTTGCTTTGAAAGCAGCTCCATATTGAATGGATCTAGTTCCTTAACTGAACAATTTAGACAAAGTGTTGGTATTAAGCAGGGTGACAATTTAAGCCCTAACATGTTCAAAATATTCATAAATGATTTACCAAATATTTTTTCTGATGAAGATTATCCTGTTTTTCTTAACAATGTTAAACTTAATTGTTTACTTTATGCCGATGATCTACTTCTTTTTTCTAGAAGTCAGAAGGGGTTGCAAAGTTGTTAAGATAAATTGTCTGATTACTGTGATCAGAACTGCTTGATAGTTAACTTGGATAAAACTAATGTTGTTTTTTTTTTGTAAAGGTAAACCTCCAAGTATTGAACTGTATTATAGATCCCAATTACTCTCACAAGTTAGCAGTTTCTGGGAATTTAGTTTTCTGCGAATGGACTGTTCAATCAATGTCAAGAGGATTTGTACAAAAGAGCTTTACGAGTTTACTTCAAATAGCTCAAATGTTTATCTTGTGGTAATGTAAATATTAAAAGCTTTGTTTGACCATACTGTAAAGCCAATACTATTTTAGGCATGTGAAGTGTGGGGAACAATCAATGTAGATTGAATTTCATGTATTGCCAGAAAGGCTAATTATTCCCTTGATATGTCTTTTAGTAACTTTGTATGTGATAAGCTACAAATAAAATCCCTGAAATATGCACTAGTTTATGTTTATTGTCATTTAAAATGCCTTTTTTTACTTTACTGTTATATTAATCCTTAGTTAACTGTATTGCTACTAATCAGAATCAAGCCTATGTTACACTATATCTCTTTAAGTTCTTGTACATTGTACATCTGTTATTGTGTGATTTATATTCCTGAGAGGGCCCATAATTGAAAATAATTTTTTTCAATTCTATTCTTTAAACACGACAACTGTGCCCAGTTAGAGAGAACATAATTTGTTATGTCTAAACACAAAATGAATAGATGATAAATTATCTGTTTAAATTCAAGATGCATACACGTAATGCCATTTGACCTTGCTGTCATTTCATATATAACATAACACACAACTATACTTTCTAACCGTTCACATATTTCACGACACAAAAACTTACATGGCAAAGAGTTCTCTGGATCGAATGATAAATTTGAAGATATATTCGAGTGACTTCATTGCCTGTCTAAATGATGGTTCATGATCTGTATCCTCGTTTGCGTTGTCCACATACTCTTTGAGAATGGACATCAATTTGCTAGACAAGTAAACCAAAACGCAACATGTAATAATAACTTACAGTTACTGTAGTATAGTTCTCACAAGAAACATGGAAATACCATAACAAGGGCCATAACTCTGGAGATACATTTTATCATCAAAAAACAAAACCACACAATCATGTACAACAATACATGCTGATACAATACATTGCAGTAAAGTTACATGAACTTGGCTTAAATATGCAACCTAAAACTGTTAAAGTGATATTCCGGGATAATTTATAGTTATTCATAATTCATTACTTTCATTGCGCTGAATCTAAATCTACTACTTAGTAATGACCATCCAATTTGTAATGGTAATAGAATCCTAATTAACTACCTCCAAGAAGGGTTTATGGAGGCCGCCATTTTGGCCAGAGATACTCTCCTTTCATAAGGTAAACAGGTATCTAGTGATGCCACAGAGCCAATTGGAACAGAATGCCTTCTATACTTTATGACTGTATGTAGAAAATATGTATCGTTTTGACTGTTGATTGAAATTAATTTTTAATGTCTTTTGATGACAATGAGGATTTATCTGCAGTGGGAGCAGTTGGATATCAATGGGAGCCGAACGATATTTCCGGCACTGCTTTACGACATTTCCAGCACTGCTTTACGGCAATACTGGACTGAATGTTGTGATAAAATGAATGGGGGGGAATAAACTTCTCAGATGTCATTCCTTACTTGTATGCATTTGTTATACTAAATGATTTGATGTAGGCATCTAAGATTGGTCTGAACTGTAAGTATCGACTGTCAGCAACTAGTCCAATAATATACACCTGTAAATATACAATCACTTATGTTAGAGACTACCCTGGATAGTGTAATACACAAACATAAACTTCCTTAAAGTCGGAGGTCATTGGCCAATCAGACAGGGAAACAATGGAATATCCATGCACTTACAACTCTCAGTCAATCACAAAGAAACAAGTCATTAAGAATTGCAAGCAATACAGAAGTCCCCTAAAAAAAGTTTTAAGCCATTTCCAACGTTTCTGTTGCCATAGCAAGCAATGGTCGGAATCAAACTATTTTTGGACGTGCATTATCCTCTTATTGCCCCCTATCCACATACCAGGTTTCATAAACCTAGCTTGGAAACTGTTCGAGTTATGTCAGGATCCAGATTTTTTGAAGGACTGACTGACGGACGGAGGGCAAACATATAGTCCCCTCCGGTCAAAAACCGGTAGGGGACTAATAAACATTAACTGGAAGGACTTTCAACACAAAAATGTATGTATCTCACATTGGGGAAAAATCAAACAAAAATGCATAAAAATATACACATGTGAATTAGGCTTGGTACCATGTATTCATGTGAATAAAGTTTCATTAAAATCAAACCAGTGGTAAGGAGAACAATCACAGGCAAATTTTGTTCCTGGTTCAAATGTCTGCCGGGGCACTTGGTCCTTTCTGGAATGCTTTTCAGTGTTTCCTGCCCAACTAGTGATGAACTGGTTGGTTACCTCACGGTATCGGCACTATGCACTAGGCACATTAAAGAATTAATGTATCATATTCGGAACAAGATAGGGTAGCACACCTGGCTTCATTGTATCACCCAAATTTTCTGTCTCTTCCCTTGTAGCCGAAGGTCATTGACCGATTAGGCAGGGGGAAAAACAGGATGACCATGCACTTAGTGCTTCAGACGAACACAAAAAAAAACATGACAGCCTTAAACTTCAAAGACTCAGCTTGCCAGGGTCTATAGAATTTGTACATTGGGTTAACATTCTGGTGACTTAAATATAACGTTTGAATTTACTCACCAAAGCATCAAACACCAGGTTATCATACAAATCGGACACAGTGTTCTGCATCAAAATATAGAACAGCGAGTCCAGCAAATCTTGAAGAAACTGCCAAAAAGATGACAACAGATTGGTCAAAAGAATATAATAAGGCCAAATAAAAATATTGCATGGTTTAGGTAACACAACAAAAGGGTCAAAAGGTCTTAATAAATTTTTATTTTATTATAATAATCGTATTTGAAAATTTTGGTTATGGCAATTTTATGAGATCAAATAGGCAATTATTTAGCCATTTTAATAGGGACAAAAATGATCAAAAACCTTTTTTTCTTATTTCAAGTAAAGTAGAATAGTTTTAGGGAAATATTTGAAGCAGACAGGAAACGTCTATGGTAGAATGAGTTACCCAAACCACAAAATTCTTTATTGTAGCCTAACCATGTAATAAAAGTCTAATATTTCAAACCTATATATCAGACCAAACAATATCTATGATATATGAGAATTCGCAAAGTTCAATTATCTCAGAATACAGAAAATTAATTAAATTTATTTGCAGGGAAATAAAACATGGCATTTAATTAGTTATATTATAGCGTGTACAGTCAAGCCATATAATTATTCTCATATAAGAAATACAGAATAATGAGTTTGTGGACATGAAAGCATTGTGTATGGGTACTATTTCAATCAGTATATACACTGCCCACCAAAAATAAGTATACAGATGTTATTTGCCCACTTACTTGCCTGTAATAGTACTATTTGCAGAACAGTGAAGCAACAATATATTTGAAGAAAAGGAATATTTTTGTTTATTAAATGGAAAGACCATACATTAATTGGAACCCTAAGTGCAAAATCTAAAGTTTCTTGGTCCTTCTTGAATGGTACCTTTGTCACAAAAACATGGAAAATTCAGCCTTTTTGATCACATGGTTGTTTTAGTTCCAAACATCTTCATCTTTATTTCTATCTCTATTTTGACTCATTTAGCAAATGTAGTTTCGGAAACTCGCATAATTGTGACTGTCTGATAAACAGATATTGAATAATTTAACCAAGTTTAATTTTGCAAAAATTATTGACTGTATACTTATTTTTGGTGGGCACTGTTGTTGATGAAGTATGAACTTATTTATAAATCAAGCATAAACAGTCTAACATAACAGTTCATCCATCATATTCTGTATTTTTTAAAGATTGTTTTTTAAGTTTCACTGGTCAACAGAATTTCAGTCATATGTAGACAACCCAGTCTCATTATCCTAACACTGGGTGAACCATCATTTACCAGATTTACCAGTATCATTTTTAACCACTTTAGTATGTTGTGGCCTGGGATTGAACCCGAGACTAATCAAACTTGAAGCGGATGATCTACCACTAGGCTACCGAGGTAGACTCAGGTAGATAGACAATGCATGCATGAATTTCAAAGAAAAAATATATATGTAGAAACAATGAGAAGGGTCATTGATCTGAAAATATGCCTTCTTTACCGTGTCATAGCAGTTTAAAACAGCCTGTAAAGTTTCATTGAGTTCTGGTTAGTGGTCGCTAAGAAATCGAGTCATCAAGGATATGGTTCATAGGCATTGATGCTCAGACAAAGCGATGGCTATATAAGCTCCTCCATTAGGCAGCATTTATAATAAAGCAATTACTAATGATGAAGGAAAGTAGAAAATAATTCTTTAAAAAAAATAATTTAAAATGAAAGGTTCATACATAGTTCTGGGGTGGTATTCAATATTGACCTTATTTAATTGGAGAATAAGGAAAGCCAATCATATCGCCTGTTACTAACCAATAGTTTAATGGTATGATCTGATTGGTTGTCCTTATCCTTAAGTCAAGTAAGATCAATATTGAATACCAGCCCTGAACCATCCTTTAGATATTCATACAGAAAATGTGTCAACACTTCAAGCTAGGCAATGAATGTTTACACGATCTTTCAACAATTTAACACTTCAAGCTAGGCAATGAATGTTTACACGATCTTTCAACAACTTAAGCCATAAGTATTATTTTAATAAATATTGACCTGATGATCTAAGGGTCGCGTTGCCTAACTCAAAACGTTAACTTGTATTGCCTTTCTCCTGTTGAACTAAATATAAAGGGCATGAATTACATCCATTGGAAAGACCTCTGGGGTGGTATTCAATATTGATCTTACTTCACTTTAGGATAAGGACAACCAATCAGATCACAACATATTAAACTCTTAGTCAGAAACAGGCGATATGATTGGCTATCCTTTTGCTCCAATTAAATAAGATAATTATTGAATACCACCCCTGAACAGCTTTTCTTAGACAATGGACAAGATAAACTTGTTCTTCCACAAGCAACTGAAAACTACTCCACATGTGGAGAACATGACTGACAACTACTCCACAAGTGAAGGATAGGACTGATAACTACTCCACATGTGGAGAACAGGACTGACAACTGACATTTACTGATATAGACATTATCAGCTCAAAATTGAGATTTTTGCTAAAATCATATTTGAGTTTGAGATCAAAATCGACATTTGTGCTAAAATCTTATTTTGAGTCTGATCTTTCTTAAAAAAAATCCTGTTAAAATGTGAGATTTAGCTCAGGTTGAGACTGTTTCAAGAAAGTGAGGAGTGAAATTATAGAGCATGTGCGGGTCAACTTGTGAGCTGTTAAGTGTCTATTTGGCCATGTAATCTTGGTTGTCTCAATATCAGGGGTGTCAACAGGGCCAAAATAAAAATCAGTAAAAATCGAATGCGGTCGACAATTTTTGCCAAACAAGAGGCCTTCAATGACAGCATTTCCATAATTAACTCCTTCAGAGCAGATTAAATTTACCATAACTTAGCCATAATTTCATCAAATAACTTTTATTGTGGTCTGAAGCCATTGCCGTATCAGGAATGATAAATCCGGAATTCCGGACAAATCAGGAAAATTGACACCCCTGCAATATAAACCTTCTTGGATTTATCTCTTTACTTTCTTTCATAATCCTCCAAATTTCGTCTAGTAGGACACATCATGTGAAAATGACCGAGCTTGATATGTACACATTGTTGATAAACAAATTTCCAGTGACATGAGTGAGTGAACCAATCAACCCTCAGAATGTTTTGTAGATCACGCCCCCTGTAGTAATGAGTATGCATAATACTATAATATATAATTTGTGCAAGTGTGATCTGTGTGTCTAACATGTGCATGATGGATTTTAAGCGTTGATAACGCACAGAATGGGCATGCTGTATAATAATTACAAGACCATGACTCTGATGAACCTAACAACCATGGGACAAATGGCTAGTTATAGTGCAAAGTAAAATACATACACCACGTGTTTGACGACTTCGATTAAATTATATTTTTAAATTGATGGGTCAGTATAACCGGTATTCCATCCTTTTCTTGGTACCAACAAGTTGTACCAACAGCTGTATAGACTCGAACCCGCTCTATATTAACAGGGCTTTCATATGACTTTTAAAACTGCTCTCAAATTTGACAAAAGTGTCTGTTTTAATTTCATTTTTAAGCTCAAGATACAAATTTGCTTTACTTATGATCCGAATCTTCTTGTAGTATTTCACAGTGAGTACGACTTATAGGGGCATGCCCTGGAATTGAAGTGTCTCGAATAGCAATCAAATTGGTATCATTTTAATACCTAAGTCAAACAATAAAAACCCTGTCAAAAAGTTACGAAATATGCTGCTAGTTTTTAAAAATAAAATATTTCAAGAATAACTAAATATGTTGTCGTCAATAAAAGTGCCCGTTATAGAGTAAATTTTTAAGTCAAATTCTTCTTTGACTTTTCGATAACAGTTGGTTTTACATGTGATAAACGCACTTTTGTTGTATGCAAACCAAGATACTCTAGTTTCTGGGCCTGCCCCTTTAAGAGTCAGCGAGTCATTCTGACTCTTCAGTTTTGGAGTCTCATGAAAGCCCTGATTAGCACTAAACCCGTTTAGTTAGTAAGAACAACACCAAGTTAGCCATTGTTAGGTGCACAACACACATATTCTACCTTCACAATCTCCTCTCCGTCAACGCGCATTAATCGTGTTAAGTGTAACTTTAACGAGGCCGTGTCTTTCTCGTGAAGTATCTTCTGCCATTTAAGACAACCTAATAAGTCCACTGAGAGAGAAAGCGAGACATATAAAAGTATACATGTACGGTTACACAGCATGCCACACTACGGACGCTCAATAAACTTTGCTGAGGTAACCATTTATAACGGTAAGGCTTTAGTCAATCAGAGAATTTGTAAAGTCTGTATGACTCCATCTAAGCAACCAGAAAGTCTTTTCTGTTCTAGAGAACAGTAACTTTGATCTGTTAACCTTAAAATTATTACATCTACAACTGTTCTTAAGATTTAAACAATTTTGTAACAAAAATATTTTTTCAATGACAAAACAAGTATTTGCCAGCAGTAATGGTTACCTCACCAAAGTTAAAGCTAGAATTTCATTAAGTTGTTGCTAAGACATTCAAAAACTAAATCAACAGGTTTGATTCCTTTGCAACAGGCTTGCTTGAATGATCATACACCCTACCCCACCCTACACTAACCACCCTTCTCTTCCTACCATCCTCCCTACCTACACTTCCCCACCCTACCCTCACCCACCCAGTTTTCTATAGGCAGGCATTTGAATGTACTAGTCTATTATCAATTTTCTTGAAGAATGTGTTATGAATGTTTCAAAAGAATTGGCCAGAGTTCATTTCATACATAAATTTCAATTAAGTACAGGATCATGATTATAACAGCATCGCTTTTGTAGAATTTTAAAGTATTTCAACAGTATTGTGGTGATACCATGACTTCCAACGTCAAGTCACATTATTACCAGGAGCTTATAGTAAGTATACTGAGTGTCAAGGAATGGAGATATACAAGTTTTAGACAGTACTATTTTTAAAGAATTTGGTGTGTGGCAGTCTGGAATAGAATCCATGACCTCACCCACTCAAAGCAGACATTGTTTTTAGTTTAACTTGAAGAAAACAAATGACTATTGTTGCCACAGTGAAGCGAAAGATAAAGCCACAATCACTACAGTGCAATCTCTGTAGACCAATACTTAATTCATTCTTTTCAACAGAGGGGTGTTCAAGAGAGGGTCTGTTGCATGGGCAGAAGTTGCACAATAGAAAGGGTTATATATGAGAGGGACAGAGGTTGCACTCTATTAATTAAAGGTTGTTGAAGAGAGGGCCTTTGCTAACATGTTGCACCATAGAAAAATGGTTATTCGAGAGATAGCTGTTGAAAAGGGTCTCTTAGATGAGGATTTACTGCAGAACGCAAGTCATTGAAGAGTTTTGTTGAAGATAGGGTGTCTTCGAAAAGGATTCACTGCAGAAAGAGGGTCTTTGAAGTGTTGTTGAAAAGAGGGTCTTTAAAATGATACAATGAACAAAGAGAGTTGTTGAAGAGTACGGTTGAAGAGAGGGCCGATGAAAAGTGGGTGACTCAAAATGATAAGTTGAATTGAAAGAGTGGCCAGGTGATTCTAAATGTACAGACATCACCGAAAAGTGCAACCCATGTAGAACTGTGGTTGATAACATTATTATAAACATGCACAAAAAGGGTCATGAAATAGAATCTAGAGATATACACACATAAAAGGCCAGAAACAAGAAAATGTTAACAATACATGAACACATTCAGTATTGCCTAGTAAATACAATTTGCCATGCCATAGAGATTCAAGCAAAGCCTGTGAGATGGGAAATCAAGCATTTTGACAGAGTTTTTCTCTCCACAACCATATACATTCACGTTCTGGTTCATCATGCGGGTTATTTCAATTATCTACCTTGACAATTTCTTGCCCGTCAACTCGCATCAATTGTTCTAGATGTTTCTTTAATAAGGTTTGATCGTTGGTAGCTTCCTGCCAGCTCAACAGACCGAGTAAATCAACTGTCATCATAAAAGTTCACAGGTAAATCATCATAAACCAACAAATTTATGACTGCTTCTATTCGTAGTTCACAGTACCACAGGGGATTAACACCACAATCTGATCAGTGTACTATATCCTTTATATAGCAAAGTGATCACATTTATACATCAAACCCCTGTGACTTTCACATGTTTTTGCTGTTGTTTTTTCTGGATTTCTAACCAGTACTAAATACATGATATTTTTCTCCATGAAACTGAAAAGATTTATATTAGGTTGACCTTAAAAAAAATCTGTTTGAAGTTACCCGACCCAGAAATCATTCATGATAGTGGGTAGGAGGGAAGAGATGTTTTTTAAATGATGTTTTTCCAGATACACTAGTGTAAAAAATAAATGTCTCCTGAAATGCTGAGAATGTGGGATTTTCTGGAAGTAGGAAGGGTAACTTCAAACGGAAGAATGTATTAAGGTCAGCCTTAGGCCTAAAAAATTGTTTGTTTCCCGTAACATGCCAAAAAAATTTGGTTGAAAAAAAAAGTACATAGAAAAAGAGCAACTTCCCATCGTATGATCGAAAAAGTATAAAAGAATAATGAAAATATTTAATTTTGAGACCAACACCATAAAAACATAAAGGGTAAAGACAAATTTTTAGGCTAGGTTGGGATATCAGAAACTATATTTTTTAGGCCTTAAGACCATCATAAATAAATTTCTAAATTATCAGCCATATTTTTCTCAAAAAGGAAAGGAATTTATTTATTTTAAGTTGTAGAATTTTTAAAAAGTGTTTCAAGATTTGATTTTGACTGATTTGCTCTTTTAATAGTGTTTAACATTTTAACGGTGAATTATCATTGTTTGGAAATCAGAGGGTGGAAGATCCTGATAATCTATTAATAAATTTATTCTGGTCTAATAAGAAAATCTGTAATGGTAATTTTACTGCAATAAAACATAAATCACTGAAAACGGAAAAAATCTATACAATGGTCAGTGAACTGGCCCCATGATTATAAAATGTTTATCATGCTCAACTCAATTCTGTACTCAAAACTTCAAAATGGTTTGTGTTTTACTCAACATTTTATATTAAATTGATAGCCTTTAAGTTAAAGAAATCAGTGTAATGTCTCCTGATAAGGTAAAGGTGGTTTAATTGTTGCAATTTAAAGGAGCTAATTAAGTAAGTTTCAAGCTCGAATACAGTTGAGCATAAAAAAAGCTTTACAATCATTGGGCCTGATTCTGAATCACTGTTTGGACAGATCTATACCATAAAATAAAATATCAACTTTCAGATAGGTGAGTACAACAAAACTCAATTAACTCATTACTAAATGAAATCATTCATAATTCTATTCAAATCTGCTTCCATGGTGACCATGAACTTTCGTATTAAGGTAGTTCAGGATTTCCATGGTCGAATTTAAAAGTTGACATATTTGCTTGAAAATCAGTATGAACGAATATCATACCCATCTGCATTACATCCCAAACTACCTTATTATAGCAGTCACTATAATTATATTAATGTCATTTTTAATTTTTTCATCCCCATATTAAAGGGTCATCTGCCTAAAGCAGCAACAGCGAATGTATCTTTTTGCTGGCTGGTTAGGACAGTTTAGGGTGTACATCCAAATATAAAGCCTTCATGTACTGTAAAGTCAGAAATTTTTGCGAGGGATTTTATTCGCTTTATTCGCGAAATCGATATTTTCGCGAAAATTAATGCTCGTGAACATAAATTACGACATTAAAACAGAACAAATTTCTCTCTTAAGTTTAAAAATTGTGAATATTTCACTTCGCGAACTAACTCCCAATATCAAATTCGCAAAATTTTGACATCGCAAAAATATATGATTTTACAGTACATAAATCTCATCTATGCTACATCTTACACTGTAACATGTAAGGGTTTCTGTAAAATGTGCAAATATTTGGTAGGCCAAACTGTCTATAGAATGATATACTAGTAATGTCTAATGGTATATAAATATATATTATATATGTAACGGTACTTACCATTGTGTGTAAGTTTTGTAGAGCACACATACGTAGATATTTTAAAACTATCTCTGTAACTGAGGGAATAAGGTCCACAAAACAGTGGTATCTTTGGTAATCGTGAGTGAGTTCCCCCTGTACTGGGTCCAAAATGTCCCGTACCGGTCATGTTGGAAGCTTCAAGTTCCTTCAAGGTCGATGGTAGGTCAAGGTAAGCATGATGCATTTTGTCATCCTTTTTATTGTCAATCTGCGAAAAAAGATTATTGTATACTTTACTCCAAAATTTCAATCTTTGACTTTTATTATTGTTATTGCATTAAAATAACACAAATTTAGAATCCTTCCAAAGTTAAATAGAATACACTATTGTCTGAGACTGCATGTATGCGATATTTAAGGGTATGGTTCAGATATAATAAAGGGCTATTAGGAATATCCTACACCAGAGAAATTTTGGATGCAAGTCCCTTTTTGACCAAATGCAGTCCCTGCCATACCCCATCATTTTCACTGTCTTTGGCTATCGGTCCTTTTTTCATATTTCAGGTCCCTTTCATCATTCTTTCACCCAGGCCCGGATCTCCCGAAGCATCTCAACTCAAATTGAGGTTTTGCTAAAATCAGAGCCGGAATTAGACATAAACTTTACTGAAATACACTCAGAATAACATTTCTGTTTAGTGATGCTATAAATTTTGAGACCAGCCTCACATGGAAATTAACATAAAGACACATGCCAATATTTGAGATGAGATCTTGCTCAGCTTGAAACACTTGGGGATATCGAGGCCTGATGACAGAAGCGTGAGCGACTCACGAGTGACTCACTTACCTTATACAACAAGAGATCATGCTCTTCATCTTTCAGTGTCGTACCATTCTTATTCAACAGTTTTACAAACGCCATTGCAAAAGGTTTCTCATTTTTATCTTTAGCTGAAATCAAACATACAACATCAATGAAATACTGAAGCCATTGCTCTTTTAGGAATGATAAATCCGGAATTCCGTACAAATCAGGAAAATTGACCCCCCTAAGGCTACTACTCAAAGTTAATGAAATACATTGAAAGAGAAGTGGTTTCAGTTAACATCATATTTTAACATCATATTCAATGATTTTATTAAAAATCAACGAAAAACATCAAAATAGAAGTGGTTTCAGGTAACATTGTATTCAATGCTACTATTCAAAGTTAATGAAACACTTTGAAAGAGAAGTGGTTTCAGTTAACATCATATTCTATGCTTATGGCTGTTCAAAGTTAACGAAACACTTTGAAAGAGAAGTGGTTTCAGTTATTGAGTTAACATCTTATTCTATACGACTATTCAAAATCAATGAAACACATCAAAATAGAAGTGGTTTCAGTTTACATCTTATTCTATGCTACTCAAAGATCAACAACCTGTTGACTAAACCATTCTCACCGCATCATTTTACTGATTTACATCATCAACAGACGAGTTACAACACCTAACCAGAGGACAGGGTGGCGCGGTGGTAGAGTGGGTAATTCATTTGACTAATGATCGAGACGTCCCTGCTTCAAAACTCAGCCAGGGCAATTGGACATTTCTGAAACACTTCATGGTTTCCCATCCAACAAGAGATGAACTGTTTGGTAACTCAGAAGTTGTCATGTGTGTATTGGTGCTTTACACTGAGCACAGTAATAAACTAAGGTATCTATTCGAAAAGAGCTAGGGTAACACACCTGGATTCCTTGTATTACACAACTGTCTCTCCCCTTGAAGTTGGACGTCATTGGCCAATCTGGCAGGGAAAACTGGGTGACCACACACTTACGACTGTCAAAGTCTTAAACCCAAACAAACAAATAACCCGAGGACCGATAACATAAACAGAATAGTTCTTTTATCTTAAATTTCAAAGGATAGCTCTTAACACTTACCTTCATTTCTTGACTTGTGTTTGAAAAGAAACTTCAAATGGAGACCCTTAAATTCAGACTCGGTAGACACGGCAACCTGTTTAATAAAAGATAATAATATTTTCATATTTTTCACATAATAATTATTATTGTATTTTTGGAATAGTAACATTAGTTTAAAACTAGAACATTATAACAACTATCATCTTATGTAATACCTCAATATTGAGACCACCTATAGGTCCAAGGTTTAAGGGATTATTATTGAGGTGGTCTCTATATCAAGGTTGAAGAAAAAGCTTCAAAGACCAACTGCCAGTATCATAACTAACCAGTCACAAACCGGCAAATCCTGACACTGGGCCAACCAGTCTTGGAAATATCACAATGTCTGAAGATTTTGTTACACATGAATTATCTCATTTCCAAGTATGGCAGCGCCTATCTTTATAATAACCAATATTCCCCATTTTTGCAAAAATAACACATTTCCCCCCCTCCTAACGGTTCTGGCCCCTTATCCCAAAACCAGTGATTGACCCCTTTTCCTAAAAGCCAGTAATTGGCCCCTTTTTACAAAAGCCGGTGATCGTTCCTTTTTCAAACAAGAGGGCCCAAAGGGCCCTAGGTCGCTCACCTGTCGTACTAGTGCATGCACACCCCTATGGTGATCCTACACATTTTCTGAATAAAATTTAAGGAAATTCAGCCTCTATTGCAAGTTTTTGTATGATTTGACCATGTGACCTAGCGTTTGACCCCAGATGACTTAATTAATATCAAACTTAACCTAGATTGTGTTGAGATGATTATTAGGATCAAATTTCATAAAGATTAAGTCGAAATTGTAACCTCTGGCAACTACACAGGGTTTTTCTATGATCTGACCTATAATTTAAACAAAATATTTCCTCCATATAACTGTACAAAAACATGCTATAAAGACAGAACAATATCTAAACACTTAAAGTGGGGTTTGAACCCATGACCCTCAGGAAAATGTCAATTGACATTGTGACCTTGTTTTTGACGCCAGATGACCCAAAATCGAACTTGGCCTAGATTTTGTTGACAGGATCATTGTGACAAAGTTTCATAAAGATTAAGTTGAAATTGTTACCTCTGGTGACTGACTACACAAGGTTTTTCTATGAATATTTTTCCTCCATATAACTGTACAAATACATGCTATAAAGACAAAACAATACCTAAACACTCAAAAAAAATAAAAATAAAGAAATAAAAATTATGGTTCCAGTGGGGGTTGAACCCACGACCATCAGGAAAATGTACAAATACATGCTATAAAGACAGAACAATACCTAGACACTCAAAAAAAAAAAAAAAAAAAAAAATTATGGTTCCAGTGGGGATTGAACCCACGACCATCAGGAAAATGTACAAATAAATGCTTTACAGACAAAACAATACCTAAACACTCAAAAAAAAAAAAAAAAAAATTATGGTTCCAGTGGGGGTTGAACCCACAACCATCAGGAAAATGTACAAATAAATGCTTTACAGACAAAACAATACCTAAACACTCAAAAAAAATAAAAATAAAAAAATAAAAATTATGGTTCCAGTGGGGGTTGAACCCACGACCATCAGGAAAATGTACAAATACATGCTATAAAGACAAAACAATACCTAAACACTCAAAAAAAAAAAAAAAAAAAAAAAAAAAAATTATGGTTCCAGTGGGGGTTGAACCCACGACCATCAGGAAAATGTACAAATAAATGCTTTACAGACAAAACAATACCTAAACACTCAAAAAAAATAAAAATAAAAAAATAAAAATTATGGTTCCAGTGGGGGTTGAACCCACGACCATCAGGAAAATGTACAAATAAATGCTTTACAGACAAAACAATACCTAAACACTCAAAAAAAATAAAAATAAAAAAATAAAAATTATGGTTCCAGTGGGGTTTGAACCCACGACCATCAGGAAAATGTACAAATAAATGCTTTACAGACAAAACAATACCTAAACACTCAAAAAAAATAAAAATAAAAAAATAAAAATTATGGTTCCAGTGGGGTTTGAACCCACGACCCTCAGGAAAATGTCTATGCTCCCTACAGCGCTTTGATTTCCACTTAACCATTACAATTCACACCCTCTAGAATGTTTTGATATTTGACCTTTACAAAACTGCTGTGAACCCTGATACACATTTTCATTGGTTGATGAAAGTTTACTTGTATGTATAGAGTGTAGAGAGTTACAGCAGAGAGTTAAGTGACCATGAAGACTACATGTTGAAAGGTTTAAAACAAGGTTTTTCTATAATTTGACCTAGTGAGCTAGTTTTTGACCTCAGATGACCCAATATCGAACTTGACATAGATTTTGTTGAGATGATCATTGTGACCAAGTTTCATAAAGATTAGGCCAAAATTGTGACCTCTAGAGAGGACACAACCCAATTGTTGACGGACGGACGGACGGACAGACGGACGGACGGACGACGGACGAAGTGTGATCACAAAAGCTCACTCTGTCACTTTGTGACAGGTGAGCTAAAAAGCCGGTGATTGGCCCCTTTTCCCAATAGCCAGTGAACGGCCCCTTTTCTAAAAAGCCAGTGATCGGCTCCTTTTCCAAAAGCCAGTGAAAGCCACCCAAAGAAACAACATACCTTGACTATTTCTGACCATTTTGGTTTATCTTCGTGGTAATATATGAGTGTTTTATACTCGGAACTTCCATCACTACCACAACCTGGGTTTATCACTTTCTGCAAATATAAAATATGAATACATTAATTGCATATTTATCACATATCCTGCGGCCTAGCAGTGTCGTTTATTAATAACATGCCAGAAATATCCTTTAGCACTTCCAGAGCTTGCAATAAATATTTAAATTAGCCTGACGTGACGTTAGCCAATCAACGCCTTGATCGGTCCATGACATCAGGATATTACCAACCTTGTCAGGACGTCACCCTTGTTGTACTGTTAAATTTAGGTCATCATTTTAATGAGCTCATTACATATAAGTTTATTAAACTCTTCGACAAAACCAATATGAAAATGAGCACAGCCTTGTGTCATATTCTTTAGTCACTCATTTTATACAAGAGGGCCCAAAGGGCCATAGGTCGCTCACCTGTCCTAGTAGTTCATGCACCCCTAATGGTAGCCTCTATTCCATGTACAAGGTTTTAATATTGCCTTATGCTTTATAATTTACATCACATTTCGACCTAAAGACATATTGAAGTGATTTGACCTTGTGACCCAGTTATTGACCCTGGATGAACCAATATCGAACTTGACCTAGATTTTGTTGAGATGATCATTGTGACCAAGTTTCATAAAGATTAGGCCAAAATTGTGACCTGAACCGACTACACAAGGTTTTTCTATGATTTGATTTTGTGACCTTCTTTTTGACCCCAGATGACCCAATATCGAACTCAACCTAGATTTTGTTGAGATGATCATTGTGACCAAGTTTCATAAAGATTAGGCCAAAATTGTGACCTCTACTGACTACACAATGTTTTTCTATGATTTGACCTTGTGACCTAGTTATTGACCCCGGATGACCCAATATCGAACTTGACCTAGATTTAGTTGAGATGATCATTGTGACCAAGTTTCATAAAGATTATGCCAAAATTGTGACCTCTAGTGACTACACAAGGTTTTTCTATGATTTGACCTTGTGACCTAGTTTTTGACCCCGGATGACCCAATATCGAACTTGACCTAGATTTTGTTGAGATGATCATTGTGACCAAGTTTCATAAAGATAAGGTCAAAATTGTGACCTCTAGTGACTACACAAGGTTTTGCTATGATTTGACTCTGTGACCTAGTTTTTGACCCCGAATATCCCAATATCGAACTTGACCTAGATTTAGTTGAGATGATCATTGTGACCAAGTTTCATAAAGATTAGGCCAAAATAGTGACCTCTAGTAACTACACAAGGTTTTTCTATGATTTGACCTTGTGACCTAGTTTTTGACCCAGGATGACCCAATGTCGAACTTGACCTAGATTTTGTTGAGATGATCATTGTGACCAAGTTTCATAAAGATTAGGCCAAAATAGTGACCTCTAGTGACTACACAAGGTTTTTCTATGATTTGACCTTGTGACCTAGTTTTTGACCCCGGATGACCCAATAACGAACTTGACCTAGATTTTGTTGAGATGATCATTGTGACCAAGTTTCATAAAGATTAGGCCAAAATTGTGACCTCTAGTGACTACACAAGATTTTTCTATGATTTGACCTTGTGACCTAGTTTTTGACCCCAGATGACCCAACATCGAACTTGACCTAGATTTTGTTGAGATGATCATTGTGAACAAGTTTTATAATGATTAGGCTAAAACTGTGACCTCTAGTGTCTGCACAAGTAATTGTGGACGGACGACGGACGGACGGACGGACGATGGACAAAGAGTGATCACAAAAGCTCACTTTGTCACTTTGTGACAGGTGAGCTAAAAACCCATATGCAATGAACACTCATGCAAGATCCTCTATCAATACTATAGGTGGATGATATTAAATTTTATCCCTTGAACGTCACTATAAGTTGGAAACCTTATTTGCATTAAACCAGGTTTAACTGCATTTTGTATGACTTACACTTTTTATATACTTATTACTTGTAGAGGAGAGGTTGGGACAGATGATTTATTTCGGATGATACCCAGTAATTGGATGATACCCAGTAATTGGATGATATCTGATATTCGGATGATACCCAGTAATTGGATGATACCAAGTAATCGGATGATACCCAGTAATCGGATGATACCCAGTAATCGGATGATACCGGATATTCGGATGATACACAGTATTTGGATGATACCAGATATTCGGATGATACACAGTATTTGGATGATACCGGATATTCGGATGATTCACAGTATTTGGATGATACCGGATATTCAGATGATACACAGTATTTGGATGATAACGGATATTCGGATGACACCAAGTAATTGGAAGATACCGGATATTCGGATGATACACAGTATTCGGATGATACCGGCTAATCGGATGATACTACTGTTGAAACTAAAACAAGTTCTATAATGATACCTTTAAAATTTCTCCTTTTTTATTGCACACCAACATGGTAACTTCCACGTTTTTATCAGCAGTTTTTGATCCTCGACCAAACTCCCCTTCCTGTATGGTAACATAAATATCATTTCTTACATCACCTGAAAAAACAAGAGATATACCACACTAAAGTAACTAGAGAAGAATGTTTTTGACACAAAAATGTATACCTCCAAACCAGAGGCCTAGGTCGCTCACCTGTCGTTGTAGTTTATGCAGGGCCCTTAATGGTGACCTCATTTAAAACTATTTACAACTTCTAAGAATGCAGCATCTATTGCCTGTACAAGGTTTCCATATTGTCTTAACCAGCGACGTTGTAATTTACATCAGATAACACATATTGATGTTTAAGCCAAATTTTGTCTAATGACCAAGTTTCATAATGATTAGGCCAAAACTGTAACCTCTAGTGGCTACGCTAGGTTTTTCTATGATTTGACCTTGTGACCTTGTTTTTTACCCCGGATGACCCAATATCAAACGTGTGACCTCTAATGACAGCAGACAGTTAGGACAATATATCTAATTGTTTTACTATTGAAGTTTTGGGTCCAAACGTAACAAAGCAGGGAGGACTTTTATGAATGAAAATCTGACAATTTTATTCCTAAAGGCTTATCAGTAAATATTTGTATTTCTCAACAAATATGCAACTTTTTCTGACACTTCTCACTTTTTCTTTGTTATTGATTTGTATCTTTTTAATCTTAATCGATATGTCAATATGTCACTTTTCACATCTTAGGTAATTATCATAATTCTGCTCATGTCACGTAGCACCCATATCTGACATGATGTCACAGTCATTGTTATAATTTATAATCAAAGGAATTGTAGTCAAACATCAATCTCCGTCTTTTGTTGTCAAAGGAAGTGAGTTCATGTCTGATAACAAAGGCTGAGTGTATATAAACTTATTCAGAAAATTGTCTTCAGTTAACTTTAAGTTTATGTATAATAAGAAGAACCTTATTATCCTACTTTGGATTGCCATAGTTTTTAGAAACTTGTGTTACGAGTGACTTTAATATTTTGTGTTAGGAAATATTGTTGAATCATTTGAGTACCAAAATTATAATTTTAAGGTGGACAATAAAACTTAGTTAAATCGTTTATTTGTGTTGTTATTTTATTATCGTCACACGGTATAGGTAGTGAGTTGAGGAAAGGAATTTTGTATTAACAATCAATTTGTGTGCAAGCTTCCTTATTAAGATGATCAATGTTTATATAAACAAGAGCACCACCTTGCGGGTGCAGAGGCTCATCTGATCATTGTCACTGTAAAAAAGGCCCATTACTCTTGCATCAAGTAGGGCAGTGTTATTGGTCTTGCTTAAAAAAGTGAGGTATTGATGGTGAAAAAAAGGGGCAATAAATCTTGCAAAATGCTAATCAGAGTTATGGGTCTTGCTTGACATGGTCAGGTATTGATGGTTAAGAAGTGTTGAAAGTTTAAAAGCAATAGCCCACATAGTGTATGAGAAAAGTGGACCTAAACGCAAAACTTAACCAAGGAATTTTCTAAGTCCAATAAGGGGCAATAACTCATGCATAATGCAGATCAGAGTTATGAGTCTTGCTTGACATGGTCAGGTATTGATGGTGAAAAAGTGTTGAAAGTTTCAAAGCAATAACTTAGATAGTTTATAAACACAAAACTTAACCAAGGCATTTTCTGAGTCCAAAAGGGGCAAGAACTCACACAAAATGCAGATCAGAGTTATAGTTCTTGCTTGATATGGTCAGGTATTGATGATGAACAATTGTGGAAAGTTTCAAAGCGATAGCCCACATAGTGAGAGAAAAGTAGACCTAAACACAAAACTCAACCAAGGAATTTACTAAGTCCAAAAAGGGGCAATAACTCTTGCAAAATACAGATCAGAGTTATGGTTCTTGGTTGACATGGTCAGGTGTTGATGGTGAACAAGTGTTGAAAGTTTCAAAGCAATAGCCCACATAGTGTATGAGAAAAGTGGACCTAAACACAAAACTTAACCAAGGAATTTTCTAAGTCCAATAAGGGGCAATAACTCATGCAAAATGCAGATCAGAGTTATGAGTCTTGCTTGACGTGGTCAGGTATTGATGGTGAACAAATGTTGAATGTTACAAAGCAATTACTCTGAAAGTTTAGGAGAAAAGTGGACCTAAACGCAAAACTTAACCAAGGCATTTTATTTTCTAAGTCCAAAAAGGGGCAATAATTCTTACAAAATGCAGATCAGAGTTATGGGTCTTGCTTTACAGGCTCAGGTATTGATGGTGAACAAGTGTTGTAAGTTTCAAAGCAATAGCTTTGATAGTTTATGAAAAAAGTTTACCTAAACACAAAACTTAACCATGCAACGCCGACGCCGATCAAGTGATGACAATAACTCATCTTTTTTTCAAAAATCAGATGAGCTAATAAAGGAGTCAACAATCTTCAGCTAAAGCCAAAAAATGTTCTAGTAGTGGAAGATGCTGTGATTTTAACGCAACAAGCTCGTAAGTAGGTTTTTAATTTTGTAATCATTAGCGTAGTTTAGTTAATTTATACACCCTAGCTGTTATCGAATAGACCATTTAACATGCCTAGTGTAAAGCACCAATACACGCGAGACCTTGTTCTCTACTTGGGTGGGAGACAATAAATGCTGGGGCTCAAACTCAAAGCCGCAAATGAATTTCAAAAAATATGTGTCAAAACAAGTCCAAAAGGTTCTAAAATAGAATAGCCATTTGAACACACAGTTTATCAAACTTTATGTATTTTACAGGACCCTATTTTGTTTGTATTACAGGTCCTTGGATATTTGAAAAGTGTGATTGGAACTAGATGTATTAACTTTCCAATGTTGAACATATTTATCCACAAGCAGCAGCTCAGTGGAGCATATGGATATACACACTTTCAGAATGGATTTGATGGATTTGTGCAATCAATCTTCATTTTGTGCTATAACGTTGAAGCGATGCAATTTGTGTCAATGTTATTACAGTAATTTGCCCATTGTCTTTTACCACCTTCACACAAGCATGACACTACTTGGCTACAATTTACTGCATTTTTATTGTTGTTTATAGCAGCAACATTTAGTTTTAAAGACATGGACAATTTTGTTTTCTGGGCATCACCTGCAGACTAAATATCGAGGGTTGCCTGCAAGACTGCAGTATATCCTTCATTAATAATAAGCAGTTACGACAGTTTTGCGGGCAACCCTCGATATGTTAACAACTTGAAAACGTTGGTTAGGTTTATGCGAGTTAAATTTGTACAAATGTGAGAAAGTTTTTTGAAATAAGAATTCATATGAGATTAATGTTATTTTTGTAAGGAAAAGATCATGCAAATGGCGCTGAAGGTGAACGAGGGCATTTCTCTAATTGTAAACAAGAATTGTAGGCCAAAACTGTGACCTACAGTGTCTACACATGCAAATTGTAGACGGACGGACAGATGACGGACAAAGAGTGATCACAAAAGCTCACTCTGTCACTTTGTGACAGGTGAGCTAAAAAGGGCAATAAGTCAGGCAATACTCATCCTACCTTAAATTCCTTACAGTATGCACAACAAGGCTTGGTACCAAATATTCAAGTGAAGTTTCATAGAAATCATGTGAAGTTTCATAGAAATCATGTGAAGTTTCATAGAAATCATGTGAAGTTTCATAGAAATCATGTGAAATTTCATAGAAATCATGTGAAGTTTCATAGAAATCATGTGAAATTTCATAGAAATCATGTGAAGTTTCATAGAAATCATGTGAAGTTTCATAGAAATCATGTGAAGTTTCATAGAAATCAAGTGAAGTTTCATAGAAATCATGTGAAGTTTCATAGAAATCAAGTGAAGTTTCATAGAAATCATGTGAAGTTTCATAGAAATCATGTGAAGTTTCATAGAAATCATGTGAAGTTTCATAGAAATCATGTGAAGTTTCATAGAAATCATGTGAAATTTCATAAAACTCAAGACCAGTGGTTATGGAGAATAAGCATGGACATCCACCAAAACGTCCAGCACTACATCAATATGTCTCCCTCACTACATGTGGGAGAATGTAATAATCAGTTTTGAATTTAACTGGGATCCATTAAAATCTATTGTACTGTAAAATCATTTAACTTCAATAGGACAAATTTTGGGTTTTGGGTGAAAAAGACCATTTCGTGTGGACGTAATTTGAAAACATGAAAAATAGCATGGTAAAAATTCAGATTATCAGAAATCCTTCAAAAATCAAACAGATATGATAATTGTTGTATGACATGTTGATATATGCAAGTAAACTTCACAAAAACCCAGTCTTATACCTGACTGAACTTGAAAGCAAGTACAGCAGCCACTGTAAACTTGACATATTAATTGGTATTATTATTAATTAGGAATTTAATTTCTTGGTTGGGGTTGTCCACAAAGTTAAATCCCCCACAAATATTAATGATTTTACAGTATAACTGAAAGAGACTAACCTGGAAGAATAACATCAGGGAAGCCCATTTTCCGTACAATAGTGGTGCTAGGTTGAACAAGGTGAGGGAAATCTTCTCGAATCTGTAATCAAATATATACTTTGAAACTACTTATTAATACAATCATGTATAAGGCACTGCGTTTATTAAGATCCAAGGAGTTACCACTTAAAGTGGTTACAGAATGAATTGAATATATTTATTTTGTGTGTAGGCCATTTCTATGACCACCTAAGATAGCTTTCGTATGTGTTGATGGACTGATGGATGGACAGACCGATAGAAAGACTGACCCATATGTGCGAAACAATACACACTTTGAATCTTCAACAGAAGTATAATAACTAATTCATATTTACCTGGCGTGTGCCCCCTTTTAGTAATTTAAGGGAAACAAACAGACCCTGGCCCCTGGAATTGATATCTTTACCCGTCACAGTCTTCCGAACACAACTGTCCATAAACTCTTTATCTCCACACCTGAAATAAACATGATAGTTCACACAATAAACATGGAATGTTCACACAATAAACATGGAATGTTCACACAATAAACATGGAAATTCAACACAATAACCATTGACATTCCACACAATAAACATGGAAATTCAACACAATAACCATTGACATTCCACACAATAAACATGGAAATTCCTCACATTTTCATCAATATGGTTATGTTTTCTTGTGTGGGTGGGTCATGATTCAGCTTATCAGATTGGAGGCCTAGGTTGATATCGACCAGTCATCAAGGCATTTCCAAGCTTTGGGCAGCAGTATGAAACAATTTATGAGTCACATTTGTAAAAATGATACATAGACATCAGACATTAGCACATTGTCCAGCCGGCAACCAGTTCATTTGTGACCCAGGTATAAGAGTCTTTAATGCAAAGCACATTCACAGGTATACAACTTTCAGGACTCCAACTACAATGTTGGTATCTCTTCAGTTATACCCACTTGACAATGGATATGCCTATCATCAGCAATGACAGGCCAACGGTGAATAATACAAGTTGAAGACAATTTGGGGTGTTTCAGGGAAAATGCAAGTGGGAGAGGGGCTGAGAGCCTCAAAAATAACCTTACCCACAGAAATAAGAATTCAACTGACTTTTCAATACACATTTGAAAATTCTTCTGACAGCACCTATGCACAGATTTTGACTTTTTAATCAATTTTCATTTCAGCCCCATGTCCTTTTCCCTTGGATCAGACCAAAGTACAGTCAGGTCTCGATATAATGTCACCCAACATACTGACAAATTCATATACTGACATCATGTTTCAGTGATAAAAGCATAAAAACATTCTTAGTATCATCTGGTTTCCCACCATAAAACCAGGAACCAAATACATGCATGGATGTTCATCAGTATTTACTGTAAGAATGGTATAAATTCTTCCTGTTCCTCTGTCATGGAGGTGTTTGCTGTCGAGTTTTGTAAACGTTCAGTTATATCCATTGCTGAAACAATGTGAAAATATACATAAATCGTAGAAGAGAGGCAAACCTGGTAGAGAACAATAATATTCCAAGTTTCATTACAACATTCTAACTAGTTATTTTCTGACAACTGATTTTCTATATTTAGTAACAGTGACCATGATCCCACTGGCCCTTATTGCGAACTTAAATGGTGTATTTACATAAGCATCTAATTCCTAACTTAAGTTATCATCTGGAAACCAAATCCGGACCGACTGACCAATAAGCTCACTCCTATATACCCCCAAACTTCGTTTTGTGGGATATAATAAGTATATTTCAGTATGTCCCAGTCTGGGATTGAACCTTCACCCCCATTGTCCAGGGTGATGGCTCTAACCATTCATCCACCATGGACAGTGACAGTGATTTTTTTGGCTATTTTTGGGGCCGAATACAGGCCCCTTCCCCTAGCAAAATAACCTCCATTTTCCCCAAAAAATCACCAATTTTTCCCAAAAAGTAAGCATTATTTCCCCCCTTTTGTGCTCGCTGGATTCAAAGCAACTACGGTATAGCTGTTAAAGTCAAAACAATGGATTTTCAAACTTGCAAAAGTCCTTGTCACATATAACTAGAGTATTATCAGTAGAAAATAGCAATTTATGAACAATTTTAATCGAAACAATATTTTTTAATAATTCCCAAATTTGCGCTAAATTTCCCAATTTTAAAGGCACAGGCTGTTTAATTTTGTTCAAGAAAAATCACTGAGTGAACAAATATATAGTAGAGATAATATTTTACCAGTCCATAGTAAAACACAGTTAATATACCGATGACAAATAACATACCTGCAGCACCAAACGGTCGTCGTAAATGTCTCGTCTGCTTCTTATCATCTGCATCCTTATATTCCATTACACCTAAAACAAGGAATTAGGAGATGGGTATGATCAACAAAATTATCATTCGGACAAAATCAAACATACGCACATACACCAAAAGTGGCGACTAAGTCTCACTCACCGCAAGCAGGCTCTACAAAAACTCTGTAATAATTATCACATAGCCAATCATATTTGATTTCCAGCAACACAGCAGTAAAGTAGCTTGTAGCTGAATATAGGCTCTTTTGAAGCCATTTCACTCATTTGTCTTATTTAAAGCAAATAACAAAGGGCAATAACTCTCAGATAAATTGATCAGACCATTGCATGCCAACAATATGCACAACAAGACTTGGTACTGATATTAAAGTTATGCAGAGTTTCATTTGAAATACAACCAATGGTTACTTAGACAAAACAAGCAAAATTTGGATGAAGCAACTTACTGACTGATCAACATCAAGTATGACTTCAATATAAGCCCCCATGTATTTTGGGGTCTTTGATTTCACTCAGTCTTACAAAGCATATGGGCAGCAGCTTCACTACTGTGATATAAGAAGTTGACGGGGTTTACCTGGCTCTTTTAGGAAAAGGATTCAGTCATAAACTGGGAATTTTTTAATGACAAGAAGTGTGATCTATATTGTATCCCAAAATAATGTTTTGGTCTGTAAAGTATGGTTCTACTCTTGTGAAGTTGAAAAACAGTTAAATGAATACTGATTGAGCTTCAACTATGTCCATGTAAAAAATGTAACATGAATATGTATACAATTGGGCAAGAATGGATAATACTTTCTATTTGGAATGGGTCCTTTGCTTTGGGAATGGGTCAGTTTTCAGGACCTACAGAATGAGCAGGAAAATCCCTGAGTTGTAAACATAAACTTACCACATCTGACTATCTGGAACACGAGAAACACTTTGTCTTGTGTACGATCTCTGTTATCTAAATCCTGTAATCATAACAAGGTATAAAGTGAAGGCAATAACCAATGTAAGGACAATGCAAGGCAAAAATAATCTGACAAAATACACAAAATCATTTTTTATGGGCATTAAATTTCATGGAATTTGGCTAAAATCAATATCATGGAGTTGTAAATTAATGAAATTCAATGCGTAAAGGGAAATTAATCTGTGGATCAAATCTAACCAACAGCACTACCAAGAAATAGTGCTGACAAATTTTGATGGACCAACCAATTTACTGAAGGTCTAACTAACCAACCTCAAGCATAACTCCAATATAGATTATAATAATCCACCATGAGCTTCTATGTAGGAGGATATATCCTATTCTACATTGACTGTCTCATGATGGAATATTTTTCTCAGACATAATTTGAGAGAATGGGAGTTTATAATATTATTTAGCTTTCATGGTGTCATCATAACAAGCTGTTTGCAGTACGTTCTTATTCATAACAATCATTAATAATAACCAAATTAAAGTGTATGCTGGATGCTGTTATGTTATGCAGAAGCAAATGTTTTTTAAAAGGTATCATGTCTATTGAATATTTGTCTTAGCTTAATATTGTCAGTAACACGTAAATCCTGAAACTAAATTATCCCACTCTAAGCCGTGTGTACATCCAGGTCTAGAATTTTCTTTCGTTACCAAAGGGCCTATCTCTCATTAGTAACGTCGGAGATAGCAGTGAGGCTCGTTAAATTTGTACTCAGAAGTATAATGAACAGTAAATAATACAGATCAGCATTTGATAACACAATCATATTGATACACAGAATCTCAACTATATGATGCAAGTTTCATAGTGTAAATCATACTTACAGTAAACACTACTCGAGTACTGGATAAAAAATCTGGATCTTTATGTAGTTTCTCATGATCCCATTTAACAATGTAATTCTCACTGTAATCAAATATACAGTAAAATAATCAAATATCAACAAGCAAATTCGTATAATTGATATACTGTACCCTGCCTACAGGTTATCAGTATTATTGCACAGGATGGAATACAAGCTCAGTATTATTGCACAGGATGGAATACAAGCTCAGTATTATTGCACAGGATGGAATACAAGCTCAGTATTATTGCACAGTTTGGAATACAAGCGCAGTATTATTGCACAGGATGGAATACAAGCTCAGTATTATTGCACAGGATGGAATACAAGCTCAGTATTATTGCACAGTTTGGAATACTAGCTCAGTATTATTGCACAGTTTGGAATACAAGCTCAGTATTATTGTACAGGATGGAATACAAGCTCAGTATTATTGCACAGGATGGAATACAAGCTCAGTATTATTGCACAGTTTGGAATACAAGCTCAGTATTATTGTACAGTTTGGAATACAAGCTCAGTATTATTGTACAGGATGGAATACAAGCTCAGTATTATTGTACAGTTTGGAATACAAGCTCAGTATTATTGCACAGGATGGAATACAAGCTCAGTATTATTGCACAGTTTGGAATACAAGCTCAGTATTATTGTACAGTTTGGAATACAAGCTCAGTATTATTGCACAGGATGGAATACAAGCTCAGTATTATTGCACAGGATGGAATACAAGCTCAGTATTATTGCACAGGATGGAATACAAGCTCAGTATTATTGTACAGTTTGGAATACAAGCTCAGTATTATTGTACAGTTTGGAATACACGCTCAGTATTATTGTACAGTTTGGAATACGAGTTCAGTATTATTGCACAGGATGGAATACAAGCTCAGTATTATTGCACAGTTTGGAATACAAGCTCAGTATTATTGTACAGTTTGGAATACAAGTTCAGTATTATTGCACAGTTTGGAATACAAGCTCAGTATTATTGCACAGTTTGGAATACAAGCTCAGTATTATTGTACAGTTTGGAATACAAGCTCGGTATTATTGCACAGGATGGAATACAAGCTCAGTATTATTGCACAGGATGGAATACAAGCTCAGTATTATTGCACAGGATGGAATACAAGCTCAGTATTATTGCACAGTTTGGAATACAAGCTCAGTATTATTGCACAGTTTGGAATACAAGCTCAGTATTATTGTACAGTTTGGAATACAAGCTCAGTATTATTGCACAGGATGGAATACAAGCTCAGTATTATTGCACAGTTTGGAATACAAGCTCAGTATTATTGTACAGTTTGGAATACAAGCTCAGTATTATTGTACAGTTTGGAATACAAGCTCAGTATTATTGCACAGGATGGAATACAAGCTCAGTATTATTGTACAGTTTGGAATACAAGCTCAGTATTATTGCACAGGATGGAATACAAGCTCAGTATTATTGTACAGTTTGGAATTTACATACAGTCAAGTATTTGTTACAGATACAAACTTAAGACATTTTAATTAATTTGGGTAACTAAAATGTGCTAATTCATTCCAACTTGAGCTATATTATCAAATGAATGTTACATTGAACAAAATGCAGGAATAAAAGTTAACACTTTCAAAATCCTCAAATCTTGAAAAAAAGTCGATTCAACATATTTTTTTTTTATATAGTAACAAGACTGCATTCAATAAACGCTTTTGCCCAGTGGAAGCCTAGTTCAAGTCAATCTGGGGCAATCATTCTGTTAAAATGTTGGATATTGTCACATGGCTTTGACAATGTAAGAGGTTTATGATGGTAAACAAGTAAACAATGCCTTGATGGACAAATATTTTTATTCAATTTGTTCCAAAAATTGGCAACTAAATCAACACTCATTAAATATCTTTTTCTATATAAACTCTACTTACCAAATATATTTCATTTCTTTAGCATCATACAGGTTAATGAGAATATCCACCTCGTCCACACGACACACAAAGTTATGTAGTCTTACATATAGATTATATGTAGTACCAACTGAAGCCTTGTTCTCCACATATGCCTTGTTATCTCCACCAGCCTAAAAACATTTCATATCAGGGCTGGTATTCACCAAGCATCTTATAAGGGAAAACTTAAATTTTTTTTAAAAATCTTAAAATATCCTTAAGTGTATCAGCTAAACAGGAAAATCAAGATTATCACTTTATTACATAGTTTAGAAGCATCATGTAAAGAGCTACAATAAGCACAAAGAAAACATGGGTTATGCTTTATAAATACCGGCCCTTCTGTTTATCTACATTGGTTCATTATTAACAAGTACCCGGTATTTTGTAATAGACCCAGTGCTAGTTTTTTATCAAAAGTGTCTGTTTATCAACAGATGCAAGCTTAATTAGGGTGCCATTAGCCATATGCTATATATATATATATATATATATATAAAATTCAGCTTATGAAATTTTAAACAACCATAGCTAAGTCAATAATGTGAATATTTCATCAAATAACTTTATAGTAAAGTTCATTCTATCTAGTGCAGCAAATCCAGATTTCCATATTATTCAGGAATTGGAGGGGCCCTATAGACTGTTTATGACACATGGATGTTTAATTTAGGTGACATACAAAACAGGTTTTAACTTTATAATGAAGGCAATCTTACCATTTCAATCCTAAGTTGATCTGCAGCATTAACATGCTGAAAACATAAAAGGAAATAAGAGTTATCAAAGAATACAAATAAATGATACATATGCAACAATATCTAAAGCATTTGAAGACTTTCTTTCAGCATGATCTTATATCAGTTTAAAGTAAATATGGAAACTTAGTACACGTGGTTCGAAGGACTGATGGACTAAAAATAGTCTAAAACAAGGTGTTAGGCCCTATACTAGTTATGCCCCCGTATCGATAGATCGGGAGGCATATAGTGATTCACCTGTCCGTTCGTCCGTCCTGGTTAACCCAAATTGACCGTTTCTTCTAGCATTAATATGGCTTGCTACAAAGCTTTCATACTTGCATGGATGTTGTATATGAACACTCTCCACGCGCCTGTATCACCTGACCCCATTTTGACCTTCACCTTGACCTAATTTTGGACTTAGACTTATTGAAGGGCCTAATTCTTGGTTAACCCAAATTGACTGTTTCTTCTAGCATTAATATGGCTTGCTACAAAGCTTTCATACTTGCATGGATGTTGTATATGAACACTCTCCACGCGCCTGTATCACCTGACCCCATTTTGACCTTCACCTTGACCTAATTTTGGACTTAGACTTATTGTAGGGCCTAATTCTTGGTTAACCCAAATTGACTGTTTCTTCTAGCATTAATATGGCTTGCTACAAAGCTTTCATACTTGCATGGATGTTGTATATGAACACTCTCCACACGCCTGTATCTACTAATCCCATTCTGACCTTCACCTTGACCCAATTTTGGACTTAGACTTATTTATGGACAAGGCTTCCACAGGGGGCATAAGCGTTTATTGAACGCAGTCTTGTTTGTTTTTAATTTTCTGTTATATACGGCTGGAAAATTTGTTTTCCTGGACTGTATCCTATCTAATACTAGCGCGCTCTTCCACAACCAACAAACAATTTCTCCACATGTGGAAGAAAATCAACATTGTTGTCAATTTTTCATGGAAGGGTATGACATGCCAGTACCGGGATTCAAACCTGGATCAACGGGTTATAATAGATCCAGCCCACTAAGCACTCCTGCACTAACAAATTCTCTCTCTAAACAGGGTACTTGCAAGTCAATTTATTCACATACCTCTTTATAAATACGAACAACACTGGAGCTCTCAGGATTGAGTATATTTCCTTCATCATCTCGAACCACAAGATCAAACCCCAGCAACCTGAATCAAACAAAAACTGTATCTTACTACTAATATTTTTCTACCGTTTAACCCCCAATCATTGCCCCTGGGGGATGTATTTTATAAAAATTCAAGTCCAAACACAGTCTGTATCCAGTATAAATGCTCCTTCTGTAATCCCACCCACCCCCCTACCTCCAACACACACCACTCACTACATGACCCAAAAGTTACCAATAATTTCATTTGATGCCTTATAAAAAAAAGTTATTAGAATGTTCAGGCTCAAAAGGGTCATAACAAGGGTCAACTGGAACACCTTTAGTAATGAGTGGACATGACATGTAATTTCAGAAAAATAAATAAAATATTTGACTGCCATATATTACTGGTTAAATCTTATATACAACTTTGTGACACCCAAAGAAAACTAATGAAACGTACGTATTTCCAAGATCAATTTTCGCCGCAGCTTTCTGTTTCAGATCCTTCAGCTGTTCATTGGTTATCTTTTTTGAAGTGATTTCCTTTCTCCACACCAACAAATCATGAATCATCTGTTGTACGTGGTTGAACTGTTTGTCATCATTCTGAAAATAACCACACATGTCATATCCGTAAGTGATGAATGCCCTTATGTCATATCAGTAAGTGATGAATGCCCTTATGTCATATCAGTAAGTGATGAATGCCCTTATGTCATATCAGTAAGTGATGAATGCCCTTATGTCATATCAGTAAGTGATGAATGCCCTTATGTTATATCAGTAAATGATAAATGCCCTTATGACATATCAGTAAATGATGAATGCCCTTATGTCATATCAGTAAGTGATGAATGCCCTTATGTCATATCAGTAAGTGATGAATGCCCTTATGTCATATCAGTAAGTGATGAATGCCCTTATGTCATATCAGTAAGTGATGAATGCCCTTATGTCATATCAGTAAGTGATGAATGCCCTTATGTCATATCAGTAAGTGATGAATGCCCTTATGTCATATCAGTAAGTGATGAATGCCCTTATGTCATATCAGTAAATGATGAATGCCCTTATGTCATATCAGTAAGTGATGAATGCCCTTATGTCATATCAGTAAGTGATGAATGTCCTTATGTCATATCAGTAAGAGATGAATGCCCTTAGGTCATATCAGTAAGTGATATCTGCCCTTATGTCATATCAGTAAGTGATGAATGCCCTTATGTCATATCAGTAAGTGATGAATGCCCTTAACAGGAATTACTGATTATAAACAGGCTCTCGGCTCCAGCTTTCATAAGAAAGAAAGATCTCAAGAATGTGCTGGTGAACAGAAATACCAAATAAAGACCTGCATGAACAAACTAAAACAACCGATAGGAGGACAATCTTGAAAAGTTAACCCTTGCGTTGGATTGGACACATCATACGTAAACCACAAAACAACATAACAAAAGCTGCCTTCCTGAACAATAATGGAAATGAAGAAGCCCCCAAAACAAGCTAAAAACAAGAGGGCCCAAAGGGCCCTAGGTCGCTCACCTGTCGAACTTGACCTAGATTTTGTTGAGATGGTCATTGTGACCAAGTTTTATACAGATTAGGCCAATATTGTGACCTCTAGTGACTACACAAGGTTTTTATATGATTGACCTTATGACCTACTTTTTTACCCCAGATGACCCAATATCGAATTTGACCTAGATTTTGTTGAGATGATCATTGTGACTAAGTTTCTTAAAGATCAAGCCAAAACTGTGACCTCTAGTGACTACACAAGGTTTTTCTATTATTTGACCTTGTGACCTAGTTTTTTACCCCGGATCACCCAATATCAAACTTGATCTAGATTTTGTTGAGATGATCATTGTGACCGAGTTTCATAAAGATTAGGCCAAAATTGTGACCTCTAGTGACTATGCAAGGTTTTTCTATGATTTGACAATGTGACCTAGTTTTTGACCCAAGATGACCCAATATCGCACTTGACCTAGATTTTGTTGTTATGATCATTGTAAACAAGTTTCGTAACGATCAGGTCAAAACTGTGACCTCTAGTGACTACGCAAGGTTTTTCTATGATTTGACCTTGTGACCTAGTTTTTGACCCCAGATGACCCAATATCGAACTTGACCTACATTTTGTTGTGTTGATCATTGTGACCAAGTTTCATAAAGATTATGCTAAAACTGTGACCTCTAGTGACTACACAAGGTTTTTCTATGATTTGACCTTGTGACCTAGTTTTTGACCCCGGATGACCCAATATCGAACTTGACCTAGATTTTGTTGAGATGATCATTGTGATTAAGTTTCATAAAGATTAGGCTAAAATTGTGACCTCTAGTGCCTACACAAGGTTTTCTATGATTTGACCTTGTGACCTAGTTTTTGACCCCGGATGACCCAATATCGAACTTGACCTAGATTTTGTTGAGATGATCATTGTGACCAAGTTTCATAAAGATTAATTCAAAATTTTGACCTCAAGTGACTACACAAAGTTTTTCTATGATTTGACCTTGTGACCTAGTTTTTGACCCCGGATGACCCAATATCGAACTTGACCTAGATTTTGTTGAGATGATCATTGTGACCAAGTTTCATAAAGATTAATTCAAAATTTTGATCTCTAGTGACTACACAAAGTTTTTCTATGATTTGACCTTGTGACCTAGTTTTTGACCCCGGATGACCCAATATCGAACTTGACCTAGATTTTGTTAGGATGATCATTGTGACCAAGTTTCATAAATATTAAGTCAAAATTGTGACCACTAGTGACTACACAAGGTTTTTCTATAATTTGACCTAGTGACCTAGTTTTTGACCCCAGATGACCCAATATCGAACTTGGCCTAGATTTTGTTGAGATGATCATTGTGACCAAGTTTCATAAGGATTAGGCTAAAATTGTGACCTCTAGTGTCTACACAAGCCAATTGTTGACGGACGGACGGACGACGGACGGACGACGGACAAAGAGTGATCACAAAAGCTAAAAACAGCTACCTTTACATCGAGGGACTAGCAATTTTTCAGAATCGCTCACTCTTCCACAAGAAAACAGCAGCTTCTCCACATGTGGAGGAAAATTTTCATGGATGTCAAATTTTCATAATGAAAGGGTACGACATATCATGACCGGGAATTGAACCTGGATTCCTGGTTACAAATCCAGTGCAAAAATAACCACATCTGCAGCTTACTTATGTCAGCCACTTTCAATGTCTTTATGAGAGGATATTAAAGATTAAATCTTCAGATATAAAAGAAGTCAAATGATCTCCAGTTGTGAAGATAATGAAAATTAATGATTTGTGTTTATAATAAAAGACATAAATAATTACTATGGACAACAAATTACAAAACACAAGAGCTCAGGTGTACCACAACTAATAACTTCAAATAACTAATGCTATAAATTGTGCTCCATACAAAATGATAATGAACCAGTCTATGAAATTTGAAACCCAATAAATTATTGTTCGAAAGTGTTCAAGAAAATTCAGTTTATGTGTAAAATTTGCCACTATTTCTATGTACTATGTACTAAGTCCAAACAAGGGAGATAACTACATAAATATAGGTCACAGGGTTATCAGCCTTGTCAGTATGGACTCCCCTTGTGATGGTGAATAACTATGTTGAGTTTCAAATGATACCTTTGACAGTCTTTAAGAAAATGACCCTGACAACAAACTTAACCAACGCAGACGCACACACGGACGATCCCGTCGAAAAGTAAAGCCAACAAGCTTTCTCAACTTCTGTTTGGTCCTGTTCTGATTTTCATGAAGCGCCTTGTGATGCCGATTTCAAAATATGTATGGGTCTTATAAGGTTGTAAGTAGCACTTACAATCTCCTCATTCTAAGCCAGGGATTTATCATACCATTAACCATCATACCATTTGAACAACTTTGAAACTTCAGAAAGAGGACCCCCGCCCCCCCTTAATGATCATTCCTGTGAAGTTTGGATGAACTCCATCACAGGGTTTTGGAGAAGCAGTCAGGTGAGGTTGAATTCAGACATAGTGAATACAGGAGACTAAAAAGATAATAGAAAACCGGACAGGGAAGGCAGAACTCAACCCAGGAAGCATTATTGTTGGGGTTTGACTGTGTAGAACATAAAACATGTTATATAATTAAGGAATAAACTATGAAAAACCGTTGTATACCGGCCGGTCGTTGTATACCGGCCGGTATACAACAGCTTTTGAATATTTTGTTTCGATTCTAAGATGATTTTAACTCGGAATTATATATTAAGCCAGTGTTATTTTGCGAGATCTATGTTGTTTACGTTACTTGTTTACCTGTATGACGTCATAAAAACGACATGATGTCATTTTCATTGTATATCGGCCGATACACGACGTTTGATTTGTTCTTTGTATATACTGGCCGTCTGTTGTTTCACGGTACTAACAGTTAAAATATTATTCAAATGCAATAATCAACGTACAACTGTTTAAACTGTATATCATCATTTTCTTCCATTCTTTCTATGATTAATACATTACAAATAAGTTAATAAAGTAGCAAAATCAAGGAGTATTGCAACTTTGTTTATGGTAGGTATCGGCCACGTTTAGTCAATGACGTCATCGATGGTTTCGCGGTACGGGCTAAATTCCAAACATTAAATTGAACACTAAAGGTTAACACCACTAAATGTTAACCACGCTGTATTTTAATCTATTTGTGGTCGATTACGAAATTTAGAAGTTAAATCTTAAGATACGGAAAATATTGGCAGCAGTTAAAATACTTCATGCTGCCAAAAGAAACCCTTCATGGAAGTGCTAGCAATAGTTTGACTGTCCCTCGTTAGCATTCCCGATTCAGTTTGATTCTTCAAATTCTCAGAATGTGTACGCCATAAAAATCAGTTTTAGTGGTCTTTGACCTGTTTCAACAACAACAACAGGAAGTTAACTGTAGTAAACACTCAGAGGATGGAGTTTTAGAATTTACCACGACTCTAATGATGACGCGAAACCAGTGATATTGAGTATATATAGGCAAAAACGCTGGTCATGTTAGAATTATAGATAAACTTACAACATATTGGTTTTTCCAGTACATGAACCACTCCCTAACAACAGAAGAGATTTCCTGAGCAATCGGTGGTTCCTTTGGTATAGCTGTCAATAACGACCTGAAAAACACGCACACATGTTAGTATTGGTACGATATATACAAACTCATATCAATTTTGTCCAGGCACCAATCTTCCGAAACATCCCAATGAGAACTCAATCTCAACTCAAATTTTGTCACCTATTGTTTGACATAGTTTCCATGTGAAATAGTACTCTAAATTGGTACAACAAAACAGAAACATTATTCTGAGTTATTACAGTAAAATTTCGAGAGCCCAAGGTTCATATTTATCTCAAATTCAGACTCTTGATTTGAGCAAAATCTCAATTTGAGATGAGATTTCTATTTGAGATGCTTCGGGAGATCGGGGCCTGGCTTCTGCTAACACTAACATGGCTGCATATCTAAGTTTCTAATGGCTGTGACCAGTTTTTTATGACAAGTTACATGTACATCAGGGGTCCTATTGAGACTTCATGCCCAATCCTGAAAATGAGTCGCAATTCTGTTCCAGTGCCATTTAAGTACACATCCCTAAGCCAAATTTCAGTTCAAATATTGTTCAATTGCTAAAATTCTGCTTATGAAATTTGAAATTTTTCATCAAATAAATTTTATTATTTATTTTCGGACTAATTTCCCGAATTGTTACATTCTTTGGAACTACAGGTTAAAAACTTCTAACAGAAAGATCAAGTGAAAAACCCTCTGGTTACACAATCTATAATTTAACACCATTTAACAGAAAAGCCTTTAGCAGCCCATAATAAAATGTAGTTATAATACAAAACTGACTTTAACAATAACCAACTAAAACAGTCAAGGAGAAGAGGCAGTAAAGATGCAGCCAGACTCCGCCTTTTTTCTAAAAATACTATTCGAAGTACCACTGCTCAACAGTCTTATGGAGAATACCCAGTCGCGTTATCCTGACACCCGGTTAACCAGTAGTTACCTGGCAGTAACTATGCCGAGCATCAAGCATGTTAGATATATCAGTACCATTGTTTATGACTTTGGTGTGCCGCAGCCTGGGATTGAACCTGAGACATCTCGCACCGAAGGTTGTAGTATAAGTATACATGTATCAACAACAATATTTCCATCTGAATCAGGGTTTTGGAGGTTTTTTTGTAAACATTGAGGCCAGACATAAATGTCAATCTTCAGGAAATGAAAAATAAAACCTCCTAACCACCTACTTCCTCATCTTCATAAATTGAATTTCTTGATTATTATAGTATCATGTCATAATAATCAGCATGTATCAGTTTTTATGGAATGTTATGTTGCGAGACAAACATTAAGTCAGACAATGAAAGGTGCGGGCAGACTTGTGTATTTATATGTAACTTATAATTAAATAAATCTCATTAAAATCTCATATTTTTTACTTCACTTATCATTACTGACAAGGAAGTGATATCAACTAACCACTTTCTCATGATGTAACATACTGGTAGTTACGCACATACATGTACCTTGTACTGTACGGTAAAATCATTGTTATTTGTTGGCAACAAATTTCATAGATTTCATGTAGGATTTAAACCACAAACTCAAAGACCCCAAGTCGGAGATAAATGCCCAATCAGACAGGGAAATGCCAGATGATCACGTACATACTACTGTCTCAGTGAGTCAAACACACTAAGCTACCACAATCACAAGTGACTCATTTTCTTTCATTTTTCTTTTTGATTTGTAAAATCCAAAAACATGATTGATATTACAGTATTTATAAGAGAATTGCGTAATAAAATTTTAAAGAAGCTAGAGAATATAATTACAGAGCAATTTACAGTAGTTAAAAAAGTTATAAGAAACTTTTATAGAATATAATTACAGTGTTTATGCTTAATTATTGACTAGTAAAATTAACATTATTCTATGTAATCATACAAACCCAGTCTGGAGAAATGTAGCCTCTCTTAGATGTATGTAAGACTTTGGAAATACTCCGATTCTAGAATGGTTTCTAGTATTGTATCCAAAAAACCAGTCTGGAAATAGAACAAAAGGATCAGAACTAAAAAAAAGTGACATTCTGCTTGTAACACATTATGGTACCTTCAAGGAACCAGTCTGGAATTGAAACTAAAGGAACAGAATTAAAAGAAAAGTGACATTCTGCTTGTAACTCATTATGGTACCTTCAAAGAACCAATTGCAGTCTGGAAATGAAACAAAAGGATGAGATACATAATATGACTTTGTGTCCTTCTGCTTGGGTCCTTCAAGGTTTTTATTGATCAGATTGATTGTCACTCAACTGAACTGGCTGAGGAACGGCCCTTTTTTAGACGAAAGGGCTGTAATGTTAAATATGAACATTAAATATGGACAGAGGCCAGATACCCCACTTTACATTGCTAGAATATTCTACACCTCATATATTCTGCGCTGTTCTTTTTTGTCCTTTACCAACTTAAAGGCCCCATCACGCATAACGAATACCGTCCATCGTCAACTTGCAAATACTGGAAAATAGGGCTTCTGCTAAATTTGTTCTCATCAGTATGTGTATGCTGTATATCGTTGGTGGTGTTCGTATAGATGCGTCAGTTAGCGTCTGTGAGGGTTTGTGTCCGTTTCGATTAGGTTTGTTAGGTCAGAATTTGTTAAACATCAAATAATTACTCCATTTGTCATGCTACGTTAAATAGATTTGTTACGTGTGACGGGGCCTTCTACACTATGTTTGAAGGTACATGTACAAATGTAAGCAAGTGATTTGTTTTGTTCTTACTAAATGCTGACTCACTGTATATAATTCGCAATATCTTTCAATTCAGTTCCACAATTTCTTGTATAGGAATATGTCAAGGCAATAATTATATTGAAATACAAAAATGAACTTATAAGTACAAAGCAATATTAAAAGCAAAACATACGCCAGTAGAGCTCTGACATTTAATAAAAGTATATAGTTGTTGTTATTACATAAATTTGTAATTGTGTTGACATATTATTATTATTATTATTATTATATATATATATATATATATATATATATATATATATATATGGTTAATTATGGCACAACTTCAACCAGGAAAATGAAACTAGATTCTTAACACTTGACAAAAATACATGCAAGTGACAATAGGAGTACAAGAATAGAAACCAGGTCAAGTACATGTTGTATAAATAAATAGACAAAAGATTACATCATTCAATGGGAACTGCTTAATCAAAGCACTTACATATATCTCTTAAAAAAATTAGCACACATTAAAATGATTTACAGATATACAAAACAACAGGATATATCATAATCAACCAGGAAATGAAAATAAGGGCTGGTATTCACAAAGTATCTTAAGGGAAAACTTAAATTTCCTAAAAATCGTTAAATTTCCTTAGGTGAATCACAGGTAACTGTATCATTAATAAACAGTACCTAAAAAAAAAAAGGTTAAATTTAGAATTCTTATACAAGGTGTATTTCCATGAATTGACCAGGTATCAAAAACAAGAATTGGCTTTCGATATCTTCATAAAGTAATTATATTCGTAAAAAACATGACTATAACTACTTTCATGCGAAATCCCATCGAAATTGGTCAAGTAGTTAAACAGTTATACCATAAATACTTTTCACGGTGACCAACCGGTCACTGGGGTGGACTCAATAAAAACAAAAACACAGAAATATTGAGGAAATCACCAACATATGTCGAATTTACCGTTGTGTAGAAACATAATAATGCGGTAAAATTAAAGAACGAAAAAGTTGGAACAGATTTACCTGGTTGGCACATGTTCACTTCAGTGAATGTATACGTGTAAGCCGAAAAACGAATCGTTTGCATATTTAAATGTCAAAATGACTCCATGTTTCTCCGAACGTTCCGAATGATGCGCGTGATTTCCTTTTTGTAACAACGATTTTCATTGGTTGATTTCATTGGGGTTTCCCAGGTCTTGGTAACCAGCGTACAAACGATGTATACTACGCCAATGAAAACGACCGTTATAAAATACGTTCTAAATACCCGTCAGACACACTAAAAACCACTACAGTCGTTCATACAACGTTTTACGCCCTCGAAAAATAAAATCAAAGTTTAAACAATGAATTATATCGTACGAAGGTAAATTTAAGCATGTTTTCGAATGCTTTCGATTCACAAAGATGTTTTTGATCACCCACAGCTTTAAATAGATGAATAATGCCGTAAATGCTTTAAATTATGAAAAAAACAAAATACACCCAGTGACTGTACGATCACTTCTCCGGGAAATATACCTTGTATAAGAATTCTAAATTTAACAAAAAAATATTTTTAAAAAATTTTTTTAGGTACTGTTTATTAATGATACAGTTACCTGTGAGGTGAATCAGCTAAAAAATAAAGTCAATATTATCGATTATATGTGCAGCTCGATTTTTTAACTTAAGTCAAAATATTTAAGTTTTTCCTTAAGATGCTTTGTGAATACCAGACCTGTTCCTCAAGTTTTATGAAAGCAGCAAGCTAATATGAAAACATAATCTTAGGTGTCTACAGCTTACCTTACTGTCATAGAAATCAAAATTAAGTTTTGCCCACACACATACACACTAGTCAAAATTTACAATCAAAATCTCATCCATTAGACTGTTCTTTATAATTTATTGCCATGTTGGTTACGTATTCTACAGTACATAAATCATAATAAGGCAAAACTCTCTTCTTATTCTTATTATTATTATTCTTACAGTAATAATAATTCCATGATAAACCAAGTACCTTGTGAGATCACCAATATAGTATAAATTTAATGGTTTGTTTCATGATATATGGTCTCATTAATCTCCATGCTTTGAATCAATTAAATATTTTATATTACATGTACATGTATATAATTATTGTCTGCATTATAGTGTTGGAAAATAATATGTTGTAAATTTATATGAAATACAGTACAACCTCTGTAGAGCAATATCATTTGGAGGCTGCAAATAGTAACCAATGTTTAGAGTTTGTAGATATGCAGGCTACATTAATAATACAATACAAAATGTTTATTTCGGCATTAAACAAATACAGTTACAGAAAATATTGGCTTAGGGAAATTTGAATGTGTTGTTATAGAAAGGCTGTTGCTCTACAGAGGGCCACTTTGGAGAGGTTGTACTGTATGTTACAGCAACATCCATTTTAAGTGCACCGTTGACTGAAGTTAAAGTTTCACTGCAAATTTCACAATCTCTAAATCAGGTATAAGTCCTGGATAATCACCCAGGAAGCAGGAATCAAGTGTGATTGTTATAAATAATAAATTATTATCAGTAACATCATAGTTTATGTCAACAAATCTAATTAAACTAAGGTCAAAGTTCAAACTAATGTTTGTTTACTTACCCAACAAGAGGGCCAAAACTATACATAATTTTATATCAATTTGGACTTTTTCTAAGTTATAGTTAGAAAATATTAAGTAAATTTTAATGATTAAAAAGGGCGGAGCGAGCGAAGCGAAGCGAGTCCTTTTTAGTCATTAAAATTTACTTAATATGTTCTAACTAACTTAGAATATAACATTCTGCATTCTGATTGGCCGATAGAATTAAGCGCCAACGCATGACGTCAAGTCTGTTAAAGAGAAAATTTTAATTATTAAATTTTCATTTAACCGCGAAAATGTGGCGTTTTCATTGGCTCATAATGTAGGTTATATTCTAATTATTATCAAACAAAACTTTTTATATACATGTACCAATCGAAGATAGCAAATTTATACAAATAATATGAATAAACATGAGCATGGGTTCCATTTGACCACTCATGATTGAGTCAGGATGTTGACTGAATGGTCACATTTCCTAGTTATACATTTTTGTACAATGGTAAAATCCAACTGATAGTGAGTGATACATTTTTTTTACTAAATAATTATCAAGATGAACCTTGAGAATCTACTCCTAGTGGAACCCCTGCTTGAGTGACTACAGCAAATATTGTTTTTAATTTCATGTTACCGTAACACATTCAATTATGGTCGTCAAAATGTGAACTTGCACATCGTACTTGGATATCACTGCACACAAGGATTCAGCATGGACTCAATAATTAAAAAGTCTATACCCGACTTATGAAAGGGTTTAGAAGAAATACACATACTTTCACACCAAAGTCAAACTTAATTATGGCCGAATGCGACTTATGGTCGATTATTTACGGTAGATAGAATACATACCATCACTTTCCTCTCGGATAATCACTGTTTCACCCACATCAAGACTGAGGATGTTTTCACCTTTTGTCTTGAAATGGTAGATAACTGAAAATATATGCACAATTGGCATTTAGATAATATATCATATACATACTGATAGTGATTATAATATCTTTTCAAAGGCTGTGGTCCAGTGCGCTGCATTTGTAACATACTACATGGCGATTCGGGTTTATACCAGGTCCAGCAGGTAAAACCCAGGGGTCGGGATTACAACGAATACTTACACTCAACACTCAGAACTCAAATATTGAAAATGTTATATAATGAGCTATTATATGTCATAGATTGCAAATCTAGATGACGAAAATGTATGGAATTGTTATATGAGTGGTAAAATAACATTTGATACATATTCTATGCCATTGTGTACTAATTATGCGGTATATATGTAACTATTGAGTCTGAGTGCCACACTCAGCACTCAGACTGATAAATAACATTTATAGCTCACAAATACACTATATTACACTATGGAATGAGCCAAAAATAATATTTCGTACCTATTTAGCATTATTACAACTTCTGGTTGTGAAGAAATTGGTTGCCATGAACCTCAAAAGAATGAATTTCAATATTTGAGTGTTGAGTGCTGAGTGTAAGTATTCGTTGTAATCCCGGCCCCTGGAGATACTGATACCATGGATTTATCAGTGTATAACCAGGATGTACAGCACAATTCATCTTATATTATTTTCATGTAGAATAGCAAATATATATTACATGTACACGTATATGATTATGTTCGTATTAAAAAATAACAACACAATACAGAAACAGGAATAGTTTGAATGTCACTTTGTCAGATTGAATGACTCACTACATACATGTTTGTACTTTCATCTAGGCTTTTAGTATATTTCTAAGTCTAATAATATCATTATTAGCATAATTTTGTTTATGTACTTTAACTACTTATAAGTAATGTACAGTATATAACTGGGAAGCAGATATATTAATTCATGCAAGGCAGCGAATATGTTACTGATGTTAGAATTCAATATACTAAGTCTTGCTGTTTATGATTTAATAATTTCAACATGTACAAGTAGGGCTCACATTCAGTAAGTCAGCAACTTTTTATTTCAATTGCAAGCACTAAAGATTAGAAAAGGTAATCAAAGGCTTCAAGCATCAAGGGTTCCATGTTTCATAAAATACAGCCTTAGACGAGATCCCTTTGAAATATTTTTCAATTTTTGGCTGCCATGCCAATTGCGGCATGCTTTCCAACCTTTTTTAAGGCCTATCAGGGAGATCCTTGCTATTCATCGGGGAGATTTGACCCTTCATCAGGGAGATTTTCCACAAATACAAATATGGCTCTATAAATTAGTTTTTGTCAGCTTATAACAGAAAACATGTAACAATTGCTTGCTCCTGTACAGGATCTGTCATTGCCTTCAACATTGTGCTGACAGATCTAGTGTTCTCAATGACTTTCACATTAGAGCTTATAGAAGTATGAGCAGTTGACAAACAGTGTCTTTCAACATCGTTCTTTCAGCGACTGACAAGCTGAACAAAATACATTATGTTTCCCCTTTTCCCGATGTATTTGTACTGTAATGTCCACGATGCTTGAAACTTACAAAGTTACATGTATACTACTTTTTCTTCAGTTGTGTTTAGGGTCCATTTCAATCATGTCGCCGTTTTGACATGTTTACCATAAGAATTGCGTGAAGAATCACCCACGTAAATGTCAGACACGCTATAAAAGCTTAGTGATAAAAACCAAGTACTTCCGCATAAATATGTTCATGATAGTATGGAGTGACAAGTGCCAAGTTGTTTGGATTGAATTTAAACAATGTAAAGGTTGTTTGGATTAAATAACACGTCCAGTTTCGATGTTAGCCAATCAGAATGCGTCATTTGCATATCAATGATTTCATGCTACATGTATCAGTGAATTGACTACACACATGTGGTAATATACTGCCAAATTATTGAAATAATTATGACACATGTCTGTTAGTGTTATGTCTGTACACAGTTGGGTGCTTGTTAATTTCCCGGATGATTTGAGTTGATCATCGATAGATGCGCAGTTATACGCAATAGAATTTACAGATTTTCGCCAATTCAGGATTTTCATGAAAGATCCGGGTCTTGCGAGTTTGGCACTTGTAATCCGTGACTTTCACTATTCGCTATTTTGACACGGGTAGTCTGGATACCATAACTAAATGGTCTTTTATTAACACTGACGTGTCGGCCTTTTAGTTATGGAATTGTCCTCTTCAATAATCAACTGTTTAAGCTTAACATCTAGGATGCAAGTTAATTGTTCAAAATTCGCACAAAAACTAACATTTACGTATAAATGTAATATTTTTCAAATGTTTTGTCATAAAATAGTCAGTGTGACACCTACTGATAATCATACATCGCTTAAAGTTTATTTACTTCCGCGTTTGATCAGCTTCGGCGGCCATTTTGAATAATTAATTTATCGCAGGTGCGTGCGAGGTCTGTTTTCGAAAAATCCGTTATTTGATGAAACATGGTCGAAAACGTCTTAAAATTAAATAAAACCCTTTGATATGCCTATACATAAGAAACAAACGCGTTATTGTCGCTATAAATCATTTAACTCTTATTTGCACAAATAAATATTTCAATTTACGCAGCCGACAATCTTGACAAATGAAAACATTGATCACGTGGTTCGTTTTGGAACGCTTTTCAGTGATTTTTTTCCTTCTTTATTAGGGTCCGGAAAAAGGACCCTTTCCCAATTGCAAATATGCTATAATTTTCCCAATAAACCGTTTAAAAAAATAATTTTCAAAATCAGACATAAAATGATAAAGTTATGAACATTTTGGACAAGAGGTCAAGCATAAAAGTTCAACGAAACCAGTAAACATTCAGATGTAATCTCTTTCTGTTTTATTTGGCCTTTCTGCTTCATGGAAAATCCCAATTTCAAGTTGTCACGACGCGAAAATTCCCACTCTGAACGGACCCGGACCCTTTCCCAAAGAGGCAAAAAAAATCATTGCTTTTGTTATTATCCCATTCAAATAAATGGCAATCGTAAACGAAAACAGTGAAATTGTACAGGTTTGAAACAATCGACGGAATTGATGGTAATTTCTTGCGAAACACTATTTTTTTGGGTATATTGATAGAAGGCAGTGGCTAGCCGTCCGGCACCGGACGACTAGACAGCGAAATTAGTCGTCCGGCAGTGGACTACTAGCAAACGCTACGTGCATTGGCTAGATAACCGTCATTCTATTTCTACGCATTTTGCATCTACCTTATAATAAAGGTTATATAATAAACTATGAATATAGGCAAGACATGCCAATGCCTTATCTGCAACTATTTTGTGACCTCCCGTATATCTCCGTATTTTGTCCGCCATATTAGAATGGTATAAACTGGCACGAAGGAATGCGGACATCGCTGTCGGCATGAGATCTATATATAGTGCAAAAATATTCAAGTTGATTGAAATGGTAATGCCGTGTTAAAGTGACATACAGTAGCATTATGCTATGCTCATTGTGATAAGTAGTAGGTAATAAAGATGTAGAAGAAATGGTGTCACAAACAAAGCTAATGTGGCAATTTATTTTTTCATTCGCCGTTTTAATGACACATATGTACAAAACAATACAATTTACAATTGAAATTTTTATTTGTTTTCATTTTAAATACAACAAAAATATACAATAGGGTCTACCATGATAACATTTATAAACGGCAACATTGTTTTCACACTATTATATAACCAGTGACATTCCGAACTGCCAATTACCTTACACAACAATTTAATTTGTTCAGCATGAAGTAAAAATTAAAATACTTCCACAATCCTCATAATACTGTAATCGAAACATCCTTTGTTCCCTTACTACGTCTAGCTCTATTTCTAATGCGATTTCTAATACACAGCTGCACCATTGCTATTTGTCGCGCTTTATAAAACCCGACAGCGATTTCCGCATTCATTCGTGCCAGTTTATACCATTCCAATATGGCGGAAAAAATACGGAGGTACACGGGAGGTCACAAAATGGTTGCAGATAAGGCATTGACATGTCTTGCCTATATTCGCAGTTTATTATAACCTCTATTATAAGGTAGATGCATAATGCGTAAAAAAAGAATGACGGTTCTCTAGCCAATGCACGTAGCGTTTGCTAGTAGTCCACTGCCGGACGACTAATTTCGCTGTCTAGTCGTCCGGCGCCGGACGACTAATTTCGCTGTCTAGTCATCCGGTGCCGGACGGCTAGCCACTGCCTTGATAGAAATATAGTCCAATTGATAGGGTGTCAATGATTATTTTGTTGAAAACGTGTGTTTTGTCATAAAACGAACGCGACTCAAACAGTGCCGTTCAGCTGTTGGGTTTCAAAGAAAAAACGGCTTTGACGATGAAATGGAATGATCATCGTCAAAGACCTTGGACTAGGGCGGGGGGGGGGGGGGGTTTCAATTCAATTTGACTGGTGTATAAACACAAGCACAGCAGTAGTTCTGGATACCATAACTAAATGGTATTTTATTTACACTGACGTGTCGGCCTTTTAGTTATGGAATTACCCTCTTCAATAATCAACTGTTTAAGCTTAACGCATAAAATGCATGTTCATTGTTCAAAAATCGCCCAAAAACTATAATTTACGTATAAATGTAATATTTTTCAAGTGTTTTGTCTTAAAACAGTCAATGTAACACCTACTGATAATGATATATTGCTTAAAGTTTATTTACTTCCGCGTTTGATCAGCTTCCGCGGCCATTTTGAATAATTAATTTATCGCAGGTGCGTGCGAGAGCCGTTTTCGAAAAATCCGTTATTTCATGAAACATGGTCGAAAACGTCTTAAAATTAAATAAAACCTTTAGATATACCTTTACATAAAAAACAAACACGTTATTTTTGCTATAAATCATGTAACTCCCATTTACACAAATAAATATTGCAATTTACGCAGCCGACAATCAAAACATTGATCACGTGGTTCGTTTCGGAACACTTTTGTTATAATCCCATTCAAATAAATGGCGATCGTAAACGAAAACATTGAAATTGGACAGGTTTGAAACAATCGACGGAATTGATGGTATTTCTTGCGAAACTTTTTGTTTTTTGGGGTATACTGATAGAATATGGTCCAATTGATAGGGTATCAATGATTATTTTGTTGAAAACGTGCATTTTGTCATAAAACGAACGCGACTCAATCTCAGTCGTGGACCTGTTGACTTTCAAAGAACAAACGGCTTTGACGATGAAATGAAATGAATGATCATCGTCAAAGACCTTGGACTAGCACAGCAGTTACTCAGGCGAGCTAAACGGGGTCAATACAATACCATCATTCAGATAAATTTGCAAAAATTAATTTAATTTATCACTGTGTAAACTGTAATTCACAGCTAACAAGGAAAGTTCGAAGTTGACTACTCACTTCCTATTTGCTAAGTAGCTAGTCTGGAGAAGGAAGATATTTAAAAACCCGAATAAAACAGATTACTGGCTTCTCAGATAAAATATTTCGCTACTTACCGACCCCATACATCGGGCCATTTTCCACCTTTCGCCACACGGTCATCTTTAGCTCCAAATTTCAGCTTACATCGTAAAATGACTAAGAAATTTAAACTATAAGTGATGCTTCCGCTATTTGTCAGCCATTGAAGGTCACGTGATGAAAATTTACTTCCGCATTGAGTTGTGTATAAAGGCCGAACCTCGATAATACCGTACATACGGATATGCAAAAAGGACAATTCTTTATCTTTCTGTACTGCCTAATTCGTTCAAGATAATTAGATAATATTTAAGTCGGTTATCATTTAACACACATTTTAACTTCAGCTTATGAACTTGTATCCGCTCACATAATTCAAATAGAAGTAGAAGCATTGACCATTCGTTTCCATTCGAACAAACAAACAACAGATGCGTTCCATATAATCAGAGACCTATCACTAAGGTTTATCAAATTTTAATTAACGTGCGTGGACCTATTTGTAGATACTAAATGTAATGCATAGCCATAGTTCTGTCTTTGACATAATTATACAGAATAACCATGTATCTATAGAGAGACTAAACCATGACCACATATTTTTACTGAACTAAAACATGATGACAGTGTCAGACATATACCGAACTAAAACATGACCACATATACTGAACTAAAACATGACCACATATACTGAACCAAAACATCGACCACATATACTAAACTAAAACATGACCACATATACTGAACCAAAACATCGACCACATATACTAAACTAAAACATGACCACATATACTGAACCAAAACATCGACCACATATACTAAACTAAAACATGACCACATATACTGAACCAAAACATCGACCACATATACTAAACTAAAACATGACCACATATACTGAACTAAAACATGACCACATATACTGAACTAAAACATGACCACATATACTGAACTAAAACATGACCACATATACTGAACTAAAACATGACCACATATACTGAACTAAAACATCGACCACATATACTGAACTAAAACATGACCACATATACTGAACTAAAACATGATCACATATACTGAACTAAAACATGACCACATATACTGAACTAAAACATGACCACATATACTGAACTAAAACATGATCACATATACTGCACTAAAACATGACCACATATACTGAACTAAAACATCGACCATATATACTGAACTAAAACATGACCATATATACTGAACTAAAACATCGACCACATATACTGAACTAAAGCATGATCACATATACTGAACTAAAACATGACCACATATACTGAAATAAAACATGACCACAAATACTGCACTAAAACATGATCACATATAAAGAACTAAAACATGATCACATTAAAATTATAAAGAACTAAAACATGATCACACATAAAGAACTAAAACATGATCACATTATCAAATGAGGTCAAGGTTATAGAATGTGATGATGCAGGTGAAGAACCTTGCATTAACGAAGTCCGATATAACGATGTTACCAAGGATTTCAATGTTAAGATATTCCGGTCCATTTAGAATCCCTGGTTGGTTTAAATGAAGAACAAGATGCCGAACTTGGTGCATTATCAGTTTAATATCAATATGCATTTGCAGCAAATTATTTTGATCTTGGAACTTTTAATAGCATTGAGCATGAAATTAACACCGGGGACAGCCCCAGTCAAATTAAGGATGCGTAGAACGCCGTCATGATTTGTTGAGGAGGAGGAAGCGCATTTGAAGAAAATGCGAGATGCAAGTGTGATCCAACCTTCCATGGATTTCAGATTGGGCTTCTGCTCCCGTTTTTGTTCGGAAGAAAAATGGTTCATTACGTTGGTGTCTAGATTTTCGTAAACTCAATGACCTGACGTTTAAGGATGTGTATCCTCTCCCAGGTATAGACGAATGTTTGTATACTTTGGCTGGAAATAAATAGTTCAGTAAGTTAGATGCCAACTCGGCTTACTGGCAAGTTAACTTTCAGGAAGGTGACAGAAAATAGGCAGGCTTCCTGGCCCGTTATGGTAGTTTTGAGTTTAAAAAATTGACATTTGGGTTATGTAATGCTCCGGCAACATTTTCAGGGGTAGTTAACCTAATCTTAAGGGGTCTTGCTTGGAAGGCTTTCCTTGACGATATACTTGTTATGGGTCAAGCCTTTAAGGAACATTTAGTAAATCTCAGAGAGGTGTTGGGACGGTTACGTCAGTATGGTTTGAGATTGAAGCCGCAGAAATGCCTCCTCTGCCAACGGAAAGTAGAGTTTCTTGGTAGACTGGTAAGCGAAGAAGGGTAAGAAATGGGAGAAGATCCCATGAGTAGTCCAGGAGTGGTACACTCCTACTTCTCTGAAGGAAGTACAGAGCTTCTTATGCTTTGTGAATTACCACCGCTTGTTTGTGAAAGACTTTGCAGAACAGTCAGTTCCATTGTATACCATCGCAAAGAGTGGTTTTCACTGGGGTGTAGAACCCCAGAAAGCATTTGAGGACTTAAAGAACGCTCTCATAGAACCACCACCAGTGGTAGCTCTGCCCACGATATGTTTATTGTTGATACTGACGCATCAAACTGTGCGGTAGCAGCAGAACTATAACAACTGCATGAAAGAAAAGAGAGGGAGCTTATGCCAGCTGTGCTCTATCTTGTGAACAAACTAGATACTGCATACTCTCCAATTGCCTCGCCCGAAACTACATCGTTTCTAGGCTCTGCTATATTGCTAGTGTATTAGCGCTATTGCTATTTTTAGACAGGAGAATCCAAAACCAGCGTACAGCGAGGCAAATGTGATAATGTAAACGGGTTTTTAAATGCATTGTAAATAAAACGCTCGTGTGTTAAAAGAATGACTTGTATTATAAATTAAAACTCTCGCACTATCAATTTATCATATTGATTGAAACAAATAAATAATGATCAGTCAATAGAACCATGAAATATTTAAACCTCATACTGTACTCGTTTAAACCTTTCAACATGTAGCCTTCATATTCACTATAAACTCTGCTATAACTCTCTACTGTCTATACAAACAAGTAAACTTTCATCAGCCAATGAAAATGTGTATCAGGGTTCACAGCAGTTTTGAAAAGGTCAAATATCAAAATATTCTAGTATTTTAAGCAGCGTGTGAATTGTAACGGTTAAGTGGAAATCAAAGCGCTGTAGGGAGCGTAGATACTGCACTACTTGGAAAGAGTTGCTAGCTATTGTCCGTTTCACTCGTCAATTCAGGCATTATTTGTTACGGCGTTTTCTACTTCGTAATGATCATAGTAGTTTGGCCTGGTTACTGAGGTTTAAGGAGCCACAAAGTCAACTAGCTAGATGGTTAGAAGAATTGAGCCAGTATGATATACTGGTTCAACACCGAACGGGACGTCTCCACGTTAACGCCGATGCACTTTCGAGATTGGGAGGTCCAGAACCTTGTGGATCATACAGGTACAACATTCCTCTGGAAGCACTACCATGTGGTGGATACAAGTACTGTACTAAGACCCACACGAATTGGGAAAAGTTCCACGAAGAAGTGGATGATGTTAGTCCATTAGCTACGGGGATATCATGTTTCATGTAACCAAAGAGGTTGGGAATGACAGGACAGCAATAGAGAACGTTAAGCTAGAAACATTCAATGTAAGACAGGCTACTGAGGAAGACTCAGATTTAGAGTTTCAGGTGAATTGGTTAAAACCAAACAATGATCCTGAAGGAGAAGAACAGTTCATGTCCAGCCCCGATTCAAAATTCTATTACTTGAATACGGATATTTCATTTTGAGGGATGGTGTTATCTGGAAAAGGGGAAGTGAGACAGACATTATTGTAGAACCCAACAGTTTGCAGAAAACTGTTACCCAACAGTTTGCAGAAAACTGTTATTGAATTAAATCACGACATTCCCTCAGCTGGTCATCAAGGGTGTAAACGTACTAATTGAAGGTGCAAGAAAAATACTTCTGGTACAAAATAGGTAGGGATATCCAGTCCTATGTGGAATCCTGCAGCAAATACAATTTATGTAAAAAAGCGACCCTCCCGAACAGGTCATAAATGTCATCTTTTCATGCGGGGGCTCCTATGGAAAGGGTACACCTTGATCATTTGGGCCCTTTATCAAAACCAAGCCAGGGAAATGAATACATCCTAGTTATGGTTGATCAGTTCACCAAATGGTAAGAGTGCATAGCCTTACCCTATCAAACTGCGGAAATGATTGCTAGAGCGGCTATTGATATTTTGTTTAGTAAATTTGGGTATCCCTTTGAAATTTTCACAGATCAAGGGTCAAATTTTCAAAGTGATTTATTCAAAAGTATGTGTGATTTATTGCAACTCCACTAGGCTAGAATCACTTCCTATAGACCATAAGGTAATGGCCAAGTTGAAAGGTTCAACCGTACTGTTATGAATGCAGTGAGGTGTTTTGTGGACAAGTCCCCAAAAATCTGGGATATTTGTCTAAATCAAATAACTGGTGCTATTCGATCATGTGTCAATAGGGGCACCGGTTTCACTCCAAACAGGTTCATGTTAGGAAGGGAAGTAGTAAATTCCCCAAAAGATAGTGTACCCAGTAAGGACTTCGTCAATATGTTGCAGAGAACTCAGACAGAGGCTCATGCATTAGACAGATCAAAACATATCAGTGGAGAATGAAAAGGGATTACCATTTAAGGGTTTAAGAAGCCGAGATATTGCGTTTGCAGAAAACCAATGATGTAGAAATTCAGGGTTCAGTGTGATAAGTGCTGTGAATGGTTTCATTGTGAATTTGTGGATGTCCCGATAAAAGGGGCATCAACACGAAGGTTTAAGTGCCCTGTTTGTAGAAGGAGATGATATAATCAGATGCCTGTTTAGGTAAACGGTCCATATGGAAGACATGTGGACCGGGTTTTCAGTCTAATTTCAGGATGGCTAGTGGGTATACAAGCCCAATGAGGAGCTGGGGGAGGGAGGTCAGGGACGCTGAGGAGGCACCTTTGATGCACGATAATTTGACGGTATATTACGGTCTTCTTTCTTGTAAAGAGGAATTATTACAGCACTGCTCAATGATAATGATAATATTGGCGGACAGGTATTCGGACGTATATCGAGAAAGCTAATAATTTTGATCGAATAGTTTATTCCATAGTAATTTGTCAGTGATTGAGTAATTGGATACAATGTATATGGATGAAGATGACAATATTCATGATGTGCGGACATTTACCCAGTTGCTAAATAATTCACAGGACATGGAAAACGAGGATTTGATTTGTCACGCCTGATAGTGAACGGGTGGGGTGTGGTGACAATATAGCGGGAAACGAGCAATGGATTACAAAGGAGAATAAAAGCAAACGCAAGCGGATGAATACAGGTAGTGTGGACTTTACGTCATATGAAGTCATGTCAGCTGATGATAAACTAAATGTGCTTTTTACCAAAATACAAAATATTGAAAGTGGACACGAATCATTCAAATCAAAAATGGCAGAAACAGAGACCCAGGTGAAGGGTATGAATAAAGCTTTACAACATCATGATATTCATTTAAGAGCTTTGACATATAAGGTGATCGATTTGGAAACCAGGTATAGGAAGAATAACGTTATCATATATGGTCTTGAAGAGGGCAGAAATGGTTTGCCTGATAGTGTTAATTATTTTTTCAACGAAATACTGAATGTAAACACTAATCAATTGTGTATTGAATCTGCTGAGCGTCTTGGTGCGATGAACCGCGGACGTAATAACAATCCTCGCTACAAGCGGACAGTGTTGGTAACATTCCGATCTCCACGGAGTGTAGATGTAGTTATGCGGAACGCTACAAATCTAGCAGGCACGCACTACGCCATTGATCGCGATTATTCTATAGAGGTTTCGCAAGAAAAAAAATATGGCCTATAGTTAAAGAATTAAGGAAAAACCGGAATAATCGCGTTTCCCTAAAGTACCCAGCAGCGATAGTTGTAAATGACAAAGTTGTTGAAGATGAATTCCCATTCTGGGACGAAATAATGCATCCTGAACTTGCTACCAGAAAATTCACACCTAATACACAGGGAAATTCACCGATACCAACAAATGATACGCCCGTTGATGCTCGCATATACACCAATTTCGTGCGGAATGACTTACCTGTTAACACGGCAACTCGATATAGTCAACAAGTACCTAGGTCCCAGGAATGTAGTACCCAGGCACCTAGTAATCAACCTCGTACTCAACCACCTCAACATCCAGTGAGTGTACAAGTTGATCAATCAACACGTAATAACTCTACTCGTATTCAACCACCTCAACATCCAGCGAATGTAAAAGTTGATCAATCAACACGTAATAACTCTACTGAACGTAAACAAACGCCACGTGGTAGGTCAACATCTAGGAGACAATCGCAAAGAACCCGATCAGTTAGCGTAAATACGTCATCCAACCAGGCAATGGCCCCGCCTCTAGATGGAAGTACAGTTTGGGGTCACTAGGGGGATTCAAGCGGTGACAGTTTTGTGGCTGAACTGAAAGTTATGTCATGGAACGTCCATGGCTTAAATAGACATAAACTTGAAGACCAATCATTCGTTGATAAACTGTGTCAAAATGATATCATTTTTCTTTACGAAACCTGGACTCATTCTTATTCACAAATAGAAATTGAAGGCTATACTTGTTTTAATTATTATAGACATTTCCAAAATAAGCGATCCAGAAGATGCAGTGGTGGACTTGCATTGTTTATAAAGACAGTTTGATAAATGGTGTACATGTAATACGAAATCATTACGATTCTGTTTTATGGTTAAAACTTGATCACGTGTTTTTTCATATTGAAAACGATATTTTTATTGCAGGTCTTTATATTTGGCCTGAAAATTCCCCTGCATATAATGTTGTTGATGTCGATTTCTTTAACATACTTCAGCTTGATATTAATGAATTCCAAACACTTGGAACTGTGTTATTATGTGGCGATTTTAACTAACGTACTGGGTCTCGTCTTGACTATATTCCATGTGATCGTAACGTAAGCTTCATTGATGATTCTGATTATACGCCCGATATTCCAATACCACGTGTTAATGTTGACACTATATGTAATGCGCATGGGCAGAAGCTTATTGACCTTTGTAAGTCGGTGTCGTTACGCATTGATAATGGCAGATTACTCGGTACCAATAGCGAGTCATTCACATTTACAAGTCACGTTGGTAGTAGCGTAATAGATTATCTATTATTACATGAGAATGACTTTCATTGCATAAATAACTTCGAAGTAGGCATGTTTTGTGAGTGGTCTGACCACGCCCCTGTGTGCTTTAGTATTTGTGTAATAATTTGCCAGTCGAAAACAATTTATCATCGAACGAACGTACATCTGTGGGATGGAACGACAATTTAAGAGATTCGTTTCGAAGGGGGATAATACATAAACTTCCTGAATTTAACGCAGTTGTAAATAATATCGATGTTAATATTTTACCGTCAATTGATTCATGCTTGAATAATTTTACTAAAATTATCAGAGATGTTGCAGATCCGTTATTTTGTAAAACTGTTTCGTCCAATAATAGTCGTAAGACGTTTACTGATAAAAGCTTATTGCGTAAACACTCGGATTGGTTCGACGGCGAATGTCGTGCGGCTAAACAGTTATATGATGACGCATTGCGACAGTTCAACTTAATGAAAAGCGATGCAAATCGTTCAGAACTTTGTTTACAAAAATCACGCTACAAACGTCTTATTAAGAAGAAAAAGCGGTCGTACGAGTATATGAAATGTCGTGAAATAGAGCGTTTACGTCACGCTAAACCAAAGGACTTTTGGAAACTGTTTACTAAGCAAAAATCTAAGAGCAGTAATAGTATTTCAGATGACGATTTTTATCAGTATTTCGCTCAAATGCAGCACGACTTATTATCTGCTGATGATGCTGATGCTTCACAGTTTGTAAATAATAATGACTTCGATTCTTCATCTTGTAACTTTGAAGAATTAGATCGGCCTATTTCGGCTGAGGAAATCAAACTTGTTATTCATAATTTAAAAAGAAATAAATCTTTTGGTGGCGACTGCTTGCTTAATGAATATTTCATAGTGGATATTTTAACGCCATATTAAATTCCGGTTGTTTCCCAGAGCAGTGGTCCCAGGGAAATATTGTGCCTTTACACAAGAAAAACAATCCTGCAGATGTTAACAATTACAGGGGTATAACGTTAGTGAGTTGCTTTTCAAAAATATCTACAGGAGTGCTAAATAAACGACTAAGTGCATGGGTGGAAAACAATGATATTTTAAGTGATGTCCAATTCGGAATTCGCCAAGGCCGCTCTACCATTGACGCAGTCTTTATATTAAATTCCGTTATACAAAAAGTTTTGAATGATAAAGGTCGACTGTATTGTGCCTTTATAGATTTAAAGAAAGCGTTCGATAGTATTAATTTCAATAGTATGTGATATAAACTTTTTAAAATTGGTGTTAATGGCAAAATGTTACGTATTATTCGTGACATGTATTCAAAAGTAAAAAGTTGTGTACGCAATTGTAACTCTTATTCTGAGTATTTTGAGTGTGCTGTGGGATTGAAGCAAGGGGAAGTTATGTCCCCTTTGTTATTTGCGCTATTTATTGAAGATCTTGAATTGTTTTTGCAAGACTCCCCCTTATGTGGTATTACTATTGATGAAATTATGTTGGTTCTATTGTTGTTTGCCGATGATATGGTTATCTTAGGGAATAGCGTCAGCGATTTACAACAGCGACTTGACTTACTTAATATTTATTGCGATCGATGGGGTTTACAAGTGAATACTGATAAAACCAAAGAAGTTGTTTTTAGGAAACAAGGTAATATACGTAATGATGAAAGTTGGACTTACATGAATTCTGCTATAGAGATCGTCGACAACTTTAATTATTTAGGTACAGTTTTCAATTATACGGGTAATTTTGCACTTAATGTAGAAAATCTTGTAGGCAAAGGTCTTAAAGCTTTGAACGTTTTAATGAATAATTTAAATAAATATCCTATAAAAAATTGTACTAAATGTCAATTGTTTGATTGATGCATTTGTAGGTTCTATTTTAAATTATTCCAGTGAGGTCTGGGGTTTTAAGAAATACAATTCGATAGAACGTATTCATCTTCAATTTTGCAAACGAATTTTATGTGTCAGACAGTCAACAACTACAAATGGGGTGTACGGGGAATTGGGAAGATATCCACTACAGTCAGGACTCGATATAACGACACCCGATATACTGACGAATTCATTATACTGACATCAAATTTGGGAACAAAAGCATTGAAATGCTCTTTGTATCAATTCAGTATACTGACATATTCGTTACAACGACATTCTTCTTGGAAACGAACAACGGCGTTGTATCGAGTTCTGACTGTATATATTAATAGTTATACGAAAGTGATTAAATATTGGTGTCGATTAGTTTAGTCTAATAATATTATAATTAAATATCTGTATACTGACATGGAAACTAGTTGCATTCGTGGGGAAAAAATTGGTTATTAAAAGTTAAGACCTTACTTGACCAGTATGGCTTTTCATTTGTGTTTCTCAACCCATATAGTGTAGATGTTGATACATTCCATTTACAATTTAAGTCGCGTGTAATAGATGTGTTTTTACAAACATGGCGAAATAGTATTGCTAATAGCAAATCATTATTGCTTTACAAATCATTTAAGCTTTCATTTGACTTTGAATATTACCTCAATGCTATGCCACGCAAATTATGTATTGCTCTGTCGCGTTTTAGACTTGGTTCACACGATCTTCGTATTGTTACCGGTAGATATGCAGCAAATAGAATTGATAGACACGAGCGGGTGTGTACATTATGTAATGGAAGAGACTTAGAAGACGAATACCATTTCTTAATTATCTGTCCAGTTTATCTTGAATTACGTAAGAAATATTTAAAAATATATTTTTACAATAGGCCAAGTCTGTTCAAGTTCTTAGATCTAATGCAGTCTACAAATAAGCATATCTTAAATAATCTAGGACATTATATTTTGGAAGCGTTTGCTGTTAGAAAAAATTTAGCTAGCAACATTGCTTATACATAGTATTGAAAATTGAATTTTTGAATTATAATTTTGTTGTCGTTTTTGTGCGTATGCGTGTGTGTGTGCGTGCGTCCATGTGTGAGTGAGTGTGTGTGTGTGCTTGTGTATGCGTACGTGCGTGCGTGCGTGTTTCTTTGTTTATTTCGAGTTCAACCTCGAAATCTATGTATTTTCACTGACTCTTGTAATTGTTTAATATTAATATTTTCTGTGTCCTTATTCTAAATTTCATATTCTCTTCACCTGTCAAGTTTATTTATGCATGTATTTATTATGTATGATGATGAGCTGTACAGCTCAAGTCTGAAAATAAAATGTTCTGTTCTGTTCTGTTCCATGCATCGGGAAATTCGCCATGGTCAAAGTGTCTATTGAAGAGATTAACCATTAATGGCATTAGTAAATCGTAGGTATGTTTGAAAAAGAGGTGGGATTTCGTCTTGACCAGGTGCTTTGGACGAGTCCATCGCACGAATACTCATAATAATTTCCTCCTCGGTTGTTCCATCATTGGAAATACCACCCTGGACCTCAGTAATGTTTTCCTCGTCATCGAGTACTATATTAATATCTTGATCTACTACCACGTTACCTCGGAGAAGATGCAAAATGCAACTTCCATGCATCTATAGAAATAGTATTATTGACATTTCTCTGAGACGTAAAATACTTAAGTTTCTCCCAAACTATCACAAACTACTACACTTGGCAGCACTTATAACTGTACACTTGCACGAATATCATTATTTCAGTATTTAGAGGCTATATTTAGTTGAAATATGCATTAAGTGTAGTTAAAAGATGTGTGATAATGTTTAAGTATATTTCATTTCATTACAAACAATATAATAATTCACAAAATCGGCTCCAGCTTAAAACGCACAGTTTTTCCAACAGCTAAGAACGTACCCTCCTGTGCAATGTTGACGCCTTTACGGGCAATCTCAGTGACAATTGATTGAAACATAACATGTCGCTCGTATCCGCATACGTTGAAATTTGACCAGTCGTTACAGAGAACTGACATTGACAACTTTAACAATGAACATACATATATGCTGGTGGAACATGGCTTCAAAAACCTGTAGGGGGTTTAATGATGGCATAACATATACTTTTAATTATAGGAACACCCATCATAATTATATTCAAGCAATAAATTAGTGCAACATTGAGACGCCTGTGTTGATAAACCCGGCGTGACGGCGTGACAATGAGAGCCACCAGTCTGTGGAAGAATTTTAGCACGCCATCGCTGAGGTCACCACTGACGACCTTGTCTTCAAGATCAACAATTCCCCCATACTTTAGTGTTACTCTAGATGAGTCAACTGATATCAGTAACAAACAACATTAAATTTTGATTGTGTTTATTCTTTATCTCGAGAAAAAAGGGTGAAATGGTGCACAATAGTACATTCTTAGGCTTAGTAACGTTAGAAAAAGGTGTAAAGCTGACCAAATACACACTTTGTCTGCTGTTCTGGACATATCTAAATTGTGTGGTGTGGCTACATACGGGGCTGCCGTCATGACTGGTAGCAAGTCTGGTGTGGTGCAACGGCTCAAACTGACCTATTGACAGTGCATTGCATTGCACATCGACTTGCACTTGGCTCTGGTGGAGCAGCAGACAAGATAGTGTATTTAGTCAAGTTTCAGGAGATAATCAATGCCTTGTACAAGTTCTTTAAAAAAATCCCCTAAACAGTTCAGTAAACTATCTGAAATGTATGAAGTGTTAGAAATGAAGAAGATACTGAAACAGGTCTTCCATACAAGGTGGTTATCCTTGACGGCCCTGACAGCAGGACACGTATGCCCCCGCTAAAAGCTGTCATCAGACACCTAAGTATAAAGTGATGTAAATAATTTGAAATAAAGTTTGCAATTGCTTAAATGTGTCATTGACCAAAATACAAGAGCTGGGTCTGTAAGTGGTAATGATAGTTTATGTGATAGTTGACTTATTACTGGGTACATGAACTGTTGATTGATTAATGCTGGATTATTTAAACATGTGATAGTAACTTATTACTGGGTACATGAACTGTTGATTGATTAATGCTGGATTATTTAAACATGTGATAGTAACTTATTACTCATATAAAGGTAGATATAAAACAGTCTTGAGGTTAAAAAAGTATTTTTATTTCTTTACGGAAGATAAATTACTAAATCCTAAACATACTTTGCATTACTGGACTGAACCATTGCTGCTGCTCAACTGTATGCTTAATTGCTTATTAATGCAGATATTTTAAGATGTACTCAAGCTTGGAATGACGAAGCATAATTCAACTATTAGATTTTATCATGAATAGTTTATTCTGAGTTGGTATCCCCTAACTGCATAATTATGTTAAAAACATAGCAACATCTAGACCAGGGCTGACATCAAACCTAGTGCATCGTATTAAAAAGGGGAAAACTCAATGAAGACCCTGTCAATAGCTTTACTATTTCAGGACTGTAAAACGAGTTCATACTTTGTATTCATGGTACTTTTATTTATATATTTTTAGGGTGTTAAACAGCTGGATGATTTGAAATGTGACAGTCGGACTGACTACCAACACTCAACATCTGTAGAAGAGTTTCAGCATTCCATTGCTTCCGTGTTACAAGATGAACTTATACTTAAAGTTAATGACAGTTCCAAATTTAGTTTGATGTTTGATGAAAGTACTGATGGGTGTGTTCACCAAAATATTATCATATATATTAGGATTCTTGTTCCCGATGACTTTGGTCAAGTTATGCCCAGTACTCATTTTTTAGGTATTGAAAGTTTTATCACTGCCAATGCTGAGTCCATTTTTAACAAGGTGACCGAGCTTGCTGGGTAGTAAAGGAATCAATATGTCAAAATTATGTGGTGTTAGCACTGACGGGGCAGCAGTCATGCTAGGTCATCGGTCAGGTGTTGTTACCAGGTTGAAGAATGAAGTCCCCGGGGTGTTGGCTACCCATTGTATAGCCCATAGGTTAGCTTTGAGTTGTTGCAAGGGGACAGATTCCATCCCGTATTTGGTTAAGGTACAAGAGATACTAAATAGTGTGTATAAGTATTTTCATTATTCACCCAAGAATATGGCTATGCTGGAAGCCATTCAGTCCATCACTACTGGTCAAAGTAGTAGATTCAAGGAAGTATTCCATACCCGCAGGTTAAGTTTTGATGGGTCCGTCTCGGCTATGATAGGTAATTATAGTAGTTTAATTTCTGGAGGAGAAATCGGGTAAAGCCCTTAGTCTGCATACGTCACTGACATGTTACAAGTTCTTGTATGTAGTCCATTGTATTCTTTCGAAGATGTATCAGAAATCTGAGCTAGATTTTACTGAGGTTACTCCATTGAGATCATTGAGGGTTTTAACCTTAAGGAAAATGGTACCAAACTGTCTGAATCTTTTAGTCTTGTTCCGTCCCAGCCCGAAGTTGATTCTGATGGACTGTTAACTTTTGAGTTTAGTGGGCATACTATTAGAGACAGTGTAAAGCAACGGACCGAGGCAGAAAGTGTATGTACCCAATTTGTCACTGGCATTGTTAAAAGTCTGAATGACCGTTTTACCGACAACGACGATGAAGCTACCTTGACCGCTCTGAGCAATTTCTTTAATCCCATCTTGTGTAAGTCCTCTAAAGGGGTAGATGTTGATCTTGTGAGTACTTGGTGTCTGTAGGCTACAAAGGTTTTCGAGAAGAATTGAGTTGTTTTTTTAACTTTGCCCATGCTAGTATTGATAGCGGAAATAGATCTTTGACATCTTCTAAGGGAATGGCAAATCTGGCCCTGAAGCATAAGGATGTTTATCCTGCAGCAGCCGAGGCAGCTGGTAGACTTTTAGTTGCCCCAGTTTCAACAGTAGATTGTGAGCGGGGTTTTAGTCGACAAAATATAATCAAAACATGCCTTAGAAATTCACTAGGTATGTCTACCTTTAACTATTTGATGAGAATTTCAATTGAGGGCCCTCCCATTCATAAATTTGATTTCTCAAAGGCATACAGTAAATGGAGTTCTGTCAAGGATAGAAGGATTAACAGGTCTTAGGATGTTCTGGTATGTATATATTGAGAATGTACAGTACTTGTTGGCTCAGATCATGGTAGAAATTGATAGTTGTGCTACCTGCCCAGAAATTCTTCATCGTTGAAGATAACTCCTTGATTTTAAAAAAAATTATATTTTTCAAGATTACTTTGGATGTAAGTAATACCTAGTTTGGCTTGTGTTACTGTTGCCATAATTTTAAAGCATTTTAACATGTTTTGAATTTGATGATTTTAATAAAATTTCTAAGTAAATTGGCATATAAACTGATATGAGGTGAGTATTTAAAGTGATAGATACTAGGAAAGCAAGTGAGTATTTAAATGATATGCGACTGATATATGTGAGTGAGTAACAGAATGGTAGCTAGAGTGATATGTGAGTGAGTAGTAGAATGATATGTATTGTAGTGTGAGTAGTATTTGTTAATTGATTTTCATTATCTTTATACATTGTTATTACTTGATACAGCTAATTTAATAAAGTTGATATATATATAACTACAACTCTGGCTCGGTTGGCTTAAAGTGGCTACAGGGTGGCTACAGTTTTTCCCAAATGGCTAAAGTTGTAGCTACAAGTAAAAAAAGCCAGCGGACGCCCTGTTACTGGGTACATGAACTGTTGCTTGAGTAATGCTGGATTATTTAAACATGTGATAGTAACTTATTACTGGGTACATGAACTGTTGCTTGAGTAATGCTGGATTATTTAAACATGTGATAGTAACTTATTACTGGGTACATGAACTGTTGCTTGAGTAATGCTTGATTATTTTAACATGTGAAAGAGTGCGTTTTTGGTCAGACCAAATTTTTGATGTTTTTCAAAAAGACAGGGATAGTTCTACGAGCTTTTTGTCAACCTTTAAAACAAAATTCATGCACTTTAAGATGAATGGCGTCAATAAAACATTACTAGAATTGAGGAAACTACATCAATTTATACCCAAAAAGTCATTTTACGCGCGTCCATGCGTAAACAATTCGCTACCCGAAGCGAATTTTTTCAGCGCGTACTATTTTACGCGCCGAAAAACGCGTCAATGGAAACATCATCATGCAACATAGACTGAAGCGAATTATAATACGCGAGTAATACGCGCCGAATAAATACGCGCTGAAAACGCGTAGGTTTTACGCTTCATGGAAACGGGGCTTTACTGGCACATGAAATGTGTTAAATTATTAACAAAGTGTGTAGTAACTGAACACTCAGAACTGGAGCTGATGCACTTCCTTTTACATTTAAAAAATATCTGGATTTAGTATGTTTGCTTGTGTTTACTACCACAGGTAACTGTATCATTGATAAAGAGTAAAGAAATATTTCTTTTATACAATTTATCTTATCTTAGAAATACATAAATGTTGAGAATAATAAAGAATACATGTTGCTTGAATGTGCTGTTTAATTATTTCATGAATTAAAATGGAATGAGTAGCTTAGGGTTGATTGAAAAGGTGACTGTTGAGAAGGTTTCTTTATTAACAGGGTTGGTGCTGGCCATTATGAATATTATGCCCCCTATCTTACATGAAATAAGGAAAAATCAGAAGCGCGTGTCGAAAGCACGCGCTAAGTTTGGCTATTGTTTTTGGTGAAAATGTTTTTGGCTATTATTTCATAATTGCCAGCACCAGCCCTGGGCGTCAATTTAGACACACATTCTTGTTTGTGTTTTTTTGGTGTTAACCGGTCATGAATTTAATGAAAATGACTACGTGTAATTTTATTTCCCGCTGTTTCACCATTGTCTTCGTGCAATTAGAATCTAGTTAAATTGTTATTTTCACAGTCCAATGGACATTATGCATTGAACTGTATTTCAATATTGGGTTACTAACAACCAAATTTCGTTCACAAATATTGACAAACAATAAACTTATTAGGAATTGAAAACTGCATGTACGTAGTTATAAGTACCTCCAAGTGTAATCGTTCCCAGATTTATTCTGTTAGTCCCCTACCGGTTTTTTGACCGGAGGGGAATATAAGTTTGCCCTCCGTCCGTCTGTCAGTCAGTTCGTCTGTCCGTCCGTCAAAAAATCTGGATTCTGACATCTCATAAGTTTCCAAGCTAGTTTTATGAAACTTGGTATGTGGATAGGAGGCAATAGGGGGATTATGCACGTCTAAAAATATTTTGATTCTGCCAAAAAGTTTGGTTGCTATGGCGACAGAAAGAGTGAAAATATGCCCAAATCTGTTTCATCTGTTGTTGACTATGATATTGTATTACATCTCACGTAAATGTTCTAATTTTAAGGATTTGGCAGTCACATTGACTTCAGATTTGATAAATAGTTGTGGTGATATAGATGTGTTAGCACCAACTATACTGATTTCCAAAAGTTTTGCATCTTTGTTCTATTTTGTATATTTTTTCAAAATATGTTATATAACCCATCCTTAAATACTAACGTTATAGGTCAGTAGACTTGGTCAAACCTGCGGAAAAATCTGATGTTATCAAACTCTTCGGATTTCTACTCTCCAACGGCCCTAGAACATCAGAAAAAAATGTTCCAAAAAATAACTCTTGGGGAAATGCTTTTATGATTCTTTGAAGTTTGGAATGTCTACCGCGTCGCCGAGAAATTTTGGAACATTTTTTAAATGAAAAAGTGACACAAAGTACGGCACGTGACATATCAAACTGATCAGAAAGATCCATAACTGTTCCGAATTGCCTGAAAGCTGTAGCAAATGTGTAACGGATAAAGACGACGCGCAGAACCCACGTTCCAACCGTGTCGGCTCAAGGTCAAGGTTATTGTTCAAGGTCAAAGGTTTGATACTTGCTTTTTGTGTCCGCTCCATAACTTGCTGACGACTGGGCCTAATTTCATAAAACTTAACGTAAATGTGAACTTATAAAGACGACGGGCAGAACTCGGGTTACATTCGTGCCGGCTCAAGGTCAAGGTCACAGCTCAATATCTAAGGTTTAAGTCTTACACTCTCCATAACTTTTTAACGCCTGTGTCGAATTATATGAAACTTACAGCAAATGTGTAACTTTTGAAATTGATAAGCATAACTTTTACAATGCTGGCTGAATGTCAATGTCACAATTCAATGTCAAAGGTTTGAGCCTTACACTTTCTGTCCGCTCCATAAATTTTTAATGCCTGGATGCGATGTGCAGAACCAAGTTCCAACCAAGCCGGCTAACTACTATACAGTCAAGGACACAGTTCACAATCCATTAACGCGACGGGAATTATAGCCGTCTTTTAAACTGCCTTATTAAAATAGTGTAGGTACTTCTTATTCTTAACTATACTTATAAAAAAAGTTTAGCAAGTTGGACTATTTTATTTGTTTTCGTGAAGTTGCATGATATTTAACAGGAGGAAAGTTTTTCAATCTTAAGATCATATCATTCCATATGAAATTCAACCATTTAAGGTTCATTCTGAGGGGCGAAAATGTGTATTTTTCTTCAGTGAATTAAATACCCTTTTATATCTGAGCTATACTTAGAGCACTTCATGTGTAAAAAAGATAAGCATGCATATCCCAATTTCCCTTGAACTTTGTTGTCAAAATTTAGGCACATATGTCATGTTTAGCCAAAAATGACTATTCATGACGTAAAACCTTCTATACGATGCTATTATTGCCATACCTTGTGCAAAAATTGTACAAATATAAAAATATGCATAACACTTATTACGTAAAAATAGAAAAGTATAGCACGACTATCATCGTGGTTTTTGCAAAGGATTTCCGTCATTAATAGTCATGAACTCACCATTTAATTAGTTTAAATAAAAACCCAAGAAACACGTGGTTTACGTGTCTCAACAATGTTTTATGCACATGGACAATTTGCGCGAAAAAGCGTGTATAATGACCAAATGGTCGATTACAGATGTTACACACCTACTTCTTTGTTTGTAATAGGTCCGTATTGATGGGCTGCGCCGGGTTGTGTTACAATGGTTTGAAAATGGACTTTTATGAACGGACATGATCAGATGATAGTGTTACAGTATAAATCGGATATCGAATTTTCGCAATTGAACTCCGATTTTATATTATGTAATATTATTTGTATGTTTAAAACTGCACAATGGAGGGCCCAGTCCTATTTATTTTTGAACGTCCCTCGTATAGTACAAAACTATTCTAGTAATACAACATAACCAAAATAGATCGACTAATTTCTTATGATTTGTCAAACCTGGTCATAGTATTTATGTAAAATTCTGCTGAATGATTGTATTCCTTATTGCAACACCCAGTCGGTTTATTGGACGCCTATTTTAAAATACTTCCTGATTGTCACTATCGTCATCATCATGTAAATCTTCAACATTAAAGTTTCTTGCAGTAGCAACAATGATAATAACCGTGGTATCCCCTTTCACTCTCAGCGCTGTACTAAGACATGCAGACCGCCGCTTCCATATGCCAAATACCCGCTCCACAGCGTTCCTAGTACGGGTATGTCCATAGTTGTACCTTCTTTCTGCTGCTGGTTGAGGATTGTTAACTGGAGTCAAAAGACACGGCTTATTTTGTTTGCTGAATATTTTCTGTTCAGCTTTTAAACAGTTGGGACAAGGGATGTTTAATTTTCTTGGTCGGTAGTGTGTTGGGCACTTCTTCGTTTTAAGATTTCTGACAGCTAAAACTAGGCATTACAGTCATTTTGCTTTGGAAACTGGGTCATTCAGCTAGTAATAATTTATTATACTTTTCGACAGCTTGGACTTGGGCGGATCTGTGCTTGTTTAGTTGGGCATTGTGTCTTTATGTGTTTTATGTTTCCTGTGCTCGGTTGGTTCAGTTGGGCATTGTGCTTTGTGTGTTTTTAATGTTTTCTGTGCTCGGCTGGTTAAGTTGAGTGCTGCCTTCCCTGTCTGACTTAATATAATCTTTTTTCAAAGCGTATCCGGAATCTTCTAACAGAATACCTGTTATAAATCAACAGCGAAAATAAACCTGAAAATTATGAGCTTATGAAAACCACTTCCCTAGCCTGAATAATAGTAACAAAGTCACACACATGTATTAATGGTAAAGATCGTTCTGTGCGTTTTGGGAATTCCAATATTGTTGCGCGATATGATAAGTCTCTTTGATCTCTAAGTGTGACCTTGACCTTTGAGCTAGGGGCCTGGGTCCCGCGCATGACTCATTGTCTTGATGTGGTGAACATTTGTACTAAGTATCATAAATATCCCGTAAGAATTGGCAAAGTCGCAGAGCGGACACGAATTTGCTAACATACCGACAGACCAACCAACCAACAAACCAACCAACCAACCAACACGATAACTCCAGTATACCCCCTTAAACTTTGTTGCGTGGGAACAAATATTCATGATTTTTTCATGCACAATCAAATGTTTTCACATAATATGTTTCACCCTACGTCTGCATCTCTTAACATCGTGTGGAAACAGTGTCATAGTCTTCTGGTCTAGGCAACCACTAAAGTGGTCTCTCATCTCAGCCTGGTGGTAGATAAGTTGGGTCATCACCCAAGCAAAGAGCGGTTACATTTGCGAATGCAAACAATCCACAATCCTTGGTACCAGCTTGCTGTTGAACGTTCATAATTTCTATCTTACAATCGATGCCATGATATTGTCTCAGGTACTGCGCGGTTATATCACCAAGTTTCTTTTTCGACATTGAGACATACACTTCAATAGGTCCTGATGGAGTACTTGCAGCTGACACAATCCAGTGATTTCCATTTATGTGATGTATTTGGACGTACGGAGTAGCAACGCCACGTACATACTTCAACGTTAATGTGTCCTTTAAGTCATTGTTCAACTTAAACTGTTCCTTTAGCATAATCTGACCGGCGTTCTTATGTTGAAAGTCAGTTACATGTTGTCTCGAATGCAACACCTGTCACGTAAAGTTAAAGTTCCCTTTCAATATCCGTGCATGTTTTAGCTGGGTGACAGTAACTGTAGTCCAGTCATTCTAACTTTTAACCTTTGTGTGTGTATAACATTAAAATACTGATGCAGCTTTACATCCACATTTTTATGGAATAAACTTATGAAAAGTACAGTGACCTTCTTCAAATTGCATTTTAAGGTACTTTCGCAACTTTCTGGACAGGGGATTTTTTTCTGGTAATATATAGTTTAGACATGAGAAAACTTGAAAATACGCATAACAAAACTTTTGCAATTTTGTCTAGGCTAGACATTTTTTGGGCTAGAATGACTGGACTACTAGTGCATTTCATGCTGTTCTTCTTGCAGAAGCACAAGTTTGAACACTGCTTCTGACACATCCACTTTTTCTTTGTTACATAATTTTGATTTTCCTTACGTGATGCTTCTCTTATACTTATCTTATCATTACATTCAAAACTCACATTGTATGATTGTTCATACTTCATCATATCCCCCGCGCTGAACCGTTCATCTGTCACGCCATGAACACACTGTAGTTGGTACAATTATCTTTATCCCCTGTGATGTTTATTACTTTAGCACGTGATCTAGGTTGGTCAGTACATGAACGGTCAATTTTTAGAATACGGATGGTGGCTGTATCTCCTATTTCAAAGGTATGTGATGTGGTACATTTTCTTTTTGCGTACTTTACTTTCATTGCCTCCGCACTTTTCTGTAGTTCAGGTCAGCTTCTTGGCGTATCTGTAGTTCAGGTCAGCTTCTTGGCGTATCTGTTTGTATACATTGCCTAGTATAGAAGTGTCAAAGTCGGTATCAACTCCTGTCTCTTCTACAGATGTGGCCAAAATGGTATCAAGTTGTACTAACTCCATTTCATTCTGTGTGGTTTTTGCCGGTAACATTTGTGTAAAATCTAGTTTTGTTTTCCTCAGTTGAGGTGTAGGACGGTATGAATATGTTTTTTATACATGCCAAAAAATATAGATCAATAATGGTTAAATTACTTGATTCGCAACAAATATCTATACTGACGTCAAGAAAAAACGCTACAATGAAAAAAGTGAATAACTTTTTTATTTCTAAAATATTCTCGTGATTATCAACACACCATATGTCTAGATAAAAACGCACCTACCGAAGTGAAAAAAGAATCCGATCTGGTCCCGATGTGCCCAGGTATTGTACGACGCACGATTCGCACGTGCTCCTTTACCAGAAATTGTTTCCGGTCGAAAAAAGCACAGTTACATATTTACAAAGTGGAATTCACAAGGAAATTTGGGAAATGAAAGCAGTTTAAATGAACGACTCAAAGAAGGAAAATCGGGCACGGGTTTTGTGAATGCTGGAAAGTGGATTTTCGCAAATTGACGTCGTTGGACGTTTTGTTGCTTCAAAATCCACTATCGCTAGGTTAATTCAACGCGTAAATATCACTAAGAACTTATTAGATAGGTCTCGCTCAGATGCGCCGCGTGTGACCTCTGTACGATAAGACGTTTATATCTGTTAACGTCACCCGCGTGTCCGCTTGACAACTTCACACTTGACTTCTTCTCATGTGAAAAGTAATTGTGGTCGGACTGTGATGTTATACAATAACCAGCATTTTTCCTGTAATACATTCCTATGGAACAAACGTGGGACGTCCTTGATAACCGTTTACGTCAGTTTTAACGTCAGCTACGACACGTTCAGGCATTCCAGACATTAGGCGTATGCACGCTATATCTAGGTACGTGCTGTTTAACGTGTGTGGATCAATTAGGCGAATATTGCCAGCAGTTGTTGCAGTACATGGAGGGCATACGCGATACTGACATTTTGGGTAGGATAATGTTTTTTGTATCGCAATTTGGAACATCTCAATGGCGATAATATCAAATGAGACTTTGCAGACATGCTTGCACATCTCTATATTTTAGTATTTGAGAAGAAATTATATGTTACTATCCTAACGTTTGAAATATCTAAACATTCATGTAGGTGTAGCGTTTCTTTTTGACGTCAGTATAGTTGATCTGTAGCCTTACATTTTCTGTCCGCTCCATAACTTTTTAATGCCTGGATGCGATGTGCAGGATCAAGTTCCAACCAAGCCGGCTAACTGCCATACAGTTAAGGTGTCAGTTCACATTCCATTAACGCGACGGGAATTATAGCCGTATTTTAAACTGCCTTATTAATATACATGTAGTGTAAGTACTTCTTAACTATATTGTCACTTTCGGAGTTCACTAAATACCCGGACATTTTCTGGTCAAGACCACTAAACGAACTATCTGAAACACCGGTCTTCTCAATTTCGTTAGCAATACATTTAGTCCAAGAGCTGAGGGCCATTTATTTACAATTCTTGTCCAAATCTATAATTGGTATGAATGGAAAGCATATAGTGTCCAGTTTACGAAAAATCATTTCTTACAAAAATCTGCTGTCACAACGCTGAGAAATCCAAGATGGCCGCCATGATGGCCGCGAAATTTTGAAATTTCACTCATGTGACATAATATACATGCTGTAAGTACCAATTCTGTCTTATATCATGTTTTATGTGTCATTTTTATAGGACACATGTTGAAATACACAAATCAAGCTCAAATCATGATGTTTATTAATTAAATATTTGGAAATCATGCTTTTATGACGAAAAAATGACGAAAAATTGGTAAAATATGTCATATAGTTTATTGCAGTTAATAATTCTTGTTGTATTATTGGCCAAATAACTACCCCAAATAGTTCTAATGATAGTTATACAGTTCTTACAACATCACATTTACTCTACTGTGGTGTGGTGGTGAGATTTTGAAGCATAATTTGTATTAAAGTGGGTGGGGTAACAATTTAACCCCAAAAATGAAATTTAGTTTTCCATTGAAAAATATCATTTTGAATGGGACATTTTATTTTTGTAACATGTAACTGTAATATTAATACTATTTTGGTATCTATATGCATGATTTATTTCATTTATAGTGTATAGAAATGTCCCCCCACCCACCAGGAGGGTGGGGTAAATCGTCGCTGACAATGACGAAAAGTATGGACCTTATCAGATTTGTCCAATACTAAATGCCCCATGCGCGCAAAATATACTAATAGTGGGTTTTGTCAGGAAACAATCGGCTGTTGCATAAGCTTACTTTATTACATTATTTTTTTAATTAAGCGACCATGCATGCGCCTCCCTGGAATCTAAGTTGGCCCCCAAAAATGCAATTTCTATGGTCAAATGTTAAAATCGTTTAAAGTTAGTGGATATGTTACAGTTTTCACCTTTTGTACCTAACACTGCCTAGTATACATATGTTATGTTGTATTGAGGTATCTCAACACTTCAGGGTGAAACTTATTCAGATTGTTTTGAGTTCAGTACACATATTTCCGGCTCTATGAGGTATACCAACCAATGCCGGGCTCTGTATTTATGCCTCTATGAGGCTCTTCGGACAGCCTCTATGTAGTATGTGCAGGAATTCCTAGCTGGCTGTGGTACATACCACTTCCAGGTACAGTTGTTTCTGGATGTTCTAGGTACCATACACAACTGGAGACAGCCATATCTGACTCTGAAGTACCTAACACTTCCGAGTACAAATGTACATTCATAACTGGCTATCTGAGCCCGGTACAACCAATTTTTGTCTTCTGTGGTACCGTTTCTGGGTTTCTGAGGCCATACCTACCACAGCTAGAAACAGCCATATCTGGGTTTCTGAGATACCTACCACAGCATGTAACAGCAATATCTGGGTTTCTGAGATACCTACCACAGCCGGATACAGCCATATCTGGGTTTCTGAGGTACCTACCACAGCATGTAACAGCCATATCTGGGTTTCTGAGATACCTACCACAGCCAGATACAGCCATATCTGGGTTTCTGAGGTATCTACCACAGCATGTAACAGCCATATCTGGGTTTCTGAGATACCTACCACAGCCGGATACAGCCATATTTGGGTTTCTTAGGTACCTACCAAAGCATAAAACAGCCGTTTCTGGGTTTCAGAGATACCTACCAGAGCAGGATACAGCCATTTCTGGGTTTCTGAGGTACCTACCACAGCATGTAACAGCCATATCTGGGTTTCTGAGGTACCTACCACAGCATGAAACAGCCATATCTGGGTTTCTGAGGTACCTACCACAGCATGAAACAGCCATATCTGGGTTTCTGAGGTACCTACCACAGAATGTATCAGCCATATCTAGGTTTCTGAGGCACCTACCACAGCATGTATCAGCCATATCTGGGTTTCTGAGGTACTAACCACAGAATGTAACAGCCATATCTGGGTTTCTGAGATACCTACCACAGGTTGAAACAGTCATATCTGGGTTTCTAAGGTACCTACCACAGCATGAAACAGCCATATCTGGGTTTCTGAGGTACCTACCACAGAATGTATCAGCCATATCTAGGTTTCTGAGGCACCTACCACAGCATGTATCAGCCATATCTGGGTTTCTGAGGTACCTACCACAGCATGAAACAGCCATATCTAGGTTTCTGAGGTACCTACCACAGCATGAAACAGCCATACCTTGGTTTCTGAGTAACCTACCACAGCATGTAATAGCCATATCTGGGTTTCTAAGGTACCTACCACAGCATGAAACAGCCATATCTGGGTTTCTGAGGTACCTACCACAGCATGAAACAGCCATATCTAGGTTTCTGAGGTACCTACCACAGCATGTATCAGCCATATCTAGGTTTCTGAGGTACCTACCACAGCATGAAACAGCCATACCTGGGTTTCTGAGGTACCTACCACAGCATGAAACAGCTATATCTAGGTTTCTGAGGCACCTACCACAGCATGTATCAGCCATATCTGGGTTTCTGAGGTACCTACCACAGAATGTAATAGCCATATCTGAGTTTCTAAGGTATCTACCACAGCATGTAATAGCCATATCTGGGTTTCTGAGGTACCTACCACAGCATGAAACAGCCATATCAGGGTTTCTGAGATATCTGCCACTGCATGTATTAGTCAGATCTGAGTTTCTAAGGTACCTACCACAGCGTGTATCAGCCATATCCAGGTTTCTGAGGTTCTTAACACAGCATGAAACAACCATATATGGGTTTCTAAGGTACCTACCACAGCATGTATCAGCCATATCTGGGTTTCTGAGGTACCTACCACAGTGAGATACAGCCATTTCCAGGTTTCTTTGGTACCTACCACAGTGGGATACAGCCATTTCCAGGTTTCTGTGGTACCTACAACAGTGGGATACAGCCATTTCCAGGTTTCTGTGGTCCCTACCACAGTGGGATACAGCCATTTTCATGTTTCTGTGGTCCCTACCACAGTGGGATACAGCCATTTCCAGGTTTCTGTGGTCCCTACCACAGTGGGATACAGCCATTTTCATGTTTCTGTGGTCCCTACCACAGTGGTATACAGCCATTTTCGGGTTTATGAGGTACCAACACAGTCTGATATGGCCTTTCCGGGTTTCTGTGGTACTAACCACAGTCAGATACAGCCGATTATTGGTTTCCTATGTACCTACCCCAGCAGGAAACAGCAGTTTCTGGGTTTCTATGATGTATCTACCAATACCGGATACAGCCTTTTTTGACTCTACTAGTATAAGGTACCTTGCACTGCTGGGTAAAGCCTTTCCAGGTTCTATGGGCTCTTGCTAACAGTGCTAAGTCACCTATTTCTGGTCCCACCATGTATCACCCACCACTTCTGCATACAGCGTTTTCTAGATCAATGACGTGCCTTACACTATTTGACACAACCATTTCTCAGCCATCCCATGTCAAAGAACACTTACTTGAAACTGCTCATGTAATACAATTATAATAATATCATGGAATGCGATGAAATACAAATGTATGAGTTACACATACTCTGTGTAATTGTATTTATTTACACATATGAAACGAATCAAGTACACTTAATGAAACCAGTATAGCTCAGCTCACTGGTTTACTGAATGACCCCACCCACTTTTTAGTGACAATTTTTTCTATTGGTTAGTTCTATCGTTTTTGAGCTTTTTATTTGTTATTCTTTTATATAGCCTGATCAGATATAAAGTAAGAATCAAGATACATATATACATACATGTATGTTATTATAAATTGCATAAAAAACAAGAACAACATGCAACCCAGTACAGGTATTTCTAAACGATTCTGACGCATTGGCCATAACAATGACCGTAGCCTTACCAAGCTGGGCAAAGTCATCATTCTGCATATTGTAGATACTTGTGTCATTGACACATTCAAACTTATTCAGTATCCACAGAGACTATGTTATCTATAGTCTCTGGTATCCATAAGTCTATTAACAAAAATGTTATTGGCCATATAAGTATGTTTTACTCTTCTAACTTGACCTTTGACCGTTTTGGTGGCCATCTTGAATTTCTGGAAGGCACATGCATGGTCTTTCAAGCAGATTTTTGGAACTTGATTAAATGATAATTAATTAAGCTTACAAAGCGATGTGTGGGCACAGTGGCATTCATTATTAGACACATTCTAATAATCTGGTGCTGTCCATATTTCGTCATTTTCAGCTTTTATTTACCCCCATTCTAATATTTGGAAGCAATATTTCAATACAGTTCAATTGAAATAAAACATGCATAAAGACACAAAATAATATTAATATAACAGTTATATTACGCAAATAAAATGTCCCATTAAAAATAAATCAATTTTTGAATGGCAAACTAATTTCATTTTTTGGGTTAAATTATTACCCCACCCACCTTAATACATATTATGGGTCAAAATCTCACCATCACACCACAGTAGAATGAATATGATGTTGTAAGATCTATATAACTACCACAAGAACTATTTGGGATAGTTAATTGTCCAAAAATACAACAAGTATATTAACTATAGAAAACGATATGACAGATTTTACCGATTTTAGCCATTTTTTCGTTATAAAAGCATGATTTTCAAATATCCAACTTATAAACATCATGATTTGAGCTTGATTTGTGTATTTCAACATGTTTCCTATTAAAATAACACATAAAACATGTTATTAGACAGAATTGGTACTTAGAGTATGTATATTATGTCACATGAGTGAAATTTCAAAATTTGGCGGCCATCTTGGTGGCCATCTTGGATTTCTCAGCGTTGTGACGGCAGAATTTTGTAAGAAATGGATTTTCGTAAACTGGACACTATATGCTTTCAATTCATACCAATTATAGATTTGGACAAAAATTGTAAATAAATGGCCCTCAGCTCTTGGACTAATTGTTGTAGACTCGAGTCTTAAGAAAATGAATAACATGGTTAAACGTTTATTCAATACGTCCTTCAACGGAGCCAAACGTACTTTCATCATAACTTCCGTTTCTACCCTTGCCCGTTTTGTTAATTAATCCCCCGCCACGAAGTGGGAGGGGATTATAGGAATGGTCTCCGTCCATGCCTTGGTCGAATTGCATGAAACTCATACCAAATGTGTAACTATTGAAGACGACGTGCAGAACCCACATTCCAACCATGCCGGTTCAAGGTCAAGGTCATAATTCAAGGTCAAAGGTTTGAATCTTACATTCCTGTCCGTTCCATAACAATGCCTGGGCCAAATTGCATGAACTCATAGCTAATGTGTAACTCATTGGACAATTTCACTGTTCATTAATGCGGCGGGGGATTATAGCCGTCTTCTGGACTGCCTTGTTTTCCGGGCTGTAAATTAACAACATCTGTGATAAAGGACGAGATTCAATTACGGCTTAAGTTAGCCCCGAGTAAAATGCATGTTACTGTAAACCTGTCCATTATTTCGAATAACCTTACACTGTGTTTTCAAAAATACGTATCTCATTTTCTCTCGTAAATATGTCGTATTTAGCAAATAATGTAAATTAAGCGATCTTCATTGCTTTCAAAGGCCAAGGTTCACAAATGGCTTATTTTGGCACCGTGTTAAAATGCATGTTCCTATAAATCTGTCCTAATAACTAAGCACTACCTGAGCATACATATATAGGTGTATTTCTAGGTGATGCATGTTTATGTACTTTAACCATAGCGTTTATACAGTTAATCCCCCCGTTTAGCTACCAAATTTGGAAATTTACCTATACCAATTTCCCTTGTATTTTGTTGTCAAAACTTAGGCAAGTATGTCATGTTTAGCCCAAAATGACTATATATGACGTAAAACCTTCCCAAAAATCTGGATGACATTCTTGCTATACTTTCATATTTTGTACAAATACTAGTATAAACTTACCTAAAATAGAAAAGTGCAGCACGACTTTTATCTAGGTTTTTGGGAAGGCTTTCCGTCATTAATAGTCATGAACTCACCCTTGAGCGTTTTAAAATTAGCAACCCGAGTAACCCGAGTAAACAATTTGGGCATGCGCAGTCGGATAACTCGGTAGTGATATCTAGAACGTATTGAGTACGTATCGAGTCGAGTTCAAAATGGCGACCAAAGGTCTAGCAATTATGATGTTAGAAGAAATAAACCAGCGACGGGGAGGATGACATTGCGACTGAAAACAACTGTATTATAATAAACTGTCTGATATGTGCAACGAAGCGTAATGTTCCCAAAGTTCAAAATTTTGATTAGAGATTATACGGATGCCTCACGCTTACCGCCATTTGACTCTATAAAACCCGCAAAGGACTGGACGAGGTCACTTGGGTCGAGTAGGTTCGAGATTATTCGCATGCGCACTGCATTTACCCGACACGTTCCTTTTACAACTCGTGTAATCCGAGTTGGTAATTGAAAACGCTCCATAGTTTAAATAAAACCCCAAGAAACACGTGGTTTACGTGCCTCTACATTGTTTTGCACATGGGCGATTTGCGCGAAAAAATGTGTATAATGACTAAATCGACGATTACATATGATAAGGCTGCGTCTACACGATGAGCCTTGCTGTATACATCTTGACCTGTAAAGCAAAATTTACCGCTGTGATGGGCTCATTACTTATCTTGCACATTATAGTGTGTAACCCAAGCTGTATGCACTCTAGCGTTGCCCTTGCCATCTTTACCGCAAGTTCAAGGTCATTCCTAACCACAATTTAAGAAAGTTGTAACTTAAGAATCAATGTGCAAACGGGGTTTATAACTCGGGTTTTAAATAGTTGGGGAGCGTCGCTGTACTGTATCTGCTGATAATGCAGCACAGTTGCTGGAGTGAGGTCTTCTTTGTCGTCACTTGAACTATTGTCTATTTTAAGAAACACAAAACAGCACTAACTTTCGAAAACCAGTCTTGTTGTGTACACGTGTCAAGTTCTTGCATTTGTCTGGCTTGAATAGCCGATGTTCTCTCGTATATACTTGCTACAAACTCGAGATGTATTCCTCTGTACCGAGCGAAAGAAGACCCGAGTGTTTTTTGTTTGCGCCACAGCCGGTTTACCCGTAGCCCCACTGATAGTAGGTTGTGATTAGTTGCTGACACTTGTTGTCAGATAAGACAGGGACGTTACTCTGATTTTTATAGTTATTTATTGATAAATAAATCGATTTGTTCAATGTTACCTTCTCATTGTCGATTATATATACAAATGCAAAATAAGTAGAAGAAATACACTTTCAGATGATTTCAGGAGTAAATCATTACAAATACGTATGTACATGTTACATAAGAATTCTGTACCAAATATCGATGCAAAACTGAATTTCCAAAAGGTCAAGGTCACAGTTCAATGTACTAGGGTTTGAGTCTTTCATTTCTGTTCACATTGCAACTGTGCAAATTGCATTCAACTTATGTCAAATGTGTAACTACAGTGTAGCAATACCACGTGATTTTTACTACAGTTCCAAGTAGAAATTTGTAAACATTGGAACACAAATGTAGCCATAAGTATTTTATTTCTTCATCGATTTCTATGAAATCTACGCCACGCTAAGGAGAACATTCTTTTTCAATAACATTAGGACGAATAGCATGGTGAAGTACTGATACAATTTAAGTCTCCTCTTTTGGCTGCTGTCAAAATCGCCAAAGTGGTACTCGCACCATATATTTGTAGTCCTCACGATTTAACTCCTCCCCTGGTGATGATCCATATAAAATCCCAAAGTAAAAAGTCACACAGTTGCTTTTCAATTGTTCTACGCATGGCGAACGACACATTTTAATCGTTTGAAACAGTATGTCACGTGTCTTTTCTTTGAGCACAGAAAGTGAATCGATATAGCGCTGCGATTTGTAATGGACATTGACTGTATTGACTAAAGTGCTTGTTCACAGGAGCATTTTCTTAAGAATTCAACCAATTGTTGGAAGTGAACATGTCAATTCATTAATCCAACTTTACCTGACGTCACCAAGTTCAAGTAAGGGCCGGTACCTTTGATTGATATTAATACAAACGATTGTACTATTGCACAGATGAGATCAGCAATTACGGACTTGGGTTTCAGATTTGGAACTTTGATTGTAGAACCTGAATAAAATCATCTGTGATTGGATTACCTCGGCAACAGTCTGGAAAACGGCATTAAAGCGGTTGTCGCGATAATTTCCTATCAAAGACTTGATGTTAAAACCTGCACAATGAGTTCCCAAGCGATCTTGTCATAGGGTCGTAGGGTCCGCTGATGTACGAAAAACTTTTTCAATGATGCTACAAGACAATGCGTATGAGTTTTAAATGAATAAAGGATGCGCATATCGAAGAAGACACCGTACCATTTGCATTATGTTTTAGGCGTGAACTCAGTATTAAATATCATATCACGTCAATATGAATTCCACCGACCACCAAGCAAGTAATGTCATGTTAATAATTTAGAAGTCAGAGAAGATGAACTGAGTTTACTTTTATAAGAAGATTCACTGTGAGATGATTTTGCAAAGTCATTACTACACATACATCGTACAGACCGTTCCGGAGAAGCCCGACAACTAGAAAGCCATAATTCCTAGAATGTCATTTAATGAGCGACTAATATCAAAAATAGTACATATTATAGATTGGCATGATTTTCTTGGCTTTAGGTTGATTATGAAACAGGTTGGTACAACCTTAAACTAATATTAACAATTCCCGACACCTCATGCCCGATTTTATCCATCGCCACAACGGTATCGATATACATAAGAGAAGCCAGCTTTCGCTTATTATACTGAACATATTGCAGGGAAAATACTAATACTATTTCGTTTTAAGCATGAAGTGACCCCGGATCGAACCTGGGGCATCCCGCATTCGAAGCGGACGCTTTGACCGTAGGCTATTTTTGGCGGAACTTTGACTCATGAATGATTGCAATTTAGAAAAAAATAATGCACATCATCGGTAAGTGTTGCAAGTTAGCACGTTTTGTTTTTCATTTAAATACTTAGTATTTTCAGTTATCTTCATATCAACACTGAACGCTATTAAAAACAATGCTATGGTAAAGAATAAAAGCAATATGATCCCATAGTAATGTAATGCCATTAGAAAATGGCGTTGGTATACAGTTTGGGAATATAGCTCATTTTTCCAATGCGTTGATGACGTTCACATTCTGATTACTCAACTCTCTGAGAACTTTAATCTCTCGTTCTTGTTGTAATGTGAACATCCGGTTTGTTGTTAGACCAACAGTGTTATGTCTGTTGTTTTGGGAATTAGCTCGTATGTAACAGCGTTGTGTGTGAGCTGTCAGTTTAGCTCTGCTAACGTCGTAAGTCCAATGCGTTTTTCCAGTATAATTTCAAATCTGATAACAAAGTCTCAACTAAATAAGTGATGACAAATCCACCGTCAGTTTTACTATTTTTATTATGTAGTTTCTCCAAATAGTTTAACAATAACAAATATGTTTTAACACACAGAGTTAGTAGTTCGGTCAATTATGAAAAAGACCCGGCATTGAACTGTATAGTAAATATTCTTTGGTATTCTGTTAGGGAATATGTTGTAATTGAAGAATCTGAATGATGCCCAGCTGGCATCGTTGAGCATTTTGAGAAATTCAAGATGGCGTCCAAGATGGCCGCTAAAATTAGAAAAAATGCCATGAGTGCATGAAATAAGTTACAAATTGCTAATTTGCTCATCAGTTGTACTTTAAATGTTTTAAACATAAGTATTAATATATATTTATCATTATTCATTGAATCTGTTAATCTTAGATGGCATCCGGGACGGCTAAAATCAAAATGACGGCTACGTTGGCCGCAATAATTGCCCAAATTGGTAAATTGTATTAAAAATCATCTATTTTAATCCTATTTGCTTGTATCAGTAATGTAATAAATTATGTAACTATTATTCAAAATTAAACTTTCTTTAGTTTCGAAACTATTGACTCATTAGCTGATTCAAAATGGCACCCAAGATGGCGACCAAAACCAGTAAAAGTATGCCGATGACGCAAGAAGTAAGTTACAAATTGCTATTTTTGCTGATTGACAGTTCTTAAGATGTATATGACGTATTTATTTATATCATTATTTATTGTTTGAGTCTATTTGCGATAACATCCAAGAAGGCTGACTACAATGGCCGTCCAAATTGACGAATGAGCATATTTTTATTACAAACCATGAAATCAAAATTACTAATTATAATATTATCAGTACTGCAATATGTAGTAAATACTCTAATTGAAACTTTAATGTAAAGCAACTGACCAGATAACTGATTCAAAATGGCATCCAAGATGGCTTCCAAACGTGAACCATACAGTCATTGTCATTTGTCGGTTGGTAAATTTAGTGTAAATCATCAAGTATTGATTCCAAATAAACTAATTTATATTGATCAATTTTACAAAATTCAATGTAAATGGTGTATAATATGGGTGCAATTGTTAGGTAGCATTCAAAGTTTAACCAATCAGGTGTATTCTGTCCACATCCAAACATGGGTTTGGTCCAAATTCCAGTCAGTCACGGTTGTGTAATAATTAATGCCCAGACGAATCAGATAGTTAAAAGGTAATAACTCGTATTTGTTCAAAACCCCGATCACTTTCATTGGTGATACAAATGCCATCAAAAGTAAAGCAGTGATCATAGATAACGAAGGTCTAGGCGGAAGAAAAGAAAAACGGTATATTCTATGCTGCCATGTGATGCTCATGAGTTAAGTTATTGAATAAAAAGGTTCCAACACCCAACAATCTACGCGACCACATGGATTTCATCTGATATGGTCGCTTTAAGCCAAATATTATGTAGCGATCTCCAGAGGATGGGGAAGACCTCTGCACGACGTAATAGTTTATATACGGGCAAAAATATGACCAGACCAGACCAGAGAGGATGTACAAGACCTGGCTTACTGACGAGATGATAAATATCAGACAGACTGTTGCAAACAAGAACCAGATATCTAAAACACCAAGTGTAATATAGAGAACTATGGGATGAAGGTAAAGAAAGCGCCTGAATGAACATGAGGGTTGTGACAAATTGATTACTAAAAGAAGACGTTTAGGATTACTTGATGACACTGGTCATAAAAGATCTTGTCAGAAGGAGAGAACAAATGAACTATACATTGATCCTACTAGAAGCATGCTACTTAGCGACCCATTCTTAGGCTGATTGCAAGAAAAGCCTCCGTAATTAACCAACATCAAGCGTTTAAAGCTCATACACCAACCATAGCATAATTATAATAAGTTGTTGAGTGATATGTGATGTGGGAGACATCAGAATTCTTGTATAGTGAAAGGAATGCCGCATGGTCAAGGTGGTGTTGGTGACTTCTAGAATTGAAGAGGAATACAACCTAGTTGTCACTTGTAAGGATAATACGTAAGTGACCGATAATATAATCAATGAATGGAGTCAGATGTTTGAAATACGCTGTCGGCCTAGTGTCTCACACAGACTTTTAATGTGTACCGTTGACTAGTATATCTTCAGATTGGATGTAGTGAACTGCACCATCTTCTGTATTTAGGTTGCTGGCATCTCCCCACAGCTTTGTATCGTGCTAAACAATGCACATTGTCTCGACAACAAAACCAAAGACATTGGTCAATGTCAAAAAGACAAAACGGTTTGTGATGCGACATTATGCGCTATGCTCTAATCATGCAATATGCCCTGTAGATCATCAAAATATTGGTTGAGAAGTGTTGGAACGGACAGGAGAGGATATGAAGATTGTGATAGGTAAAGCTTGCACTGCTTTCAATACATTTAAACCACAGTGGAACACCAGCAACAACTTGATCGAATCAAACATCAAGCTATTCAACTCAATGCCAAGACGATATAGCTGTATATATCAAAGACCTGGTACCTTAATTACTGAGCAGATAGTTAACACTCCATGTAGACAGATGGTGGCTCTGCATGTATTCCTCGACCATAATGTCCATGTAGAATTGGGAAATTATACGACCAATACATAATTAACAACTGTACGCCTTAACAGGGGATGAAGCAGAAATCCACCGCCAACACCATACACAGACGAAAATGGCACCAGTGTTGGCACAGGACGAAGCATGAACACACAACCCAAACCATAAAACGACGAACATGGAAGTGATATGGTATCTACATTGTGAGAACAGTCAAACATCACTCACCTATAATTGGAATTGAACCCATAACACCAGATAATCCTACCAGATATTACTTAAAGAACATTACTTGTCGCAGCTTTCGTTTGGCATGGCAAAAATTGCGACCAAGGTCCGGAAACGATTAAAAGCTGTTAACAATGCTTATTGCCAAACTACAGGAGAAGTTGATAAAAGCAAGTGCAAATGTATATAAAATAAACAAACGTGTAAATAAAACATATATACATTTACTAGTATTTACAATACCATATACATATGCTAGTATACCAACCGTGCATTGGTCTAAGATATATAATTAGCTTGGTTTAAACTTTCATGCCATGCAATCTTGGAAGCGAATTTGAATAAGCTAAACATAAAGTTTTTTCATTTGTAGTTTTATTAGATCATTTATTACCTTTAGCAGTACTTATTTTAAAAATTAACAATTTCCATTACGTTACATGCTATTAAACGCAAATTTTCAGTTTGACATATGTGGCAGCCATATTTGCCGCCATTTTGATTTCAGCCGTCATGGATGCCATCTAAAATTGGTTTAATCAATAAATAATGATATATTTATGCAGTGTATTACAGTAGTTATTATGTTTGAGACACGATCATTACAATCAATCAGCAAAATATCAATATGTAACTTCTTTATGATCCACATACATATTGTTTTGATAATGGCGGCCATCTTTGACGCCATTTTGAATCAGCTAATGGGTCAATTGTTTTGAATTGTAGTCTTCTTTGAGTATTGATCATATATTACACTATTGGTACACATATAGTTAAAACAATTGAGTTTTAGTACAATATGTCAATTTGGCAATTATGGCGGCCATTATAACCGTGATTTGGATTCCAGCTGCCATGGGTGCCATCTAAGATTCACTTAATCAATAACTAATGATCAATTTATATTAATACATATGTTTTTAACATCACAAATACAATCAACCCCCTAAAATAGCAATTTGTAGCTTATTTCTAGTACCATAGTCATTTTTTTCTGATTTCAGCGGCCATCTTGGACGCCATCTTGAATTTCTCAAAATGCTCAACGATGCCAGCTGGGCATCATTCAGATTCTTCAATAACAACATATTCCCTAACAGAATACCAAAAAATATTTACTATACAGTCCAATGCCGGGTCTTACCTAAATATCCCATTTATAGACCGGACTATAGTAAGTACATTGTATCTTAATGAAGCGTAGTGGTACTCCACTTGTCCTAACTTTCTAAAACCTACATCATAACTCTCTTAGTCCTAATTCACCACTCTGTGCCTTTTTTCTAATTCAAATCTTACTTAATATACATTATTTTCAAATCATAGAAAATCAATCTTAAAAGCTTTTGACCAATCAAATTACACGTTACAAAATACTTAAAACATTCTTAGCCAATCAAATGTCATGTTATATACTTTGTAAGCCAATTAAAACGTGGCTACAACATTATTGCATAATTACTTCAAAAACAAAGGGTTTACCAATATTGAAAATATGACAACATGAGGTTGACTTTAATGTATCGGATAACAATCAGTTGAGATGCTATCTCACGCATCCTGCTTTAACGTAGACATTTTAATCCGAATTATATACGAATAATATCTAATAGCCCATGGCTAGTAAAAGAGTTTAAAGACTCACATTCAGAACGCGTTACTAAAATGGTTAGATAACATTGACAATTTAAAACAAATGATGTGGCCAAATATTACCGCATAAAAGTTATGCTCCACATATAAATATCACGCATTCAATTAACATCCCGGTACGATGTCTACATTTTAATTCCTGATACTTTATACACGTATTGCAGTAACTTCATTTGTCCTAATAATATACTTTAGTTAACAAATCATAAATACATGTATATCTGTGGTTGCATATGTATCAACCCACACTTTCATATGTATCTGTTGTTTAGTTTAATTTGATAAAACAATAACTTTATCAGTTCAACATTGTGCGCTAAATCGGTATTTGAGTGTACCCGGAGAATGTTTCCAAGAATTTCACATTATCCATGCTTTCTAAGGAATTGATCCTACCCAGGACATTGCTAAATCATAAAAAAATAATTTCAAATTCTTCTACCTCGCGTAGATTGTCCATTTTAGTTAGTGACTAACTTTGGTATTTCAAAATTACATTAAGTGTGGTTGGAATCTAAGCTACACTTACCGTTGTGAATACCAATTTCTAGTTAGGACGAGTTCATACTCAAACGCACGGATTAACGATAATTAAATTTGGATTAACTCAGTGAGTGAGAGTGGAGGAGAGGATGTGAATATGGCACTAAGTCGGTTAGAGTTTGTGAAATGATTTCTTAAAGGAGTAGATACCACAGTCACTGCGATCTTTAAGGTTAAAATCCTTGAAGAAATCGTTTCACAAACTCTTGCCTATACTTAGTGATTTTTGTTGATTTTCCAAAATGCTTTCTTTGTTGTTTATTATACCCCCAGATACATAGTATATGGGAGCTATATTGGAGTCATGCTTGAGGTTAGTCTATTGGTTGGTCGGTGCAAATTTTGTCCACGCTATTTCTCTGTGACCATTGGTCGGTTTTCATCGAAACTTTTCATGACTGATCGTTACAAGTACCAAGTCTAGTTGTGCATATCGTCGGCACAAGCCGGTCGGATCATTTTTAAGGGAGTTATGGCCCTTTGTTTTTTACACTTATAAATTTTGTTTGTGCTTTTTCTCTGTTACCAATGATCGGATTTCAATGAAACTTTGCATTACTGATATAATATTAAGTCAGACAGAGAAAGCAGCACTCAACTTAACCAGCCGAGCTCAGAAAACATTAAAACACACAAAACACAATGCCCAACTGAATCAACCGAGCACATGGATAGTCTACCAAGTCTAGTTGTGCATATCCTCGTCGCACGTTGGTCGGGTCGATTTTAAGGGAGTTGTGACCCTTTGATTTTTACACTTATAAATTTTGTCCGTGCTATTTCTCTGTTACAAACGGTCGTATTTCAACAACACTTTGCATGAATGATCAGTACCTATTCTAGTTGTGCATATACTCGGCACACGGTGGTCGGATCAATTTTAAGGGAGTTGTGGCCCTTTGTTTTTTTACACTTATAAAATTTGACCATTGGTTGGATTTCAATGAACGATTGCATGAATGAACAGTACTAAGTCTAGTTGTTTGTCAGAGCACATTTAAGTGACTGTGTCAAGCAGTATCTGGGGGTATTCATCACATTCAGTGTTAGTTCTTGTTTTTGTTCATTAGACCCCCACAAAGTTTGAGGGTATACTGGAGTCACCGTGTAGGTGGGCGGTCGCATGACACCCCGTCTTGATGTGGTGAACATTTGTACCAAGCGATTTTAAAATCCAGTAAGAAACGACAAAGTTACAGAGCGGACATGATTTTGCCATTTCAACGATGGTTTGCTGGTTTGGCCTACATGGTGTTTATAATTGGCTTTTTACCATCTTTTCCTTTGTTTTTATTTTGCTTTTTAGTCGTGTTCAACGATGTTTTCCTCTTGAAACTGTATTGGATTTCAATTATTGAAAACTGTTTTTAGTAAAATAGTAAGAAACTTGATTTTTTATCAGTATTATTCAATGAACCATTAGTAATCAAAAGTGTTTGGCAATAATTGAAATGCATATACACTCGTTAAATGTTATAAGTACACCAACTTGTTACGCTTGTATCTTTTTTATCATACACGATAGCTTGTTTATTTTTTGTATGTGTCCATGCGAGTAGTGTAACAACAATATCCGATAATTGGATATTTGTATTTGGCTTGGTGTAAGCAGTGAACCGTGAATCCTCCAAATTCAGAAGAATGCACGTGCACAACAATGTGTATTGTGCAATGTCTTGAAATGTTGACTACACTTTGTCCATCAATACCAAAACCCCCAAAAACATAAACCCGATAACAGAAAGAACACGAGAGATTTGTAAAACATGCATGTCTCATGAAAACTGAATGGTCGTGTATACTTAAGGCAATTCCGGCCTTTGACCTATTGACGTAAACATTTGTAGAAGTGTTCGGCTGATGATCTGCAACCATTCTGTAAAGTTTTACGGTCTTAGGACCCACCGTTCGTACGTTGTTGATCAGAAACCGTTGTGTATTCGAAGGTCATGGTAATTTTGACCTTTGAACCACAGCGACCTTAAAATAAATGGGGGTCATCTACTGATGATGAACAACCTCCACTAAAAGTTTGTTGGTTCTAGGTCCGACCGTTCTGGAGTCATTGATCGGAAAACATGTCTACCAACCGACCGATCGACATGCTCAGTAATAAATCCAACATCTACGATACGGAGACATAAGAAACGCAACTACTTACACTTAAGCACCCAATTGTATAAACGTTGGTTAAAGTTAACCAGTGGTTAAATATTGGTTAAGTCTGACTTTTGGATAACTTTGTGGATTTCTGGATAACTTTGTCGAAATCCATTTGTATAAAAGTTTTGGACAAAGTTATCCATAGGTTAACCCGTAAGTTAACCAGAAAAAGTTAACCCTACTCATTGAGTCTGGTTAACTTTTATCCAAAACTTTATCCAAAAGAAAATGGCCGACTTTCGTCTCGATTAGAACCGTATTTTCGACGAACCTGACATCTTACAGGTCGTAGATGACAAAGAAAACATACGTAGACGTAGACGGTACAGATTTGCGAATTGTTTCATTCTGTGTCTTTTGTAAGATTGGACTCCCTTTAATTTTTATTTGGCGAACGTCACAAGTTTCGTCTATTACCAACAATAACACTACATTTTGCGTTAACTTAATGGCTTTGCCTTAGCCATATGGCCTTATAGATCACAGGGAAGATGTCATGTAAGTATGATTATGGCTTTAAACATCGAAATTCTACATTCCTGATTCCATTCATGGACGCTAAGGTTACGTAAACATCGTCGGTTGACTTCAATTTATTGTGCAATTGGACGACAACAACGATCTTGTTATTCTTCATTTTGCATGCAAGGGTACACGTCTGTGGGCTTCTATGTCATTAAGATGCTATTATACAATCACAATTGATCAAATCAACGAATAGTCTTATCCAGCGATCATAAACAACTTCTAAACTTCCAATATTTTGACTAGTCTCAATTTCGGACACAATTTTAGACACTGAATTGAATACTCGTGGTGAATCTATATCATTTAATATCAGATTTTGATTTTTTAGAATACGTTTTTTAAACAAATACTGTAGATCTACAGTCAATCCAGTGCTTAAAACCACCTGCAAACAAAGGACATGTAGTCAGGACTGTAGCCTAGCTATTACAAAACCTGTCACAGTCTCAGGCCTGCCATAATAAAATCTGAGATTATAGGAAATATTGTGTGCGATTTTTGGACATTCACTATTTTGCGCTTAACGCAAGACGCTTAATTAGTGCAAATACACTTGGGGTCTGGACCACGCCCCCATCCCACGGTCGGTCTGTAGACCAAATGGTTTCCGTTCAATAACCCAAACATGCTTTGTCCTAGGATCTTTAAACTTTACACGGATGTTGGTCATCAACAGTAAAGGACCCCTATTGATTTTGAAGTCAGTAGGTCAAGGTCAATGTGACATTTACCATTTCTGACTATAACCACTATTGGGCTGGTTTCAACAGATTATGGCCCTGATTGACTTCGCTAGTAATAATGGACATAGTAATAATGGACAAGGCGTACACTGTGGCATAAGCGTTTATTGAATGCAGTCTTGTTTTCTTCCTGTTATATTCCTGTACAGGACATTTTGTTCAACATGTTGATGTTGTCAGTAAGTGTTTATTCCGTACTTCTAGTAAACTAGGGAAATTAACAGAATGACCCTTGAGGGTTAACATCTAGTGAAACTTCTTGTATCAATAAATCAGTATAAATATCTCGATGAAAGTTGCTATCATATTCCTGTTCAGGAAATTTTGTATCAAATGTTGATGTTGCCAGTTAGTTAGATGGTGATCAAGGAAAATTTACAAAATGCAATTTTTAGAGGTTGTTGTCAACATTTCCCTTTTATAGTAACAGTTACTGTTCTTTAATTAATAAATTCTGTTTAAACATTTCTCAATGTGCATTGTTTTTCAATTTTTTTTATTAATCAATATGTTTTGCAGTAAGCTATTAGTCTGTGTTGTTAAGAAATGATTATTTATACCTGGATATATGCATAAATTGAATTAAATCAAGACTTACTGTCCTTGCATTAATGCAATAAGTCAACATTTAAGATGTGCTACAGTGTAATTTTATGTAGCTTTATGACATTTGGCTTGTAGGGTAAAAATCTTATTTTTTGTTTTGAACAAGTTGAGCAAATTATTCCATGACTCCTTGTACATGTTCTACATATTCTGCATGCACGGTTCGTACTCAGTATGCGCAAACTTAGAAAAAAGGCTTGTACGTAGTTATATGCCAACATCCTTTCCGCTACCACGACTTTTTGGGGGGGGGGGGCGGTGAGAAATTCATGTGGTCCCTATATCCCGTCCCTGAGACACTATTGACTTGCAGCACTGATAAAAACTCGATACATCCGGATGCTACACACCTGCCCCTAACCGAAAGTAGGAAAAATGGTCAACATTTCGACTAAAGGTCACCGGTAATGACGATGTGACGGTGACCCTTGCGCGAAAAACTTTTTTTTTTAGCACGACAGGCCTACTTTTTGGCCCCTTAAGGACGTTGATCTTGACCCCTTTGTCTTGCCTTATATTCCTTCTATAGAAAAATAAACAATTTTTGGCGCTAAATGTTAATGCAATTCCACAGGGAATCGTACCGCAATGGCGGGTAGGACCAGTTATTTCAGTTTTGTAAAATCTACGTCCAAAGCCCTCTTTAAAGCGGACCCAAAAACATGTGCACGACCCTGGGCCCGTAATATCCTGTAGTCTGTGATGCCTGTGTACCCATGACAGCAAAATTTCCAAATTTGGGCATCCCGGCGTGTCTGCATTAGTACGCTATGGTAGCGGAAAGGATATGGGAAAATCATAATTCAAGTTTTGCGCATATGTTGCACTGATGCAGAACATGCTCGTGGAACATACATATAGAATCGTGGAATACCGGGTTGAAGATTTTAAATTCTGAAAATATCAAGTTGTCTGGATTACTGTTTCAAATCTATTAATTATTAAGGAAGCGCATATTATTACAACAATACACCTAACAACAAATATCATCACCTGAGAATTATTTATTTACATCACATTTACAAGACTTAAAATACTGACTTGACATTTTCGTGGTTGCATAATCATATAAAATGTAGTAAGAATTTTTCAGTGACCATATAGTGCACCTATAGTGGGATTCGGTTATCATAAAAAAACTAAACAAGGTTGTGCAAATAACCAGTTTCTATGTGACTATCTCACACAACATCAATGATCGGTTGATATGGATGACAACTGTTGAGTACTGACCTATGGCTATATGTACAGGGCGACTTTTTAAGGCACACATATAAAGTGCAAGCTCCATATGGGCCAGACAGTACCACTTCTGTAGTTGTCATTACAGTACAGCCTATATAGTGGTCATACAGAACAGCATCTACAGTGGCCATACAGTACAGCCTCTACAGTGGTCATACAGTACAGCCTCTACAGCGGTCATACAGTACAGCCTCTACAGTGGTCATACAGTATAACCTCTATAGTGGTCATACAGTACAACCTTTATAGTGGTCATTCGGTACAACCTCTATATTGGTCATAGAGTACAATAGTGGTCATACAGTACAACCTCTATAGTGGTCATACAGTACAGCCTCTATAGTGGTCATACAGTACAGCCTCTACAGTGGTCATACAGTACAGCCTCTATAGAGGTCATACAGTACAACCTCTATAGTGGTCATTCGGTACAACCTCTACAGTGGTCATACAGTAAAGCCTCTACAGTGGTCATAGAGTACCGCATGATTTATAGCTTGGAAAATTTGACATGATCCTTACCTTTATGCATAAATGTATTACAAGGTTCTTGCTTTGAATATATAAATTTCCGCAAGCAAATCGTGCAATATCGTTCCGTTAGATTTGTGTTGGTATAACACCTCGAGCATCTTCGTGATACTTTCGGCTAATGAAAACATACTATCGGGGTTATAAATATAGACAATAGCTGTTAAATTATGCTAATAGAAGGTCGAGAGTCATGTCAAATTATCCGTGCTATAGCCAAAAACAACTTGTACGGAGCTCGTACGGGTATCATAGGGTGAATGAGACAGTACACATATCAGCCGCGTTTGGACGCATGATTTATTACTCCTGAAAATCAAATTAAAATAACATTCAGGCCTCAGACAAATCGCAGACATCCAGACAGATCACAGACATCGCAAGGCTGTCCTGCGATGCCTGTACGGTTGCCATATGCGTCATGATTGTAGTAGAAACATTGCTGTAAAGGTAAATCGCAAACAAAACACAGAAAAAGTTGGAATCTCGAGAATTTGGTTAGCGACGTTGAGTTGATCTTGCGGCGCTAATATTTCGTACGGCGGTCGGAGGATGGGCTTACGGTTGTCACACGAAATATCAGCGATTTTCCCATAAGGTGCCTTATTAAGTGATTATATACAGGTGTACAACTGTCGCAAGGCTGATCTGACGCAGGCTTTACTTTAGTGTGACCGAACGGAACATCAATAAAACATCTGTGATACTATATGGGCTTCACACGGATACCGTATGATTTGTCCAAAATCAACGGAGCTCGTACGGAACTTGTAGAGTGAAATATAACACAATCAAGGTATATTTCATCATTTCAGGACTCACTTTAATAGTTATGGATGGACCTCAGTCAAATACCTAGTTTCGCAATTACACGTGTTGACTAATATTATTATGACGTTTGATGACTGTTACTCAAATATCTTGGTTAGCGTGCTTGCCGTCTAATCAGCCAACCAGAGTTCAGATACGGGTGATGGCACTCATGCATATGCCTGTCATATTTCAGCTGAAAGCTGACTGGTAAATAAAGGCTATGCTCGGCATGTACAGAGCTATTGGTGAATGTTGCCAAATTATATGATTTTAATTACCAAAACTCGGCAAGTAATTGATGAAGCTAAATCAAAATAATTTTTATTATCAAAATGCGCAACTATGTATATTTGTTAATATTCCTAAGACGTCAAAACGTAATTTCTAGTCATACAGAACGAATTTTAATTACTTTCAGTCTGGAAGATGCAATATTTATGGATGGTAAGGTTAAAGTCAACTAAATTATTATTTATCCAGAACTGGATAACTTTTGGTTAACTTTAACCAACTTTGGATTACTTAGTTAAGTGGATAAATGGTTTTATACAAATCGTTAACCAACTTGGATAACTTAACCAATTTGGTTAAAGTTAACCATGGATAAGTTATCCAAACTGGTTAACTTTAACCAACGTTTATACAATTGGGTGAAGGTGGTTAATTATAATAACTTTAAAATAAACATAATATCATACATTTTGTAGTTCTATATTGTGTAATATTTCAAGCTAGAAGCAAAATGATATACACTATTTGCATATATCGCTATTTACTGAGTTGATGTACTTATAACTTTTAATGAGTGTATTATACATGAAACCCAATAAAGTTTAAACAGTATTCTGACACATGATCGATAAAACACATCAATACCAGGGTAGCAATACCACGTGGCTTTTGACTACAGTTACAAGTAGAAATTTGTAAACATTGGAACACAATTATAGCCATAAGTATTTTATTTCTTCATCGATTTCTATAAAATATACGCCACGCTAAGGGGAATATTATTTGCTTTCCGTGAAAAATAAGATCTTTTTCAGCAGTTTTACCGATTTTTTTATTACCCTGTGAAACCTACACGTTCTACGGTTTCACAAAGTAATTGACAAAACGTCACAACCACTGAAAAATATTATTTATTTCATGGAAAGCAAATAATTGTCCCCTTAGCGTGGCGTATATTTCATAGAAATCGATAAAGAAATAAAATACTAATGGCTATTTTATTTTCCAATGTTTACAAATTTCTTCTTGTAACTGTAGTCAAAAGTCACGTGGTATTGCTACACTGAATACAACACAATTAATATACTACAACACAAAAAACACAAGTACAAAAAACAAAAACATTTATTCACTGTATATTTATTCCCTGGCATCAATCATGTAGAGCTATAATCACGATCAATATAGCCTCCTAACTTAGTCCTCCTCTTGTTCTCATGGCCTGGTTACTCTGTGCTTGTAGATGGTTGATACCTTTTTAACAGCCCCGTTGCTGTAAGGGTTCCTTCTCTGTATCTGCCACCCTGAAATAGTAACATGAACAAGTTACAAGGTTAAACAAAATAGTCTACATCTAGTGTCAGAGAATAACATAACTAGTACTTATTAACTTATAGTGGTATCGTTCTACAATTACTATGGTTTCAGCCACTGAATCAACATCCTACACCAAGAATGATTTCTCAACTTAGCTTTAGCTATATCAGGACATTAATTATAAACATTAAAACAACTCTTTGTTAATAAACGCAGTACTAAGGCCTAAAATAAAATATTGTTTGTTTCCCCCTCCCCTACCTACCCGACTAAAAAGGGCCCTACCCAAAATATTTTATTGCCCGAATTGAAATAAAAAAATTTTTATTAAAAATTGGAATTGAAAATTTTATTTTTTTGTTTACTGGCTTCTTTCTTACCATTAACTTTAAGACTGTTGGTTTTTACCTTAGGGTTAATTCTAAATTTCATTATTGTTGGTTTTCACCTTAAAGTTAATTCTAAATTTCATTATTTGTATGTCTTAGCCAATAACTATCATACTGAAACAATTCCAAAAAAAATATTTACCCTACCTACCTACCCATTCTAAATCTGCTAGGGTCGGGATGGGGAAACCAAGAACATTTTAAGTTCGGCCTAATCATAATACCTTCCACGTCGTTGTTGATACGAACAGACTGTCCAAAAACACACCAGTCCTGTACTGGCCATACCGAAGAATTCATCCAACAAGTATCCATATATTCCAACTGTGGTTCAACCGCGCCATATGTGTTGAGGTCTCTCAAAATCAAAGCATCAAACGTTCTCTGTATATGCTCGTGTGGAAGGAACGGCAGACTGAGCAGTTTCCGCATGCTGGAGTGTGTCCCTCTGTCGCCGGTGTACTGTGTTCCTAAACCAAGGTCCTAGAAAAATAAAATAAAAGCACATTGTAACTAATGTCTTGTTATTTATCACATGACTTCCCTTGTATCCGAGTTAGTATAATGAGTAAGTATTGTCTTATGCAAAGTAAGAGATGAGAGTAACTAGCGTAATATAACGTTCAAATGACGTCGTCACGGAGTCTGTTTTTCCAGAACTCTTTGATATGAGTTTATATCAATTGACAACTCCCGATAGATCCTCTATATCTGCTGAACAACTTTACATTTTACATTTACAAGTTTAGGACAGATTAACAAAAGAGTATATTATCGTATTAAACTAATATTTATCATCCATTACTAAAACAGTCATTAACTATTGTACGATGTGAATCATTCATCAATGCTGGTACTGACCTGGGCTGGTATTCACAAAGCTTCTTAGATAAAAATATATCTTAAATATCCTATAAATTTCTTAGATATGATAAGATTCGTCTTAAGTTTAATTTATTTCTTAGTAGCTATTCACAACATATCTTAAACTTAAGATCTTCTTAAATAGCCGATTTTTGTCTTAAATATCCATTTTCAACTAAGAAATGTGCCTATATTTAAGATACGTACATAGGTATCTTACTATTTAAGAAATTTCTAAGATGAAAAAAGAAGCTTTTTATTATGTGTTTAAAACCGGTTTTAAAGCTTGGAAATCATCAAGCAATGGGTAACAATGAAGAACCGCCCTAATATACGTATTAAATCATTCTTTTAGACCAAAGAACCTAGCAATTTATCAAAACGTCACGCAAACGCCCAGTTCAAGGGAAATAACCCGGTGTCGCATCCGCCTAAAGCGAAAGTAGAAGGTTAGGTGGAAACTCCGGACACAGGTTTTCGGAATTCGGGATTATTGATGCATACATGTTTAATCATGTATAGTCTCAAATATCAATATTTTGCATTTATAATATGTTGCTAAATTCATCGTGCAATATATGTAATTTACAAAGTGTAAATAAGTATATAAGAATAATCACGCTACAATAATAACTGGCTAACACAAAGTAGGCCTATAGTAGATCTATAACACTAATGTTTTATTATGCCTATAGTAGATCTATAACACTAAGGTTCAATTATGTCAGCATACGCTTATACCTTGGTCACATTTATGCGACGAGATGTACACGGCGAGCTGACTTTTGCAAACAAGTAGGCCTACGGCGTCCATAAGCCAATGTGGATATGGTAGACTACCGATCATCCTAATTCGTATATCAATGAAAATGTTTCATCGAACTCCCGAGTTGTACTCGTATTCACTGGGATTTCGAAGTCGGGAACATCTCGTACGGGTCTCATACCGACATCAAACGAGCTGTGTATGATATCCGTACGGATTTGAACACCAATAGGCTTATCGACGCTCCACAGTTCACACTTAATAGTTCACAGTCCTTACTTCATAGTTCACACTGCACACTTTATAGTTCACACTTCATAGCTCACAGTTCACACTTCATAGGCCAAACTTAGAAGTTCCTTTATTCATCGTCTGTTTAAAGTTTGATTTTAATTACTTGTACTATATAATTACATTTTTGATGATGATAAATATATTAATATTATGTGTATACATGTATATAGGTGCATTTATGATTTGTAACATCGTTGTGAATATTAATTAGTCTCTTATAATTCTGTATTAGAATGGTCACATAATAATGTTTCTGTGATATATAATGTGATTGTAACTGAATCCACTCTGTGGCATTGTCGAAATATGTGTAAACTATTAGCTGTGTGAATGTGAGGCTGAAATAAGGGCTATATAATGGTACATGTTGTATATAACAATGGTCCATCTTACGTAAATTGATAGACATACAAGTGTCATACGGGTAGTTTGCTTTAAGGCTGAAATAGCAATTTTAATGGCATCATTGGTTCGTAGATACATTGCTTATGTTCTTACATGTTTTTTTTCTGGCAGAAAGTCGATTATTATCAGTTCTCATAAGTTTTCACAATGCACTAGATGAAGTTTATGATAACGTTTACAGTATTGACCCAGGAAATAGAACGCGCGATGGACGTGCGGTGGATGGACAATGCAAGTGCGATGGTCGTGCGATTGTCGCACGTCATACGCACAACCTTCTTGCGGACATTCGCACGAACGACGTTTGCACGACACTCGTAAAAATATGGCGTTCGACAACTGTTCATCGTAGGGATGCTGTGTGTCATCGTAGAACCGTCGTGAGTCTGATATACGACAATTGTGACCGCACCACAAAATTACAATTTCAAGACATATGCCGATGAATTTCGGTGTAGATTCGGAAGCGTCGGGAGATATAGAAATTCCTACGACAATTGTGAAAGGGAGTTAAACTTTTGTAGAGAGTTATGACTGTCTCACCTATACCTTATACAGCTTAAAATACTCGCAAATCGGCTTTACCCTCTTCCGTCTAGATACTTGTTCCTTACATTAACAGTGTATGAAATCACACAAGCACAAATAAGTACCAAGAAATATGATACAGTGTATTCTGTGAAGAGATCCCACATAGGATGTATGTAAAAACTTACAACTATTACTGGGTGACATCTACAATACAACTGCATATAGCATTTGTACATTAAATAAAAAATCAGAACAGTGATTAGCAATATTCGTCTCTCTGAGTGGGGGCGGCGGGCAACCCAGGGGGAATTACACATTTTCGAATTTTTGATGTCTAAATCCCCACCATGGAGACAATGCTCACTGTCTAAATCCCCACCGTGGGGCATATTTTTTCATCCAGGTACTTTAATAAAAACACGTATAAAAATAGGCCTATCGATGTCGCCTTTCGTGATGTCAACATTCCCGGACCAAAGTCTGTTTCACGGGACTCGGAGTCGATAAGGTTATCAAATTCGCGCCTGTCGGGAAGATTCGTCTGTCTAATTCCCCCGGGGGCGGGCATAATTTTGTCTGGTGCATAAGTTACTTTGTAAGATATTCGACTAACATTTTTCTCAGTGGGTCTAGCAGCTACTATTTTTCTTAGAGCGGTGCCGTAATTACACTCGCAGCCCCCTGACAAGATATATATAAGATACACTTGATAACAACATGCTAAAGTTCCACGGGGGTTCGGAACCCTCCGGATCCACGCATGACTTCAGTAAAAACAAACTACATGTATTTTATACACACAACTCTTCAAACACGTAATTCAAACAGAATGTACCACATGTACGTGAATATAATTTAGTAATTATTTTTATAATAGACACCCTGTTTTACATTACACAAATTAATATTCATGAAACCCAACTAATTTTTTTATATACATGTATGATTTGAAATGATAATAAAAGCGGTTCGAAAATGAACGAGGACTAATCCCTCCCTTGGAAGGAGTCCTCATTTCCGTTACTATTTTTAGAGCGAGAAAATCCCGTTTTACATAGCAACCACTTTAAAATATTTCTTAGATTTAGGATAATATTTTAGCTAAGATATTTCTAAGATGCTTCTTGAATACAACTTAAGACAAAAATAAATTTTATTCTTAACTAAAATAATTTCTTATCAGATAAGAAAATCTTACGAAAATATCTAAGAAGCTTTGTGAATACCAGCCCTGAACTTTCCTCGAAACAGCTTGACCACAATGGAAAGCACAGCCGGTGGTGACAGCATCCGGAAACACACGTTGGATGGCTCGCCACATAGCCTTCTCATAGTCCACAACAAATCCCTCAACCTTGTTGTGTCCAAAGATACGTACATCTCACTGAAACAAGAAATGCATCTTCTTTACTTAGGCTTAGTATTAATAGTGTTTAAACAGTGTCAGCTGTTCTTATTTGTTATTATCCCACAACATAATCCACGTTGTAGTAGGCACCAATCCCAATAGTAGGTAAAAGTTAAATTGGTTAAGTTCAAATCACTGTGAACAATTCTGTGGCACAATCACATGAGGTAAGGATCCCAGTACTATCCATACATGTACACTATTGTGCATTGCCAGGACATGTATACTCAAACGTTTGAAAAGTGCAAAGTGTAAATATTGTACATGTCATTACCACCAACACAGCAACATAATCTCTTGTTGTTCTTTCTGTCATTAGCGCGTATACCAGAGGAATCTGATTACAACAAGCACTCAGTCTGACGAATGCGTGTATTGTCAGCAACATTACGAATGGTGCCCGCATACACTGCAACATAAATAGAAATAAATATAATAGGCTGTATTAATGTTCGAAAAACAAACCATGTATTAATTTATGTCTCGGGTATTACTACTTGTACATGAATTGTAGTTGTAGTACGGTAGAACAGAGTTATACCACAGACCAGCACCTATCATAATGTTCAACGGACAGTTTTTATAATAAAACCGGTATTCTAACACTGTCTGTATTTTGCTCCATGTAAACGTGTAGAGCTGTAGCGTTATCTAATAAACGGTATATCACGGTAGAATTTCGGCTGTTTAATTTATCTCCCGCGTATAATTCGCGATTTTTATCAATGAAATTTACGTCTTGTTTATTTCATGACGTCATGAATTGTGACGGCCTTCGTGATTAATTCCTACGCATCTGAACTCTAAACCGTTATCTATTCACCGGTATATCACGCAAAACAGCAATCTATTTCCTAATTCTAAGTTTATGTTAATATTCTTATTGTACCTTCATTCACCGTTCGATCGATCCAAGGCCGTAACCTTTCAACATAAAACATTTATGAGAGAGCTACATACCTTAAATGTTCCATCAACGTACAACCGACCAGCACCTCTCAAAACTTCCAACTGTCTGTCTGTAGGCAATAGGACATGCCGACGACCGGCTCCCTTCACATCAATCACGCAAAATCCAGTAGGCATCACATTCGGGTCCATCTGAAATACAGAACTACCGCTGTAAGCGGACTGTTTTTTCTCGACTTAGGTCGTATATTCTGTTGAAAATTTAATACAATATCGGAAATACATTTGAAACGCCATTTTACACAATCTGCATTCAGTGTTTTAAATGTTTGGTTCGAATCAACGCACACAATTATCTGCTTGAATTCCGATAATCGATACCCAGGCAAAATGTTTTGGAGAAAATTATATATGTCTGTCTTAAATACAAGACTAAGCATGCCACATTACCTGTTAATATACGTAATTATGGCACATAATGATCGGGTTGATTTTTGTGAGGCGATTAAGCCTCTCATTATTTATACATGAGCCAGTCTCCAGGAAAACATGCTATTTTGACACTATGTAATTACTATATGTAACAAGGTTTTGATAAAGCTCTTAAATAAGGATAATATGCATATCTATGGATTCTATTTTTAGTAATTTACCCATATAGAACTATATCTTAGCTTTAAATTTGCATATGAAGAATGTCGAAATCACATAGTATTACCTCGTTGCTATGGTAACCAATTTCAGAAAAGTACTCGGATTGAGAAAAAGGGTTAGTTGTTTAAAACTCTGAATGCAAACAATTTCGATTTTGATGTATATTTTAATAAGGGGAAAAAAATGTAAAATGTGGTACTATTTTGAACAGTTTATGTCAAGAATTGATCAAATAGTGTAACTATGAAATACTTGTTTCAGTTACGTTGAATAACGTTTGAATAGCGTTTGCGACGTCACACAAAAAGCTCCGAATAGGGACTCTACAAAAAAAACAGCTGCGACTTCCTTAAAACTCAAGATATAAACACAATTTCCTTTGTAATTTGCTTCATTAACATTATCCTGTAAAACTACGGAAAATCTTAAAATCAATATTTTTTTTAGTTTTCCTGGAGACTGACTCATATAAAAGTTCATGTATTTACCACAAAATCCATATCAACAGGCTCTTCTGGTCATAGGCATTGTCTCAATCGATTGGGTGTTCCTTGCGATGAAATCCTCGTTGATACATCCGATTCCATCATACTTGGCCATCTTTTCTCTTCACTAACAGTCGCCTTTACTGATTTAAATACTTCTTTCGCCCCTATCTCCTTTGTCTGAAAGAATTACACATCGACAAACCGCTTGCTTAGAATTTCAGCAGCTTCACCGATTTTTCCATTACCCTGTGAAACTTACACGTTCCGCGGTTTGACATGATAATGGACAAAACGGCATAGCTGCTGAAAAAGATTAATATTTCATGAAAAGCAAATACATTTCCACATAGCATGGCGTATATTACATAGAAATCGATGAATAAATAACATACTTATGGCTATTTTATTTTCCAATGCTTACAAATTTCTTCTTGTATCTGTAGCCGAAAGTCACGTGGTATTGCTACACTGTTATTGGCTTCGAAGTTTAAAATCACTTAATCTTATCATGCTTGAAACACACTTTAGCCGCGTTAGCAAATACAATATAATAATTATATTGAATCTGATGCCATGAAATCTTTTACTAGGTACACTTTTAATGTTTTTTTTTCATTGAAAAAATAGTTCACAAATAAATAAAAAAAATCCATAGGCCCCACATTTTTCATCTACACCACAAGAGAGTGCCTTGCTGGCTGTCCTTACCAATGTGTTGGCACCAGATTCTCCAGCACACTTTTATCAAGAATTGGGCATTTTCAAATAATGCAAATCCTCAACTTTCCTTACACAAATGTACATACACAGGCTGTTTCTGCTATATGAACAAGCGAATGTAAACTACAGAAAAAATTGTTCAAAGTTCGTACAGCTAATTTTTCAGCTTTAATAAATGGATTTCACTTATCCCCTAATTCATTAATCAAAATTTATTTTCTATAATCCTCCAACAAAGCATTGAATTTGTGTTTAGTTGCTGCTCGATCGGACATTGTCGAAACAATGTTCGACAAAACAGGCTTAGTTACTTGCGAATCACTTGATTGCTGTATCAAATCAATGTCTCTTAAAATATTTTGAAGTTCTGATAAGCGTCTTTACCGGATTTCGTTACGATTTGCCTAGTGCCTAAAACGTATGTATTTCCATTTTCATTACATATATGGAAACCTTCCACCTTTTTTCCAAATTTTGATGTTTCATCACTTGATAAATACATATTTTTTTCATTTGTTAACATTTCTCTAATTTGATATTGAGCAATTATTAGTCTTTGTATATTCATGTTGTTTACAGTTGATGTAGATGGCAGCCAACCTAGGAATAACTTTTTTTGCAATTTCCATGTCTTCCAGTGATTTCAGTTCCAGCTCTGATTGATTCTTTTTTGTGCCCCCACACTTATTTATAAGTGGGGGGCATATAGCATTGGTGCTGTCCGTCCGTCCGTACGTAACACAAATCTTGTGTGTTGAACTTTTGGATGGAATTTCTTCAAACTTTCACAGGTTAACAACCTCAATGTATAGATGACCATAAAGGCTGGAATTTTCGTTGTGTCTTTTTTTACCTGAATGATGGACCTTTGTCATTTTTAATATAATCATAAATAATGATGTTACCTCAACCTGTTTTTCCCCCCTCCTTCCCCATTTAAAATGACATGTGCTATAATGGGGGGCACCTGTGGCCCATGGACACAATTTTTAGTTTACTTATATGTTATACTGTCAGGATATTTAAAAAGTTCTTTATTGAATTGTTCTAAATTATTTGTATAATTGGGAGCCTTATGGGATTTATTGTTTGGAATCCTTTTAACATATAACCTATAGATCTTTGAACACTTCTTGAATTCATGTTTTCTCCACCGATTTGTAGAACCCAATTCAAACATTCTTTTTTCCTAGCTCGTTCTGTTTTTAAATTTCCTGTTTTGTTATTTGTGACATTTTGTAATCACTAACATAGTCTGTCAAATCGTACACAATGGTTGTGTCTGAATCTTCTCCTGAGCTTTGCTCTATGCAGCGATCAGTCTAAAAAATAAGGTCATGGTTCTTGGGACATGTCATAACAGTTACAAATTCAGCAAACACAGACTTGGGTGTCCATGGGGCCGCATAGTGCACTTTTCTATGTGACGATTTTTCGGCTGCAAATGTCAAATTACCAAGACAGCTATAATCCCCGCCATGTTAATGAATAGGAAACTGTGACATTGACTGTATGCCAGTCATTTTGGGTGATACAGGTTGTCTTTGTGTGTCACAATTTTTTTTAATGTTTGTGCAATTCGGCACACGCATTAAAAAGTTATAAAAAAGTTATTAAAACACAAATTGCAATGCTCAAACATTTGACCTTGAACTGTAGTACTGAACCCACAAGGTAGAAACATGGGCTATGCACATCACCTTCATTAGTTATCAATTTGCTGTAAGTTCCATGCCATTTAACACAAGCGTTTATAAGTATAGAGCTAAAAGTGATTCATTTCAACTGCATTCAATGACTGCTGCCTGAATACATAGTGACATGATCACAAACTACATAAAGCATTAATGAAGTACTGTTAAATATCGACCTTGAAATAACTAAATGACTGTTTAAACACAACTTACTTCTACTGAATTATGGTGGTGATAACACAAACGTTTAGGTAGGTACCTCTCAGTCTGACTATGGCAGGATGGGCACACCTCAGTAGGTATGAGCTCAGAACCAGAAGACGGTAAAATTAAGAAATAAATTAAGACACAAAAATGGCAGAAACATGTCAGCCAATCCTCATCTGAAGGATAAAGGTTACAAGATCGATGTCTCTTGAAATGTGTATTTATTTACTTGGGTTTAGCGCCTGTCTCAAGTGTATTGCAGTCACTTTTGCTAATCATCATTCTTGGGTCAGACCATTATTACACTACTTTCCTCTGTACACAAAAATAGCCACATAGTGAAAGACAGTGAAAGAGATTATTCTTGGAAGACTGTGTACAAATGTTATAACTGAGAGTTTAAGGGTTAGTACATTAAATTAAAAAAAAGTATGATGTTACTTAAATAATTACTTAAAAATTTAAATATTGCATGATGTTCTTTCAAGCTAACATTTTCCCTGGATTTTAAAATCATAAAACAGGCTTTGGCACTAGCTTTAACAATATCGTTGTTGAATAAAATATAGATCAAATTTCATCTATCAGTTCGGCAAAAGTTGTATTGATATCAGAACATGCATTAAACAATTCATTTCTGATATTGCAATATGCTGAACAATATAAAAGTACATGTAATTCATTTTCGATGTTATCAGTATTGCAAATTTGACAGAGTCTGTTATTAACAGTTATATTCTCATACCGTCCAGTTTCAATTCTTAAGCGTGCCACCCACATCTAAATTTGGTTAATGCAGTCCTATGTGTTACCGGCACTAACATAGACAAATAGCTCTCTCTTTCAAAATCTTGTTACCACCTCTACCACTTATTCCGATATTACTATTAGGCTGAGCTCTCCATTCGTTTACAAAATTATGCATGTACAGATCAACAAAGTTGTCACAAAAACATTTCGAGGTCATGGTAAAACATAATCTAGATGGTTCCTCTACTCCAAGGTTATTCATATTCTTGATAGTCTCGAACTGCCAGTTTTTACAATTATTTCCACTCCGTAACTGAATGTACTAAGTCTTGTTTTAATAAGGCCCCGTTTTTTATCATGACCTCTTGTATTACTCTCGTTTAGCATTGTTAACATTTGATCCTTTTCTACAATATCTATCCCATTAAAGTTTTTATAATTGTACTTGTATTATGTCTGCTCTTACCCTTCTGTATTCTGATGTTGGGATTCCTAGTTTTAAAAGTCTCATTTTATATGACATTTTTGATATAGATTTTACCATTCTAGTTGCCCTTCTTTGTACGATTTCTACAGATATGATATGTGTTTTGAGTCCATGAGACCACACAGGCGACGTATATTCTGAATGAGGTCTAATGAGAGATTTGTATAGAATCACAAACATTTCTTTTGACATATATGAAAAACTTTTCATGACTAGTCCCAGGTTTCTGTTTGCTAGTTTTACTTTCTTGTTACTGTGACTATCAAAGTTCATTTTTCCATCAAAGGTTATTCCAAGATCTTTTTCAGATTCTACTCTTTCTATCAAACTAAGTTTTCCTTCATTATCCTTCATAAAGTAGTCACATGTTTGGGTTGAATTTCCTATTCTTAATGTTTTGCATTTTTTTGTATTGAACATCAATTGCCATTTTCTGGACCATTCACAGGCGTTAAATATGTTATCTTGGAGAAGATTTTCATTGTTAATGCCCTTCTCCACAGAGTATAATTTTGTATCGTCTGCAAATAGTTTGGCTGTACAGTTTAACGCTACTGGCAGACCATTAATATAAATTGAGAATAGAATGGGACCAAACACACTCCCCGTGGCACACCACTTTTAACTGAAATCCTTGGGAAAGATATCCCATTAACAATTACCCTTTGTTTCCTATTAACGAGGAAATTTTCTATCCATTTGTAAATAGTGCCCCTTATTCCCATACTTTTAACAATAGTCTTTTATGAGGAACTTTGTCAAAGGCAGCCTTAAAGTCCAAGTATATTATGTCAACTTCCTTATTATTATCAATTGCACTACTTCAATCTTCTATACATTCTAGAAGTTGAGTAGTACAGGAGTGGTTTTTCCTGAACCCATCAACATATCATTGTTCTCTAGGTGGTTCACAATTTCATTTCTTAGTATTTTTTCAATGATTCTACAGCTAATTGGAGTAATACTTATTGGTCTTTAGTTTTCTGCCTTTATTCTTTGACCGGCCTTGTATATTGCTGTTACATTAGCGCTTTTCCATATGACAGGTAGCTTTTCCCTTTGTAGTGATTGGTTAAAGATGTCTGATCTGGGACAATATTGAGTGCTTAGTTATTATAATATCTAGAAAAATTACACAATTTGCTAAGAAAAACATATATTCAAGGTCATTTTTAATGATTCTGCAGTTCACAAGTACACAGCTCAGACGACTTTGGACAATCAACCTGGTCAAAGGGTACTTAATAAGGAAAATCAGTTTTCATATACTTACTTACTTACTTATCCTCTTCGTGCCTGCTGGCACATACGTCACTAACTTCCTGAAAAGATTATCAAGATTTTACGCAATGTATTTTTTCTTAACATACTTATTTCACTTATTTCATTTAAATGTAAAGGTATGTACACATTACGTGAATATCATGTGTCTATGATATATGCCTGCATAGCTCATTTTGAAGATGTATGACTTCACTGACCTGTGAGCAGGAGGTGGGAGGTTAAAGCCCCAAACTGGATATATGTACCATTGGCTACAACAATTACAATCAAGAATTACGAAATAATTTTTTTCACCATGTAGCTATCATAGTGCAGTTATAGTGCATTAGCTGTAGGTTTACTTTCTTCTGGTAATAGGTTGTTTCCATAGTAATTTTAAAAAATATGTAAGACAAAGAGGTGCATGATTTGATCGGATTCAGAAGGTGGCTGAGTTGTTGCGTCGCTGGGTGCTAAAGTCACTGTCTACCTGGAAATATTATCAAGTTTTTCACAATGTTTAATTAAAAATGAAATAGAGAGTCTTGAAGGAAAAAGTGTAATAGGAATGTTAGTTCAGTCTCAAAAGTTCAAAGCCTTACTTAATTGCAATTGTGAATACCAATAAAGGCATATTCCCAAAATGTATTTTAACATTTAAATGCACAAAAGGTGGGTCTATTATGGAAAATGGCCATCAAAATGGCCGCCAAAATGGCCGCCAAAATGACTAAAGTATTGAAAACAGCCGTTCTACTTATTTACAAGTACTCACAATATGATTTTGAAATCTATTTCCATTTTTCACTTTGTTTGCAATGTATGTTATAGTCGGCATCAGTAACATTTGTATGGATTGTGTTAAATTATACTTACATGTATTTTACAAGAGTGGGTGGGGTAAATATACATTCATTTTTTTTCAAATGTTATTGTACAGCTATTCCTTGTGACACAATGGCTGTGCATCATGGTTGTGTCAGGAATGGCTGTTCTGGGTGGTTGTGAGTATCCAAGAGGACCAGGAATCTCTCGACCTTGTAGTTGCCAGTACACATAGTGCAATAAATGAGATACCACATGACAGTGCACATCCTATAAGACCATGGATGTGTGTATTCAGTAGTACTGCCTGCTCATGGTGTGTGTCAGTACCCTAAAGCACCATAAATACCTGTACCTAGTGGTATTGGGTATCCTCTAATTGATGCACCTAGTGGTTATGAGTACCAAATACAACCAAGTATGCATGAACACGGTGGTTGTGGGTACCCATTAGGACTAGGATGGATGTACCTAATGGTTATGAGTACCTAATACGACTAGGAGTTTATGTGCAAGGTGGTCGTGAATACATACATGGACTAGGACTCATTTACCCAGTGTTTATGATTGCCTAACAAGACCAGGAATGTTCTACTTAGGCACTAAGTCGTCAATAGGACGAGGAATGGGTGCTCCTAATGGTTGTCTGTACCCAACAAGACCAGTAATGTATGTACATAACAGGATCCGGAATAGTGGCTATGCATACCAAATGATACCATGAATGTATGTACATGTACTAGTAAATGATGGTAGTGGGTACCCAATAGGACTTGAAATGTATGTACCTAGTTGATATGAGTATCTAATTAGACCATGCTTCATGTACATGGGGTTAGTGATTACCCAATTTGATGAAAAAATGGTCACAGCTGAGGGTTAGGCATGCTCACTGCTGAATTTTAAAGACCAGGAATGTCTCTACATGGTGTCAATAGGACAAGGAATGGGTGATCCCAATAGTTGTCTGTACTCAATAAGACCAATAATGTATGTAACTAGTGATTGAGAGATGTCTTAACATGATGATGTTCAGTATCTATCCTAAACAGGAATGTCTGTTAATCATGGTTATTGGCACCCTATTCGACCAGGAATGTATGTATATGCATGGTAGTCGGTACCCACAGGGACCAATAATGGCTGAGTATAGTGGCTGTGAGGACTCGATTATACCACTTATGCATGAACATATTGGTTTTGAATACCGACTAGGACTATGAATGTATGCATCTAGTGGTTATGTATCCCTGATAGGGCCAGGACTGCCTGTAGATGGTGGTAGCAGTGACCAAATAGAACAACATATGACTGCACCTAGTGGTTGTTAGTGCCCAACCCAGTCACAAATGTTTGTACATTGTGGTTTTGTGTATTCAATAGGACCAGGCATGCATGTACATGGTAGTTGGGGTACCCACTATGACTAGGAGTGTATGTATGAGTATCAAATAAGAACATCACAGTCTGTACACGGGGTAGTGATTACCCAATATGACAACAAATGGTCGCACCTAGTAGTTGGTAGTTCCCAATCGGACAACTGATTTTGTACATGAAGGTTTCGAGTAGTACATATGTTATGAGTGGTCAATAAGGCCAAGCATGTAGCTACATGGCGCGCCTGAGTTGTCAATTGATGATCGGCCGTATCCAACGAGAATGTCTGAACCTAATGGTTATGAGTATTCTTTACGACCAGCAATATATGTACATGGTGGAAATGAGTACCCAATTGCACCTATAATGCCTGTACATGGTGGTTTAGAGTACCAAATAGGACCAGGAATGTCTGTATATGGATATGTAAGTCACCACTATGACTGGGCATGTATGTACTTCAATAGGCAGTTACGAGTACCCAATTAGTACATGGTAAGTGTGACTACCCATTGAGACGAGGAATGAATGTACCTACCAGTGGTTATGGGTACCCAGCCTGACCAGCAATATCTGTATAAGTATGGTGGTTTTGAATATCAAATAGAACTAGGAATGGTATTGGCTATGCTATCAAATTAGACTAGGACTGTCTGTGCATGGTGGTAGTTAATACCCGATAGGACAACTGATGTCTGTATAGGGTTGTTTAGTGCTAAATAGAACCAACATTGCATGTAATGGTTATTCGTATGTACCAATTAGGACTAGGTATGGATGTACTTAGTGGATTAATAATAATTTACCCAACAGTACCAGAACTGCCTATATATGGTTAGAATGTAATTTTGAATACCCATTAGGACTAGGAATGTCCGTACCCGATGGTCGTAAGTTACAACTAGGACACCAATTCCCAAAAATCACACTTTCCATTTATTATTTTTGTAATTTTCCCCCAAAGTATCTCATCTGGCAATATGTATTTGAAATCTTAAACTGCATGTTACAACAAATTTATCACATTAATATTATTTAGTTACAAAAAAATTATCATAGGAATGGTTTTATTGTAATCTACAGATTCCTAATATTCACACTTTTCGGTTTATTTTTTTTTACGTTTTACCCCAAAAATATCACACTTTGCGTAATAACATCGCTTTAATTTTTTGCAGTATGAAACTGCACTATAATATCTTTCAATTAGAGTATTTTTTATAAAAAATATAAATAAATGCCAATGCAGTCCACAGATTCCAAAAATTCGCACTTTTCTCATATAATTTTTAGCGTTTTACCCCAAAAAAAGCCATTTTGCACAATAGCAGCACTCTGATTTTTTTAGTCTAGATTGGACAGGTTAATATCTACCTGTTACAGAGATTTATTTTAAAATAACATTATAAATAAGATTGTAGTTAACCGATTCCATAAATTTGTACTTTTCGTTTATATTTTTTGACGTTTTACCCCAAAAAATCTTAACGCCCCAATGGCCAAAGTGCAGACTTCAGGAAAATACTCCAGGGACCATATGCTTTCAGAAAAATATAGTGACCAAATTCCCTAGGGGGGGGGGGGGGGGTCTTCTATTGGTGGCTCATGGACTATATCCAGTTGGCTAAGGGTGCTAAAATCTTTTATGACGATTTTGTTGAATTGTAAACAAAGAAAAATCTCCATGTTCAGTCTTAGTCTGCATTTTCTCAAACATTTAAGAGGAAATATAACTTTCAGAGATTACATGATCCGCATAGGCATGATAACCTCATTCCTAGTACTAGTTCCAAATGTGAGATTGTTTGGTGAGACCTATCCAATTAGTTTAAGGTGAGCTATTGTGATCGTCCATCGTCAACAATTGGACTGTTAGCACAGAAGTCACAGTTTTCACTTAATCTTTATGAAACTTGATCACAATGTCTGTCTCTATGAAATCTAGGTCAAGTTCGTTACTGGATTATCTGGGGTAAAAATCTAGGTCACATCAAAGAAAACCCTCGTTAACAGAGGTCATTTTTTATATGATCTAAATGCAACTTGGCTACTATGTGTATCTCTATGAAATCTAGGTCAAGTTCGCAACTGGGTTATCTGGGGTCAAAAACTAGGTTACAAGGTCACATTTAAGAAAAACTTAGTTAACACTCTAGAGGTCACATTTTTACCTAATCTTTATGAAACTTGGTTACAATGTTTATCTATAAAATCTAGGTCATGTTCGCAACTGGGTCACCTGGCTTAAAAAACTAGGTCACCAGGTCACATTGAAAAAAACCTTGTTAACACGGTAGAGTCACATTTTTTACCTAATCTTTATGAAACTTGGTCACAATGTTTTTCTTTATAAACTCTAGGCCACGTTCTTAACTGGGTCATCTGGGGTCAAAAACTATGTCACCAGGTCATATCAAAGAAAAATATTGTTAGTACTCTTGAAGTCATGCTTTTTGCCGATTATTTATTGATCTTGGTCACAATGTTTGTCTGTATGAAATCTAGGTCAAGCTTGTAACTTGGTCATTTGGGATAAAAAAAACCCAGGTCACAAGGCCACATCAAAGAAAAACCTTTTAAACACTGTAGAGGTCGCATATTTTACCTCACATTTATGAAACCTGGCCACAAAGTTTGTCTTTGTAAAATCTAAATCAAATTTTAAGGTCATATCATAACAAATACTGATTCTACCTAAACTGCTAGACATCAGGTGAGCGATGTAGGGTTTAATCAATATTACTCCAGAGATTGCTCATCATTTAAATTGATGGTTACAGAATAAGAACATTGCCAAGGGCAGATCTTTAATCATATTCAGTGACATTGACCACAGATGCAAGCAGGAAGCGGTCCTCTCAGGGGAACACCATACATATAGATTGTTTAGAAATGAAAGCAGTCAGGAGCGTAGCTCCCTATACGCGAGTATGCGGCTGAATCCACACAGTTCTGACGGAAAACCTTTTTTCAGACAAACTTTGTATACATTTTAACAACTTCTTTGTTGTTTTTGGATTCTAAATTTGCATTGAATTTTTTTTTAAATCCTCATAAATCGAGCTTATTATTTACGCAAGAATGTTCGTGTTACTTGTTTATTGTTTTTTTAAAATCCTCATAAATCGAGCTTATTATTTACGTAAGAATGTTCGTGTTACTTGTTAGTCCCCTACCGGTTTTTGACCGGAGGGGACTATAGGTTTGCCCTCTGTCCGTCAGTCAGTCCATCCGTCCGTCAGTCCGTCCGTCAAAAAATCTGGATCCTGCCATAACTCAAACAGTTTTCAAGCTAGGTTTATGAAACTTGGTATGTGGATAGGGGACAATAAGGGGATAATGCACGTCTAAACTACTGGGGAAGCTCGATGTGTTCATTAAGTCCACTAAGGGCCACAAAATGTTTGGTTAGATATTTCTACGAAGCATTGCCATGTTACGAGGGAGCCAGTAATAACGGTAACTATGTCAGGTCGTCATCGCCGTGTTCAACTCGGTTATAGCAACTAGTTTCATAAGTCACTGCAAAACCCATAACTTGATTCATTACATCTTGTAAGCTTGCAGAGAACTGAATTACTCGTTACTTACTCAACGCAGGGCATCATCAATATTCGCCAATCTGTCAAATGTATTTCAAGAACAGACGGGAAACGACGCTGTTGCTAGAGAAGAAATGATCAACCGAACCCGCCTGCAGTTTATTTAGAGGCGTTAGCTTCTCTATACTACCATTGCCCATTTCTTAATGCAACCTGAACCGCCTTTAGGCTGCTATGTGAATCCACATTCAAGTAGTTCCAGAAACTGTCAACATTCCCAATACTGCTACATATGTTTCTCCAAAATTTTAAACTGATTTAATTCAATCAGCAACATTTGTTTAGTCCAAGATCAACAATTATTGTGAAACTGTTCGTTAAATCGATATTTTTGCAGATAATCACTCCGCCGGGCCGATATCAAACTTGTTTCGTAATATGAAAATGACGTGTTCATCAAATGTCCAGGGTGTATAGCTATTTTTAGAAACTTCAGACCAGGGTCACGTGATGGTTTTATCAATGAATCGTATATCGTCTGCAAAGTACTGTTATGCAATCATATGATGTGGCTATATACGAGTCGCCTTCTAGAGATGTCTCACGCTGTGAGGGAAGTGATTACAAGACGGTACTGTAGAATCTGATAAATAGGCGCGAAGTATTATTTTTAAGCCACCTTTGATATACGCATTCAATACACGTATTCCATATAAATTAATATGCCCCTTTTTACAATTATTTAGATGCCTAACATGCCTATATAGTCACATATGCCTATTTTGACATGCAAAACACGATCGGCTGTAAGAAAACGAACATTAAACGTGTAAAGTCGGTTTAAGCTTTAGTAGCAGCAAAAAGGACGCCTCCCATCAGCACTCTCAGTTCTTTGATTATATGTAGATTGACTAGTCGTACGGACTACACTTTTAAAGCGGCATAAACCACTATTTATATACCTACTACGTAGGGTGTTCCAGAAATAATAGGACTTTTTTCATAGCAGCGCGGCAAATCAGAAATTTAGAAAACTATTTTGCTGTAATTTTAATTTCATCTATCACTGACAAATATGCGAATTATCAAAGCAATTGGCTGAGCAATAAAAAAAATATATTAAACATTAAATATATCATGTACCATGGATGCGGGTCGCATCGTGACGTTATGATGACGTCGTCTTTCAAACACCGTATTTTAACCGAAATACACCCTTAATAAATTTGATATACATGTATAGACTTCGAAAACAGATCGGATGTTACTTCTTCATTGTGTTAATGTGTCTCTGTAACACTGTTCCTGAAAATTGGTTCCAGTGATGCTAGAAATTGCTCTCACATTGACGCGTCTATCAGTCTACGAACGGTGTTTATCAACGTCAAACTACTTTTTCTGTGACTTGACCTGTGTTCATTTGTTAGTTCATACCACCGCCAGCTGTGAACAATTTGTGCCAACAGAACACGAATGCATGCTGGATGCCATTACATTCTGCTTATCTAATTATTTCAATGGTTTGCATTGTTGGTTTGTTCAATTTATAACATAATTTAACAATTCTGAGGTTTCTAGTTTTTGACGTTGACGTCGTTTTGTCCATGACGCACTTTGAAATATACACTTGTTTACACAGTTGTGATCATAAACAAACATCGATTGCTTCGTAAGTTTGTATGCACACATCAGTGACATAAAGGTAATGCCACATAAATTGCCATTATTATATATTCAGTGGTTACTGAGATATTCACATGTTTAGTATGGTTAGTAATAAAATATTACAGTGTGACCCGCCTATGCGTTACATGGTTTCTATGACAACGCTTTGTATTAGCATCACCAACAACAACGAAAATATGTTGCTGCCCGTATATAGAGCATAAAATGCTACATATAATATGAGATAAATTTCATTAAAATGCAAGTGTTCAGTACAAAGTTATGAGAAAAGTCCTAATATTTCTGGAACGCCCCTCGTATGTAAACCATTGAAGTGCTTGAGCGAGAAAGAGACTCCCAAGGAGCGCGCCTATAGGCATAGCATTCTTGGGTTCGACAGTATCATCTCGTTTCAAAAATGGTTGCTGTTGGATTCGTGCTTCAGGGTGCTAGACCACTGGACTTTCTCAGAATGAAACCATCGACTTGAAGCAGATATGGAGGGCTAAGGTGTTGGGTAGCAACCATGAGGGATCGATGAGTTGTACGACAAAGAGCTGTGGCCATAACCGAATTATATGATGTTGGGCCTTCAAAGCCGAAAGCATTTCACCTCCAACGACACCGTGACAACGGTCTCGCCGACTCCATCAAAGACCAGACATGAGTTAATCGATTAAAGTAATCATGATTAATAATCGATTACTTTTTTGCAAGTAATCATCCATAATCAATAATCATGGATTTTTCTGATTAATGATTAATAATTCAATCGATTAATGATGAAAAAAGGCTGTAATCATGATTACTTTATAATTACTTTGTTGTTTATATATGAGAATGATCAGCAGAAAATATGTTTTCAGTAAAAAAAACACAATGCTTGTAACTACCAAAACTAAATAGAATTAAAAATATGTTTATAAATTAAAGGTGCTGCCTCACAGATTGGGATAAAATTTTTGTATAACTTAATTTTCCTACCTAACCAAGCATTAATATAATAGAAAGTCACTGGTGATTGCTTTATGATAGATTTATGGCATTTAAGCAATTTAAATCACTCTTGATATTTGGCACTCTGTTTGAAAATATTGCTGAGTTTCCTTCCAAAATGTTCTGTAAATTATGTAATTCACACATGATCAAACTGTAACTTCAACAAACTAAAGCCGAAATATCTATGAGGTATTCGGTTCGTTTCGCAATTCGTTTTCATCGAATGGAAACAAATTTCAGGCAATTTAAGTGATAGTAGTGCTAATTCTATAGGGTATTAATACCCTACAGATTTTTGGGTGTAAAAATGCTTAATTACTACAAAATGCTGATGTTTCCCAAGTTATTTTTATGTCAATGTGGTTGTGTATGGCATATACAGGAAACTATACCAAAATTACATGAATATTTGACAATTTAATTTTATTTTTTAAGTCTATATATACATTCATAAGAAATAAATTTAAGTATATAATAGGCTGTAAATATGCTGTAAACATGCATTTTGCGTAATGAAATGTTTGTATATAATAAATATCATATCACACACTCAGGAAAGTCGAGGACGAGTTACCCATGTGAATACCAAATCTCCACTCGACCTACACTAACTCGACCGTCACTCCAGCTACACTTGAGGCTACCTTAGGTTAGTGTAAGTCGAGTTGGAGTGGAGGACCGACATGTGAATATGGGCCATAGAACCCACAACTATCCGGGGAGATTGTTCATTATCAGTAGATGAACCTCATTGATTTTGATGTCGCTATCGTCCAAAGGTCAAAATCACCGAGACCTTCGAATACACAACGGTTTCTGATCCACAACGTAAGAACCGTGAGTCCTAAGATAGTAAAACTTTACAGACAGGTAGCTGATCATCCACAGAAGACTTCGACAAATTTATAGGTCAATAGGTCGAAGGTCAAGGTCGGGATGGCCTTAAGTATACATAACTATTCGGTTGTCATGAGACATGCATGTTTTACAAACATCTCTTGTTTTTTCTGTAATCGGAATTCTTCAGATTTTATGTTTTTTGGGGTTTTGGTATTTCTGGACAATGTGTAGTCAACATTTCAAGACATTGTACAACACAGTGTTGTGCGCGTGTATTTTTCTGAATTTGGATGGTTCGCGGTTCACTGCTTACACCAAGCCAAAAACAAATACCCAATTACCGGATATTGTTGTTATACTACTCACATGAACACATGCAAAAAACAAGAAATATCACTGAATGTGATGAATACCCACAGTCAGCTGTGCACAACTAGACTAAAAATTGATCTGACCAATGTGTGCCGACGATATGCACAACTAGACTTGGTACTGATCATTTATACAAAGTTTCCTTAAAATCAGACAAATGGTTACAGAGAAATAGCGTGGACAAAATTTTTAAGTGTAAAAAAAGGGGCCATAACTACCTTAAAATTTGTTCGACCAGCGTGTGCCGACGATATGCACAACTAGACTTGGTACTGATAAACCATGCAAAGTTTCGTTGAATTCAGACCAATTGTTACAGAAAATAGTGCGGACAAACTTTTTACTTGTAAAGGGCTATACCTACCTTAACATTTGTCCGACCAGCGTGTGCCGACAATATGCACAACTAAACTTGGTACTGATAACTCATGCAAAGTTTCGTTGAATTCAGATCAAATGTTACAGAGAAATGGCTCGGACAAAATGTTTAAGTGTAAAAAAATAAAGGGCCATAACTACCTTAAATTTTGTCCGACCAGCATGTGCCGACGATATGCACAACTAGACTTGGTACTGATCACTCATGCAAAGTTTCATTGAAATCAGACCAATGGTTACAGAGAAATAGCGTGGACAAACTGTTTAAGTGTAAAAAAATAAAGGGCCATAACTACCTTAAAATTTGTCCAACCAGCTTGTGACGACGATATGCACAACTAGACTTGGTACTGACCACTCATGCAAAGTTTCATTGAAATCAGACCAATGGTTACAGAGAAATAGCACGGACAAAATTTGCACGGACCAACCGACGGACCAACAGGCCAACCAACCAACCTCAAGCATGACTCCAATATAGCCCCCATATACTATGTATCTGGGGGTATAATGAACAAGCTATCATGTATAATAAAAAAGATGCAAGCGTAACAAGTTGGTGTACTTATAACTTTTAATGAGTGTAGTAGCTACATAATGATATATGGACATTGGTTGACAGTCTTATCGTTCAGAAAGAACTTCACTAGCCTGAAAATGGGACGTGCAACTAGTCTTTTATGTGCATATCTGAATATAATGTGAACATAATAGAATGGATCTCATGCATTTGTTTGAATAATATAAAAACTTTATTTCAAAGAAACACTGTCAATTTTAGAGTTTATTTGCAAATTAATGATCCTAAAATTGTCGTTTTTAGAATTAAACTAAGCACCGCGATATCTCCCCAAACTTTACCATTGTTTTCAAAATTCCCTAGCGTCCACTGCATAATTGAAATTGTTACGACGATGACAGCTGAGAACAGATAATGACTCCTATTGTAAATAGGAGGGATATGTTAGTTACAATGTATTTACTAATTGTGAAACCACAGATGAAAAGCTTCGAAGATTCAACTTATGATAGTTAGAGCCAAAAATAGTGGGAGAAGTTTAATCAATATTATATTAACATTGCAAAATAACGCTCACATCCACGGATATTGCTATTGAATAAAAAAAGATCTTACTGTAATATCAGGAAAGTATTTTATGAAATAAAAAGTACTAAACTTGTATAAAAAATTGCTCCTAAAGATCCATATCATTTTTTAACAAATATCACGTTTGCTTGTTAAAACGTGCGTCGTACGAGTATGATATAGAGGATATTTGTTGATTTTGGTGTAAGATCGAATTTTATTTCACCGAGTGATCACAGATAATCAATATTTTCACGAGTGGTGAAATAAAATTGATCTTACACCAAAAATCAACAAATTTTCTGTTTATTATATGCCTCAATTCCTCTTAAATATGTGCCGTATTTGGCTTAACGCATATTTTAAAACCCGGCGTCGTTGACGTTACGTTTCTTTTTCTGCATGATACTGGAACCAGCTTCTAAAACGGTGAAAAAAACAAAGTGGTAATTTCACTGTTATATTTTCCCTACTATTTTCACTGAAAATCTCCATAATCCATTGAAAGCAAATAATAAATACTTGTATACATGGCCACTACTATATTATCAATATACAAAGAAAGGTCAGACACCCTGAACAAATAGGCTTGTATATACATTTGTACAGTATATATAAATATCTAGTATAGACACATTACTACGTACATGCGTAGGTTTTTATGATTACGGAATCACGCCCATAGGTGGCTGTAACAGTGAATAAGCAAATTGTATCTGGTCAGCGCAATAATGTCTTTAAATAGTTAATAATATACTTACATGTATAGTTGAATAATATAATTATACAGGTATAAAACAATTGCGATATTTTTTTTTCGCTGCACAAAATAATTCGCTGAATTTCATGAACTAGTTTCGCATTTCAACAGGAGTTACTAGAAAATGTTGCTAGATATGATTTTAAGCTCCAAAGTCACCAACAATAGCTTAAATAATCAAATCAATAAAAAGTCGTCAAATCTAAGTATTCGTAATTTGACCAGGGGTGGTATTCAATATTGATCTTACTTGACTTAAGGATAAGGATAACCAATCAGATCAGAACGTATTCAACTCTTGGTCAGTAACAGTCGATATGATTGGCTATCCTTATTCTCTAATTAAATAAGATCAATATGAATACCAACCCTGGCCACTTTCATGCAGAGGTAACAATTGTTCCGTTGTTAATAATACACTTTTCGTTATTTGCTGTTTCTGTTAAGTGTTGCATTCTCTGACAGAATTGTTACCTTTTAACACACTGGTACAGCTACCTGTGAACACAAGAATGAGAAAATTATTCCGATATTAACACTATTCTTATAGCACGTATTCTTGTATTGTTACGTTTAATAGCAAGAATAGTATCAATATATGGTTATGAATGGCTTTGATATTTGTCTAGGTTGTGTTCAGTCAAATAATAGAGAAGTTGCGAAAGGCAACGTGTATCCTGTACGTATACGTGAATACTATTTTGGATATTTCGTCATTCAGGTATGTGTAGTTTCTACAAGTAACGGACGTGTGACAGACGCAAATATATTGACGTGTACTATGTCACACAAGTATGCGTATGTACGGGAAACCCAATATTTCATCGCCCGTGGTCTCATTGAGTTTATACAAACACTAATTATCGATTCACGAAGAAATCATATTACAACTGTCATGTGATTTTAGACGCACACGTTGTGTTTCGCAAGCCAATTTTAATTGGAACGTGTACGTATACATGATTTGATGTTCAGGCCAACGTTGTGGGGAACCCACGTGACCAAATGCCAATGTATAGTTCAATTTTGAACTCTGAGCCATGACCTATCCGACTAGTCCATTTTTGCGGGTAGACTATCATTTATTACGCTCGGAGCGCATTTTTTAATGATATTATTCTTACAGATATCTGTTTATAATCAGATTACAGTTTAGTGCAGTCGGCAACGTTCAGAATTTCAGAAATTCAGAATTCAGAATATATTTATCATTTTCACTCATTTCAATCGTTGGTGTATTTCGAGCTTACTGACATCCTATATTCGGTTGATTAGCCTTCATAACGTTCTACAATATACATGTAACAAATATGGTTTGTCACATGTTCTAGTATTACATGGATTTTACAAGTTGTGTGCATTTAAAAAATATAATAAAAATAAAAAACTACGTATTTTGGTGGGATTCAAACTCGCCCTGATCAGACAAAAGATATTTTACAATGTATCAAGCGCTTTACCGTCACGACCATCCAGACACATGCAATATTTGGCCTTAATTGTATTACTTATCGTACTGTTCAAACATATACCAACCTATATCGATTAGTGGTTAAAACCTTAAAAGTGCAGTCACGGCTCAATGCTCGAAATCGAACTATACAGAGCCCATTTTGTATATCCACACTGAAAATACATCGGCACAAAAAACGAAAATACACGATCACTTATCAATACCTGCACATACTCGAATCTTACGATACGGTCCAGTATTTTTCTAATATACCATGGTGTATTTAAAAGTTGAAATGGTTAAATAGTAGAACAATACAAAAACTTTCCTAAAACATGTGACATCCTTACATTTATTTTTAGCTCACTTGGTAACAGGTGAGCTTTGTGATCAGTCTTCCGTGTCTCTGTCCATCGTTTGTCCACAATTGCTTGTGTAGTCACTATAAAGTGATCAGTCTTCCGTGTCTCCGTCCGTCGTTTGTCCACAATTGCTTGTGTAGTCACTATAGGTCACTATTTTGGCCTTATCTTTATGAAACTTCACAATGCTCATCTTAACAACATAATATGTCAAGTTTGTTATCGGGTTATCCGGGATAAAAAACTAGGTTACTTGTCCTAATCATAGATAAACCTTGTATAGACACTAGATGTCATAAGTTTAGCCTAATATTTATGAAACTTTGTCATAATATAGGTCAAGCTTGATATTGGAACATACGGTAAAAAACTAGTCACTATGTCAAACCATAGTAAACCTTTAGTAGTTACTGTTACTAGAGGACACACCTTTGAGCTAAGCTTTATGAATCTGGATCACAAAGATCATCTCATCAAGGTCAAGTCAAGGCCAAGTTCGATATTAGGTGAAATGGGGGTCAAACATATGTCAAATCACTGGTTAAGACAATATGAAAAACTTGCATTTGCAAAAAAGGCTGCATTTTCTTGAATCTTAGTCAGAAATTGTAAATGATTAGTTTGGTCACCATATGGGTCCTCTTGTTAGTCTAAGTGTCATTGTCATATTGTGCAAGTCCCGAATTTGCTTAAATGTGGACCACATTCTGTGTACACAGACGCGTTAATGAATTTCAGACAGCTGCGTGGCATTGGGCTTATCAGCACTTAGGCATCAAATTTCGAAGCAATCTGTATTTTTTTACAATATTTCATATGCTACCTTATGTTTTTGGAACTTCCATGAACTTGGCCATCTTATTATATTTGCAAAATGTTTAAAGAAAATTTTCTCTGAAACCGATCAGCAAAGTTTAAACTCGAAAGGAATGATCCTTGCACGAGCCTCTGTCATATTCTTTCATATCTATGTAATACACATTTAACCCTGGTTTCTATGGTTACCAAAACCAACATGGTAAAAATCGCGTCTATTAAAAACTGTTAATAATTTAGCTCAAATATTCCCTGGACGCATCCTCACCGCATGCTTTCAAATAAATATGATTCTTATAAAAACAGGGACTGGGGCTCGCTTTTCATATTTAGCTTTCTACTTCTCACAAACTACCGGTCTGATTTTATTGTCGATTTACACACATGTTCGTTGGATAACACTAAACGTTGTCGCCAGGGTGCATAGGGAATTTTTCCTGGAAATCTTTTTAAGACAGTTTTGACTACTTTTTCCTGGAAACGACATGCCCGATTGAAAAGATATTTTGGTTCAAATGTTCCTCATGAAACCACATCGTTCAACCCGTTCCGTGTAAGGCAGTTCTGTTTGTTGTAGACAGCTGCACACGCGTTTTGTACTACTTGAGTATGATTAGTATTTGTTTTGTTTTTCCAATGCTGCAAAGGGGTTTAATGGCCCTGCCAAGTAAGTTGAATTTCTGCTTTAGTTCTTAGCATAAGTCTTTTATCTATGCCTTTGAGTTAGCATTAATATTTTACGTTCTGCCTTAGTCGTTATCATTGGAAAAACAGAACTGCCTATTTTTGTAAGCATTTATTTTGTACCTCGTTCCATTTAAACCTCTGTATCTTCACAGAAAATGTACATTTCCCACAACGGAAACGACAGATATATTGAGGAAGGATTGAAGTTCGTATGTAATATTTTAAAAAACTTTTTGCAAACATCGCATTACTAAAAATTGTATATACTAATTGTTCATTCATCGCGTCAACGATATATGTAAGTGATCACTCTCAAAAGCAACGCAAAACACATTGTAAAATAATCAATCTGAATGCACAGAAATATCACAGGAATGGTGTTTGGTTTATTCATAAACTATAAATTTGAAACTGAAACATATCAATTGCCGGTCTACGTAATGAAATATTCATTTTAAAAAGAACAAATGCCGCTAAAACACATGTAAATTCACTATTCAAGCATTATTTCGATTACAGTAAATCATCATAAACTGGTCCGGTATAGACGAAGTAACAGCGCAAGTGATATAATTAAATCAAGGCGACACAACGCGTCGCTGGTCATCCCGTTGACTTTCGTTAGGAGTTTATTCCAGAAGCCCAAGGCCGACGGTGCATCACTTTTAGTTTATACTAATTTATTTATTGTCGATTGTGAAACAAGTTTTTCCAACTTATATTAATCACTCTCGACACCTCATTCCTGGTGTTATCCATCGCCACGAGTGTATGAGAGAAGAGAAGCCAGTTTCCTTTTATACTGAGCGTCTAGCAATGAAATTTCTGATACCATTTTTATTTCGTCTTTGGTATGACGCGGCCAGGGATCGAACCCGAGACCTCCCGCACTCGAAGCGAACGCTCAACCACTAGGCTATCGAGGAGGCGGTTTTGTGCGTCATAGAGGATACAAAGGATATTGAGAAACTTCAGAATTTTGCTTTCGACCATCTGTGTGTTAAATGGTGTTATTTTGTGAAAAAAATGTGTTTTGTGGTGATAATTCTTTAAGGACACTTGTAGAAATGAGCAAAGGTATATATAAAAGATATTTTGATACTTCCAACCATTTATTAAATAACAAAAAAACATACAAATTCTTACTGGCTAAACTTTTTGTTTTCAGTTCATGATCATTAACGCTGGCACTGTGTAAATACTGTGTCGACAGTGCTTTTGATTTTTATAATAAGCATAATTGTATCAAAGGCAAATATAAATCCTTTTCTGAATAATAACCGAGGTAGCTTTAATGTTAAATTCATCAAACACCTTTATACCGGTATGATCAAAGGGCAACCTTTCAAGTTGCGTCTTAATAATACGATGAGATGGAATACAATACATTGATCATAGGCGCTTCTCCTAATGACTTATGTCTTATTTAATGGATGTTATTTATTATGATCAACTTTATTTATATGGAATACTTGAATGACATGTTTTTGTATGATTGAAATTAATATTTAAAGGTACATCTAAAATGATAAGACCATACAGAATCTTTTTTTTCGTTTAGCTTCAACCCTAAGCTCGAAAACATATCTAGCTATTCTGAGAGAAAAAACAAAGACCTCGAAAAACAAACAAGTAATACCGGCTTCTATCCTCTTCATTAAATGGCTAACAAATATAGTTTGCATGCATTGTCGATCATAATAACTTACTGAAATCACTAAAAACTTGTGTGTGTGACATAAAAACTAATACATGTACTGAGCTTAATTTTGCACACACAATCTTTACAAATATCGTTGAATAAAATAATAACCATTTATAACTCAAATTGTTTTGTTTTTTTTCCTTTTCAAGACGTCTTGTCCAGTCTGCGGACGCTAAACAAAAACTATCTGGAATTGCATTATACAAATCTGATTAAAAAGACCTTTGCAAAGGGTCAATACAATGTATCGTAAATATTAAATGATTGCAAATTATATTATACGGAGCTATTGACGTGAGGTTTATGCGTTGAATACATGTAATCGTGAAATATCGGTCATTATAGATTTGTGTTTGTATCACACATCGACTTTCTTCGTAATACTCCCCGTTTATGAAACATACATGCACGTGTTATAAATATAGATAATATAGCAGTTGTTAAAATATTCGTATACATAGCCGAGAATTACGTTAAAATATCCGTACTGTAGCTCTTGCAAATCCATACAATCTCTGGAAACGTCCTTCAAGGGTAACACTACCAGGAATATAGTAGTTTATACATAAGTATTTAATCGGGCCCCGTAGGGTAACCCAGGTATAATATTGACACAACGTAACATATTTTGACATATACAATCATGTATTTGTCATTGAAAACAAAGAAGTTTCTTGCCAGTTTCATCTGAATTGACCATTTAAACATTCAAACCATTAGGAGGGGATTTAAAGTAGTTCGTAGTTTGATTGTCTGACACACGGAGTTATGTACCTTTAATATCGAAGCTGGTATACACACGATTATTTTGTCTCCCACATATACAGTGGTGTAGCAATACCACGTGGTTTTTGACTACAGTTCCAAGTAGAAATGTGTAAACATTAGAACACAAATGTAGCCATAAATATTTTATTTCTCCATCGATTTCTATGAAATCTACGCCACGCTAATGGGAACATTATTTGCTTTCCATGAAATATAAAATCTTTTTCAGCGGATGTGCCGTTTTGTCCATTACCCTGTGAAACCGTGGAACGTGTAGGTTCCACAGGGTAATGGAAAAATCGGTAAAGCTGCCGAAAAATATCTTATATTTCATGGGAAGCAAATAAGTCCCCCTTAGCGTGGCGTATATTTAATAGAAATCGATAAAGAAATAAAATACTTATGGCTATTTTATTTTCCAATGTTTACAATTTTCTTCTTGTAACTGTAGTCAAAAGTCACGTGGTATTGCTACACTGATATAGTGGGGGGCATATTGAGCTTGTGCTTGACGTCTATCTGTTAGGATTGATTGGCGTCTGGATGAATGACACAAGGTTTGTCGTCGCTAGTTCTCATATCCATTGGTTGGAGTTCAATGTAAACTCCTCATGAATACTTGGTACCAAGATCAGTCGTGCATATTGTGGATATTGTTTGCAAGAGTTATGGCCCTTTGTGGGAGACACATATTTTTTTGTCAATAACGCTTCTACATTATGTAGGTTTATCTTATTTAAGGTAAATGGGTGGAATAAAATTGTGTTTCTGATGTTGAAACTCACCAATCAAATCATTTGATAAATATAACGTTACACACAATGGTTCAGACTATCCCCACTGAAATGTTACAGATTTCATTTTGTTGATGGTATCGATTTAAAGGTGCTGCCTCACAGATTGGGCTTAAAATTTTGTATATCGTGATTTTCCAACCTAACCAAGTATTGATGTAATAGAAAGCCACTGACAGTTGCTTTATGAAAGATTTGGTGCAAATAAGCAATTTTGACCACTGTCGATATCGCCCACTGAGTTTTTTTCTTGAAAAAAGTGCTAAGTTTCCTTCCAACATGCTTTGTGAATTATGTAATTCACACATGATCGAGCTGTAACATCAACAATCTGTTTAAGGGATATACAGGCAACTATACCAAAATTTCGCGAACATTTGACAATTTTATTTTATTTTTGCAATACACCAATATGTGAGGCAGTCCCTTTAAGAGCATTTATATTCAATTCAGATCACCTATTAGTATAAGAAAATAAAGTCTACATCATGATGAACAATGATTTATTCACAGCCATTCAAATTAGTGCTTAGCTATGGCATCCTCGTACTCCCGTGACTAGAACATAATTAAATAAATATGTTGCTATGGTAACGTACCACAATTTCATGAATGTATACAATCGAGATCTATTCCTGGTTGAAAATGGTACACATTTAAACTTATGGAACTCCGTTGCTATGGTGACATGGTAACTTTTCTCGAAAAGCGAACATTTTACGGTTTTGATGTATCATTAATTGTACAACATAATTCTAAAATGCTACGCTAGTTTTAAACGTTTCCGTCAAGAATTTAGCAAATACTGGATTAATGAAATAACGATTAAATGACGTTTGCGACGCCGCATAAACATGACACATAGATGGTTGGTTTATAAGGCCTGTAACGTTTTTAATAGATGATATATTTTATATGTTCAAAACAATGTTCAAAATAATCTTGTCTTAACAACAGTTCATTATCCTGATTTTCAAACATCCGGTTTTCCTGGAGCATGGCTAATAAGTAATACCGTATATAACACTTTTAACGGAGGCTTTTCAAAATCATGTCAACGGCCAGTCAAATTTTGCCATGCGCGAGGGTGCTCAACAACACCCTTGTTACCCTGATAAACCACCATGATTGGATAATCGCAACATGATTGCAAAATGGCCGACATGAAAATGTGGTGAGTGCATTGTTTTTGCAATATTTTCCATATAAACTATCTAGATTGTTTTTTTTTCAATATTACATACTCAACATAATTATGAAGCTAAATCCGATGATAATTGATGGGGTGTGTCTTTATTTTCAAAAGAATGAGTGCAATTACTACAATCCTGCACTGTATACATACAACTTCATTGTACTTTACTTCGGTCAACGTGACCTCTATCGATTTTCGTGGTCCAGTTGTATGGGAGACCACAACTTTAAAATCACAACACCGTGCTATTGATTTTCATTGGACATGTTTATCGGTCAGCATTGTAAAAATTTGGACACGCCTTATGTTTACAAAGTGACAGCCAATGATATTTATAAGTCAGAAAGTAAAACTTAACTCTTGGTTGTTTATTTTGTCTCGGGCTACGCCCTCGACAAAATAAGACAACCTCGAGTTTGCGTTCTCTTTCTATAACTTAACGCTCACCAACCATTATTTAAACATGGTAATTTCTGGATACTGACCGACGTGATTGTTAAATTTTTGAGGATACTGGCCAACATGATTGTGGATAAAAACCAACATTACCAATTGAAATCTTGCCAATGGGATTCTCAAGGTACAAATAATTGTACATTAAAGAAGTGTGCTCATGAATTGTGGTAGCAGGTTTATGAGCATACTCGATGTAAGGCATTTCACACCCAGTCTATAGTACATGCCTTTGGGACATTTAATAATCAAAGCACTGAGAGTGCTGATGGGAGACGATCTGGTTGCTGCTACTAAAGCTTAAACTACTTTACACGTTTAATGTTCGTTTCCTTACTGCCGATCTTGTCTTGAATGTCAAAATAGGCATATGTGACTATATAGGCATGTTGGGTATCTAAATAATTGTAAAAAGGGGCATATTGATTTATATGTAATACGTGTATTGAATGCGTATATCACAACGTGAGACATCTATTAAAAGCGGCTAGTATTGCCACACCATATGATTGCATAACATAACGATATAAGATTCATTGATAAAACCATAACGTGACCCTGGTCTGAAGTTTCTAAAAATAGCTATACAGCTGGGACATTTGATTAACACGTAATTTTCATATTACGAAACAAGTTCGATATCTCCCCGGCTGAGTGATTATCTGCAAAAATATCGATTTAACGAACAGTTTCACAATAATTGTTGATCGTATGTTGACATGATAATGTTGACAGTTTCTGGGACTACTTGAATGCGGATTCACATAGCAGCCTAAAGGCGGTTCAGGTTGCATTAAGAAATGGGCAATGGTAGAATAGAGAGGCTTACGCTTCCCAAAGATGGAACATTCTGTTTCAAGTGTTTGGAAGGTTTTTATGCCCCCGCCAGAAGGGCATATAGTGTTCATCCTGTCCGTGTGTATGTGTGTGTGTGTGTGGGGGGGGGGGGGGGGGGGGCGAAAATTGTGAAATCGTGTCCGCTCTGTAACTTCGTCATTTCTTATTGGAAATTTATAATATTTGGTACAAATGTTCACCACATAAAGGCGATGTGCCAGTGCAAGACCCAGGTCCCTAACTTAAAGGTCAAGGTCACACTTAGAGATCAAAGGTTAAAATTCTCAAATAGGCATGTGATTCATATCCGCTCTGTAACTATGTCATTTTTTATTGGATATTTATAACACTTGGTACAAATGTTCACCACATCGAGACGGCGTGTTATGCGCAAGACCCAGGTCCCTAGCTCCAAGGTTAAGGTTAAGGCATGTGATTCATGTCCGTTCAGTTACAATGTCATTTCTTATTTTATATTTATATTATTTGCCACAAATGTTCACATCATCAAGACGACGTGTCATGCGCAAGACCCAGGCCCATAACGCAAAGGTCAAGGTCATACTTAGAGATTAAAAGTTAAAAGGCACAAGTAAACGATTCTTGTCTGCTTTGTTTTTGTTCTGGATTTTTAAAATTACTTGGTTACATTCGCATTCACACCCTGACTCAAATGTAAAGGTCACACTTACAGACCCAGCTTTTGTCTTCTGTTCAATGTCACATTTAAGCAATTACAAACTTGTTTCAAATTGTTCCATTTGCATAGCTTTATACTTAGGTGTCTGATGACAGCTTTAGCGGGGGCATCCGTGTCCTGTGGACACAGTTCCAGTTAAATATTTTTTTCTGCTATATTTTGGTAAAATTCATAATAAGCCAAGACAGGTACATTTAGCACATGTATCTAAATGTGCTAAATTCACAGGGAATGGGAACAGTGAATTATGGGGACCAGGCTAAACGCTGTGAGCATGTCTTGAATGGTGCCAAATTGCATTTCTGATTTTAAAAGGGGACATAATTTCAACATATATTTGATAGAGTTGCCTATTCATGTAGAGGTCATGGCGTCATGATGGTGATAAAGTATGCAAAGTATCAAAGATAGATGTCAATGCACTTTGAAGATTTTAGAGGTTAAAATTGTGTACATAAACTGTAAAATTTTGTATTTCTAAGTCCATTAGTCCAAATGGGGCATAACATTCAACAACATGCTTGATAGAGTGCAGATGTTGGGGTCAATACGGTTGACAAGTATGCAAAGTATCACAGCAATATGAACATGCACTTAGATATTATTGGTTAATACCTTGAACGTTAACTTACAAATTTGCACGAAGTTGAAAAAGGGACATATTTTCCAATAAATACTTCATAGAGTTATCTACTCCTACGTATGTGTTGGGGTCATTCCATTATTCTTCCAATTGTGAAGCTAAATATTGTATTCACACTGCAGTGCATCAATGTAAAATCAATGTTGGTCAGTATCCACTTTAAAAGATAAATCATGATGCTCTTTATCCTCAATCATGTTGGTTTTTATCCATTTTCACACATGGATTCCTTTAAATAGTTATTACGTAGAAACCGCAAATGTAAATAACTTACTCTAAACTAAGTCTGATAGTGAAATGAATGAGCTGTATAAACAAAAGATCTTAACCCAAAATAAACAACAATATATATGTTTTATAAACTGTCAAATAAAGCCAACACAGATTTTTCAAACTTTTTAACGTATTGTGTATCACATTCACAAAGATACGGATAAATAGTTTTAGTTTCATGGAAGGAATTTACAAGTGTATCTTCATACAGCATCAGAAGGTGGTTAAACCCGTAGATTTTGAAGAATTGGCCGAAATTGCGATGAATATGTAAACATACATCCGCCATTTTGCAATCATGTTGCGATTGTCCAATCATGGTGGTTTATCAGGGTAACAAGGGTGAACAAATACGCGTTCTAATGTTCTAATTTAAGTTCTGTCACTGCAAGCCTATAAAACTTTCAGAATCTGTACTTCAAATTGATTAGTTGTTGACCGAAGTTTTATCGACGTCGAGCGGCCCAAAATTCATAATTTTCGAACATTGCGACTTCGCAAACTTACCCTTCGTGCGATTGTAATAAGTGAGTCGTCTAAAGAGTGGGGTTTAAATATGCAAATATACACTAGCCAAAACTTGTAACGCACATTTACATCTTCCAGAATATCTGTAAGTACACAAAACGTATTTGACTTGCAATTCCGCACAGTGCTTGGTACATGTGCTACACATAATGAGTGTAAATTTCGAAACAATCGGGTATTCCTAAGATGCAGCCGAACTCAAACAAAGAAAGTCACAAAAAAACGAAATACATGTTCTTACGATAACTCATCTTTAAAGCGATTTAAAATTAACCATGTGGTAAACAAATCAAACAGGTTAAGGTGATGTATGGCTTTTAGTCGAGCTGAAGTATATAAACCCCTTGTAATACGTGTAGTTAGATCACAAATCACCCGGAAACCAGACGATGGCCGTGCATCCAACATGTACCCGATGTTTAGACATCGTGCATATGCCGGCCGATAAGTAGCAATGCATATTTCAAAATTACCCCGGCCGCCGCCCGAAGACCGATTGGACCAAAGCACGGTGATCGGATTGCAATTGTGACCTAGCTATCAGGCAGATGAGTTGAAAGCGTCTGATTACAATGATACAATATTTTGAACTGCTTTGGGTATGAAATGACGTGCTATTTTAATTACGATGTGCCAAAAAATCATGTATCCCATCTTTGACGTAGTTCACTTTTAAGAGCTAATAGAAGCCAAAAACAGTGTTTACAAATAAACGCCAATTTAAAACGCCAAACGAAAGTAAAAATTGAATCGATACAATTTTATTTTTCAGCACACATATAGCAATTGTACGATACAATAAATGTCAAGAATTACTTTGATTCGTATTTGTTTACAACACGGACAGAAAATAAAAAGTGCACTTATATTCGACCAGTCTCAATGAAAACATTGCCGTGACAATCTCTGAACAGGGGTCCCCCATTCAGACCCTTATGTACCAGTCAATGGAAACCTCGCTCCAACCCCGATGAAGGCAGGGGATAGCGGGGAAAATATCTCGTGTTTTTACCTTTCCGATGTCCCCACACTGTTGTGAGAGTGCGCGGCTTTTGTTTCACACAAAAATAGCGGGAAATATAGCCGTGACTATACCGTGAGATAAGAGCGGGTTCATTTTGCGGGGGTTCGACCATCTGTATGGCTCTGGGGCAGGGAATTTACCAGGGGTTTGAAAAAGCAAAAGTAAAAACCCCGCCCTTCCTAGGGATAAGGGGGCGTGGTTTCAACTGACTAGCATTAGCGGTAGGATTTCACACATAAATTGTGCAAAGAAGGACTGCTCATATTTGAGATGGTTTATAGTTTCGGCTTGGAAAGTGCAGCCTTTAAAGGTGCTGCCTCACAGATTGGGCTTAACTTTTTGTATATCGTGATTTTCCAGACTAACCAAGTATTGATGTAATAGAAAGCCACTGACGGTTGCTTTATGAAAGATTTGGTGCAAATAAGCAATTTTAACGACTGTCGATATCGCCCACGGAGTATTTTTACTTGAAAAAAGCGCTAAGTTTCCTTCCAACATGCTTTGTGAATTATGTAATTCATACGTGATCGAACTGTAACTTCAACAAACTACAGCGTAAATATCAGTGAGGTATTTGGTTCATTTTTCGATTCGTTTTCATCAAATGCGAACACATTTCAGGCAATTTAAGTACATTGTAATAGTAGTGTTAATTCCATAGGGTATTTATACCATAATTTAGAACTTTTTATGTAAAAATACTAAATAACTACTAAATTCCGAAGTTTCTCAAATTATTTTAGATGTCAGTGTTGTTGTTTATGGCATATACTGGCAACTATACTAAAACTACGCGAATATTTGACAGTTTTATTTTAATTTTGCAATACACCAATATGTGAGGCAGTCCCTTTAAATATCACGTAATTTTGCACATATTTACGACATATTAATTGTGATTCCACATATTTTGTAGTTGAGTACAATTTTCTTTCATTTTCCTTTACCAAAAATACCACTAATACATTATGTAATTTATTTACAGTTAAATTTATACTAGTTTGGTTGCCTATAACACAACACATCAACACGTGGCCGTAGTTCGAATCTAGCGAAAACTGAGAATATTCCTGGACTAGTTGTTCGTTGTAGTGAATCACTGCGAAGTGGTCTAAACGGCGGCGCTAAACAGTTTCGTCAATAACAGCATATGCTGGACGACCCAAACATTTCTAAATATATATTGAAAGCCTTTTTCCTAAATGCTGGATACAACCAAAGGTAAAATACAGGATTCATAAAATTATTAAACATATAAATCCGTGTCAGAAACAAAACGGTGACACGTCCGTACATCTTTGAGATGAAACCCGGTGCATTCAGTGGTATGACTGCCAGTATCGGGAGACAGGACGTGGTTACAAATACAAACGTTATCAGTCCTATGATCTTCGTCGTTTTAAGTGTCTTCAGTCTTAGGCTGTTTATTTGCTGTATTTCGAGTTCATTTGAAGTAATTCGTAGAATCGGTGTGACCTTGCTGCTTCGTCTGAATACCATTATGATTTTTGTGTAAAGTAATCCTATCAATGTACAAGAACATATGACAATTAGTAGAATTATACCATGAACGTAAATCTGCACGTGGTGCCAGTCAGGGTCATAGATACACTGTCCAGCCAAATTGTTACTTGTTGTAACAAAGGCGGTAGCTCCGATAAGTGCCGCCACAAACATTGACACACCACCAGCCGCAAAAGCTCGGTTCGGTGTAAATGTCAGTTTTCCGTTTACATTTCCAGTGGTTTTGTTGAATCGTTCTATGCATAAACAATCAATTATTAACACAGATCCAACGAAGCAGACGTACAGGTTGAAAAAGTGTAATTTGCACCATACAGAGTTGCCGACATACGACCACAATCCTCTAGAACTTAATGTGAAGACTGGAACACAAACTAGTACGGATAAAATGTCACAAAATGCAAGAAAAGTAACAAACCAGTCGGTTGCATTTTTCTTAACAACTCTTGATTGTACCATTATAACCAATGTATTTCCGGATAAGCCAATTACAAAAACTATAACCATGAACACTGTAAATATGTCTCTACTCCATTGTGGTACCAGACTCATTAAAGAATATTTCATAACTGCTATAACAGATTCGTTTTGAACAGTCGTGCTATTCAAGCTCAATACAAAATCTTCCATTATCATTATGCATTCGACCACCAGTTGGTTCTTTAAGCGTAGCACAGTATCTCCGTTATAATTATAAATATACCGTCAGAAATGAACCTATAGACATTCGCGAGCAATAGCCTCCTCACTGAGGCATCTGATTCGATGCCACCAGAAGGCGTTGGCAAGTATTGATAAATCTCTGCCATTTGCAATGCTAGGCTCTGGACACAGTGTATGTGTTTGCCTTCAATATTGAATGTAAATTTATCCACCAGTAAATACTGCACATTTGAAAAAATTAACAGAATATTACACTTGTTTTGTTGGTAATTAATTAAAAACATGTTCAGAATATTGTGACTACCAGTTGCCCGCAACCCTCTCATTCCACTCAACACAGCAACGTTATAAGTTTAACATTAGTGAGGTTGCGAGTGTCAACGTGTAACGTGTACGTGTACGTAAATGCTATTTTTGAGTATTTCGTCATCCAGGTATGTGTAGTTTCTACAAGTAGCGGACGTGTGACGAAAATATAACGTGTACTATGTCACACAGGTATGCGTATGCATGGGAATCCCAAGATTTTATCGCCGGTAGTCTCAGTGAGTTTATATAAACACTCATTATCGATTCACGAAGAAATCATGTTACAACTGCCATGTGAAGTTACACGCACACGTTGTGTTTCGCAAGCCAATTTAAATTGCAACGCGTACGTATACATGTACGGGTTGCTACGCGTACACGTAGTCGTACATGTTCGAATCGCAACCTCTCTAATAACTCGTTTTCGTCGGCGCACATCAAAACAGTATTAACGTAAAAAATGTAAGTCTTATGTCGTACATACGTATGCCTCCGTTCAGTCTGCTGAACATAATGCTATACATCGATCATTGTTGTCACATTTCCCACCGATGGCATGTTCCAACAAATAAATTGTCACTTACACAAAACATAGGTGCTTCAATTATCTATGCAGCAAGGTTCATCACAATACCTTATTTCTAAGTAAAGTTACTGAGCAGAAGTTAATTTTTTTTCTACGTTCAGTACTTTTGTTCTTGGTCCCTACCGGTCTGATGTATACAGCTATGTAGGCAAATGTCAAAGAAACCACTGGTCCAGATTTTATAATATGTACCTGTTGGGTGACCATATTAAAAAAGCCTTCAAATAATGTTGATTGGTCAAAATACATGGCCACTGTGTTGAGACAAATTGCTGTATTGAAAAGTTTAAAATATTTTCTTCTCAATAACCATTTGCCCTTTTTGATTATAGTTCTATTCACTCATGCTCATTGTGCGACCCTCTACAAAGTTCCTTTCGCACAATCAAAGATTCATAAAAACATGGCCACCAAGGTGCGTGTGGTGTGTTTTTATTAAAACTGTCAAAAAGCCTCCAATACTGTTGGTCCAATTTAAAAGTTATTTCACTGGAATGGTCCTTGTTTGACCATCTCTCAAGTTCATTCAAGACTTTTTAAGCAAGTATGACCGCATGGTCGGAACTTGCTCTGTAGAGTAACACTTGGAAAATTATGAAAAACTGCCATGCCCCATTGATGCATTTCATTCTTATCCAAAACCCAAACAAAATGATCAGCCCAATAGTTCGGACACATCTTGTGGTTACTACGGGTACGGAAATAGTGAGACGTCTTTCCTTTACTTGTTCTTTGTGTAACACAAACATTATCAATGCTAGGTTGGTAATTAAAACCAATGTTGGGATGGCACATAGTAATTAATGTTTCAGTTTGACAAAAATGTGGCTACCATGGCAACAGAAACGTTCAAAATAATTTATATGTCATTTGTTTCAAATCGGTAGGGGACTTCTGTATTGCTTTTATTGCAATTAATCAGTGACTCGTTCATTTTGTTTTGATGTACTTAGCTCCAGATTTCTTGCAAGGCTACACGAAGCTCATTAATGTTGCTTTGTTGAACCTGTTGGCTTAAAATTGCCCATTGAATCATCCCCCATATTGGTTCTTATGATTAGCTTAATGCGAATTATCGATCTTCCAGCACAAAATTGCACCTGCGTAGTGACTGACATACTCATCAAACATCTTTCTGCACCTGCAATATATTATATCTTTCGGCAGCTGAATTTACAATTTTAATAACATGGAGATTCGTTTGAATTGAAATATTCATAATGAATTTATCGGATAACCGTTATTTGATGGTAAACAACCAGAAAATATGAACTGCGAGTAAATATGTGTTACATATTGGCCTCCGTATCTCAATGGTTAGCGCACTTGTCCTCTAATCTGGCGACCCGGGATCAAATTCCGGATGGAGGCACACATATATGCCGGCCATATTTCAGCCGAAAGCTGACTGGCAAATAAAGGCTATGCTCGGCATTTAAAAAAAATACGTGTTACATGGTATTTTGACACAAATTGATAATTAAGAACAGAGTATTTGCTTCTAAAGGTTAAATATTACAGTAGCAGTTTACGGAAAGTGATAAAAGACCACCACCGTTTACGTCAGACGTAAAATGATAATAGAGATGTTGCGAAAGTCAACGTGTAACGTGTACGTCTACATGAATACAACTTTTGAATATTTCGTCATCCAGGTATGTGTAGTTTCTACAAGTAACGGACGTGTGTGGCGGACGACAATATAATGTGTACTATGTCACAAAGGTATGCATATGCACGGAAAACCCAAGATTCCATCGCCCGTGGTTCCATTAAGTTTAAATAAACACTCATTATCGATTCACGAAGAAATAATGTTACAACTGTCACATGATGTTACACGCAAACGGTGTGTTTTCGCAAGCCATTTGTAATTGCAACGTGTACGTATACATGTACATGTACGGGTAGCTACAAGTACACGTAGTCGTACACGTTCGCATCGCAACCTCTCTAATGACAAATGGGATGGGTAAAACAGCATTTAACAGAGACAGTATAGCACGAAAGGTACCAATCCGTACAGTAAACGGCAATGAAAATTAATCACAAATCTTATCTTAATATGCCAAGATGTCTTAGACTGAAATCCGTACTACCAAACATAGTAAGGTGTGGAGGTTATCTGTAGATAATAGGGTATAAACATTCTACTGTCTGTTCATCATAGGGCGCAGCGTTTAATGCCGGTATCATGAATTATTTAGTGATTTCCTTACTGCTGTGGTTTGGTGGAGTTAAGTCTCAAACTTGTAAGTAAACAACTCGATTATCAAAAAATTAGCATTTTTACTGTTCCCGGGATAAAAGTCAGTAATCATATCAACGTAGGACTCCGGATGCTCCTGCTAGCTAATTACATGTATGATGATTATTTAGGTTTTAGTCGTGCTAAAAGAATCACCAAGTTTCTGCAAGCCAACTGGATAGCACCCTCTTAAACATTCGAATTCGGGTTTGATAACGGTGTCTCTAATCAGGGATGGTTCGGTTTGGCGCTAACTGTAATGATAATAATAACGACTCTATTTAAAGAGGCAATACAGTTGGACAAGCCCAGTCTTCCCTGTGAGCCTCTATAGTTTACTCTGGTTGGATTATCTGCACATGTCTCCAGGCACTAAAACCCATATTTGCGTGTGGCTGGTTTCAGATGAAACAAGAATAAAAACAAACTAGCGATAGTTCGACCACAGCTTAACCACTGAAGGATACCGAAATTAGCACTACAACCCAGACAATTGAACATTTGACTAACTCGGAACCGTTTTCATCGACGAAGTCGAATACATATGTCCTACAAGTCTACGACAAGGATGTAGTTTAAGCCCGATCTTGTTAGCCATGTTTATTGATGAGTTGTATACAGTTTTATGTGATTGTCATACTAGAGGTGTCCAGCTAATGCCAAGTTTAATTGAAGTGTTTATGCTCATGTTTGCTAATGATATCGCTATGCTCGCTGACGCTGTTGTTGGCCTTCAAAGACAACTGAATGTTTTGTATGATTTTTGTGATAAAAATAAGCTCCGTGTGAATGTTAAAAAGACGAAAATAGTGGTTTTTAAACGAGGTGGTAAATATATCTGCAACTGAGAAATGGACATATAACAATTGTAAAATAGAGGTGCTTAATAGCTTTACTTACGTAGGCATGTTATTCACAAACAGACTTTCTATGTATCAACTGACAAATGCTATGTCAGTAAAAGCTAAAAAAGCTTTAATCAGTATGTTCAACTCCCTTCATCAGTTCTCCTGTATACCACATCATACCTTTTTAATTCTAAAATTGCTCCAATGGGTCGGCATTATGGGCTTTGAAAAATGATGTCTGTATTGAGAATGTACATGTTTACGCTTGTAAGCGATTTGTGAATGCCAATACAATGTCATGCAATGATGCTATTTTAGGTGATCTAGGTAGATTCCCTATGTACATATATGCTGCCAAAAGATGTATAAAATACTGGCTTCGGTTGTTGAAAATGCCTGGGCATAGATACGTCAAACTGTGCTACGAAATGCTTGTTCACTATGATAGACTATGATACAACAATTGGGTGTCCGATATTAGGCTAAATCTGTATCAAAATGGTTTCGGTTATGTGTGGGAAACACAAGACAATTTTAACCATCAATTGTTTTAATTGAATAGATACAATGGCTTGAAGACCAATACATCCAGACATGGCATACTAAATGCTTGGCTTCAAGTAATTTGTTATATTATATCAATAATAAGAGTAATTATGATGTTGCAAGCTATGTAAAATATGTTGAGATAGGCAAATTCAGAAGGTGTATAGCTAATTTTAGAAACTCTACTCATAATCTTATGGTGGGAAAGGGTAGACACTTCGGTATAATACAAGTGTACCGTGCCTGTCCGTACTGCGAAGGATGCATTGAAGAAGAAATACACTTCATGTTGACCTGTCCACTATACAGCCCTATCCGCCATAGGTACGTACCACATGTACATGTACAGGCGAACAATGCTTCGACAAATGTGTACAAGATAACCATTGATGCAAAGCATCAAAGGGCGCCATAAAAGAAGTTCTGAAAACTGTAAAGACATATATGATTGATCTTTATAAGAAACAGCAGGTGATGTATTTTTCAAAATATAATGACAAAAGTGAAATACAAAAAATATATTTTCATCTTGAATATTAAGGATCTTAGTTTGTACCTTAATCCTCTTGTACAAGCATGTTTTATAAATATACCCATGCTATTCATTGAATTTTATCAAATGGCAAACAATGCAGATTCACATCATTTACAACTCATTTCAGTGTGATGTGATGTGTAGTAACTTCATAATGCTAATTTCAGTTTATTGGCAATTAGTATAATGTAATAGTCAAATGGTGTATTGTGTGTAAAGTTTGTATAGCTATATATCCGATAGCAATTCAGTATGTGCAAATTCCATATTTGGTGCATACTATTTCATTGGTTGTATAAATTTAACAAACAAAGCTGAGTGTAAAGGCATTGCTATCAATTTGAAAGTTTCCATATGATAAGTTAAAAAAAACAAGAATAAAATACAACAGGTATATGAACTTTGTTTTATTTATAATCAGAAAACTATTAAAAATACAAGACATATGTGTTGCATAACCATGACACATAGAACGTGCCAAATCTGTATAGACAACCAAATGTATTTGTTTAGAAGCAACATTATTTAAATCTTTATAGACACTAGAATCAATTGCTTTCTAGACACTAAATCTATACAGATGTCAAGTTTATTCATGAGTTTATACGCTTAGATGTATTAAAATACGTATAGCAAGAATCGAGAACAATTGATGTAGAAGATGAGTCTACCAAGACTCAAAAACTTTACCGAGGACCAGTGAGTTACCAGCTAATTCAAATCTGTATAGAAACCATTTTAAGTGTCTAGATACCTGTAAAAGCAAATGCGTTCAAATCTGTATAGACACATCTCTCCATTGGCAGAACAACTGAAATCTATATCTAAGACAAGTTTTAGCTATTCCAAAAATAGTTTCCAGGGCATATCCATTTACCATGAAATGTTTTAAGATATAGCATTTCAATGTAGACTGCAGGGTCGGTCAAAGTTGTGCATTAAAAAGCTGGATAGCTATAATGTCGCTGATATGCAGTACGTACGGGTCATTCAATTTATATCGCATTGTATATTGAATGACCCTCAATTAAACAAATAGTCGGTATCAATTTTTCATTTGTTACTTTGTACGTGGTTTTCAAAATTGGTACCGACTATTTTGTTTCATTGAATAATCTTTTTAGAGAAACCTGAACGTGGCACATCTTAATCCATACGCTGCACTTCTTGGGTTTTATAGTTACAATGTGGTAGATACATGTATTTATAGAAACTCTAATACGCCATTCAAGAGCCGTGCCGAGTAACGGTTTTTCCTGTTCTAAAAATAGACGGTGTACCCAGTGTATTTACTGATATGAAGCCGCTGTTCGTAAGCGATACGCTGATTGGTTGTTTATTTGCTGTGGACACTGGGTGTAATGCAGAGCAATGAATTGTGGGGAGATTACGTAAGGTCTGTTGGTCAGCCGGTACCTTCATGTTAATGAGATATTGGCCGGGGGCGACACAATTAGCTTTATGCAAATAAGTAATTTCGCCGGCCGGATCAGCGAGGTTCGTAAGGGGAATTTATGTATGTAAATCAAATAAAGTTATATTATATAGTTAAATTGAGGCTCCACGCGGGAAATTATTTATGAACTTCTTACGAATTGAGGCTCAACACGGGGAAGTGTTCATAAACTTCATACAAGTTGAGGCTCACGGGGACACCATGGGGGAATTGTCTTCCAGCTCATTATAACAAAGTCCTCCAATACAGACGCCCCGATCCATCGGGGCGCCAATAATAGCCTTATGTCCGCCCAGAATGTTTACATTGTGCGTAATGTAGCAATGTATATATTTTATGCTACTAAAGAAAGGAATGAATACCTTTCTATTTATAATTAACTGCATTACATGTATTATATTGCTTTGTCATCAAATGTATACATCTTCACACTTCATTCATTGTTAAATGTCATATGTATGTGATATTTATTTCTTGTGTATAGGCCGGTGGCCTGTTTTGCGCAATAAACTTTGAAAAGGCTAGATGTGCTAGATCCAACATCATTTTTACATCGTTAATCATGATTAATAAATCTTGAACATCATTATCAATTAAAACGTTTTGTTTGTTCGACGGTCGAACAAACAAAACGTTTTAATTGATACTGATGTTCAAGATTTATTATACGACGCGTGTAAAAGTACATACAATTGAGTAAAAAGGTGTGTTCCAAATAAACCAATACTAGTATACATCGTTATAGTGACAAACGTAGGAAAACATTGATATAAATTGAAACCGCTAATCGTCGTTTTTCAAAAGTTATGTTTACAAACCATACAGCTCGTAACAGGAAAGCGTTGTCTATTTTCAACCTTTAGAGGTGCTCATAATGATGTAGTTATGAATGTGATGTAATACTTATAAATTTACTTCTTTGAGGTAGTAAAATGTAGGTCTGCGGTTTTTTCTCGGTCAAAATAGAAATGTACCACTTCAGGAGACCGTTAACATGGGCGAGCGCTACCTAGCGCTTTCCACGGAAGGTAATCCTTGCCTTCTATATTTAATTGAACGGGAGATAACTGAATAATTAAAGGCGCTCGGTAGCGCTTTGCTTAGGCAACGGACCCCTGGTTGCTATTTAGATGCAGTAGAATCTCTGCCATATATACGTGGGGTGATCAAAAAGAAATATAAGTGACACGGATTTTTGTGAACTTCACCGATAGTGTGGATATGAACTTTAGAATCAAATATAAAAAAGTTTAGTTGATCGTGTTAAACTGAATTAGTTTAATCTAATATCTTTCGCATTCACACCGACTTGCAGTTGCACAATTGCACAATTACACCATATTTGTTAATATGTGACACAATTATCTACATTTTTGGTGTCAAGCCGTGACAATATGGTCCCAAAATAGATTCTAATCTGATTTGAAGGTTGCAATAAATTGATCTAAATCCTAAGTGCTTGCATTTATCATTTGTTTCCGTTGATTGCACATTTTGCAATTTAACTATTTTATTATATAATTATATTATGTAGATTGTAAAAAAAACCTGACGGTAGCCATCGCCGAGAAGAGATGTTAGTTTTTTATGCAGAGAGTAATGCTAAGGTCACATTTGCCCTACGAGCTCCGTACGAGTTGATTTTGGCAAACTCGCACGGCGTCCGTACGGAGCCCGTACGGATTTTCTTAACTCGTACGAGCATCGTACGGATATCTTTCCAGTGCATCTCTATAATGTCGTTTGTGGTCCGTACGAGTTGTGACCAGTCGCTACGAACATACAAAAACCGTCAGGATTTCAAAAATTGTGAACTCGTACGAGTTGATAAATTCGTATGGATATCGTACGAGCTTTGTGACCCTAGCATTAACAAAGTCAAAACACTGGTGACGTGTTTGTTAAGTATTTCTTTACATATATCGCGGGGACGGTGCCAATCCAAGACCTCCCACTATCCCAAGACTTGAAGCAGCCGCTCTACCACTAGACTACTGGTGCTCATTGACGATTCGTACTGTTTCCTAAAGCCAAAATGGCCAATTTTGATAAAAAAAATCAGAAATATACTTATGTGGTCGAAATCCACTCTGCAGTGTTTCGAGCTCAAACTTTGCCGAATCGCTCAGTTAATCCTACAAGCGAACCTCTTGGCCTGGTGATAGACTTATACATTTCCTTAAATTGTTCGAAGAGATCATTCGTCATTCCCAATACTCGGTGCATACAGAGCTCTTGGAAATCTGGTACAATATATACTTCGAAATCAGAAAGATTTTCATCCTACTGTGTTCGACAACTGACAATTAAATAGTGGGCAACGAATCAAATCCATATTATACATGTATTATGATGTATACACTATTTACATAGAACGGCATTTGCATGCAGCCGTTTAATATGTTCTGTATTTCCTTTTACAGTATGTCCTTTCGATTGGCGGCTATCTTGGCCGCCATTTTGAATTTGGTCGACAGTGGTCAGCTTTTATAAGTTTTTCAATATATTATAATATTGAATATTTTTCACAGATTACAAACAATTTTACCATCAACATCCTTAAATGAGATCAATTGAACGAAGTGCATTTATATTTAAATATACCTAAATTTTCATCCAAACTGACGATCGTCTTGATTTTTACCCTCATTTTTGAAAATGCTTTATTTTTATGTCAGATGTATATGATACGTGTTATAACAAACTTTTGGACCACTTTCAGCATTTAATATTATTTGAATCAGCGTTTCTATAGAGTCTTATCAAATTTTTGCAATCTTGACGGCCATCTTGGATTTCGGCCGCCATATTGATTTTTTAGGATGGTGTCCAATAACAAATTTAGTGTTGTACATTTTTGTATATCAAACAATCTGCATGTAAAGTGATTTGCTTTTAGAATTATTTGAATGATTTCATGCCATAACACTCACTACTCTACATGTATATCTTACAAGTCTAACACTTCTGCTGATGATAGACAAGATACTTAATATAACAAAGTCTTTTATACGCGAATAAGATCTCAAATTATATAATAGTTATTAATTCCTTTTTTAATGTCATATAATATGCTGTTCTGTTCAAATGAGAAAATTGATATAAAGGAATTCGATACCCGGTGTGATCTTATGTCTTGACTATGTCTCTTACATATGATATTTATTGACGGAACAGAACAGATCGAACAGAACAGAACAGAACAGAACAGAACAGAACAGAACAGAACAGAACAGAACAGAACAGAACAGAACAGAACAGAACAATCACTTTATTAGCATAACTTTCACCGATTACGGAGTAATAACATGTGAAGAATGAAAGGACTTGTGTAATATTTATATGCGTTCTATCACATAAGCGGCGGTCACAAACCAACGGCCTAGCAAGTACGTGTTGTCTACGTGCAAAAAAGTGGTTAAAATTTGGGAATGCATACGTGATGAGTACAGTACGTATTTGAAAGCACACAGACACGACGTAACTTTAGCTGCGTTCATGCTATGGGTTAAGCGCGTGCCTTCTGCTGCCAGCTTACAACGTATGGCCAACGTACGTGAGCAGCACGTCTAAGTACAGTCTCCGTAAGATAACGCGACAAACACACGGAGATCGTACGTTGTAAGCACGTACATCTCACTAAACACATATACAACATACGATACAAGCAGCCACTCACGGCCAGGCGCAGCTGTGCGTGTGACGTGCGTTGACGTACTCCCTCCGTGCGGCCGTAGCATCCCAAAGGGAAGCTTAAAGCACGCACGTTCAGTTTTGACTGGGTCTTTAAGCATCACAAAGGCCATTACAAATAACTATATCGTTAAAAGCATGAATAACAATAAGCAATGCACCAAAGACCGATGTTATCCGCATAAAATAATGGAATTAGTCTGGTTTACGACATTTCTACAAAATGCTTCCTTTTTTAATATTTTTGAAATCGTAAACCATCGAGAACAGGTCAAGTGCCCCTTCATATAATATTTACTTTGAGCGTTCAGACCTGCGGGCCTTGAGGTAATGAACGTGCTATTGAATACTTCGTTAAATTAGTTCCATTTATACTTTTTTGATTAACTCATAAGCAAACCTTGATTGCCTTTGTTTGTTAACGAGCTAGATTGCTATTAATGCGCCTGTCATGTTTCATCATTTAATTTAACACTTAATGTTTTGATAAATCCAACTGTAAATATAACACTTACTTCAAAATGCTATATTAGTAAACGACATTAAATTGACTCGTCAGACATGAACGCGCATAGGTTAGAGTCTCAATTTCATGTGGTCTGGCAATAATTATTGTATCGAAAAATGTCATTTTGAAGAAAAAAAACGCTTTTGAAAAAACCACACGCACTGACCCCCTATAGATTGTACTCCGTTACCTTAATTCTCTGTGATTGTTACCGCGTATTCGTTAACTGAATCAAGGTCACTGTGATATCACTTATCTTTTCAGTCACGTGTGGAATGAGATAGCAATAAACCATTACACACGTATGGTGTTCAAAGACCACTGTCCGTGCAAACTTTTATTGGGAGGCGTTAGCCTCTCTATACCATCATTGTCCATCTCTTAATGCGACCTGAACGCCTTTAGGCTAAACAATGTGAATCCGCGTTCAAGTAGTTCCAGAAACTGTCAACATTCACAATACTGCAACGTATGTTTCTCCAAACTTTTAAACTGATTTAATTCAATCAGCAACATGTTTTATATTCTAAGATCAACAATTATTGTCAAACTGTTCGTTTAATCGATATTTTTGCAGATAATCACTCCGCCGGGGCGATATCGAACTTGTTTCGTATTATGAAAATGACGTGTTCATTAAATGATCCGGCTGTATAGATATTTTTAGAATTTTATTTGGGGTTCCGGATGTTGCTATTTTTTTTAGAAAATATAGGAGTGTTAAACCTTGCTCCAGACCAGGGTCACGTGATGGTTTTATCAATCAATTGTATAACGTTTGCAATGTACTGATATGTATTCATATGATGTGGCTATACTAGCAGCTTTCTATTGACTGTCTCACGCTATACGGGGAGTTATAACAAGACGGTATTGTAGAATCTGATAAATAGGCGCGTAGTATTATATTAACGCCACTTTTGATATACGCATTCAATACATGTATTCCATATCAATTAATATGCCCCTTTTACAATGATTTAGATACCCAGCATGCCTATATAGTCAAGTATGCCTATTTTGACATTCAAGACAAGATCGGCAGTAAGAAAACGAACATTAAACGTGTAGTCAGTTTGAGCATTAATAGCAGAAACCAGATTGCCTCCCAATAGTACTCTCAGTGCTTTGATTTTCAATGTGAACGAATCATGATTAGAAATCAAAACAGTCGGCTAGACACAGTAGTATGAGGGTCAATCAGTTCACGCAGGATAGGTCGTATACTTATATGGCGTACCATTTGGGACAAAAGTCTGTTCATGATTACGGTAAACTATAATATGTACGTGCACGTACAATAATATACTTGCACGTATAAAAATGTCTCTTAAAAGTCACCTTACAATAGGCCTTTTCGACTGGACTGTTTCGTTGAGCAGGTTACAGTTTGGTCCCCGTTCTAATTTTACAGTTGTATTACTGTAGTAGTGCTGTAATTGTGGGGACGGAAACCAGGCTAAAACATGCTTCACGAAACAGCCCAGTCGAAAAGGCCTATTGTTTTCGACTTGTCTCCATTTTGTTGTGATAGTATACAGGGTGATTCATATGATCTGTCCCAGTTTCAAACTACTGTAACTGTTTGTTCCTGTACAAGCTATATATGCATCATAATATCATTTGAAAGCTGATATGATACCGTTTTATCTAATTTAAATGACAAGAATTATTTTGAAAACATGGCAACATAAACAATGTCATGAACAGATGGGCGATTTTCTAGATGTCGCTTTGAAAGCATAATTAAATACAGAATGATTTTGAGCAGCTCTGTTTTGAAAGTCATTCTCCTATTATAACCTTTATAGCAAGGCAAAACTATTATCCTGGTTATGATAAACTGTCTAGTTGAAAGGCACCGTTATTTAATAACACCGGCTTATTGAATGGTTTCAGTAAATTATATTCATAGAAGATGGCAATACTTTAAGGCATATTAAAATAAGCATTGACGTCAACATCGGCCAAATGGACGTCACATTAAATATATGGCATAAAATACTATTTCGTTTGTAGACTAAAATAAACATGAATGTGTGTAATATTGTATACCAAATAAAACTTTAAAACATACCTGTTTAGGATATGCAAACTATTTGTGGTTATACTCAAACATATCAAAAATGTTTCATTTGAAAAGTGTGACAGATATTATGAATTACCCTGTACTTGTATTACAAAGGGAGGCATACATCGTAGAAAATCGACTAAAAATGTCTTAATGATAGCACATTACATCGATTGGATAAATGTTAAATGTCACCGGGTATTAGTTTATAAGAAGGACTGCAGTTACATACGTTATTGTCTGTTCTGTGCTATATATATGCATGTATTGAGTTACTAATGAATGAAGGAAATGGCGAAATGTTTTACCAGCAAATGATTTATATAGATAGGAATGTAAGCAATATGCTGCCGGTATATATTTACGTAGCAATGACGAAACAGATTCGTATTATAAATGTAGTGTGGTTCCACCTTAATATCGGTCGTTATTTATAACTCGATTATTCAGATCAGGCATTCGTAACACATATCATTGTGTATATGAACATTTCAAATTCTCTCATTTAAGTCTTGTTCTAATTGATATTTTATGTACTAGTATGTGGCTTTGTTGAATACGGTACATGTATTGATTTTCACTGCCTTTTTGACAAATTAAAATGGGTATAACAATAAAAATACATATTTATGATATTGTTATATTTGTAAACAAGTGACAGACCTAAACAAACGGACTGTTGTCACCAAAAACTCAGTCTTTTGTCAGCATGTAGCTTAGATAAGGAATGATTGAGAGGGCAAGGTGTTTGTCCGACATTTACATTATTACTGAGTTGACAAAAAAGAACATTTGACAAACATTGAGCAATAATTGACTTCGACAACATTTATTCCCCCTGTAGAGGGGGGGGGGTGTGGCGGTATAGATTTTTCCTTGTCAAGGCGATGTTTCATGCGCCAGACCAAGGTACCTAGCTCAAAGGTCCAGGTCTCACATAGAGGTCAAAGGTTATACAGTCACGCAAGTCGTATCTACTCTGTAACTTTGTTGTTTCTTACTGGATTTTAACTTGGTTGGTACAAATGTGTACCGCATCAAGACGGTGTGTCATTTGAAAGACCCAGGTCCCTAGCTCAAAGGTCGAGGTCACACATAGAGGTCAAAGGTTATACATGTATAGTCATGCAAGTCGTGTCCTCTGTTACTTTGTCGTTTCTTACTGGATTTTAAAAGTGCTTGGTACAAATGTTTACATCAATCAAGTTTTTTTTATAATTTTTTCCAAATTTTATTTTTCATTTTTTTTCAAATTTTTATAAAAACAATTTTGATTTTTTTCAAATTTTTTTTCTTGGATTCTTTCATTTTTGTTGTCAAATTTGTTGTTGTTATTTTTAAAAAAAATTGCGGAAGACCTAGGTCCCTACCATAAAGGCCAAGGTCACTTAGAGGTTAAAGGTTATATAGTAACTGTTATGCATGTCGTGTTTCTTACTGAATTTTAAAAGATAAAAGTAACTATAAATTTGAATGATATTCCTGTGTCAAGCAGAGCTGCGGGGGTATGATTCATCACTCCAGTGATAGTTTTAGTTTTTATTTAGAACCAGCTGGTTTTAGCAGAGTTGTGGTCCTTGAAAAGATTACATTTGATGATGTTTTCCCTTGTTTTGCTCATAACCTCTAAAAATATTTGAGCTACAGTTTTCAAATTTTGTAGGAATATTTGTCAGTATGTGTTGTTGCCCACTTAAATACTTTAATTCGGATCTGACATGAATTTGTCGGGTTATGGCCCTTGAAATGATGAAAGTTTTCTTTTATATCTTATTCATCTGTAAAAGTTTTGTTCTAGACTATGGTCGTCACATATAAGTCTGCATGTTTATTTTCCTTGACATGGTCAAATGGCAAGTGGGGCATCCGTATCCTAGGAACACATTTCTAGTTTGAATATGACATGGTTCGTAATAATATCGACACGAAGCGACCTTGTATTAGAGCATACTAGGGCAAGTTTCTTACGTTGCTTTATGCTGGCTTTATGTGTTTCTGTAGTTTTCTGTTCTAACGCTGTAACTCCATAACCGTACCACTTATTGATCAGACTAACCTTTACCCAGCCAAAGGACAGTTTATTGTATATTATAGCATAAAAACGGTGATTTTGCCCATACGTTAACGGGACGAAAACCATGCGTAAACATAAAGATTCACGCGAGAACGCGCTGTTAACGTCCAGTTTTACGTATGCTCATTTCAGGGCCTCACCGACTAAAATAAACGATTTTACAGCGTCTTATGAACTGCAATGTCCATTTTATTTGTAACTGCTAATTAATTTTCTATAAGATTTAAATAATAAATTTAAACAAACCCGCATTATTCATGTTTATCACATGTTAGACGTCGCGGTAGCGTAATAAAGCCATTATTTATTTTTGATAATACACTAGTGTAATAAAGCCTTCACGTGACGTCACTCAAAGCATAGGCGACGTCGTCAAAGTTGCGCGTTTATTATAGTAAAAATAGGTAGCTATTTTATGTTTCGGCCGGAAAAAAAGCTAACATGTGATAAAAAGAATATTACATTTGTGACTTTCCACATTGAATTGATTAAACTCGTTTAATTAAATCGATAAAAAGCTCGGCAGAGCCTCGCATTTTATTATTTTATTCAACTCGTTTAATAAATTCAATATGAAAAGATACTCATGTAATATCCTCTATTTACTTGGTATTTGCCGATCCCGGAAGTCGACGCTCATAACAAAAACTGTTATGACGTATCGTTTGTTTTCGCGACGTTACGTTTGTTTACGCGACGTCGCCACAAAATCTCCCGCCAAAATGTAATTATTTCGAAATACAAACGCATCAATTGATGTTTTGTATGCTATAATAGCGTTTACGCATGCTTTTTCGTGCTATAACAACTAACGGGCTTGGGCACCAACTGTCCCTCGGGACTCTGCAGATGTTATAGCACGAAAAAGCATGCGTTAACCCTACAGTAGTATGTAAGTTAAGTATACAGACATGCACATTTTGTACATGTTTTTACAGATGGAGACAACACAGTGTGCCCATCAGTGTCCAGCGTTGAACATCCAAAAATCACTTCATTCGGAACAACACATCGACTCGAGTTTACTGGTCCAGTTTTAGTGCAGAAACTTTTGATCGATACTCAAGGATGTGGTGAAGAACGACAGTTGATCGAGGGAGGTATATCTGTTGAGTTTATTGATGCTTCTGATGCCACATACCAAATGAGGATCCACGCGGATGTAAGTCGGCTTTATACCCATCGTTACAAAAAAATTGCCATTTACGTGTGCGTCCAACGCACTAATCTCTTGTCTGTAGCGAACATGAGTGATCAGTCTCAGAAGAAAACTATATAACAAGTGTGATAGTTATAAACCACTAAATGCATACGCGACCCAAAATGGGATACACTCAAATAGTCCTTACAGAAACTTCTGTTTGCCTGGAAATGGTGATATGCCTTGACAAAATGGAACTAGAATCATCTTATTGAGTTTAAAGGTATTGTATACATGTAGTTGAATGAGTGAATGTGTTTCATCTTGCATATTTTGAGATTTTTGGCATATTTGACAAAGCGAAAGAAGAATAGGGTAAAACCCACATTGGATCGGTCCGCGCGTCTGTAAAAATTTGTCTATCGCCTTTGACGAACAAAATCTTTCTTATATTAAACATGACCCCCTGTTTTATTGGTCTTATTTTGTAGCTGCAACATACTGCTTTTCAATGATATAGGTCTGTGAACTGGCCATAGACTTTAACATGATATTATCTGGGGCTGACAATTGTCACTTTACATTGAGCGGAAGAACAATTTTATTTAGTGTTTTGTGACCTGATGGCAGTTGGTGCTCGTTGAGGTCAAGTTTCGCCGAGGGATAATGACGTGAATTGACGTCATACTATTCCTGGTTTTATTGGCTGAATGTTACTGTTTAGTATAAGCACTGTTTGATAACAACTGAGTTCAAGCTTTAAGACTTTCATCCCCTATCCAATTATTTATATTTTTGTCTGTTTACTACCCTCTATTATTATTTGTGCGCGACTGCAGGCGATTATAACTCTAACGCGATAAATTGCTGTACAAAAACAAACACAAAATTGCCTATATTTTTGTTATGGGTTAAAATTAAGGACCGTAGCATTTGCCTATGAAAGCATTCAAACATTTGGCACAACATATAAAGTTTGCATGCTCCTAAATATTCAGAAACTATAAATATAGCGGATTTTGTGTTTGTTTTTGTATTGCAATTTATCGCGTTGAAGTTATACCATTTGCTGTTATTCCTAAATGTAGGACTTTTGACGGTTTTTGTACTGCTGAAACTAGGAAATTCAGCTGTTTTTTAGCTGAAACAATGTCATTCAGCCTTTTGACTTGGGGTTTCGATGTTTTCATAGCTATAACATTGGCTTTCAGCGGTAAATTATTGTTTCGTTCAATTATGTGTCGTTGTGTTGTGTAATTGTGGTATGTGATCTTTTTATATTTTCTGTGCTCGGCTAGTTAAGTTGAATGCTGCCTTCCCTGTCAGATGTTTTATTATCTTGTTGTGTTTTTTTGTGTACCAGTATATGCTCCTTTGATCTAATGACCTATTTTTTCCACACTGAAGGATATCACATAATCAAGGTCTTGCACGATTATTAGGACTCGATGGCCCCTTTTGAAGAATGCTTTAACGTAAGTACGTTCGCAAAAACATAAAGTTAAGTAAGTGTGCATACGTATAACATCTATAACGTTATACAATTCCATGTGGAATTGTGTACATGAACATGCTTATGTTGCTCTTAGTTTGAGGTTAAATGTTAAAATTACTTGACTGGCTTAGGTAGCTTGCACCTCCTTAGTTTGTTTGTCCTATGTTAGTTCACCATGGTTTGAATTTAAGGATTTGCGAGGGACGTGGGACCACACTGAAGACATTATAGAAGTTCCGCTAGGTGGTGTACTGTACACGGAGCTACTAGTTTTGAATACAATCTCGCCCATACTATGTAGTACAGTGTCAATACAGGGCTGCACAACTAGCGGTATGATCTTTCTATTCATGTCTAAACATGCTGAACTATAAGACCAACCTATCATTGACACTTTATTCCAAATGCATCCGTCGCCACGAGGTTAAGAAAGTTTTACGCTTTTAAATGATCAGCGTCAATAAAGGGAAATACAAACAAAAATGTACCTTTGTACTGGTATTATTATAGTTTTTGTGTTTGGTTTGACGCAGCCACCCAGACCTCTCTAACACTAAGCGGATATTCTACCACTAGGCTATAGAGACAATTTGGTAAATCCCCCGTCGAATGAAACGTCAGAAATTCTGTGACGTCAAGTATGACTATGATATTACGCGAGTGATTGTCCTCGATACAATAATTATGGTATACATAGTATCTCTCAAAAATACACCTAAATACAAAAATACAGCTAAATATTGTTTTAAAACATTTTGTCTGGAAGTAACTTTTTCCTGCGAACTATGTTAAAATGCCAGCGAACGATAAAAGCAAAACTATCTAGTGTAGAATATACGCAGCGGCACAGACATGTCAGTGAGTTTGAATTTTCTATTGTACAGATATTTGTCATCCGGACACTTGCAAAAATGGAGGAACATGCATCGGAAATGGAAATTGCGCATGCGCCAAAGGATTCATGGGAGATGACTGCTCGTCTTCCGGTAAAGTACAAATATTTGTCATAATAATTGCTACCAAACTGAAATCTAAATGTGTGTACTAGGCCTTCATGAATGTCCGTTCTGACGAAGCCGTTGGTCGAAATATTAAAATTTGTGAGAAAATGTAATAAAAATAGAGCATTTTCTCTTTTGATCCCAAGAAATTATGTTAAATGATCAATTTGTTTAATTCGTTATTTTTCGTTTGTTTTTAAAAAAAACCGTACTCTTAAATATTATGTATTTTGTTCAATATCTTATTTATAGTTGCTGACATGACTGTCGATGACTACGATATTGTGGCTGCCGCCGCAGGTCTTCTTTTCACTACTGACGCTGCTTTTGACGTCACTGGTGACGTTGCGTTTACAATCGACGGACGTCATGTGAAACGCAGTAACCACCACCACCACCACCATAATTCACATGGTAACTGCGCTCATTTCCATGGACACGGAGGAAGCTGTCATTACTCACATTCTCACTCGGCTGGTTACTCGCAAAGTCATCATTCAACATACGGGCACCATTCATCCCACAGTGCAACCTCTTCAATGAATGGTGCTAACTGTAAGTGTAGTTATCATACGCAAATATCTCCCTTTATTCATAATTGTAATGTTCTAGATTAAGAAACAATGCAGCGTGCGCAGTGTGTCATTTTAGTTGAGAATGGGCAGTTTACTACAATTGGCTTACATGAAATATCTTTTTTATTGGGATACGATCGGTACAATCTAGTCTGTCTCATTAGTTAATGGCTAGGTGATGCTGCCACTTCTGTGTGGTTTTGAATTACGCGGTAGCGACACACGTTAGATATGTTAACCTGATCGACTTATATACAACGTACTGATACCATGAATTTTGACAGGTCAATAAAATTGCACTATGAATATACTAAAATGATGGGTTATTAGCATATGGTCTAAATGAAGTCGCTTGAAAGCCTTCGACAAACGACTTCGATAAACAATAAGCGGAGTTATCTCTGCTGTGGCGTAAAAGTTATTCAGTGGTTAGAGCTACTGACTGCTGATCCGAAGGTTATGGGTTCGACTCCGCCTTAAGCCGGAAACAACAGGAATGCTTTTCAGTGTATCCCTACTAACATAACTCAATTCACTAACGGTCTTTCGGACGAGACTTTAAAAACCGAGGTCCCGTTTTTGATGCTTTACACAAGGCACGTAAAAAACCTGGGATGCTTCTGGAACTGTGAAATGAACTACCCCCAAAAACTAAAATGACTAACGTCTTCTGGGGACCTCGCCCATATGGATCGCCCGGTGGCGAGGATAACTAAAAGCATTAAAAAAACCTAATATGAACCCACTCTCGGCGTGAGTGGGATGCGAACCCACGACCTCAACGGCAACAGCTCCTAGCACTGAATTGACCGCGAATCCCACTCACGCCAAGTGTGGGTTCATATACGATTTTTAAATATTTAATGGATAGCTACTGTCCCAGGCATTCATAAAAGCCAAATGGCGTGACTGTCGGTGAGGCAAAAAAGTAGTTAAAATTATCAGAGATAGAAGCATATAAATCGAGCATGAATCAGAACCTATACCATACTCGGATTTGTTCTTACATTATAGCATACTCACATACCTGTCAACATAGTTACGGACATGGTCACAATCATAATTCTCAGCACTATCTGTACACTACACATGGATCCAACCATTACTCACACGGTGCCTCACTTTACTGTCACAACAACCAGCTCCACATGCACGTGCATGATCATCATCATAATCAACATCATCACGTGACCTGTCCATACAATCCACAGCCAGGCCAGACCAACCATATTGTAACTAGCTACAGGTTAGTTTTTGACATGTATTTGAAATGCATACATTTTGCTAGCTACAGGTTAGTATTTGACTTATATTTGAAATGCATACATTTTGCTAGCTACAGGTTAGTATTTGACTTGTATTTGAAATGCATACATATTGCTAGCTACAGGTTAGTATTTGACATGTATTTGAAATGCATACATTTTGCTAGCTACAGGTTAGTATTTGACTTATATTTGAAATGCATACATTTTGCTAGCTACATGTTAGTATTTGACTTATATTTGAAATGCATACATTTTGCTAGCTACAGGTTAGTATTTGACTTGTATTTGAAATGCATACATTTTGCAATAACAGTTCAATGTACAGATTAGAGTTTACGTGTATTTACTATCATACTCATTGTTAGCTCTACTTTTTCACTAGACCTCACCCTTTGTATATATCGCGTTGCCTACATGCGCATTGTATTCCATTTACTTCTTGGTAAATAACCGTCTCTTTTTGATAAGAACTTTCTCAATATATGAGAAGAGGAAAATCAAGCCACTTTTTAAAGCGAAGTAGTCTCTGTGGGCGAGCTTATATTATTCACAGTGATACCCAGTGAAGATATATAGAATTTATTTCACTGATAGAACTCCCTATCTAATAAAATATATTATGGTATTCATAATGACGTGTTTATGTTTTGGAAAAATGTAGACACACACGTTTGTATTCTAATGCAAGCAAAACTTGTGAATTGAATGTAGGTCAATTGTTTTGGCAACAAAATAGGGCGTTTACGCTTCTCAGTTTGTCCATGGATACATTATGGAAAGCTGTAAGCAGCTGCTTAAAGAATAAACAATGTGTGCAGCATAGGAATAATTAATCAAATTAAGAAAATTATAAGTAAATTTCTAGGTTATGCATATTGTTGCTACTAATCCGTTTAGAGGTATACTAAATAAGCACGTTGATTTTTTCAGTTGAGATTGATACCCAGCATGAAAGCATGCCTCCCCTTTTCCTAGTCCGTGTTTGGATTACCAAAGTTAAAAACATACCTATAGTAGTGTTTTGTTAACTTCGTGTTAATATTAACTAAGTCGATTCAAAATATCATCTGAATAGAAGATAAACCATAGCAACGGTAGAATATTTAATTAACACTACCACACCTGCTATATCGTCAACGTACGCCAATCCTGTTAGCTTAATAAGTCTATATTCTAGAAATGGGAAACATATAAGATTTGTTTGTGGTTTATTAGACCAATCATGCAAGTGCAGAAATTGGGATTAGACCATTAATTAACTACATTCCTACAGTTTAGTTGTACTTTTCGAAGGCGCTAAGCTTATGATAAAGTTTAAGTACAACTTCAAATATATTAACAGTTCATTGACTTGTGGCTTTGATACTTTGCACACCTGTTCACCATCATGCCCCCAAAGGCTAATGTAGTTCTATCAAGCATTTTATCAAAATTATATCAGCCCTTTTCACCTTATAAGAGAATGTTAAAGTTTAGGTACCACTTCACATATTGTTAACGTCCATATACTTATTGCTGTGATGCTATGCACAATGGTTAACCACTATGACCCGGACCTCTATACAGAGTAAATAACGTTTATAAAAAAAACATTTTGTCAAAACTATCTGCCTTTTTCGATTTAGAAATCCTTGTTTAAGCGTAGGTATCACCTATAATATTTTTGAAGTTCAATCATAGTTGGCGCTGGCGTACAACTAATGATAAAGTTTAAGTACAACTTCAAATATATTCCCAGTCCATTGGCATGTGGTTTTGATACTTTGCACACTTGTTCATCATCGTGACCCTAAACCCTACAAAGTGTAGGCAACTCTATTAAGCCTTTTGTTGAAAGTATGCCCCCTTTTCAAAGAAATCCATGTTGAAGTTAGGTACTCTCTCAATATCTTCATAATTCGTTGATATTACATGTACTATGTTCTGATAATTTGCGAACTGAATCACCATTATGACCTCAACATATGCACATAAGTAGGTATACTTATCAAGCATTTCCCTAGATCATTTGGTCTTTATGAATTAGAAACCCTAACCTCTACGTAGAAGACCGTAATGCTCCAGTTACAAGCGTTAAAAGCATTTTATTTCACATGCATTAATTGTGTTTATCATACATTCCAACCATGGTACTGAGAAAAGTGGAGCGCGATGGTCGATGACGGCTCCTGTTCATAGCTGGGAAACGTCATTTAGCCCGGATGATCAGAGAGATACGACGACTTTATTGACTTTACCTTCGGCTCACGTACCGGTTTTCAGTGTTTCCTCCACAACTAGAAATGAACTGGTTGGAAATCCTTAGGTAGCCTTGCGTGTATCGGTGCTAAACACCGGGCACGTTGAAGAACCAATGCTCCTATTCGGAAAGAGCTAGGGCAGCGCGTTTGGCGTCCGGATTCCTTGTATCACACACAATTTCTTTTTCTTCCCTTTGAATATCAATTAGGCAGAGATAAAAGCGAATGACCACGCATTCGAACGCAAAAACATGATATTTTCCCCGTCATTCGATCCGCTCAGTAAGAGTAATAAACTCAGTTGTTTGGTTAATTAAGAGGATAATGATGTTCGCGGTGCTTGGCTGATCGGTCACCTCATCTTTATACACTCTGAACATACAACGTTGCATGTGACGTAATATTTAACGCAGGAACTGCTTATCCAGGGAAATGTGTCCGCTTCGCACATAAACTGTGATCGTTTGTAGAAAACTATTAAAAATTGCATTCTCGACTTGAGCGTCAATTGCGTCTCGATAAAATCTGTCATAGAATAAAATACTTTCAGTTGTCTTTAACTTTGGGTTGACATATTTCTTCCGCGGCGTCTATTAAAATCAGACAATAATAAGAGAAATAACAATATTTATGTACAGTCCAGTTAGGATATTGTGATAGTGGCGTTGCCGTTTATGTGTACACAAAATATAACACACACTGTCTAAACAGGTAGAGTGAATGTAGCATGTTAGTTTAGCATTGCAATTATAGTTGTCTGTATAAGCCTTTGTAATTGGTTTTACACCGTAATACTGGACCCGACCGCTGCGTCACTCTATTTCTACCCTGACCAGTTAGGATCCGGTGACAGTGACGTTACCGCTAATGTGTACAATAATATTACAAACATTGTCTAAACAGGAAGAGCGAATATAGCATTGTAATCATAGTTGTATGTATCAGCCTTTGGAATTGGTTTTACACCGTAATACTGGACCCGACCGCTGCGTCACTCTATTTTTACCCTGACTGGACTATACACAATGTTATGTAAACAAATGACTGACCTGTTTCATCGATTTATACATAGACATCACGATTATCTTCTACTAGTATAGTCCAGTTAGGATATTGTGACAGTGACGTTGCAGTTTATGTGTACGAAAAAATCACAACCATTGTCTAAACAGGTAGAGTTTGTTTAGCATTGCAACTATAGTTGTTTGCATAGTATAAGCCTTTATAATTGGTCTTACACCGTTATAGTGGACTCGACCGCTGCGTTACTAGATTTTTATCCTGACTGGACTATATATTATCATAACTATCAGTTACAGGACTATCCCCAAAAATCTGAGTAGAAACTACTTTATGGCCTTCACAGTATTAATTGCATTAATAACACCAGGGTCGTGCTGCCCAGTGTGAGAGCCATAAATCAAAGCTGATAAACCCAAACAGATGTTTCCATGTGCAAGAGTATATATGAGTTACCTATCTATGAATATTTGATACTAGATAATTTCTTGAATCTTACTTTTACTTACACATTCTCCTTAACTTACATTCATCTATACATATTCAAACATTATCATGACATTGGTGCAGTAAAATTTAGAAATACAGTAAAACAAAATTAATCAACAGATTACAGAATAATAAACACGTGTTTTGATGGACTTTATAATGTGGAGACTACTAGTAATATAGTCCAGTCAGGATAAAAATCCAGTGACGCATCGGTAGAGTCCACTATAACGGTGTAAATCCAATTATAAAGACTTTTACTGTACAAACAACTATAATTTCAATGCTAAACTAAGCTACTATATTCACTCTACCTGTTCAGACAATGGCCGTTATCTTTTGTGTACACATAAACTGCAACGTCACTGTCACAATATCCTAACTGGACTATACAATATTGTATTTACGCTGTTGATTATTTTCTTTAATTGATATCTCACTGTCTACTTGTATACTTTAATGCTAACATGATAAGAAAATGTCGCCTTTCTCGTACTACATGTACATAAACACGGTCAGGACTACATACGAACCGTATTTTTGGTACAGGGGCAAGCAAAATTAAACATATACTGTATAATTATAGAGATAAATTAATGAAATGTTTTATTCAACACATACGTACATTATTATAGTATACTCCAGTATACATAACACGTGAAATAATAATCCAAACCCATTGTTGTGGCGCATATATTTGATTTATTCGGATCCGACCAATATTATCAGAGTTATGGCATTTTAAATGATGAAATTCTGATTGTGTAGTCTGTAATTTGAAAAGAAATTGTGCTTCACAGGTATGTTAGTTAGCATGTGTTGTCCACCTACATAGGCTTTTTTAGATTTGACAAATATTTGCAAAGTTGTGGCCCTTGAAATGAAGAAAAGTGCTTGGGTCGCTTATAATAAACTCTCATATTTTAAGAAATATTTGTTTGTGTGTTTAGATGCCCACCTAGATATTCTCATTCGGATCTGACTTGTATAAGCAATGTTGTGGTACTTGAAATGATTAAATGTTCCTGTTGTTGCTTACAACATGTTTTGTGCTACAGACGTCAAATGTGTATGAATATCAGTCAGCATGAATATTTGAGTTATGAACCTTGACATGGTCAAATGGGGCATCCATGGACACATTACTAGTCATGTTTTATTTTATTAGAACACTCAACATTCGGGCTTTATGGAGCACTAAATCATAGCTGAATTACTGATTAATCATTTTTCTTGCCAAATGCTGTTGTTTTGCCTATTTTGATAGAGCATATTTGCACTGTAAGCGAACGGTCCAGGGTTCGAGCCTTGGTTCAACCGTACATTTTTACCCCCTTGTAGTCAATTGAATCCTTTACACACTACTACAATAGTAGGTACTAACTTGATCATAAAGTATTCAAAACGATTTTCTGAGTTCAGTTAGTACAATAATTATTTTCATTTTTTAAACAGCTTTAAAAGATATTGTTTTTCTATGATGTTTCATTTTAACAGGTCATTATTTGAACATTATACACTCGGCTTTTAAATAACTGTTATAAATGTATATATTGATAAACATGATTACAGAAAACTGTTGTAAACTTTTTACTGTTATATTTTGCTTATATACAAGATGACTATTTTTTTGTAGCTAGGACATTTTTCATATTTGTTTTGGTCAGTTTATTCAGAATAGTGTGCAGTTATTTCCTATTAAAACACAATATATACAAATAACTTACTGTTGTTTTGAGATAAACTAACAGCCTGATAGGCCAGTTTTATTGCCTGCAGCTGTCAGAATTAATTGAACAATTATATGGCCCCTACAGAATGACCTGTTAATAGATACCAATTTCCATGGCACTCCAGGGTGTAGAAAAGGAGTTGGGGATAGTCCTATAACTGTATCTATTTCACTTTTATATTGATCGTTGCATAATTATAGCCCACAGTCTGGAGCCTCGATCACCATTAACGGACAAACAAAATCGACACCAGGACCTGCCACCGCATCTCCACGACCACCACCAACACAATCCTCTACAACCGCTACTGGGTTATGTTTCGGTTTATGCGGGACCGTAAATGTGAACTTGCCAATAAACTCAACACTTTCTAATATAGCGGTAGCAGGAGCGAGTCTTCCCACGTTGACACAAAACAGTCTCTTAGGAATACTAGGTAAGTAGTTAGGCCACACCACTAACCACATAAAGTAGATTTCGTGTATACGCATTTTCCTATAAGATATAAGCGTTTAAGGTATTATTACCACCCCTCAGAGGTGTGTCCTGACCATACTCCATACGTCAACAAATAAAATAGCAACACGTTTTCCAGAGTGTTCAAGAGTCCCGGACCCAACCCCTCTGGATCTCCTATATTTGGAGTTTATTTCTTCCGCCTTTTTGTGCCTTATCGTCCCGGGTTATAGTTACGATTGAGGAACGTCGCCCACCATATCATTTTTTGGTGTTCACTTCAAGTTACCGTACAATGTATTAACCGTCTTTGTTCCGTCTTCATATTTACATAGTTTAAGATGAAAACATTTACGTACACATATTGGCATGCGATAACAATAAATATGCATATACTCTGCTAATAGGTGACATTCCGGAAATATTGAGTTGGAATCTAATACCAGTTGACAGTATTATCGAAAAAATATGTTTACTTGATTATTTATAGGCAATAAGATAGTAGACTTCCTTCTTCACCAACTACTGCCGAACTGGAATCAGATGTCCTCAACGAAACCAATATCTACACCAAAACCACCTCCATTACCAGTCTTTACAAAGGCACCACCAACGACAGTAAAGGCACAGTTTCCAGTCATTACAAAGGCACCACCAACGACAGTAAAGGCACAATTTCCAGTCTTTACAAAGGCACCATCAACGACAGTAAAGAAACCAACAATGAAGCCGACGTTTAACTTTCCAGTCTTTACAAACGCACCATCCACAACAGTGAAGGCATTTCCTGTGTTTACATTGGCTCCAACTACACTTCCACCAGTAACAGCCACGTCCTCACGTACACTTCCCCCGATAACAGCCACGTCCCCCCGTACACTTCCACCAATAACAGCCACGTCCCGTGAGTTCTAATTTTTTAGTTTTTCATGCATATGTATTTAATTAATAGCAAACCCATCCAATTACTTGGAGTAATAGTTTTGCCACCATCTAGTGTTTAAAACGACGAACAGAAAATGTTCTTATGCAAATAAAACTGATAATGGTCAGAGTATGGCTCACCATGGCTTGCATAGAGAACCATAGGTAACAAACGTTATGCGGTGACATTTATAGGATAATTTAGGCATGATCATTTGTGATTCAAATGAGTGTAAAATTAGTCGCCCTTCTCCACGACCAAAACGAATGGAAATGTGTACGAAAATGATTCACGGTTCCTGACCTAATAAAGAGATGGTTCGTTATTCACTTCGGGAAATATTTTGAATGCATGTTTCTTCTATTCAAGTTGATTTGCCCATACAGTATAAATGATACATCTATCTATTTCAGCCCATCACGTTCAAGGTATAATTTGTCATGATTGTTTGCGGTTGAACAAAGATGGTAATTGCACCAGTGCTATGCAATGTACGAACGGTGATGTACGTATACATGAGTAGTTCTGTTTTTAGTTCCCTACCGGTTTTTGACCGGAGGGGACTATAAGTTTGCCCTCCGTCCGTTCGTCCTTCAGTCCGTCCGTCCGTCCGTCCGTCAAAAAAGCTGGATCCTGACATAACTCAAACAGTTTCCAAGCCAAGTTTATGAAACCGGGTATGTGGATAGGGGGCAATAAGGGGATTATGCACGTCTACAAATATTTTGATTCTAACAAAAATTGTGGTTGCTATGGCGACAGAAAGAGTGAAAATATGCCCAAATCAGGATCCTACCATAACTCAAACAGTTTTCAAGCTAGGTTTATGAAACTTGATATGTGGACTGGGGGCAATAAGGGGATTATGCACGTCTACAAATATTTCGATTCTAACAAACATGGTGGTTGCTATGGCTACAGAAACATTGAAAAAAACTTCTGTATTGCTTGCAATTCTTAATTACTTGTTACCCATATGTTAGGTGGATATCATATATAGTGATATGTATCTTCCATTTTAAAGGTTCGGCATTTCGATTGCATAGTGCGCTGTATGTATCATTTTAGAGATCCAAATGATATTACTTTGCCACTTGGGCAGGGATTAACCGAATGATCAAGCACCACCTTTCAGTGTTGGTTTAGGCAGTTTGATTTGATACTAGTGCGCTGTACATGTATCATTTTAGAGTTTGGCAGTTTCATGTGATACAAGTGCGCTGCGTGTAACATTTTAGAGTTGAAACTAGTGCGCTGTGTGTAACATTTTAGAGTAAGGCAGTTTTATTTTGATAGCAAGTTCTTGATGATGCAAGTTATTGATGATTATTAAATCCTTGAAAACTGATTTACCATGTGCATGTATATGCCTTAGATAAATGTCCTTGATAGCCTAGTGGTAGAGCGTTCGCTTCGAGTGCGGGAGACCCGGGTTCGATCCCAGGCCGTGTCGCACCAAAGAAATAAAATACGGTGCCAGTATTTCCCTTGCTAGACGCTCAGAATAAAGGGGAAACTGGCATCACTCCGCTCATACCCTCGTGATGATGGATAACATTAGGAAGGAGATGTGGAGAGTGATTGATATAAGTTAGAAAAATTTGGTTCTTATTCGAATTGAATAAAATAGAAAAATAGTATTAAAGTGAAAGTTCACCATTTTTTTATTTTTTGATATGTTGTAAAGAACCCCAAACTATCAAATTCAGTTTTTATAGCCCCCTATTCACATCCTAGTTAGCTAGGGTAATTAAACTCTCTCTGACTTGGAGAACCGCACTATTTTACCCAGGTATCTTTGCAGTACTACGTCACATCGCCAGTTAGGCTCTGAGAAGACAGTAGTAAATGCTAGTGGGATATAATAATTTTACATAATAGTGTTATCTTTCATGTAATTTGGCAATAAAAATACCTCAGTGCAAAGCGAATTGTTACAGGGAATTAGTACATTTGCAGACCCAGAAAAAATGAACAACTGTGTGAAAGATGTCTCTATAATCTAGGTACTGAAAACCTGAACATTAAAATTAAACTATGATTGTGTACAGTAACTCTCAAAATAAAATAAATATTTATTATTGTTTCTGAAAAACACTTTATAGAAGGCCAATAGCTAAAGTGTTAAAATAGAATTTCAAAATTAATTTCAATCATAGTCAAAACGATACGCATTTCCTACATACATTGATATAAAGGATACAAGGCATTTTGTATCAATTGGCTATGCGACGTCACAAGGTACCTGTTTACCTGATACATAGAGAGTATCTCTGGTCGAAATTGCGGCGCCCTTAAACCCTTATGGGAGGTAGTTAATTAGGGTTTTATTACCAATACAAATTGGATGGTCATTACTAAGTAGGAGATTTACGTAGAAACAGCTCAATGAAAGTAATAAATTATGATAAACTATAAATTATTACTGAATATCACTTTAACTAAAGGTTAGTGAAAATCAAATAGTTAAAATAGTGTTAATCTTGGAGAAGTGTAACCCGGCAATCTGTGTTCGATTCCTTGTCGCAGCGGATCAAAGTATCACATGAAATTTTGACAACAATGTTGATTTTCCTCCACATGTGGAGAAGTTGCTGGTGCCTTGTGTATTTCCATGACAAAGTTTACGAAACGAAAGCTGATCCACAGTACTAAAATAAATGAAATGATATTTGTAGGTGTGTCTGGCAATGCACGATAGGTATGGTTACACGCATCGATGTATCTCTAAACAGGTACGTATCCAACTACATGTACTTTAAAATCATTATGTTTTGTGGGGGTCAAATGTTCGTTGATTATTTTGTTGAATTTGAGCCACTCAGTCCTATTCCCGGTATTGATTGACCTCCCAAATGTGGAACAATGTTTATGTTTCCAATGTTTTGTAAAACCAAGAATTTACGACCCCTCGAATTTACATTTTTGTAATAAATCACAAATTGTATGCCCATGAAAATCAATGAATTTACAGTAAACGCGTGTCTGATACGGATACACTGTCTACGAATATACAGGTTCTGGGTTCAACCTTCCTGATACCAAATTATCTCTTATAATACCGGTAAGTTTGTTTCTGTGACACTTACTTAACACACTTAACCCTCTTCACTCCCATTGGACCATAGGGCCTCTACTACAGCGTTCCATTGTGTACGGTCTGTGGCCTTAGCGTTTTGGCTTCTCCCCATAACATTCTCAACTTCCACAAGTCTATGACCAGGGTTTTCGCCAAGATATGTTTGGAATTCCTCTCCTCTTAGTGCCTTGAGGGTTCCAATCAAGAGCTTGTCTAGCATTGTTAGGCTATGGTCTTCTAAGGGTGTGACCAAGCCATCTCTACCTCATTTGTAGGATGGAGTCAGTGACTGGCTGTTTAGTCCTGACCTATAGGTCTTGATTGGAGATCTTTTCATGCCATTTGATACTGCGAATTTGTCTTATACATCGGTTTCTGTGACACGTGTACGTAATGTCATACAGTGGAGTGCAATTATAAATGCGACAATGAATATACATGATTGACAGTTAGTAGAAAACGACAAAAAGTGGGCTTTATTTCGTGATGATAATGTCGGTACTAACTTGCGTTACAGTCAACAAAATGGAGGCCATCGTGATAATTACGATGCCGTATGCAACGTGGCTTGGTACTGTGCCTTTACCAGAAAACATGTGAATCTAAGTAAATCAAGTCTTTATGTTTCCGTTCATACTGCTGTTCATTGGTGTCTGCACTCAACGCGACCAGGATCTATAGTGACAAGCTCTTTGAAATAACGCTAGACTGATGCCCATTCGAATATTATTTTGTGATAGGCAAAATCTCACCGATGCACCAGTCTAAAGTTACACATGGTGGAACATTCGGAATATTTACTTCTATTCAGAAATTTTAAATTCCGTACATACCGTAAGATAGTTTGTAGTGATTATGTCCCTTATTGTTTGATAGGACTGTGACCATGGTACACTGAAGGCTACAGCTGACTGCTGGTATTGTTGTGATACCTACCTCTGTAACGATCGATGTAATGCTGGTGAGTATATATCGAGTCTTCAGGTCAGTCACTTGTTTACATAATATTGTGTACATAAACATTGCAATTTCTCTTATTAACGTCTTCTTTTAATATATATTATGTGTATCACTATGTACCTTGGTGAATAAGGTATTAGTTTTCACTGCCCTTTTCTCCAATTAAAAAAAATGTTTATAACAATAAAAATACAATGATGTGATATTGCAATATTTGTATACAAGTGACAGACCTGATTAAAAAAACTATACAACAACTTTGTATGCTCACATATAACCTATTCATTGAACGTATTGTGCTATTGAGATATATACCTGATCATGACCTTTAGGCTGTGATAATATTATCCCTGTGGTATGGGAAATGGCGCACAAAACAGTTTAATCACATAGTCATCTTGTTAAAAAATAAAATTCATTTTAAAAGGCGTTCATCATTAACAATGCCATTAATTGGGAACGTGTTGACAAGTTAAATATCACTCGTCAAATGGCGCACTAAACAGTTTAATCACATAGTCATTTTGTTAAAAATGAAATTCATAATAAAAGTCATTTACCATTAACAATGCCATTAATTGGGAACGTGTTGACAAGTTAAATATCACTCGTCAAATGGCGCACTAAACAGTTTAATCACATAGTCATTTTGTTAAAAATGAAATTCATAATAAAAGTCATTTACCATTAACAATGCCATTAATTTGGAACGTGTTGACAAGTTAAATATCACTCGTCAAATGTTTTATCGCGTGTCAAGATGCTACGTCGGGCCCTTGCTGGTGTTTTAGCGTTTTATATTGATGTTAATCTTAACTCTTATACATTTATTATGGAAAGCCGGAGTTCACCTTTTGCAAGTTCGCTCTTTAATCTATATGAATGTTCATTTTTTGTCAGTTCGTAAGTTCGCAAGTTCGTAAGTTCGCATTTTGGCATGTTCGCAAGTTGGTAACTTCGTCACTTGTATAGTTCGGAAGTTTGTAATTTTGCAAGTTCGTAACATCGTCAATTGGACAGTTTGGAGCTTGGTTAGTTCGCAATTTCGTAAGTGCGTAACTTCAACAATTGAATGCGTCCACATTGCCCGTGTTCCGAACTTCCGAACCTGCTTATTCAAAATGTGCAAGTTCGCTACTACAGTCATAAACTTTACATCGGGGATATATATGTGCAGATCTACATGATTTATTAGCAGAAGTATATCCAACTTGCGAACTGACTAATTCGTAGCATTTCCTAACTAGCGTCTAAGTTCCGAACTGTCGAACTGCACATTTCGCACGTTCGTCAGTTCACACTGTGTGTGTAACGTTATATATGATTCTCACAAATCGTTTAAATTGTTGCATACTGACATTTATCCGTTTAAAAACAGAATTACAGCGTTACGGACATCGTTCTTAATACACGCTGGTTGTTTCCCCATTTATATCACAAGATTATTGTACAAAAAGCAAGTTTAAAAATGAACTAGCGAACCATACAAATCTGCAGGTTCGTAGGTTCGTCAGTTCACTCTTTATGTATATGATTCTGTTCTATTCCATTCTCATATGAAGATAGAGTGAACTGTCAGATTTCGCAAATTTGAGCAATCTGTGAAATGTATCCGTTTTAAAACAGAATCACAACATTAGTGACATCGTTCTTAGTACGTACTGCTAGTTACCCCATTTATATATCAAGAATATTGTACGAAAAAGCATTTTTGACGAACATGACAAATATTCATTTTTGCTAGTTCGACGAACATGACAATTAAAAATGAATTATTCATTTTGCTAGTTCGTGATAATCCAATCAAACAAGCCGTACTAGCTGAGGTTAGGTATGAAACCACTCATGCGGAATCCTTTGGCAATATACTCCATGTTGTTCAACGTTCAACACGCTTGATGCAAAATATTAAATCATTAAATTACTCGGTGATATATCTATTATATATCTTTTTCTTCGTTATAAGACAAGGAAGCACAGCCAAACAGTACTTATATGTAGTGACAGAAGGTATTGTAAACTGCTAATATGTTCTTTCATTGATTATTTTCTGCCATTGTATTCGTCTCATATTTTCCGTGGTACCCGTATTTCCGTGGAAGAGGTATTACAGTTGTGTGCACCATGCACGCACCTTAGTCAACATAGTAAGTAAATAAAGTAATAAGTAAATTACGTATATAAATATATAGGCAGTGGCTAGTCGTCCGGCACCGGACGACTAGACAGCGAAATTAGTCGTCCGGCGCCGGACGACTAGACAGCGAAATTAGTCGTCCGTCAAAGGACGACAAGCAAACGCTACGTGCATTGGCTAGAGAACCGTCATTCTATTTCTATGCATTGGTCATTTACCTTATAATAAAAGCTATAATTATCTACGAATATAGGCAAGACATGTCAATGCCTTATCTGCAACCATTTTGTGATCGCCCGTGTATTCTCCGTATATTGTCCGCCATATTGGAATGGTATAAACTAGCACGAATGAATACGGAAATCGTTGTCGGCATGAGATCTATATATAGTGCCAAAAATATCCAAGTTGATTGAAATGGTAATGCTGTGTTAAAGTGACATACAGTTAAGATGACAATTTGGCAAAACAAACTTTGCACGTTAATTTGCCGAGGTGTCACAAACGAAGCTAATTATGTGGCAATTAACTATTTTTCATTCGCAGTTTTAATGACACATACATACAAAACAATAAATTTACAATTGTATTTTTTATTTGTTTCATTTTAAATACAACAACAATAACAATAGGGCCTACCATGATAACATTTATAAGCGGCAACATTGTTTTCACACTATTATGTAACCAGTGACATTCCAAACTGCAAATTACCTTACACAGCAATTTCATTTTTTCAACATGAAGTAAAATACTTTCACAATCCTCATAATACTGTAATTGAAACATTCTTTGTTCTCTTACTACTTCTAGCTCTATTTCTAATACCATTTCTAATACACAGCTGCACCATTGCTATTTGTCGCGCTTTATAAAACCCGACAGCGATTTCTGCATTCATTAGTACCAGTTTATACCATTCCAAAATGGCGGACAATATACGGAGATACACGGGCGATCACTAAATGGTTGCAGATAAGGCACTGACATGTCTTGCTTATATTCGTAGTTTATTATAGCCTTTATCATAAGGTAGATGCCTAATGCGTAGAAATAGAATGACAGTTCTCTAGCCAATGCACGTAGCGTTTGCTAGTCGTCCTTTGACGGACGACTAATTTCGCTGTCTAGTCGTCCGGCGCCGGACGACTAATTTCGCTGTCTAGTCGTCCGGCGCCGGACGACTAGCCACTGCCAAATATATATTACGAGGCAAACATATTTTCAATGGTTTGAAAAGGTTAAAGTACAAGTCCTCGCCCTTCGGGCTTCCCCCGCCCCATAGGAGTGCACACCAGCTGTGAAGGAAGCCTCCTACAAAGCCATGGTTCGTCCCATCATTGAGAATGCGGCCAAAGTATGGGATCCTACCCAAGCGAGCCACATCAAGAGGCTTGAACAAGTACAACGCCGAGCAGCCCAATTTGTCCACAACGACTACTCAACAACGACCCCAGGATGCTAAAAGACCTGAAATGGGAGTCCCTTGAGAGTCGCCGTAGACAAAGCAGGCTGTGCATGGTGTACAAAATACAGAATGGGCTTGTAGACATCACGGCAGACACATACTTTCACAAGAGTGATGCCAAGACACGTGGCCAACACCGCCTTTACTAGAAAAGGGTCCATGACCAGACCCTCGCCAGCACATTCTTTGTGAGGACTGTGCCAGAATGGAAACTCCTCCCAGCTTCGACGTTCTCGGCGCCAAGGTTAGACGCTTCAAGACCCGACTACATGAGTAGACATCAGTGCTGTGTACATGTATATAGTTTTAAATCAGTTTTGGACTATTTTAAATTTTTGACTCTGTACACCATCACCATGCATATAAAGTTGAGCTAATTACGCCTATTAAGTGCTCAGCTCAGTACACGGAAGAAGAAGAAGATAGCTGGGGCTTGGTTTCAATTGAATGCTGCAATGCATTTAGATGTAGGTTAATGTGTTGGAAAGGTTGTTGGTGTCCCAGTAACTGCAGACACTTGCCAATCATGCGATCTAGACTACTAGTCCTATCCACAGGTGTACCGCTGTATCTCTCTGGTATGTAGGGTCTAAAGGAAACTAGACAGGCTGCTGTCTCCAAATGTCTGCTGATGGTCCAGTCCCGTATGATAACGTGGCAGGGTGGTCAAGTGGATAACACTCTTGGCTACTGATCAAGAGGTTCCTGGTTCGAATCGCAGCCAGGGCACTTGGTCATTTCTGAAACGCTTTTCAGTGTTTCCCACCCAACTAGTGACAATTAAACCAGTTGGAAACACAGAGGTAGTCTCGCATGTATCAGTGTTATACACCAGATTTAGCAGTGATTTTTAGTACAACACTGACCATATTGTTTTCTTTAGTAATTTATAAAACCAATTTTGTGACAGTTGACCAAACTGATACACGTTTGTAAATATCACATTACCCCGGACACACTATAGCACTTTTGACTACCTCAGTTGACAGCAAACAAAGACCTAAATATACAAATATTGGAAAAATCTACTGGATCTCAAAATATCTTGCGGCAGTTTTCTGAAATCTCGCGAAATCTCGTTTGTTCTTAAAACCTTATAACTCCTGTTTTAATATACATAGGAAAAAACTACTAAATTAATGGAATATATTTATTATTCTGCTTTAAAATGATACCTAATTTATTGAAATCAGTCAAAGAATAAAATAATATACATCAAAGAGCCAGACCTACTCCCAATTTAATGGAAATTCCAATTTTATCAGAAAATACCTGATCTTCCTCAGTCAAACAGTATTTTTTTGAAGCCTCTCAGAGATAGAAAAAAATAAGTTACATCATGCAGTAGAAAAAGCTTAGCTCTTCAAAATGTGATATTGGTCATTAAAAAAGGTTGACAAACAAAAGTGATCATGCAAAATATCATAATCTGCTGCATGCTATTTTGCCTTTTCTCTCTGTTTTCAATTAAGTGTCCAATCTGTATATATTTAGGTCTTTGTCGCAAACAAACTACATTGACATTAGCTATATAGTATTGTCTCCACATTTTAAGTTTAATTGATTTGATTATTATAGTTTTCCTAACAAAAAATATTAATAATTGTATTTCATAATTTCAGTAATACACAGATTTATGTTTGGGGTCCTGTGCACTGGAGAAGAGAATTGGTTCAGAGAACAGTTAGCTGACATGTTGTGAACTTGTGAAAGTGGAGACTAAGTCTAAGGTACAAATTTTACTCAATTTTGCTTTTGGTCTACTTGGTTCTTATCCATGTAAGAAGTGTCCTACCATTGTGTTTTTATACCCCCCCCCCTGCCGCACAATGTCAATGAGTTGTAAGGGGGTATAATGGGTTCAGCTTGTCTGTCCGTAGACATATGCTTGTGGACGCAACTTCTCCTACAGTTTTTGCAGCATTTCCTTCAAACTTTAACTGATGCACAACCTCAACATGTAGATGTGCATAAAATAAGAATAAGCTGCAATGATTTTTGCCACGTGGGGGTATTTTAGTCTGACGAATGGAGACAGTTGTAGTTGGTCAAGTCACAGGGTATTGAAACATATTTTGGTTAAATGGTGTCTTATAAAATAAATTTTACAATGTCTTGTTAAATACGTGATATAATCTATATGAAACTTGGTCACTATGATCATCTCAACAAAATCTGTATTTTGATTAATTAGCATATTTTATTTTACCCCTACTACATGTAGGTTAGTCTAGTTATTTTTTTATCAATTTTCAGGCCATTTTATCTAAATGCGGATGTCTGAATGTAAGTTCTGCAATCATGATGTGTGACATGGTGCCAATAATCTGGATTGTAAGTTCATATGCACTTTCATACTTAATACATGTATACTTTATATTTGTATATATGCAATGTTTTTGCATTTCTTTCATTTTATTGTTAACCTTACATGAGCTTTCCATTTGTTGTTTGGCATTGGGACATCTGACCGTATTGAAATGGATAATTTACCCTTTCACATTGGCTTGGTCCCATGCAGTCATTAAATAGAGTTTGTCACCATACTCCCTGATACAAAGTATATCAGGGGCAACATTGGAGTCAAGCATGAGGTCGGTCAGTTGTTTGGTCCAGCAAATTTTGTTCAGGCTATTTCTTAGTAACCAATTGTTGGATTTCAACAAACTTTGCATGACTGATCAGTACCAAGCCGAGTTGTGAACATCGTCGGCACACTTGGTCTGATTATTTTTAAGGGAGTTATTGCCCTTTGTTTTTTTATCCTAACAAATGTTGTCCTCACTATTTCTTTTCATCATTATTTGGATTTTAACAAAACATTCAGTAACTGATCAGCACCAAGTCATATCAATTTTAAGGGAGTTATGGCCCTTTGTTTTTGACACTGATTTTGTTTGGTTGGATTTCAATGAAACTGTGCATGACTGATCCAGATTCAGTGGATAGTCAAATAATGATAACTGCATGCATAGTAGTACACAGTACTAAGTATCAAAACATAAATTTACTCAGAACATGATTGTGTGCCTCATATAATACAGTTAGAGATTACATTTATTTCTATGTGTCTATTCTCATGTATATTGTTTGTACATGTATACTAATTAATACATTGCATTTCACTTTCAGGCTTTGTTGGCATCAATTATAAATCATGTCAGTAACAAACAGGGTTCTATGACAATGATATCATATTCATTATGTCATAGAAAAGAGACAGCAAATTTTAGTTGAGGCCTACTTCATATACACTAAGAGCTACAGATAGTCAAACAGACTTTAGATGTACAATGACAGTGGTATTCCACATATTAAATATTTTATCAGTAAGTAATAATATTTGTTTTTCAAATGCATATCGGTATAATATTATTGTGTCTGGGGGACAGGCAAATTGATTTTGTCTCTCTGGATGGGTGTCACAAATTGTGTCCACACTATTTCTCCTTAACCATTGGTTGTATTTCAATGCAACCTCACATGAAGTACCTACCTAGTTGTTCATATTGTCAGGAATTATATGTTGTATTTTGGGGGTAAAAAAACCTTCTAAATTTACTTTTTGGGTCAACAAATATTACAGTAACAATTTAAATTGTGTGTTTATAATAATAAATATAATCTGTGGAATAAGTTTTTCGTATCATAGTTGATTTATCACATAACCTGCTGCAGCCTAGCTGTGCCATAAAGATGTGCCGGAAATTGCTCTCAGAAGGTTAGCCAATTCCAACTTCGTCAAGACTTTTAGCTCATTGTACCGCTAAATTTTGGTTGAAACATACCTAGTATCACAACATTATCATTTTGAAAGACACATGTAATGAGCCTTCTCTATGTGAAAGGTTATGTGATAAGAAGAATCTTCCATTCTTACAATATTTGAGACAAAACAAAAAATAAAAAGTGATAGTGTGACTTTTAACATGTTTAACATTCAAGTGGTGTTGTAGATAGCAACAGTACTTTCAAAGTTACTATGCTTAATGTAAATTAAGTAATTGAAATTATTGTTTAAAATATCTTCATAATTTACAGCTTATCTGGTAGAACCATTAAGACGCCACATGGATTAAACATCATTTGGTGTGAATACATTGTAATTAGGAAACTACATCAGACAAGAAAGCTTCAACAACCATCTCAAGTGTGTGCTCTAAACCAGGTATCTATTCTGTTTTATAATCAGTGTTAACTAAGAACATGTTGTGACAAAGACAGTTATCTGACAACTTTAAGCTTTTTGGCTTCATGCATTTTCATAAAAGAGTATTATTGACACTGCATGCGCTTATTTATTATAACACAGTACTTAAATTATCCTCAAGAAACAACTGACACTATGTCCTGAGAAATGATTTTGGATTTGAACCTAAGCCCTTAACCCATTCATTTAGTACACTATGGACTACATACATAACAGGCAGATACTAATAAATGTATTGATAATTTCTGTGTTAAATATTCAATCTTTATTTATTTGCATGTATGTTATGATATATGTTTTTGATCTCATTAATTTTGTCTCCTGGGGAGACATATTGATTTTTACTGTCACAAAGTTTGTCTGCGTCTTTTTTTCTTAACCACTGGCTCGATTTCAATGAAACTTCACATGAATGCTTTGTACCAAGCATTGTTGGACATTTGTTATAATTGCATATTTTTTGTTTCAGGTGCAAAAGATTATATGCAAATACAGGCATTTACTCCGTCTATAAACCAAATCACTGTACAACTTTTTGGGATACTATACAATTCAACCTGTAGGACTTATTGTGATTGAAACATCTGTGATTTCCTTTCACTGTACAACTTATTGCAAGACTTCAATTCAACGTGTACTCCTTATTGCGATAACCGGAAGTTGACTCGTTTATACACTGTGATTAATGTATGTCTTCTATGCATATGTTCATATTTGAAGTCTGCTGTGAGAAGTGTGTTTGGAGCTGAAGTTTTGAAAAACAATTCTACAATGTAATAACAAAATAAAGGATGTTGAATGTGCAGATTCTATTGCTAACAGTGGAGTTATGGCTCTCTAAAATATTTTTATCTAGAGTCATAAAGTGTAAACGACTGTTGGTTTGAAATGTATTGTACATTTGTGCATTACATGGTTTAATACTGTTATAAATGTGAACAATAGCAGCAGAGATATTGTCCATGGGCTATGAACAAAGAGTTAGGCCACAATGGGTTTTGTCTGTAAATATCAATTTAAGTAGAATGTCAGGACTGTTTGAAAATTATTTCCTGATAAGCTGCATAATGTGTTCCAATATTGAGTATTGCCTGAGGTCGGTCGGTTTGTTGGGCTATGTATATTTGTCAGCGCTAATTCTCAGTAACCATTGATTGGATTTCAATGAAACTATGTATGACTTATAAGAACTATGTCTGGTTTTTCTACTTAAAAGTTTTGAAGGATTCATCAGTACCAAACCTATGCTAAGTTTTGCACATCAGCATACTTCTAATGCTTGCAGTATCTGGGGTATTCATCACATTCAGTGTTATTTCTTGTTATAAGTAACATTGTATTAATGTATCCTATGCAACAACTATTCTACAAATGGGTTTCACAACTTCATGATATGGTATTTTCTCCAATGGAAGTTATGTATGTGTATATTAGATGTTCCTTACTTGTTTGAATATACATGTAGGGTTAATTCAGTATTCAATCTACACTATAGGCAGAGAATTTGACACAACTCAACCTGCTATTGGCATAATTTTACAGCTAATTTATTGTCTATATTTATAACCCCAGTTGTATGTTTTCATAAGGTGGAAGTATCACGAAGACGCGCGAGGTGTAATACTAACACAAATCTTAATCTAAAGGACCGATATTGCACAATTTGTTCGCAGACATTTATAAATTCAAAGCAAGTACCTCGTAATATATTCATGCATTAAGGTCAGGATCAGGTCAAATTCTCTGTGCTATACTCATCATACCAAATGTAGCATTTTTATGCCCCCCTATCGATAGATGGGGAGGCATGTAGTGATTCACCTGTCCGTCCGTCAGTTCGTCCGGGTTAACCCAAATTGACCGTTTCTTCTAGCATTAATATGGCTTGCTACAAAGCTTTCATACTTGCATGGATGTTGTATATGAACACTCTCTACACGCCTGTATCACCTGACCCCATTTTGACCTTCACCTTGACCTAAATTTTGACTTAGACTTATTCAAGGGTCAAATTCCTGGTTAACCCAAATTGACCGTTTCTTGTAGCATTTTTATGGCTTGCTACAAAGCTTCCATACTTGCATGGATGTTGTATATGAACACTCTCCACACACCTGTTTCATTTGACACCATTTCGACCTTCACCTTGACCTAATTTGGACTTAGACTTAAGTGTCTAATTCTTGGTTAAACCAAATTGACAGTTTCGTATAACATCATGTTCATCATGGCGTTGCCTTAAAACTTGGCATACTTGTTTACCATCATAAGCCCCTTACATTATCAAAGCCATGTAACACTATCCAACATTATTATAGAACTATGGCCCCTAATTGACTTAGCTTTTTATGGGCAAGGCTTCCATGGGGGCATAAGCGTTTATTGAACGCAGTCTTGTTATCCTTTGTAAGTGTTGAGAACAGTAACCTTTTCAAAGTGTAGACTTTGTTCTCTATTAATGGAATAGTCTAACCTGTCTTTAGCAGCCATCCAATGCAAAGGGCCACCTTGGCTGTTCAAGATCAGTGTAGATTACTTGTAGAAATTAGGGTTGGGTACCTGGAACCCAGATGTGCAAAAACTGTCTCAATTAAAGTGGTGATAATCTGTATGAATGAAATTCTTGTATTTTTTTTACTAAACCCTAAAGAATAAAGCAGTTGTCCCCTTAGATTAAGAACAGAAATAGTGTTCTCAGGCTACTATCAGCATATTGACATGATGTTCTCAGGTCATGTGTTATCAGGCAGTTACCTTGGAAATTGCATGATAAAATGTGTAGTCGTGTCTGTGATCTAGTGCTTGGTGTGAAAGATTTGTAACATGGCCATTCAGGTTTGATTCCCGCTTGTGGCAAGTAATTCTCTTCAATGATGTTGATTTTCCTCCACATGTGGAGAAGTTGCTCGTATCTTGTGGATGGATAAATATGTACTGGTTGAATATGAGGGGTGATCAATATATTCGAGAACTTCCCTTCTAACCTTTTAAATATTGATTCTAGAACAATTAAATTACCAGGAAATGTAGATCTGTCAATTATCTAGCCTTTTAATTATTTAATTATATTGTGACCAAGGTGAAGCGCGCGGGTACTTGCTGCTCTAATGGTGGCGCTTGGAATGACGTCACATGATGACCAATGTCACACGCCCCTTGCATAAATAAAAAGATGTTATAAGTGCATTTGATTGGCGATATCTTAGACTGAATGATGCTTTGCTGTCAAAACAAAATTGTTAGATGTAAAGTTCTCGAATTTATTGATCATCCCTCGTACAGTCCAAAGAACCTGGTTAGGTGGTAGGTAATGGGTCACTGTATATAACTGCCAAATTGTTGAGAAACGGCAGCAAACCGTAATAAATCATCAATCATATGTATCTTGGCCAAATAAAGAGCATGTGTGGTTCAAGTAACATGATTAAAATATTTGTCTTCATGTGGCAATTCTAGTTGCCATTGATTTTAGTTTTCAATTCATGAAGTTTCACAGAATTTCTGATTTCAAGTAACTAATTCATTTGAAAGAATCATCTTTAGCAAAAATGTTAGTTCTTGCTATGTTAATAAAATCATGTCTGTGTGAAAAATCTAGTATAATTTGGCTTCCTAAATCACACATATTCTTTAGCCTTGTATGTTTGTCTGATGTGGTCTCCTGTAAGTCTAACAAAAAATGGTTTGTTTCCGGTAACACACCCTAGCAGCTAGGAAATGTAGTTCAGTAAATATGGTTCAATTTTCTTTCACATAAAGAAAGAGCAAATACTCTTAGAAATTAAAGAAATAGTTGGGGATTGAAACATTTAGGACTGCAGAAAATTTGTAGGCCAGGGAAGAATACTGGAAACAAATATTTTTTTGTGTATATGTCTTGCGCTTTACATTCATCATCAGAATCTACCATCTAATACAAAAGTGAAAAATACAAGAAATTGATCAATGGTTTATTTTTTATTTGCGATACACAGTCAAACAAGTTTTATAACTTATTTAGCAATGTCATCATAACACTCGTCTAATCCGGGATGGTATCCATTCCCATGATTATATGAATGAGAAGCCAGTTTCTTCATTTCAAAAACGAAAAAAACACGACACCACTTTATCTATAGATTGACACGATCACAGAGCAAACCCCTAGACCCGACACTAAATGCGTTACCACTGCCCAATAGGGTAGACTGTCTCGTATTCCAAACAAACATTTTTCATAGTATTTAGCTTGACTTTTCGAAGAAAAAAAGTAAAGCTATTGTCGTGACGGGATCGTCTGCATTAACTGGTTAAGTTTATTGTAAGAGTCATTTTCTCAAAGGCTATCAAAGGTATCCACTTGAAACTCAACATAGTTATTCATCACCACAAGGGGAGCCCATACTGACAAGGCTGGTAACTCTGTGACCTATATTTATGGAGTTATCTGTCCTTGTTTAGACTTAGTACATAGACTATCAATGGTACCCACTTGAAACTCAAACGTAGTTACGCATCATCACAAGGTCCATACTGACAAGGCTGGTAACTGTGACCTATATGTATGAGTTATCTGCCCTCGTCACTTTTAGAATATTCACTCACAGATGAGCAAGGGTACTATCAAGTACGAGAAAGTCGAGCGTTCGGCACTCGTAGGCAGTGCTCCTTAATTTTCTAAACACAGGTGGTATTTTCTTCATATATTCACACTCAATTGGTCTGTCATCCATCAGTTGACTGTAGTAGACATGTAGTGTTTGTCAGAAGAAGAAAATGCACATTCTGTTGAAGAAAAAACAAGCATTAATACTTTCTAAAAGATTGCATAATAATTTATTAACCAGGGTTTTCAACAATTGTATTTTGGGTCAGTGGGGTCAAGGTCTAAAAATAGAAAAAGGGTTTTTTACTCGATTAGTTGAGTTCAGATTGATCCCTATTCATCAAACTTTGGGTATAGCAAGCTTGCATGGAGACGTACCCAATTTGGCTGCCTCATTAGGTGGACAATGCTCAGAAAACCTGGCATTGCGGCGAGGCCGTAGCTTGTTTTTCAACAGTATTAAGAACAGCAAGAACTTTTTACATATCTGCTATATATATACTTGCTACCATGAACTCAAAAGTTCTTGATCTTTAACTGCTGAACATTTTCACTTTATGAACTTGTTATTTCATGGAACCGCATTTCTTGAACTATATGTACTAGTATATTATGTTCAAGAAGTTTAAGGGTAAATACCTGTAAGACCAAAACAAATCACTATTGTGGTTCTGGTAACATGCTTAAACATGGTAGGAAATACATTTTATGGTTTTATACACTGGAAAATCACCGATCTGCACTGACTTTTTACAAAATACCAATGAATTGTTTATTGTATGGGCACGAAATTTGGGTCAGTCGGTTTACTAGAACCACATTATCGATATAATTTGGCCTAATGAACTTGGCAAACTTAAGTTTTATGCCTCCTTAATCTTAATGAAGATTAGTCACAATGATCATCTTGTGACAAAGAGTGATCATCAAAACTCAACGATGAATTTGAGGGCCCATACAAGGTGAGCTAAAAAGTGGTGATTGCGTACTTTAACTTTACCTGAAGTGTAATGTTTCGGTGGACTGGAGCTTTGTTCAAGAGCCCAAGATTTATATTTCGAGGCATGGTATAACTTCGGCCTTCTATCAAATGTTTCTTTCACAGTTGTTGGACTCGTAACACACTGGTAACCAATCCATACATTCACCCAAAATACATCTTGAACTAGATCTGTTGATAACCAACTTCTGAAAAAGTAACATCAGGATATAATACATTTTTTACTATGATAAGCCCAAAGGACCGTATTTTGTTGTCGCCTCCATGTACATCAGATTCTGTCTGCCCGTCCGTCTGTCTGTCCTTATCAATTCCCCTCGTCTTTGTAACTCTTGAGCCCCTTGAAGGATTTTAAAGGAACCTGACAAAAATGTTCACCACATCAAGACGACGTCGCATGTTCTGGAAGGGTCGCTTCAAGGTCAAGTTCTCACTTAGGGTTAAAGGTCATATGACTTTGTTTCCATTGAGCTCTGTAACTCCTAAACCCCTTGATGGATTTTATAGAAACCTTACACAGATGTTCACCACATCAAGCCGATGTGCATGCAGAGTGCATGTTCTAAAAGGGTCGCTTCACAGTCAAGGTCACACTTAGGGGTTAAAGGTCATGTGACTTTGTTAACCAATCGAGGTAAACAAATGAGCAAATTACTGCTTGGTGGCACCAGATGTTCTTTATTTGTGGGGAACCGATTTTTAAATAAATTAGCATAAATGTTCAAAATGATTAGATAGCATTTCAAGTGCAAGACACATGTACAAGGGTCAGCGGTCAAGGTCACACATGAAGGAAAAAATAGAAGTAATAGTGCTCTACATCTCAGTCATGCTCACCAGTATTCTAATTGCCTGCTTTGAGAATTGGTACATCATGAAATATGTAGGTCAATTTTGACTTTCGTCGATTAAAACAATTTTGACACAGTTATGCCCCTTGCCCATAATACATGTGAAAATTATAAGATTCCAAAATTCCAGGGGGCAGGTTCCCCAGTTTGTACACCCTTAAGATATGTACATGAGGCCTGACCTAAAAATGAAAGTTATAACTGCATGTAATACACTAGCCAATTGAAATCATGTACTCCCACTGCGGGGAACTAGCTAGCTGTCCCATGTTTTACCTAAATACCGATGCTTTTGTTTCACGCCAAATTAACGTGGAAATATAGCCCTGACTATACCCGTGATGTATAGGTCGGGGGCAATTTGCTGGGGTTTTACCATGTACATGGGGAAAGTCCAGGGTGGAAAGGCCGGGTGCATAAGCCTGAGCATCTAGCGACACACACGCAATCAACACTATCGCTATGTTTCAGACTGCTTGTTTCACAATAGACACAGCATTTAGAATCAACCAACGTAATTTGATTCTACTTTCGTTTTCATCATATCAGACATGAATAGGGCCTAACTCTTGACGCTAGTATGCAGGCTAATAATTAGCCATTTATAATTATCTAGAGATATAAATCGATGATCTTACATGAACAATATAGAATGCATAAGATAAGAACTTACTTCAACAGATCTTCGTTAATCAAGTCGTTTTTCCGTTAACCACGGTGAAGACAAGAAAAGCGTCTATGGATGTTGATGATGTATAGCAATCTTACGAGCAATCTGATTGGCTACAGTACAAAGTTTTTGATTGGATTATCACCAACTTGCACAAAATTTTAATGAATATGCATTTGTCGAGTTCGTTCATGCGCGAACTATACAAAATGTCTAAAAATAGTTTTACGAACTGTACAAATTGTCCAAAATGTCTAGTTCGTAAGTTCATAGAAAACTCGCTTTTTCGTACAATAATCCTGATTCAAGCATGTGGAAACGATTAGTACGTGTTTACAACGACGTCCGTAACGTTCTCACCTTTTTTCAAGCGGGAATATATCATAGATTTTTATATAATGGCAAATTAGATAGTTCACACTGGTATTCATATGGGAATTGAATAGAACAGAGTCGCCGTTCGCATGTTCGGTTGTATAGTTCGTCAATTCGTCATTTCGACGAACTTGACAAACTTATAGGTCTGTAGTGTTGACGAACTTGACAAACTTATAGGTCTGTAGTGTTTAACTCTACAAGCTTATAGGTTGGTAAAGTTTAACTGTACAAGCTTATAGGTTGGTAGAGTTGGACAGCAGCAGTAGTAACGTTAGAGAATTAACGCTGTAGAGTTAAACTTGCAGATATGTATGTAAGTCGCGAGTTGACAGTGTACCTAATATTAGCGAGTTAAACGTGCAGAATCTGTATGAATGTTTCTGTATACCAGCAGGTTTAAAATGTGTATTGGTGAGAGTCGGATAAATGACAATTGCGGTCTGAATAATGCGCTTATATTTCGCTTTAAACTTGCTTGCGGATTTGGATTAGGCAGGTTCGGAGGTTGGCGGGTTAGGCACTCTGGTACATTGAGGCTTTTGTTATTAGTATTTAACTTGCGAACTGTATTATTTTAAATAGACAGTTCGTCACTTCGGAACTTTCACATTGTGGAAATATTGAACTTACGAACTCGCGAACTGTACAAGTGACGAAGTTACCAACTTGCGAACTTACAAACTGTCGAAAATGAACTTTCATATAGATTATAGAGCGAACTTGCAAAAGGTGAAGTCCGGCTTTCCATAATTTATGTATTCGCCACGATTCAGCTTGTAGCCTTACTTCGTGAACCAATAGCTCTTACATTAGTTCTATAACTAGTAAAACAATACGTCACTGATCACGCGTGCGTGTGTCCTTATGACAACCATTAACCGATAAACAGAATTAAAAAACAAGAGGACCTTGATGGTCCTAGATCGCTCACCTGAGTACCTCGTCTTCATATGTAAACATCTACAACCCCGACCCTGTCAGCCATGATTTCTTAACATATCAACAAAAAATTAGGAATTCATCAGAGGGGCACTCAATGTGCATTCTTGCAAATCCATATTGAAATCCGGCCATCAGTTTCGGAGAAGAAGATTTTTAAAGTTTTCTGTTAATTTTATAGCCATATAGTGGAAATTAGCCCCGCCCCTGGCGGCCATGTTTGTTTGGCCACCAACATTAAAATTAGGAATGTTTTTTATTGAATGATGATAAAAATAGGAATTTGAAAGAGAACTATCCTTGCATCATTCGAGTAAAGTTTCTTTCAATTTGGCCAAATAGTTTATGAAGAGTTGTTTGAATGAGTTGTTGACGACGGACGACGTACAACGGACACGGACCGATCACAATAGCTCACCATGAGCTTACAGGTGAGCTAAAATGATGAAAAAATGAAGGTATAATAACATCCACTAGGAAGTCATTATCCACGATCAATGATTATTTCCAAGAAACAACAAGGACGTTTAAAATGATCATTTGTTACTTTTGCGGTAAATCAATAATTTACAGTACTGTAGAATCATATATGTTTAGAAATGTTCTTTTACATTCAAATTCGTTATTCCGAAGACGTTCGCGAGGATATATGTTCACAAATCGTGTACAAGTTCAGAAACAAATATTTCTGCGTTTTTAATGTGTGCGGTTATTTAAGTTAGTGCGCATAAATGTTGGCGAGTTTGTCGAATTCGCGAATAAAGCGAACAACTTCCAACCGAGACAATTATAATGCGACATATGGTATTTCGTTTCAAAAGCCACTTTAAACGTCGAATATATTGTTTTACACGAATCTACCACATGGTTTGCTTAATCTGTATAGGTAGGTTTCATGCACATAATATGTTGTATATATGATGCTGAACATCATATTTCGTCTGGAATCATTTTTGTAAAGTCATTCTGTTTATGGAAAGCGACAAAAACATCTACTAAGCAAACGCGATCATACGACCTCATAATATTATATAATCTGAAATCATTTTGTAAAATGATTCCGTTTATTCCGCGACAATGAAAATCTAAAGATTCTAAATGTTATAAAGAATTTGAAATTGTTATGAAGTATATTGTTTTATCTTATCCAAGAGCTAGATATCTTCGTACGCAATTGATCCGTGGGTATATCCATTTGTTCAGACTTATGTATGTGGCACGTGTACTGAATTATACACAGTACATTATATACCAAACGCCATACAATACGAATGAATAAAGAAACGCACATGTTACATTTTCTCCATAGGGTTACATTTGAGCCTATAGCTTATTTTGAAAGCCACACAGAGTGTTACCAAATTAAAATTGTTTCGGTAGTCTGTTGCAGCAACGTTTAAGGTCACAAACCACTAAATAAAAGTGTTCTTTAGCTCAATGTTAAGTGACAATTGTCTGCCCCAGATTATATCATGTTAAAGTTTATGGCAAGTTGACAGACCTATATCATTGCAAAGCAGTATGTTTCAGCTACAAAATATGACCGAACATTGTTTAATATAAGAAAGATTTTGTTCGTCAAAGGTGGTAGACAATTTTTTACAGACGCGTGGAGGAAAACCGATATACCGTCATCCGGGTAACCAAATATCAATTGCATTTTCACATTCCCGACGTTGTACCCCCGGTCTGAAAGAATATTCTATCTGTTTGACGCCGGAATAGTTACTAGGCTTAAGTACGGTGTCGTTACGGTGTCATTACGGTGCAGAGCGGTTGGGCCCCGGTAAAGCACTGTTTGGTCCCGGTTGTTGCCGGCGGTATTAAGGTGGTAGCCGGTATCGCCACGGCTATGCCCCGGTGATACCGGGGCGCACCAGGGCTATGCCGTACATTACCGGGACTCAGCCGGCTTTATAGCTAGCCACAGTCTATATTATACCCGGTGTGCTACAATACAATAACAACAATAGGAATAGACTAATGTTTATATAAATTAAGGGTCAAGAGTTACTTCCCTTGATTTCAGGGGAGGCAACTCTATCCGACTTATTTAAAGTCGGTAAGAGTTACCCCCCTGAAAATCAGGGGAGAAAACTCTGAACAGGGCAAGAGTTACTTCCCTTGATTTCAGGGGAGGCAACTCTATCCGACTTATTTAAAGTCGGTAAGAGTGACTTCCCCTGAAAATCAGGGGAGAAAACTCTGAACAGGGCAAGAGTTACTTCCCTTGATTTCAGGGGAGGCAACTCTACCCGACCTATTTTAAGTCGGTAAGAGTGACCTCCCTTGAAAATCAGGGGAGAGAACTCTGAACAGGGCAAGAGTTACTTCCCTTGAATTCAGGGGAGGCAACTCTGTCCGACATTTTTTAAGTCGGTAAGAGTGACTTCCCCTGAAGATCAGGGGAGAGAACTCTGAACAGGGGCAAGAGTTACTTCCCTTGATTTTAGGGGAGGCAACTCTGTCAGACCTATTTTAAGTCGGTAAGAGTGGCTTCCCCTGAAAATCAGGGGAGAGAACTCGACACAAAGCAAGAGTTACTTCCCTTGAATTCAGGGGAGGCAACTCTGTCCGACCTATTTTAAGTCGGTAAGAGTGACTTCCCCTGAAGATCAGGGGAGAGAACTCTGAACAGGGCAAGAGTTACTTCCCTTGAAACCAGGGGAGGCCACTCTGTCCGACCTATTTTAAGTCGGTAAGAGTGACTTCCCCTGAAAATCAGGGGAGAGAACTCTGCACAATGCAAGAGTTACTTCCCTTGAATTCAGGGGAGGCAACTCTGTCCGACCTATTTTAAGTCGGTAAGAGTGACTTCCCCTGAAAACCAGGGGAGAGAACTCTGAACAGGGCAAGAGTTACTCCCCTTGATTTCAGGGGAGGCAACTCTGTCCGACCTATTTTATGTCGGTAAGAGTGGCTTCCCCTGAAAATCAGGGGAGAGAACTCTGCACAATGAAGGGTTACTTCCCTTGAATTAAGGGGAGGCAACTCTGTCCGACCTATTTTAAGTCAGTATGAGTGACTTCCCCTGAAAATCAGGGGAGAGAACCCTGAACAGGACAAGAGTTACTTCCCTTGAAACCAGGGGATGCAACTCTGTCCGACCTATTTTAAGTCGGTAAGAGTGACTTTCCCTGAAAATAAGGGGAGATAACTCTACAGTTTATGAATTACTTCCCTTGATACCACGGGAGGCAACTCTGTTTGACTTTGATTAAGTCGGTTAGAGTGACTTACCCTGAAAATCAGGTGTATTTACTCTGAAAAACATGGGTTTGAACTCCCAATAGGAAGAGTAGCTTCCCTTTGATTCTTGAAAGTAATGGTAAGCTGTTATTATACCACTGCTTAGTAACTAGAAACATACTTTATTTCATGCATATTACGATATCTGACTATGACGTTTTTCTTGTTGAATAAATCTAACCAAGCGTGTAATGCAACTATGATTTCCTCGAAAGCTGGAGTATGTATTATGTATCCTCTTTTTTAATGTTTCTTGTATAATGGCCAAAACATGAGATAGATATTATTGAATTTATTTTATTTAGGTGCAGAATTTTACAATTTCTTAATCGAGTTTCGTGGCCCCGGGCAAACGACGCAAACTATAAATACCTAGTATTACACTTATACATAAATATCACCTTTCATTCATGATTTGTGAATGAACAGCTAATCCACAGTTTCCATGACGGTATTTATAATGCATCTTAGGAAAACATAAACATTTTGACTTGTCTGACCAGATTAAACTGAGACTCCTTGCATAATTCGGTCAAGTCCGGAAAATTCCGAAGTTATAAAAACATACAATTACATTTATCGCTATATATATATCGCTTTATTGAGTTGCTACTAGATAACAATCTGTGATGGCTCTGTGGTATCGTGTTCGAGGCTAACTAAATATATTTTTTATTTAACATTTTTATCTTTTTGAGCAAGTATGCTAGCTGTGAATTATAATTCTCCCTATGTTCACATATCCACTACACAATTCAATGTTACATTAAATTTATAATTTACCAAGTGGAGGTAAATAAAGTATCTATCTATGTTCTTGAAATAAAACCATGTGGAAGAATTCTCCTCAAGCGGTTAATCGATAGCGCTCATTTTTATATTTGCAATTGAAAATATTACAAAAACCGAAAACAGAGACAAACTAATATAAGAACGTACGGGGAATAGTTTTAAACATAAACCCCTTGATTCAAGGATAGTTTTAGTTGAAATAAAAATATTAATGACAAAAGTTTTGCAATAAGTTTCGAACTTGCAACCTCTTGCGTTAAAGGCGCAAACGTTTCCACTGCGCTACAATTCATGCTAGTTTTTTCCTTCGATTTTTTCACAAATACAGAGATAACTGCACCTGTAGTAAATAAACATACGAATCGAAAACAGCCGAGTACAGCCGGGGCTATACGGACTTTAATCAGAGTCTCAGTTTAATCTGGTCAGACAATACTGCAAAATGGAGAATAATAGTAGCCCTCTACACAATGCATCAACACTAAGTTGTAAATAATTAATTATCTTGATTATATTATTTAGCTGACATGCTAACATGTGCGCACGTGATAAATAAAATATTTATTGTGTCCCCTCTATGCCACCGTATATAAGAGTACATGGAAGTGTTGTACACAGAGGATATTACATGAGTGTCTTTCCATATTGAATTTATTAAACGAGTTGAATAAAAGTAATAAAATGCGAGGCTCTGCCGAGCATTTTATCGATTTTTTCAACGAGTTTAATAAGTTCAATGTGGAAAGTCACAAATGTAATGTTATTTTTATCATATGTTAGCCTTTTCCGGCCAAAACATAAAATAGCTACGTATTTTTCACTATAATAAACTCGCAACTTTGACGACGTCGCCTGTCCTTTGAATGACGTCGCGTGATAGCTTTATTACACTAGTGTATTATTAAAAATAAATAATGGCTTTATTACGCTACCGCGACGTCAAACATGTGATAAATGTATATATACATGCATAACAAAACGTTTCGCTCAAATGAAAGATAATAATATAAACGTCCGTGAGCTCTTATTTATGGCCATCAAGTGGTCTTATTATGAGAATTGAAAGTTTGTGAAGCTTGTTAGACAAAATAAATAACCAACCAATAAATGTCGTAAAAGGGCTTTTATTAAAGCCATAAACATAATAACACAATGTAATTTTATAATATCACATTGTAAAATGTATATAGTATATACAACACATTTATAGGTTAGAAAGTAACAAATACAGATTATCTCAAAAGCTGCTACTCTTAAAATAGCCCCAATCATATGTTTTGTCTTATCTGGGTACCATTTATTCAATATTTTTGCAATCATATATATCTGAAACACAATTTGTTCTCAGTCGTGTACTTATTTTTATTGTTGTTGGTGATTGTAAAGTCTTGTTGCTACTTGCTGCACATATAATGCAAATGTGATTCTAAGGCTCACAGGGAAACTGGGTACACCCAACTTTATTGCCTCTTTAAAAATAGTCTTTATTATTTTTTTTTTATTTTTTTCATCATTTTTATTATTATCTTTTTCTGAGAACAAATGCTGGTCGGACCTCAACTCAGATAAATATTTATAGATCCGCACATAAACGTTGATGACCAAATTAATTTTAAAATTTAAACATTCATAGCAGGCAGGTACCTTCTTTTCATCAAAACGATTACCGGTTTTGGAAAACTAAAATCGCTTTCAGTTATAAATTGAATCGGATTCGATTAACCGGTTTATCGTGACTGCCGTACTCGAAATTTCTGATATATTTAAATTTATGTTTAAATACAAACCGGTTCTTAGCTGTACCGGGAAACTTACATCCTGGCAAACACTTAATAACTGTTCTGGACTAAAACTAGAACAATAATACTACAAAAGAGTGCTTAAAAAAGGATTGCGACATTTAGCGTTGATGTTGCGACATTTAACGTCAGTCCAAATTGTTGCGACATTTAGCGCCAGGGGGTTTGCGACATTTAGCATCGGTTGCGACATTTAGAGTCAGCCTTGCGACATTTAACGTCAAGTGCGACATTTAGCGCCGATTCGAAATTTAACGTTGCTACATATGTTTAAAAACTTTACCTTTTCAGCTAAGAATTCTCCGAATATATTGCTGAATGTATTATTTCCCGGAAAATGCCCTTTTAATAACTTGCTTTAATAATCTTCAAATCTGAGTCACATATGAATACAGTTTAAGAATAACAGCAGTGATTATATACATTTGTGTATGAAATTATGATATTGTGGACGTCATAATGGGCCGAATTACCATTATGCTCTTTTCTTTTATGTACTTGTGTTATTGTTCAACTGTTTACTGTTGAGGATCTCATGGAAGATTGCCATTTAATATAATTGTCAAATGAGTTTCCTCGTAAAATAAAGTCTTTATTATTATTATTATACATGGAAACACGTAGACACAAAAATGTCAAGGGAGTAAATGACAGACTGACCAAAATGACCGGTTAAACATGTTGCCTATTGAGAGAATAATAATAATAATAATAATATCTTTATTTAGAGAAGTTAACATGTACAGAATAATAATAATATCTTTATTTAGAGAAGTTAACATGTACAGACATATGCAATAGACGAATTCACATACATCTTAACTTAAACAAGGTCTTCTATAAAACAAACAACAACAAAACATGTTATTTTGACAATCACTCAAAGTACACACATACTATAAGAAAACAATTTAAATATTCAATTTTGTTATTTCCAACATAGAAAATTGAAGTCATACATATATGGTATTAATATTTTTGTTTGTGTATTAAGAAATGTTAAGAATGTAGCATGTACGTTTCTTTACGTACGTATTGTGTATCAAAAACGTCTTCCGGCAAATGACGCATGCGCAATAAACCGAACGACCATTCTTAAGTAACTGTGAAACATTTACGCAGACAATGAACGTAAAATGTCAACCAGTACAGAAACATGTTCATTATGTGTAGAAAAGAGTTTGTTTCCTTGTGTAAATTGTGTTTCATCTAATTGTAGGTAATGCAAGCAGTTGCCAAGACGACCCTCAATGTGCGTCACTTCGTAATCTAGGAGCGTTCTATGATGTATGCTCCGACCCTGCCCTCTCTACGACCACCTGCAAGAAGACGTGTAACAACTGTCCCTGATTGTAGACTTCTTACAGCGCAAATAAAGCACATGCTGTAGATTCTATTATGAAACCGTTGTTGATTTATGTATCGGCGTTGATGTCTTATATGCAGTTCATATTAAGATTATATATTATACGTCAACCAGCTGGGTTCCAATCTCTCGAAACTATTTCAGTCTGAGCTTAATAAACTGTCAATGCAGTTGTAACATAATAAATAATTATGCAGGATGTCGAGACACGTTCAAGATATTAAGCTGTCAAAACTGTAGATTTTTTTGGCAAATTTAGGAATACAAACAAAAAAGTATGCTAATAATTAACTACATGACTGTAGTACTAGTATTTTGTGAAATTGTTTAAATCCAAAAGCGAACTGACGTAATACACCAATCAATATTATGCCCGCCGGGGAGGGGGGGGGGGGCGTTGATACAGGGGGAATTAGACAGACGAATCTTCCCGACAGGCGAAAATTTGATAACCTTATCGACTCCGAGTCCCGGGAAATAGACTTTGGTCCGGGAATTTCGACACCACGAAAGACGACATCGATACTTTTATACGAGTTTTTATTATTTAAGTACCTGGATGAAAAACTATGACCCACGGTGAGAATTTAGACAGTAAGCATTGTCTCCAGGCGGGGATTTAAACATAAAAAAATCGAAAATGTCTAGTTCCCCCTGGGTCGCGCCCCCCGGCGGGCAAAATATTGACTGGTGCATAACTCATGTGAAGGTCTAATTTATCTAAAAAATCCCCGGATGCCGGACGATGTCGTAATGTCCGTAAGCCTTCGAAAGCTCACCGACACCTATATTTGTCAGTAACTACATCTTGATTTTGTCTGACAATGTCCTGATGACCGACCGATGTCCGTCGGGACTCTGACCTGATAAACCAAATTAAGGTACGTCTACCCATCAGACGGCGATCGGAATAGATTTGTGAACGCGGTACTAATTAGAATGATACTAATGCCCCTAAACAGTTGGTGTTAGTTTGAAATAATGTTGACACTGACAACACTACTGTTATTTGCTGATCTTAATTTTTAAATAATTGCGTTAAGCACTGTAATGTCTTTCTTGGCATTATTCATGAATGATAAATTAATAACATATTCAAGAATGACAATCCAGTGATGCTAAGCGATTTGGTACCAACGAAGTGATCTCCCTCTGGTTACAGTAAACGATATCCTGGCAACAAAGTTTTACAATACAGTAGAATTCAGATTAGCAATACCACGTGACCATGACGTCACAAAAGGCGTCAAATACCAAGCCGAAATTCGTTAACATTGAAAAACAAAAATAGGCGTCAGTATTTTATCAAAGTTTGAAGGGGGTATACTGGAGTCACCATGTTGGTGGTCGGTCTGTTGGCCTGTTGGTCTATTCGCAAAATCGTGTCCGCTCAGTAACTTTGTCATTTCTTTCTTGATTTTAAAATTGCTTGTTACAAATGTTCACCACATCAAGACGATGTGTCATGCGCAAGACCTAGGTCCCTAGCTCAACGGCCATGGTTACAATTAGTATTCAAAGGTTATATAGTCATGCAAGTCGTGTCCGCTCTGTAACTTTGTTGTTTCTAACTGGATTTTAAAATTGCTTGGTACTATAATGTTCTCCACATCAAGACGATGTGTCAAGCGCAAGACCTAGGTCCCTAGTTCTAAGGTCAAGATCATACTTAGAGGTCAAAGGTTAAATAGTCGTGTAAGTCGACTAAATTTTTAAAAATAATACAGCGGGGCCATTAATATAAAATTATGCCGAATAACAAAATTTAATAACGTTCTCCATGTTTGTCCTAGAGAGCTGCTTTTAGTCGTATTTAAAAGATAAACAATTAAAATTTTGTTGTTAATTATTGAATGCCTCCATGTGCTGTCATGTTCTTGGTGTCTATAGTTACGTCATAAATTCCATAGAACTTCTGATTTGAAAATGACTGACGCGTCAAAAATTATCAAGCTCTACTATCTAGTTTCGAAATTTCCTTTTTGGTTAAGGTTATCAAAATATATGCAGATGCTGATATTTTTTCTACCAAGCAAATCAGAAGATTACCGATGCGATTGTGAATCCTGTGGGAGTATTTAGATCTTTGGCATAATAACCAAGGTTTACCCGAACTGTCTGGACAGATGAGAAAATTTATCAAGTGCACCAAATAAATTACATACATAGGAAAAGACCATACAGACAAGTTGCATTGTCATGGGGGCGTTGCTTATTTATGTCAAAAGGTGGGGATCCATTGGCAGAGGTTGGTTTTGACTGGGTTAGGCTGCTCTATCACAATATTTCTCGATAATTTTAAGCGAACATTTGAAGATCGGCTTTCACTGAAAACCACCCACCCATAGCCCCCCTCAATCGTCATACTTGAGTCCACTGGATTGTTTTAGTGGGCATATGTTAAGGACAGTGTTAATACATGTGCTAACAAACCACAAAAGAGTGCAGAATTATTGAAATCCTCCATTCGTCGAGAAAATGCGAAGATTTTATTTTGCATGGTGCAACGGTGTGATAAGAAGTTTTTCGACGTCGTTTTCAGCATGTTTTCAAAAAAAGAGATGTCATGTTAAACACCTAGTTCAGAAAATTTAAGTGGTCTATTTTAGAACTAACTATGTAAAACAAAATTTGCACATGTGCTTTTAATGAAGATCCATTGATACGCTTAATATCGTCAACTATTTTGAATATACTACATTTTGTTATCCGGGCATACTAGTATATTAGTGGTCATCCTGTATTCCTTTGTCAAGGTAGTTCTGCGGGAGTATGATTTATCACTCCAAATTGTTTCCGGCCAGCGGATTTGGAGGATCTGACGTAGACAGGTGTTGACAAAAACTTGCAGCTTTTCATCAAGCAATTCGGTGTGTCTCCACGTCTCGGAGCCATATAGTAGGACGGAGATCACATTGGAGTTGAAAAGCTTCAGTTTTGTTGGTAGACGGATGTTCTTATTCTCAATATGGGTCTAAGGATGACGAAGACATGTCTGGCTTTCCCGATTCGTGACTTGATATCTTCTTCTGTTCCCCCGGATGTACTCACAATACTTCCCAGGTACGTGAATTTCTTTCTTTTTTTGACGTCTTCGATTGGGCCATCTTGTATGGTAATAGGGCGACTGTTTGCTGCATTTATTCTCAGCGTCTTTATTTTGCTGGCCCTGTTGATTGAGCAACCTGTTGTAGACGGTCAGTTTTCTGCTGTGTATGGTTAATGCTGTGAGACATCAGGCAGATATCGTCAGCGAAGTCTAGGTCTTCGAGTTTCTTCTCAAAGGTCCACTGTAGACCACGTGGCACATTCGTGGTTGTCTTCATCTCCTAATCGATGACAAGAAGGAAGATCATAGGAGACAACAAACATCCTTGCCGGACTCCTGTTGTTACAGCAAATGATAGTGAGAGGTCAGAGTTGTGGATGACTTGGCAGGTCATACCTTCATAGAAGCAGCGTATGATGTTGATGAACTTGTCTGGTATGCCATAGTGCTTCATGATCTTCCATATCATGCTCCGCTCGATCATATCGAACGCCTTGCAGAAATCTATGAAGTTCAAGTAGCTGGAGACTGCCATTCTATAGACTGTTCAATTATGATACATAGTGCTGCTATTTGATCTGTACATGACCTTCTTGATCTGAACCCTGCTTGTTATATGACTAAGTTACTTATAATTGAATCTATAGAAGTGTATTATTATTTTATTTTAGAGCTATTTCTAATCTTATTATGTACAGTAATACAATGAAGTTCCGCTAATAAGACCAGTCAAAAAGTGGTCTTATTAGCGAATCGGTCTTAATAGCGGACCTTTTTTGTTTTTAATTTAATACTTTGGGACCACAACATTGCAAAAATCTGCATGATTTCGAAATAATTAAAGTGGTCCTATTAGCGGGACTTCACTGTAACATATTTCAAAGCAGGTTTTCCTAGAGACTGGCTCAAATATACATTGCCGAAAAAGGGATTATAGCCAATAGCACGATTGCTGTATTAGAGGTCACCTCTTACTTGTTAAAATGGCGGCGTAGGGCATTGTTTTGTTGTTTAAAATTAAATATAGAAAATATGATTATACATAGAAGAACGGTACGAAATTTAGAACATTTTAGAGAATTTATCAAAACTTAGGACTGGGCCTACAATTACATTCTATACCGTTATTTCAATGTATTTAATATCGAAGATTGGTAACGTTATGCCCCAGTCAATATTTTGCCCGCCCGGGGGTGGGGGCGGGCGACCCAGGGGGAATTAGACATTTTCATTTTTTTGATGTCTAAATCCTCACCCAGGAGACAATGCTGACTGTCTAAATCCCCACCGTGGGGCATAGTTTTTCATCCGGGTACTTTAACAAAAACACGAACAAAAGTATCACTGATGTATTTCGTGGTGTCGAAATTTCCGGACGAAAGTCCATTCCCCGGGACTCGGAGTCGATAATGTCGTCCAAATCCCGCCTGTCGGGAAGATTGGTCTGTCTAATTCCCCCTGTATCCCCCGGGCGGGCATTATATTGACTGGTGCATTACAACCTCATCACGGTATCGGTACATATTCTTTCATTCATTATTTGTTTTCGATATTGTCTCGGAATTTGCGTTGATGTAATATCATACAATATCGACCGAACATTTCCAAGATAATAACTACATGTAATTTCACATGTCTTACTTTACATTTCTTTATTATGCTTTTTAAGCTTGCATGTAACAAGATGGCATTTTGTGTAACACGAGTCGAAAAAATGATTGTTTTCTGGCAATGTACACCAGTTGGAAAACTGTGGATTCATGAATGGCGTCGACTGTCCTCATATCTAGACAGATATGTCATATCTAGACAGATATGATTGTACATCATCTATATACTCATTGTATCTGCCATAACAATTCTATCTTCATTTTCATATATAGCGTTTTGAAAAAGATATAATGCTCTTGAACAAAATAAATGTACTAGTAGTTGACAACCATTTACAATTATTTACGTAATATGTTGTCTTTAATGGAGTTGAACGTCCTCTTTGCGCAAAAGCTGTTGCTGAACACAATGCCTTCGATGTGTTCAATACTCAACAGCTGTATTCTATGTAAACTTTGTACTCGTTAATGTTCAGAACTCGATAGATGTCGCCAATGTACAGAACCCAGTGGAAGTCGTCAATGTTCAGTACTCGATATATGTCGTCAATGTTCAGTACTCAGTGGAAGTCGTCAATGTTCAGTACTCGATAGATGTCGCCAATGTACAAAACCCAGTGAAGTCGTCAATGTTCAGTACTCGATAGCTGTCGCCAATGTTCAGTACTCAGTGGAAGTCGTCAATGTTTAGTACTCGATAGATATCGCCAATGTTATGTACTCAGTGGAAGTCGTCAATGTTTAGTACTCGATAGATGTCGCTAATGTTCAGTACTCAGTGGAAGTCGTCAATGTTTAGTACTCGATAGATGTCGCTAATGTTCAGTACTCAGTGGAAGTCGTCAATGTTCAGCACTCGATAGATGTCGCCAATGTTCAGTACTCAGTGGAAGTCGTCAAGGTTCAGTAATCGATAGATGTCGCTAATGTTCAGTACTCAGTGGAAGTCGTCAATGTTTAGTACTCGATAGATGTCGCTAATGTTCAGAACTCAGTGGAAGTCGTCAATGTTCAGTACTCGATAGATGTCGCTAATGTTCAGTACTCAGTGGAAGTCGTCAATGTTGAGTACTCGATAGATGTCGCTAATGTTCAGTACTCAGTGAAAGTCGTCAATGTTTAGTACTCGATAGATGTCGCCAATGTTCAGTACTCAGTGGAAGTCGTCAATGTTCAGTACTCGATAGATGTCGCTAATGTTCAGTACTCAGTGGAAGTCGTCAATGTTGAGTACTCGATAGATGTCGCTAATGTTCAGTACTCAGTGAAAGTCGTCAATGTTTAGTACTCGATAGATGTCGCCAATGTTCAGTACTCAGTGGAAGTCGTCAATGTTCAGTACTCGATAGATGTCGCCATTGTTTAGTACTCAGTGGAAGTCGTCAATGTTTAGTACTCGATAGCTGTCGCCAATGTTCAGTACTCGATAGATATCGCCAATGTTCAGTACTCAGTGAAAGACGTCAATGTTGAGAACTCGGTAGACATCGCCAATGTTCAGTACTCAGTGGAAGTCGTCAATATTGAGTACTCGATAGATGTCGCCAATGTTCAGTACTAAGTGGAGGTCGTCAATGATTAGTACTCGATAGAGGTCGCCAATGTTCAGCACTCAGTAGATTACGTCAATGTTCAGTACCCAGTGGAAGTCGCCAAGGTTCAGTACTCAGTGAAGGTCGTCAATGTTCAGTACTCAATGGAGGTCGTTAATGTTCAGTTCTCCATAGATGTTGTCAGTTCTCATTACTCGATAGAAGTCGTCAATGTTCAGTACTCAGTGGAGGTCGTCAATGTTCAGTACTCAATAGATATCGTCAATGTTCAGTACTCTGTGAAGGTCGCCAATGTTCAGTACTCAGTGGAAGTCGTCAATGTTCAGTACTCGATAGATGTCGCTAATGTTCAGTACTCGATGGAAGTCGTCAATGTTGAGTACTCGATAGATGTCGCTAATGTTCAGTACTCAGTGGAAGTCGTCAATGTTTAGTACTCGATAGATATCGCCAATGTTCAGTTCTCAGTGAAAAACGTCAATGTTGAGTATTCGGTAGACATCGCAAATGTTCAGAACTCAGTGGAAGTCGTCAATGTTCAGTACTCAGTGGAAGTCGTCAATGTTCAGTACTCAGTGGAGGTCGTCAATGATTTGTACTCGATAGAGGTCGCCAATGTTCAGCACTCAGTAGAATACGTCAATGTTCAGTACCCAGTGGAAGTCGCCAAGGTTCAGTACTCAGTGGAGGTCGTCAATGTTCAGTACTCAATGGAGGTCGTTAATGTTCAGTTCTCCATAGATGTTGTCAGTTCTCATTACTCGATAGAAGTCGTCAATGTTCAGTACTCAGTTGAGGTCGTAAATGCTCAGTACTCAATAGATATCGTCAATGTTCAGTACTCTGTGGAGGTTGCCAATGTTCAGTACTCAGTGGAAGTCGTCAATGTTCAGTACTCGATAGAGGTCGCCAATGTTCAGTACTCAGTTGAAGTCGTCAATGTTCAGTACTCGATAGATATCGCTAATGTTCAGAACTCGATGGAGGTCGTCAATAGTCAGTACTCGATAGAGGTCGCCAATGTTCAGTACTCAGTTGAAGTCGTCAATGTTCAGTACTCGATATATGTCGCCAATGTTCAGTACTCGATGGAGGTCGTCAATGTTCAGTACTCGATAGATGACGTCAATGTTCAGTACTCGATAGCTGTCGTCAATGTTCAGTACTCAATATATATCGTCAAGGTTCAGTACTGTGTGGAGGTCGTCAATGCTCAGTACTTGATGGAGGTCGCCAATGTTCAGTACTCAGTTGAAGTCGTCAATGTTCACTACTCGATATATGTCGCTAATGTTCAGTACTCGATGGAGGTCGTCAATGTTCAGTACTCGGTAGATGCCGCCAATGTTCAGTACTCGATAGATGTCGCCAATGTTCAGTACTCGATAGATGTCGCCAATGTCCAGTACTCGATGGAGGTTGTTAATGTTCAGTACTCGATGGAAGTCGTAAATGTTCATTACTCGATGGAGGTCGTCAATGTTTAGTACTCAGTAGAGGTCGTCAAAGTTCAGTAGTCGATAGCTGTCGTCAATGTTCAGTACTCCATAGATGTTGTAAGTGCTCAGTACTCGATAGATGTTGTTATTGTTAAGTACTAAATATATGCCATCAATAGCTAGTAGCACAAGTCCGTGAAAAGTGACCTATATTATATTAATACTATACTATATGTGCATGTATATCGCTGGCTTAGAATTAGAAGGTTGTAAGTACCACTTATAAGACTCATGAATATTTGAAATCTGCATCTCAAGTCGCTTCTTATGAGCCTAGCCTATTTTCATGTTGACCAAATTTAAGTTTAAAAAGCTTGTTTTTCAATAAGTAAAGAGTAGTTTTCAGACAGTTTTTTCTTGTTTTCTCAAGATTTGATTTTGTACTTAGCCGTAACCTGCCCGCAGCCTATGTATTAAGCTGTCGTATGAAAACGGTATAAAAGCGAACAATGCCAGCTAGCTCCAAGTCCATAATTCCCGGATAGCAGTAGGCCGTGTTTACAAATTTTGCAAAACGATGTAGTATTTCAAAACGAATAAAGACGTCATTGGAGACCGAATTCAATAGTGTCTGAAATATAAATAAGCCAGTATAGTGTATTATAAATATTAATGCAAAAATGTCTGTGTGAAAACTCACATTTTCCACAAAACTTATAAATACGCCAGTATTATAAATAAGCCAGTAACCTGTATTATGATTTTATTGCAAATGTCTTTGAAAAAAAATCACATTTTCCACAAAACATATCAAACGTAAATCAATATTCAAATGAACCAAATATTTCTGATTGCAAGCCGAGAAACAGAAAGCGTATGTGGTTTGTCAGTTTGTAATAGACTATGTGTTCCACTTACTGATTGGGATAATTGGAATATCTGGAGAGTAGAAATGTCCAACCAGAAATACGAGAGAAAATTGAAGGTCGTTGATTCACGGTCCGCGAGGACTCTGTAACAAACAGGTTTTAAATATGTAGGTCTACTACAAGTTAATCCTACTTACATCGCAAGCCTAATAGAGGTACGTCACGCACGACTGAATAAAGAATATGGAATTGACAGGCGAATGCTTGATTTGGGTGACCCCTAACATATACATTGAAATTCAATTTAACATAATCTCGTTCAAAACCTCGACCAAATGGTAAGTTTAATATTAGATACTTTACTTCTAAGTTCATTAGAAAAAATATTATAACAAAATTTATATAATAACAAGTACATGAAGGCATAAAAGATCGACAAACGCTAGCCGGGCTTAAAAGTGTATAAATAAGTCTCAAGTAGTAAAGTAGCAGTAACTCTTGCTTGCTTTTCTCCTAATTGTTATCTTTAATTAGCAGCGTCAATAGTCGTAATTCTGCTTACATGGAAACACACGTGACATTATTTCTATACATCGACTTCGAAAATATCGATCCATTTTGATGTACAGAAAAGGGTTTATAATGCTGTGAATAAAATACAGACGAAAAAATACAGAGAAAAAGAAAAACTCAGTTGAACTTAACCTTGTTTGGTCAATCCATGAAAGCACAACGTAAAACAAATATGTTACTATAAATACCAATGTTACTATAAATAGAAGTTTAATTTTAGACGGAATGACTGGGTGACACGGCCGACAGTGACAATGACCCGGATGTGAACCTTTCGGGCAATGATGACGTAACTCCTGTAGTTGGAATAATTCGGCTTCCTTCGACACTTTTATTTTCATTACAGTCATCACCGCATGTCCGATTTTAGCGTATAAAATAATCATCGCAATGCTGATAATGACTTGCAGAACACACAATGTGACCCTGTAGGCATAACGAACCATTTTCGTCTTATAATAAGGTTCTGTCACGCACAAATATATATCTATTTCTAACCCACTCGCGTCCGCCATCTTTGATTTTGTAATCCCGCAGAGAAGGGCGGCTGGTATCGACGTCAGAACTGCAAGTAACAATGCCAACAAGCAGAGCCGGGCAGCAAAATTGATGGAATATTTTTGAAGTTTTGCAAAAAACAAAGGATGACAGGTCATCACGTAGCGGTCAATAGCAACAAGAATAAGACAATATGATGCTGACGAAGCTCCAAACACATTAAAGAAACATTTAGTCTTGCACAAGGCTCTTTCGGTAAAATTAAAATAACTTAAATGTTTGATCATTTCCGCTGGTATCAGGGTCAGACATGTGATTAGGTCAATGAAGGCCAAAGTTAACACGTATATACGAAATTTCTTGTCCTTGAACTTTTTTCCACATCCATAGACAATGAAAACCAGTAAGTTTCCGGCTATGCCAATCAACCCAAAGAATCCAAGCACGATTGTGAACGGAAGTAATGTACTGGCGTATCGAGCGTTCAGTTGATCAAGACTTTCTCGAACGTCTTGTTGACCTGTCTGATTTTCTGCTGAATCATTCAAGCTAATGTTATAATGTTGTTCAAACATTGTGGTTGTGTTTATCCACGCATACGAATGACTTATGGTGTCATAATCCGGATTACTGTCGACACTTTTGTTCATTTTTTCAAATGTTCCTTTCACTGCTTACATGATCTTATAATGTCTGCAGCTTAGGTCCAACTTCATTTCTAACTGTTAAACATGAATATCCTTTTACTTGTCAATACTAAGTCTAACACACCAGTAAGCTGTTAACATCAAAAGAAGGCAGACATTGTCCATATTGCGATACAATTCAATTGATCAGTAGAAAGAAGTTTTGTGTTTCTCTCCGCATTTTTCAATAGTTTCTTGTCTCAACGTACAGAACCACCAATAGGCAGAAAAAAGACACTCTATTTGAACGTTCACTGTTTAAAAGTTGTGCAAATGTTATCACTAATATTGTACAAATGAATCATTGACATTATTCTGATATTCCTCCTCTGAAGGGTTCCAGTTGTCAGTTACAATGTGGTTCATTTCGCCATATATTCATCACCAACTACTCAGCTGTGGATTTGAAGCCCATAGAGATCCACTCTTCTGAAAAGAAAACCAAAAGCATCAGTCAATGTGTTATACAATACTGATATAACAGTGTTATCTCAGTGGTATATCCAACCATTAGTTAATTGAATTATGACGCAATTGCTTCTTTCTATATTGTATCACGTGATATCCCCCTACATATCCAATCCCATTTCATATCCAATTGTTTCCAATATCGGTTGATTCTTTTGCCATGGGTTTATAAGTTCTTATTTCAATAATTTACCCGCCTTCGTAATTGACATTTTCAACATGGTATTTGCAACGTCCTAACGTAACTTTTATGATCAAGAAGTATCTTACGGAGTACCTGGAGTGACAAATGCGACATTTATTTTATTCCGTATAAATGGCATAATTACAAGAAAAATATTACTTGAGCCAAGACATTCGTAAAAACATCGCAGAACGACATAGATACGTCAATTTTGTTACGAGACTATCATATTGTTTAATATGAAATAAACACCTTGCCCTCTCTTCCATAGCATCGTACAGTCTAATACAAAAGTTGTAAATGCATATGAACAAGGACAGACGCATAGCATGACAGAAGCAATGGTTTCAGAACAAAGCAGGACATTAAATTAGAGGCTTAGAAATATGACTCAGTATTCATGAACGTGACGATATCCATAAACAGTACACTGTAAAATTATTGACTTTCGCGGGGGTGGATTAATTTTCGATCGCAAAAATAAATCTAATCGAAAAATTGACCAAAATACGAAACACAAGATTGATCTTCAATTTTTAAATCCACGAAATCCTCGTAATTACCATTTTACCATTATCCGTGAAATCTTACAACCGCGAACATTAATTATCTTACAGTATATGAGCTATATTATGCCTAAGTATGTTTTATTAACCCACGGGAATCAGTGTCACGCGCATTGTAATATAAAACTAATGCATATAATACTGTACAAAGCATACTTATGCATACAAACACGCAAATGCCAGTACCGTATAATTGGATCCATATCATGCAATCACCCAGGTATGTTTCTTTGAAAATGACTCCTATTTCTCAACCTAGCTAACGTAAAACAATGAATACTCGTGCATGTATGTTAACCTTTATCCTGACGTCAAAGAATATATTAAGACGGTTGTTTTGTGGTGTATCAATCGCCAACCAATGGTCATGTAGAGTGTATTTAAATTAACCCCAAGTCATAAGAACAAATGCACGCACGCAAAATGTTTAAAACATGCCAACTGTTGCTTTTCAACGGTATTTATTTCTAGAGAAAGATAATGATACATCCAACACAAATGACATTTTACTGATATTTTTCTGATATTCCATTGATAGCAATAGATGCAGTCGAAATCAATTGAGTCGTTTGAAAAACTCAAAGCAGTTATGTTTGATAAAAGCATATACTAGATCCAAAACATATCGTAATTCATATTTCAGAGCGAAGCGAAATACATGTATAACAATATTGGCAGAATTTAAGAATAATCCAGTTGGAAGATTGGCTCAGTTTAAGTGTCACAGTTAATTGTCTCAAATTAGCCTTTACCACTTAACACCACACACATTATCTCTATTATATGAGACGGTATAATAAAATACGCTAATATTATCCTAATGTTTTCCTAAAACATAAACATCAAATGATAATTCTTCCTCGTTAAAGCCATTGAGTAGGCTTTAAAATATTGATATTATATTGTAAAACGCTGAAATTTTTGTTTAACAATTTCATTCAGAGTGCTAAACCGTTATGATGGTACTTCAGATCCACCAGAAGATTTGTTAAATGAAGTAGCACATGGGTAAATGTCCTTCCTGGAAAGCCTCGGAAAACTGATAGTGGTTCAAATAGCTTAATAAGGCACATAGGTAACGATGTCATGTCAAAACCTATCTCATATGATTCTCATCCGACAACAATTAACGCTGAATAACGTGGAATAATTCACGACTGACAGTTACTCGCACCTTATAATAACATCCCACAATTCCTTCTATTTCTCGGGATTTTTCATCCCGTCTACACCTACTGATCTAACACCAGTGTCACTTCCTAGCTTAATGAACGGCACCGTCAGAATCAACGTATTTAATTACTTCTCATGGCGGGGCGTCTGTGCTATACAATTGAATGAAGCCTACTTTTCAATTAAGAGCGGGTGTTATTGTGATTACCTACTGCACTGAATTAAATTCCAGCAAATAATGAAATAAAAGCTACTCACGTTTCTAGTATCGTTGAGACGGCTATTGCCTTAACATGAACAACTTTCTTCATATGGAAACCGGTTTCCAGTTCTTTGACTCTCACTAAAATACGTTAATAATTCAAGTGATGATAAAACAATCAAGTAAGATAATTTTATTGTGATAAAAGTCTCATATCCAATCAGAAATATTTATATACAATAATAGTACACAGTGGCAATTCCACCACTAAAACATAAACCTGGATTGACACTGTCACACTGGACAACACGAAAAAGTCATTTTAAATGCCTGATATTCGAAGTTTTCCAATACGCCGCCAACGACAAATGTTTATCATACACCAACGCATGTGCGTCAGGGTCAGTCATATTTCAATAAATAACATTTAATATATTTGATGAATGGTCCACGATGAGTTACGAAAATAGCAGCAAGACAGGAATAGCAGAATTTATCATTTTACGATCTATCAAAGAGTGGACAATGTCAATACAAATGTACCCGATACCATCATCTGTCAGTGATGAGATAAAAAAAAGAAGAATACGCAAATACAATAAAGCTAAAAGCGACTGGCGCCGTCAGAATGTCAACTAATTAAATGTTCTAAAGTTGTTATTTATCGGTGTTTGAACTAGCATTTTAGATCACAGCACCTTTTTATTGAATATAGCCTCGACATTTGATAATTCTTAATACAACCAATAGAGAGGTGATGAGTGTACTTGTAAATGTTGAACTATTTGGTAAACAATATGGCTTATGTTCAAATATCAAGATAATTAATACGTTAATAATTTCGCCTTCTAGTTCATAAATAGGCATTTCCAGCAAAATATAACCAAGGTATACCATCATTTGCGGTCAAACTGAGGTTTTGTGTAAGGATTACTTGAGTGTATCCAATTTTGACCCCGCATAAGCATGATAAGCGTATGGCGGTTTGTAACCTTTGTCATTTGTATATAGTACATTGTGCACATGTAGGTTCTCGTTTATTTGAAGCGGTTATCCCGCTCCTTAGCCCAATATTACCTACATAGCTATACATTTATTCTATTCGCGAGAACTGATACTTCAAATTCTTGCTATAAATGGCTGGACGGACTCGGAGGCTATTAGTACATGGTCATTATGTTAAGTCTTGTCGATATTTATGTGAGATCTAGCGGTCGAAATCACTTAATGGACGTGCTACAGTAGGTACTTTAAGTATTATAAGAATATCAAATCACGCCATTTGGTGATCATACGCTTATATCGTAGACAGGAGTTTCTTTGTGCTGTTTATTTTGTTTTTATCGTAGTTCATAGGAAATCATATGCTAATCTTTATGGCGATTGATTAGTTTGTTTTATGCATGTTTTTACACCGTTTGTAAACACAAGTCCAGTCATATACAATGCCCATCCCAATGCCCATCCCCGATTCAACATGATTTCTCCCGATATCACACATTTTCTTATGACCTCCGCGATGCTTCCACTACACCACGATGAACATGGGACCTAGGCTTCAGACTGTAATGTAGTTTCTGAAAACCAAACACGTACATTTGTATGCTGTCAATTATACAATACTTTCTTACGTTTCATCTATGTGCTTTTTTCAAGATATCAAAATTATATGATAAATTCTTATTTCTACTTTAACTGTTCACATACTCCTCTAACTAAGACCGCTTCATTTTAGCCTAGTTCTCAGAATTATACAGTATAACCTTTCTGTATGATACATGTGAAACAGTTCTTCTTTGCGGCGGCAAAATTATCGCTTAAAGTTTGATTTAATCGAGACATTGCAAATATAAAATAGGGGACGAGTTTTGTAGATTAAATTCCCTCTGGGATTGTGTCATTGGTATTGCGTTTTGTGTCAATGTGATTGTCAATTGTTCTCTTAAAAGCATGCCATTAATATATTGTTATAAATATTTTGAAGCATTGGCATTTGAATAGTGTGGTTATAAAATATTCATTTGTTGAAGTCCAAAGCAACTTTGATACTTAAGCGAGTCATAAACTATAGTGCCCACGCTTTTTTTGCTATGTCTCCACTAAAGTCATTAAAGAACTCTATACGTAGGTAATTGTATCTGGATGGTGTTTCTAACATGTTCCTAAAAGAATTCATAAACCCGGATACCTGATAGTACAGGAAATACTGACAATACAATTGAATCCACGAATTACAGGGACATATTCATACAATTGGAGCATTATCGAATAAAATGACGCCTATTTTTAGACATGTAATGCGTTAGCTAAGACAAAGAGAAAATGGACCACTGGGCCAGTGTTCACAAAGGATTAGTTTTCAAGATCAGCATCAAGCTCAAATAGATGGCCTTTAAAATACAGACAGAATGATAAAGTTGAGCATGACTTTTACAAAGGAGGGTGGATAAATAATGACATATGCTTCAATTTCAAAGACATCAAAATACGTTTAAATACTCCGTCATAAAAATGCTAAGATTATTAGATTTAATTCCGGTTTAAAAAATGATCCAGGTTTTTAATGATCAGTAACAGTCTCAAATACAATAATTCACTTTTTTCAACAGAGAAAATATGTTCGGAATATTTATAACATGTTAACTTGAAGTGTTTTTAGTATTACATACATGACCATGGTTATGAATATTAGTGCCAAAAGTTCTCAAAAACTTAGAAATAATATCAGGATCCAATTTGATCCAAATCGGTTAATCCTTTGTGAATTCGGGGCCTGTTGTTCAGTTTAGGAAATTGTGTGGGTGACTTTATCATGCCTTAAATAACAAGAGTTCACTTTAAGCAACTGATAAGACTAAGCGTAAATCCTAGTGTCATAAAAGACCATCCTTAAATTATATTTGGTATATGCATTCAGGTCAGTAGCTTTGTTTTCCCCACAGGTTCTCGGTGCGATTTTAGAGTCCGGCAAACATTTACTAAACGTTAGATGAGAAAAACGATAATCTGTTTTAGTTAATTTTGCACACTTGAGGAGGTATTTTGTTTTTTCAACCAGGAATTGTGTTGTTGGTGTATTAGAGCGAAAGGTTTATCTGAACAAAATGTGGTCAAACTAAAAAGGGAAATTATAGTAAATAGAACGCTAGTGATAAGAACATAAATGCTAGAAAACTTACTGACATACACATTTAAATAGGTTCTGTCTGACAACATAGTTCTATACGAAAACTTTTTAGAATAAATGTGCGTGAAATAAATGTTATTTCTGAAGCTAGGAAGTGAAGACCATCAACTGAACGTTTTGCTGGTCAGAAACTGCTTTGTGGGTGTAATTTAACCCAAAATAACACAAAAATGTTTCATTGCTGCACATACTTCCATAGAACCATAATACATGTGAAGCACAAGATTTCCATATCCCTGAAAGTAAAACCTTAAAAAAGACACATAAGAAGAATCCATTATCGCTCTCCGTGTGTATCTAAAAGGTGCTGAAGATCCGATCGCGCTAAAATCTTACTATGACGAATTTTCCAACCTAACCAAATATTAATGTACAGTAAAAGAAAGCAGCTGACGGATGCTTTATGAAAGATACATTGCAAATAAGCAATTTAAACCACTCTCTCAATATCGCGCTCACGATATTTTCGTCCGTTTAGAAATACAGCCGAGTTTCTTTGCGAGCCATGTGATGCCCATGAAATCGATATATAACAAATACAAACAACAGCGTAAAGACCAATGAGTTATTCGGTTCGGTTCGTTTTGTAATTTATTTTCATTGAATGAGAACAAATGCAGACCCTATACATAAGGATTTCAAGAACAGACTAGCTAAAGCAAAATTAGCATTCTGTAGACTTACAACAACTTGGAAGTCCAAACAATACAGACAAAAAACCAAGTTGCGAATTTATAACAGCAACGTTAAATCCATACTGCTGTATGGGAGTGAATGCTGGAGAGTGACAAAAGTCGACATGAAGTCGATATCAAGTATCCACCATGGCTGACTCTAACAAATCTGCAGAATAGTATGTCCTAACAAAGTCTCCAACAAAAACCTTCAATATTTAACAAATTCTATTTGCATCATCCAACAAATCGGACAGAGAAGTTTTCGATGGCTAGGCCATGTCCACAGAATGCCAAGATAAAAAAAACCAAAATATCCCTCAGGGTTAAAGACCAAAAGGAAGACCAAAGACCACCTGGCGTGGAACAAATGCTAAGCAATATAAGTGATTGTAGTTTCAGTTAGTATTAATAACCTATAGAATGTTGGATGTAAAATACGACGTAAAAACAAAATGCCGGCGTTATACAAGTTTCGTGAAATGTCAGCGTGCTTGTTTAAGGGATATTATGGCAAAATATCAAAATTAAGCGAATATTTGATAATTTTCTTTAATTTTTGAAATACGCCAATACGTGATTCAGCACCTTTAAAGATACGACTGTTGACAGAAGAGTCGTGTGCACGTATTATCATTTGTACATAAAATCTCACTGATCCAACTTCAGTCAAACTATAATTTCCAGAGCACATTATCCTGGTACTACCATTATACGCCGAACCAATTTAACGACTTTGGTATGAGGGCTGCGGCACCCGTGGTCCAACCCACAGCCATCTATTCCATAGGTTGGCGCTCTCTCTTCAAGGCAGACAAACTCAGATATACGCAACTTGGACCGATTGACATTAACTGTACTGTTGTGCTCCGTTAGGTGTACTAAACGGATTGGTTATTTTGAGTGTTTTGTAGAGTATTTAGCATTCCCTGCTTGTGATATCAGTTAATGTAGTGCCTGATTCATTTAACGTTTAATAATGTGTTGTATTTTATGGGCATAAGAAACACAATCGTGTCGTTTACTCGGAGGAGAAACACAGCGACATTAGGTAGAAATACACACAATGTTTTGATATATGACCGACCACTGCTGAAACTTGATTGGCAATAAATCTTACCGTAATCATGATATTGGACAGAGAAAGCATTTGCCAGTGCATTGATGACAAGTCCTTGTAGGGGTTTACGTCCTTTTCAACTATGTCATAGAGACAGGCAAATATGACCGAGTCACACTGCTTTCAGTGCTTTTATTTGATCGAATACTGGTAGACTATATCGTATCTTTCTTTATTTTAATCTTACCTTTGTACATGTACACTACAATAATAAACTATAAACGTACATACATTTACTGCACAAAGACATTTCAGTCTAAGAATAATAAGCGACTCAATATGCTAAATACAATATCATGCACATAACCTTTTACAAGTAGGTACCCTCTGCAAAAATTAATAAATGCTAACTGAAAATAACTTTTCCAATGAACTTAACTAAGAAATCTCATAAAGCGACAAAGGACAGAAAATCATTTTAAATATAGCGATTGTCTGAGGGAGATTATAGTGACTTGGATCCACACGAGACAAATTATGCCTCATTGCGTTAGAAAACGATCGCTGTTACGACAATAAAGAGTAGTATTCAGTTGACATACATGTACTACTGTTATCATATTTTGAAAGGCGATGAAGTTATGCCGACAATTGATGGGACATACAATAATTTGAAGCTCAGTCATATAACCCTATTTCCTGAAATTTTCTATCAAAATTATGTCTGAATACAAAAAGTCGTGAATCATTTTTGTTTGATAGAAGAATTCAAGAAGAACTGGATGAAATAGGCTACATATATAAAAACCTTAAATCTGGACTTGCGTTGATGGAAACCAAATTACATGCGAGACTTTCGTAAAATTCTTATTTATTAATTAATTAATATGTTGTCAATGTTGCAATACATAACATATGTTATATTCTTGGGTTTAATTTCGTTTGTCGACTATTTCTATTATACACGACAGTCAATTTTGTGGCTGAACAATTTTTCCTCGAATTTAAAAAAATAACTCTTAAGAATTTCTTTCACAACGAACAGCATTTCCAAATCAGGGCGACATAACCATAGACAATGTCAGGGACGAACATAACATACTAAACACAAGAATCGAACTTCGGGGAAATAATTAGTTAACCTTTTATTCCCACTATTGGGCTAGCTGAATCAACCATTATAGACTTTCATTGAGCAGGTGAATGTGTTTTTTAGCATTTTAATCGAACAAGCCATGGATAAGTGTTTTATGTTATTAGATAAGAAATATTTATTGTTGTTTCCGAATCTTTATGTATGAGGTGATGATACAATTGATACTGCTACGCTACTCCGTAGCAGATTGTACATCAATGTAGTAAAACGTTAAGAATAACTGATATTTTGGCTAACATGAACACTATTTACAAGTTATTCCTATTGAAAAAAAAACAAAGAAGCAAACGCAAACAAGAACCGCGCTTTGTATCAGTCTACATAATGTACGGTTGTACCAGTCAACATAATGAACGGTTGTATCAGTCTACATAATGAACGGTTGTATCAGTCTACATAATGAACGGTTGTATCAGTCTACATAATGTACGGTTGTATCAGTCAACATAATGAACGGTTGTATCAGTCTACATAATGAACGGTTGTATTAGTCTACATAATGAACGGTTTGTATCAGTCTACATAATGAACGGTTGTATCAATCTACATAATGAACGGTTGTATCAGTCAACATTATGAACGGTTGTATCAGTCTACATAATGAACGGTTGTATCAGTCTACATAATGAACGGTTGTATCAGTCTACATAATGATCGGTTTGTATCAGTCTACATAATGAACGGTTGTATCAGTCTACATAATGTACGGTTGTATCAGTCTACATAATGTACGGTTGTATCAGTCTACATAATGAACGGTTGTATCAGTCTACATAATGTACGGTTGTATCAGTCTACATAATGTACGGTTGTATCAGTCAACATAATGAACGGTTGTATCAGTCTACATAATGTACGGTTGTATCAGTCTACATAATGTACGGTTGTATCAGTCTACATAATGTACGGTTGTATCAGTCTACATAATGTACGGTTGTATCAGTCTACATAATGTACGGTTGTATCAGTCTACATAATGAACGGTTGTATCAGTCTACATAATGAACGGTTGTATCAGTCTACATAATGAACGGTTGTATCAGTCTACATAATGATCGGTTTGTATCAGTCTACATAATGTACGGTTGTATCAGTCTACATAATGAACGGTTGTATCAGTCTACATAATGAACGGTTGTATCAGTCTACATAATAAACGGTTGTATCAGTCTACATAATAAACGGTTGTATCAGTCTACATAATAAACGGTTGTATCAGTCTACATAATAAACGGTTGTATCAGTCTACATAATGAACGGTTGTATCAGTCTACATAATGAACGGTTGTATCAGTCTACATAATGAACGGTTGTATCAGTCTACATAATAAACGGTTGTATCAGTCTACATAATGTACGGTTTGTATCAGTCTACATAATGAACGGTTGTATCAGTCTACATAATGAACGGTTTCTAAATGATTAAATCCTCTATAAACGTTTGCATGTTCCAAATGTTTGCATAGCAAGTTTATTGCTTTGGCTACACGAGAACGATTGTGGAGAAAAAAACAATAACCTGTTCTACAGAATTTGAAATACTTACTGATGATACGTTTCATAAGCCGAAAGTGTTTATTAAGACTTCAATGATTACAGATAAGAACTTAATTATGATATGTGTAGATTTAATTTAATTTGTCAAATCAAAATGGTAATGTAATGGTTAAGATACGTTCTTATCCATTATTGACGCGATTGGCAAATTTTGATTTTTTCTTGACAACCGATTGCTATTAAAATACTTGACATATGTATGAAGTCAGAAAGCAAAGTCGGGTAAATAAAATAAGTTTCTTTGTACGAGTAATCACACTTTGTATAACTATTATGTCTTGCTTCGTTTCTACACATACTTGCAAAGAACCAAAACACGATTTCTCATTTTTAAACGTTGAAAACTGGACTTCCAGCTGTTTAGTCTCATTTTGGCGTTAAGTTGTGTGTTGGGCATTGTGACGTGTGATTGTGGGTTGTGTTATTTTGATTTTCTGTGCTCGGCTGTTTTATTGCTGCCTTCCTTGTTTTAATGTTTACTATATTTTTGCTTGAAAAGCATTACCTTTACACTTAAGACATTTGTTTTAAGTGAATATTGACAACGAAAACATGTATGTTAGCCCTTATCCCGACGACTAATATTCACATTAAGTGTTGTTAAATGGTCGCGCGCATTAAAACAAACCCGAAGTCTAAAACAAAAAATATAATCATGCAAAAATGTTAAATATATGCACAATGTTGATTTACAAATTACAATGGTACCATTGAATGAATTTATTTCTAGACAGTGATACAAATATAAGTGAACAAGTCGTGTAACAGCACCTGATCATCCGTTTATGATTTCATATCAGCCTTTACCACTTACATGCTACCCATTATTACTATTATATGTCAAGTGATAAAAACGCTAAATAAAATATAAATATCAACTGATTATTCTTCCTCGTAAAAGCCATTAATGAGCCACTAAAATATTGATATTGTAAAACACTGAATATTGTGTTTAACAACTTCATTCAGAGTGCTAAACCGTTATTATGGTACTTCAGATCCGACAGAAAAGTTGTTAATAAGGTATCACATCATTAAACTCCCGGGAAACCCTAGAAAACTGATAGTGGTTCAATAAGCTTATGTTAGCACATAGGTAACGATGTCAAGTCACAACCTATCTCATATGATTCTCATCCGACAACAATAAACGTGGAATAACGTGGTACAATTCATGGCTGACATATACTCCTTATAATAACCTTCTATTTCTCGGGATTTTTCATCTCGTCTATAACCTTCTGATCTGACACCAGTGTCATGTCCTAGCTTAATGAACGGCACAGTCAGAATCAACGTATTTAATTACTTCTCATGGCGGGGCGACTATGCTACAATTGAATGAAGTCTACTTTTCAATTAAGAGCGGGTGTTATTGTGATCACCAAATGAACCAAACCACTGAACCAAATTCCAGCTAATAATGATATAAAAGCTACTCACGCTTCTAGTATCGTTGAGATGGCTGATGCATTAGTATGTCCAACTATCTTCATATGGTTTCCAGTTCTTTGATTCCAACTGAAACACATTAATAATTTTAAGTGATGATAAAATAATTAAGTATAACTTTTAATAATATAACCGTAAGATTACCAAGGTTCAGATAATTTGATTGTGATAAAGGTCTCATATCCATGCAGAAATATTTATATCCAATAATAGTACACAATGGCAATTTCATCCCTAAAACATAAACCTGGATTGACCACTGTCACACTGGACAACCCAGTGATATTAAATGCCTGCTACTCGAAATATTCCCATACGCCGCCCACAACAAATGTTTATCATACACCAACGCTAGTGCGTCAGAATCAGCATATTTGAATAACAAACTCATTTAATATATTTGATGAATGTTCCACTAGGAGTTACGAAAATAGCAGCATGACAGTAATAGATCTAGCATAATTTATCATTTTACGATCTATCATAGAGTGGACAATGTCAATACAAATGTACTCAATACCGCCATCCGTGAGCGATGAGATGACAAAAAAGAAAACGCAAATACAATAAAGCTAAAAGCCACCGGCGTCGTCAGAATGTCAACTAATTAAATGTTCTAAAGTTGTTATTTATCGGTGTTTGAAATAGCATTTTAAATCACAGCTCCTTTTTATTGAATATAGCCTCGTCATTTGATAATTGTTAATAAGATCGATAGAGATGTGATGAGTATACTTGTAAATGTTGAACTATTTGGTGAACAATATTATGGCTTATCTTCAAATATCAAGATAATTAATACGTTGTAAACATTAATTGTGCCTTCTAGTTCATAAATAGGCATTTCCAGCAAAATATAACCAAGGTATACCATCATTTGCAGTCAAACTGAGGTTTTGTGTAAGGATTACTTGAGTGTATCCAATTTTGACCCCGCATTAGCATGATAAGCGTATGGCGGTTTGTAACCTTTGTCATTTGTATATAGTACATTGTGCTCATGTAGGTTCTCGTTTATTTGAAGCGGTTATCCCGCTCCTTAGCTACATAGCTATACATTTATTCTATTAGCGAAAACTGATATTTGCTACAAATTCTTGCTATAAATGGCTGGACGGACTCGGAGGCTATTATTACATGGTCATTATGTTAAGTCTTGTCGATATTTATGTGAGATCTAGCGGTCGAAATCGCTTAATGGACGTGCTACAGTAGGTACTTTAAGTATTATACGAATATCAAATCACGCCATTAGGTGATCATACGCTTATATCGTAGACAGGAGTTTCTTTGTGCTGTTTATTTATATTGTTTTCATCGTATTTCATAGGAAATCATTTGCTAATCTTGATGGTGATTGTTTAGTTTGTTTTATGCTTGTTTTACACCGTTTGTAAACACAAGTCCAGTCATATACAATGCCAATCCTGATGCCCCCCCCCCGATTCAACATGATTTCTCCTGATGTCACAAATTTTCTTATGACCTCCGCGATGCTTCCACTACATCACGATGAACATGGGATCTAGGCTTCAGACTGTAATGTAGTTTCTAAAAACCAAACACGTTTGCTGTCAATTACAACATTACTCTATCATGTTTCATATAATTATTATGTGCTTTTTTCAAGATATCAAAATTATATGATAAATTCTTATTTCTACTTTAACTGTTCGCATACTCCTCTAACCAGACTGCTACACTTTAGCCTAGTTTTCCGAATTATACAGTATAACCTTTATATATGATACATGTGAAACTGTTCTTCTTCGAGGCGACAGAACTATCGTTTAATTGTTGATTAAATAGAAACATAGAGCATTGCAAATATAAAATAGGGGACGGGTTTTGTAGATTATATTCCCTCTGGGATTGTGTCATTGGTATTGCGTTTTTAGTCAATTTGATTGTCAATTGTTCTCTTAAAAGCATGTCATTAATCTATTGTAATAAATATTTTGAAGTTTAAAGCATTGACATTTGAATAATGTGGTTATGAATTATTCATTTGTTGAAGTCCAAAAGCAACTTGGATACTTAAGCGAGTCATAAACTATAGTGCACACGCTTTTTTGCTATGTCTCCACTAAGGTCATTAAAGAACTCAATACGTAGGTTATTTATGGATGGTGTTTCTAATATGTTCTACAAAAGCATTTATAAACCCGGATATCCGATATTATAGGAAATACTGATAATAAAATTGAATCAACGAATTACAGGGACATAATCATACAATTGGAGCATTATTGAATAAAATGACGCCTATTTTCAGACATGTAATGCGTTTGCTAAGACAATTAGAAAATGGACTCCAAGTTCAGTGTTCACAAAGGATTAGTTTTCAGGATCAGCATCAAGCTCAAATAGATGTCCTTTAAAATACAGTCAGAATGATAAAGTTAAGCATGACTTTCTTTTATATAGGTGGGTGGATAAATAATGACAAATGCTTCAATTTCAAAGACATCAAAATACGTTTTAATACTCCGTAATAAAATGCTAAGATTATTAGATTTAATCCTGGTTTAAAAAATGATCGTGGTTTTTAAGGATCAAATACAATAATTCACATTTTCAACAGAGAAAATATGTTCGGAATATTTTCCACATGTTAACTTGAAGTGTTTTTACTATTACATACGTGTACATAGTTATGAATATTAGTGACAAAAGTTCTCAAACACTTAAAAATTAGATAATATAATATCAGGATCCAATTTGATCCAAATCGGTTAATCCTTTGTGAATTCGGGCCTGTTGTTCAGTTCAGGAAATTGTGTGGGTGACTTCATCATTCCTAAAATAAAAAGAGTTCACTTAAAGAAACTGATAACACTATGCGTAAATCCCAATGTCATAAATTACCATCCCTAAAATATATTTAGTTATGCATTCAGGTCAGTAGCTTTGTTTTTCCTACAGGTTCTCGGTACGATTTTAGAGTCCGGCAAACAATTACTCGAATTGTAAGAGTATAATGTTTCGCTGGAACCTAAATTCGCACCGAGAGCCTGTGCGTTTCACGGGGACGTAATTGATTAGGTCGTAGGTAGTATATATATCACATTTTATAAATGTTATACTTCTGACAGCTAAAACTAGGTATTTCAGCAGTTTACACTTGAAACTGGGCATTTAGCTTTTTTGATTGCTGAAACAGCTAGGACCTTGGTGAATCATTTCCTCGTTCAGTTGTGTGTTGGGCATTGTCCCTTTTATGTTTTTTCATGTTTTCTGTGCTCGGCTAGTTAAGTTGAGTGCTGCCTTCCTTGTCTGACTTACTATTATCTTTTTAATATCGCTTTATCGAATATCTTATTTATAATAATCCATATCGAAACTTGATATATTGATTGATTGCAGTATTGCAGTGTGTAATACAAAGTAGTAGCTTTCTTAGTTTTGTACATTTTGTCCACAATTTTTCTTATACATGTGTATGACAGGCTATCATGGTAGACTATTTTTCTTGGAATTAACAAGCACTATAAGATAATATTCCACTACTAAACCGTTCTCCACGTCAGAAGACACAACCAATGTCACGGACAACCGATTTTAACTAAGAATCCACAGTCAAGCACTCCCCTTACTGAGCTATAGCTCAACCAACGATTTACTTAAACAGTAGCATTGTCAAACTATTTGAAAGCGTTTAATTGTATTCGGTAAGAAATATGCTTTTAGATATCTGTATTAATGAGGTAGGAACAAATCATGCATTCCCTTAAGTAAGAGTGTGTGGGTCACGTGATATTTGCTACTGTAAGCCGACAGTCTAATATAACATCATTTTAGTAATCTTTATATCACTATTTTTCAGAAAATAAGTTATAAAACGCTGAAAACGATTACGTTTTAAGTAATGCTTGTTATCCGATAAAAGGAAAACATCTTTATTTCATGTCTGTCATATATACAAAGAAACCGTGTTAGATATATGACGTAACGAGTCACGTGGTTGCCAATGCAGTACATGTATGTACGAAACGATTTAATAATCCGATCTCTGAATCTAAGTCAACATATAGATTAAAGTAAAACAACTCAAAGAGCAACAGACATTTTGTCTAGCAAGATTACTTAGGTACTCGTATTCTGTTTGAGAAAAGTAACAAGCTAACGAAAACACACGGATTCCTGTGCTTTGTACCAGACTGTATAGGATAAGGTTTTTAAACGAGTTAACTCCCTTTAAGTTATATGTTCAAGATTGTTTGCAAAACATAATAATAGTTTGGCTACACGAAAACGTTAGATGAGAAAAAAAGATAATCTGTTTCAGTTCATTTGGCACACTTGGGGAGATAGTTTGAGTTTTTTCAAGCAGGCATTGAATTGTTGATGGAAAAGCTGTGTCATAGCATTAGGTTTATGATTTTGCACTCTGGTTGTGTTCTACTTTTGCCACGTAAGCCGAGGCGCACGTCAATTATTTTCCGATTGATTAAGAAATTTCCAAAGTTGCTTGTTATGTTAAGCATACTTTGTAAATTAAATTCTAATCCTTTCTGGACAGAACTTAAACAACTTCAGTTTGTATTAGAGCAAAGGTATTTATCCGCTTAGCATTTTGCCAAACCAAATAGAAAAAAAATCAAAAGATAAAAGCATACATACACACAAAAATTGGCGAAAACGTATTCTTTCTAACAACATAATTCTATAAGAAAACCTAGTTTTAACAGCAAAACGTCTGAAATACCTAGTTTTAGATGTTTGAAGTCCAAAACAGTTGAAGAATGACCGTAATACAAAGCTGAATGCCTCAAAAGATTTCATTTCAGCGCATACAAAAGTATAATATAGAACCTATAGGCACATGCGAAGCAAGATTTTCAAATCACTTGAAAAGTAAATCCTTTAAGTTTATATATATATATATTTATAAGTTTAGATATATGTTTAGAAGAAGAAATAATTGCGCTCAGTGTGAACTACAATGACGTGACAGTTGAGTACTGTTCGTCTGGTCATAAAGTATAACCGATAAGACTTCCAGGAAATTTATACTGGAATTACTCTTGTACACCTAGTGACAAAACAGAGAGGGTATGTCATGACAATTTTTAACGACGTTTACATGAGATGCTGCCCGTGGTCCAACACACAGCCGTCCTAGGTGGACGTTCACTCCAATGCAGACACTCTCAGACAATACGTAACTTGGACCGATAGACATTGATTGTACTGTTGTGCTCCGTTAGGAGTACTAAACGGATTGGTTATTTTGAGTGTTTTGTAGATTATTTAGCATTCCCTGCTTGTGACATCAGTTAATGGTCTATCAAAATAGTGCCTGATTCATTTAACGTTTAATAATGCGTTGTATTTTATGGGAATTAGAAACATAATCGTGTCGTTTACTCGGAGGAGAAACACAGTGACATTAGGTAGAAATACACACAATGTTAAGATATATGACCAACCACTGCTGAGACTAGATTGGCAATAAATCTTACCATATTCATGCTATTGGACAGAGAAAGCATTTGCCAGTGTATTCATGACAGGTCCTTGTAGGGGTTTAGGTCCTTTTCAACTATATCGTAGAGACACGTAAATATGACCGTGTCACACTGCTTTCAGTGCTTTTATTTTATCAAGTACTGGTAGACTAGGTCGTATCTTTCTTTAATTCAATCTTACCTCTGTACATGTACACTACAATATTAAACTATAAACGTACATAAATGTACTGCACAAATACATTTTCGAAGAAGGAAATCATCTTTTTAGATATAGGGATTGTCTGAGGGAGAGTTTAGTGACTTGGATCAACACGAGACAAATTATGCCCCATTTCGTCAGAAAATTATCGCCCACAATAATGAATAGTATTTTGGTGACATAATTATTTTATCATATATCGACAGGAGGTGAAGTAATGCCGGCTTCTGATTGGACATACAATAAACTTGTTACATCTAATGATCAAGCAATGTCAATGTCGCAATGCGTAAAAGAAACTATGTAATATTCTTGGGTTTTATACCGTTTGTCGACTATTTGTATTTTGTACGACTGTCAATTTTGTGGCAGAACAATTATTCCTGGAATTTCCAAAACAAAACTCTTAGAACTTCTTTCACAACAAACAACGTCTCCAAATCAGGGCGCCATAACCATATACAATGTCAAGGACGAACATAACATACTTAACACAAGAATCGAACAACGGGGCAACAATTAGTTAACCTTTTACTCCGACTATTGGTCTAGCTGAATCAACTTATGTATGAGTGGTGATAAAATTAATGCTATTCTGTAGCAGATTGTATATCAATGTAGTAAAACGTAAAGAACAACTGATCTTTTGGATCACACCAACAACTAGTTATTCTTATTGAGAAAAAAAGAAGCGAACGAAAAACAAAACTGCTCTTTGTGTCAGTCTATGTAATGAACGGTTTCTAAACGGTTAAATACTCTATACGACTGCATGTTTCACATGTTTTCATAGCAAGTTAACTGCTTTGGCTAGACGAGAGCGTGTGTGGAGAAAAAAACAGTCATCTGTTCTAGAGCATTTGAAATACTTAATGATGATAATTGTGTTATTAGGATTTCATTGCTTACAGAGAATACCTTAATTATTATGTGTAGAGCATTTTAATTTGATTTTTGTCAAAGCAAAATGGTAGTATAATAATAGTTAAGATACATGCTAATACATTATTGACGCACGTGGTTTCTTTTTGACAACTAAATGCTTATTGAGATCAGAAAAAAGAGTCGGTTTAATTAAACTAAGTTTCTATGAACGAGTAATAATTACGCTTTGTTTACCCAGCATGTCTTGCTTCGTCTCAACACATAAATACAAAGAACAAAAACACGATTTCAAGATGCTTGAAAAATAATACCTTTACACTTAAGACACTTGTTTAAAGTATTGTTCTCTCAGTAGTATATGACTATTGCCAGAAATCTACTGAAATTATCATTATTGTTGGGCTTAAAGGAAGAAAATAGGACAGGGGAGAAAACACTCAACTTAAACAGTCGAGCACAGAAAACACAAAAACACCATACACTTTATGTTACGCAACAACAAAATCACGACATCCCTAGCAGAAAGTCTGCCGGAGTAAGAGCCAGGTGACAAGAACTAAAAAATGGACGACACACGTCACAAGGATAAAATATCACTTGGCCAATCAGCAGTTCTAGAACTATCCATATTCAAACTATGTGAAGTCTAAGAAAACGATATAGCTCCAAACAAATAATTATAGGTATCAAATCCAAAAATCTTATTGTGGAGTAAATTAACATTAGACGTAGATATACAGTTCAATGGCTTCATTCTTCCCATGGCATTCTTTACATGGATGTCTGGTTCCTGAGGTTTTAAGATCTGGCTATCCCCAATTTGGACATTACACTATCGCGTCATGTTTCACTAGATTTGGATTCTTATCAATAATGTTTCTCCTTTTACGAACTGGAAAACAGAACTTTTTCTGAAGACCCCTTGCGTATTTCTTGTGAAGAATTTGTGATTGGATATTTGTACTCATAATGGTCGGAAACATAGCTTAAGCCCTGGGAACATAACATATTATTGACTATTAAAATACCAAAAAGTCGAGTGAACTTCCTGAACGCATATAACACTTTACAATACAATAAGAATCCCTTCGGGCTAGCACACTTGTTAATGTGCTACTCTATTGAAGTTGACATTGCTTTGCAGAAGAGACAATCATTAGTGATTGATTGTTACTGACAGGAAAGCAGAATAAGACTGACAATTTGTTGAAAAAACGGTGCAAATCCGATTAATACAAACACGTTAATCAATCAGAAACGTTTTTATTACCAATTTGTTGGCTAAATTTAAATTAACCACGTCGCATAATTTATTACTTTATACTAGTTATGTCTTTCTGTGGGAAGGAACAAGTTATTTTGGCTCAGTTAATATTCTTTTAAATGCTTTCCACTTGTTTGAATTCCATATTTTTTAAAGTGTCGATACGAGCTGTGGAACATCAGTGCACCATTGAGAACATATTATCTAATTGTCTGTACGTTGGGTTTGAAGCCACATAAACATAGAGAGTCTACTAGGTCGGATTAAGACACGTAATAATCAAGAAAGACATACATGTTCGTCCATAGAAAAACTCATCCATGCTATGATCTTTCAAGAACACCAAGGACAATCTTGAGTAAGCCGATGGGCATGAATGTACGCGCACGATGGTACATAGACCCTATGGTTGCTACTGGAGATGCTTATTAATATTGTAAGTGACGTTGAGAATGTTATTGACGTCATGACCTACGCCGCTGAAGTATTAGTGAGTGTAAATGAAATTTTGGAAAAAAATAACCAGTTGACTCATTTATCTGAAAGTTGGTGTTATGTACGCCAACGGATAGGATGTTATTTTAGTGAAGTTTTACATCGAAATAATAACGAACATTTTGGCCACACTTCGTATATGGGAACATGGGTGAAACAAAGACATTCAAATAACTCTACAATTAACAAATCTTATAATTGTGAAAGTGTTTTTAATGTATAATTGATTTTATTTATGAATGTTTCTGGAAGAAAGTTTGTGTATATGCTATTGAGTAACACAATATTGGATTTATAAAGTGTTTTCTTCAAAATTAATTACAGCGGTTCACGGAACCATGAACCATCAAAACACGTAAAATGCATGAGAAATTGAGGCGTAGGTGCAAATGATTTTTATCTATGGGTAATTTGAAACAAATTTAAAAACACACACAAAATAATGCGATTTTTCACTTAACAACGTGGTGTTTTTTTTAACTTTTAAAGATATATTTTGAATTTTATGATCAAGGGGAGGTAACCCATCAGACATTGCCTTTATTTCTGTCTGCCTCCCTGGTAAGTACATACACTTGAACACGAACTTGATTAGCAAAGAGAGCACATGGCTGCATTAACAAACTGACAAACACCCGATGAACACACGACAAAATGTGTGACAATAGCCTTTGCTGATGTCGGCATTTGTTTATTCTGTTTGTGAAAAGTGCTATCAGATAATCAGATAAAATCAATTTAATTGTAATTCCACAAATCTAAGCTATAAATGTTGAAAATTTCAGCAAGATCAAACACGTATTGACTCAGCTTTGGGTAAATATAAACATGCACACTTATAAGATTTGTTTTAAAAGTGTTGAATGGAAAATGATCTTCGTAAGGCCAATAATGAAATAATGAACAGGAGATGGCGTACATGGTACGAGTACACCCTTTCATTTTCAGAATATGTTAGGATCAGTTACTCATCAGCTTACTCCCATCTTGATAAAGTGAGATATACATAAATGTACGACCAAAAGTAAAGCCTCAGAGGGATATGGTATTTACTTAAGTCCGTCATTTCGACCGTCCTTGACACATGTGACAGGGAAAATAGCTCTAATTAATATATATTCGATTTGATTATGTTAACACTTTATACGATATCAGAGAGTGCGTGTACCAGTACCATAAATCTAACCAAATGTTGGCGGAAACTTAATTACATATAACGTTACGAATAATATATATGGATTTCCTCTAATAGCCATCGGCTTGACAGAAACATATATATTTACGCGGCAAATCTAATCTCCGGGCTGGCTACTTCCCTATCACTTTATCGATCATCTTCATTTTCTAATTACCAAACAGAAACTTGATAGATTTAATGATTACAATGATGGAATGTGTAATAGAAAACATGTACACATGTAGTTGTCTTGGGTTTTATGTCGTTTGTCAACAATTTCTATTTTTATATTTATGACATTTTCCCAGGCATTAACAATCATCACTAGGATGTTCTTTCCTAACTAAAAAACATCTCCACATCAGGAGGACCTAACCATTGGCAATGTTAGGGATGAACAGAACCTATAAAGTAACACAATAGTTAAACATGCTTGCACTCACACTGCTGAGCTACATGGGGCAGTGCCAAAAGACTATAACCTAACAGACAGGGGAGGCAGCAGAAACAGCAGAACAACTCTCATAGAATAATTACTTATTATGTGCAATATCATTGGACAAACTAAGGGAAAGCGTTTGGTGGTCTTTGATAAGAAATGTGCATTGCGTTTTGGTTTCTTTAAACTCCTAAACCCCAAAATCGAACCTAGAACAACGAAAGAACAATCAAACCCTAATTAGCAATATCATTGAGCAAACCGCGGAGAAATGTTTTATGATATTAGATAAGAGATAATTGCTGTCGATTCTATATTTTATATATGAGGAGGTAATAAATATGATGTTACTTCTTAGATTAATACTAAGTGTGTGAATAGCACGTGTTTGAATCGTTGTAACTGCAGACAAACGGTCGAATGTATCGGTATTCCAATATTCTTCGTAAGTCATGTTATTAACTCTGAATAACTTTAAGCGAATTGTAGATCAATGGTATAAAACTGATCTGTAGGCTAGTAATATTACCCTGTTATTCTTATTGAGAAAGCAAAGTAACAAACAAAAACAAACAATGATTCCTGAGCTTCGTTTAAAATATTTTTAAACGATCAAATCCATTGTAATCGTGCATGTTCCAAATGTTCGCACATGAAGTCAATTACTTTGACTACATGAGAATGTTGGTAGGGAAAAACGATAATCTGTTTCAGATCATTTGGAATGTACTTGCTGGTGGTAATTGATGTTCTAAGCAGGCATTGTTTTGTCGATGAAAAAAGCTGTGACTGTAGACTATGTTTATTCTTTTATATTATTTTACTCTATTATTTAATTTGAGATATGTCTAGAAAAATCCGTTATCTCCCTCAATGTTTGCTTTACATAACAATGCAGCTGAGGACACTCAAGTATTACCGACATACCTGGAGTAAATCAGTGACTTCCAGGGCACATTATCATAAGGACTGCTCTTGCACCCCGACTGACAATCCACAGGGGAGCACATACCAGAACTAATTTGGCCACTTTGCCACTTAGCTGCACGACCGAAACAACACCCGTCTATCCTCTTGCCAATACACTGACATGTTATGTACCAAATAAGTGTTGACACTACTAAACTGATTATTTTCTAAGCGTTGTCAAGATTACTCAGCATTCACTGCTGGTGATACCATTTAATGATTTAGCTAAATACTGTCTGATTCGTTTAACATTATTGTAATTTATGGAAATTAGGGACATAATCATGTCGTTTACTGAGAGAAGAAAGTACCTATGGCAGATATAGAGCTGTGTTGTCTTTTTCTGAACAATTTATAAATATTCATCTGTATATATGTATGACCTACCAGTGCTGAGACTTGATGGTAACAGATCTAATTATATTAGACAGATATCACCGTCCGAAATCATTATGAACTGTTCGTGTTGGGTTTTACGTCATTCAAACATAGTTGCAGCTACACAATAGAGACATATACACGTACTACGTCATTGTTCTATTGCGTGGCACGATACCACACACCGTTACAAAACGAAATTGTCGGCTAAGTTATTCTACCACAGTCCTAGGTAATACGAAATTAGTGCAATGGAGCTTTTATTAAAAATACAACTTCAGCTTTTGGGAATATACACACATACACAGTCTGATATTGACTATTAAAATGCAATAAAATCGAGTGAACTGTCTGAACACCTTGGAATAAAAAACAAAATCCTTTTCGTTTAGCACAAGTGTTTATTTGCTAGACTATTGAAGCTGACAGTCCTTTGCAGATGAGCCAGTTAATATGTCTTGATCGTTAATTACAGGAAAACCTGTGAGATATTTTGTCTGCTGAATATGGCTGACGATTAGTTGAAACCCGGTGCAAGAACCCGGTGCATTATCTGATGAAAACAAGCGAATACAATAATAAACAAATCATTAAGAATTGCAAGCAATACAGAAGTCCCCTACCGGTTTGAAGCCATTTTCAATGAATCTGTTGCCATAGCAACCACAATTTTTGTCAGAATAAAAATATCTTTAGACGTGCATAATCCCCTTATTGTCCCTATCCACATACCAAGTTTCACAAACCTAGCTTGGTAACTGTTTCAGTTATGTCAGGGTCCAGATTTTTTAACGGACGGACGGACGGAGGGCAAACCTATAGTCCCCTCCGGTCAAAAACCGGTAGGGGACTAAAAACAAGCTGTGTTATTTGTTGGCAAAACGTAAAATAGACCATTATTGATAAACTATGGTTTCTTTTGTGACTAACTGGTATGTACTTTTTAGTTGGTAAAATTGGGAAACAACCAGTTATTTTAGGCTCAGTCGATAAAATAGGAAATAAAATCATCCTAAATATCCATTAACTGTCTGCATGTGGCACATGTGTAAATAGATACTTATTAAACAGTTTGAACCATTAAAATATACTGCTATTAATTAACATTCATCGAAAAAGCCAATGTTGCAATGCATGGAGATAATCCAAGTAATGATAGCTATAGTAAGGTGTTTTTTTAACACGGATCGAAAAGGGATACTTATAATCGTACAATAAAGGCAGCTATCACCAGAAACAGCAGAGCACAACGTAATACAAAACTGAACCATTAGATGGAAAGGAACACTAACAAAACACGACTTCATTACCCGTCAGTCAGACATTGCCGGAGTATGATTTAACAGTGCCAAACACTGGTAAGTAAACACTCCGACAACCTTCAGTACCCGTCAGCCAAACATTGTCGGAGTATAAGTCACTTAAAACAATATCGAGTCACAAAGACACACATATCACAAAGTCAAAAGGAACCGCAAAAGGTAAGACACAATGATATTTTCTGCAATTTACGTTTGAAGTTACATCAACATGGAGTGTCTATCTGACTAGGGAAGAACCTTGATGACCCTTCTAGCGTCAGTCAGGACGAACTAGTGCATGGTTACATGGGTAAAACAAAGACATTCGACTTATTCTTCACACATGCAAAGCTTAATATTATCTTTTGAGCGTACATATATCAAGATTTAATAAAATACTGATAAAAGTTTTACTTGTATTTCCTTTCCATGACATATTTCTATATTGCTCTCAGTTCAATAGACCGGCGTAAACACTATAAACAATAAAATCATTAAGTTATTTTACTAAAAATGGCAAATAAATGCACAAGATACTTACATCATGTAACAATTATTTCAAAATAATTTTATATTCTAATAGCAATAAAATAATACATAAATACGCAAGTTACTTACATAACGTAATAACGTAACATATTCCAGTATAATGGTTCTATTATAAAAGATTTAAAACATCCGTATTTAAAATAGTCTCTTTCAAACAAGCTATAAACAATACAAAGATTACTGACACTATCAAACGTTGTATCGTCTACCAGCGATTCCAGTTGGTAAATCCTCGTATCCAATACGCCTATGATAATCCTAGCAACTTAAAACCAATCAACAGATTGTCTATAGATTCTTTATATTGAAGCTGAATAGGGGTATCGGTAACGAGCCAATAATTACATTTGACGATGCTCTGTATGCGTGTGACATATTTACGAGACAGGAGAAGTGTCTATACTTGAAACATGCAACTATTTTAGTGTTAGATAATACGACGGCTCAACACGCAACTTGTTTGTTTCTCTTGAAAGCAAAACATTAGCGGTTGTCATTCAGATCAGCGTTCGATTCACTACTCCATTTATAACAGATCGCCATGACGAAATAGATGTCTTGAGGGCATGCTAAAAGCAACATACGTATTGCAGCCAAATTCATGTGCCCGCTTGCAACTCTGAAGTCCAGCATAAGACTGCTTCGTTTATTAAAATAAGGCAGCTGAGTGTGTTTTTTGGATTGTCGTTGTGATATGTGGTATTCATTGGCGTTTGTCATTGACTGTTGACTATTATTCCTTACGGTTCGATTTAATGAGGCGGCAGACTGTCGGACGGAGAAGGTTGTCGTGTTTTCGTAGCTGTTCAGTTTCATTTTTTTTCTAGTTACATTTTATTGTTATCTTTATTTGTGACTTGTAATCTGTGATATTTCATGTGCTCTTTTTTGTGCATTTCGTGATATTCTGTTCCTGATGAGTGATGTCTTCCCTGCCTGATGTTTTGTAATTACCCGGTTACAATTATATCGTATTGTTTGTTGCTGCTTCATAGACCACATTTGCTGTAAACTGTAACCATGCTGCCACTTATAATTACTACACAGAAGAGAATACCTCTACTCACATATCCAAGTAAAACATTTGAAAACATAACATACGATGTACGCCGTTACAACGTGTGTCGGTCATGTTTGACGGACATTTGAATGCGAACCTAAACTATTAATTGAAGATTCAAACAATGTTTCAAAAAGATACGAGGGGTGATCAATATATTCGAAGACTTTCCTTCTAACTTTTTAGATATTGATTCTAGAACAATGAAATTACCAGGCAATATAGATCTATCAATCATTTAGCGTTTTAATTAATTAATTATATTGTGACGTCAGATTGTTCTTAATGACGTCACTTATTGTGACCAAGGTGCATCGCGCGCCGTCGAGCGTGACGGACAATAAATAATCACAGAGCAACGGCATTTCATTAAGATTAATGCCTAACTTGGACAATCCTTGCGATAGCTCAAAGATGACATGACCAACATAATTATATGCCATGGTGATTCTTTACACTCAAAATCAGTGATCTACACATGACTTCGTTGTTTATGTGATTGTAGGGACTCTGTCAAACTGACGCCATAGTAAAATAAGAATAAACAGAAGAATTAAGACAGAGTTAGGGATACTCCTCCTTAATTTCCGAGTAAAATAAGAGGCATATTTTTCAACGATATGTTCCTGGCGAAATCTACGATCAGTATAGACTACAAAACAATAGCTCTTTCATTTCATTTGAAAGGAGTTCTTTAGAAAGTGTGCCCTAAACTTGTTAGGTCGTGATTCCTTCTTCATCGGGATGATGGTACCGTGTAAAGCCAACCGCTTTTTTCAGAGTTTTAAGACCAGTAACGCAACGAGACAATTTCTATTCCGCCTTACATTCCAGAGTTGGCTATTTATTACTTATTTCTGTATTAAAAGTAAATAAATCGTATACAGTTGGTCGAATATTAGTCCAGAAAGGAGCTCGGTGCTGCTCACACGGTGACGCTTGGAATGACGTCACATGACGGCCTGCGTCACGCACCCATTACATGAATAAAACTGTGTTATAGGTACATTCGGTTTTGAGCCTTGCTGACAAAACAAAATTGCTAGATGAAAAGTCCACGCATATATTGATCACCCCTCGTAATATGCCAGGCAGGCAGCAATTGGGAGAAACTGCAGAACACGAAAGGTACAAAAAGGAACATGCAAAAAAAAGAAAACACCCACACGGGACAATAACAAACACAAATGAGAACAATAATAAATTAAACTAAACAACTACAAAGCCCTACTTTCATGTGTCGATTTGGACCAATAAAAGTGTAAGTATGTGTAAATTGTGAAGCCTGCGGCTTCAAACATTTAAAGAAATAACAAGCGTGGAAGTATACGACATATTATATACGTATATACAGCTCATTGTTATATCACGTCTTGTTAATAACGAGAGTTGAACGTCTCTTGTATAATATCGGTGACATGCATGTTTACTTCCTCATTAATGTTATCAAGATATGTGTCACCATGTTGAGGAATTACTGATAACGTCTATTACAAAATACATAAAAAGGTTTGACATTTGCATTGAACAAGACAGAATAACCGTTTTATCAAGGAAATATGCTATGAAGTCATGTATAAAACGATAGCTAAAAGTCACAAGCGCTTATGCATTTCTAGAAATGCTTTAACTTAATGTTAGCGCTTTTCTTGATGGGCATGTTTCTGAAAACCTTGGTAGCCGCGAAGATGTTGCCCCGGGTGATTTCAAATGACCGGCTTTAATCACTCCGCCACAGTGACCCATTGCAACAATGTCAATGGGTATGTATGGTTGACTTGTTTACCCCATATGTTTGAAAAGTTAAACCTTTACAATTGAGACATGTACTGTATAATTATTACTTAGCTTTAAGTCTCACTGACCTAACCAGAGACAGGTTGGTACCCATATTCATTGGGAGACAAGCGCAGACAGCAAACGCCATAACCACTTCAATGACTTAAAGGCTGTGATAACCACATGTAGTAAATCTCTGGCTGATGTATCTAACCCTTAACGTTCCGTCCCCAATGGTCAATCTCTTCCCACGACAAACTCACAAATGCGCAACGAGGGCAAATTGAAATTAATTGTAATACAGTGCTCTGTAATATGTGTATTGTCAAGATTATTTAGCATTCACTGTCGGCGATATCACTTAGTGATTAAGCGAAATACGAGTTGTGTCTGATTCGTTTAAAATTATTGCAATTTATGGAAATTACGGACAGCCTATGTCGTTTATTTAGAGGAGCAACACTGGAACTAGGACAGATATAGATAATTCGCTGTACACTGTATAATTTATACATATATCTACATTTGTATTTACGTTGTTAAGACTTGTTGGCGTCTAGACAGAAATCGCCGGATAATATATGGATGACATGTTCGTGTTGGGTTTTACGTCATTCAAACATAATTCCAGCTATGCAGTAGAGACATATACTAAAATATGCTATTGTACTAATGTATGGCACGATACCACACGCAGGTTACATTACACAACTGTATTGCTAGTATATCTACCACAATCCTTTTAATCAAAAATAAACCCAATTCAATCACCATTTTAACATTTTTTTGCGTCACAGTCGTTTCTTCTATCCTGCAACCGTTTTAAATTTAGATAACAACTCTAGCTACCACTGTGCTGTAGAGCCAATAAACCCGGGTAGAGAATGTATGAGAATACTCAAATATATTCCTTTAAATATCAGCTAATACAAGCAATGTTAACCGATTCGATTCGACAAGACTCATAACATTAAGTAGCAAAAAAGCAGTCAGGATGGTACTTTTAACATGAAATATCTTTATGTAGTGTATTAATTAATATTTAAAGTAAATAAATACTTGTTTTAAAACCCTACCTTATATATATATACACTTAAACTATGAAAGTTTAATACATCAAATACTAAATATACAAGTTTTAAATGTTATGAGTCTTGTTGGCGTACTTTTGTGATGACGTCATATCCTGTTTTTGTGACGTAACGTTGTGTGACGTTTTGGCGTACTTACTGTTTCATGATGTCATTTCCTGTTTGGTGCCATTATTTTCAAAATGGCTGACCTCAATGCCTATATAGTGTAGAGTAGAACTTTTGTCTGTGTGTTTTGAAAAAGGCTCAGTAAATAAAGAGTGTAAACCATGAATGGTTTTTATTAACAATTCCCTATGGAATGAAATCAGAGTATTTAAAAAATGCCAAACGAGTGAGCTGTCTAACGATTTGTGACACAATTGTATCAAAAACACCAATAAGGCCTACCGGTTAAAACGCTCTACAGAAGCTGACAGTCTGTTGCAAATGAACAAGTTAATGTTGATTGATTGTGAATTCCATGTGAGGTACTTTCTGCCCGTCGAATATGACTGATGATGTGTTGAAACCCGGTGCAAAATCTGATGAAAACCAGCGAATAAATCAACCAGAAACAAGCCTTTTTATTAGCTGTATGTTGGCAAACAGTAAAATAACCACGTGTACCCCATTATTGATAAATACAGGTTTTCTTTTTATTTTAATACTATGTACATTTTGGTTGGTAAAATAGGAAAGCAAAAGTTATTTTGGGCTCAGAATAAAGGTAATAAAATATCCTAAATGTTCTGCACTTGTTTTGAATTGCATATTCTAACACGTTTACTTGGCGATACCAGCTGTGGAACGTCATCAAAATATACTGCCATTAATTGATAGACATTGAAATATGTGAACAATTTAATATAAAGATAATGTTGCAATGCAAGGAGATAATCTAATTAATGGTAGTTATGGTTAAGTGTATTTTTGTAATAAGGTTCGATAAGGGATGGGGGAGACTGTGGTACTCTGGGACATGGGCACTCGGGTACAATGGGGTTCTACAATACTTGCGGTGCTTTGATTTAAACCTTAAACATGCAGAATATCAATTTTATCTAATTTCTTCATCTTAAAAAGTTTCATAGTAGCAAGGTATAGGAAAATATTCTAGCGAGTATAAATGTGTTTTCTTTGAATATTATGGTGCAAAAATATGAATGGACGAAGTTGGGGTACTCTAGGACAGTGCATATGGGTCACTCTGGGACTGTACTGTCTGGGCATGAAAAACAATTATTTATTATATTGATCTAAACAGCTACTTTTAGGTATTGAATAGGTTATATCGCAACATACTGGTCATGTGAATGAGATCACTACTAGTGTTGTTTAAACGACTGTTAGAACTACTATTGTACATGTTGGACTAAATCTTGTTTATTTGTTATGACTTGTAATTCCTCTGAACAATTATTATTGCTTTTTGTTCAGTTGAGCTCAATTGAGTATATCTCATATGTAATGACGTTGTACAAAGGAACAGTAAAGGTGTCCCAGTGTACCCCCACATGGTGTCCCATAGTGCCCCAAGCACGGGGTACTCTAGGACAGTTTGATTACAATAGTTTGATGAATATTCCGAAGTCTGATTAAGAAGTGGAAGCTGTTTTAGATATTCATTGTGTCTAGTATATATGCTTCTCTTCATAAAAAGGACTGTTTCATTCCTGTTTAAAAGTGAGTAAGAAGACGGAAAAATGTGATTTTTTTAACAGAGTACCCCAGTCTCCCCTACTAATAATCGTACAGTGAATACATCCATCACCAGAAAAACATGAAGTATTACAAAACTGAACTGATGAAAATAAACAGTAACAAAACACGGCAAATCAACTCATATTTCCTTCTCACGATATATTTCTATATTGCTCTCAGGTTAGTAAAATGACGTGAACACTAACAATACAGCCAGGTTTTAACAGCTATATAAAATAACAAATAAATACACAAGATACTTACTTGTACATTACGCAACACATTCAAGTATAATGGTTCTATTCATACAGCTATAAAATAAAATACACAAGATACTCACATTATGTAACACATTCCAGTATAATGATTCTATTCATACAGCTATACAATGAAATAAAATACACAAGATGCTCACATTATGTAACATATTCCAGTATAATGGTTCTATGATAACAGCATCAGTGTTTTAGTAGCCTCTATCAAACAAGCTATTAACACTACAAATATTACTGATACTACAAAACCTTGTACCGTCTACCAGTGATAAATCCTGTCAGTAAATACGCGCATCCGATACTCCTATGATAATCTTAGCCACTTAAAACCAATCAAAAGATTGTCTATAGATTCTATATATCGAATCTGAGAATAAATACAAGTTACGAGCCAATAATTATATTTGACGATGCTATGTATGCGTGTGATATATTTACGAGACAGGAGAAGTATCTATACTTGAAACGTGCAACTTTTGTAGTGTTAGATAATACGCCTATCTACCAATTAGGCTCATCACGCAACATGTTTGTTTCTCCTGAAAGCAAAACACCAGCGGACGTCATTCAGATCAGTATTCGGTTCACTACTGCATTTATAAAGGCGGTCGTGTATGACGGACAGTTGACCTAACAAATTTAACGATTAACAATCTTATTGAATTATTTTAAATATTGTATTACAGTAATTCCGTTATAAGGAGGCTACCCTGAATCACAACATTATGACGCCGGACCAGGGGTTGACTTGAACTAACTATGCTGAACGCCAAACTAGGGAGATTTACCAGACTATGATGCGGCCTGGAATCGAACTCGAGTGTGAAAACTATTGACAGGAAGGGCAGCAATGATTATGATCTATAGTCGGATGTTCTAGTAAAATAGTTAATGACGCATTAAAGGGAACATTTGTGGAAACATATGACACATTTATTCCAGTACAAGTCTTGTTATAAGAGTTGATCTTCTCCTATCTTTATATATCTGTGGCACGCATGTTTACTTTCTAATTAACGTTATCAAGATGTATTTCGCCGTATTTGGGAATTTGAGAATATGACTTTTATGAGAGTAGTTGCAGGGCGGTGTTAGGAGAATTTTAATCGTGACCAAGATGATTGCGAGAACATGTTTAGATACATACACTAGTTTCTGCGTAGCTTTCGGTTGTCTGTGCGCTATAGTATTAACAACGAAGTAACCATCAAGTGTATTTCAAGTTGCTTTTAATTTTGGTTTTTAATTTCAGTAAAGTCAAAACTTCAGAACATGTTTAGATACATACACTAGTTTCTGCGTAGCTTTCGGTTGTCTGTGCGCTATAGTATTAACAACGAAGTAACCATCAAGTGTATTTCAAGTTGCTTTTAATTTTGGTTTTTAATTTCAGTAAAGTCAAAACTCAGACAAAATGTGTATGTACTGCTGTAAAGGTAAGTAACCAATTAAATAACAATTTTTGTCGAAGGGCCTGTACATAACGCACGTCGAAGCCGTGTTCAAAAGGCACAAGCTGGCCAAGAACGATAGGGAAATTCCAAACGTCTCACTGTAGAAGTTGGGTCAGGTCCTCTCCTAAAAAAATTTTCAATGGGAAATTTAGGACAAGCTTAGATCAACAAGTATTTTCATAACAAACTTCTTGGGAACATATTTTATGTACGTTGACAATTCCTTTATAAAAAGGTGGTTAGGATCAAAGCAATAAATCAGCACTAAGCTGAGTGAAGATTGTGGATGTAAAACTTCAGAAATTTGGATAGCAATATCACCTAGAAATTCTTTTTGAGAAAGCAATATAACAAATTACAACACGAAGCTTTGTCGCAGTCTGTATAGTATGGGAAATGTACGGGTTTTAAACGGTTAAATACCCAGTGGTTGTGGATTTTCCAAATACTTACACGGAAAGTTAATTACTGTGACTACATGAACACGTAGGTGAAGAGAAAAACGATTATCTTGTCCAGTTCATTTGAAATATTACTTGTGGTAATTTGATGTTCTAAGAGGAGGTTTAAATAATTGTTCATTTCCACTGTATTATGTATTAAACATGTAGGCCGACGAACGCGTTATTTTTTATCGTCGGAGGAATTACTGAATTTGTGTTCTGTTTGACAAAATCTTTCATGTCAAAGCACGATTATACAGAACAAAAAAAAAGATTCCCGGATGTTTGAAAAGTAAAACCGTTACACTTAAGACATATTTTGAAGATTTGTTGTATCTCCCTCAGTCGGTATTATTTGACACAACAGTTGAGAGACACGTACTGTATCATTATTACTAAGCTTAAAATCTCACTGACCTGACCCGATACAGAGTGCTACCCATATTCATTGGGAGTCCAGCCAGAAAACATATGTCAGAACCACTTCAACGACTTAAAGGCTGTGATAACTCAAATACACAACCAGGCAGATTGAAATTAATTGTAATACAGTGTTTTGCAATCAGTATCAAACTGATTGGTTGCTGTCTTGATGTTGAATTATTTAGCATTCACGGTTGGCGATAACAGTTAATGATTTAGCTAAATAGTGTCTGATTCGTTTAAAATTATTGTTATTTATGGAACTTATTGACATAACCATTTCGTTTACTGAGAGGAGACACAATGTAACTAGGATTGATATAGAGATATATGTCTTTTTCTGTACACTGTATATATTTATCTTTTTCGTATTTATATATGACCTATCAGCGCTGAATCTTGATGGCAGCAACTCTAATTATGTAAGCAGAAAAGACCGGCGGCCAATATTATTAGGAAATGTTCGTGTTGGGTTTTACGTCATTCAAACATAATTCTAGCTTTTATGCTACTGTACTAATGTGGGGCACGATACCACACACCATTACAAAAACGCAAGGTATTCTACCATAATCCTTAAAATACGAAATGAACACAATGGAATATAGCACTATTTGTAACATTCGCAGTGGTTTTTCTCAAACTACAGCTTAAGTCTTTGGGAATAGTGTTCGATATTAACTATTAAATGCCAGAAATCGAGTGAACTATCTGAGCTCCTTCCCTGTTCGCTTAGCAAACTTGTTTATTTGACTACAGAAGCAGCTGACAGTCCATTGCGAAAGAGAAAGTTTTAATATTGCTTGATCGTTAATTCCAGTACAACTTGTGAGGTATTCTGTCTGTTGAATATGACTGACGATTTGTTGAAAACCGGTGCGAAATCTGACGAAAACAAGCGAATAAATCAATCAGAAACAAGCTTTATTATCGGTATGTTGGCAAACAGTAAAATAGCCATGTGTACCCCATTATTGATAAATACAGGTTTTCTTTGTAATTTACTGCTATGTACATTTTAGTTGGTAAAAATAGGAGAGCAAAAGTTATTTTGGGCTCTGAATAAAGGTAATAAAAATATCCTTAATGTTCTGCACTTGTTTTGAATTGCATATTCTAACACGTTTACTTCGCGATACCAGCTGTGGCACTTCAATGCTCCAAGGATGAACTGATTCTTTTACTGTCGGCACTTGGCGCATGTGTAAATAGATCAACAATTTGAACCTTTAATATACTGCCAATAATGAATAGACATTGAAATATGTGAACAATTTGAAATAAAGATAATGTTGCAATGCATGGAGATAATCCAATTAATGGTAGTTATGGAAAGGTATATTTTTGTAATACGATTCGAAAAGGGGGCATTCATGCCGAAGTTCAATTTTATCAAGTATCTTCATCTTCAAAAGCTTTTAGGAAAAACTTCTAGCGAGCATCAATGTGTTTTCTTTGATAATTATGGTGCAAACATATGGATGGACGAAGTTGGGGTGCTCTGGGACAGTGCATATGGGTCACTCTGGGACTGTACTGCCTTGGCATAAAAAGCAATTATTCATTATATTGATCTAGGCAGTAACTTTTAGCTATTGATAGGTTATGTCGCAACATTCTTGTTATGTGAATGAGATACCTAATAGGGTTGTTAAAACCACTGTTTGAACTACATGAAGGACTAAATCTTTTTATATGTTTATTTGTTGTGATTTAAAATTCTTCTTAACAATTTGTATTGCTTTTTGTTTAGTTGAGCTCTAATTAAGTATATCTCACCTGAAATGACATAATACAAAAGCCCACTGGGAACTCTGGTAGCAGCCGTATGTGCCAGTCGGCACGAAGAGGGTAGGTAGGTAGGTAGTGTAGCCCACATAGTGTACCATAGTGCCCAAAGATTAAGTATTCTGTGACAGTTTGATTACAATATTTTGATGAATATTCCGACGTTTGATTAAGCAGATGAAGATATTTATTGCTACTAGTATATACGCTTATTTTCATACGAAATGGATTGCTTCGTTCCTGTATAGATATAAGTAAAATACCGCAAAAATGTGAGTACCCCAGTCTCCCCTACTAATAATCGTACAGTGAATATAGCAATCACCAGAAACAACAGAGCACAAAGTATTACAAAACTGAACTGTTTTACTTATGTTACCATGAAAAGAAACAGTAACACAACACGGCTAAATACTCCGACAACTTCATTATCTGTCAGTCAAACAATGCCGGAGTAAAAAAAAAGCATTACTAGTACCGAGCCACAAAGGCACTCACACGTTATGGTGCAATGTTACAAGGACAACTCGCACATCACAAGGTCACAAGGACAACTCGCACATCACAATGTTACAAGGACAACTCGCACATCACAAGGTCACAAGGACAACTCGCACATCACAAGGTCACAAGGACAACTCGCACATCACAAGGTCGCAAGGACAACTCGCACACACAAGGTCACAAGGACAACTCGCACATCACAATGTCACAAGGACAACTCACACACCACAATGTCACAAGGACAACTCGCACATCACAAGGTCACAAGGACAACTCGCACATCACAAGGTCACAAGGACAACTCGCACATCACCATGTCACAAGGACAAATCGCAGACACAATGTCACAAGGACAACTCGCACATCACAAGGTCACAAGGACAACTCGCACATCACTAGGTCACAAGGACAACTCGCAAAAGAAAAGGCACAGTGGCATTTTCTGTCTTATACGGTTGATGTCCCATATAGCATCAGACATGGTGGCATTAGTAAAACAAAGACATTTGATTATTCTTCAAACATGGTAGAGTTGAGCGTGTATAGATCGAGTTTTAATAAAAGTTTCACTCGTATTTCCTTCCCACGCTATATTCCTTTATTGCTCTCAGTTTAGTAAAATGACTTACGATAAAATGATTTGGTTCTTAGAAGTACTTCTTAAAGCTATAACATAAAACCAAATAAACAAGATACTTTCAAGTATATTACGCAACTTATGTCCAGTATAACGGTTTTGTTCTCACAGCTATATAATAACAAAATAAATTCACAATATACTTACACTATGTAACAGATTCCCATATAATGGTTCTGGTATAACACTAACAGCATCCGTGTATTAAGTAGTCCCAAATCCAACAAGCTATTTAACAATGCAAAGATTACTGATATTATCAAACCTTGTATCGTCTACCAGTGATAAATCCAGTCAGTAAATACGCGCATCCGATACTCCTATGGATAATCTAAGCTACTTAAAACCAATCAACAGATTGTCTATAGATTCTATATATCGAAGCGGATAAGGAATAGAAGTAACGAGCCAATAATTATACTTGACGATGCTCTGTATGCGCGTGGTATATTTATGAAACAGGAGAAGTGTCTATACTTGAAACATGCAACTAGTGTTTTGTTAGATAATACGACGATCCACCAATTAGGCTCAACACGCAACATGTTTGTTTCTCTTGAAAGCAAAACACCAGCGGACGTCATTCAGATCAGTATTCGGTTCACTACTCCATTTATAAAAGATCGTCATGACAAAATAGATGCCGTGGGGGCATTGTGAAAGCAATTTACGTATTGCGGACATATTCATGTGCCCTTTTGCGACTTTGAAGCCCAACATTAGCGGCTGCTTCGTTTATTATGATAAGGCATTTATTTCGTTTTTGTTGAGTGTGCTTTGTGGATTGTCCTGGTGATATGCGGCAGAAACTGCAGAACACGAAAGGTACAAAAAGGAACATGCAAAAAAGAAAACAAGCACAAAGCACCATGACAAACACACAACTATATAGCCCTACTTCCTTGTGTCGGTTTGGACCAATAAAAGTGTAACTAACTGTAAATTGTGATACCCTGCAGCTTTAAACATTTAAGGAAACAACAAGTATGGAAATTTATGACATACATAAGCTACATGTATATATACGTCATACTGCCAGGTCGTTGTTAGATCACGTATTGTTACGAGAGTTGAACGTCTCTTGTATAATATCGGTGGCATTCCTGTTTACTTTCTCATTAACGTTATCAATATCTGTGTCACCAAGTAGCGGAATAACAGATTACAGCTGATACAAAATACGTAAAAAGGTTTGACATTTGCATTGAAGAAGACAGAATAACAATTTTATCAACGAAATATGCTATGCATACATGTATAGAATGATAGCTACGAGTCACAAGCGCTTATGTATTTCTGGAAATGCTTTAAATTAATGATATCGCTTCTCCTGATTGACATGTTTCTGCGAACCTTTGTAGCCACGTAAATGTCGAACCGGTAACGGTTATTACCCCGGGTGATTTCAAATGACTGACTTTAATCACTCCACCACAGTGACCCAAAGGCAGCAGTTTCAATGGGTATGCATGGTTGACTTGCTTACCCCCCCCCCTCCTCCACCAGGGGCGTAACTTCCTATAGGCCATATAGGCCGCGGCCTACACATTTTCACAGAAAGTCGAAAAAATAAAAATGCCAAAAATGCAGTAAAAATCAATGGGGGTATGGGGTATAGGAGTGTCAAACTCACCTGGACTGCTTTTGATATTTAAAGTCGTAGTTGTTCTTGTTTTTTAGTCTGAAAACGGCTAAGAATGCACCTGCTACGATGTAGAAATTAAAAAAAATGCTGGGGGAGCATGCCCCCGAACCCCCCTAAAATAACGTGGCCTACACATAGATTTAGACTAAGCTACGCCCCTGTCCACATACACATACATGGACATTACAAACTCCAGTGGTGTGTATTTGTACCTGTATAAGATGTGCCGTGCAAACATGCTAACACGCCATACCAAGTAACGGTTGTTTGTGTATGTCGTTCAGATGCAATTTCACGCTATTTTAAAGCAAGATGGCACAACTCAGCAACCATACGAAGAACAGTTATACGTGTAAGAGTCTGCATGATTCAATTGTATAATTATATCGAATTAATACACGCATGTGTCGTAGGCATATAGGCATTTAACTATGCCGTCGCCTGACACAAATCCGGAAATGAAAAAGGGTGGGGATAGGACCAGAGACCCTGTCACGTTAAGACAAGCTTCAGAAACATTATCATGGCATTATGGTCAAACCAGCCCGAAGAGAATCAGATAGGTATGAATATCGCGCATTCAAGAATTGACCTTTGCCCAACATACACACGCAACCAAAATGGCACAAACCAGCAACCATACAACAAGTTGTACAACAACTTGTCATTGTTAAGAGCGTGTATGATTCAATTATAGATAACTGAACCTCGAAATTGGCTGCGCATACATGCATATGTATATTGTCGGATGCTTCTTACATGTATAACGAGGTATGCCAGTATACTGTAATGTCATTATTTATCGAGGGGATTGTATTTTCGTTGATTTCGTTGTAAAACTTGACCTCGAAATATAATACCCACGATTAATCGACCTCCTAAATGCAGAACATGAGTTCATCCTTACATGTTTTATAATCAACGAATTTACGACCCTACGAAATGGATATTTATCAAAGTCCACGAAATTAAACCCCACGAAAATATGTGATTTTACAGTAATAACATACAATCTCCAGTGTCTAATGATTATGTAGTATTTAGTGTATGACAATGATGCACGATGTACCATTCACCGCAAACTTTTTGTTAAAGTCATTAAAGCCAGATGTTAAACCGTTGATGCAAAACCATTGTCATTTGATGTTTGGTATACAATGAAACCCCTATTATAAATCCACCATTGGAACCCTAAACATGTGTCTGTATGGAGAATTGAAAAAAAGAACGGTGAAAATGAGCTTGAACATGTCACAGATTCAAGACTCAAAATCAAATATGGGCTAAATATGCCTATTATGTCATATATAGAGAGAAAGGTCCATAACGAATAAAAAAACATCATGCTGAACAAACAAAAACACTGCTGCAAGAAACGACCAGGTCATGATTATCTTTTTGTGGTCGCCTCACGGAAGCATCACTCCGAGCAAAAACACTTTCTATTTCATCGAAATCGATAAAAAAAACCCTGAAATTGGCGGTGGTTTGTGGAAAATGTTTTGTTTTTATTTTGCTATTTGGTCAAGGGGAACGCACAAAAGAAAATTCACAGACCACAAGCAAACGTCCTAGTGACAAAAAAGTGATCAAGAAAAGGGGAAGAAATACAATGTTTTAATGAGTGGTGTTGAAACTTTCTAGCATGCTTAATCGTTGTTCAATGTGCGGTTAACACCAAAGCTAATACATTTATCTGTAACAGCATTAATAGCTAACTATTTCAGAATGTTGTACTGATTAATATGCAGACACCATGGTGACTGATATACGTATACAGTCAAATCACAATTTTTTTCGCGGGTATAAATTTCGTGGTTTTTGATAAAAAAGATTTTCTTGGGAACGTAAATTTGTGAAAAACAAAACATGGAAGAGTAAACGCATGTTCAGTTTTGGATATCGATAAAACGTGGGATTATATTTCGTATAAGAGTTAAAAAACAAAATCAACGAAAAATTTCGTCTTCATCTAAAAATAATGATTTTACATTATAAACATGGTAAGATATGATACCCGCAATGTGATGGGTGTAGTGTGGTTGTGTAAACATTTAGATTGTCATATATTCAGTCATCAGGTTGTCTTGTAGCAGATAATACTGTTCCAAATATTCGGAACGCAAAAATAACTAGCCGTAGTCGATTTACGTATAACGCATGGAATAGTCTACGAGCCGATGTTGAATTCCATATATCTTTCCTTTAAGCAGACAGTACAAACTTTGTTTAGTATTTGCAATCTGTGTAGTGCAGTTCGTAGATGGTCACCTGGGCGTCCTGGGTTTGATCCCTATGTTTGGGCACGCTACTATCTGGATCAATTGTAAATTGATTTCCGGGAAGAGGAAAATAGTACTGCATGTAAACTGTATACTATGCTGTTTTGAAATTAGTAAGTTCGTCAAACTGGCCCTCGTATTTAACAGAATTTCCAAAGACCACACGCTGTTCATAAGAAACTAGCGGCTTGTCATATCAGTATTCTTTGATAATGCCAGGAAAAGTGCTGAACCAATGGGAGCAAAAAACTATACTAACAAGCCCTTCTTTCCTATTGCAAAGTAAGTAGGTTAAGTAAAAAATTCCATGCACTTCATTCAAGAAATGGAATGGCTGTCTCAAGTTTAAATGAGAAACCTAAACTGTACAATCATTATGTCATGTATTAAACGCAATAAATAATGTCTCAAACTGTGTTTTAAAATAAATACCACGCATAAATGTAACACGAGGAATCGCTTCAATCACAAAAACACGTATTCTGGAATGTTTGTCGTTTTTGTAGCGACAATCAGCTGGTCTACCTGTCACCACGTATCATATATAGTGTTTATAACGCTCCAATACCAGTGAAATAAGATAGAGGGTTGCCAATAAATGCCGTAATCTTGTGAAAGTGTGGAAAATGCGAAGGTACGGTGGTGATAAAGCGATATGCAATGTACTGCCATGTTTTGAACGTTTTGTCACCGTAGGTATTTTCGCATTCTTGTGTTTTCGTCATCGTACTTGGTGATCTCGCCTTTCCGTTATCTTAGTCAAGTTCGTGATAGAGCGTTTCCGTCATCGTACATTCGTGATATTGCGTGTTCGTTATCGTACAATCGTGATATGACGTTTTTGTCATCGTACTTTCGTGATTTCCCGTTTTTCGTCATCGTACATTCGTGATATGACGTTTTTGTCATCGTACTTCGCGATTTCCCGTTTTTCGTCATCGTACATTCGTGATTTAGCGTTTACGTCATCGTGTATTCGTGATCTTGTGTTTTCGTCATCGTACATTCGCGTTATAGCGTTTTCGTCATCGTACATTCGTGATTTAGCGTTTTCGTCATCATATATTCGTGAACTTGTGTTTTCGTCATCGTACATTCGCGATATAGCGTTTTCGTCATCGTACATTCGTGATCTTGTGTTTTTCGTCATCGTACATTCGCGATATAGCGTTTTCGTCATCGTACATTCGCGATATAGCGTTTTCGTCATCGTACATTCGCGATATATAGCGTTTTCGTCATCGTACATTCGCGATCTGCGGTTTCCGTCATGTCACTTTCGTCATCTCGCGTTTTCGTCATCATACATTCGATCGTGATATGGCGTTTCTGTTTCCGTCATCGTACTTGGTGCACACATGCTACAGATGATCACTATAAAAGGCTAAGACCCTAACAGAGTTCAGTAGAAAATACATGCCTGTGTTTGACGAGATTTTCATTACGGAATTTCAAGAGTTACAATTGGTATTAACAAGAGTTTGAAAATCATCATGAAGTGATTATATAATAATAATAATAATAAAGACTTTATTTAATGAGCCAACACAGTTGGCAAAGCCAGTCTTACCTGTGAGCCTCATGATATATGTACATACAATTTACAACAAATATGAACAAATATAACATTTACAGAATGATATTTACATTACATTTAACAGCAGTGGATTAATTAAGCTACTAAAACATATCAAATGAAACTAGACCAACAATTTATAGAACAGTTGAGTGAAGTTGATTTATATAATAAAGAACAAAGTTACATTTATATATTATGTGACACAAGTATATTACATGTTTATCAAGTTTTTCCCACCAGAGAACCACCATTTGAGGTATGATGTTTTAAAGACAGCCAAGCTTTCTGATTGTTTTATGTGTAGTGGTAAAGTGTTCCAGAGTTTTGGACCTGAATAAGCAAGAGTTTTCCTAAAAAATTCTAGTCTTGGTTTTGGAACCTTAAGGGATTGTTGAGTGTGGGATCTTAGTGAATGATTATTTGAGAGTGTGAATAAGTTTGACATGTATTCATGATTGAGATCTAGCCTGTAAAATAAACGTTATAAAAATATACATGGATGTAATATAATTTAGACGTTTCATTGTATGTTGCATTTATGCATAATTACTAAAAGGAATGCAGCATATATCTAATATATACATAGAGTTTCAGTTAAACGGATGCGTTACACCCCTTACCAAACTATTTCTTCCGTCGTTGGGGTCGTGGGTTCGAATCCCACCCACGCCGAGTGAGGGTTTATATACGATTTATAAATATTTTTTCATCATTAGGAATCAGTACAACGGAGCAAAAAACATAGTTAACCTTTTCAAATAATGTTTTATAATATTTTACGTTATTTGTATGGATGCTATGTTTTTACATAATACTCCGTTTTACAGGGTTTCGTCTGGAGAATATTTTAGCTAATGCTATTAAATTCGGCAAACGAAAAAGGTCGTTGCCACTCTTTTGTTACTTTGGCTCAGTATTTTCTCAATATTTGTTGTCATATTTTGACACTGTACTGCATTGTTCTATAATTAATGTCTGTGTTCTGTGCTTTTGGCACTGCGTTTTCATGGTTACGAATAATAATCATGCCTGTCTGAACAATTGTTTATACTTTTTGTGATCAAATGAGCTTTAACATCCGTAATTAGTACCATAGTGATAACATTTCAGCTGAAAATATTTATGTATGTCGCATTATTACGTAACAAAAACACGTATGTCGCATTATTACGTGACAAAAACACGTAAACTATAGCTAGATCTAGTGTAATTAGTTTAAAATCAAGTTTTTTCTTTAATTTATTGAAGGTTTGCCAAGTTTCTTTGAAAATGCATATTACATTTTTCTATGAGATACCTATGCTCGATAATATTATGACATTTTTATATGAAATGTTTGAAAATGGGCAGAGTCAATCATGAAAACAATTGTTATTATAATCTCAAAGTTCATTGACAAATCGGCATAGTAATATACACTCAAGGACTTTACCTAAGTATTGAACATCCCACACTTTTGTTTAGGGTGAGTGCGCTTGTAGGATTTCCAGAAAAAAAACAAGACAATATTTTATTACAAACTAAACTGATTTACACGAAGGAAAGATCAATTAATACACATGTAAAATTATGTTGCAATAACATAAATTCTTTGAGCAATATTGGGCTTTGAATTAGGTGAGACGTTTTAAAGTCCTTGAGTGTAAAAGTGACACATTATTAACAATAGTTCGCCAATTAGAATGCATTCAGTACATATCGCAGACTTAGAATAAGGAGGTCGTTAGTGCGACTTACGACTTCAAATGACTCATGAAATTTGCTTCTTATGAGCCCATTTTTATGAAAATCGGAACATGTCATGTTGACTAAACTGAAATTGAAAAAGCTTGTTTTTCCATAAGTAAAGAGTAGTTTTCAGACAGTTTTTTTCTTGTTTTCTCAAAATATCGATTTTATACTACTAGTAATACATGTACTAACGACCTTCTCATTCTAAGTCAGCGATAACGTGAGGGTGTAATGACTTTTCATGTCATGCAGTTAGGATGATATTTATTTTCTCGGGTTGACACCATTTCTGACACCATTTCTGACAGATTGAATGTCATGTGTTTTTTTTAGTTGTGTGCGTATGTTCGTTCTCAGATTACGAATATGGCGTACTGTCACTAGGAAACGACTTGTTTTTCTTAATTAAAACTATCAAATCAACATCATTAATTATACGTCGTTGACAGCTAACTAGTCTACAAAACAAAACACCCAGCGTCCTTTATTGATCAACACAGGCAGGTGTGTGCGGATCGTGTCGTATATATCATAAGTCCACGACATGGTGACGATTAAACAAGGTAGCAACGTGGTAAAAATGTTATTGATATACGAGCTAAATAAAAACTAACAGTTCCAATACCGTAAGCCGGTATAATATCACTGTAATTATAGTTTCGTCAATTAGTAAAACGATAATATTAAGTCAGACAGGGAAGGCAGCACTCAGCTTAACCAGCCGAGCACAGAAAACATAAAAAACACACAAAGACCACCTAAACCAGCCGAGCACAGAAAACATAAAAAACATACAAGGCACAATGCCCAACTAAATAAGCTATGATCCTCCCATGTCCCAGCTGTCGAGATTCTAAATGAACCAGTTTCAGCAATCAAAAAGCAGAAAGTCCAAGCTGAATGACCTAGTTCCAACAGTTAAATGACTCAAATAACTAGTTTTAGCTGTCAGAAGTAGAAAAAAGAAAGAAATGTCAAGGTTTCAGCTAAATGACCTAGTTTCAGCAATAAAAAAGCTGAACGCCCAGCCGTATAACCCTGTTTCAACAAGTCCTTTCCAACTTTCATAGTTGCTTGACTTGCTCTGATTGTATTCTTGTCTGACCTTTGTCCACGAGCACATCTTATCCTTTTCAGAGCAGCCACTGGCGACCTCAGCCATGATTATACTGCATCGTAAGTCGATGCCTCGATATGAACTACGCGACATTATTTTATGTGAAGTTTATAAACATTAATCGGTTTGGTCAACTGTTGCAAAATAAGTCTTACATATTATTTAGGGAAAACAGATATGGTTTAAAACATCACTGATAAATCGTGCACATCTGTTGACTCCACCTTTGTGGAATATTTCCATTTTCCCCGCCATTCTCACTTATCATGGGCGCATTATAGTAATACACAATGTACTACTATTTCAAACATGTTAAAGTAAAATTGTAACCATACATACAGAAACAACCTTACAGTAATAACAGGAAAAAATGAATTCGAGATTTTGTTTTTCCAGGAATGGTTACAAACGACTCCGAAGATACAAATGTTACGGAAGCCCGTTTCCGCCATCGGGGTTTCACTTTGAACTGTGGCGGATACATTGTGCGAAGATTTGACGATTAATCCATTACTGAATACCACACGAAATCTTCTAGCAGACCACATGAACGGTCTATTGTGGCGGAGTCTGAACGTGAAGATTTTAAGTTTAATCTACATGTAGTTCAAACTTTGGCGAATTTTTATGCTCGTAATTTTGAGAAAGCACTAATTCTCTCGGGTTTGTCGAGAAAAGTGTCAGCCTCTATTTATTTAAAAAAGTAAGCATGTGTTTCTTTTTATTATGTGTTTCGACCAAAATTATATCAATATTATTAATATAAATGCATTTTCTTGGTAGTATTATGATTTTCTATTCAAGATGTATGTATAGATCATAATCGCGAGGAAAATTAGTAGTTGAGTGAATACATATTTTAGGTTTAGAGCATATATAGAGTATATTTGGCATTCACTTGGAATGCAGTCAGGCTGCATTTCGAACATTCAAGAATGTACCTCGAGTTGTTATTCCTATGGCATTCCGGCTCATTCCGACTCTCGTTTGATTGGGGTATTAGATCGGCTGTAGTGTTAGTTACAACGTATATTCTTCATAACACATCTACCATATCATTGGGGTTTCCTCAACAGCCTGATGCACATGCGCAACATTCTCATCTGTGCGTCCACTACGACGCCTTTCACTCCTTACAGTTCTCATCTCCTCACAGTCCATCTAGTCTCCAATTTTGACAATTTAAGTCTTCTAATTTGCTTTCTGTATGATAACGTTGACTTTGGATTCAGAATTTTAAGTTTCCTTCTAACGAATGCATGTTACATTAAAAAAAATTATTGGCCTAATTCATAGTACTAATTTACAATTTTTAAAATGATGGACCAACACACTTTTCTCAACAGTTTTGTCTCATGTATGGACACAGTGTTAATAAGTTATGCAAATGTATGACATAGTGATAGCTGAAAGATACATGCCGTATCTTCGCGTTAGTGAGAATGAAGTTAGTGAGAGATGAACTGATAAATGTCACACTTTCCCACCATTTTCCCATCATTGTATGAGACGAGATCGATATGGCGAAGACAGGACTCCGTAACATGCCGTATATATTCCCACAATCATCCTTTGATTACAAAACAGCGCAGAAAAAGGTATTTTATGTCAGACGCGTTAGGGCAACTGACCATTGTAAGCCGGACCATCGACTTACGTGAGGTGTATATACAATGTAAATTACATGTACTTCTGGATTTGTACAAAGCGCTACAGTATTCGGTCTTGGACACTGGAGGTTGTCGTCATCTAAAAATATGTTCCTAATTTTGAGACACATGTAGTACATTTGCTGTGACTTACCCTTATTGCTTTACAAAGTTGATTTAAAATGCGTATTGAGGACTGTTGTGTTAAATCTAAATCATTGATGGTGTTAATTTTTATATTCATTTTACCTGAATCTAAATAAAACAATAGAAAACCTCAGCTGAGTTAAGTGATAAAACATTGAGAGAACTTTTTAAGTCATTAGTATAAACTTATTTATTTACACAATACAGTTTTGATATCTAGATTGTTGTTGCCATTGACTTTGTAGTTTTTGTGCGTATTTAAGAGATACTTTCTTTAAGATGGTAGCCATATCATATTATATTGCATTGCAATGCACCACTTTTGTACTTCTTAGTGAAACTCTTTTTTTCGGGACAAGCACTGCAACAGTGTCGTTTAAACCACGACACCGGGAACTTTTGAACCAGCTGATCGATCTTCAAAGTACCCGTTGCGCAGATGTTTCAATATGTAACGCGCGCTCATTTGGGCCATGCTGTCACCTAGACTGCGAGTGTGATAAGGACCAGATATGTATAGGCAAAAACGTCTGTTGTATGCAATGGGACAATAACGAGTTCATGTCTCTAACTGGAATGTACGACGATGTGATAGCAGTATCAGCAGCAGCAACAGTGTCAAAACATGATTCCCTACGTAAAACCATAACCACAACACCCGCGTTTACTTCTGAAAACAGCGTCACCTTAGAACCAAAGGATGTTGTCGGAGCTGAATGTATTGACGCTAAAGCTATAACGACAAGACTGCAACCTGAACCAGTAGAAAGCGTTACTACTTATCTAATGGTCACTCGGTGTCCATACAATTTCACACAGACATCGCCGGACATTTACAGTTTTGAATTAAAATGCACTTTAAACGACTCATCTGGATCAGAAGTTGCAATGAATACACCGGTTACATCATTAGATACACGTGTTACATATAGGAACGTGTTTTGTTATTATTGTAACGAAGGTGGATTTGCTTCGAACTATGTCCAATGGAATGTTATACTCATGTGTCCTATAAGCATGGTGTCAAGATCGAAGCAATATTTTGCTGCGGATCCAGAAACTGTTTTCAAAAAAGCTCTTGAAGACAAACTCGGTTGGTGTAATGTGCTTTATCAGCCGCCACGGTCAATTACTGGACTAGTTAACAAGTGTGGGCTTGGGAGTACAAGTACACGATGTGTTCACAATACGCGGTCGCATATACTCAAGAATATATGCCAACAGTTTTACAGTACCCTCGATGTTTTGGACAAACATTTTGACTCGATTAATTTGGATAACATTACGTGCTTTTTGTGTACGAAAACAGGTCTCCTGACGTATGGAAAAAATTGTTGGGTTTTCACCCCCGAGGACTGGGAAACATACTCATATTTGCAACTTAATACGCACCCAAACACAGACAATGATACTACCCTTGTTAAAGGAGCATTGGCAATTCCAGAAGGAAACTGTGGACCAGGCATGTTTTCCTTCAAACAAACGGTGAGTGGAAAGATTTCATACACATCGCAAAGTCTAGATTCCAACAACTATTTCCTGTTTAGCCTGTCATTTTGATCCGCTTTATTAACGTTTTAATTAACTACTTTTGTGCTTAATGTGGATTGTAATTAACATAATTGGTAGTTAAGGATAAATCTTCGTTTTCATGTAAAAACAACATGTAAAACAATGACAATGATTACAAATTGTGACATATGATATTTTGTCATTAAATTTTTTCTGGAACCAATGATGTTGCAAAATGGTCTCTAAATAAGTACCGCGACGTAAAACGTTATTGCATATATTGTACTAATTGTGTCCTTGTAGAAGTACATTAATAGAGCAATAATTATTATCTAAAAGTTATTTTTTTCAACGATTTAGGACTTTGTGGAAATGCTATTTACACTAAATCACAGGCCCTGATAGATGGGAATTTAGGGACATTTTAGTTAGTATATATTTTGCCAGACCCCTGAATCGCATCGAGGGAATGTGAACGAATTTCAATCACATTTCTACAATATCCTAAATCGTTGAAAAAAACACACTTTTAGAGAATAACTTCCACAGTGCCACATTTTAAAACACAGAGATATGGCACGATTCCTGTCACATAATGTAAATATTGCATTATCATTGGTGCTTAAAACGTGACACTGTGTAAATGACCTAGTGTTTTTCAACGAGTTTAGGCATTTGTAAATTTGCGATTTACCGTGAAGCAATATACGTCGCGCCAAAGGGAACAACCAGGATATTGTGAAAACGCTCGATGAGACAAAAGAAATGACATGAAAAAACTAAAATGACTAAAATCGACATATTGCGTTGTGGAAAACAAGCAACGAAATGCTAGGAAGTTATGCACCTATCAATGTTTTCCCCCAGGGGGGGGGGGGGGGGGCGGGCTGACCCAGGGGAATTTGACATTTTTACTTTTTTAAAGTATAAATTCCCACCCTAGAGCAAGGGCAATTTGTCAAAATCCCCTCACTGGGAGATGCTTTACATACCCCCGGATCAAAGTTTCGGCCAAAGTCAAAATTTCCCGGGTCTCGGCACCATTCTGTCTGTCAAATTCCCACCTATCGGGAACAGCCTTCTGTCAAAAGTCCCGTGTATGCCCGCCGCCCCCCCCCCCCTGGGGGAAAACATTGATAGGTGCATTAGTCGTACACGTTTCGCAACCTCACTATCGTCGTTACAATTTGTCCAACAAATCCTCTGATTTGTGAAATAAATAGTTACATGTCTATAACTATCTATATGTCTATAATCAGGCCAGTCTTCTGTTTACATAACATGGTGTATATAAACATTGCAATTTCTTACATCAATTTAGGTTCGTTCCCTACTCCAGACGGTCAAAAACAGAAATGCTTTTCAGTGTTTCCCACCTAACATAACTAAAATTACTAACAGTCTTTGGACGAGACATTAAGCGAGGTCCCTTGTATGATGCTTTACATCGGCACGTAAAAGAACCAGGGATGCTTCTGGAACAGGGACATCTTCTGTTTCATGCCCTATCCCTCCAAAACTAAAGTGACTATCCTATTCTGGGGGCCTCGCCCATATGGATTTCCGGTGGCGAGGATAAATAAAAGCAAATAAACAAAGCATATTAATTTAATATTTTTACAGATATTATACATGTATAAGTATATGGCTTGGTGCAGAAGGTATTATTTTCACGCCGTTTATCCTATTAAAATGTTTTAACAATAAAAATGCATACTACATTGTTTGTATACAAGTGACAGATCTGAATAAAAGAACTATATAAATAAGAAGATTCGTACTTTTCAAATTGACTATTGTGACTAATATTGGTGTATTCTTTTTGTAGAAATCATGTCGGCGTGTTTATTGTCCAGAATATTTCTTCGAGCAGAAGGGTATATGTTTTCCTACTTACCTCACTATGGAAAATGTATATTTTAAAGCGGAATTTTTGGTCAGAGTAAAGGGTAGGATTGCGGATGAACACCTTAAGGAAGCCGTCAAATCGTATTGGTCAAAAACAAACTCACTGATCGGAAACTTGTTCAGCAATTATAGTTATGAACTACATCAAAGTACAAATGGAGATTTCATCGAATACCGTTCAGTTATATGCTTTTTGGCGGATGTACCAAACACAACATTCTTACGTAGCTATGCTCTTCTACAGTTATTGGTGGACGAAATTCGCCATTGTCGCGTTAGAGTGGGTAAACATAGAGAAATCCTTGTATTTAATACACAATTAGCGTATAAATCATTACATACTGATCGTATTGGAATAACATACAAACATGGTGATTTGGATACTTCAAACATGAAGGAAATGCGACTAAGTAAAGCAAGTTTTTGTTACCGCGTAGTGATATCTGAAGACGAAATTACAAAGCGAAATGATGACAGTATCTTATTGCGTTCTGGACGAGATATTTTACTAACAGAAGTAACTCTAAACGAGGACTCAGACGAAATGGTCTGTATTAACCAGATTGAGTCGGGTTCAACGTTCAAATGGAAACCGAAACTGAGTGACGAATTACTCGTGGATTACCCTAACTCTGTTTTGACCAGGAGGGACAGACGCGATGAACAAGCAGAAACAAACTTTGGCGATCTGGGTGATTTGTCAAAGGAAATTATTATCACCATCGTTGTTTCATGTATTGTCCTGTCCATCTTTGTTTCCCGAGGCGTCCTTTCGTTCATTCAGCGACGACAGCAACCTGCCGTACCTAAAGCTGGTACAAGTAATTAATTTTGAAAAACAACGAAAAGTACAAGCTCGTACCTTATCAGGGCCTTCTACCTGAAACCGTATTTTTATTGTAACTGTCAATACTTCGCTCTAAATATTTCACTTTTTCCTTTTATCCGGTGGATTTCATTTTAGAGTGTGTATTGTGATGTCCAAGTTTGGATTTCGAAGAATGTATACCCAGTCCAGCCCTATAGTTTTCCGCTTATTTCGATATTTGATTAGTTCTTGGTTGGTAATGTTCTAACGGTCTTTATTAAGCAATTTCTTTTTCTATTTTATGTTCCATATTTCTCCGGGGACAGTTTAGTCTACGAAGTTTGTGTGATACAAGGAATCCGGGCGGACTGCGGTCCTAGCTCTTTCCGAATAAACTTCTTTGTTATTTAACGTGTCCAGTGTACTAGTATAGCACCGATTCGCGCGAAACTACCTTGGGTTTCCAACCAGTTCATCTCTAGTAGTAGTTGGGTGGGACACACTTAAAGGGTTTCCGAATGTGCCAGTGCCTCGGTCGAGATTAGAACCAGGGACCTCCGGATTGGTAGTGGGGAGCGCTAACCACTCGGCCACCGTTCCCTCCAGCAATACAATTCACTGGCCTAGAATAACAAGGTCGTAAGTACAAAATCAATATTTTGAGAAAACAAGAAAAAGAAAAAACTGTCTGAAAACCCTTTTGGAAAAACAAGCTGTTAAAACTTCAGTTTGGTCAACATGACTACTTTCGATTTTCATGAAAATAGGCTCATACGAAGCGCCTTGAGATATAGATTTCAATTATCCCGAGTCTTATAAGGTTGTAACTGACCTTCTAATTCTAAGTCAGCGATTTATTAAATGTTTCTTCGTGTTGATTGAATATTTTACATCAGCATCGGTTCCACCTTGGTTGTCCATGATACGATCATACTTTCCAGACACTAGTAGGTAAAAGTGTCTACTTCCTTCTAACTTATAATAATCACTCTCGACACCTTATTCATGAAGTTATCTATTGCCATGAAGGTATGAGAGAAGCCAGTTTCCCTTTAATGCCAAGCGTCTAACAAGGCAATTTCTGGAACCATTTTTATTTCGTCTTTGGTATGGCGTAGTCGGTAGAGAGTACTTGGGTAGTATTGGGGTCAAGAGGGGGGCATAACATGACAGATGCCTGCGCATTGAAGTCCCTCATATCAAAAGTTATAGACCCGTCAGGGTAAGAAGTGACGCAGCGGTCGAATCTACTATAACAGTGTAAAACCAATTATAAAGGCTAATCCAGACAGCTGTATTTTCAATGCTTAACTAACATACTATATTCGCTCTACCTGTACAATGGTTGTAATCTTTTGTGTTTTTGTGTACACATAAACAAGTATGTCACTCTCACAATATCCTAACTGTACTGTAGATATTTTCCTCTTTGATAGTTGATGATACAATCAAGAATGTAGAGAAATCATATTGAACGTCTTCATCCGCATCAACATTCTGATCTCCTTGGCCTTTATGCATTGCAGTATATGTACCAAAGACAAACTGAAACGGCTGAGCTTTCATGATTGCTGCATAACAAAGTTTTGTTTGGAAACTTTTGATTCTAGAGTTGATGGGTTTCCATTTTAAATTGGTAACTCTTAACGAGTGACTTGTTCCATGTGTGGTCCATTCCTTCTATGTTCATCAAGATACGACAATATATGATTAAACAAGTAATTAAGAATTGCAAGCAATACAGAAGTCCCCTACGGGTTTGAAGCCATTTTCAATGTTTCTATTGCCATAGCAACCACAATATGTGTCAGAATCAAAATATTTTTTGACGTGCATAATCCCCTTATTGCCCCCTATCCACATATCAAGTTTCATAAACCTAGCTTGGAAACTGATAATCCCCTTCGGTCAAAAACCGGTAGGGGACTAAAAATACGGCCTCAAGAGTGTTAACAATATTTAAGTACTAAGTGTGATAAATGGATCTGCAGTGAACTACTATAAACCCAATTAGCGGGGAGTATCACAAAGACAAATCTTAGGACTGAAATTGCACGGTTTGCTCGCAGAAATCAATATATTCAATACAAAAACCTTGTAATACATTTATGCATAAAGTTTAGAATCACGTCATTATCTCCATACCATACTATCCTTTGAAGAGGACCACCTAATGATCAATCCCATAGAGTTTGGTAAAGAAAATCAAAATCCATGCAGTGACATAGTTTAGGAAGAGATAGCACTGAAAGAAAAGGTTGACCCTAGATTCCAACATGATATCCAACCATCCTAAAAGCTCAACTTGACACACTCTGACTCAGGTAAGCTGAAAAAAGCACATCCATACTTTTATTTATTTTTTTATTTAACAAGATCATAATCAATAATACACAAGAAATATATTTCTTGATGAATGGTAAAAGCCCAAGTATGTATAGTAGCCAAAGACAATGAGAGAAGTTCTATTTATACAGGGATCAAATTGTACCAAAACTAAAACAGCTAAATGGAAAAAAATCATTCCCTATAATTCATACTGTACATCAGAAATTTTCATAAATGTGATTGAATTTTGCTCTATTCATGATTTTTAAAAATAAATTTGCAAAGCTTGAGAGCTTATTTAAGTGTTTTTCTTTCTCAAAAAATTTTGAAATTCGGTATTATTTAATCTTCGCAAACTTCTTCAGTGTAACTAACTAGCACAAAATTGGCCTGGCAAAAATAACTGAGTTTACAGTACATAGACAGTAAATCTATCAGTTAAACGTACAAATAATGTGTGTTGTTGATGAACAAAAGATGGTCATCTATTCTCAACAACAATAGACAGTATCCATATTTTAAATAAGAGTTGCAGAGCTTTAATTCTATATACTCTCCTTAAGATCTTGTGCATAGGTAGAATTAGTAAATAAATATGGTCTACAGTAGATTACAGCCAATATACTTCATTTAAGAAATTAAAAATTCATGCAAACATTTGAACAAAAACGCAACAGTAAATAAGCTCCGACTTATATTTAATGTAAAGGGAGGTAATTTGGAACATACAAATCTTTGACTTGAGCTGCATCGATCATTTTCAAAATTGACATCCCTCGCAACAATGCATGTACATGTACTTAATGTTTACAACATCAAAACAGTTCACCAGCTCATGATCAGATAGTTTGAATGAGCATAATGATGTTTGAACAAAATCAGTTATTCCCCTTTGCGTTCAGCAATGATGGGTGGTTGTCCTTTGAAACATGAAGCATATACAAATTAATAAGTCACAATGTTTGTAATTGGTTGTGTTGTTAAGATACATTGAACTATAAATACATACACGATGTATACTTTGTTTCTTTTGTTGAGTATATATTGCCTATCTGAGCACATTAACCAAACTGACCTATATCTCAATCCAAATTTCAACAAAACAATACATTCTGATCAAGACTCTGTTAAGATGTATCCTGATGAAGGTCTTCGTATACTGAAACTGGTCAATCTAAATAAATTTGTCTATCAACCATCCCGTTGAAAACTGGGTTGTTTTCCTTTCCCTGATTCAGATTGGGTTTTGTGTAAGATTCAGGAATGTTGAATGCAAAATTCAGCCCCAATTACATACAGACAAGGTTTTTCTGACCTGGTGACCAAATTATCAAAACTTGGCCTAGATTTCATAGAGATGATCATTGTGACTACCATTCATTAAGACAAAATAAAGATTGTAGCCTCATAGAGCATTCCAGTTTTTCTATGCTTTGGCCTAGTGACCTAAATGTAAACCCGGATAACCCTATATCAAACTTGACGAAGATTTATAATATAAAAGTCAATAAGAATTGCAAGCAATACAGATGAAGTCCCCTACCGGTTTGAGGCCATTTGATTTCCAATGTTTCTGTTACCATAGCAACCACAATTTTTGTCGGAATCAAAATATTTTTAGACTTGCATCATCCCCTTATTGTCCTCTATTTGCATCCCAAGTTTCATAAACCTATCTTGGAAACTGTTTCAGTTATGTCAGGATCCAGATTTTTTAACGGACGGACGGAGGGCAAACCGGCAGGGGACTAAAAAAATTAATTGTGTTTTTCATACAACCTTCATCTGATCTGACTTAGCAACTTCGTTATTAATTCCAGACGGCATGATATCGAACTTTCTGATGATTTTGAAAGCACAAGTGTAAGAAACAACAATAAAAGTCATTTTACAGAAGTGAAAAACAGATCAACAACAATATTAATTGACTACCCGGTAAAAGCCTAAAAATAAAACAGATAAAACTGCTACAAACACTGATATAATTGCATCCTTGTGCTGAACATTGTAGTCAATAGGCCCCCTTCCAGACCCCAATTTTACAGTAGTAGTGAAGTTGTAGTACTGAAATATTAGAGACGGGAACCAGGCCATAACCAGCTACAACAGCCCAGTGGAAAAGGATAATTGGAAGTATACTCTGTTCCTATTATTCTTGTTAATTGTGCAAAGTGGATTTTCAAAGTTTTGCATAATCACATGATAATAAACTAAAATGTCATTGCATTATGTAATGTTAACAAGCATTTCACAAATCAAGTATTTGTTTGTTGATGTAACCTTTTCAACATTGTGTCATATTTTAGCATTATATTACTTTCTTGATAGAACATGTCAAAATTGTGAGTGTTTGTGAGGAAAGTAGCTAGTGTTTTTAACCACTAACCCTTTGGTTTTCTCAATATGGGTACTCTTCAGAAATTGGTCACCATAGCAACAACAGGAGTTATTTTAACATAATTCATGAGAAAAATAAAATTGAACATATAGTACTACATTGTCCAACGACTTGAACTTAAATCAATGAGCAAAATATTTTCTCATTTTAAACACATTTCTCAATCTCATTACGCTATTAGTAATTATGTCACGAACCCAGGTTTTCCAGGAGAAGGCTCATAACAGTAATAGAACACATTATTTTGGTAATAAAAATGTTTAAACTAGTCCAATTTTTAGAAATATTCTGAACTCCCTTTTGAACACAATCAGTATCATTTAACACTTCTCACTTTTTCTTCTGTTTCTTCTTATTGTACAATGCCTCGAGTCTGTCCACATCACCAGACTTTAGCATATTTCGCCATTTGTCTTTTAACATAACACCAGTACGACTAGTACCAAGTTCTATTTTCATCTCCGCCCATTTCCCGACACCAAATTCTTTCACAGCATTAAATAAAGCAACAGTTTCATCCTCTGACCATTTTCTCTTTTTTTGAGTAGTTGAAGCATAACTTGTTACACCTGAAACAAGACAATAAAGTGATGACAACCACATGACAAATATTGAACAATCTCATGATAATAAACTGATGTCAACATTTTTACCACATGACAAAAATTGCGCAATCACAGGATAATAACCTTATGTAAACGGGTTAACCACATGACAAAGATTGTGCAATCACAGGATAATAACCTTAAGTAAACATTTTTTACCACATGACAAATATTGTACAATCCCATGATAATGAGCTCATGTAAACATTTTTACCACATGACAAAGATTGCGCAATCTTAGGATAATAACTTTAAGTAAACATTTTTTACCACATGACAAATATTGTACAATTCCATGATAATGAGCTCATGTAAACATTTTTACCACATGACAAAGATCGCGCAATCTTAGGATAATAACTTTAAGTAAACATTTTTTACCACATGACAAATATTGTACAATCCCATGATAATGAACTCATGTAAACATTTTTACCACATGACAAAGATTGCGCAATCACAGGATAATAACCTTAAGTAAACATTTTTTACCACATGACAAATATTGTACAATCCCATGATAATGAGCTCATGTAAACATTTTTACCACATGACAAAGATTGCGCAATCTTAGGATAATAACTTTAAGTAAACATTTTTTACCACATGACAAATATTGTACAATCCCATGATAATGAGCTCATGTAAACATTTTTACCACATGACAAAGATTGCGCAATCACAGGATAATAACCTTAAGTAAACATTTTTTACCACATGACAAATATTGTACAATCCCATGATAATGAGCTCATGTAAACATTTTTACCACATGACAAAGATTGCGCAATCACAGGATAATAACTTTAAGTAAACATTTTTAACCACATAACAAATATTGTACAATCCCATGATAATGAGCTCATGTAAACATTTTTACCACATGACAAAGATTGCGCAATCACAGGATAATAACTTTAAGTAAACATTTTTAACCACATGACAAATATTGTACAATCCCATGATAATGAGCTCATGTAAACATTTTTACCACGTGACAAAGATTGCGCAATCTTAGGATAATAACTTTAAGTAAACATTTTTACCACATGACAAATATTGTACAATCCCATGATAATGAGCTCATGTAAACATTTTTACCACATGACAAAGATTGCGCAATCACAGGATAATAACTTTAAGTAAACATTTTTTACCACATGACAAATATTGTACAATCCCATGATAATGAGCTCATGTAAACATTTTTACCACATGACAAAGATTGCGCAATCTTAGGATAATAACTTTAAGTAAACATTTTTTACCACATGACAAATATTGTACAATCCCATGATAATGAGCTCATGTAAACATTTTTACCACATGACAAAGATTGCGCAATCACAGGATAATAACTTTAAGTAAACATTTTTTACCACATGACAAATATTGTACAATCCCATGATAATGAGCTCATGTAAACGTTTTTACCACATGACAAAGATTGCGCAATTGAACAATTACAGGACGATATGTTGATGTGAACCACATGATGTATTACGAGTCTTATATTAAGACATGTCGAAAGAAACTTACTAATATCATCCCTGTCATTATTCCTTGGAGAAGAAAGTGTGGAAGTTGAAGTAGGTTCATGTCGATTCTGTCGACCTTTATTCTTCTTGTATTGCACATCTGGACTAGTATCTTTGGTAGGCGTTCTGAAAAACAGAAAATTAAAATATGGAATTTTTCAGTTATTGGAGCAAAGTTGCATCATTCATTTCGCCACCACAGCAAAGACCAGGTTCCAATCTCCCGAAGCATCTTAATCTAAGCTAAATATCATCTCAAATATTGGCATGTGCATTTATTTCACAACAGTGTTATTTGGGCCATGTGTGGCAGCCATAAAAAGTTTCCCCTTGCATAATTATTAGGGCTACGTATCGGTCAGAATGATCGATACGATATTTGTATCGATACAAAATGCTCGATGTTCGATATATCATATGATATTTTCTTTTGACAATATAACATCTAAAAGGCACATGCAGACTTACAAATATGTACATTACTTGCAGAGCATTATGTAGTCGAGTCATGATATACAAATTTAATTGTTTACATGTTTTATATTGCTCACCCAAAACATTTGTAAAAATATGGATTTGCGTTTTAATAACCACCTCATCAATCGACCTGACCATTTCGAAACAAAACAAACATACGACGAAAAAACTTGACTGAAAAGGTGGTTTTATTTGTTCACATGAGTATTTATTTTTGATCGATCTTTTGACCGATACGGACACCTTCGATACGATGTATCGATCGAACGCAAAATACCGGTATTCGATTTATATCGGAAACCGGTACGCAGCCCTAATAATTATTGTCAGACGAGTGTTGTTATCCATATTTCGACCGGTTACTAGCATTGCTAGCCAATAGTGCAATACAGTACAGGTTCGTATACCACTATTGGTTGAAATATTAATGTTAATTTCCATTGAAGACTGAACCTAAAATTGTTATCACAAATTTAAACAGAATTTCTAGTTTATTTCCAGTGAAATTTCAACAGCTCAAGCTTCAGATTCATCTCAAATTCATACTTTGACTAAATTCTTAATCGGGAGATCGGGGCCAGGTATAAAATTAGGTAAAGCATTATACCATCACCTAAATGATGCCTGTGTTGAACAAATGAATTTTTCACTAAAATCGACCAAGTACGTAACGTTTTCTAACCGCACATCAAGGCATGAAGAGTTTTTTACTTAAAAATGTATATCTCATACAAGGGGTAATAACTCGGGCAAAAATCACCAATCTAAAATTCCTGACAATATGCACAACTAGACTTGATATCAAGTATTCATTTCAAGTTATATTGAAATCCAAACAAGGGTTAAGGAGAACAAGCACAGACAACTCTTGTGACATCCATCCACCACATAATTATACATATAGTGTTATTTCTTATCTAAGCAATTTTGATTGTTTGAATTTGACAGATCTACTAACTAGAGTAACCATGGGAAAGTCTGAAGATAATGTAGGCACTTACCTGTAACTATAGTAACCATGGGAAAGTCTGAAGATAATGTAGGCACCTACCTGTAACTACAGTAACCATGGGAAAGTCTGAAGATAAAGTAGGCACTTACCTGTAACTATAGTAACTATGGGAAAGTCTGAAGATAAAGTAGGCACTTACCTGTAACTACAGTAACCATGGGAAAGTCGGAAGATAAAGTAGGCACCTACCTGTAACTACAGTAACCATGGGAAAGTCTGAAGATAAAGTAGGCACTTACCTGTAACTACAGTAACCATGGGAAAGTCGGAAGATAATGTAGGCACTTACCTGTAACTACAGTAACCATGGGAAAGTCGGAAGATAAAGTAGGCACTTACCTGTAACTACAGTAACCATGGGAAAGTCTGAAGATAATGTAGGCACTTACCTGTAACTATAGTAACCATGGGAAAGTCGGAAGATAAAGTAGGCACTTACCTGTAACTACAGTAACCATGGGAAAGTCGGAAGATAAAGTAGGCACTTACCTGTAACTACAGTAACCATGGGAAAGTCTGAAGATAATGTAGGCACTTACCTGTAACTACAGTAACCATGGGAAAGTCTGAAGATAATGTAGGCACTTACCTGTAACTATAGTAACCATGGGAAAGTCAGAAGATAAAGTAGGCACTTACCTGTAACTACAGTAACCATGGGAAAGTCGGAAGATAAAGCAAGCGCTTACCTATCTGATTTATGTGCTGATTTTGAAGGAGTGGAGTATGGACTTTCAAATAGTCGCTTCTTCCCAGGACTAGGTGTGTGAAGTTGGATAGGAGGTCGTGTAACAGTAGGACTGGCTGTTGATGTGGTAGGTAGTGGACTTGCTGAAGCAGACCCTACTTTAGAACCTTTAGACCTATGTGAGGATGTTGCAGGTCTCGATGGAGTCGGTGGCGGTAGCATTTTTGAACCTGTTTAATAATGTAATAAACCAAATGGATTAAGCTTTAAAATTTAAACCAAGTTTTTGGGTTGTACTACATTTTAAAGATCAAAACATGCTGTCCTAAAATCACTACCCCGACAAAGTTTCTAATGAACCTATCTATATTGTTTAAGCTCTACGACGTCCCTCGAAGCCAGGTCATTGGCCAATAAGGCAGGGGTAAAACCGAATGGCCACACACTATAACTGTACCAGCCGAAAGCTAAAAAAGAAGCTCTTTGACTGTACCATGGCTTCTACTAAGGCATAATGTCCAATCCTGAAAGTTGCTTTGGGTGCCATTAGCATACATTCCTACATCAAAACATTGTTCTACTGTTAAATTCTGCTAAACAGTTCGTTCTTTATAAAGCAGCAAATTCATATTTCGGTATTATTCAAGATTTCTAGAACTCCCACAGTAAAAAATACTGTAAAATTATTAATATTCATGGTAGATTCATTTTAATTGATTTTGCGGATGAAATAGATCACGAAATAAAATCCTCTCCAATAATTGACCTCAAAAATATATCACAAGAGATTTTTCTTTCAATATTTAAGAAACCACCAAATTGCCATGATCTGTAAAATTTTATACCTGCGAAATTGAATGATTTCACAGTAGCGAGTGGAAACTCTTTGACTCTGAAAATTATCTTGACTTCAGACACAACTACTTTTTTTTGAAAGAGGGCAGACAACTCTGGTACTTACTGGTTTTCTCAGGACTTGGGCTTCCAAACATATCTCTTACGTTCTGAAAGGAATATCGTATCAAGTTCGTAATCAGTGCAATAGGTAATATACAGTAATATACACAGTTCAACCTCTGTAGAGCAACACCTTTTGGGAGCTGCAAATATTGGCCGGTGTTTATTAGAGGTTGTTGCTCTACAGAGGTCAAAATTTATTGAAAATATTAGCTTATGGTTAAATTATGATGGTGTTGTTATAGAGAGGTTGTGGCTATACAGAGGGCCGCTCTGGAGAGGTTGAAGCGTAGTCCTGCTGGCCAACAGTCACATTATCCTGACATCAGATGAATCGGCAGTTAATTGGAACTAGCTATGCTGAGCGATGAACAAGAGAGATATATCAGTACTATTTTGGTATGTCCTAGCCTGGAATCGAATTAAAGACCTCTCGCAATTGAAGCGACGTATGCTCTACCACTAGACTATTCAAGTTGATAGATAAATAGGTAGTTTATGTAATGAAGTGAGATACATAAATTATGATGCAATAAATATTTTGCACATCTATGATTGCTCCAGGAGCAAAAAGGCTTAAATACCCAACTCCCACCCCCCTTGCAAAAACTTTATTTTTTGAGTAGGTCAGACTGAATGTGGACCCTTTTGTAACGATTTTAGGACAAAAAGGAGGAGATCAGCTTAAAGAAGGAAGCTGGAAGAGAGGATAAAAGTGGTAGGTCTCGAATTAATACAAAAGTATCCAAGGGTTGAGAATGTAATCGCCAGCACCCTTGTACAACATATTATAAATGTAATAATTACCTAACTGCGTTACAGACATTAAACACAAAATAGTGTATTGTCCACGTCCATACCCGCAGAAATGTATTGAACATGCACCTTGGAAGCCAGTTACGATACAATTCCGATGTATATTAACAAGAACAGGGATCTCCCCAAAAAAGATTTTAAAAACAAATGCCATAACTCAAAAGAAACAAGGCCATGTATTCATAAGTGAAAGTAATGCCATGATATTGATATACTTAAAATTTATGAGCTAAGGCGAAATTTGCTTGATATTATAAGTGTGAACTATACCTTGACCCAAAGTTTCCTCAACTGTTGTTTGTCTTCAGCCAGATTGCTAGAATTATTACTTCTGTTTTTTGTGGTCTCTTCCAAAGACTTTGCGGCAGCCTTACGACTTGTCCTAAAGAAATTAAGAACTTGGAAGTCATTTTATGTACAATGAATAGAGATATAATAAGAGGGCCATGATGGTCCTATATCGATCATCTGAGAAACAATGCTCTTGCTACATGTATAACAAATGCAGCAAATGGGCCAAGACTGTTCCACATCGTTCAAATAAGTTCATCTTCTAGATACTATAGTGCTTCCTGGATAATAAGAAACGCAGGAAAATTTGGTGTATTCCACAAAAGTGGATTAATCAGATGTGCACAATTTATCATTAATGTTTTGAGTACAATACTGACCTTATCTGATTAATTTAGTGATTTGTACAACCAATTTTGCAACAGTTGACCAAACCGATTCATGTTTGTAAATATCACATTAACCTGGCCGCACTATAGTAGTACTGTTTAAGCTTCATGGGTGAAAGTTGAGAAATATGAAAATACTGAAAATTAAGCTGGGGGCCAGGGGGCCGCAGGACCCCCGGTGGGTCCAGGGCAACGCCTTGGCCAGGGGTCCAGGGGACTTGAAGCTCCTTGAAAACAGCATTTTAAAGTACTCCTGAAAGCAAATTCTGGCACTTCTGACTTGCTGTTATGAAAAATAAAAGGCCCCCAAAAAAGCATGTCCACTTGGTGATTTTGTTTTCACTTTCAAGTAAATATCTTTGAATTATTATTGGACTTCTACTGAGTAGAGGTTGGAGTTCTTATAGTGAACAAGTGTCTGTAAAAAAGTAATAGTCAATAGATTTCAGGTTGTACCTTGTCGAGAAGTGCAGATAATTTGGACAAAAAATGCTTGATAGCTGCCTATTCTTGTGTAGAGGTTAGGGTCCCAAAGGTGAACAAGTTCCACCTAGTAAAGTATGAAAGCAGGGGTAGGGGTCTAGAGGGGCAACCCCCCCCCCCAGAAGCTTCTGAGAATAGTGATTTTGAATGCCAATAAACAGCTTAACTCCAGCATCACGAGGTTGCCAAAAACCGACCTACTGTCATGTAAAATGTCTGTATGTGTGAACATTTTCATCTGATGTATGGACTATGTATGGATATAAATATCTACACAAAAAACTCTCAACACATTCCTTTAGTAGATTGAATTGTAATATATTGTTTACTGTAAATAAGTTTCATGTTCAGTCAATATAAAAAAGACTTTATAGAATAGAATAATTGGGAATAAGTAGATTCACAAGAATATGAGCAATCATCATTTGTGTTACAGAATATGACAATGAATAACAACTTTTTGTTGTAGATTAATTAAGTAAGTACTGTATAACTAAGGGCTACATTTGGTTAAAGTGTGCTTATATATTTTTGCAAGCAAGACAATAACTATGCTTCAGGTAAATCACAATTTTCAATTAAAACTTAAAAGTAAACACAAGATGTTTGTAAAACATGTATGCCCCATGGCAGCCCAATAGTCAGAAATAATAAAGGTCAGTGACATTGACCTTTGACCTCAAAATCAATAGGGGTCATCTACTGTTGATGACTAACCTACATTTGAAGTTTTAAGATCCTAGGGCAAAGCGTCCTTGGGTTATTGAACGGAAACCATTTCAATATTCTGAAATGGTAAAGGTCAAAGTGACCCTACTGACATCAAATTCAATAGGGTCCTTCTACTGTTGATAACCAACCTTCGTGTAAAGTTTGAAGATCCTAGGGCAAAGCGTTGTTCCGCTATTAAATATACCCCCTCATGGCCTCATCAAATTCAAAGATGGGGGAGGGGCATAATAATATTAGATCTACAATAGGAGAAACAGTGTATGTTGTCACTCATTTCGTCAGTTTACTTCCAAACATTCAGGATATATCAGGCCCACTTAAGGATTACATATACACACTGGGACACTTGTGAAATAATAATTGTTTATACTAATCAGTATTCAAAACAACTTAATTAGTAAGAAAGAAAATCATGTTTTTATTTAATTTCTGAATTGTGCAGTGTCCCAACGTCTTTAACCTTTTTAACTCTTCACTGTAAATAATTGTGCGTGGCTCACACGATCTTGTAAATATAAAGTATAATATTGCCCCAGAGTTGGACCTGTACTTAACTGGAAGAAGGTCCCTGTTCAGCAAGAAGGCCTTCAGAATCAAGTTGACAAAATACAAATTTTCTCAATAGCACAGGGATCTAAAGATGATATTTTTGGAATATAATTCCCCATATTGACATGAAATGAATTGGTTTCTTTGAATCATCATGACATGGAAGCATAGAATGTTAAAATGTCTGCATCTCTATAGATCCAGTACTGACCATTTATCATGCTTGTAACTGCTACAATTAACACTGTGTGTTCACCAACACCACACACACACAGATACAATGCTGTGTAAACTAAGAGTCCCATTTATATTGTCAAGAGGCTTTTATTGAACTTATTTGCAGCAACAAAATATTACAATTTCCAGAATTTTTGACGGAAAGAACGGCGCTGGACTGTACCTAATTTCTTATTAATTCAACCATTCAAAGCTTTGTCACGCTCGTATCCGATTCGCCAATGTATTTCAACCGCTTCCCGATCGCCAATTGTTCCTGACATACTTCTCTCACGCGCTTAATTGCGTTTGAAAAATACGAAATTCCACTTTCTATTTGATGACAAAATGTCTTATACTGAATACCCGAATAGCGGAAAGATCGAGTGCCGTGATTGGTTCAATGAATTACAAGGATACATGTAGAGGTAACTTCATCGGCCAATCAGAACGGTCGTTTCATTTGTGCACTAGAAAACCAATACGGTCTAAACCAATTACGAATATCGCGGTCGCGCTAGCAAAAGTCGGCATACCCCCCCCCCTCAAATTTTTACGACGGATTTACGCGATTTGGAAAAACGGTCTTGGGACATGTCTAAAATACGGAAAACCGTCATAAAACGGAAAACTTTCACCCATGAAGCTTGGCCTAGATTTAATAGAGACAAATATTGTAACAAAGTTTCATGAAGAGTGGTCATACACGTGGCTTCTTATGAGCTCACAAGCTTTTTCTATGGGCAGAACTAAGTCATTTCATATTTAAGGTGACTATGACCATGGCATTTGACCTCCAAAGCAATATGCTTCATCTGCAAACAATGACCAACCTCTCAACCCCATTTGATGATATTGGACTTCAGTTATCAGTTACACAGTATGACATTGGACTTCAGTTATCAGTTACACAGTATGACATTGGACTTCAGTTATCAGTTACACACAGTATGACATTGGACTCGACACTAACACTGGTCTGCTGGTCCGAGACCAGTGAAAATCCGGAAGGACCAGTGAAAATTCTGGAGAACCAGTAACTATCCTATTTACAAATTGGGCGTTTTAGCCCTGTCGGACCAGTGGCCAAAATAGTTAGTGTCTAGGCATGTACTATATCCTAACCATAATGGTTCGCCTAACCAGTAGTAACTTTCCCAACCTCAAGTAACCACCAACTTCTCCACATGTCGAGGAAAATTGATTTTTTGTCAAATTTTCATGACCTGCCATGACTCAAAATCGAACTGGGTTAGCAGGGATACAATCATGCACACTAACCACTTAGTCGCAATAATGTACCAAATTATACCCAGATTTCTTCAAATGGGGGGGGGCACTAACCTCTTCTCTGGTTGATGCAGCTTCTCAGCTTCTAAATGATATTCTGCTGCCTGCAATAGTTAATGAAGAGGAAAATCAACTTTTCATTCAAGAGGATGATCAGAGGGAGACCCAAATTAAACCTGGATCACTGGTAACAAATCCAGCGCCGTTAATTACCTACATTAAATGCACTTTGCCCTTTGTTGCAACAAGGTTGTATCTCACTATATACTATATAGGGAGATACATCCTTGTAGTGCCAAAGGGACGACTTGTTCTTTGTTGATAAAAAATCGAACATGTACCTGGTTTCGAGACAATATTATGGCAAAGATATATGGCTTTTAATTCAATATGGATTGACGGTAATGCCGTATGTGCCTAGTTTTTGACATCTGTTTATATTCAAAAATGGGCTTTTTCCAGATTCTACAGTATTGAAATATTAAAGGTTACCTTTGACCTTTGAAATGACCCTCTGACCCCTGAACTTTTTAACAAGAGGATCATAGATCCTGGAGCGCTCACCTGCTAAACACGGTCAAACTTAGAACTTGATCTTATGGTCATCAAGATAAACATTTTGACTAAACTTAATGAATGTTAAAGCAAAAATGTGGCTTCCAGAGGGTAAACATGGTTTTGCTATTATTTGACATATTGACCTAGTTTTTGACCTCACATGACCCAACTCCAAAGTGACCTTAAGGTCATCACGATAAACATTTTGACCAAAGTTGATGAAGGTAAAAACAAAAAAGTGGCCTCAAGAGTGTTAATAAGGTTTTTTTACTATTTGACCTATTGACCTAGTTTTGACCCCACTTAACCCAACTTCCAACTTGACCTTAAGGTCATCAAGAAACATATTTTGACCAAACATCATGAAGATTAAAGCAAACATGTGGCCTCCAGAGCGTTAACAAGGTTTTCTATTATATGACCTTTTGACCTAGTTTTTGACCCCACATGACCCAAATTCAAACTTGACCTAGGTTTCATTTAGATACAACTACTAACCCAGTTTTATGAAGATCAAAGCAAAAATGTGGCCGCCAGAGTATTAACAATGTATTGCTATTATTTGACCTTTTGACCTAGTTTTTGATGGCACGTGACCCAACTTCAAACTTGACCTTAAGGTCACCAAGATAAACATTTTGACCAAACTTCATGAAGATTAAAGCAAAAATGTGGCCTCCAGAGTGTTAACAAGGTTTTCCTCTTATTTGACATTTTGACCTAGTTTTTGACCCCACATGACCCAACTTCAAACTTGACCTAGATTTCATTTAGATACAACTACTGACCAACATTGGTGAAGATCAAAGCAAATTTGAGAGTGCTAGAGTGTTAACGGTGAAAAAGCTAACGGACGGACAGACTGACACACGGACGACGGACAACGGACAAAAAACAATCACAAAAGCTCACCTTGCCACTTTATGGCAGGTGAGCTAAACAGCAACATTTTGACCCATGGGATTCTGTCTGAAGGGTCATTCTTTCTTATATTACATTATAGGTATTTTGACTATAAAATGGCAAAATTCAGTACAAAAATATCAGAGTGACCATAAAAACTTAGCCCCTTGTGAAACCCTGAATATCTCAGGACTGTAATAACATACTATACACACAGCAAAAAGGTCATAACAAATAAATGTTTGCTAAGCATTAACAAAATTTATGTTAAATTAGCGTTTAACTGTGTTTCTCAACAATCTTCTAGTTATATACGGTGACCGATTCACCTAACCAGTTTTCCTGAACTGTATTCTAACCAGTACCAACTTACCCTTCCACATGGAGCAGGCAACTTCTTTACATGTGGAGGAAAATTGAAATTGTTTTCGAATTTTGATGGAAGGGTATATGACCTAACGTGACCAGAAATCGAACCCGGAATGGCAGTTTTGTATCCCGTGCACTAACCACTGGACTCTGCGTGTTAATAGCAGAATGTACATTGTACGGCACATCATACCTTCATAAGAAGTGGTTTGTCAAATTGATCAACAATTTTCTGTAGATATTTTATCATGGTCTCTACAAAATGCTGGTACTGAAAATCACCAAGGTCTTTCTTCTCTGTAATCCAACTTCTTAATTTCTTCACATTCTGGAAAAGAATGCAAAAAGGATCATTTTGCATCATAATATAATATCATCATTTAAGCTTATCCAACTAGCATCAATGTTTTGGTTTGGTCAGTTGTTCTGCAATGCCAAATCGCTGGCTTAGAATTAGAAGGTCGTAAGTACAAAATCAAAATTTTGAGAAAATAAGAAAAAACAGTCTGAAAACTACTCTTTACTTGTGGTGAAACAAACTTTTTAAACTTCAGTTGGGGCAATATGACCACCTCTGATTTTTATGAAAATAGGCTCATAAGAAGCGCTTGAGATGCAAATTTCAAATATGCATGAGTATTTTAAGGTCGTAAGTAGTTCTTACCTTCTAATTCTAAGCCAGCAAAATCCCGAGGCACAACCACTCACAGTGTGGACAAATCATGTGGTATACAGATATTCACTTGAGTTCTAAGCCAAAAATTAGTCTCATACCACATGGAAAATGTATGTTCTCACTGACTTAACACCTTATTGAGATTATTTGCACAAACTGGATTTCACACAATTAGCTCTACAAATTTTTTTTAACAAACTTTTAAATGTTATAACTGAGGAAAATTGCACACAAAATACTCCAATGTGACCCAGAAATAATTATGTTATAGCTGATTTTTTTCTATATCCCATTTTGTTATAAGCGAGCAATAGTATATTGAAATAAAGATGGATGCAGTTGGGGAATTTGTTTTTCTTTTGCTATAGCTGATTTTTCTATATAAGCGAGTTTGTTATAACAAGAGGGCCCAAAGGGCCCTAGGTAGCTCACCTGTCGAACTTGACCTAGATTTTGTTGAGATGATCATTGTGACCAAGTTTCATACAGATTAGGCCAATATTGTGACCTCTAGTGACTACACAAGGTTTTTATGTGATCTGACATTGTGACATAGTTTTTTACCCCGGATGTCCCAATATCGATCTTAATCTAGATTTTGTTGAGATGATCATTGTGACCGAGTTTCATAAAGATTAGACCAAAATTGTGACCTCTAGTGACTACGCAAGGTTTTTCTATGATTTGACCTTGTGACCTAGTTTTTGACTCCAGATGACCCAATATCGAATTTGACCTAGATTTTGTTGTGATGATCATTGTGACTAAGTTTCATCAATATCAGGCCAAAACTGTAACCTTTTGTGACTACACAAAGTTTTTCTATTATTTGACCTTGTGACCTAGTTTTTGACCCTAGATGACCGAACATCGAACTTGACATAGATTTTGTTGAGATGATCATTGTGACCGAGTTTCATAAAGATTAGACCAAAATTGTGACCTCTAAAGACTACACAAGGTTTTTCTATGATTTGACCATGTGACCTAGATTTGACCTGGATGACCCAATATCGAATTTGACCTAGATTTTGTAGACATGATTGTTGTGACCAAATTTCATAAAGATTAAGTCAAAATTGTGACCTCTAGTGACTACACAAGGTTTTTCTATGATTTGACATAGTGACCTAGTTTTTTACCTCAGATGACCCAATATCAAACTTGACCTAGATTTTGTTAAGATGATCATTGTGACCAAGTTTCATAAAGATTAGGCCAAAATTGTGACCTCTAGAGAGGACACAAACTAATTGTTGACGGACAGACGATGGACGAAGAGTGATCACAAAAGCTCACATTGTCACTTTGTGACAGGTGAGCTAAAAATATTGGAGTTTGAAAACTTGAAAGTTTTGGTTAACATTTTTAATACAAAAACTAACTAAGTCAATCAGGGGCCAAAATGCTGTTGAAATGTTGGATAGTGATACATGGTGTTGACAATGCGAGGTGTTTATGATCGTAAACAAGTGAGCCAAGTTTGAAAGCAATGCCTTGATGGAGTTCGAAAATATTTCACTTTCAAAAACTTGAAAGTTTTCTGTAACATTTTCATTTCTATAGGGAGGACAGAAGAAAGGACAGGACAATCACTATATATGTCTCGGTATCAGAAGATGTTGGGGCGTAAAAAAGCAGGATAAAACAATACCTGTAGTTTCTGTTCCTCTTTGTTGAAAATTCTGGCGAAACAATCTTGAGCCAATTTGAACTCTTTCTGTCTCAAATGTACAAAAACAGCCTGAAACCATGAAAGAATAGAAATATGTTTCGATGAATACAGCCCTCATCAAATACCTGCTCATGACTGTATCATGTTTATTCAGGTTTAATGCAGTTTCTCATAAAATTATCCATTATATATGGTTGCTGATTACATCATACATGTAAAATCAGTTTTCTGGACTGTATTGTAACCAGTGCTAACTAAACTTTCAACAAGAGATTTTTGTAAAACACGTATGCCCCCATGGCAGCCAAATAGTCAGAAATGGTGAAGGTCGCAGTGACCTTGACCTTTGACCTACTGACCTCAAAATCAATAGGGGTCATCTACTGTTGCTGACCAACCTCCATATAAAGCTTAAAGATCCTAGGTCAAAGGGTTCTTGATTTATTTATTAACGGAAACCATTTAAATAGTCAGAATTGGTAAAAATCACAGTGACCTTGACCTTTGGGTTATTGAACGGAAACCATTTAAATAGTCAGAAATGGTAAAGGTCAGTGACTTTGACCTTTGACCTACTGACCTCAAAATTAATAGGGATCATCTACTGTTGCTGACCAACCTCCTTGCCAAGTTTGAAGATCCTAGGCCAAAGTGTTCTTGAGTTATTGAACGAAAACGATTTTATACGACCGACCGTCAGACATGTGCAAAGCAATATACCCCTCATCAAAGATGGGGGGCATAAAAAGCATCACCAAACCTGAAACCTCATTCTGAGTTTGTTACAGTAAAACTTCCAAGAGAGCTCTCAAAAAAGTCAGATTTATCTCATCAAACTCTGATTGGAGCAAAATCTCAATTTGAGTTGAGATTTCTACTTGAGATGACTCGGGAGATTTGGACCAGGTGTTATTTATTAACATGTATGTGTACCTCAAATTTCACCACCTCATATGTTTTTAAACCTTCTTCAACCAGATCCTCTTGTAACTGAAGGTCAACAAGCTTTTTAAAATTTGGAAGAAGATCCTCGAGTGGTGACAGGTCATTGCTTTCTTCATACCTAACAAATATAATACACAATTCTAAACAAACTACAAGATCAATTTCAAATGGTATACAGTTCTTTATATACAGGGTGTTAAAAAAGTTTGTTCTCAAAATTTAAGTTTCAATAGTTTATTGTTCTGGCAGCAGAAGAATGTAAAATGTTCAGGTTAAATTCCAGAGGGTTCTACCATTGTTCTAATCTATCTTGTAATAAATTAAGCTTTTAGAGTAGGAAAATAAAATTGGACACTGTTTACAAAACTCACATAAAATTAAGTATGAATTTAAATTTTGAGAACAAACTTTTTTAACACCCTGTATAAGTAACGATAATTGTCGTACATTCAACATTGCTAATATTGAAAGTTCTGGAAGTATCATAGGGATGTTTTTTAAATATGCGAAGTAGTTTAAAAATCCCACGATAGAATAAGAATGATCAATGACAAAGTGATGGTCCAAACGAAATCAACTGTGCCAGTGTGGTAATACTAATGTTTTGACTTTAAACTCGATGACCTTGAAATAGACCTTAGAGATATCAACACAATATATTCATGTAAGAGTCTGACACACCGCATGATAGTGTTGAACCACTGCGACAAATTATTTAAAATACCGCAGTACGTCAGGTGTCCCAGAATAGTGAATAATTGTTGAATAGATTCGCCAAACAACAATGTTACAGCTACAGCTATAAAATTTTACACGTTCATTTCTACAACTATTCCATGTATCTTTAAGGAAATTTTGATTTATAAGTAAAAATGCTCACGGAAACCATTTCAAGTATCAAACATCACGACAAACGTGATAAGCGTACGTCACATCCAAGAGCAAATTATATCAGCCTAAGTTGTATGTTTGGATGCATTGCTGTGTGACGTTCGAGTAACAATGGCGTCATATATGGCGAAAGAACATGCGGGAGAGTACTTTGAGAAACTGTGATATCGGGACGTCATGAGTGAGTGTTAACAATGACGTTGTGCTGAGCACATCGCCTCACTTGGGGTTACATTTTTTGTTGTAAATTGTACACACTTTGACTGTTTTTTAAACAAATGTAATAACATTCGGCTAGTTATAATTTTGATGTACGATCTATGTTATTTTTAAAGACATAATGTGATTATATGCAATTCTGGGACACCCCCACATACTTAGATTACTAAGTAATGTTACAGTGCGGACAAACTGAATTCTGGTAATTATACTTTCTTATCTTCAATAGATCTCCAAGTGTGATCTTTGAGATTTTAATACACAGTAACACTGTGCCATGGTGATTTACAATTGAGCCAAGTTATTTTAAAGTAATTACTGACATACACAGAGAGAGGGTAAACCAATAGTTCCCACTGGAAAGGACTAGCATGAGATTACTAGTGAACAGTAAGTATATAAAATACAGACAATAGGGGTTCCACTAGCTTCTGAATCTAAAGGGTCATTTTGATACTTTTGACTTCATTTTTTTGTACATTTGCCCATTCTATAGACAAAATACCCATTATTTTAAGAGAAAATGACCCTTGAAACCAAAATCTTGATGGTCAAATTGTGGCTTTTTGGAAATTTCAAGGATCAAAACCCCTACTCCCAAGTCATGGAACGGGCCGAACCCCCGAGACAAGTTTGTACGTTCCTTTAGAAGCAAGCTAGTTTTGTATAGCTTTCACCTTACCTCATGCTTATATCTTCACCATCTGCTATTCTGGCCAACAAAATCAGAAATATTTTCTTGTCATATCTTTGGCAGTCTCCCTCCCATTCTGGACCAAGTAATCCTTCAATGATAAAATACAAAAAAGACTAAGAGGTGCTTCTAATATCAGAAGTACAGGCCCCAATCTCCCGAAGCATCTCAAGTAAAAATCTCAACTCAAATTGAGAATTTGCTCAAGTCAAGAGTATAAATAGGAGATCATTCTTAAGTTTTATCCTCACAATATTTACTGTAATAAACTCAGAACAATGTATCTGTTTTGTGGTGCCAACTTTCAGATTCTTGTCTCCCATGGAAATTATCTCAAAGACAAATGACAGTATTTGAGATTTATCTCAGTTCAGATTGAGATGCTTCGGGAGATCGGGGCCAAGTATATGATATTGATACTTGTAAGCATACTTACTAGAAACCTACCCTACCTATTTCTACATGATTAGTTAGTGGAGCAATAACATTTTTGTACTTTAAGTTTAGTCACTTTAAGTCTGGAGATCCATCAAATCCTGGACACACATATTAAACGACCCTTGGGGTTTAATATAACCATTTAATACAACTTAATACAAGCGTATTTGAGGTAACAAACCGTCAAAATAGATTTGTTCTTTAACTCAATGTAAAGTGACAAATTGCTGACCCCAAAAATGTCAAACTTTTGTCCATGGGGACCTCTCAAAATCCACCAATCAATAGAAATAGCATATAACCTCAAGAAAATCAAAAAAAGTCAGGGGGTTGCGTATCATATAAGAAAAATTTGGTTTGTCAAATGCTGTGAACATATTTTCTCACACGCGCGGACTGATTCGAAGTCCGTTAGCCACAACCCTACTTTCACTTTCATATTTAAGCCTGAATATCAATTTTTTCTAAATAAAACAGTTTCACTACATCACATACATGTGTACAATGCATTTAAGCCCAATTACCTGATTCTAATGCTGATTTGGCAACGAACACATCTGATTTTGGTCCGGCGCGTAGGCATTTGGTGGTTTGGTACCTTTGAGGCTGATCATGGCCATCACGCACTTGATTATCAATTATCTGCCCGGGCCTCAAATTATCTCATATCATAATCATACCAGTTGAACAGGCATACGTTACGTTATCCACAGATCTAAACAAAGATCTAAAAATACAGAACTTTGTGTTTAGATCTTTGCATTATCCATGTAAACGTGACGACATGTTGGAGCCAAAATGATTTACACGTTGTCTAGAACCAGGTACAAAACGTGCGTCATGTAAATCTTAGTTGAACGCAGGGCAAAGGTTGTGGGTTTGAGTCCCACGTTGGCCACTTTATTCACAGACACTTGGGGTCTGGACTCCGCCCCCCAGCTACGCACCTGGATACATTTTTATCATCAACATTGTATACCCAGATCCATACACTATTGACTAATCACACAAACATTATTAAAAATATCTAGGACAAATAAAAAATATTCGTAAATGCCTCTCTAGCTTAAATAACACGTCAAAGATAATGTTTGACTGAAATTTCTCGCACACCTTCCTCGAATATCAGGTTGTGTTTAACTCACTTTTCCGCCTATATTTGATGTCCTATGGTCAAGAACACATTACTTTTCACGATGATGATAGTGACAGAAACCGATCACCGCTCCTGCCTCCACAATTTGCGAGAGAGTTGACAATTTTCAACTCAAAACGCGCCATGCACATAATCTTTCGATGATGGTTTCCCGCTTGATCAATACGATTACGAAAGTATGTCGTCGCGCATTGAACGATGGAACCAGATATTTAAATAGGGTAGTGGCTAGCCGTCCTGCACCGGACGACTAGACAGCGAAATTAGTCGTCCGGCATCGGACGACTAGCAAACGCTTCGTGCATTGGCTAGGTAGCTGTCATTCTATTTCTATGCATTAGGCTTCCAGAATTCAGTTATTTTCTTGTGATAAGTATCACGTATGTTTCTACCTTGTAAAAACTACGAATTCGGCAAGACATGTTAGTGCATTTATCTGCATCCATTTTGTGACCGGCCGTGTATCTCCGTATAGTGTCCGTTATATTGGAAAACGAAGTATTTACGTTTATTTGCCGAGGTATCAAAAACAAAGCTTATATGGCAATTAATTATTTTTCATTCGCAGTTTTAATGGCACATATATACAAAACAATAGAATATTGTAATTTTTATTTTTTTAAATACAATATACAATAGGGCCTACCATGATACGATTCATAAACCGTTATTAAACGGCAACATTGTTTTCACGCTATTATAACCAGTGACATTCCAAACTGTCAATTACCTACAGTACACGCAAGGTGGGTTTTCCAAAGTCCACCCGTCACAGTGGCGACGACTCTGGGTGGCAACGCAAAATATGCCACCGTGAACCCACCCAAATCCACCTAGAATTAAAATTAGGGTGGACAACCCACCGTGACCATTGCCACCGTGACAACACGGTGGAAACGCGGTGGCAATAGATCGTCATTTAATTATGAAGTTTTGCATTTTTCCCGATTTATTTTCCAAATAAATAGAAAACTGTTCTCCAAGTAATACGGATAGTTTATTGGGTACAATCAAATTGTTTACCAGTACTGTGATCCACGTGGTCGGTGATAATCCATTATGCAATAGTACAACAAAAAACTGCACTCTCTGACCGATCACTCCACAGACGTAAGCAAATTAAATAGTTTGACATGGGCTGCAAAGGGGTGAGACATTCGATCTAAGATCTACCAATTGTTTTACAAAATGAACTAATCCTCACACAGATGTTACAAATAATAATTGCAATTTACTCATTTTAGGGAATTCACGAACAATTAAGTCTTACCTACAATGTGCACGTGTTTATAACAAGCGTATAATTGATAGTAATTGACACCCCTGTATAGCCCTTTATGTGCATAAAGTTCACAGGTGTGACCTAATGTGCACGTGTCACTGGCATTGCGGGAGTTTAGAATTATTGTAAGGCCACAACTTTTTTATCTCGTGGTTAACAAGAATTTTTTGAACGACCGGTAAAAAAAATGCTTTGGTGTTAAACCCCATCACAAAGTTTCGTTATAAATTATTTTATCCTTCAGTCCCAACCTCTATATTCTACTTAAAATTTGCGACAGAAGCAGATATTCATGTGTAAGATCCATAGCAACGACGTTATGTATACGTTAGCCCATAGCAACGTATACGGCAGTCAACGTGCGTAACACTAATGTACGCGCGAAAAATGGTGAAGTATTAATAAAACGCGCGAAGGTTATGAAATAAATTATGAAAACATTAATTGAACATTGTATACATGGTCAACAAATAGCAAGATGTAGCTGTTGACAATAAAACGCAACTATAAATCACCATGCCCTTACTACTCCGATCAAAGACAGCAGTGCCGACATTGTAACTTCAGAAGTCGCCGACAATTGGTAGATGACTAAAACTCAGACGTTGCCGACCTTTGTCGGGCAATCAAAAGAAACTGTTGTGAACTGACATCAAAGATATCGTAGCCGATGCATATTCGAATTTTGACTGATCTACGAATATTTGCACACTTTGACACAATTTATAGAAACACATTGAAATCAGTGTTAGAGTAATAATTCATGATTATTATTTATTGCATTGATAAAACACATATGTAACAATGATGGATTAGATCTAATATTTGAAGGTAATTCAACTCTTCTTGTCTCAATTCAAAGTCGGTTCCACTGCGTTTTTTATAATTTACGTAGTCTCGCCTTTTTGACTAGTTGTCACGAATAATGCGATGTTCAAATAATATAGCATCCTGGAAAATAGTATTTGGTCACTCTAAATTATAAGTTAATTAAAATCTAAGCACAAAATACGGATACTTGCGCATGCAGTTAACTAAATTAAATTACATGTACAATTTGGTCGCTGTTTACGTCATCCGTCTATTTACAGAAAATAGAGTCTAGTTTTCGAAAAATGAGTTCACCTAGTTCATTTGACCTCAATATTTTCCCATTTCGAGAGTCGTCGGTTTTGTAAACCAGAAGATATAAAAAAGTGGCCTTAGATGTTTATAATTTCTATACATGGTTACGCATTTTAATGTTCTACGAATCGAACTTTTAATATTCTCCCAACTGAACTTGACAAATGAAAACACAGCGACATATCGAGTGTAATTGTGTTACTTGGCGTCTTGGAAATTCTATATTATGAGTAGGCCTACGTGTAATTATTTCTCAAAACATGTTAGAAATACATTTCTATACATGGTTACGCATTTTAATATTCTCCGTACCGAATTTTTAATATTCTCCCAACTAAACTTGACGAATGAAAACACAGCGACATATCGTGTAATTGTATTACTTGGCGTCTTGGAAATACTATATTACGATATTATGAGTAGGCCTACGTGTAAGTACTTTTAAAAATATGTTAGAAAAAAGTATAAAAATATATTAGCTGAAGTAAACCACAGTCAAATTGTCACCGTGAATCCATCGCGTTCGCCCACTTTGGCCCACCGCGTTTCCACCTTGACGGTCGATCTACGAGATATCGGGAAAATGCCACGGTGGCAATTTAGAGTGGAACATTCTGTCCACGGTGGGCCCGCCACGGTGGCATGCCACCTCAAATTAATAATTGAAACACTCTTGTTCCCTTACTACTTCGATCTAGCACTATTTCTAATTATGCCGGACGACTAATTTCACTGTCTAGTCGTCCGGTGTCGGACGGCTAGGGCCGAACTTAAAATATTCTTGGTTTCCCCATCCCGACCCTAGCAGATTTAGAATGGGTAGATAGGTAGGGTTAAATTTTTTTTTTGGAACCGTTTCAGTATGATAGTTATTGGTTAAGACATACAAATAATGAAATTTAGAATTACCTTTAAGGTGAACACCAACAGTCTTAAATTTAATGGTAAGAAAGAAGTCAGTAAACAAAAATTAACATTCTCACTTCCAATTTTTAATAAAAAAATATTATTTCAATTTGGGCAATAAAATATTTTGGGTAGGGCCCTTTTTAGTCGGGTAGGTAGGGGATGGGGAAACAAACAATATTTTATTTTAGGCCTAGTCACTGCCGTTTGTACCATTTGTAATACCTCGTTTGGTTCCAACGCGCGAAATGGTTCTTATGTATCAGGCTGGGAACCACCGTTCAAATCGTTGAATTACTCGATGAGTCTGGATATATTATAAATGAATAAAAATAATTCCAAGCGCGTAGCGGGAAGGGGGCGTGGTCCCCAAGTGTCTGTGTCTTTATTTACTGTAAAAAACAGCGATTCCCAGTCCCACTCTACATGCTGCCAATCAACATCTTCTCTATAGATATGTCAACAGTTCTACTTTTTCTTCTTACTTTTCGAACTATGGCGAAATGGCTTTGATTTAATAATTTGTCGATTTTTGACCATCCAAAATTTTGTATCCGAAAACTGCTCAACGACAACAATATCTCCAACAGAAATTACGATATCCAAGCAATGCAGCAGTAATTACCTGATAAAGAATCTAGCAATGAGTTACTGAGTTTCTTGTCTCTCTTAAATTCCTCCCATGCACAAAAACAAAAATAATCCAATATCCAGTTGTAAACAATCGGTTTCACATTTGCCGCCATCTTGGAGGTTTAAAAACGAGCTTCCGGGAGGACCGTACAGCCCGTCAAACTCGCAGTAGTTACTTCCCTTTACAGTAAGGTTTTGGATGAGCTGGTGTTAAATGTACCAGGCCTGGTAACTAGCAATCATTCTCAAACCTGAAAATCCCTGTTTCAAAGACTGAAACTCAACCTTTCAATGTAAAGAAAGAAGGAAATTCAGGATCCAAAAACCTGAAATCAGGCACAAGCCTGAAAAATACCAGGCCTGAGGGTACAGCATATTTTTCTTACACAGTCACTTGACCACAATTGTATATTACAAAATATACATTTCTACCACACTTCCGTGACTTAACATTTAAATGTAACTTTAATTTCAGTGCTTTGGATATGAAATCACTGTGAAGACTGATTGAGGACAGGTCTCCAACAAGCTCAGTTGGTAGAGCTACAGACTACATGTAGGTAATACTGGGATTTTGGGTTTGAGTCCCCGTTTTACCACCTCCTCGATAGCCTAGTGGTTGAGCGTTCGCTTCGAGTGCAGGAGGTCTCGGGTTCGATCCCTGGCTGCGTCATACCAAAGACGAAATAAAATTGGTACCAGAAATTCCCTTGCTAGACGTTCAGCATAAAAGGGAAACTGGCAGCTCTTCTGTCATACCCTCGTGGCGATGGATAACATCAGAAATGAGGTGTCGAGAGTGTTTAATATAAGTTGGAAAAAAAAATTAGTATAAACTAAAATTAGTCCCCGTTTGGTGTACTTGTCCTTCCTCAGTTACTTGAATTGTAGCGGTTAATGGTCGGACAGGCCCCAAGGCGAAGATAGTTTAGGGTCCAACCAAGAAAATAAAGGGGACTGTGGAGACTTTCCAGACGCTAGGCAAAACTCCTCACAGCAGCTACTTGCCTTAGTTACAGTTAGATTAACTGTAAGGGAAAGTAACTGCTGTGATGTGTATGGTGCTAGGTAAGCTCAGTTGGTACAGCCATTGTCTAGCAAAACCAGAGGTCGTGGGTTCGAGTCCCACGTCAGGTGGATGTTTTTCCTTCTTACTTGACTGGTCAAACACCCTCAGTGAGGGTTCTACACAGGAAGTGAAAGGAAAGACCAGTGTAGCGAAGTGCTGCTGTCCCAGGCCGGGACATACAAAGTCGTTAAAAATGGTAATGGTAAATCACCCTTGCTTAACACTCAGCATAGTTAGTTTCAGGTAACTGCAGGTTTGCCTGGTGTCAGCATAATGTGACTTATATAAGAGAACAAGATTTTTTAAAGATACATAATAGAAACATAAAAACATTGTACAAAAGTATGCATTTATTGAATAAATATATTTCTAACAAATATAATAATTTACAACTTAAACAATTATAAACAAGAATCATGATTCCACTAAAACCAGACGTTCTAACTGGGTCAATAACTAGGCTTATACTAGGCTAAAACTATATCCAGCTGTGGTCTGGAGGTTAGTTGCTTGGATTTGTATTTGATTCCGGTCACAGCAGGTCAAACCCTTCCATGAAAATTTGACATTAATGTTGATTTTCATGTACATGTTGAGAAGTTGCAGGTTCCTGGAGGAAGGTTACATTAGTACTGGTTAGAATACACTACAGTGCAGGAACAATTGCTTAATAATTATAAATGTAAATATATAACTGAGAAATTGTTTAGAAATGGCGTTAAACCCTCTTAAACAAAAAACTTAACCACATACAACTTCATAATTATTCCGATTGATATTCTAGCAACGTTTCAAAAAAGAACTGAAACATTTGTGGAAATAAGCACAATACCAAACACAGCCCCCCAATCTTATGAGGCTGCCGATCTTATGTAGTGTGGCAACATTAAACTGGTACTCATAAATATTCAGTGTTTATATGGAATTCATGAATATTAAGTGTTTATCTGGTATTCATAAATATTAAGTGTTTATCTAGTACTCATGAATATTCAGTGTTTATCTAGTACTCATTAATATTCAGTGTTTATCTGGTATTCATGAATATTCAGTGTTTATCTGGTATTCATGAATATTCAGTGTTTATCTGGTACTCATGAATATTCCGTGTTTATCTAGTACTCATGAATATTCAGTGATTATCTAGTACTCTTGAATATTCAGTGATTATCTAGTCGTCATGATTATTCAGTGATTATCTGTCGTTCATCAGGTTTTTTATTTTAACATTTAAAACAATCTTACAATACAATAATATTACCAGAACACACTAAAATTAATGAGTTCCATATCAATGTTGCCATACTATAACACTTTTCAAGGTATAAAACATAAACGAGTATACAAAGATACAAAATCTAGGTATGTAGCAATTACTTGTAAATACAAAATGTACTAATAAATCCTAACCTTCAGCCATACTAGAAGCTAACAATTAACTCTATGTCAGCTTGAAAAGCCATTTTCTGAATGTGTATTGTATGTCTATAACCTAAATGCAAAAAAATCATAATTAATGTACATGGAACCAGATGCTGATGTTGAAACACCGTAATTTTTATTCAAGGTAAATGAAAATAGCACCAGGATACTGTTTTATCAAAGCACTTACACAAATAGTAAATTTACATTCAAATTAAAATTCTGAAACAACTGCAAATTGAGGACAGATACCATTTGAACGACGTGATTTACTGTATCATGATTTGTATTTCAGTTTCATTTACCACACTTATGAGTTGTAGAAAGATTAAAACTTGAATGTAAATTTGAAGATACGTTTAAGACTTTCGTAAGTGCTTTGATAAAATAGAAGACAGGTGCTGATGTTTTGTTTAATCAACACAAAACTGTTCATCAGTACTGATGCCCACAGCAGTTATACTTTCTATCTCTATGCTGAATTTATGTGTTAGAAAAGGGTTGCAATCGAAAAAGAAATGTGTAACCCTATCTAACAGCATAATTAGTGACCAAGCAGTGATTTTCTTCCATGTAATATGATTAAACATGTTTGAATGTATAAAAAATTTATTAAGGACAACTCTTGTGTATTAATAATCATAATTGATGATGAATCAAGGAGTTCCTTCCCTTCCTTATTGGTCTCTGTAATCTGCAGCACTTATTTTGTAGTATAGCACAGAGAATATGTCCGGATCCTGACCTTTATGCATGAATATATTACAAAGTTCTTGTGTTGCATACATAAATTTCAGCGAGCAAATCGGGTCAAATTCTATGTACTATAATCATGGAATAACCTAGTTATTTGACCTTAATTGACAGAGCAAAGTTTCTCACGACATGTTGTCTGACATTGTTTTTCAGATCATGTATCACAGATTTTGTAATCCCAATACAGCGGTTCAGATCTGGCAAGAGGTACGTGATAGGGTGATATACATATACTGTAGTACTGTAGTCGTGGATATCTTTGAGGATAGTAAAGTTAGCAAACATGTTAATTTTAGAATTTTAGCACGTGGAAATATAAGCAAAATTTTTATTTCTCTGGAACGTTCTTTGTAAGCTTGACTTTGTAAATAGCTGAAATTCACCAACACTTCCACCTTGCTAACTTTACCACTTATACAGTATATATTCTATGGTTTAATCTTTCAAGATGATAGTTGTGTAGTCAGCACTTTGACACGTTCCCCAAGAGATGCACCTTTCAAGACGATAGTTGTGTAGTCAGCACTTTGACACGTTCCCCAAGAGATGCACCTTTCAAGGTGATAGTTGTGTAGTCAGCACTTTGACACGTTCCACAAGAGATGCACCTTTCAAGGTGATCGTTGTGTAGTCAGCACTCTGGCACGTTTCATAAGAGATGCACCTTTCAAGATGACAGTTGTGTAGTCAGCACTTTTACACGTTCCACGAGAGATGCACATTGAACCTTTTCTTCTTCTACAGATTGTTTGAGATTCTCGACATCAGATGTCAACTGAAAAAGTGAGGATACGTGATGAATCTCAAGAAACAGTGAACATTGATTTGAATATTGTGGTTATATTATTGAGGTGGTCTTATATTGTCTGCAATCAACTGAGACAGTCATAAGTGTGTGGTATTTTTGTTTTTCCATGCTAGATTGGCTCATAACCTCCAACTCAGAGGAAGAGACAATTGTGTCACCAGAAGCGCTACTCTTGCTTTTTCCTTGGTTCTTTAACATGCCTCGTATATAGCATAGATCCACGCGAGACTACCTCTGGACTACTAACCGCTTCATATCTAGTTGGAGGATATTTGGGAAACACTGGAAAGCGTTTCTGAAATTTCCAGAGCCCTGGCTGAGATTTGAACCAGGGGCCTCTGGATTGGTAGTCGAGAGTGTTACTAGTATCCACTTGGGGGCACCTACCATTCTTATTTGGAACCCCTCTATTCCATCTAGAAATTTGGTGAAAATATTCATATTTTTTCTAGAATTCACCCCTCAGATCTAGACAATCTTGTTAAATTGGTCCAAGTAAGTTGATATTCATCATCAACTTGGAGGTTTCATCTCACAAAGGAATATAACTCTAGCAATAATCATCTAAATAATACCTAAAATTCCTGGCAATATGCAAAACTAGGCTTGGTACTAAGACCGAAATCTGAACAATGGTTATGGAGGAAAAGCACAGAGAACATCACACACAAAATCATTATGTTAACCAGGGGTTCCACTAGCTTTTCAATCTGAAGGGTTATTTTGATTTTACCATTTAATAGGCAAAATATCCATAATTCTAAGAGAAAATGACCCTTCAAACCAAAATATTGAGGGTCAAAATGAGGCTTTTTGGAAATTTAAAGGGTCAAACCCCCTACTCCCGAGTCCAATGGAACCCCTAACATCAACCTTCATAATATGTGGGAGAGAGGATTTTAATCAAAAGAGAAGTTCACCAACCTCCTTCACTTCCTGTCTTGTATTCACAACATCTTCATCATCTGAACTCTGACCTTCACCTTCTATATCTCTCAACCAATCAGTAAGCTGTACCAGTTGCTTCTGCATCATTCTGAAATATAGCAATGTATCTACAGTAAAATCTCAATAATAAGACCACACTTTTGTTGATCCATGAAAACTTGACGTCTATTTACTAAAGATATATCATACCCATCTGAACATTTTTGCTTAAATTCATTAAATGATGCGAAATAGATATTTTTGTTCGACTCGTATTTTCATCACAATGGCTCTAATTTGATAATGTTATCAACCGCCATACATGCGTGTATGTTTAATAAATACATGAATGTGTCACATGGGTCTATAATGAACTTCTGGTTATTAACTTAATTGAAGAATAAATAGAGGATCTTGCATGAGTGCTCATTACATACGAGTTTTATTAAACGAGTGGACAAAATGATATGACACGAGGCTTTGCCGAGTGTCATATTGTTTTTGTCGACGAGTTTAATAAAACTCGTATGTAATGAGCACGAATGTAAGATTCTATTTATCACATAACCTTAGAAAACGCTCAATATTGTTCAGAAGGATGATATGCGCTGCATATGTTTCAGCCAAAATTTAGCGGTACAATGAGCGCGACGTCATGGTGACGTTGATATTATCCTGACTTAAGTGACGGATCAATGCATTGATTGGCTAACGTCACGTCAAGCTAATTTAAATATTTATTGCACGGTCTGGGAGTGCCGAACGATATTTACGTCACGGCTTTACGGCACTCCTGGACCGCAGGTTATGTGATAAACTTGTCTAATTATGGGTGTTTAATTAGCCAATGTAATCACAACAAGGATTTATCTTGTTTTAAAAGTTGGTCAGCTGGGAATCCATATCTTTAAGTTGTTCTTAATATTGAGGTTGAATAAAGACTAAAACACTCCAAATAAATCTGGGGGTTGGCTTATTAGTGAGTAGTTCTTTAATTGAGGTTTTACTGTACTCATCACACAACTCGCGGTCCAGCAGTGCCGTAAAGCTGTCACACAGTGCCATAAATATCATTAGTGTGCAATAAATATTTAATTGAGCCTGACATGAGGTTAGCCAATCATTAGCTGCGATCGGTCCATGACGTCAGGATAATACTAACGTCATCAAGACGTCGCACTTATTGTCCCGTTAAAACATATGTAGAATCATTAAACTCATTGACAAAAACAATATGACACTCGGCAAAGCCTCACATCTTAATATTTGGGCCACTTGTTTAATTAAACTCTTATATATTGAGCATTCATGCAAGATCCTCAACTTTTTTTTCCTACATGGAAGAATAACTGATATTAACAGAGCTGCAAATAGTTCAACCTTTACTTATTTTATTATTCTGTTCAACAATCGATTTAAATTCAAGCCTATATAAAACTATATGAAATACATGTTTATGCTAGTAAATTTTACACTTGGATACTAACCGTAACTTTTTCTTCTTTTGTTCATAATTTTTTAGTCTATTTCTTATGGCTATAATTTCTTTCTGTATTGACTTTTTCGACTGAGTTTCAAAGCCAAGGGAAGACAACTGTTCACATGGTGTAAGGTAGCTTGAGGTAGACCTTGGAGTTATTTGCTCCTTGAAATCAGTGACACGGAATGAACGAGTCTCCGATAATGGATGACCATGTTTAGTATCCTCACAGAGAAATCTTGGCGTGGAAGCCGCGGAAGTACACTCACTAACTGCTGTAGATTCAACTGTTTGAGAAGTCAAATATTTACTGACACTAGTTCCCTGCTTTTGCTGAAAGTCAGCCGGGGTCATTAATGTAGGTTTCGAAATATTTGACACAGATCTGGCAGCTGCATGTCTGTGAGCCATGCTTGTTATGTCAGATGGAAATAGAGCATGATTTTCTCCAGCTGAATTATTCCAAGTCACATGAGGTGGTAACTGATAATTGGTAGTTATAGTTTCAGTTTCTGGTACTTGTCTTGAAGCATTAGCACCACTTTGGAATGGTATTCCAACATCAAACGTATCACTAGTCATGTCAGATCTGACAGAATCTATATCACAGACTGGTTGAGTAGCGCGGGGAGTATGGGTATGAGGAGTCAGTGTACGGTCTGATGGAAGATCAGACGGGTTTGTAGTTAAGTTTGATAAATTTAGTCTTTCAACATCAACTCGAGGTCCTGATAACGATACTTTCTCAGTGTTCCTATCCCCTTCTTCTTCACCTTGCCCATGAAGACTGAAATAAGCAAATACAAATGGAGTATAAGCAAGCGATATCTAATCAACAGTGATCAACAGTCAAGTTGATTGACCTTGACCTTTAGCAGATCTGCCTTTTAGAGGAAATTAACAGTTCAATTCATTGACCGTGACCTTCTACAGGGATTCAACAGTTCAATACATTGACAATGACCTTCTAGAGAAAATCAACAGTTCAATTCATTGACCTTGACCTTTTAGAGGAAATCAACCTTCACCTTCTAGAGAAAATCAACAGTTCAATTCATTGACCTTCACCTTCTAGAGGGAATCGTTACATCAGTATATTAACCTTCACCTTCTAGAGAGAATCAACAGATCAGTTCATCATTAAAAATAGGTGAACCTTAAAATCTGATGACATCTTCAACTATGAAGTCTGTCAGTGAAGAAATGCTTAAACAAACCTGGTTGAATCTTCTGTAAATAATCCAGCCCTTTTCAGGGACTCCATCAAGAAACTTGGTTGTCTTGGTCTAGCTCTTGTATGACCTTGAGCCCTGAAACAAGTCAAAGTACAATAAATATCCTCTTATAAGACCAGAACAAAAAGATGGTTTTAATAGTGAATTGGTCGTAACAGTTGGCCATTCTTGTTTGTTGATTCTTTAAAATTGCAAATATCTGCATGATTTCAAATAACTTGAGGTTTCTTAGCAGTGAAACTTTACTGTAGTTCTTGCATTAATGTAAAACACATCATACATGTCATCTTCCATGATCTGTTAAACATCAAACTCATTGTAACATTATCAGAAATACATGTTTGATGGCAAGAGATATTTGTAAAACATGTATGCTTCCCCAATAGTAGACAAATAGTCACATAATATTATATAAAAGTTCATGAAAAAAAGATTATTACAGTCGAAGGATAATTTTGATTTCCGTGTTTGCTGTTTTTGAGAGACATATAAAAGTTCATGATGACCTTGACCTTTAACATTCCAACCTCAAAGTCAAGAGGGCTATTTACTGGTCATGATCAGCGTGCCTACCACATGTGTGAGGATCTTAGACAAAACAGTTATGTTACTTAAGCCTAGGCCGCACTGAGGAATTCCACATTGGCAATGTTCTCCCAATTTTTCCGATACCACCCAATTCATCACAATTCCTTCTGATATTATACACTATCTCAAGACTTCCCAAAGCTTCCCATAGAACACGAGGAACCTGTTCTCGATGTCCGGAAAGCTCATTAATTTAAATCAGGAGTACATCACCGAGGCAAAAAATGCTCAGTGGGACCTAGGCTTTATCTGAAACCATTTTGTCTACAAACCAACAGAATGACTGACAAACAATACCTTCTCCTTCAAACAGAGGTGGGAATAGAACAAGTATTTACTGTATATAAGAAGTTTAATTACCCTATCTGTGGTAAGTTAGACTTTGAGGTATTCATTCTTGCTGGGGATGCAGTCATGACAGGAGCAGGTACATGGCTCCCCCCTCCTGTATTCTTCTCTTGAATCTGATGTACAAGACATATATATATATATGGTACCAAAACACACTGCACAATCTGATATACAATACATATATATACGGTAGCAGAACATACTGTGCATTTAGAGTCAAAGAACACAAACATATCATACACTAGAAGGCTCTTTGATACAAGTATAATTATGAAGTTTTAATTGGAAAACCTTTAGAAATGTGGAATAATTTGCTCCACATAATTTCTGCGACAGACTATTTAACTCATCAACCAAGTTTGTCCAACTCTCTAATGGTAAAATAACTCCAATAGTATATACATGTACCCCTATTCAAACCTCATTTGCCAGGTATGAACAAATTATAGCTTTGGTATAGTACTTTTCTTTGAAGTGTGTAGTGCTACATTTTGAGGGGTACAGCTAATTTCACATATTAATGACAAGTAGAGACTTACTAAAAGGGCAAAGTGCAATTATGAACTTATGTTATGTATTACATTGTCTCTTTTACTTTTTAGACATAGCTTAGAGCCACTTTCCCAGCCCATTATTATATTAAATCAACTCCTGTTTATATGTAAATAGTTAATAGCAAACATAAACTAGAAGGTATTTTTTACACAAAAATGTAGATCTCTCAAAAGGGGCCATCACTCTCGCCTAAAATTAGTTAAGGCAACATCATTCCATGCAGATATCCAGCACAAAATCAATATGTATCCCTCAGAATACATGCGACACTAAAATCAGTATGTATCCCATATGATATGCGTGAGGCATAATTATCAACAACAGCACCTACCCCGATGTCCATAGCTGAGGTATCTCTTGGAGTGTTAAACAAGGACACAGGAAATCTTGGCGTTGAATCCAGTGAATGGTTTGTCTCTGGGTATTTGTTGACAATGTTGCTCTGATGTGCACTGTGTAACTGACTAGTCACAGGTCTGCCTACACTGTGTGCCTGGCTGGCTACAGGTTTAGGACCTCCTCTCATCTTGCTCTGTTTACTGGCCCAATGTTTCCAATGTAACGCACACCGTAACACCACCTGGTATGTCTCATAAACATTCTGTAAAACATAAAATACATCATAAATACAGTACAACCTTTTCAGAGCTGCCCTCTGTAAAGCAACAACCTCAGAGTCTCTATAACAGCACCTACAACATATCTCTAAGCTGACATTTACTATAAATTTTAACATCTGTAGAGCAACACCCTTTGGGAGCTACAACTAATGGTTGTTGTCCAGAGGTTGTTGAAGCATGCATGGTATTGTCATACAAGTAAAATAAGTGAACACTGCATTTAAACTTTATTAATCTTAGTCATAAGTTTCAGCAAAGAAAATCTCACTCATTTTAATGAAATCTCCAGCATTTCCATCACCAATATCATGCAGTGTTTTTTTCGCTAAAATATATGGAGATATTAGGCCTGCAGAGTGTATATTTTTCCTCAAAGTTGTCTAAATTTTTCCCCTTGAGTCTTGCTCCATCTCTTTGTCACATAAATTAAGAAAATTGTGTAGATAAATGAATGCACAATAGATCAAATGGCTTATTTTTACCTCCAATGCTTAAAATGCCAATAATAAATAATCAAATTAGGCAATAGGAGAATTTAACATTTACTGAAAATTACCCTTTCAGCTAGTCAGTGCGCTAATTTCCCTATCCTATGGACCCAGACCCATTTCCTCCAAAAGTAAAAAGAAACAGTGTCATGCAAAGGGTTTTGTGAAACATGGCATGCATACATGTCCTACCTTGGCTTGTTGCTGAACAGCAAACTGTTTTCTCATATTGGATAAGTCATCAGCCACTCTCAGCCATTGTGTTACTCCATCCTTCAATTGACGAGATCTCCGACGTTCCATTGCCACTAAAACACGATGTTTCTTGTGTTTTCTCTGCAGTAAGTAGGTATACCATGCCATCAATACCTAAAATACACATACAAAATGTAATGCTTCAAGTTGAACACATATTTCTCCAACGTTGCTAATTAGAGATAGGCCTGCTGCTAATGGAAGAATATAAGAATCCATCTTGAGCGTCTATGTAGGATAAGGATATCTCACCCGAGGGGTCGGATTTTAAGCAGGGACGAGGCTTGACGAGTTCCTGGTTAAAATTCCGACCCCGAGGGTGAGATATCCTTATCCTACATCGACTGTCTCATGATGGATTATTTTTCTCCGACGTAATTTGGGAAAATGGGACACAGCGAGTAACAACAAATATGCAGACACATTTTCATTGGTTTAGAAACAATGAAAAAGAAATTCTAGTCAATTTATATCTGATAAATGTTAAGTCCATGTCTGAGTGTCAATTCTAGGTAATCACAACAAACTGGTTTACCTTTCTATTCAACTGAAGACTCCAATGCCACAGAGCTAGACCGGTTTTCTGTTTTTCAACTTGAGCTGCATTGAAAGCTTGCTTCCATACTACAAAACTATGACCAGTCAGACGTACATTGTTGAACCAGTCACACTGTTTCTTTAACAACTGAAAAAACAAGCGATTTAAACTTATATAACTATCAACAAAGGCACCGAAGTGTAAATGTAGCGACACGATCAACACAGGTTAAGGTTATCATAATTTATTTATAATATATATAATTTATAAACTTATATAAGTACAAAATATTCAAAAACTATCAAATAACAAGAGATGTTTGCTGCCATGGTACTTCAATAGTCAGAAATAGTAAAGGTCACATTCATAGGTGTCATCTACTGCTGATGACCAACCTTCATGTAAAGTTGTGGGATCCTAGGGCAAAGTATTTTTGAGATATTGAACAGAAGCCATTTGGTCTACCGACCGACATGGGCAAAGCAATATACCCCTTCATCAAAGATGCGGGGGGGCATAAATATCAAATCCACCTCTTGCCTCTAAACCATGACAGTGACACAAGCAAGATTCAAATAATGACAAGTTTTGTTGACTTTCATTTATTTGGACTTAATGTAGTTTCTCTGAAAACAATTTTTCAGTAAAAGACGATGGCAGATTCACCTATTTTTAGTAACCAGTTTCCTAGACTGTATCTTAACCTGCACTAACTAACCCTTCCACAACGAAACAGCAACTTCTCCACAAGTGGAAGAAAATTGACATAGTAACTTTTGTTGTTAAATTTTTAAAGTAAAAGGCACGTTAGGGACACTTACTTCATATTGAGTAGGAAACGGTAGTTAATGTATTTACCGTTTGTTTGATGGAATGTTTGGTGAACTGTTTCCATGTGACAATAACTTTCTGTAGAATGTTTGTACTATGGTGATCAGCAGCCCTCTCATATTCTAGCCTCATATATACATGGTTTGAATGTGATGTCTTCCATTTTGTGAAGTAGATTCCTAATAATTCTGAAATAAATTAAAGCAATTTGGTTTTAATTACTGTGCAGTATCACAAATATATGTTGGTATTTAAGGTGTTATGTGAGCCTTATATCTGACGATCTGATTCCCCCCGAAAGAATCTGAAATGGTAGAAAAATATTTTAACATGACGTTAAAATGGGCCAGATCCTCCTTAAAATGACTACACTTGTTGGTGTTTAAAATGACTACACTTGTTGGAGTTTAAAGTGACAACACTAAATTTTTAGGGGAAAATAAACAAAACATTTGTGGGCTTTCTAGATTGACTTGGCCACATAAATACCTCTTGACTTATTTAAGACCCAATGAAATTGCCTTCAGTTTTACACTGCTTCATGACATTTTGATATATTAAATACATACAAGTTATTACATCAGGTAACAAAATAACATATAAAAACATGTTTCTAAACAATGCTCCACATACTTAATTAATTCCCTAAATAACTAAGGAAGAATTAATAAATGACATTGTACAGATTGAATATAATCCCCGTCCATCTGATATAGTTCATACCTTTTTTGGATGTTTTGAAAAACAATATGAAAATAAAAGCTGTCCAATTCAGAAACAGTTTTTCAAAAATAAAGATATTCCCTCATTTTAAGAAAATTAGGATGATAATCTAGCAGATCATTTCTAGTAGTTTTAGGTATGTACTTACTAGAATCAAGATGTTCGCTAGCAGATTGTACCCATTGTCGAGTCTCGGATTTCTTGTAGGCATGAATAGCTGAAAACCTGTGCCAGGCGGTGAATACCTGTAAGAGTTTGAAGTACAATTATGTGAGGGGCGTTTCATAATTTTGAAGTACAACTCATATGGGGGGGGGGGTTTCATAATTTTGAAGTACAACATGTGAGGGGTGTTTCATAATTTTGAAGTACAACTCATATGAGGAGTGTTTAATAATTTTGAAGTACAACTTATGCGAGGATTGTTTCATAATTTTGAAGTACAACTCATATGAGGGGCGTATAATAGTTTTGAACTACAATTTGTGTGAGGGGTGTTTCATAATTTTTTGAGTACAACTCATATGAGGGATGTTTCATAATTTTGAAGTACAACTTATGTGAGGGGTGTTTCATAATTTTGAAGATAATTTTGAAGTACAACTTATGCAAGGGGAGTTTCATAGTTAATGTAAATGTTATAAACTGTCGAAAATTCTGCATAATTATAATAACCAGTAAAATCAGTTTCCAGGTGTGAGTACCGGTACTCATTCAACTTGTCTTGCCTGCAGTTTCACTGTGTTATACCCTTAACTTGGGTATCGCAAGTAGAGTGAGTAATGTAGTCATAGCAGTGTTCAATACTCTGCACACAAACAAGATACTTAGCAATACTCTGTACACTAAAATTACAAAAGTGTATTACAAACCTTGGCTAGGATATGTAAAGCATGATGTCTATCAGCAACAATCTCCTGGCCTCTACCTTGTTTCTGTTCTACAACATTGTCTCTCCACACAAGAAAACACTCGCTGAAATACAGTCAAACAACATTATCCACAATTTTATGGTGAAGTCATTTCAAAATACTTGTCTTAGGATTTATAATAAAAATTTCAACAAAACATGTGTTTTTAATCCACTCCCTCCATTGAAAAATTTTGAGCCCATACAAAGTTTACGAAAATGTATTGTGCCCTTAAGAGATAGTGCTGAATGTTTATTTAAAAGCTATTGAGTGAACATCATATGACATGCAAAAGTGTATCACTCGCTAATGTAATAGTCTCATGCTTATACTAAATAAAACACTGTCAAAACAAATCAACCCAACACAGGTCATAAAAATGTGATAGGGAAGACCAGTTTGTTTGTTTGCATTTAAATTAAGGCAGTCATTGCTTGTGATAATTCAGTATTTTCCTTTCCAGATTGGGCAATGATCTCCTACTTCAAGGAAAGAGACAGTCCTTTGATACAAGGATGCCAGTGAGATACTCTTTCAAAATGAACTCTTAAGTTATTCAATGTGCCTGGGTACTGTTTTACTTAAGGACTTACGGAAATCGTAAACTTATGCTCAAATTTAAATTCTCTAACTACAGATTGCGGTGAAGGGAAATGATTTTGATGATGATTCAGTTAATGAACTCCTAAAAACAATATGTGTTCCCTATTAATGGTTGTAAAAGCATTTTAAGGTATTTAAATTAGACCATCAGTTGATGATTTTTGTAAGTGCTTTGATAAAACAGTACCCTGGTGTACAACACAAATAGGCGCGTGACTACCTCCTAGTTACCAATCAGTTCATCTCTATTTGGGAAGGAAACACTAGATGACCTAGTGCTTTACGGTGTTTCAAAAAGATCATTACATAATGTAATATCCTGGAATAACTAACAAAGTATGCATCAAACAAAGAAAGTCACAGGATGAAATACAGAGTACTGTAAAATCACATATTTTCACGGGCATTATATTTCGTAGATTTTGATAAAAATCCATTTTCATGGGGTCGTAAATTTTGTGGATTATTACACATGGAAGGGTAAAACCATGTTTTGTATTTGGGAGTTTGATTAATCATGGGCATTAGATTTTGTGGTCGAGTTTAACAACAAAATCAATGATGAAAATTCAACTCCCTCAAAAAATAATAATTTTACAGTAAATCAGACTTATGACTTGTCTTCCCAGTTCTATACTAGACATGGCCTGCTTACCTAAGAAATTGCAGACATTTCCTTCGATACATAACTTCCACTCTTGACTTGATAGCTCTTTGTGTATCTACATAGTGTAACCACATCGCAATCATACGCTGACATGTACGACGACGGTAATGATTACACGCTTTCTCTGTTTTACGCTTCTTTTCTCGCCTCAGTCTGGTATACTGGATTTGAATATGAACAGGTGTTTTAAAACTCTACAGTAACAATTTATAAGAACCATAATCTCCCGAATACAAGCAAATTTCAACAAGGAATACAAAAAAATTTCAGTCTCCAGTTTTTGTACAACCTAACCAATACAAATGTATACGCATTTTCTCGGAGATTTGCCGGGTTTATTTTGTAATGCAAGAGAAAGGGTAGCAATGTTGGGCCTGTCTGTAAATATTGAAGCTGAGCACAATTTCTATATAATCAATGTAATAACTATGTAACAAAGCAAGATGGCTGAAATAATTAATGAAGATAATCATAGTTCTGACAGTATTAAAAGACAAAGAGATAATAAATGTTTACCTTCAACCAAGCTTGTATAGAGACCTTCATGATGCGTCGACAATAATATCTAGTAGCTTCAATATCTTGTCTTTGACTGAAATGACATTTGCATACTGTAGGTCGGGTCTTAATCACAATGTTTTTTATTTTTGCTAGTATTTGCTATATGTATTCTCCAGAAATTAACAAGAGCCAAAATGTCACAAAATACGCCCGTCTGGGGGCATGATGGTGAATAAATAAAACAATCCAACTTCAAGTTGGCCTATTTCTCAATTGTTTGGTAATTCAAAGGCCATAATCCAAGGAAGTCTGGACAGAATGGGCTCATAGTCTAACTTGACCTAGATATTATGCCCATAAACAAAGTTTGAAGATGATCAAATGAAAATTGTTTGAACTAGAGCACAGACAAGGCCAATTTCACATTTTGTTTGGTAATTCAAGGGCCATAATCCAAGAAAATCTAACTTGTTCTTCTTATTACTGTTAATGAATACTCTACAGCATTGTCACACACAATCTATCACACAAATATAAAGTGATTTACCATAGCATATATTACTAGTTGGACAGGATACATTAAAAATATGTACATGTATATTATCAGAGTTTGCACTATGATAGATAGTTGTAAGGAAATAGGGCAATTTCCTTCACTGGTTAAGGTAAACAAACACAGACAAACTGAGACAGTCTTATTGCGTGGCCATTCAGTCTTATAACTGCCTAATTGGCCAATGTCCTCCGGCTTCAAGGGAAGAGACAGAAAATTTTTGTGATATAAAGAATCAAGGCGCGTTGCCCTAGGTCTTTCTGACATCCAGCAGAAAAACAACAAGTAGGAGACATATAACAGCATTTCTCCCTGATCTATGTGGGAGACATAATTTTTAAGTCATAATAATAATGAATACCTTTTCTTGAGGTCCTGGATATAATTCTGCCATGTTTGTAAATGATTCCTACACAACACCTCATTGTAATGTTCCTGGGCTATCACCTATACAATAACATTAAAACTAAGGTAAAAACATGCCTATATAGTCCAGTCTGGGTAAGAATAGAGTGATGCAGCAGTCGAGTCCACTAATATGGTGTTAAACCTATTATAAAGGCTTATACAGACTGCAATAATTTCAATGCTAAACTAACATAATATATTCGCTCTACATGTTTAGAAAATGGTTGTAATCTTTTGTGTACACATAAACAACAATATCCTAACAGGACTGTTGTTCAAAGAAAAATTAGCAAAGAAAATCACATGCTGCTCTCACAAATATAAATCTTGAGCACGGTGAGCAAATATGATGCAAGGTAGAGTTAAGGTTCCTGTTTGTTTGTTGGTTTGTTATTATTTTAAAAATCCCTTATTTTCGTAGGCATCATATTTCATGGATTTTGGTAAAATGCAATTTTGGGGAGACATAAATCTGTAAATTACAAAACATGGATAAGGAAACCCTTTTTCTATGTGGAGGGTCAATTAGTTGTTGCGATTAGAATTTGTTATCGAGGTTCAATTACAAAATCAATGAAATTTTAATCCACCCCCACAAAAAAATCATGATTTAATGGTTTATATTACATAATTAGCTAAAATCATAACAAATAGCAACTTTCAGGACTGCACATATTCTTTTATATCAGCGTCTGCAGCACACTGATTATCGTATATGCAGTACTATCTCATTTTAGACGAATGTGTTTTGGACGAATTAAAATAAGACATTAAGTACAGCATAGACATACCTGCTTTTTCTGGTCCTTGATCAGTTCCAGCAATTTACAATTCCATGATATGAAATACTTCTTAGCCAATTTTCCATCATAGTGCAGAATTGCCTACAAGGGACAACATAGAAGTGTAAGCAACCAAACCAGCATTCTATGGCATCACTGGCTCTTGCGAAAAGTTTTTGAACTTGTCAGTCCGGACTGAAGTACTGACTGTTTTCGCGGAGCCTGGCATCATGGACCGATCAAAGCATTGATTGGCTAACGCCCCTTCAGACTAATTTAAATAACTATTGCACACTCTTGGAGTGCCGAACAATATTTCCGGCACAGCTTTACGGCACTGCTGGGCCGCAATTTATGTGATAATAAGTTATAACCATCAAATATTAGAATATGGTTCACAAGCAATGAGATATACAGGGGTCATACTGACCAAGATGCAAGTCAGTTGTAAGTGCCATTAGCACACATCTCTACACCAAAACTCAGTTTCAAGCATTGTTCTACAATTAAAATTCGGCTTGTGAAATTTCATATGACCATAACTATGGGTGACAGTAAGACATTCTGAAAAACCTAAAATCCTCAAGAAAAACAGACTTTCTGGTACACTCAATATCTTAAATGTCTGGCATATGCCTAAACACTTTTAACCATGCATAACTTTGAATTTTTTTCATCAAATAACTTTTATTTTCTGCAAAAAGGTTCTTTTTTTTTGTGTAGTGGATCCGGAAATCTGGATTATATAGGTTTGAAGGACCCCAGTATAATAACAGTGACACAATCCTTACCATTCTCTCATTCATTCTATTTTCCTTGCTGCTCTCAAACTGATTAATCCATAGATAGTAAAATCTAGCTAGGGTGTTCTCCCTGAAAATGAAATGTAATTTTCATCTAGTATATATTTAATGATAATTCCACAAATGAAACATTTTAAGCCATGATATCATACTTGACCTTACTACAGGTGTTTACACATGTATATAAATCGTGATTTCAGTTAACCAATGAAAGGATCTAATTTCGTTTGTAACAAGAGCTGTCCTCTCACAGCATGCTCAACTATTCTTAGTGCTGGATCGTAATGTTATTACATAGTTATGGGACACACCCCCCAACACACATGACGTTGCATGCAACACTTTCACAAAAGTACAAAAAGCCTTTCAAAAGGGGCATAATTTAATGAAAATTAATCTCTATGGAGTACAGGGTTAATGAATATAATAACTATATAATAAGCTTAAACACAAACCGTCTAAACTCAACAGCATTTAGTGCATTCTCCCGATTTTGTTTCATTAAGTGAACAAATATTTTCAATCTGTGCATATACTGTGGCATCACTTGCATGTAATAATGAGCATCTGCTCTTGCGTACTGGGTCTGAAAATAAGGGACTAGAGTTAGTTCATAATATACTAGTAAGACTTTTCTTTTTTTTATTAATAGCAAACATTTTAAAATTGTGAACAAAACTTTTAAAGTAATTTTTCTTGAAATTGCAAAAAGACATTTGAAAGAAGTTCTGAAGTTTTTAAAACCATTGGCTATTCAGAAACTGGTAGCACTAACAGATGTTTTATCATTTTATGGAAATAAGTAAGCGTAGTGCGACAGTATTAAAAGCAAATATTTCGAAACGATAATGTGTAACCGAATTCAATAAACAACTAGACACAATAATTAATACATGAAACTCCTTAAACTTTAAGAGTTGAAAAATCTGTATACACTGTACAAATTTGCTGGCTTTATATGAAAAGGTCGTAAGTGCTACTTATGACCATATAAGACACTTGCAAATTTGAAATCTGCATCACAAGACGCTTCTTATGAGCCTATTTTCACGAAAAAGGGAACCAGTCATGTTGTCCAAACTGAAGTTTAAAAAGCTTGTTTTTCCATAAATAAACAGTAGTTTTCAGACAAGTGATTTTTTCTTGTTTTCACAAAGTATCAATTTTGTACTTGCGAATTATATGTGATTTAGATCTATTAAGCAAATTATTGAGTCACCTACATTCAGCAAGTATTAGTGTATACAATCAGTGAGCAAATACAAACCCAGGAAACAAACGTTACCTGTCTATGTTGTCTCCATTCTGCGTACACTTGAAGCTGGTAAAAACATTTCCTCAGTAACACACATCTATAAAACATCATACTACATTTACTTTGGACAGAGACAACAGATAATAGAGATAGGCAACTGTCTCTGTAACCTACCAAATATCACCTGACAGTGTGTGACTTAAATACAGTCAGAACTCGATACAACGATGTTGTTCGTTTCCAAGAAAAATGTCGTTGTAACGAATATGTCAGTATACTGATTAATACAAAGAGCTTTTTAATACTTTTGTCCCCAAATATGATGTCAGTATAATGAATTTGTCAGTATATCGGATGTCGTTATATCGAGTTTTGACTGTGCCTCAAAATTGGCTATTTTCAGTATTTTGTAACAAATAAACCTTTCACAGTTTTAGTCCTACCAAAACAAGCTTTACTTTTTCTGAAAGCATAGCATGTGCTTATTGGCTGCCCTTATTTCCATTGTCTCGGCTTTGGAAAACAAGAGCTGCCGTCACAGACTAGTTTAACCTCACCTTCAAAGGGCCTTTATTCTGACAAAAATCACTGTGGCGCAAATTATTTCCTTCATGCACATGAGTAAACCACTTTCTAGATATGAAGGCAGTGTGACACAACAAAGTTTTACAGTACATAAAATATCAATTTGAAACATGAAATGGAAATTTTATGACAGAGTAATCTATTGCTATTATGATAGTACCAATTCCAGGGCCCTGAGGAAGGGGAATTTCACATCATTTTGAAGAAAAAGGGGAATTTTGCCTTTTTATTTTAGTAAATTGAGTAATAGAAATTTATTGCACAAATATCCAATTTCAAGCTACTGTAAATCATTTAATTTATAAATAATTCCAAGATTCGCAAGGATTTTTAATTTGCATCATTGACAATGTCCAATTTGTGACTTTGTATTGCAAAATTTTCAAGAGAATACCAGGTATAAAACAGGTATGAAATGTGCGTCAAGTAATTTTTTTCGATGAATGCAGGGCAGTACTGTATATATAATTTTACCTGTAGTGTCTCCAGGCTTTATGTGACTGTGTTACAATTCTAAGCTCCTCTTTGTTCTCACACCGTGACAACCATACCGTCCAGCCCAAGTTAGTCAACTAATGAAGAGAGACACATAATTACAATACAAGAGTATGGTACATGTATCAAGATAATATACCAAGCCTCGTTGAAGAGATCTGGTTTTAGTCATTCAAAAGTTGACTGTGAAAATGTCAAAACGACATACCAAAGGATTGTACAGTTAAAACTGAGCTAAATATCACCGCTGATCAAAGACCACTTTTACAAAACATGTCTGCATAGACCACCTATTTCATCACCCATCCGACCATTTTCAATGATATTCAATCTGTTACATATAAGTTATACAGTCAACAAGCTGAGATTTATAATAAACCTGTTAACAAAGACCACGGTTTCATTTCATCCAGAAAATCCAAATAGATAATATTAAGTCAGACAGTGAAGGCAGCACTCAGCTTGACCAGCCGAGCACAGAAAACATTGAAAACTCACAAGGTACAATGCTCACCTGAACCAGTTGAGCACAGAAAACATAAAAGGCACAATGCCCAACTAAACAAATTATAATCCTCCCATGTCCAAACTGTCGGAATTCTAAATTAACCAGTTTCAGCAATCACATAGCTGAATGCCCAAGCTGAATGACCTAGTTCCAAACTGCAAGAAGATGATAACAGTATATACAGTACAACCTCTATAGAGCAAACATTGACCATTGTTTAAAGGTTGTTGCTCTACAGAGATTGAATTTATGGTAAATAAACTAAGCAAAATTTTGACAGTATTGTTATAGAGAGGTTGTTTCTCTACATATGGCTGCTCTGGAGAGGTTGTACTGTATATACATTGAATGCTAATGATTAAACAGCAGTCCATGCTGAGCAGAAATATTTTACCTGTCTGTATCGGATTTGATCAGCCATTTGTTTCCTCATTATCTTTAAATGTTTCTGTACAATACTGAGACGAAATGCTGAAAATCCAACCCTCTGAAAACAAATTTAAAACTGTGAGGTTATTGTATACTCAGAATAATTCTCAGCTGAGTATTTTGGTAACTTTTTTAAGTCGTCAAATATATGTCACACCTACAGTCGACAAATACTGGTGGCCTTGACCTTTGACTTCAAAATCAATAGGGGTCAAGTTCTACTGATGGTGACCCAAACTACCTATAAAGTTTGAAGATCCTGGGCCAAACCGTTTTTTATCTATTCATCACAATCCATTTGATTCATTCACTCATGTTAAAGCTCAAAGCAACTTTTGACACACTGACCACTAACAAAATAAATAGGGGGTCACCTCTATTGGCCAACTATTATTGACCGACCAACAAGAAAAAATTTAGGATAGAAGGGTTAAAAGTTATTGAGTTATTGAAAGGAAACCATTTGGTATAACCATTGTCAGACTGACATACAGAGACATGTGAAAAGTAACATTCACCCTCATCAAAGATGGGGTGCATTTATAATTTTTATTTTGGTGTTTGACTGAGACAGTCGAAGTGCGTGGCTTCATTCCTGTGTAATTGGCCAATGACCTCGGGCTTCAAGGGAGGATTAATTATAATGAACATGTTGAAATCTAAGCATACCAATAACTTGTTCCTATAATGGTTCTCAGCATCTGCTAATTGTTCATATTTCTGTCTCTGTAGAGTAATGTCTGTGTAAAAGGTCAAGGAAGTGTTAATAGTATAATTGTTATGAGGGGTGTTCAGAAAGTTTCAGGGCAAGTGGCAGAATATTTTTATGTATTGAAACTTTTCGATGAAATTTTCAACAACTGCAGCTACATGTTTGAAATATTCATAAGTCTTCATAGGCTTGCTAATATTATTCCACATACATACATACATCACATCATCATCACAGTGTGAGTCTCATAAAATAAAGACTCTTCTCAGGCACGCTGGAGGGCAAATTGATAAAATCTCACACATTTCCTGGACATACTGGAACCTGCCATTAATTGGTTACATCATGAAAATGATCACAAATATTAGTTTAAATTGCTTCATGAAGCAAAAAATGGTATTGTCATACAAGTAAAATAAGTGAAAACTCCATTAATCTTAGTAAAAACATTTGAGCAAAGAAAATCTCCCTTATTTTAATAAAGTCCACAGCATTTCCATCACCAATCTCATGCAAAGTTGTTCTGCGAAACATGGCATGTGTGCACATAGAAGGTTAATTCTGTAGTTATAGTATTGTCAGGCAAGCTTGAGCAGAAAAAAACCATTTAAGTGCTAACTTCACTGACTGCTGACTGCCAACAGTTAAATATAACAATATAAAAGGATACAATGTTTCCAATAACAGAAAGCTCGTCTTTTCTGGAACGTCTCCGCAAGGGAGGTAATTCTATCTTGCTGCTCATGTACACGTAGTCTGTAATGATAAGCTTCAAGCCATACTGTGAATGATCTCTGTAATAGACTGTCTCTGTACATCCTCTCACAGCTCACTGTAACATAGGTATATATGTCATTAAACCAGCTCAATAACATAGGTATATATGTCAATAAACCAGCTCACTGTAACATAGGTATAGAAGTCAATAAACCAGCTCACTGTAACATAGGTATAGAAGTCAGTAAACCAGCTCACTGTAACATAGGTATATTAGTCTGTAAATCATACAGTTTCTAAATTTTGTTTTATGGTTTTACTGTACAATCATTTATATTTGTGGGGATGTAATTCCAAGGTTTCAATCCCAATGTATAAATATGTCAAGTCTACAGCGGCTGCCATACTTGCTTTCAAGTTCAGTCAGTTATAAGACTGGGGTTTTGAGAAGTTAACTTGCATACATAAACATGTAATAAAACAATTAAAATTTCTGATAATTTAATTATGTGAAAATGGTCTTTTTCACCCCAACCACAAAATTTTGTTTCATTGAAATTATATGATTTTACGATAAGTAGTAAACCGTATACAGTGAGCACCTATATTGTATAGATATTCAAACTAGACTATCCTTAAACAATATAAGCTTGACATATAAACCAAAAGTAACTGTATTACCTAGAACAGTAAGTAGGTAGGTAAGTATAAAAAAAAAATTATGATCATACATGCTTGAACTCTTAATATTCAATTCAAAATAGTTCTCACTATAGGGGTCATTTAGGGGTCAAGGTAGCCTAATACTAGGGCTGCTTATCAGTAAGAATGATCGATTCGATGTTTGTATCGATACAAGATGGTTAATATTCGATATATCATTTGATATTTTCTTTTGACAATAAAATATCAAAATACTGTAAATAGGCTCTTACGGATTTACAACGTTATTTAACTTGCAGAACACAATCAAGTCAGGCCTGAGATGTGATAAACAATCTATTCGCACATGAGTTAAATTGCAAGAGTCATAATGAGTGGTCTGCTTAGCAGATTCTTGTTTGAAAATTAGATTCACTCAGACATAAAGCTGCGTCGACGACCTGACCATGTTGAGACGAAACAAATAGACTACGAAAAAACTTCACTGAAAATGGGGATTGTGTTGATTTAAATGTGTATTTTTGTTGATAGATTTTTTGACCGATACAGACACATTCGATACGATGTATTGATCGAAGGCAAAATACCGGTATTCAATTTTTATCGGAAACCGGTACGCAGGCCTACCTTATACCAAACAAACTCTACAAAATCATATAGTTTTGCGTCATCAATTTGTCATTCTGAAGTAATTTGCAAGGTTAAATGTTCATGATTTTTAAACTTCAAAAACAACTACTTTCTGTGTTTTGATTCCCTTATTTAAGTTCAAGAGCAAACTTTTTCATGAACTTATCAATTCACGAATATGGCAAAAATTAATCCCTCGCGAAACACTCTGATTTTACAGTATAACTTAAACCTAATTCAGGGCTCGACACTAACACTGGTCCGCTGGTCCGAGACCAGTAGAAATCCAGAAGGACCAGTGAAAATTCTTGAGGACCAGTAACTGTCCTATTTACAAATTGGGCGCTTTTGCCTTGTCGGACCAGTGGCCAAAATAGTTAGTGTCTAGGCCTGTTTAAATTCATACATTTTTCTCTGGCTTTCTGTTGACGATGTACCCAATACTGAAACAACGCCTTAAAACACTTCTTCACGCAGACTGTATTATGATGTCGAATAGCTCGATAATGGTTCATCACAGCAGATCTCTTCTCTGTTAGCTTCGAATGCCATACTAACCAATACTGTAGAGAGAAGAAATATTCATGATCTGAGATGTATTGCCAAGGTCTCATGAATGAAACTTGAGAACTGTTTAAAGTTTTAACAAACAAGAGCACCACCTACGAGTGCTGGACGCTCCACTTTTTCATACTTGATACTACCCTTGCTCATCTGAGAATGAAAATTCGAAGAGTAACAAGATAACTCATAAATATAGGTCACAGGGTTACCGACCTTGTCAGTACAGACTTCCATTGTGATGGTGATTACCTATGCTGAGTTTCAAGTGGATACCTTTGATAGACTTTGAGAAAATTGGGCTAGAAAGAATAACAAGTGCGTCGTAAGATGGACACCACACTCGACTATAGCACATTGTCAAGAAACTGATTTTCTATCATTAATAGAACTTATCAGCCCTAATTTCATTTCTAAGCAAGATCTTCACACAAGCTGCCTATACATTGTCTATATTATGTATCATCACAATGTCTCATTCCTAACTAATTATATAGAGCAAAAACTGATTTTCAAATTTTTCAGTTACAGTGACCTTGACCCTAACAGCCCAATTTTCAGTCACAAGTTGCACCTTCCAACAAACTACAGCAATTTTCATCACACATTTCATTCCTTACTAAGCTTCAGTATGTACAATTTTTAAACATTGTTTCAAGTCCCAATAGTCAACAGTATCATATGAAGACTATCCATAAAATTATTCTGACACAAGTTACCAGGTGAACCAGCAGTTATCCACATTGGATCGGTCCGTGCATCTGTAAAAATTTGTCTACTGCTTTTGACGAACAAAATCTTTCTTATATTAAACATGACCACTGTTTTTTTGGTCTTATTTTGTAGCTGAAACATACTGCTTTTCAATGATATAGGTCTGTCAACTGGCCATAGACTTTAACATGATATAATCTGGGGCTGACAATCGTCACATTACATTGAGCTAAAGAACAATTTTTTTAGTGGTTTGTGACCTTAACTATACTGAGGCATGATGCCCAAACCTGAAAATAAGATGCAAATTTGTTTGCCATTTAAGCGCACATCCCTACACCAAAACTGTTTTAAACATAATTCTATCGTTAAAAATCAGATTATGAAATTTCAAATGAACATAACTTAGTCAGTATTTTAGAATGTTTTCATCAAATAACTTTTATTTTGTGCAGAAAAGTTAATTTTTTCTTTTGCAGCAAATCCGGAGTTTTCCGTAAGTTACTGTAGGACCTTGTATTGATGTGTTAGTACAAACCTGAGCCTGTATTCTGTAAGCCCAGAACTGTAAGGCCACAGATTCCATATGTTGTCTGTGCTGTATCACCTCATGATGTTCATTCCAGGCCTGCCAACATGATCTGTCAAACAAAACAAAATATGAAATATCTCTTAGTTATCAATTGAATATTACTTACACAAGAGTTTCACTAGCTTCTGAGTTTCAAGGGTCATTTTTGGTATTTTTGGAACAAGGGTTTATCTTTTAATAATATCAATAGCTCTGGGGTTCCACTAGCTTCTGAATCTAAATTTTACCATTTTATAGACAAAATACCCATGATTTAAAGCAAAATTTACCCTTCAACTAAAACCTTGGGGATCAAAATTTGGACTTTTTGGAAATTTTTAGGGTCAATACCCCTACTCCAATGTCAAATGGAACCTCTACCTACACATCTAAATATGAATGTAGCTTGATAAGGTTCAATGAATCTTTCATACAAAATTATTAAAAGAGTCTTCTCCTGAGCCATGGGCATTATTCACAGGCATTACTAACAAACATGTTAGTCTTAAAATTAATACAAGTTGTATTGGCCTTAAAAATCTACGCCATAGCTTTTATCCTGTTTTTATATCCATCATTAGTATATATTCCTAAGTTCATGATTTTGTACTAGTATCTGTTTCCCAATGTCAGATAAAAAATTCTCAATCTTTTTTTTATTTTGATGAAAATCATTGAGACCAAAAATAAAAGTTTGTTTGTTTGTTTCCACATCTCTTAATTTTTTAAAAACTATTTTATTGTCTATATTTTTTGTTTTCATACTATTTTATTAACAACATTATTATTTCCAAAGGATCAAAACATATTTCGGGTAGGGGACTTTTTGCTTGGGTAGGTAGGGTAGGGGAAACAAACAACATTCAAGTTTCAGCCTGATATAATCTAAAGCATTATTCTAATCAAACAAAGAATCAAAACATGTAAAGCAGAATGGTACCTCTGTAGATGAGAGTTATGGAACTCTCGTGCTTGTTTGTTGGCATAGTTTTTCCCTTGCCTATGTTGTACATATACCTTCCATCCATTCAGGCATTTCCTGGTCAGTTTACAGCTTGCTGAAACAAACATTTCACAAATATACAACAAAAGCTACTGGAAATTTAAGAAGTTTAGTCGGTTTAATTAGGATAAAATATATAATTATATTAGTTAGAGAAACTGCAATGTTTATGCACACATTGTTATGTAAACATTTGACCAACCTGAATAATCAATTTATACTACACCCAGGGCTCGACACTAACACTGGTCCGCTGGTCCGAGACCAGTGAAAATCCAGAAGGACCAGTGAAAATTCTGGAGGACCAGTAACTGTCCTATTTGCAAATTGGGCGCTTTTGCCCTGTTGGACCAGTGGCCAAAATAGTTAGTGTCTAGGCCTGACACCAGCCTTACACTTCAGTCTAGTTATCATTCATAGTTACCTCCCTTTATAGTTCATCATAATCATGCATGAAATTCAAACTCCACAGAATGTCATTCTGGTCACACTGGCTCAATGTCAATATGACCCAAGGTCTGGTCACACTGGCTCACTTTAATGTCATACTGAAAATATCTGGTACAAAACCTGTAGGCCCAGGTCAAATGAAACCACTGTTTATAAGTTGTATGCAAAAGAAGGACTGACAAAGAACCAACAAAAATCGATCTATATGCATGCAGGTGAATTTATAAACAGTATTGGAACCTATAATAAAGCAAGTACTTGCCATGTTGTTCAGCTAAGGCCACTTTGGTATTTCTAATTCTCTGCTTGACTATGTATTCCTTCCATGCACGGAATGTTTTTAGCCATAAAACATACCTGAAATCATGTATAATATCTAGAGTATACATCCAAAATCTCAGTTACACAATGGCTTATTTAACTTGTGTTGTTTGTCGTGCTCAGGGGTGTAAAAAGAGCCAGAAGACAGCAAAATGAATTGACTACTTGAACATGCTTGCTTCCTTCTGTACTTTATTGAGATTTCAAACTGACTGCCTACTTCTGAAGATTAACTGCCTACATGAAGACATTTCTACACCCCTGGATGCTATCTATAGTATTAATTTACTTAAATTTTTAAAAAAATGCAGAATTGGATTTGTTTACACGTTTAAAGCCCTATCATAACACCTTATTCAACAAATGCAACCAGAAACAGTGCTCAATAAATAATTGATTATAAAACTTAAACAGCTGATACCTATGATGACATTCAGCACGAACAATCAGTCTCCATTCCTTCCTCAGTTCCCACCACATATCATGCCATGCTCTGAAAGCAATTCTCATCAGTCTTCTCTGGTAATGAGCCCTTGAAATAAATAGCAACAAGCATCAACTTAACTATCAAATCACCATGTTTTGATATAGTGTCAGGCCTTCATACAGCAAACAGTGTTTGTTCCCAAACAAAATGCTGTTCTTACGAATATGCCAGTATACTGATACAAAGAGTTATGAAACATTTGTTCCCTTTAAAATAATGTCAGTGTATGAAAATGTCAGTATATCAGTGGTTCAGATAAGGTTTCAGGCAATTGGGTATTTTACCCCAAGTTTCAATTTTATTTGGGTTTTGACAAATTTTAATTGGGTATTTAATAAAACTAATTGGGTAATTGGTCTTTTATGTACTATTTTGCATTATAACATCATTTTCTATTTGCTTTTTCTTACTCCCTCCTCTCAAAATCTATTAGGTTTTTAAGAAAATTAATTGGGTAATTACCCCAATACGCAGCTTATCTGTAGCTCTGGTATATACAAGGTGTCCTTGTATAGAGACCTGACAGTATGTAACATTCAAACATACAAGACAAATTTTGAGTTACTAAATGGATATTGTAAGTGTTGATCAGAACATGTTTTTTACTCTAAATACAGGCCTGTGATTGCTCCAAGATTGAAGAGTAAACAGGCTGAAATACCTTACCCATCCCCATCAACGTAGCAAAAAACATCTTTTAGTAGGTCAAAGAGAATCTGAACCATTTTTTGCTTCAAAGATTTATATAGTGCCTTTTTCATGTGAACACAATAGTGTTGCAGCCACAAGGGCGCAGGTGCATCCTCTACCAGTGCAGATACAGCATGATCTGACCAGAGGGACAGACAGAGAGAAAGCTCCTGAATGGAGAGAGAGAGACTTTAGATACAGGCATATCTGGCGCAGAAGTGCGCCTAGCTCTTATTTCGAATAGACAGCCTGGTTCTTTTATTGTGTCAGGTGTAAAGCACCAATACATAGCTTTCTGGCACCTTACCCAGTTACTTTGCAGACCTCACAGTCAGATATAGCGGGAAACATCATAAATATTTCAGAAATGTTAAGTGCTGATGCTAGGGATTGAGCCTATGACCTCTTGATTGACAGTCCAGTGCATTACCACTGAGCTAAATCCGCTTATAAATAATGAACAAAAGAACACTTCTAGTGGGACAGGCATGATTTAACCAGTCTAGATGATATTTTACTACTGAGACAGATGTGGTCATACATCACAGTGCTGACCCTGGGTTAGTTATATGAATGTTTTACCTTGCCTGGGATGGTGTGACTCGTCCATACACTTTCTTCTTCCACATGAGTAAATATTTTCTAGCAAGGTGTCTGCAAATAGAGACATTTTAAGTTGTGAACCAACAAAGAACAATGAAATGAACAAGTTAATACTCCTTATACCAGTATAAATCAGTGTTTAACAATACTCTAATTTGAACCATTGATTTACCAGATTTGATAATGCATTGTATGTATGAGAGACAGAAAGGGCAATATGCATGGATGTATGTATAATATTTTTTATTAACACATGCAATGACATAGAATAAAGTTCACCACTTATTTCAAGGCTATCAAACAAAAGATTAATCATTATGGTATTTACAATGGATAAGATTATGCTAACAACATTTGCTTCTCGTTTTGGTAGCATCCAAAATATTCCCTTTTCTAATTTATACAAGGCCATTCAGGCCTTGACACTAACTATTTTGGGCACTGGTCCGACTGGGCAAAAGCGCCAAATTTGTAAATAGGACAGTTACTGGTCCTCCAGAATTTTCACTGGTCCTTCTGGATTTTCACTGGTCTCGGACCAGTGTTAGTGTCGAGCCCTGCCATTTCTGGTATTAAATTGCAGGCATATGTATGAAAGCAGGACAGGCAAAGTGATAGCAGTACGCTCTAGTGCTCCTCCAAAGGGAAAAATATATAAGTTAATAGCCTTTAGGAAAATCATTTAGAGGACTCATAAGTGCAAAACCGTTGTAACTCCTTCTTAAATCATATGTAGTTACAACTGTTTGATTTGTTAAAAAAGCAATTTAATGGTAAATTTATAATATAAAATTATGAATATAAAATAGAGAAATCTCCAAGTACAAACCTTATTCTTATCTCTTTCACTCTACCACCTCTATTCCATGTATAACCTGGCCTGTACTGCTTGATATTTACAGTGGTTTGACCGGAAGTAGATTTCACTTTGTGTCTTCTCCGTTGTCTAGCTGCTGATACAGGAATCTTGGACTCTGTTGATGTCGGACCTGTGGTATTCTCTGTATTCCTGAGAAACATGTGTAATTCATTAATTATAACGATTATAACTGTCCTCTAATAATCTTAAAAGTTAACTTTTCATAGCCTGCATGTACAATGTTTTAAAAATCTGCTCGTACAGTTAGAGCTGTCATTGATTCAGCCTGTGGCATATCGACGATTCCAATATATCGATTTACACATATAGACAAACAAGAAACAGGCCCATCAGTCAGTCATGATTCACTTATTTAGTTTTTCTACATTGTATAATATTTTTACTGGAAATAGATTCAGCTTTTGAAAATAGTACTTTCGGTTTGGGTTTAGACTTGTGCCATTTTGTGAATTTCCATTTTAACAAGAAATTGTTTTCTGCATGAAAATGAGGATTTTGGGTGGTCCCATTCATTTACCCATGTCTCTATAATTCAAAATGTCAATAATCGATCGGCTAAAATATATTGTCGTAACATTGACATCGCTTCTATCAATGACACCTCTACGTACATTGTGTAGTTATCAAATCTATATTATTTCTTCGGTTTAACAAAACATCTCTTCTGCTTACCTCATATTTAGCATAAGGGTGGTACTACAAGATTACGATTCGGGGCTGTGCATAAAAATATATCGAGTAGAGCCGAAAAAACCCCAGGATTTCTTGGAAAAATATTCATGTTTAAATTTTAATCACTGTTACTTCACCGAGTTGCCAAAAATCATGAGTCTAATTGATTGACAACAGATCATGATTAAAAGTAATGGCTGAATTTAAGCACTGTTGAGACTGTCCGAACTGGGGGTCATCCGCATTTGGTGGTTTCTTGCCAGTCATGATAAAAAATAACAACTTCTAAAAATTCTTTAAAATTTACATTTGAGTTGTCTCCCTTGTTTCAAAACAAGTCTGATCCCGACAGAATTGTTTGTCCAACTTACTTTTCCTGTAAAATGGCAGCAATATCAGGTGTTATCTTATGAGTAGAATAAGGATTATAGTCTCCATCACCAAGGCCTTCCTCAGCGCGTGCTAATAGACGCATTCTCTCTGCTTTTATTTGCAACTGATTTCCCAAATCTCGCAACGCAACGAGACGAAAATCGCCCGCTTCAACGCCATGTTTCTGTGTCATTTTCCAAATTTGTTATCAAATGACGATACGACCCATTTGGCAATACTGTTTTGTCATGGTCCTTTAATATTAAAGGTCTTGACACAATATTGGAAAAGGAACAATTGCAATTTTTATGTCAAGCCTACTTTCGTTTTTCGGCGCCATTTTGTAAACAAACTAAAGAGCTACAAAGGGAGTTAAATCTTACAAAAATGTCTGACGGACTTGCCGGGTAATAATTTCCTCTTAAATTGTTGATTTAGCGTAATATTGTTCCATGATTCATACATAGCACGATTATAATTTTCTGCGACAAATAAATGCCATCGTGTTTCCTGTGATTCGTTCTCAGTTTGTCACAAATTGTGCGAGAAAGATATTGTCACATTATTTCGCGATCCTTTCTTGTCACTCGTACCCTAGTCATTTCGAACCGGAACATCTCTAACCAATCCAAATCCGTTCTCGTCCTTTAAGATAAACAGATTGTTGTGAAATACCATTTTAACAGGTGTCGAATTAGAGTTTTAAACACTTCATGTTCGGAAGTTATTGCTACTCAGTAGGCCTACATGGATGCGACACGAAATTTAAGCATCTGCTGATGATCTGGTGAGTGCGTGACCAGGAGTCCGCTTTTTAGTAGCTCGCTTTGCTACGTCTATGCAACCACATGCTACCAGCGAGTAGTGATCACCAATAGCATACCATTTCTCAGCACTTTGCTTGGTGAGCAGTTTCTTGCGCAACAAACCACTGTAGCGCTTTGCTGTGCAACGGTCTGCTATTTGTATGCGCTCGCTGGTAGCATATACATTTTTCCCTTCCTTCTCTACGTAGCACTTTTTTGAAGGAAGCTTTTTCTTAGCAGAGAGCTATCGACCGTTTGGTAGCAATAAGCACCTTGGTTTAGGCAATGGGCGCAGAAATACTGAAATTTGCTGGTCTGATGGCAAAATGTCGGAAGATTGGATACAATCCGACTGACCAGCCACTATCCACATCTCACTATTCAAAATGGTGTTGTTAAAATATGTTGACTATTGCTTGGTCACAGTATGAAGTTTGGTATGAGAATGGGGCGCTGTAGTGCATTTTAATAGGGGATTTATGCGTGGCCAGGAACATCCCCATTAACAATTACATGCGAAAAACATGTGATTGTTGTAGTTGCATTGGCTATGGCCTATTTTTTTTGACAGACGGGATTCAGAATAAAGATTTGGCTGAATTTCTTGTCCCACTTCCGGTAGAGGCAAGTTGTTGCTAAAGATTTGAGAACCAATCTTGTTTAATTTATTTTTTCCAGTATGAAATATAAATACAGTTCCACTCTTTTAATAACGTTTCGGCATATAAGCCTGATTCAAACCATAAACATTATTGAAAAAATACATATTTTATTTAATTGAACGTATAAAACAATATGGCGACGTCGGAATTAATGTTACATCATTTAACGCGACGTCATCGCACGTTAACGCGACGTCGTCTTACGGCATAGCTCACCAACTTGTGAATATGTTGAATTGCAAATTTATTGTGAATATAAATAGCAAATAATAGACAAGCGTAAAACTATAGTAACTATTTTTAGGGCATATCTGTGCAACCTTTCTCCTAGATCGGAAAACACTCCTTTCTAAATATTTGTTTGTCTGGTCTCCTATGTGGTGCTGCCTGGCAGCCAGAGGCTAGATATATAGTCTCTGTGGAGCAAACAAATTCCTTAGTCATTTTTATTTCCTCGATCAAATTATCCATAAACCTGATGGGAAATACCCGCTGGATTCAGTGCATAAAGTTATATAATACAATACATTATTGTTCTATTGTGTTTTCAGAACGATGGGAGAATCGCCGAGTGAATTTCAGCTGAAAAATCCGCCTACTGATGGTATCACTGCTGTTAAATTTGGTCCAAATTCCAGTCAGTTCCTTCTGACATCATCGTGGGATACGTCTGTCCGTCTGTATGATGTAGTCGCCAACCATCTACGTATGAAATATAATCATCCCGCTCCAGTACTAGATTGTTGTTTTCATGTAAGTGTCATGTGTAGAAAGTTTGTGCATGATGAATATGACTGTGGAAAAAAAATTGTTGCTAGTTGAATATCTCTAGACTAATAAATGAATTATACTGCTAGTAAACTAATCGATAACAAAACTTTAACTACAAAGACATTAGTGATGTAACTCATCTGATGTTGGAAAAATCTGTAGTTGTTCAACTTCCTTAGAATTGAATTTTAAAAAATGTAACAAAATACATAATATGCATCTCAAAACTTGCCCTTTTCAATATTTGCTTTATAATAATGTTCAATATTGAGCTCTAGACTAACCTCTGAACTGACAGAAGGGACAGAACTGATGCTGATTTGAGATATGTTATAATATTATTTTATTTGTTCACCACTGTATTACAGGATGCTGTTCATTGTTACAGTGGTGGAGTGGATAAAACACTGAAAGTCTATGATTTTAATACAAATACAGGTAAACGTGGCAGAGGCACACATTTAAAAAATAAATCAACTATCTTCTAAAACACGTGAAGGTAGCTCAGTCACCATTTTCTCAAGTAACGGAAATCACTTTTTTCCAATACATGTACATGCTGGGAACTAAACATTTTGAACAAAATGCTTCTGGCAATTTACAAATTCTGCCCATAGTTGTTGACAGTTAATCTTGAAAGTATTTATTATGAGATTAAATGTAAATGTTTTCATTCATTCAGACATTGATACCGGTAGTTTACAGCATGATTGCATGGTTCGGTTAAAATCTAGAACAAAGCTGTTTAGTTCCTAGCGCCCACGCATATCGTAACGTGTAGTCAGGGTACCTGTAAAAATCTAAACATGGCAGCTGAGCTACCTTTGAGTGTTTAAGTAGATAGTTGAAAAAAAAACAAGTTTAGTGACCTATGAATATTTTTACTTATATTTTCTGTTTCTAATATGATATGTTCATATACAAAGTTTGAACAAATTGTTTTATGGGGGAAATGTTTGCCCCCGCTTATACTATAAACTGCAGCCAATGCCCTTAAAATAGACTCTTACAAGAAACTGCAGCCAATGCCCTTAAAATAAACTCTCTTACAGGGGTTCCGCTAGCGTCTGAATACATTGTATGAAGGGTCATTTTGGTTCTTTTGACTACATTTCACCATTTTATAGACAAAATACCCATGATTTTAAAAGAAAATGGCCCTTCAAACCAAAATCTTGAGGGTCAAAATATGGCTTTTTGGAAATTTCAAGGGTCAAACCCCCTACTCCTGAGTCAAATGGAACCCCTGCCCATACAAGAAACTGCGGCCAATGCCCTTAAAAAGACTCTATACAAGAAACTACAGTGAATGCTATAGACTTAGACATAATTGCATCATCTTGGGGGTATCATACAGGATTGATTATATTGATGACTATTTCAGGTACAAATGTTGGTACTCACGATGCACCGATCAGATGTGTGGAATATTGTCCAGATGTTAATGTTATTGTTACCGGTAGTTGGGATTCATCTGTAAAACTCTGGGATCCACGAACACCGTGCAGTGCTGGTACATTCTCTCAGCCAGATAAGGTGGGTTGGTTTCCATTATAGGGTTTTATGCTGATTGTTTTGAATGCCATCATAGGTACAAGCTATTCATGCCAATTTCAGCAATTTATCAATGATGCATAATTATGGTGACCTTAAACTAGTCTTTCTGGAATTAATTATCAACCAGCCATGCCTTGAGGATGGGCTACCCAAATTGAATGTTGGACAAATAAGATTTTTCTTGATAATAATTTTTTTGTCATCGAGTGCTATGTTTGGCACAAACAATTTGCTAAGAAGAAGACAGAAAGAGCAGAGCTCTAAAATTGGAAAAAGAGTCAGTATATCTATTATGATCAATATTTGAGCAATCTATGTTAACTTCAGTTCACATTTTGCTGACGTCTGATTGATTCATGCATGTTTACCAGTATTTACGTTGATTAAAAAAAATACATTATGTTCTGCCCTTAGACCGACAGATAGACAACGACTAATTCTTTTGCTTCAAGATTTAATATCGTAAGTACTGAAAATAGACAAAACCCAACCTTACAATCAAATAACAACGCACACACACACACGCACACACACAATATCATAGTCAATATAGAAAAGAATTTAAAGTAAAATTCTTCAACTTACACTCAAGAAAAGTTCTTCAACTAGCATGTATGCAAACGTCAACAGATGATAATAATTCTAATTAGACCTATATTCAAATGTAAATCCTCAGTTATAGTACACTTTGGCGTGTATTCAGTTTTAAAGATAATAAACAATACAAATTACAGAACCATCATAATTGGTACAAAAGGTAAAAAAGACTTCATATTGTAAACCTACATCATGGTAGTCAAACAAACAAAGACATCAGCAGTCCACAGAGTGCTTCCTGTGTTAGTTATACCATACTGCATACATGAACATGTTAAACCATACTGTAAAGAAAACAAGTAACATGGAATTATACACTTGCAAAAATAACAAAGGACCCAAAGAAAATCGAATAAAATTACGTCCTAAGATTCTATAATGAGAAAACATTATGAAATAAAATATAAATGACTTATCAAGTTCAAACCATATTACTCAACTAATTATATGAACTTTAGACAAAGGGAGATTACTGTGTATGACTTCGGTCGTAGAGAATTTGGCACCCTCTGACCTAATACGGAAATGGACCGGCATGGCACGGCATTTAGCCTGACTTTAACTATCAATGAAAATAACCAATATAATAGGCCATACTTGCCTTACAGAGAATTTCTAATACAGTGAACAATTAAAACATATATTTATACATCTATAGACATCAAAACATGAACAGAACTTACACAATGCGGGTAAAAACACCGCCTTTGAAAAGACAAGCCTTCTTCGCGGCAAAATTTAGGCGAACGTTATACTAGCACAAGCGTGCGAACAGGTCAAATTAAGAGCGGTTAAACACCGCTAAAAACTGTTCCAACACACATTATTTCTAAAAGTATCGAAAAAATCATTCAAGTACCAATGTTTCAAAAATTTGCAGTATTTTTGGATCCTTGGTTGTAATTTATGTTGTGTATACATTAGGTCTACACGATGTCTGTATGTGGAGACAATTTATGATACAATTTATGTTGTGTTTATATTAGGTCTACACAATGTCCGTATGTGGAGACAGATTAGTGGTTGGTACAGCAGGGAGAAAAGTACTGGTCTGGGATCTCAGAAATATGGGATATGTGCAACAGAGACGAGAATCAAGTTTGAAATATCAGACACGATGCATTAGATGTTTCCCCAACAAACAAGGCTATGTGCTGTCCTCAATTGAAGGTTAGTACAATAGGCCTGCCATTATCAAGCAGACCTTACTTTGTTCGATGTTTCTCAGAAAAAGATGTTCCCAAGTTTTTAGCTCCACTTTTCGAACTATAATCCCAGAGCTACAGATAATGTTTTAGTCAATTGGGTATTTTACCCCCAAGTTTCAATTTTGATTGGGTTTTGACAAATTTTAATTGGGTATTTAATATAACTCAAAGGGTAAATAAGCTTTTATGTACTATTTTTCACTATAACATCCTTTTCTATTTGGGTATTTCAAATTGTCTTTGCTTTTTCTTACTCCCTCCTCTCAAAATCTATTGGGTATTTAAGAAAATTAATTGGGTAATTAACCCAATATGCAGCTTATCTGTAGCTCTGATAATTGGTCTGTGCAAAATTTGTCCACACTATTTCTCGGTTACCAATGGACAGATTTCAACGAAACTTTGCATGAAAGATCAGTACCAAGTCAAATTGTGCATATTGTGGCACACATTGGTCGGATAACTTTTAAGGGAATTATGGCCCTTTGGTTTTTTTTACACTTATAAATTTTGTTTGCACTATTTCTGTTATCAATGGTCGGATTTTAATGTAACTTTGCATGAATGATCAGTACTAAGTCTAGTTGTGCATATCGTCGGCACACGTTGGTCGGATAAATTTTAAGGGAGTTATGGCCATTACCAAGTCTAGGTGTGCATATTGTCAGAGCACATTGGAGTGACTGTGTCAAGCAGTATCTGGGTGTGTGCATCACATTCAGTGATATTTCTTGTTGTATTTGAAGGTCGTGTTGCTGTCGAGTACCTTGATCCAAGTCCGGAAATTCAGAAGAAAAAGTATGCATTCAAATGTCATCGTTTAAAAGAAAATGGTGTGGAGCTCATATTTCCTGTAAACGCAATCGCATTTCATAGCCAACACAATACGTTTGCCACTGGAGGATCTGACGGGTTTGTTAATATCTGGGATGGATTCAACAAGAAACGACTCTGTCAATTCCACAGGTAATATTATGTAATTTCTTCTGTAAGCAATGAGCTTTTATCACAGTAACTTATAATATTTTATACCTCAAATCAACATTAAATGATATTGTTTGAATTGTTAATCCACCTCGATAGCTTAGAGGTAGAACTTCAGCTTCAAGTGTGATAGGTCATGGGTTCTATCCTAAGCCGCGATATATCAAAGGCCTGAGAAATGGTATTCAATCGGCGAGCACTTGCTTGTTGCGTAGACATAGATGGAGAAGTGCTTGATACCACTATTTGGTAGTGTTTTGGTTAGGCAACTGGTTCCTGGTATCTCTTGCACTAAGCATTTAAGAATGGTGTTAGGACGGCTGGTCAACCTTGTGTCTGGATAAAATGAACTGGATAATCATCCACATTTGATTGAAATACTTAAATCTCATTAAAATCAGATCCTAAAATTTGCCCAATTGCTTTACGACGCTGTTAGAGATCTGACTACACTCCGTAAGGGGTCATGTTCCAATGACCTCTCTGGCGCAGAATGACGTTACGTAGCCTCAGCAGGCTTACACCGCACTTTAAGATGTGTGAAAGAAGTGATTTAGTTGGCTGACGTTAAAAATTCACAACAACATGAACCCAGATGGAGTGTCGTCAGATTCTATATCAGCCTCAAGTACTGAAGCATAATAAGAGTCTGATTTTAATGAGATTGGAAATACTTAGGAAATAAATAACAACAAAAAATAAAATATTATGATTTTCTGCTTTCAGGTACCCCACAAGTATTGCAGCTCTGTCGTTCAGTGCTGATAGTTCAGTTCTGGCTATTGCTTCATCTTACATGTATGAAAACGATGAGCAAAAGACAATTCCAGAAGATAATATCTTCATACGCAATGTCAGCGATCAGGAAACAAAACCAAAATAATTGAGATGTTGTCACTGAGATTGGGGTATTTTTATTTAAAACCAGTTGAAGCATTTTGTAATGTCGGTGCAACTGTATAGGTGGGAAAAGTTATAAAAATGGAAATGTTTGTGAATTCTCGGAATCTAAAAAAACAACTCCTTACTACCTTGGCCATTATGTTTGTGACAAAACCATACCTACTCAGTCATATAATGTATGGTCCCTACACAGATATTCTAAAATAGTGTGAGCATTATTTATTATGCCCCCCCCCCCCATCTTTGATGAGAGGGTATATTGCTTTGCACATGTCGGTCGGTAGGCCAAATGGTTTCCATTCAATAACTCAAGAACTCTTTGCCCTAGGATCTTTAAACTTTACATGATGGTTGGCCATCAACTGTAGATGAACCCTAACGATTTTGAGGTCAGTAGGTCAAAGGTCACTGTGACCTTTACTATTTCTGACTATTCAAATGGTTTCCGTTCAATAACTCAAGAACGCTTAGCCCTAAGATCTTCAACTCTTACATGGAGGTTGGTCATCAACAGTAGAAGACACCTATTGATTTTGAGGTCCATAGGTAAAAAGTCAAGGTCAGAGTGACCTTTGCATGGGTGAAAGTTTTCAGGCACATGGCTGAACTTCAGGTTTTTTAGGGTACGAAAAAGCCTGTTTTTCTTTATTTTCCCTATATAAATGGTCAATTTTTAAGGATTTCAGGTTTTTCTGAATTTCCAGCTTGCACCTATGCCTTTGCCATTTCTGACTATTTGGCTGCCATGGGGGCATATGTGTTTACAAACATCTTGTTCGGCATTGTATACGTCAAGACATGGTCTTAAAATTAATGAATTAACTACCTACCCACTTTGAATGTTGTAATGTGTAAGGTTTTTGAGAAACAAACTTTCACAGGATGCATATATATACATCATGTTTTGTCAGTGCCCAATGATAAATGAACGTGAGATGTTTTTAATGTTTAAAACCCCCACTGAATTCAGGGATGGTCATCTGCCTTTACCTTGTTATCACAGTATATATTTGGCTGGTATATGCTTTTCATTACAAATGGCAGCTGGTAGCTTTTCATTCTGTTTATCATCCATGTAGTTGCATTCAATGGTTGGGAGTTTTTCGTCATTCCAAAATTGAGTCATTTTGGTTGAAAATTTAGGGCTCACTGAATGTTCAAGCGCTGGGGTATCTCATAGGCACATGGTTTCAAATTTACTGAGTGTACCCGATGTATATCAAATTATCCGAGTGTACCCTATATAGAGAAGGTTGTGAAGCAGCCATGTGAATCCACAACCGATATGACGTTACAAAAGCTTGTACCCAGTTTTTCTACAGTTGTCAAAGCAAAAACAGATACCAGTGCCTGTGAGGTCATATCCATTGTGGCTAAACATGGCTCTTGCACAACCTTCTCTATACATAGGGTACACTCAGATAATTTGAAACCATGTGCCTATGGGGTATCTTTCAAGAAGAAATTCATAGGCTGTTGGACGTCAACATTTACAGGCCTGTGGAAGTATATCATGCCATGTATTTGTTTTTAACAAGAATCATATTATATCACATGTTACTACAATACACATGTATGTATATGTGATTATGTCTTATCTTTATTTGTTTTGAGAAATGTTCTCATGATTTACATGAGCATGGTGACTTGGAGTGTACACAGACTTTTATGCTCATTTATGGTGTGTCACAAATACACCAAACTTTAATTTTTCTGTCTAGAGCTTGACCATTTTGGTCACCAAAACGATAAGGCCAAAAATACTCCACCCTCCACCATATGCATTGTGCATTCACCCATTCATCAAATAATTGATTGTTGAAAAATATTATAAGTGCAAAAACATTTCACTACAAGCCCTTTTGAAAATATTTGAGGTTGATTTTTTCGTGGTCAAGATGTACAATCCCTGGTATTTTACTCACAGTTTTTAAGTGGTTTGAAACTAGTGTATGTGTTCATTTGGAGATGTTGGCTCCATTATATTTTATATGTGATCGTTGTGGTTTGTAAGCTATGTAAGGTACTCCTCAATATGTTGGTGTTAGTCTGTGTGTGCCCTACTCAGAATGATGCTTTCACCAGTGTCTTTAGGTGCACATCTAGGCTTGACAATAGAACTAGAACATGTAATAGTAACATAAGTTTATCATTAAAAGGGCCGGAATAAATCAAATGCTAGACATCTTCCCCCCAACCCTGATTGTTTAAAAGATGATTGTTTTAATACATGCACAACAATTGGATGATATTCTAGCAAGTACTATATAATGGCCTTATTACATATACTTAAAATCATACGAATTTTCATGTTTGGTATTATACGAATTATATGTATACATGTAATGATATTACCAGTAAATTGTAATTTCACTTTTAGCTCAATAATGAAACTTTTCATGTTGTAATTGTAAATACATGGCTTTTTTGTATGTATAATTTTGTACAATAAATGTATGAGAGATTTATCATTTTTATGTTTGACAATTGACCCTTGTCATCAGGCCTATTTCAGGAAAGAAGTTCTGGGGGTAGGAACAAAAACAAATAAACCGGTGATCTGGTCTGTGGGTATAGCATTTGTCTGAAGAATCTTAATGTTATTTGTAGGGAATACCAAAATAATGATTTTGCTCCCGGAAAAAATTGGGGGAGCATGTAGTTGCCGGTTTGTTCTAATTTTCTAAGGAATATTGTTTAGACTGTTATTCATGCCTCCAAAGCATATTTTCCTGGAATAGCGGGCCATAGCCATACTACAAGAATGCGTCCATTTTGTCAATATAAGACCGAGACATGTTTTATACATATTGGAGTTTCTGTTGGTACACATGTGTGTTGGTAATACTGTCCCACTTTTTAGCTCACCTGTCACAAAGTGACAGAGTGAGCTTTTGTGATCACTCTTCGTCCGTCGTCCGTCGTCCGTCCGTCCGTCGTCCGTCCGTCCGTCCGTCCGTCAACAATTGGCTTGTGTAGACACTAGAGGTCACAATTTTAGCCTAATCCTTATGAAACTTGGTCACAATGATCATCTCAACAAAATCTAGGCCAAGTTCGATATTGGGTCATCTGGGGTCAAAAACTAGGTCACTAGGTCAAATTATAGAAAAATCTTGTGTAGTCACTAGAGGTCACAATTTTGACGTAATATTTATGAAACTTGGTCACAATGATCATCCTAACAAAATCTAGGTCAAGTTCGATATTGGGTCATCCGGGGTCAAAAACTAGGTCACAAGGTCAAATCATAGAAAAACTTTGTGTAGTCACTAGAGGTCAAAATTTTGAATTAATCTTTATGAAACTTGGTCACAATGATCATCTCAACAAAATCTAGGTCAAGTTCGATATTGGGTCATCCGGGGTCAAAAACTAGGTCACAAGGTCAAATCATAGAAAAACTTTGTGTAGTCACTTGAGGTCAAAATTTTGAATTAATCTTTATGAAACTTGGTCACAATGATCATCTCAACAAAATCTAGGTCAAGTTCGATATTGGGTCATCCGGGGTCAAAAACTAGGTCACAAGGTCAAATCATAGAAAAACCTTGTGTAGGCACTAGAGGTCACAATTTTGGCCTAATCTTTATGAAACTTAATCACAATGATCATCTCAACAAAATCTAGGTCAAGTTTGATATTGGGTCATCCGGGGTCAAAAACTAGGTCACAAGGTCAAATCATAGAAAAACCTTGTGTAGGCACTAGAGGTCACAATTTTAGCATAATCTTTATGAAACTTGGTCACAATGATCAACACAGCAAAATGTAGGTCAAGTTCGATATTGGGTCATCTGGGGTCAAAAACTAGGTCACAAGGTCAAATCATAGAAAAACCTTGCATACTCACTAGAGGTCACAGTTTTGACCTGATCGTTACGAAACTTGTTTACAATGATCATAACAACAACATCTAGGTCAAGTGCGATATTGGGTCATCTTGGGTCAAAAACTAGGTCACATTGTCAAATCATAGAAAAACCTTGCATAGTCACTAGAGGTCATAATTTTGGTGTAATCTTTATGAAACTCGGTCACAATGATCATCTCAACAAAATCTAGATCAAGTTTGATATTGGGTGATCCGGGGTAAAAAACTAGGTCACAAGGTCAAATAATAGAAAAACCTTGTGTAGTCACTAGAGGTCACAGTTTTGGCTTGATCTTTAAGAAACTTAGTCACAATGATCATCTCAACAAAATCTAGGTCAAATTCGATATTGGGTCATCTGGGGTAAAAAAGTAGGTCATTAGGTCAATCATATAAAAACCTTGTGTAGTCACTAGAGGTCACAATATTGGCCTAATCTGTATAAAACTTGGTCACAATGACCATCTCAACAAAATCTAGGTCAAGTTCGACAGGTGAGCGACCTAGGGCCCTTTGGGCCCTCTTGTTAAAAATAGAGAGCCAACAAAAAATAAACTGACATGTTCAATTATGCTATAGAGTTGATGATCAGGCTAACCATGTACCAATTGGGTTTCAACGAAATGAAAATTATCCTTTCAAAACTTCATATTGACCATTGTCAGGTCAATGCCTAAGTTTGCAAATGAATGTTGAATCATTCAGAGCAGTTCAAACATCATCAATATCATGTACAGAAAACAAGCATTGTCTGGATTTATCCGATTTATTTATTTGATAAATTCCTGATAATATGCACAAGTCATTGTAGAACTTTGTCAGATCGCTGTAAGTTCTGAAATTGAAAAGTGGACAATACATTGGAGTACTCGACATGGTATTTTTATCCCCAATTTACCTTACAAAATACACTCCTTATCTTTGGCATGGAGGTTAGAATTTTGTTGCATCCAAGTTTTCAGTATAGAAATGGGCGTTACTTGAAAACAATTTTTCATAGTTGTTTACAATTTTTTCAAAAACATCTCTATGGAGATACTGCACAAACTATAATTGTATTGAGAAATGAAATGACATTTGTGTTGCTTGAAGTTACAATCAATGCTTGTGTAGAATGTGTCCTAAAACAGTCTATTTATTTTTTCAAATGTAAATTGTCATTTTTAGCTCACCTGTCACAAAGTGACAGAGTGAGCTTTTGTGATCACTCTTCGTCCGTCGTCCGTCGTCCGTCCGTCGTCCGTTCGTCCGTCCGTCAACAATTGGCTTGTGTAGACGCTAGAGGTCACAATTTTAGCCTAATCTTTATGAAACTTGGTCACAATGATCATCTCAACAAAATCTAGGTCAAGTTTGATATTGGGTCATCTGGGGTCAAAAACTAGGTCACTAGGTCAAATTATAGAAAAACCTTGTGTAGTCACTAGAGGTCACAATTTTGACTTAATATTTATGAAACTTGGTCATAATGATCATCCTAACAAAATCTAGGTCAAGTTCGATATTGGGTCATCCGGGGTCAAAAACTAGGTCACAAGGTCAAATCATAGAAAAACCTTGTGTAGTCACTAGAGGTCAAAATTTTGACTTAATCCTTATGAAACTTGGTCACAATGATCATCTTAACAAAATCTAGGTCAAGTTCGATATTGGGTCATCCGGGGTCAAAAACTAGGTCACAAGGTCAAATCATAGAAAAACCTTGTGTAGTCACTAGAGGTCATAATTTTAGTCTAATCTTTACAAAATTCGGTCACAATGATCATCTCAATAAAATCTAGGTCAAGTTTGATAATGGGTCATCCGGGGTAAAAAACTAGGTCACAAGGTCAAATCATAGAAAAACCTTGTGTAGTCACAAGAGGTCACAGTTTTAGCATAATCTTTACGAAACTTGGTCTCAATGATCAACACAACACAATGTAGGTCAAGTTCGATATTGGGTCATCTGGGGTCAAAAACTAGGTCACAAGGTTCAAATCATAGAAAAACCTTGTGTAGTCACTAGAGGTCACAGTTTTGACCTGATCTTTACAAAACTTGTTCACAATGATCATAACAACAAAATCTAGGTCAAGTTCGATATTGGGTCATCCGGGGTCAAAAACTAGGTCACATTGTCAAATCATAGAAAAACCTTGCATAGTCACTAGAGGTCACAATTTTGGTCTAATCTTTATGAAACTCTGTCACAATGATCATCTCAACAAAATCTAGATCAAGGTTGATATTGGGTCATCTGGGGTAAACAACTAGGTCACAAGGTCAAATAATAGAAAAACCTTGTGTAGTCACTAGAGGTCACAGTTTTGGCTTGATCTTTACGAAACTTGGTCACAATGATCATCTCAACAAAATCTAGGTCAAGTTTTATATTGGGTCATATGGGGTCAAAAAGTAGGTCATTAGGTCAATCATATAAAAACCTTGTGTAGTCACTAGAGGTCACAATATTGGCCTAATCTGTATAAAACTTGGTCACAATGATCATCTCAACAAAATCTAGGTCAAGTTCGACAGGTGAGCGACCTAGGGCCCTTTGGGCCCTCTTGTTTCAGTATTTTAGGATTTTCGAAACATGAATTAATGTGCCACTGAAAGAGAAGGGTTCTCTGATAAGTTTACTAGTATTGGATTTACACTTACAGCATTCTCCACAGAATTGTCTGCATAGAGCGGGATGATGGCAAAAATCTCTTGCACAGTTGGCCAACCCTAGGATGTTGTGACAGTTATGGTGTGTTGTTGTAGCTGTTGTCGCATAATGAGTTGTTGTCTGTCTTGTAGTAGTAGATGGTGTGGTTGTTGATACTAAGTATAGAAAACCTTCATTTAAAACATGTCTGTAACTATTAAAGGGGCATGCCCTGGAACTGAAGCGTCTCGAATAGCCATCAAATTGGTATCATTTTAATATCTATGTCAACTTATGAAAACTCTGTAAAAAAGTTTCGAAATATCCCGCTAGTTTTTTTAAAAAAAAATTCAAGAATAATTAAATATCGTTGTGGTCAATAAAAGGTAATAGTTGGTTTTACAAGTGATACACGCAATTTTGTTGTATCAAACAAAGACACTCCAGTTTCTGGGCATGCCCCTTTAAGCTATTCCAGAAATTACAATATGGATGGACGGAGAGGGTTCGAGGACACTGGGCTGGTTTTTATATCGTTGCCTCATTAGAAGAATAAGGTTGACCCGATTACATTTGAATCTGCATCAAAATGCGCTTTGTATTAACTTATTTCAAGAAAATCTGAAATCAATCAGTTTTATTTCTTTTTTCCCAAGAATACTTTTGGAACCATTTTTATACGCCTGTTTGAAAAACGGGACGTATTATGGGAACACCCTTGGCGGGCGGGCGGCGGAGGCATCCAGCAGTTTGTCTGTACTCTAGTGCTCAGAGTTTTCATCCGATCGTCTTCAAACTTTGTGACAATGCTTATGGCCATGATATCTAGGCCAAGTTCGATTATAGGCAAAATCGGCCTAGGCCTTATTTGGTTATGGGCCTTTAGTTACGAAATAAGTATGAAATAGGCCTTGTCTGTGCTCTAACGCAAACAGTTTTCATCCGATCGTGTTCAAACTTTGTGACAATGCTTATGGCCATGATAGCTAGGCCAAGTTTGATCATGGGCCAAATCGGCCTAGGCCTTATTTTGTAATGGGCCTTTAATTACCAAATAAGTATGAAATTGGACTTGTCTGTGCTCTAACGCAAACAGTTTTCATCCGACCGTCTTCAAACTTTGTGACAATGCTTATGGCCATGATATCTAGGCCAAGTTCGATTATAGGCCAAATCGGCATAGGCCTTATTTGGTTATGGGCCTTTAATTACCAAATAAGTATGAAATAGGCCTTGTCTGTGCTCTAACGCAAACAGTTTTCATCCGATCGTCTTCAAACTTTGTGACAATGCTTATGGCCATGATATCTAGGCCAAGTTCGATTATAGGCCAAATCGGCCTAGGCCTTATTTGGTTATGGGCCTTTAGTTACGAAATAAGTATGAAATAGGCCTTGTCTGTGCTCTAACGCAAACAGTTTTCATCCGATCGTGTTCAAACTTTGTGACAATGCTTATGGCCATGATAGCTAGGCCAAGTTTGATCATGGGCCAAATCGGCCTAGGCCTTATTTTGTAATGGGCCTTTAATTACCAAATAAGTATGAAATTGGACTTGTCTGTGCTCTAACGCAAACAGTTTTCATCCGACCGTCTTCAAACTTTGTGACAATGCTTATGGCCATGATATCTAGGCCAAGTTCGATTATAGGCCAAATCGGCTTAGGCCTTATTTGGTTATGGGCCTTTAATTACCAAATAAGTATGAAATTGGCCTTGTCTGTGCTCTAACGCAAACAGTTTTCATCTGATCGTCTTCAAACTTTGTGACAATGCTTATGGGCATAATATCTAGGCCAAGTTCAATTATAGGCCAAATCGGCTTAGGCCTTATTTGGTTATGGGCCTTTAATTACCAAATAAGTATGAAATTGGCCTTGTCTGTGCTCTAACGCACACAGTTTTCATCCGATCGTCTTCAAACTTTGTGACAATGCTTATTTTTAATTTTTTTTTAAAATTTTTTATTTTTATTTTGCCCTGAGACTCACCATGCCCCGAGAAGGGCTTATTTTGTGACATTTTGGCTCTTGTTGTAAACGTATAACAATATTGTAAGGCTATTTACCACTCCTCACAAATTACACGATACACATGTACACTCGAATAACTGTGAACGCATTGGACAACAAAATCTCAATACCTGTCATCAAAGAATACCATATACTGTGTATATCCGTGCTGTCATTGTGTATATTGTCTTCAAGATACTGAAGTATCCGGTCGTTTACACACTGTGAACAAGCTCAGGCCGTGACATGAAGATAATATGAAGTTACGTCATTGAAACAAGGTCACTCGGCTATAGCTTTCAGATATTTTGTTGCTGAAATCGGGTCTTTCAACGTTTTAATACTGTTACTTAACTTTTGAGACTAAAGGCTGCTAAAACTATGTAGTTCAGCAGTTTTACTGTTGTAACTAGGTCATTCAGCGTAGGTATTCTGCCTTTTGTTTGCTGAATCTTTTCTATTCAGCTTTTAAACTTTGCTGTGGAAACGGGGTCATTCAGCTTCTTATAATTTATTATACTTTTCGACAGCTTGGACTTGGGCGGACCGTCGCTTGTTTAGTTAAGCTTTCTGTCTTTATGTGTTTTATGTTTCCTGTGCTCGGTTGGTTCAGTTGGGCATTGAGTTTTGTGTGTTTTTATGTTTTCTGTGCTCGGCTGGTTGGGTTGAGTGCTGCATTCCCTGTCTGACTTAATATAATCTTTTTGATCTTACCTTGATTACATAGATCTGTATCACAGCATGATGTTCTCACATTACTTGAGCTTCTTCCTACCAGCAGGGATGGATCTTGCACACAATACTATGTAGATATATATAAGTAAATGTATTTACACTAATTCTGCTGATCCGAAGGTTGTGGGTTCTATCCAGCCTTCAGCCGGATTAAAGCATATATAATACACATCACACGCCAATGTCATATTTTGTTTTCAATGCATGCTCTTAATTTCAACCGTTATTAATTTTGCATTTGTTGGCCACGGTGACTTTTCATTTCAGGTAAAAAGAGATCTTGTGGTTACTATTGATACATTAGGTCATGTAATGTACACTGGGTCATGTAATGAAGCAATGTTGAAGTCTTGGTACATGCTCATTACTCACATTGCCTGTTTAGGCCACGTCGTTATATTTGCCAAACTCTTATTTCTGAATTGATTCTTTTTTAGCTCATCTGAATTTTTGGAAAAAAGATGCTTATTGTCATCACTTTTGATCGGCGTCTGGGTTGCATGGTTAAGTTTTTTGTTTAGCTAAACATTCCTCATTAACTGTCAAAGCTATTGCTTTGAAACTTGCAGCACTTGCTCACCATAAATACATAAGCCTGTAAAGTACGTAAGACCCAAAACTCTGATCTGCATTTTGCAAGAATTATTGCCGCTTTTCGAACTTAGAAAATAAAATGATACATTGGTTAAGTCAGTTTGTGTTTAGGTCCACTTTTCTCATACACTATGGGGGCTATTTTGCTTTGAAACTTTCAACACTTGTTCACCATCAATACTTGACCTTGAAACGCAACACCCATAACTCTGATCTGCATTTTGCAAGAGTTATTACCCCTTTTTGGACTTATAAATTCCTTGGTTAAGTTTTATGTTCAGGCCCACTTTTCTCATACACTCTGAGGGCTAACGCTTTGAAACTTTCAACACTTGTTCATCATCAATACCTGACCATGTTAAGCAAGACAGACAACTCTGATTGGCATTTTGCAAGAGTTATTGCCCATTTTTGGACTTAGAAAATTCCTTCGTGAGGTTTTATATTTAGGTTAACTTTTCCATGAAATATTTAGCTATTGCTTTGAAACTTGCTTCACATTTCCACCATCAATACCTCACTTAAGTTCTGACCTACTTTATGCATTGGTAATGTGCGCTTTTTACAGTGACAATGATCGTATGAACGTCTGCACCCGCAAAGAGGTGCTCTTGTTTAGATATTGTTTTAAGCCCCCCTGGTCAGCTGCATTTCAGTCATATGGAGATTACTCAGAGTCACATTATCCTGGCAACTTGCAAACCGGCTGTTACCTTAGAACTTACTATGCTAAGCGTCAAGCAAGGGAGATTTACCAGTTCCACCACGTATAACCAAATCACTGTACGACTTATTGGGATACTATACAATTAAACTTGTATGACTTATTGTGATTGAAACATCCGATGATTTCCTATCACTGTTCGACTTATTGCAAGACTATACACTTCAACGTGTACTCCTTATTGCGATGACCGGAAGTTGACTCGTTTATACACTGTGAGTACATGTAGCATATTCAACGACGTTGTGGTACGTAGGGGCTTGGAATCGAACACGAAACATTCCATTCCCGAGCGGACGCTTTAAGCATTCGGCCACCGCGGAAGGCCGAAAAAAATAATATTGTTCTTACCTGTTTTGCCATACATCCCGCATTGAATCTGTGTGTTCCATCGAAATCAAATATCTCCATGAAATAACAATCCTACAGGAAAAATCAAAGACAGCATGTTTTATTACGTAACTACGTTATATTTGTTTTCGTTAAAATCTTAGGCACACGGTTTCGTCTAACAACATATTGAAAAAGTAATCCGAGTACCTTCCTACATTTTAAGAAGATACTCAAGAGTTATTTTTTACTACTATAAGTTGTTAAAATCTAGAAACCATGTGCATGTGGTAAAAATTACATATGAGCCAGTTTCCAGGAAATCCTATTTTTATGACATTATGTTATCACAACAAAATCACTCACTTCGTAATTACGGTAACCAATTTCAGAAAAATTCTCAGACTGAGAACAACGAGGAGTTGGTTGTTTGAAACAGTTGTAGCCTTTGTATAAATGTAAATAATTTCGATTTTGATACATATTTTACAAATTAAACCATAATTCTAAAACGTGATACTATTTTGAACAGTTTGTGGCAATAATTGATCAAATGCTGCATTTATGAAATATTTGTATATAACGTTTGAATGACGTTTGTGACGTCACACAGAACATCTACACAAATAACTGTAACTTCATGCAACTACCTCCATAGCTCAGTAATAATAATAATTATAATCATTTCTTTATTTTAGAGAAGGTAACATATACAGACATATGCAACAGACAAATACACATACATCTTAGTTTAAACATGGTCTTCTATAAAAACAAACACTAACAAAACATGTTTTTGGCAATCACTCAAAGTACACATATACTACAATTCAAATGTTCAATTTCGTTATTTTAGTAAACAATTCAAATATTCAATCTCGTTATTTCCAACATAGATAATTTCGGACATAGAGGATATTACATGTACATGAGTGTCATTTCATATTGAAGTTTATTAAACGAGTTGAATAAAATAATAAAATGCGAGGCTCTGCCGAGCATTTTATCGATTTTATTCAACGAGTAAAATAAATTCAATGTGGAAAGTCACAAATGTAATGTTCTATTTATCACATGTTAGCCTTTTTCCGTCCGAAACGTAAAATAGCTACTTATTTTCACTATAATAAGCGCGCAACTTTGACGACGTCGCCTATACTTTGAATGACGTCGCGTCAAAGGTTTATTACACTAGTGTATAATCAAAAATAAATAATGGCTTTATACCGCGACGTCAACATGTGATAAATACATATATGGTATTAATCTTTTTGTTTGCGTAATAAGAAATATTTAACTGATGTTTTGAACGAATTAAGCGATGAATTAAGTTGTAAGTGAATGTTTGGTGAGGTTATATTCCACATATATGCAGACAAATATGAAAAGGACATTTTCATGTTATTTCATTGTTATTAGCGCGCTTGTCGCCTAATCTGGCGACCCGGGTTCAACTGGGCTGGAAGCACTCATATGCCTGCTATAGTTCAGCAGAAAGCTGACTGGCAAATAAAGGCTATGCTCGGCACTAAAAATCAAGGTATTAACAATTTGTGTTTTACAGTTTGCTTCATCAAGACCACCCTTTTAAATTATGGAAAAACTCAAAATTGTGCCAGGCTAGTATTGAGCCAAAGCCTAACGGATGCCAGCAATCTATAGAGGATATTTGTTTGTTTTGATTGAATATGGTTTATATCTCATCGTGTAGTGATAAAATTCAATATTTTCAAGAGCGCGTAGCGCGAGTGAAAATATTAAAATTTTATCACTACAAGATGAAATATTAACCATATTCAATCAAAACAAACAAATATTCTATTTATTTAATGCTTTTATGGTGTCAAAACTGGTACTATTTGTGCCAAATTACCACTGTGGTTAGGCTACGTATGAATATGTTATTCCTTTCATATTTTTCACTTCAAAATCCGCCATCTTGGATTATGGTGAATAGGTGAAAACGACTTTTTTGAGAATTCTGCATTAAATCATACACCAACGTGTAGGTAATGGTCTAACTAAGAATAAAAACCCCCACATGACATGTTTCCGTTCAGTAATAAAAAAGTTACAGACATTTTAGTGTTGAGATTTTGGTTAATTAAAGTAGTCCCTGTGAGGGGGCGGAGCTTATATCAGTCACATTGTAGGTGATAACCAGTGACTGATATAGGTTTTATTTCACTGATAGAACTCCATATCTCATCAGTTAGCATTAAATAAAGTGCCGTATTAGTGGTTCTTGCCGGGACGGGTTGTCGGAATGAACGAGATAAATGGTAATGTATCAGAGGAGTAGCTACATGTAAGAGATGCGCCGTAAATAATTGAAAGCTGGCCTTTGACATGTACAATAGTACCGACGTACCTGATTCATATCACAGTCTTCAACACCAGTACACTTAGATAGATCATCGACAGCTGCTGGACACGATAAACATCTAACAGCTACAAAGAGATTTACAAGTTTGTCACGAACTTGCTCAACTGTAAATAGCATGTGGAAATTTATAGTCCAGAGAATTTGACACGACCATCGAACTTCTATTTGCATAATTTAATAACTGATATATTGTCTATATTTATAAACCCGGTTGTATGTTTTCATAAGCGGGGACTATCACGAAGACGCTCGATGTGTAATACCAACACAAATCTAAAAGACCGATATTGCACGATTTGCTCGCGGAAATTTATATATTCAACGCAAGAACCTTGTAATATATTCATGCATAAAGGTCAGGATCATGTCAAATTCTCTGTGCTATACGTATATTTTGGCAATTCAATGTACATATTTTTTAGTTTGCATACTGTATATTACTGTTACTTATTTCATCAAGATACAAGTGTATTTTATCACACGAAAAAAACCTAGTATATTTCAGTTTTCTTTAATTTCGTTATAAACCAGTCCTAACTTACACTTACGAATATTATGTAAGTGGATTGTAAAGACCTGATCTAATTTAAGGAACTATGAGAATATAGATATACTAACAATTAATGACGATACGCCGTTTGTTTATCAAATCGAAGATCCGTATGCTCACACCGTACAACCCGCTGTGTGTAAGGCAGTTATGTATGTTGAAGGCAGAGACACGCGCGCTTTACGCCACTAGAGTGGGGTAAGATTTTGTTATTTTATATGTGTTTTGCGTTGCTTTTGAAAGCGATCACTTACATATATCGTTCACGCGATGAATGAACAATAAGTATATACAATTTATGTGCCCTAAAATGCCATATTATTCGAGTAAACAGGGTTTAGGTATGCGATGTTTGCCAAAAGTTCGAAACTTTCGCCTTTGACATTGAATTCTCAACTTAATTCGTGGCTGGGAATAATTCTAAAACATTGAATACAAACTTCAATCTTTCCTCAATATATCTGTCGTTTCCGTTTTGGAAAATGTGCATTTTCTGTGAAGATACAGAGGTTTAAATTGAACGAGGTACCAAAAAATGCTAACGAAATAGGCAGTTCTGTTTTTCGAATGATAACGACAAAGGCAGAGCGTTAAATATTAATGCTAACGCAGAGGCAGAGATAAGAGACTTATGCTAACGTCAAAGGCAGAAATTCTAATGACTTGACAGGGCCATAAAACCCCTTTGTACGATTTGTATGTTATAAATATAACCAAGATTCATGTTAGGCTGTATTCCAAAGTCCATTTCACCAAGAATCACGAGTGTTTAGTGGTTATTTTAGTCCAGTTGATAAACGGAATATATTACATACCTGGTGATCGCTGACGCCAGCAATTATCGGTTGTGAGTGGCCCTTTATGTCTGTAAATGACGAACTGGTGTGTTTGGGGGGCATTAAGCGCTCCATTTGTTATCATGAAGTTAATTCTATAGAATACGCAAGTTCGAAATGCAGCAGTATATGATTACGTAACAGTTTATGCCGACGAAAAACGTACGGAAGGCAGTTAACAGAAGTGGTAATTGCTTTATAAATACAAAGAAATACTGGAAATAGGTTTAAATTATTTATTGGGATATCAAACTGTCCTATAGATTTAGAAATATGAAGTAGCTTTGTAGTATATATATGCTGCAATTGATGGAACTATTTTGCATGACGGTTGACATCCGTGTCGGTTGTTATGTAATACCGACGGACCGGTTTACTATTGCAAAGATGGCGCTGCCTAGCGGCGGTGTAGGAAGAAAAGTAGTTTCATCAACTAAAGTATAGTCGATTGTAGCAACGTGTGTATATAACTATAGTTGGTCGATTCTCGAACAAATGAAAAGTATTTATTTAATGCTAACTGGTGAGATATGGAGTTCTATCAGTGCAATAAAACCTAAATCAGTCACTGGTTATCACCTACAATGTGACTGATATAAGCTCCGCCCCCTCACAGGGACTACTTTAATTTTACCAAAAACTCAACACTAAACTGTCTCTCTTTACTTTTTTATTACTAAACGGAAACATGTCATGCGGATGTTTTATTCTTAGTTAGAACATTTCCTACAAGTTGGTGCAAAATTCTTAAAAAGGTTGTTTTCACCTATTCACTATAATCAAAGGTGGCGGATTTTGAATTGAAAAATATGAATGGAATAATATATTCATACGCAGCCTAACCACAGTGGTAGATTCTAATTTGGCATAAATAGTACCAGTTTTGACACCCGATAAGCATTAAATAAATAGAATATACGCGCTCTTGAAAATATTGAATTTTATCACTACGCGATGAGATATAAACCATATTCAATCAAAACAAACAAATATCCTCTTTCTATATTACATAAAGCAGTTTAATAGAGTGTCACGTAAAAATTCCAGTGTCGATGACTTACAGTTCATGTAAACTGCTGACAAACAAGTGCTGTATTTATACCTAACTGTCATAGATCTACATTTATTAAATATGCAGACGTGCATGGGCATGTACTTAGTTAGAGAATTAAAGCTCCAGCACGAATAAGATGTAAAGTACAACCTCCTCGACAGAGCAACAACCTTTGATGTCCGGCCATTGTATGACTTCAATGATTAGGAAACTATAAAATTCAACTTGTATGACTTATTGCGCCTCCCAAAAACTGCAAATATCACCATCATTTTGTTAACATTTTGCTTATATTATCGATGGAATACTAAGAGAACCATTCGTTTCTAAACTCTAAGACAGTGCTTGAAGAGCTTGCGCCCCCAAAAAGCCATGCACTCATCATTAACAGACATAAAAGGCCATTCACAACCGACAATTGCCAGCGTCAGCGATCACCAGGGATGTAATATATTCCGTTAATCAACTGGCATAAAATAACCACTAAACACTCGTGCTTCTTGTTGAAATGGACTTTGAAGTACGGCCTAACATGAATCTGGGTTATACATACAAATCGTACAAAGGGGTTTTATGGCCCTGTCAAGTCATTAGAATCTCTGCCTCTGCGTTAGCATTAATATTTAACGCTCTGCCTTTGTCGTTATCGTTAGAAAAACAGAACTGCCTATTTCGTTAGCATTTTTTTGGTACCTCGTTCAATTTAAACCTCTGTATCGTCACAGAAAATGCACATTTTCCAAAACGGAAACGACAGATATATTGAAAAAGGATTGAAGATTGTATTCAATGTTTTAGAATTGTTCCAAACCACGAATTAAATTGAGAATTCAATGTAAAAGGCGAAAGTTTCGAACTTTTGGAAAACATCGCATACCTAAACCCTGTTTACTCGAATAATATGGCATTTTAGGGCACATAAATTGTATATACTTATTGTTCATTCATCGCGTGAACGATTTATGTAAGTGATCGCTTTCAAAAGCAATGCAAAACACATATAAAATAACAAAATCTTACCCCACTCTAGTGGCGTAAAGCGCGCGTGTCTCTGCCTTCAACATACATAACTGCCTTACACACAGCGGGTTGTACGGTGTGTATACGGTCGGTTAAATCTTCGGTCATGTTATAGTGCGCCCAGGATAATGTGAAAGGCGGGAACATTTGGTATATTCCACAAAGGTGGGTTACAATTATGTACACGATTATCAGTGATGTTATGAGTACAATACTGACCTTATCTGTTTATTTAAGTAATCTGTAAAACCAATTTTGCCACAGTTGACCAAACCGATTACTGTTTGTAAATATCACATTATCCTAGGTGGACTATAGAATATTGATTATATTACCATACATCTGTTTTTTCTCAGACAAACCGAATGAAACTAGTCTGGTAACATGTTGTTTTCAGGCAACAATATCCGTACGTCAAACATTGACTTACGACATTTTCCACAGAACCGTCTACAAGCGGTGTCTGCCAAAGTTGTATCATTGCATAAGTCTGGTCTGGATTGGACCATTAATTGACAAGCTGATGTATCAATGTCCTCACAAGGTGCCGCTGTTGTCGTGGCAACCGTGCTTGACCAACATGGCCGAAGTAGCAAGACGGAGAAGAGTACTACAATAGAAAGTAAACACTTATACGTACAATCGAACCATATCATACTTCTACATGGTCGTATTTTTGGCTTTCCACTTGTTCTAAGTTTCCATGCTATTAACTTAATTCCCCTACCCCACGTTACTAACTACATAAACAACAAACACTTAAGGAATATTTTGACAGCATTTTAGTTTACAATAAATATAGATTATACGAAGAAAGTATCTCCCAGAGTCCTTCCGGTGTTGGAAATGGTCCTCACATCCAGATGACCCTTCTTGTGGAAACTTTCGACTGTCGTATTGTATCAGTTTCTGAAAACACTAAGGAAATGAATGTCTAGTAGAGTCGTGGTTCCTCGCCCTCTCATAGGACATATCTACCAACACATAAAGTTTTGCGTCGATATGTTCAAGAGTTTTGAAGTTTATAGATCCGGATAAAATGTTCCATATCAACAGTACAAAATAACGTTTAAATAGAAGTGGGTAAAAATATGCTACTTACTCAAGAACATGATTTCTGTCCGTGATCAAACAAATTTCCTTAACGTTTGGTCCGCGTGACCTTCTGTCTGACCAGATATGAATAGCAAAGTTTAAAGGTGCTGCCTCACAGATTGGGCTAAAAATTTTGTATATCGTGCTGCCAGTTGCTTTATGAAAGATAAACTGCAAACAAGCAATTTAAACCACTCTCGATATCGCGCACTTTGTATATTTCCTTTTTTTTTTTAAAAACCCCAACAATAACTGTGTTTCATATCAGCATGCTTTATAAGTTTATGTGATTCACACGTGATCAATCTGTAACATAAACAAACTACATCGTAAACATCAGTGAGGTATTCGGTTTGTTTCGTCATTCGTTTTCATCGAATGCGAGAAAACTTACATTGTCTTGTCGTACCCTTAAATGTTTTGCTCTCTTGTTGCTCTGACTTCTGATAAGTTATTGAGTACTACTCAAAGGGGTTCGACACATAAGCCTGCAGTGATTAAAAACTGTTTTCAAGACAGTATATGTATATGAGATATAAGGCGGTCGCACACGCATGAAATAATATGCGTCAATACCCTGTGGTACTACTCGATGGACGTTATTTATATAATGTTTCATGTTTTACATTGTTTTATTACCTGTCACTGTGGCATTTTTGTTAGAGGGCATTACATGGCGGGAAACTTTTATTTACACTGTAATGTGCTATAAGGTTGTCTATTGGGTAAGCGTGAGGTTTGGTGCACTGTAAAACGTTTAAGCCCTCAGTGCCATTTGTCGCTGTCCGTACCAAGGCGGAAGCCCTTTGGTCAACCTTCCTCTAAGTAAGTATTGTCCACTTTATAGTAAAAATACATAAATATTTCGCCTTTGTGCCTTTTTGTAGAACTTTGTCCATTTTGTATGTGCCATTCTGCAATTTCGTTGTCCAGCAGAAGGCTGCTTCGTATCTTTCACAATTGCATGTACACTATATATGTGTTGTAGATTGTCCTTGTGGTGTGTGGTGTCCGGTTGTTGTTTTCTGGTTCCGTTTTTGTTTGACTGGCTTAGGCGGCAGACTTTCGTTACGGGTTTCCGTGTTTTCAGAGCTTTGTTTGTTTTTAGTGTTTTCTGTGCTCGGCTTGCTAAGTTGAGTGCTGCCTTCCCTGTCTGACTTAAGATAATCTTTTCAGGCAATTTAGGTGATTGCAGTTTGAGTTCTATAGGGTATTATCTATAAGGTACGAACCTTGACCGTAAAATCTAATACCCACAAATAATTTGAGGTCCCAACTATGTAAGTAGGGTTTGCAGCTCAACATTTTGTAATCCACGAATTAATGATCCCATTAAATTTCATGGAATTTTCGATATACTAAAATTAAATCCTGGTGACTTAACATGTATTACATTTATTCGTATTAATTTGATGTGAAATTTCTAAATAACTACAAAATGCCGATGTTTCGCAAATCATGTTAAATGTCAGTGTGTCTTGTTTATGGGATATACAGGCAACTATACCAAAAGTACGCGATTATTTGACACTACATATGTTATTTTACTTTTGCATTATGCCAATACACGAGGCAGCACCTTTAAAGATAAAAAAAGATAAAAATGACGTTTGGGTCAAATGTGAAAGAAATTCCAAACATTCGGTTCCGGTGGAGTATATTATCAAATATAACAATTTATACCGATTTCGTTTCAAAACGATGGTCTTTAATGTGAAACAGTAAATGGTTTTTGGGTACACACTTTCATACCCCTAGGTAGCGTGGAACATTGTTGGTTATTCGTGCTTGAAAAGTTGAAAAGTAGACATGTTTACAACTAAAAACTTCAAATTAAAGCAAGCAGGTTCGACACCACTTCGAAACCACCAAACTTGTCGATAAATTCGCCCTTACTTATACAATTGTAACAATGACAAAATACGGATATAAAGTCACACATGACAAAAAACAGCACTAGGTACAAGAAGGTGATGCAAATTGTATGGGTGCCAAATTGCAATAAAACAAAGGCATCACAACGTCAAACTTACACAGGCTCTTCATATGTCAACTAAACTTTCGTCCTGTTGCTTTTTTACTTTCATCGGGATGGTGTTCTAGAAGATAAAAATAGATGCATGTACTACTTATGTATTTATCAGATATACCACAGGTACTTGCATAATTTCAAAATGAATGAAAAAAAAATTGAAAACAAAAATTGAAACAAAATTTAGTAGACCTAGGCCTACCAATAAAATATATATTTTAATACAGGTTATCAGTAGATCTCTGTTTTATTTTTAAATTATGCAAGTTCCTGTGGATATACTATAGTACATGACTTTTGTACATAAAAATTGCATAGTTATGTTATGTCCATCCTATTGAAATTTTAAAACGGGTACGTTGTTAACTTAACTTAGTATACGTCGCACTATAGCTGTACGTATACTTGTTAACGACACTATTATTGGACACGAGTGTACAACTCTAGTGCTATGCACCTATCATTGTTTTCCCACAGGGCTGACCCAGGGGAATTTTTGAAAGTCTAAATCCCCACCCTAGAGCAATGGCAATTTGTCAAAATCCCCTCACTGGGAGATGCTTTACATACCCCGGGATCAAAATTTCGACCAAAGTCAAAAATTCCCGGGACTCGGCACCATTCTGTCTGCCAAATTACCACCTATCGGGAACAGCCTTCTGTTAAAAGTCCCGTGTATGCCCACCGCTCCACCCCTGGGGGAAAACATTGATAGGTACACTAGTGTCATACATTGTAATACAATCCGCTATTTGTATCATTTCTGAATATTCATAATATTATGTTACAATATTATTTTGCCGACTACATGTACACATGGATGCTTTTAAGTTCTAATGTATAACGAACATCAAAGGCATTTTTTATTCATTCGTATTTAGCATTTACTTTTCATAGGCATTTTTGTATTCATTTGTATTTAACATTTATTTGTCTACTGCACCATGTTAATAATCAACCCTTATTCGGGAACAACCTTAACACTGACGTAGAATGTTGTTGAAATACAGTAAATTTAAATGTTCAGTCCGGCAAAAACTACTCGGTTCCTGTTTCATACAGTAGTAATCTATTACCTGCTTTGTGAACCTGCAGTTTTTATGATTCATGTACTATGCTCTACATTTAGTTTTAAACATGCATGGCTTCAGAAATACAGCGGGCTATATGTATTTTTAACTTTAGGAAGTAGATTTTAATAACAAAATGAGCGATGTGCGTAAAGGCACCGAGGAGGAAGGGGTGGCAGACGACAAATGCAAGTAAAGGGACAAAGAAAGTTTAGAAAAATTAACTGTTTCCGATTCGGATGCATATAGCATTGACTACAGCGATATGGACACTGGGTGGGCGTGGGTTGTGTTGTTGTCTTCATTCGGAACGTTCTGTTTTCTAGGAAGTGCTTTATACACTGTTGGAATTATTCATTCAACATTACTTGATCGGTACCAGCAGAGTTTGTCGCTTACATCTTGGGCTGGTGCCCTGCATACGGCCCTAATATCATTAGCCGGTAAGTTCCAATAATACCGTAAGCACACCCGCCATAAATTGGGACTTGTTTAGAAGGATTTCTTTTAATTAATCTATTTTATCGACCAGGGGTGGTATTCAGTATTGATCTTATTTAATTTGAGAATAAGGATAGCCAATCAAATTGCCTGTTACTGACCAAGAGTTAAATATTGTGCGATCTGATTGGTTGTCCTTATCCTTAAGTCGAGTAAGATCAATATTGAATACCACCCCTGACCGGTAAGTACTGATGTCTTGAAACATTACATTTTAAAGGCACCAGGTTTGAATACTGGTATTCTTGTTGATATGCATATAATAATAACAGTACATTGTATTAAATAGTGTTTAACGTGACTAGCAATCAGCTCTGGTTTAACACAGCGTAATATCAATATAAATTATGATCAAAAAACACAAAGGCATTTCGTATATATTTAAATTACTATTTGCCATGGTTTATTTTATATTATGTCAGAATAATCAACATTAAGAATAGCAAATATATAAAAACAATATTGATCGTAGTAGTGATTAATACGTTCGAAGAACCGTTGAATATAATAGATATACATTATATAATAATGTTACATCTTTATTATATTCAACGACTCTGTATGTCGTCGCTGTTCTTCGAAAACCTCGTATACATGTTTTGGCTTAAAAACGATTATACACACATCGGAAAGGCCATTCAGTGACAAGTCTTCTGCGAAAATGCCGGATAAGATAGTTTAAAAATAGCCTCTGAAATGAGAAAGCTAGTACTTGTGCGAAATTTCCGGATTTTTTTAATGGGGCCACATTTTTGTCTGCGAAAACCTCGTATAACTTGTTTGGTTATTTTCAGGTTGTGCTTACGTCGAGTATGCAAAATAATTAACCTGTAATGGTATATTACAACGGGTTAGTAGAAACACATTAATGTTTTAACGTTGAACAATATAAATATTGATAAATGGCTAACTTAAGTTATACGAGGACCAAGAAAACGTAATTACGTAATGCGAAAAAACTGAATAATGCCGCGAAAAAGTCGAATAAGTGCATATGGAACAAATTTGACAAGAAATAAGAACCAAAAGCTCGTATAATTGAGTTAAAGGTTATAGTTTGGCTTTTCCCTTGCTCAGCCGACACGTACATTTACGTGCATTCATAGGGGGGTTACAATTGCTATGTCCGTGTCAAGGAATTCAATAAATATTCACTATAAGTACAAAGTTATTCAGCTTTTTTCGTCTCCTGAAAAATAGCCAAGATTGATATACGAGGTTTTCGAAGAACAGCGACGATGTATTCACACCACGAATCATTATAATGTATAACCTGATAATAACATGTACATACATAGTATGCAAGAAAATCGGTGAAATGGAAATTATGTTAATTATGTAATCTGAGTAGGAGACTCACCCAGCACGGAAAAGAATATACATTGCTAATGTATGTGTAAATAATTAGGCAAAATTACCGTACTCAGCACCAAAGATACTGTAATTTTGTCAAAATATGATTGGAGATGAATTTCATTATTTGTTTGAATGTAACCGATTTAATAATGAACGAAAACAGTATTTGAAACCAAAATATTGTAGGCGACCAAATATGTTAAAACTAAAAAATATTATGTGTACCAGTAACGAAGCTGAATGTTTGAATTTACAATGTACTTAAAATTGTTAAAATTATATTGATAATGGTAAGACCATAAATTTCAATTGTTTGATACCAGTGTTAATGGTGAATGTATGTATTGTATTGTAAATTGTATTGTAAATTGTATTGTAAATTGTATTATTTAAAGCATGATAAAACACAGGGGGGATAAACACGTGACCATAATTTGAAACAAGATGGCGGCGTAGACGCGAATATTATCGTTTTGAGACTATTATTTCAAGGTGAGTACGGAATATAAACATCTTACATACCCTATCATATGGTACTCAAAACGCGCTTTCAGCGGTGTATAATATGCATGCGTGGTATGTTTATTTTCTGAGAACATTAAGACCAACATTTCGAGTCGAGCACAAAAAGCCGTGGTGTATTTCACATTATTGATGAATTGTAGTGTTTTTGTGACCAAAACGCACTTTTGTGGAGTATTTAAACCAACTACTTACAAGAAATAGTTTATAATGTATGTCAGCACAAGTCATTAGCTCATATTTATCATATTTACATTTATCAATTTTGCATGAATTGGTGCATCCCACGCTGAATAAAACGATGGTGCATATTTTAAGATACACATGTAATAATTCACCACAATTTCTCATACAAGTAATTGGTTCCTCTTGCAATGTTTTTTATTCTGTTAGAAAAAGGTATTAGTCTAAGAACGTTTGTTATTTGGATATGGCAAATTGATACATCGGGATGTTGTTCAACAGATCAACAATAAAATATGCATGTTTTGAAACTCATGAGTGAATAATAAACCGGAACTGTCTTAGTATGTTATTGTACTAACAGTGTTAGTACTTGTTATCTAAGTAACAATATATCATTTCTTAGATATGATTGAAGACATGATAACAGCAAGACTAAACAGCGTGTGTAGAAAGGTCTTAAGAACTTAGAAGCATATCGGGTATTCGTGATGACATGAGACGCCAAAGATGCCTCATCCGTGTTGCTTGTGTCCGTGGAGAAGAACCCGGCTCTTTTTAAAATATTAAGTTGTTACTGTTTAGAATCGTGGAATTATATATCACACATTCATGTCCGTGTTAGAATACAGTCCAGGAAAACTGGTTTGTCAAGTCGTGGTTTGATTAGTCATAGATGGACGTGAAATGATATCAAGAATACAAAACTAAATGAAGAAGTATGGATAAAATTATTTTTGATATGTCAAACTACTTAATCATACGCATAACAAAGTAATTCAAGTGTAATTCAGAGACTGGTTTCTAAGAGCTAATGTGTTATATTGCATTACAATGCTCCTATGTTTTTTTGCAATACACACGTGCCTGGTGATAAAGGTATCACATTATTTATATGCAATTTAAACAGTGGAGGAAATTGCTCGATTGGACAAATCAGAGATTCCCCTTACCATTTGCCCGATCGGGAACTTTTGCTCCAAAAATTGCCTGATCGGTCAATAGAAACGCCCACCATTTAAAAAAAATAGCCTGTACATAAGGATATTTGACATGGAGATGATCGGATAGCACCTTTATCCTACCGTTCATAATTATTTTACATTGTCAAGATTCCGATTTTTTGGTTTTTGTTTACTTTCCCGATATGGCAATTTAAATTACCCGATCGGACAAGTAAATGTATTAAGTAGGAAGTTGCCAAAAAAACGGGCAAAATTGGTAGTTTTTAAGGCTATAAATATCAAGATCTATAGACAATTGAAGGGAAATATGAACGATAGTATCTTAGATATACCCTTTGTGATATGATACATGTGTTCAGATTATCGGCAAAATTGGTAGTTTTTAAGACTAAAAATCTCAGAATCTATAGACAATTGGAGGGAAATTTAAACGATAGTATCTTCGAAATACCGTTTGTGATATGATACTGTTTTCAGATTTACGCTTGGTCAAATATCTTTATGCACTAGTCAGTTCTTCTGACGTTTGTTTAAATTGACCATTTTATTGCCCGATCAGGCATTTTTTCGAGCAGAATTTCCCGATCGGGCAATTTCCCGCACTGATAAATGAACATTATATTGCTTTTTAATTGACACATTCCATTGATTATACATGTATCAACAAATTTTGCTTAAGAGTTGATCACAAACGCAACGGTAAATATGTTCGTATTTTAATTCGAAGGGAGGTAATTTGAAAAATACCTAAGTTTGACTCAATTTACAATAAAATGCTTTAGACATTGTTGATATCAAAAATGATTTCCTTAACAATATTACCTGTATTGATGTTTATCGCCAGAAAACAACAGTCCAACTGCATGGAGTTATTGTTTCGAACAAAAAATTAGTTATTCCCGTCATGTTCAGAATTACAGTGTTGCTTCGTATGGAATTCTTTAATAGGGTGAGCAGATCAAAGCCACAATGTTTCTACTTGCATATTTCTTCATTAAGCATTGTCATATTAACACATTAAATGTGGATACGTTTTATTTTGCTGATGATTATGTTATAATTTCCTGTGATTGATAAATTTTATATGATTACTCAAATGTGTTGTTTAATAAACGAAATCATCGTCATATTGTATTTGTTTATTTCTCATTATTCCTCGTATGACAAGGTTGTATAATCAATTATCAGTAAACGATCTAGAAGTCTTAAAACGCTTGTGTGCTGCAGCAAGATTTTCGGCGACGAGGTCTTTGTAACTTCGTTCACGCACCATCCTACAAGAAAAAATGTGTTAAAGGGGTTATACGTATTTATGTATAGTAAGCCCATGACAACATTAGCTTTTGATAGTGGAGGAAATTGCCCGATCGGAAAATTCGGGGATTCCCCTAACTACTTGCCCGATCGAGAACTTTTGCTCCATAAAGTGCCTGATTGGGCAATAGAAACGTATAATTTTGAAAATCTAACCTGTGCATATGGATATTTGACAGAAAGACAATCTGATCGCATATTTCGGACCACAAAAGGTTTATCTTAAATCTTGCAGTTCAGAACTATTTCACATTGTCTATATTCTGAGATATACTTAAGTGTTTTATGTTCACTTTGTTGATTAGGTCAGTAAATACATTTTTAATAGTAGAAGTTTCCAAAGCTGACAAGTTGATACAATGAAATTAGACTGTGGTCGAATAAGGCAGTTTTTAAGGCTATATGTCTCAGAATCTAGACATTTCAAAGGAACTTTGAACGGTATTATCTTGATATAAACAATGTGATATGAAGCATTTGTTCAGATTATCGCTTCGTCAAATATCTTTATGCCAAGGTTAGTCTTCAAAGGTATAAATAAATTGACTATTTTTTCGCACGGTCGGGCAATTTTTCATTCATAATTGCCAATCGGGGAATTTCCCCACTGTGTGATTACAAATGAAAATATTTGACAATATAAACACTGCACGGCACACTTGACGCTAGCTTCAGGTGTAGACTGAGAGTAAATATCCTTTTTAAAGTGATTATGAACAAAATAAGACAACGGAAATGCATTTAATTGTCATTTTTAATTGCAACGGAAATGCATTTAATTGTCATTTTTAATTGCAAACAAAGGCTAGTGTTAACTCCGGCGCACTACATGTATAAGATATTACAATAAGAGAGGTCAGGATGCATGCTTTATACAACTAATATGAGAAAATAACACTAAAAAATACATGTCAGCGTGAAATGCACCATTCTTTGTTGTGGATTGGACGTGAAATGCACCATCGTTTCTTTCTGCGTGGGATGCACCAATTCATCCAAAATTGATAAATCTCGTAATATGATAAATATGAGCCAATGACTTGTGCTGACATACATAATAAACTGTTTCTAGTAAGTAGTTGGTTTAAATACTCCACAAAAGTGTGATTTGGTCACAAAAAACACTAAAATTCATCAATAGCGTGAAATACACCATGGCTTCTTGTGCTCGACTCGAAACTTTGGTCTTAATGTTCTCAGAAAGTAAACATACCAGACAAGCATATAATACACCGCTGGAAAGCGCGTTTTGAGTACCATATGATAGGGTATGTAAGATGTTTAAATTCCGTACTCACCTTGAAATAATAGTCCCAAAACGATAATATTCGCGTCTAAGCCGCCATCTTGTTTCAAATTATGGTCACGTGTTTATCCCCCCTGAAACATGATTATCTTGTTTTACGTGCAAAGCGGAGAAAGTAAAGGTACATGTACGAGATATTAATAAAATCTTACCTTGATTACACAGATCTGTATCACAACATGATGTTCTCACATTACTTGAACTTCTTCCTACCAGCAGGGATGGATCTTGCACACACTAGTTTGTAGATATATACAAGTATAAGTACAGTACATGTATGTCAATGATTCTTCGTCGTCAATCAAAAACGTAACAAAGGCCATGCATACATTCAACATTATGTCACATGTAGTGTTAGTAAAACTATGGTTTATTGCTTGCTTTGAGCAGGTTATTGCGCATACACCATTCTTGATATCCATATTATATTTGTGTCGTTTGCCACACAGTAAAGGGTGAATTTATTATCTACATTCGATGTTAATGGTTGCTCTGTTAGTGGTTGCGTTATTGGTGCCAATTGCCATTGTTACTACATATTGTCTTCAATGTTTATATGTTTTCGGAACTAACAGTTATTGGCTACGCCATATTTAAAATGAAAAACTGCACCTCGTTCTTACCTGTTTCGCCATACAACCTGCATTGAATCTGTGTGTTCCGTCAAAATCAAATATCTCCATAACGTAACAGTCCTAAAGATGGAAATAATTATCTTTCAATTACATGTTCTTTTAACCACGTGTTGTAATTCGTCATTGTTGTTTCCGTTTACTCTATTTGGAGAATGGAACCAGAGCAACTTGACGATAATGTATCCACTTGTGGCTATTAAATCTGATATCGAGCCAATTCCTTTCCTGGTGGGTTGTAGAAAGAGCGAGATAAGGGAAAATGTGTTTACAATTTAAAAATTTTAAAATGAGATTGTAAATAGGTTTTATTGTTTGGAAAGTGATACTTTTATTATCATCGTTTTTATGTATTTGTGGACCGAGGACATTCCACATCCGAGGCCTCTGTTACTAGTAAAAGTTCGCTTTTGATGGGTTCATTATTATACATCAATTCGTATGGGATTTTTACCTGATTCATATCACAGTCTTCAACATCAGTACACATAGATAGATCATCGACTGCTGTTGAACACGATAAACATCTTATAGCTACAAAACTGGTACGTGGGGTGATCAATAAGAAATGAGACAAGTACTGTTAAATGAATATAAACGAAATAATTGGTATGTACATCACACAATGTATCCTCTATATGTCTGCAAAGTTTCATAAATATACACCATTTATTTGTAGAGATATCAACAGTTTTTCCTCCCTGTGTCAAATCTTTGAGTGGGTAACTACCGCACACAAACGTCGTCATTGACGTCATGTATGAAAAGGGTTAATTTTTTGAACGTCACATTACGCCAATAAGTATACTATAGGCTTGTTAAACTCGAAGTAAACTATTTTATAGGTTAGAAACCAAACCAGTTGTACGGGAATGAAATGAAACTTAGTACTAGCTTGATTGCATTGGTAGACACTTTTTCCGCATTGGAAGGCCTCTCGTTACTTGTTTTCTGTCATTTGTGTTTGTGTCAGTGAGGGATGAGGAAACACAGGAGAGAACTAATGCTCATTTATTTGTGTCGGTTTGTCAGAAACACACGAAAGGTTCAATGTTCAAAACTGCTTATTTTGGTACGTTTTCGCCTTTCGAGGAGAGAAAAATACGAAACACACATTGGACAATAACGACAATTCGACAGTCTACGTCAAAAATACGACTTCCGACATTTTCCACAAAATCTTTTGCAAGTGGCGTCTGCCAAAGTTGTATCATTGCACAAGTCGGTCTGGATTGAACAATTTTAAAATTGACAAGCTGGTGTATCAATGTCCTCACATAGTGCCGCTGTTGTCGTGGCAACCGTACTTGACCAACATGGTTGCAGAAGCATGACGGAGAAGAGTACTACAATAAATAGTTATGTAATCAACATCTTTCCCAAGTCAGATAATTTACCGAACAGTATTACCGATTTCATAACCATATTTCAGCACAAAGTTGACTGACAAATAAAAGCTATGCTCGGCATTTGTTTTAACAATATACTGCATACATACATAACCGAGTTGTTAACAGCATTACCTGGTATAATGATTAAATGTTTATTTACGAACTATTGTTACTTTTTAAAAAAAAAAACTTTTTAAAAAAAAAACGACATGCTATACTAACCGGAATTTTAGATTTTTTTCACCCACATAAATACGAAATTTATTACGTAGAGTATTAGTTACATACTTTCTGTTTCTGTTTTAGGAGTAAAATGTCACGGATTTATATTCCAAAGTTATTTAAATTTAATCAACTCCACGAAAACTAATCGAAACGAAAACAGGTAAATGTACAGATTGTGCATGTAAAATTCATACATAAATAATATCTTAAGAGTATACAGAAACATACAAAAATAGTATAAATTCTACCGTCTTTAGTTCATAATAAAGACAATTGCTTTGATCATGTTAAAATTAGTACGTTAACTTAACTACTTACTTAAGAACATGTTGGCCTTGATTAGTAACGAGTTTGCCTGGTCATTAGGGAACGAAATTTGTGGACTGATATATATACATATCTGGTTCACAGGAACTACTTTTTGATCTGTTATGAAACATTGCAAGATAAGTTGAGAAATACATTATATCTTTGTCTTTTGGGTCAAGAAACTAGTTTTAAAGTGTCCGTCTGCTTTATTTAGAATATTGAAAACACTTACCACCAACACTTGGACTGTTGGTCCGATTTCAAATTGAATTCGCAGGATTATCCCTTGTGGACAATCTTCCTGCTTCCTTCAAGTCACTCTGTATGGTTAAAAACGAACTAATTACTCCATACGCCATGTTTACATAATAGGTACCCAGCGTGTGATGAACCCATATACTACCCATAATAGGTACAATGATACCCAGCGTATGATGGACCCATTTACTACCTAACCCAAACTATCATGATACAAAATAACAGGGATTAAGTTGTAGAGGGTATCTGGTCCGTAAACTGTTCCGTGTGGATCCGTCATATACCGATAGCCCATGCCTATATTGGTTGTACTAGATTATCGGGCTACATTTGATTGCCTGTGGGTCCGGAATTGCTTTCTCTTGACGACGTTTATATGGTGTATATTTGGAAATGAATAGCAATGTAATGATCGACTTAACTCTGCCTTCTACCATTGGCACGTCGTTACTCTTATTGGATATGGGGTGTATCATTTGTGTGTACCTTGGAATCAGTATGGTATATCTCGTACCAGGAAAATTGTCGTTTACCTTCTTCCGTGGGGGGGGGGGTGGTGGTAAAATATACATGTCCACCATAATGGTGGGGACATGAAATGCGGAATGACCAGGATTATGCCTACCCTATAAGGAATCTAAATGACCAAGGGTGGGGCATAGAAGGCGGGATGACCTAGTTTCAACTGTAAATCGATATATTAGTGCATGGATTGAAAACATAACACAACTTTATATTTATTAATTGGATATATCACATACTATAATATGTTATAGGGTGACCAATTAGAATTTCTTTGTAGTGTAGGTATTTCAGCCTTTTTTATTTTCAGTTGAGACGAGGTCATTAAATAGACTAGCAACAGCAAAAATAATATGTTTTCCCGCCCCAAATCTTTCATTACATTAGTTTTTGTCCGATACAAGCTGGTTAAAACGGATGACTCCAGTAGTCCATTAAGATGGAGGGTGTACTTTAGTGTACATTGGGCAATTTTAAATAATCTCCCTATAACACGGTGTATATGCATATCGGACCCCACTATGCAAAATTGAGATATCGGACCCCTCTCTGTGCACAACGGTGCTTTTAATGTACGGCGATCGGCAAGAAAGATAAGAAAATATGTTTTTGTCAAAAATACAGGTTTTTGCAGAAAGACCTATATACCCCGGATTGACCCAATGATGAAGATATTTGATTTAGCTTGTCTCTTACGCCTGTTATAAATGAGAAACCAACAAAACGTCTCCCCTGGTAAAGACGATGATAGACGTATGTTGTTGGTGTCTGATGTAACGTGTCTCTTACGTCTGTTATAAAAGAGAAGCCAACAATACGTCACTTCAGGTAGAGTCAATCCTAGTTCGTCTCTTGTGGGTGTTTAGTGTAGCTAGTCTCTTACATATATTGTGGAACAGTAACCAATAGAAACTTCTCTTCAGGTAGGGTCAATGCTAGTTCGACTCTTGTGTGTATCTGGTGTAGCGTGTCTCATACATTTGTTGTGGAATAGCACCGATAGAAACGTCTCTTCAGGTAGAGTCAATGCCAGTACGGTGTCGCTTGTGTTTATTGAAGTTTCAGTCGTTTAATGTTCTCTTTGAGTTGCGTGTTTGGCATTGAGCCGAGTGATTGTGGTCTGTGTTACTTCCTTTGTGGTAATATGCAAACTTAAGGAATCACGCAGTGCGTCATTCATTTTTAGAGGCAGTACGTTTGCTTACTTGATATGTCCATCGTTGTGGAATGTGGATGGTACGTTAAGTGTCAGCCCCTTGCGAGTGTGACTAGACGTTGTCGCCCAAGCAACAGACAGACGCAGAAAGTACAATCCGTATTCCCAAAAAGGAAACTTCACACAAGCCTGTATGTCTCTGACTTCCGCAATGAATGGCATACGACATGTACGAGGGGTGATCAATATATTCGTGGACTTTTCATCTAGCAATTTTCTATTGTCAGTTAGGCTCAAACACAATGTATTATTATTCAGAGCAAGACCCTTTCGACAGAATGCACTTATTACACAATTCCATTCACTAAATGAGCGCGTGACGTAGGCCGTCACGTGACGCCACTCTATGCGCTCCCGTTTTAAGCGTACATAGCTCCTTTTTGGACTCATATCTAGTCCCACATGGACGATCGTTTTACTTTTAAGACAGAAATTAGTAATAAATAATCACCTTTCAAATGTTAGATGGAAAAAACAGAGTTTTGATACGTTATTGGACATAAAACTCTACAAAAGACGGATGGCTTAACGCGGTCGTATTATCCTGGTGGAGAAAAAAGCACAACCTAGCAACTTTGGGGCGCAATTTCTAAAGAACCCTTTGTAGCTGGATTTAAGGGTATATTTATTCGTAGTCAATACTGATCGCAGTTTGTGCCAGTAGTATATGGTTAAGAAATATGCCTCTCATTTCACAGAAAAAGAGGAGAGTGTCCTTACCATGGTGATAATGCTTCCGTTTTTCCTCATTTTATCAATGCGTCTGCTTGACAGGGTGCCTACAATCGGATATACGATATAATCACATGTAGAGCCTTAATATGTGGCGCAAAGAATCCCCCTACATTTTGGTTATTTCATCTTTGAGATATCAAAAGGATTTTCCAAGTTTGACGTAATTTGTACTGACGGGCCGTTGCTCTGTGATTATATATTGTACGACATGCTCGGCGGCGCGTGCTGCACATGGGTCATGATAAGTGACGTCATCAGGTAAATTGTGACGTCACAATGAAATAAATTAATTAAAACGCTAGATAATAAATAGATATGCATGACGTAGTAATTTCATTACTCTAGGATCAATACAACAAAAGTTAGAAGGAAAGTCCACGAATATATTGATCACCCCTCGTATATGACTACTGCAACAAGCATAATAACCAAAATTGCAAATGATAAATGTGCACTAAAACAGGACCTGTTCTGTAAATAGTATAGAATCCCTGACTGAACTGAAGTACAGGGATATTTTTATAGCCGCTACATGAAACTAACACCTGCTAGCTGTAATGGTATATATTAGATACTGTACATATTGCAGACTCACACACTATCATGTACTGACCCCCAATTCAGCATACGAAATGTTTAAAAGGAGGTAAAGAAAAAAGAATCCCATCGTCAAAGCTCGGCCATTTCCGTTTTTCTCCGGTCTATTGTAATGCAGAAAGGCCGAGGTGATCAGAATGTAAAGAAAAATGATCGAAATGATGTATGGACAATAGGCTTTTCATGTTTTTGTAAGATTTATTAATGTCTTGACAAAAATGTGTCACTTGCAAGACTTCATGCCCGCAGAAACCAAATCTCTGAAATTGAAAAATAACGACGTGTAATCAACAAAGTTGTCAAATTTCATTTAATAATAATAATAATAATGATGATAAAGACTTTAGTTACAGAGGCAACACAGTCTGGTATACGCACACTTCCCTGTGAGCCTCATTATGCATATGTAAAGTAAGGAAAGTTACATTAAAGACAAATATATAACAACATGTCCACAGTCATGATGGCTCCTATAAAATATATCCTCATTACTTGTTTAGTCACAGCATAGTTTGCACCTTTAATGGGATTCCAACTCAAACTATACGGCACCCCGCCTAGAAATGCAGAGTTCGAAACATTCTGGTTCATTTCTTGTCGACCTCTATTGTTTCATAATAAGATGTCTACAAAGGGCATTTACACGTGTCCATCACGCAAACAAAGCGGAGAATAATTATAGTAAACTGGAATAATACATGTATGTGTGTGGTTCAACACTACCAGCATAGACTATTAGAAAACTCATCTCTTTCAGGATAATAATAACCGCTTATGGAACTATACTTACAACATAACCCACAGTACTTTTTGCATCCCCCAGGTAAAACTTGGCAATTGTAGTGGTGACAGAAATCCAACGAAAGTTGGTTGTGACAGTGATTATGTTGTGTTGCTGTTGTTGTTTTGGGTTGATGGGTTGTTGTCGTCTGTCTTGTAGTGGTAGTCGCTGCGGTGGTTGGTACTTAGTGAAACAATAATTCATAGTGTTAATTTAGAACATGGATGACAAGCGCATGGATATTTTGCTGTTTACTATTTACATCTATCTTCTATGTATAAGCTATCATAGTTTGCACAAAATAGCATTGGAAAAAAATTAATCTTAGCTAAGGTTTTCCATGAAACGGGCACCGGTTAACTGTTTTATAAAAAATGCCGACGAAAAACATCAGTAACAGGGTAAACCTTCCTCGAAAAATGTTAAACGGAAAAACATTAGTTGTCTGGCTTTGCGTGCATAAGCGGATCCTGTAAAGATACAGTAGGCGGACAAATGTATTCGAACAAAATGGCGGCCAATTTGAAAATTGATTTTGAAGTCGAAAGTTTTGAATCGTTTTGAAACATACATCTTTGATATACCAAGTTGATCTTACCTTGATTACACAGATCTGTATCACAACATGATGTTCTCACATTACTTGAACTTCTTCCTACCAACATGGATGGATCTTGCACACAATACTACGTAGATATATACAAGTATAAGTACAGTACATGTATGTCAATGATTCTTCGTCGTCGTTCAAAAGCGTTGCAAAGGCCATGCATACATTCAACATTATGCCACATGTAGTGTTAGTAAAATATGGTTTATTGCTTGCTTTGAGTAGCTTATAGCGTATGTACCACACTTGATTTCCATATTATAGTTGTGTCGTTTGCAACACAGTTAAGGGTGAATTTATTATCTACAAAACGATGTTGGTGGTAGAGATGTTGGTGCCAATGCCATTGCTAGTTCATATTGACTTCAATGTTTAAACGTTTTCGCAACTAACAGTTATTGGCTACGCCATATTTAAAATGAAAAAACTGCACCTCGTTCTTACCTGTTTCGCCATACAACCTGCATTGAATCTGTGTGTTCCGTCAAAATCAAATATCTCCATAACGTAACAGTCCTAAAGATGGAAATAATTCTCTTTCAATTACATGTTCTTTTAACCATGTGTTGTAATTCGTCATTGTTGTTTCTGTTTACTCTATTTGGACAATGGAACCAGAGAAAGTTGACGATAATGTATCAACTTGTGGTTAACATGACATGCCGATGTCACATGGCCAAATCTGATACCGAGCCAGTACCTGACATATTGCATTAAGGGCTGAAACGAAGGCTTGGTAAGGTAAGAGCAAATTTGTTGCAATTTTAAAATCGTAATATGAGATCCTAACAACTGCGCCGTAATAATTTATTTTTTGAATGCTATTATTTGATATCCTCGTTTATTAGAATCGAAGGCGTGCAACATCCGAGGACACTGTAATTAGTAATAGTTCTCTTTCGACGGGTTCATTATTATACACGTATTCGTAAAGTATTTGTACCTGATTCGTATCACATTCTTCAACATCAGTACACAAAGATAGATCGTCGACAGCTGCCGGACACGATAAACATCTTACAGCTACAAAAAGAATGAATGGTGGGGTGATCAAAAAGAAATTAGACAAATACTGTTTATAATAATGAATATAAATGAAACAATTAGTATGTACATCACAAAATGTATCCTCTTTCTGTCTGCACAGTTTCATAAATACACACCCATCATTTGTTGATATGTCCACAGTTTCACAACCTTGGGTACAGCACTCTGTCTCACACAAACGACTAATTGACGTCATTTACGGAAACGGTTAATAACTATTTGAACGTCACATTCAGACTCGAATAAGTCTACTACAGGCTTGTTATACTGAAAGTAAACTAATTTTATCGGTCACAAACCAAACCAGTTGTAAGGGAATGAAATGAAACTCAATACTAGATTAATTGCATTGTTAGACACTTTTCCGCATTCGAAGGCCTCGTGATAGTTAACTGTTTTTCTGTCATTTAAGTTTGTGTCGGTGAGGCAAAGTTTCGAAGAGACGAGAAAACAAAGGATAAACCTAATGCTCAATTATTCGTGTCGATGTGTCAGAAACACACGAAATGTGCATTGTTCAAAACTGCTTGTTTACCACGTTTTCGCCTTTCGACTTTCTTGGAGAGAACACTTCGAAAACACACATGAAAAATACGACTTACGACATTTTCCACAAAACCTCCTACAAGCGGCGTCTGCCAAAGCTGTATCTTTGCATAAGTCTGGTCTAGATTGGACCATTAATTGACAAGCTGATGTATCAATGTCCTCACATGGTGCCGCTGTTGTCGTGGCACCCGTGCTTGACCAACATGGTCGCAGAAGCATTATGGAGAAGAGTACTACAATAAACAGTCGACAGTTATGCCATCTGTCAGAAGTCAAATAGTCTTCCGCGGCCAGATACTTTACCGACCAGTATTACCGACTTTATTACCAGTAAATCTGTCATAATCAACGTGTATGTAACAGTTTCAGGGTAGCAATACCACGTGGCTTTTGGCTACAGTTACAAGTAGAAATTTTGTAACATTTAAACACAAATATAGCCATAAGTATTTTATTTCTTCGTCGATTTCTATAAAATATACGCCACGCTAAGGGGAAAAGTATTTGCTTTCCGTTAAATGTAAGATCTTTTTGAGCAGTTGTACCGATTTTTCCATTACCCTGTGAAACATACACGTTCCACGGTTTCACAAGGTAATGGTTAAAACGGCACATCCGCGGAAAAAGATTTTATGTTTCATGAAAAGCAAATAATTGTCCCCTTTGCGTGGCGTATACTTCAAAGAAATCGATAAAGAAATAAAATACTTATGGCTTTTTTATTTTCCAATGCTTACAAATTTCTTCTTGTAACTGTAGTCAAAAGTCACGTGGTATTGCTACACTGAGTTTATGTACAGTGGTATAGGACACTATACATTTATATTAAGAATAAGCGAGACCTGTCTTGAAAATGCTAACGCGTATCTGAATCCTTCCTTTAACTTGAATCCGTAAGACAGACTGACATATTAGCCAATCAGGCATTGATACGTGGACACGTGCTCCTCCATAACCAAATCGCCTTATGGATCTAATAATACACACGGCCTCTAGGGTAATAATTACCGGCCTTGGCTAGATTCACTTATTTTGTTTTTCCGACTTTAAAACTTCCACGACATGATTGCATTAAATAACACCGCTGGTATACTGGTGAAAAATAACAGGTAAGTGTGCAGAATATGCATGTAAAATTCATTCATAAATAATATCTAAAGAGTATACAGAAAAATACGGAAATAGTTTAAATTCTACCGTCTTATAATCAAGTCAATTGCGTTGGTCATGTTAAAATTTAGTACGTTAACTTAACTACTTACTTAAGAACATGTTGGCCTTGATTAGTAACGAGCTTGTCTGGTCATTAGGAATGAAATTCGTTCACTGATATATATCTGGTTCACACGACTTACTATCTGGTCGGTAATGAAAACTATAAAGATAAGATGATATATAGCTTGGTATCTTGGGTCAACATACTTGTTTTAAAACGCCCGCCCGCCTTGTTTAGAATATTGAAAACTTCGAAAACTCTTACCTCCATCATAGAAACTGTTGGTCCGATTTCAAATCGAATTCATATGAATATCCCTTGTGGACCCACTTCCTACTTTCTGCTAGTCCCTTTGATTCGTTAAAAACGACCTAATTAATTCAGACTCCAGGTTTCTGCTATAGTACAAATGCACCCTTCTAAGATAACATAAAATTTATAAAACATATTTTTACTCTTTATCAATGGTACAGTTACCTGTTGTGTGTGGTGGTCCCTTACCCTAACAACCATGATACAAAATAAGAGGGATTAAGTTGTAGAGGGTATCTGGACAGTATACGGTTCCGTGTGAATCCGTAATATACCGATAGCTTATGCCTATACTGGTTGAACTAGTTTACCGGGCTACATTTGATTGCCTGTGGACACCGGAATTTTCTCCTCTTGACGCTTTCAGAAGACGTGTAGTTTGTGTATATTTGGAAATGAATAGCGCTGCAATGATCAACAAAAGTTTGCCTTCTAACATTGGCGCATACATGGCCTAAATATAAAAAAAATACCCACAACGCTAAGAGGTATGGCGAGCAACGATGTTTCTGGGAAGAAGCGTAAGTCTATACAGATTACGAATTGAGTGTCTATACAGATTTGATTGTCGTCAAACTGGTATAATGTCGTAAATTATATAGGTGTCTATAAATATTTGAATCGTTCTAACCTTCTATCTATACAGATTTGAATAATTATATATTTCCTGATATACACGCATATGTAGTTCGTGTCTATACATATTCGTAATCTGTATAGACTTTCGCTCCGAAATATGCGAAAAGGCGAAAGTCTATACAGATTTGATCCAGTGTCTATACAGATTTGATCCAGTGTCTATACAGATTTGACCAAGTGTTTATACAGATTTGGTCCAGTGTCTGTACATATTTGACCAAGTGTCTATACAGATTTGATCCAGTGTCTATTCAGATTTGACCAAGTGTCTATACAGATTTGACCAAATGTTTATACAGATTTGATCCAGTGTCTATTCAGATTTGATCCAGTGTCTGTACATATTTGACCAAGTGTCTATACAGATTTGATCCAGTGTCTGTACATATTTGACCAAGTGTCTATACAGATTTGGTCAAGTGTCTATACAGATTTGGTCCAGTGTCTATACAGATTTGATCCAGTGTCTATACAGATTTGACCCAGTGTCTATACAGATTTGATCCAGTGTCTGTACATATTTGACCAAGTGTCTATACAGATTTGATCCAGTGTCTGTACATATTTGACCAAGTGTCTATACAGATTTGATCCAGTGTCTATACAGATTTGATCCAGTGTCTATACAGATTTGGTCCAGTGTCTATACAGATTTGACCAAGTGTCTATACAGATTTGGTCCAGTGTCTATACAGATTTGATCCAGTGTCTATACAGATTTGACCAAGTGTCTATTCAGATTTGACCAAGTGTCTATACAGATTTGGTCAAGTGTCTATACAGATTTGGTCCAGTGTCTATACAGATTTGGTCCAGTGTCTATACAGATTTGACCCAGTGTCTATACAGATTTGACCAAGTGTCTATACAGATTTGGTCAAGTGTCTATACAGATTTGGTCCAGTGTCTATACAGATTTGGTCCAGTGTCTATACATATTTGATCCAGTGTCTATACAGATTTGACCCAGTGTCTATACAGATTTGATCCAGTGTCTGTACATATTTGACCAAGTGTCTATACAGATTTGATCCAGTGTCTGTACATATTTGACCAAGTGTCTATACAGATTTGATCCAGTGTCTGTACATATTTGACCAAGTGTCTATACAGATTTGATCCAGTGTCTGTACATATTTGACCAAGTGTCTATACAGATTTGATCCAGTGTCTGTACATATTTGACCAAGTGTCTATACAGATTTGATCCATTGTCTGTACATATTTGACCAAGTGTCTATACAGATTTGATCCAGTGTCTGTACATATTTGACCAAGTGTCTATACAGATTTGATCCAGTGTCTGTACATATTTGACCAAGTGTCTATACAGATTTGATCCAGTGTCTATACAGATTTGACCAAGTGTTTATACAGATTTGGTCCAGTGTCTGTACATATTTGACCAAGTGTCTATACAGATTTGATCCAGTGTCTGTACATATTTGACCAAGTGTCTATACAGATTTGATCCAGTGTCTGTACATATTTGACCAAGTGTCTATACAGATTTGATCCAGTGTCTATACAGATTTGACCAAGTGTTTATACAGATTTGGTCCAGTGTCTGTACATATTTGACCAAGTGTCTATACAGATTTGATCCAGTGTTTATACAGATTTGATCCAGTGTCTATACAGATTTGATCCAGTGTTTATACAGATTTGATCCAGTGTCTATACTGATTTGATCCAGTGTCTATTCAGATTTGATCCAGTGTCTATACAGATTTGATCCAGTGTCTATTCAGATTTGACCAAGTGTCTATACAGATTTGATCCAGTGTCTATACAGATTTGATCCAGTGTCTATACAGATTTGATCCAGTGTCTATACAGATTTGACCAAGTGTTTATACAGATTTGACCAAGTGTTTATACAGATTTGGTCCAGTGTCTGTACATATTTGACCAAGTGTCTATACAGATTTGATCCAGTGTCTATTCAGATTTGACCAAGTGTCTATACAGATTTGACCAAGTGTCTATACAGATTTGACCAAATGTTTATACATATTTGATCCAGTGTCTATTCAGATTTGACCAAGTGTCTATACTGATTTGATCCAGTGTCTATACAGATTTGATCCAGTGTCTATACAGATTTGATCCAGTGTCTATTCAGATTTGACCAAGTGTCTATACTGAGTAATTTGATCCAGTGTCTATACTGATTTGATCCAGTGTCTATACTGATTTGACCAAGTGTCTATACTGATTTGATCCAGTGTCTATACTGATTTGATCCAGTGTCTATTCAGATTTGATCCAGTGTCTATACAGATTTGATCCAGTGTCTATACAGATTTGATCCAGTGTCTATACTGATTTGATCCAGTGTCTATACAAATTTGACCAAGTGTCTATACAGATTTGATCCAGTGTCTATTCAGATTTGATCCAGTGTCTATTCAGATTTGACCAAGTGTCTATACTGATTTGATCCAGTGTCTATACAGATTTGATCCAGTGTCTATACAGATTTGATCCAGTGTCTATACAGATTTGACCAAGTGTCTATACAGATTTGATCAGGTGTCTATATACAGATTTGAACATCTGTCTATACAGATTTAATCAAGACTGTTAGTGTCTATACAGATTTGGGCATATGCGAATGTGTATACAGATTTGACCCAGTGTCTATACAAATTTGGATTTTCGGCAGTACAAATCTGTATAGACACGGGGTTCAAATCTGTGAAGACTTTCGCCTTTTCGGACCAGGTGTCTATACAGATTTGATCCAGTGTCTATACAGATTACAGCATCTGTCTATACAGATTTGAACCGTTCAAGCAATGGAAAGATCTGTCTAGACATACATGTATTTGGTATATATGGGTCGCCCGAGAACCATAGTGTTCTATCGTCATTTTTGCCAAAAATGAGTATTATATACCGTTGCTATGTAACAGTAACCTTGTTTTCTTTCGGGGACATCTTCATATTTAGATATCAACAGATCCATTTTGTTCTATCTGCAATTTTCATGTTTTTCTTGAGAACCAAAGTGTTCTATCTGCGTTTTTGACCAATGGATTGCTCCCATCGAGTCACGTGATGTAAACTAAATTGGTTGTATAATGATCTATCTGCAGTAGACCGATTTCAAGTGCGGTATCGTTGAACCACCGATTCTTCATGATATTTGGAAGTGTTCCTGAGATCTACATAAATAAAACACATACCAATTTCTGTTAGAATTCGTCCACAAACAAAAAAGTTATAAAGGCTATTAAAGCCCTGAATCTTAAAACCTGATTTTCTCGAAAACAAGAAAAAGACACATAGAAACACCATGGTTCTCGGGCGATTATTTATTATTATTATTTATTATTTTGTTGCCTGGTGTCTATATATAATTGGTGTCTGGTGTCTATACAGATGTGGTGTCTTGAAGTTGTTTCTATACAGATTTGCGAACTATTGACATCAAATCTATACAGAAATCAAGCTTATTCATGAGCCTATACGCTTAGAAGGTATTTAAATATGTATAGCAAGAATCGAGAACAACAATTCAAATCTGTATAAATACCTTTTTAAGTGTATACTTGATACTTGTAAAAGCAATGCGTGCAAATCTGTATAGACACATCTCTCCATTGGCAGAACGACTAAAATCTATGATAAAATAGACATGGAAAGACCGAACGTAAATCGGAACGTATCTGACAACATTATCAGTAGAAGGTGAATGTCGTGGTAGCGTCTTTGACAAGTACGACCTCTCAGGTGGACCTATATATGTTGTGCAACAATATCTGTATAACAAAACCTTCAAAATTCCTTTAAGTTATTATTTACTTTTGTAAATTCTGTAGGGTAACAACCTCTGAACAATGACCAATATTAGCAGCCCACGAAGGGTTTCACTCTACAGAGGTTGTTCTGTACTATTGTGTCTTCAATAATTACGTGACAATTACCCCTCTCTTCTAAGACCACATTTTCATAGAGTAGAAATTCAAACCGACTGAACGATGAAAACAAATTTTAGGGGTTCTAATGGTGTCTGGTGATTGAAGTAAATGGCTTTCACACTATCACAACACATAATTTACAATTAAAGACCTCTCCTTCAAGATCACCTCAAAATAAAGACCACTATTTTCTTTTCACTGACTTGCACATTATTCAACCTCAAATTCACAGTGAAATTTCACTTATATGAAGGCCACCTCTTTAATAAAATTGGCTCAGAAATAACAATTTTTCCGTTCCATTTTCATCTGTTTGCTCTTTGATAGAATGATGCAACCTTATTGAGATAAGTTTTTTACAGTCCCAAGAAGGAGTTTCATTATTGAGGTTTTACTGTAAATAGCCTCGTTTCACTCGGAGTTATTATCCTGTATACAACACCTACTCATGGTCTATCCTATACTTAACTATAGAACTGCTATCGGAAGTAGGTAGTTTAAACCTATTTTATTGCCGTATAATAATAATTACAGACAACATGCATTGTATATACAACATAAATAGTTTATCAGCAAAATGACATTCTGGTCATCTCGGCGTTTATGCATTACAGTATATTTACCGGAGACAAACGGAAATGGTCGAGTTTTTGTAATGTAATGATCACGGGATAGCTAGTTATATAATATTAATTGCGGTGTGCCTTACCATCGACCGTATGTCCATGCACTAAAGTCCAGACAGCCTGTGACATATACACTTGTCAATGTATTGAGGAAGTGTGTCTATAGGTGGGTCAAATACATCATAGACGATGTGACTTAGATGTCAGTTCAGTTTCAGTTAAGTTTTAGAGTTTGAGAGAGAGAGTCGAGTTAGAGACCAGTTGGTGCGGGCCGTCAACAAGCGAGTAGCTTGGGCCATAAGCCTGGACAGTATGTTTATGAGTATGAAAAGTTGACTTATGCTGTGAACCTAAGAAGAACTATACTATGTTTATGAACTGTGTAACAAACTAATAAAGCCACTATACGAACACTAGAGTTACGTTATTTACCAACTCATAAGGACTACGTAACATTTTCACGATTGAGCAAAAGGAATGAGCATCTAATTTACGGCTCTCCCCTGTTACAACAGATAGATTCAAGGATGATGGCAGAAACATGAATATAGCAAGCAATAAAATTATAAATATAAAATATTATTATTATAGGGTTGCACATGTAATGCGACGGAGTTGAGAATATACGTGACATTTTTACACAAACTGTAAAACATCAGGCGTTTCTGGCTTTCCACACGTGGTCAAAATAACACATCAATTAAGTCCACGCCAACCTTGACGTCATACTATCCAACTGTGCTAATTTATAAGAAATACTGTTGTTTAGGACTGACGTAAGAACCATAGTTTTCATGATCAAATATATTCAGATAAGTTGATTCATTTTGTATACGGGTCTAATAAAATATTGTCGGTGCTAGTAATCTCTTACACCCATAGCATCTCGAAGTGTATTCCAGAACAATTCTTCTCCAACAATATCATCTGTCCACTCTAAGTATGTTGTCATCTTCAATAGTGTATTGATGGACTTGTTCATGTTTCTTGCGGCGATTGGTTGAAAAAGAACAACGATGACTTCAAAATCATCTTCAATGTGTTTAGAAAGTGCGACTTTCAGTTCAAACATACACCAACCGCTGGTTGCAAAGGCATCGGACAGCACTAAAATCATCCGTTTACTTTCCTCTATACGATTTGCAATGTTATCTGAGATGTATGCACCGATGTGGAAGTCCCTTTCATGAACACATAGTCTGCAGTTGGCCTCATCCTCCAGTATCGGGATCAGTCTATCTACTACCCAATGAGAATCACTCTGATCGTATGAAACAAACGCGTCATACAATAAATTGGCGCCATCAATTGGAATGTAGTTCTTCCTCTTCCAGCGAAGAAGATATATATAATGTTTGATGTTCCATCGGTTGCGGTATGCCATAAATGAAAGTCCAAGTATGACAAGGGCGGTGGTTAAACCACCTATCATCACCCACAATGGATGGCATTCAAAGTATGAGAATTCAACATCAGATAACGGTCGTCCAACATATTTCTGCGGAGATGCACATTGATATTGCCTAATGTTTCCTATTTTTATGTTCGTGAAGTTGGCAGGCTAGCGGCCTAGCGGCCTAACAGCGTGAAGTTGGCGGCCTAGCGGCCTAGCAGCGTGAAGTTGGCGGCCTAGCAGCCTAGCGGCCTAGCAGCGTGAAGTTGGCGGCCTAGCAGCCTAGCGGCCTAGCAGCGTGAAGTTGGCGGCCTAGCGGCATAGCAGCGTGAAGTTGGCGGCCTAGCAGCCTAGCGGCCTAGCAGCGTGAAGTTGGCGGCCTAGCAGCCTAGCGGCATAGCAGCGTGAAGTTGGCGGCCTAGCAGCCTAGCGGCCTAGCGGCCCAGCGGCCTAGCGGCCTAGCGGCCTAGCGGCCTAGCGATCCAGCGGCCCAACAAAGTTGGCAGTCCAAAAAAAAAAAAAAAAAAAAAAAAATTGTGAAGTTGGCGGCCTAGCGGCCTAGCAGCCTAGCGGCCTAGCGGCCCAGCGGCCTAGCGGCCTAGCGATCCAGCGGCCCAAAAAAGTTGGCAGTCCAAAAAAAAAAAAAAAAAAATTGTGAAGTTGGCGGCCTAGCGGCCTAGCAGCCTAGCGGCCTAGCGGCCCAGCGGCCTAGCGGCCTAGCGATCCAGCGGCCCAACAAAGTTGGCAGTCCAAAAAAAAAAAAAAAAAAAAAAAAAAAATTGTGAAGTTGGCGGCCTAGCGGCCTAGCGGCCTAGCGGCCCAGCGGCCTAGCGGCCTAGCGGCCTAGCGATCCAGCGGCCCAACAAAGTTGGCAGTCCAAAAAAAAAAAAAAAAAAAAAAATTGTGAAGTTGGCGGCCTAGCGGCCTAGCAGCCTAGCGGCCTAGCGGCCCAGCGGCCTAGCGGCCTAGCGGCCTAGCGGCCTAGCGGCCTAGCGGCCTAGCGGCCTAGCGGCCTAGCGGCCTAGCGGCCTAGCGATCCAGCGGCCCAACAAAGTTGGCAGTCCAAAAAAAAAAAAAAATTGTGAAGTTGGCGGCCTAGCGGCCTAGCAGCCTAGCGGCCTAGCGGCCCAGCGGCCTAGCGGCCTAGCGATCCAGCGGCCCAACAAAGTTGGCAGTCCAAAAAAAAAAAAAAAATTGTGAAGTTGGCGGCCTAGCGGCCTAGCAGCCTAGCGGCCTAGCGGCCCAGCGGCCTAGCGGCCTAGCGATCCAGCGGCCCAACAAAGTTGGCAGTCCAAAAAAAAAAAAAAAAAAAAATTGTGAAGTTGGCGGCCTAGCGGCCTAGCGGCCTAGCGGCCTAGCGGCCTAGCGGCCTAGCGGCCCAGCGGCCTAGCGGCCTAGCGGCCTAGCGGCCTAGCGGCCTAGCGATCCAGCGGCCCAACAAAGTTGGCAGTCCAAAAAAAAAAAAAAAAAAAAAAAAAAATTGTGAAGTTGGCGGCCTAGCGGCCTAGCGGCCCAGCGGCCTAGCGGCCTAGCGGCCTAGCGGCCTAGCGATCCAGCGGCCCAACAAAGTTGGCAGTCCAAAAAAAAAAAAAAAAAAAAAATTGTGAAGTTGGCGGCCTAGCGGCCTAGCAGCCTAGCGGCCTAGCGGCCCAGCGGCCTAGCGGCCTAGCGGCCTAGCGGCCTAGCGGCCTAGCGATCCAGCGGCCCAACAAAGTTGGCAGTCCAAAAAAAAAAAAAAAAAAAAAAATTGTGAAGTTGGCGGCCTAGCGGCCTAGCAGCCTAGCGGCCTAGCGGCCCAGCGGCCTAGCGGCCTAGCGGCCTAGCAGCCTAGCGGCCTAGCGGCCTAGCGGCCTAGCGGCCTAGCGATCCAGCGGCCCAACAAAGTTGGCAGTCCAAAAAAAAAAAAAAAATTGTGAAGTTGGCGGCCTAGCGGCCTAGCAGCCTAGCGGCCTAGCGGCCCAGCGGCCTAGCGGCCTAGCGATCCAGCGGCCCAACAAAGTTGGCAGTCCAAAAAAAAAAAAAAAAATTGTGAAGTTGGCGGCCTAGCGGCCTAGCAGCCTAGCGGCCTAGCGGCCCAGCGGCCTAGCGGCCTAGCGGCCTAGCAGCCTAGCGGCCTAGCGGCCTAGCGATCCAGCGGCCCAACAAAGTTGGCAGTCCAAAAAAAAAAAATTGTGAAGTTGGCGGCCTAGCGGCCTAGCAGCCTAGCGGCCTAGCGGCCTAGCGATCCAGCGGCCCAACAAAGTTGGCAGTCCAAAAAAAAAAAAAAAAATTGTGAAGTTGGCGGCCTAGCGGCCTAGCAGCCTAGCGGCCTAGCGGCCCAGCGGCCTAGCGGCCTAGCGATCCAGCGGCCCAACAAAGTTGGCAGTCCAAAAAAAAAAAAAAAAAAAAAATTGTGAAGTTGGCGGCCTAGCGGCCTAGCAGTTAGTGTAGGTCGAGTGGAGATTTGGTATTCACATGGGTAACTCGTCCTCGACTTTCCTGAGTGTGTGACCGTTATAATAAATGGTAGGATATTACACTGTACATACAATCTGTGCTTTATTATTGAATTGGTCGGTATGATTATTGCAAAGATTATAGTGGATCAGTTAACATAAAACTTCGATGTAATTAACATTGAATGAACGTACAAATGTATATAATGATTTACATTGATATATTCCAACAAAACAATTATGCAAGGCAATGCCTACGCATTTAAAATAAATAAAGGATGCGCATATCGAAGAAGACAAATCGTACCGTATGCCTTATGTTTTCGCCGTGGACTCAATATTAAATATCATATCACGTCAATATGAATTCCACCGACCGTCAAGCAGGTAATGTCATGTTAATAATTTAGAAGTCGGAGGAAATGGACTCAGTTTACTTTTATAAGCAGCTTCACTGTCAGATGATGTTGTTAATTACAACACATACATCGTACATACCGTTCCGGGGAAGCCCGACAACTAGAAAGCTATAATTCCTGGAATGTCATTTAATGTGCGACATGTTTAAAAAGAATAGTACATAAGATAGCTGATGCATGAACTTCTTGGTTTTAGGTTGATTATGAAACAAGTTGGTACAACCTTGAACAAATATTAACCATTCTCGACACATCATGCCCGAATTTATCCATCGTCACAATATATAATACAATACGTAAGAGAAGAGAAGCCACCTTTCGCTTATTATGCTGGACATCTTGCAAGGGAAATACTGATACCATTTCGTTTTTAGCATGAAGTGACCCCGGATCGAACCTGGGCGTCCCGCACTCGAAGCGGACGCTCTAACAGTAGGCTATCGAGGCGGCACATTGACACATGAATGATTGCAATGCACATCATCAGTTTTTGTTGCTAGTTTGCACGTTTTTATTCATTCAAATATTTTAGTCATCTTCATATCAACACTGGGTGGGATTAAAAATAATAATATGGCAAAGAATGAAAACAATAACGTTATAATTTCAATAGTTATGCTCCATATATAAATACCATGTATTTAATTAACATCGCAGTAATTTGACTAAATTTTAATTCCAGATACTTCATACACTTATTACAGTAACTTTATTTGTCCAAATAATATACTTTTAGATAACAAATTATAATTAAGAAATAGTTCACATCACTGAGGGCCCTATGGCATTATATGGACTGGCTAGTCAGCCCAAGTTGTGTATATGGACCGAAGCGAAGCTGAGGTCCATATACACAACGCGGGCTGACTAGCCAGTCCATATAATGTCATTGGGCCGAAGTGATGTGAACTATTTCTTATATTATACCGAACATTTAATATCGATATTATAGGCCTACTTTTGTAACTAGATCTAGATACTAATAAGAAAACATTACATACATTTGGGTTTAAGTTGTTTATGTGCTACAGAACTACATATCATTATAGGGAGACCTTACATCTATTTTGGTCTGTTTGCATATCCACCGAAATAACGCAGAAATGTGAAAACCCGTGTTGCTATAATAAATCTATGGACAACTTTTAAGTTGTTTCAAGTATAATCTCCATCACTGGAATTTCGACTTTTTTTTCATTTTTATGCAAACTAATGCGTCTTTAGAGCTTATATTGAACTTTGTATCATAAACGCACATGAGTTGATCCATGCAATTACTGTCGGCAGGACATAAATCTAATTTAAACAAAAAAACGTTACAAAAAGAAAAGTTCGCGCAACGTCACGCTCTATGGTAGCGTCACAGTATCCATGACGTCATGCAATAAACAATACGTTTATTTCAGCTGCCGGTCAATATTATTTTGCCGGTCCATATTTTTATAATATTGACCGGCTGTTGTATTTGGAACATGCAAATCAGTCAGTCTATCTCTGGATATATGGACCGATTAGAATAACAAAGAAACAGTTGAATGAAATTTGGGTGAGGTATAATATATAAAATTATATTTATGGTTGTATATTTATCAACCCACACGATCATATGAATTTGTTGTGTAGTTTAATTTGAAACTACAATAACTTTTATTAGTCCAACATTCGTGCGCTAAATCGGTATGCACGTAACCACACATTTGAGTGTAGCTGGGGAACTTTGCCAAAAAATTCACATTATCCATGCTTTCTAAGGATTTTCTTCTATCCGGGACATTTCTAAAAGGTAAAATCATATCCTTAAATTCTTCTACCTCGAATGGATTGTCCATTTTAGTTAGTGACTAACTTTGGTATTCACTAACATTCCATTGAGTTTGGTTGGAGTCACGCTGAAGTCGACGTTTCGCTCCCTCGAAAATTCCTCACTCAGTCGAGTCAACTCCAGCTACACTTACCGTTGTGAATACCAATTTCAGGTTAGGTCGAGTTCACACTCAAACGCACGGACGAAAAAACAATTAAATTTGGATTAACTCAGTGAGTGAGAGTGGAGGAGAGGATGTGAATATGGCCCATAGTGTTTATCCCAATGTATTTATACTGTAACATTTATATATCACTGTACCCATGTTGCATAGATGCCTGTGATAAATAAAGTTCCGTTTTGTTCTGTGAAAATTCTAATACATATGCGTTGTTGAATTTCTCCGTATAGATTCGGAGGCAATAACTGTAAAATTAGACTGTATTTCAGTCTCATCCATGTCTAATTATTACAAAATAACACTTATTATATCACAAATAAAACATGCATATAACCATTCGATATAGAATTAATTATAAGAGACTCAACTTATGTACAATCACATATATTTACACATTGCAACCAATGAGCATCCAATGTAAAAGTCACAGTATTTTTAAAAAGGATGAATTATTTGAGGACACTACCGAACGACATAAAATATTTTAAGGACACTCATGAATACGACCGTTTATAAGAAAGGGTTAATGAAAAACAATAGTTTCACAATTAAATGATCTTATTTTACTAACCATGAAATTTCCAAAATATGTATAACATATTAATAAAACAATAAACCTTTCTTTTTCGAAACACTTTCAATGTCTATGATCGTACGTTACTATGATTATACGGTTTGGTGTTAATCTTCGTCACAAATATTGACAAAAAAATCACGGCCGTGAAATACCACAATTTTCTAATCATTGTCATTTTATTAATATTTGCGTTATTGATAATTCTCAATATTGTTACATATTTAAAAACTAAAGAGCTTCATAACGATATAAAACAATAGAAATGGAGTGAATCATAAAAAAACTGGTACGGCCGTGGAATTCGAACACATTAAAAATATAATTTCACGCCGAGAAAATTGTGTATATATTCAATTAGCCGTTATTTTATTTCAATATGTTTGTATATTTTAAAACAAGAGAGCTTCTTTTTTATTTTGATATAATTTATATGAAAATATGTTAATAAATAAAAAAATAAACTACTACGGTCGTGGAATACGAACACAAAAATGTGTAGATTTTTTTCTCGAAAAATAGTCTGTGTTTGAACCATTATAATTCATATTTGCATGGGCATAATTTCAATTTTTTATATTTAGAAACTTCAGAGCGTAATCTTTAATTTCATATCAACATTTTAAAATTCGTCAATAAATTACAAAATTAACCCCCCCCCCTCCACGCCGTAGAATCAATCCTTTGTTCTTGGTTAAAATAGCATAGGGCCGAGAAATACACTATTCCGCTAACGTCACCTGTCAATCAAAATGTGGTGGTCATTTATAATGGGTCATTCGTATCAATTGACCAGACGCCGACTCCACCCACTTAATCTCGTTGATCCAACCAGAGCGTGTTATCGCTAGACCGCTACACGATGTAAACCTTGGTCGAGATATAGGTTATAGAGGAAACATTGGTTTTGAAATCACTGCTACGCCTATAACTCTTTAGTTTGTGTATATATCTAATCGACAGTGGTTTCACGCGAAAGGTCTATTTTTGCAGTATAAGAAGGCACCAAACAATTTGAAGATACAAGAGATATTAATATTTTATCACGTTTTAAATAAACCATTTTATTAGGCATTTTTGATCTACAAAACATGATAACACATATAACTTTTTTGTCAGTGACTATGTTTGGATGACATCTGAATGAATTAACAGGTCTGTTTCTAAAGAATGAAACACACCAACTATGTTTGACAATCATTACATATTAACATTTATAGCGGTTTTAAAACCCGAGAAAATTCACAACAAGGTATATATATAGACAATTTTGCATCCGGGAAGTATATTTCGACTTTTATCATCTGAAAGTCATTTTAATGCATCGTCCACAAAAAGCCGAAGCATTTAATGTTTATTCTTCAAACGAACTTTTATTTTAGACTTTGGCAAAGTTAAAAAACAACAATTAAAATGTATTTATTGTGAAACAATCGACCTAAAATAAATTGGCATGAAATGAATAACTTTCACTTCGGCTAAATAAAACATATGTGTGGTTCAGGAAACATTGGTGAACAATAGGATAGGTAGGTAGGCATTTGTTTTTAGATGTAGGTGTTTGACATACATCAGTGGTCACGATTCACCGGGAAAATAGTTCTATAGCCATAGCACTTTGCATATGCATTCACTGTATAAATTGGTATCGTTGACGGTACTTAAAGTATGTACCTACAGTATCTCCGACTGACAATGAACATGTCTACATGTATTTGATAGAGAAAATAAATAAATATGTTTTTACAGAAAATAAAAACGTCAGTCTATTATAACATGATAGATGTACATTTCATACAGAATCGCCTACCATAATAAATTTAGCAATAAATACCAGAGACTGTAGTCGTAAATACACAGTTTCTGCCGGAAATAATTCTACAGCACACGATTATAATTATGGTCATAAAATAGATTTAAAAAAATAGCAGACTTAGTTGAGAAATTACTCGTAGACAAATTTTTGCATTTTTCTCCAACAAATTTTATTGGAAAGTTTGTTGTGAAAGGACTGGAATGTAAGCCAAAACACTCCTTAAGATTTTCTTAAGCGAGTTTGTTAGTTTGTTATTCTACGGTCACAAAGCTCGTACGATATCCGTACGAATTTACCAACTCGAACGAGTCCTGAATGTTTGAAATCCTAACGGTACTTTTTCAATCGTAGGGTCTGGTCACAGCTCGTACGAACCTCGTACGATTTATAGAGATGCAATCGTACGATATCCGAACGGACATCGTAATATCCATACGGACACCGTACGGGGCTCGCAAAGAGCCCGGCCGTACATCGCACGGTGCTCGTAGATCAATCAGAGCTCGTAGATAACTCGTACGGTGTCCGTACGGTGATCGCACGATGGCCGTACGGTGTTCGTGCGACAATAATGGATATATTCAGCGAATTTTAAATTATCTATTTTAAGACCCTGGTCACATTGATCGTACGAGCTCCGTGCGAGTCAAATTTTAGCAAGTTCGTACGGAGTCCGTACGGACATCGTAAACTCGTAAGGGCATCGTACGGATTTTTGTAACTCGTAGAGGACTCGGGAGCTCGGTGAAAATGTTTCACCGATCTCCGAGTTGTCTATGAGCTCGTAGAGATATTTGAAGTAGAAAGCTCGCAATGAAGCTGTCCTCACCCAGTTTATGTATTATTATATTATGTAAGATGATTTTGGATTAGTTGATATTTCATGTCATGTTTATATATGTAAGAAAAAATGCATAACTGTCCCTCGACAGACTCTGAAATTCAGCCTATTTCGCCATAACGTTTTGAATAGTACAAAGGGTATACACACGTATGTGTCTCATGTGTACCACACCAAATATATATTTTTACCAAAAGAATTAAGTGAATGCAGTAGAAATAGGATATACATATATGTAGATGCATAGACAATGGTTTGGTGTGTACTAATAAGTTCTGTGCACGAGAATCACGGAAATAACAACTATCATACACTGAGCGTGTGCGGATCCAGATGGGGTGGGCCTGGACCCTGGAATTGTGGTGAATTGTGGTCATGTAATACAATGAGAGGAGTACGTCTTGGGTGGGAGTCTACTGGGTACCAACTTGGATAAAATATTGCTGGTCGGACCCCTCTCTAGCAAAATAACACGAATCCATTCTCATACATGTATTGCCGGGTACCTGGCAGAGTTGGGCCTACCGGCGTCTTACCAAACGACTACATCAGTTATAACCTAACTTTCTCCGGGGTTTGAACTTTCGATCTCCCGCTTCCTATACGGACGCCAAAATCACCAAGCCACGGTCGCGGTAATATGTCATGGATCAAAGTCTGGTGCGTCCCTACTTGGAGAAAGGTTGTTGGTCGGATATATCGATGATGCTAATACGAGAACACGATGATGATAATACGAGAATACGATAGTTTGATGATGATGATAGTAGAATACGATAATGATAATACAATAATAGGATGATGATAATACGAGAATACGATAGTATGATGACGATAATACGAGAATACGATAATGATAATACAATGATAAGATAATGATAATACGAAAATACGATAATGATAATACAATGATAAGATAATTATAATACGATAATACGATGATGATAATACAATAATAAGATAATTATAATACGAGAATACGATGATGATAGTACAATGATAAGATAATTATAATACGATAATACGATGATGATAATACAATAATAAGATAATTATAATACGAGAATACGATAATGATAATACAATGATAAGATAATGATAATACGAGAATACGATAATGATAATACAATGATAAGATAATTATAATGCGATAATACGATGATGATAATACAATAATAAGATAATTATAATACGAGAATACGATAATGATAATACAATGATAAGATAACGATAATACAAGAATACGATAATGATAATACAATGATATGATAATGATAATACAATGATACGATAATGATAATACAAGAATACGATACTGATAATACAATGATAAAATAATGATAATACGAGAATACGATAATGATGATACAATGATAAGATAATTTATAATACGAGAATACGATGATGATTATACAATAATAAGATAATGATAATACCTGAACACGATGATGATAATGCGATAGAACGATGCTGATAATTACGAGAATACGATAATGATAATACGATAGCTCGATGATGATATTACGAGAATGCGATTATGATGACGATAATGATAATATGAGAATACCATAATAATGATATAAAAATACGACATTGTTTTCATGAATTAATCAGTGTTGTGTTTTTGCTGTTGGCAGAGTCTATCTACCGGACCTTCGATACATGATACAGTTGCAGTATCAACATAATAGCAGTGAATGTTATAGTGTGTACAACAATGGCATAGTGTGTACAACAATGTCATGCGTTATTACATGTACATTCGAAATAAAGATATTAAAAGTCTGTGTACAAATGTTGTTATACTCGCACAGTCTGTCTGTCTTCCAAAATTTTAATTTTTCAATATTTCAATATACACCATACTCATAACTATTCATTGTCATAAGTAAAGCAGTTGAGATAATGTTCATTATCTACATCTTAATGGCGTCCCATGCGATGCAAAACCTTGCAAATTTCCATATCCGTAAGGATATCGTACGATACTCGCACGAGTATTTCGTAGCTCGTGTGGTGTCCGCACGAGCCTCGTGCGAGAGTATACAGACTTGAAAAATATCAACGGGCTCGTAGACAGCTCGGGAGCTCGGTGAAACATTTTCACCGAGTCCTCTACGAGTCACGAAAATCCGTACGATGCTCGTACGATTTTCGATATCCGTACGGGCTCCGTACGGACGCCGTGCGAGTTCGCCAAAATCAACTCGTACGGAGCTCGTTAGGAGCTCGTAGTGCAAATGTGACCGTAGCATTACCTAGTAAAACCCTATAAAGATGTTAAAAATTATATTTACGTAGTTTTTCATTTACATAGCACAGGTCACTCGGTCCAAATGAAATTGTTGCACAGTTTTTGGAAAATATTTATGTACACTAGTCAGATGCACCATTATGCAATTATGCATCCTGGTAAGCATACTTAATAATACAAAATTTGAGAAAACCGCTGTTAAATACAACCTGCAAACAAAAACCACTATATAACAATATATTCAAAAAAATAATGTCATCTTCTCATCAGACCATTTTCAATGATATTAACCTGTACCTCTTGAGAGGGACATACCTTTCATTAAATATCACTATTTGCAGTTTCCAAATGGATGGTCTTTATAGGCAAATACTAGTATTGGACTATATAATTATATTAAATCAAGATCTCGAAGGTTTTTGTTACAAAAAAAAACGATAGTCACAATTTAGTATGAATATATTGGCATACATTGTGTACCATGCATGTTTATGTAAAAGAATTATAAACAAGACAAGACATTTGATTAGGCTGGGATTAAAACAGTAGATGGAAACTTGTTTTTTCCTAATGCCGTGTGTGACTGTTGCATATATGGTGGATACATATCCAGATTTATTTATTTATTTTTATGGCGATTCCCGATCCTGATCACAACCACGGACATGGCACACCCCAAGCAGTCAATATAACAGTTAGGCCAATCCAAGTGACTCGGAAGTCTGAAGATACTCAGATTCACATTCTACACCGTCAACCTAAATCTTGATTTGGCAATATTTTTAGATTCGTCAGAGAACTGTCTCTGTTTTCGGCTATTTCTGACTGGGTAATTGTTGAACTACATAATGGAAGATCATTTAGTTATTTTGCCAATATCTGTGGCAAAGTAAATCCCTTGTATGCCTTGCCATTATTGGCAGGCTGATTGTGTGAATTTGTACTCGAAGTTATCGCTTGATTGTGGGTTTACATATACTGTATAAAGTAGATCTATAAGTTTCTTGAAGTTAAAAACTCGAAAATTCATATACATGTAATGTGAACGTAAGTCAGTAGGTTTTGAATTAATATGAACTAAGGCACAGCCTATTTTAGCGAATTGTATCTTAACTATTAAAGAACAGCTTAGATATATCATTTACACTAGGCAAGTTGATTTAACCTAGAAGTTATTAAAATCCCAATTCAACTTATTATGAAGTCATTACTTTCTGGTCCGACTCCACATGTACTGTACGATAGTAAGTTGTTGAGGTTCAAAAACGCCAGAAAAAGTAACATGATCATCCAGGACAGAATGATTGCTGATCATACATGTATGATTCATAAATGTACAGTCAGTAGAAACTTTGTGACATTTTTGGGTACGAAGTAACGAAGGACGATACAGTAAGAGTACGAATCTGCTTTCATTTTTAAGTTCATTGTTCTGTATAACTACGTTGATTATGTCTATAAAAATACGACTTTCCTCGTTTAAAACAAGTACTTTCATGGTGTAATCAGTTGAACTGGCAAGCTGTCACGTCCAGTGCTTTCTCTTCCAAGCGTTCCTATTCCAAGATGGCGGTCGATCAAAGTGCTATACTAAGCAACTGAGCATTTATCTCCCTTATTTTAAAATGTGTTCTAGATAGGCCTACTCGAGTTTTTGGAATATTTTTAAACATCATTAAAATATAAAAGAAAATTTATGAGCTACAGAATAACGCATTTTAGGGAACTTTTGTTATTCTATTGGCGGCCATTTTTCATTATCTTTCTGTAACTGCGAAACTATAACACAAATTTTCAGATCCATTAGTGAATTCAAACTCTGACCAAACCACGTGACCCGTTGACTTAATGCTTCGCGCCAGAAAATTCGCTTTTACTTGCGGTATGCTGTCTAATAACCTGTCACTGCACGCAATGCATGATTTGAATATAGTTAAATGTAAATGTTTAACAGCATCCGATAAAGATGCGGAACAGAAAGAAATCTGCATCATTTTTGGAGAGATTGAAATAAAACACATCATATTAAATAATAAATTATTTTCAATATACTAAAGTGCGTTCAAATGAGAACAGTTATAAATATTAACTCGCCCGAAAGGTAAACTTTATAAGGGTTCGATATCAAATAGTGTGCAAATCTCATTCCATATACGAAAGGCGCGTTAGTGTAGTGGATAAACCCTCACGTCCTTCAAGTTTCTATTTTATTCTGAGTTGTAGGTTCGATCCCCACTTCGGTCAACCTTTTTATTGCATGCATCCATGTTATAAAGTCTTATATTATACTGCTGTTTTAATGAATCGATACTTCATAGTGATCAAAGTTTCACGTTGTAGTGAATATATTAAAAACGATTGTATGAGTGTTGTACTGTATATAAGAATAAAACAATTGAAATACGACTTGATAAAGAATGAAAATATAACACAAACATTAATCTACGTACTCCATACCTTACTCGTGTATGTTTTTGTTTTAGTTACAAATAAAAAATAAGGTACTTGTAAAAAAACACTTTAAAATTTAAGTAACTTGGATGGGTGACGAACCAGTGGTAAGATTGAACAAAATAACTTGAATAATAGCGGCATACTTACCCACTCGACTAACGAGACGACGTGAAAACACGTTTTGAAGTATTATACTATTGGTTGAAGGTATCTAGTTTATTATATAAAACATAAGCCTCCCATATTCTTTTGAATGGGACAGTTCCCTCATTAGTATTACTTATTGAACCGACAGTAGTATTGTTATGACGTTTTTATTACAGACATGTTATATTTATTATGCAGAATCAATCGAGGATGAAGGATGATTTTCCCCGACTATTCCCCAGCACACGCTCCCTAGTATATTAATTAGCCGGTCGTTTCTACTCATCCGAATAACACACATTGATTAGTACATTTCAAAAATTAATGGCAGGAAAAAATATTGCGTAGTCCCAACACTACAGGTAAGTGTTTGACTAGAACAATAGAGTTTCATTATGGTTTTACTTCGGCTAGTAAGCTTGTGGTTATCGTAAAACATTTTAGCGAGATTGTGTCTTTCGTGCTCTGCTTACCTTTATGTCCGATTTGTTATTCCTTTTATATAAATTATAGCTCGCCGGAGATAATTCTAGCCTTATCAATAAACAAACATGCATAATACAAACTCTGCACGTTCGAATGACCGCTTGTTATCAGTGAAGATTGAAAGAGTACTAAAGAAGTGATTATACACAAGATAGAACAAAGAATAGACGTTGAAAATGCATTTAATTTTCATATTTATTTGTAAACAAATGCTAGTGCTATCATCGGCGTTCGATAGTGTGTGCCATTTAAGACCTGTATCAGTGTGAATCAATTGACGTGTTCCTCCACTTTAAGCATGAATATATTACAAGGTTACTGTGCGGAATATATCCGCTACCGTCATTATGTGAGTGTACATGTAGTGAATAAACTTTAAAATGTTGCCTTAACAGAATATATAAGTATACTCCCCTATTTATTTCTACAGTGTATTGTCTACGTGTACAATCACACAATGACATATCCTTGCATTGTCGGGAAATCTGAAGTTCCCTGTGCTATCGTGTGACACGGTAAACAAATAAATTGCGTCCGCCACATCTTTTTACCTGTAGAAAGTACACAAATAATCCAGGTATTCAAAAGTACAAAACTAATATTTACGAAGTCATACCTAAATCATTCCAATCATCCCTAATATTGCAGTAGCAATATGATTAATATAGTATTAAACTGAAATACATGTATGTATAATCAATAATAATAATGTTTAGGCTGTTTGTTTCGAGATATTTTGGATGTCCACATGTTATAAAATGAGAGAACAGTTAATTCCTAATTCAAATTATGGCTTTCTTCAAGATGTTGGAAATATTTATGAATTAAAAAACGTGTTTAGAGTCTTTAGATGTACTGGTATATTGTTACTAAGTATACATTTAATGTAACTAATTATATAATAAAAACATACACTGTTGATATTTTATAACCTGCTAAGTGATTAAAGTATGCTATTGATATGCATGTATGAGAACATTCGGGCAACTTTTAGATCTTAGTTTTAGCTGAATGCATTTGTGATAACTATGTACAATGCAACCTCTCCAGAGGCTCTGAGCAGCCCTCCACTGAGCAACAACCTCTCTTCAGCAACATAAACATGTTGTTCGAGGAGAGACAATCTCTACATACAACAACATAATGTTATGTTTCCCAATGTGTGTCGCTATAGAGAGCTTTTATTGTTTTCAAAGTGCACATTTTCTCTTAGAATATGATTTATCTAAGAATTGCACTATAGGGTATGCATTTTGAAAAAGTACATAATTTTTATATGTTTACGAGCGTCGTACGACGGTCGTGCGATTGTCGTACGAAGGTCGTGCGATTGTCTCACGGCAGTCGTAGGATAGGGGATGTTCACAAGACTGTCGTGCGACAATCGCACAATCATCGCACGTCCATCGTACGTCCATCGCACGATAGTGGTATGATTCTAAGTGCCTAGAGTGACCTTATAATCTCAAACAAATCGTGCGTCCATCGTGCGTCCATCGCACGTCCGTCGTGCGACGACGTAGGGCATCGTACGACGGGCCTACGACAGTCACCCGCCTTAGAATGTTTTAACATGTCCAAAACTCTACAACGAGGGTCTACGATTATGTTTTCCGTCGCACGACGGTCGCACGATGCAGAAATTTCTCAAGTCCGTCGTGCGACGGACGCACGATAGTCCTCAAATTTACACCGTAGACCCGTCGCAGGTCCGTCGCACGACAATCGTGAAAGGGGTTTTACAAAGTGCGATACGGGCATCGGATATTTATGTATAAGCATCCAAATAACTATGTACATTTCATGGAATGAGTCGGGTTTAATTACAGAAACCATATTTGGAACAGGTGGTCACCGTGGATGGGGAGCATTTTTAAAAGCTCACTGTGGAATCCTGCACATGAATAAAAAAGTGTGAAAACTAAAATACGAACTAACACACAGTAACATTGACATGTTTATCTTATTACTTGAGTAGATAAGTGACTTAATATTATTCATGTTTTAAATCAACGATACAAAAATGTTATATTGAGGACTTTGGTTAAACTGTTTGGAATAGACAAGTTAATTTCATAAACTAGATCTATATGAGTAGTTTATTATTTTTTATTTATCTTCAAACTATTAGATATATTTATTTTTATTTGTATCTAGTTCTAGTGTGTACAAAATGTTATATCTATTAATTTATGTCAAATAACTCTTAAATAATAAAATCGCCAAATTCATTGACATATAGGGAAAATAGCTGTTATACACTCAAACTAGATAGAAACAAGAAATAAATTAATATATCTTAATATTCCAATTTAAAACAAACATAAATGATAATATGACACATATTGTCTAGTGTACATACAGTACTTAGCACCCTATTGATTTTCAGTAGCCGGGACCAGTTTCTGTGTTTTATGACCCTAGATAAACACTGATAGTGATCTCCTGATGATAGCCAGAAATATAGAAGGACCATTATAGGTCATCGTGCCTCAGATCTGCCAATTTACTAGGAACGCCGATTAACCAGCTTTATCAGCCAATCAAATCTTGATAGTGTTGGTGGAACTGACCAACCAGGCAATGTTCATTCTCATTCATCAGTGGTTAGTCAAGTTCCCAGACTCGAAGAATACTCTGGTGAACGAGAATGGACAATGTTATGTAACCCACAAGATAAAACCGACTGCAGCTGTTGACCCCTATCTGACCCATTCATGAAAATGTTCAGTGACGAGCACGTGGTAGTTGGTTATAGGAGGGATTCAGAAATAGAGAGTGTGCTAAAAATAGATTTACTGATAAGAACTGACCACAGCAACGGTTGACCGACCTAGTATCATTTGTATAGAATTTGTACTAAGGTGTGTAATATAGCATCAATTAAAACTCAAAGGAGTTAATTAACACTGTTGTGATATGATGTACATGTTTAGGTAACATATGTTTTTGGTTGGATCAAGTATAATGAAACATAATCATGCTTTTAAGTAAGCAATGTAAGGATTAATAGCTTAACTGGAAACAATGTTCAACATAATATGCATTTCGGATGTCATAATTCTGCTGTTGACCTAACAGAAAATAATAGTAAATAATTTTGAATACTTGGCACTGTTAATATAAATCAATTGTCCTCAACATGGTGAAGCTGTCGCTCGTCTTATCTCATTTTTGAATTGATATTATCATGATTATACATGTAAGGTTGACAAAATCCCTAGTGATATATTTTCATGGTAATACTAAATATGTAATAAAAGAAAAAAGTTATTAAAATACAGTATTGTACATGTATTGGGCGGCACGAAATACCCAAATACACCCAAATACACCCAAATATACCCAAATACACACAAATACACACAAATATACCTTTATTAGTAAGAATCTTACCCAAATATTTGCAATTTTATAACAAACTAGCTTAAATAAACGATACTACGCAGTTTAAGGAATAAATAAATGTCAAATAGTAAGTTTTTTTGGTAAATAAACACTACTGAGTACAGTACGGAACCCGTATCCTGCCGACATGCGGCGTATATGCGTATCCGATAAATCTAACCCTATCTAGCTGGATATGTATGAATCTGGCCCATATCTTTGTCATTTTTATAATTTTCTACATCATTCCTTGAAATGGATTAAATACGATGTAAATAATAATTGTTTTAATTGATTGCTAAGGACGCTAATTAATCCGACCAGTATCCTGTCGAACGGCGTTTTCCATAATATTATCACGTCGTGAAGATCACTTTGTCTCCTTTGACGATCTTCATGTGCGGGTCCAGAGGGGTTCGGGACGTCCTGTCATAAGACTTCGATTTGTCAGTGTTTAAGTGTGTGTACTTATTTCTACTTATCATGTTAATTCATGTTCAGGCGCGTAGCTAGCCCTATAATCATGTGGATTTACGATTGTTTTAGGTGATCGGGTGCATGCTCCCCGGAATTTTTTGAAAACAATGGTGTAATCTGGTGCATTTGAAGCGTTCTCAAGGTGCTTTATTTAGTTTTTAAGATCATTATTTGTAAATAAACGATCTTATGTAAATAGAGTAGGCCTACTTCCCTGTTCAAAATAAAGCTAAAACATAAACCAAACATATTTACGAGTCCCATTTTATTATGTTCACAAAACCCTCAGATATCATACAGAAAGAACGTTGCTGCCTTGAAAAGGGACAGGCAACTAGACTTCTATTAGCGGCTAATAGAAGTGTAGTTGCCTGTCCCTTTTCAAGGCAGCAACGTTCTTTCTGTATGATAACATTGTCAACCAATGTTCATATGTCTGTAGCTACTAGTAAGATCGCATATATTTTTTACCCTTCTTATAAAACTAAAACTACCTCTCATTTCAAGCTCTAGAGACCTACGTAGTAATTAGCACAAAAAAGGAACGGTTAGAACAGTGACCTTTTCTAGTTTTCCGAGATGCGATCGGTGCATGGGAACGTTGCCACAGTGTCGTTGGTGGCGAGCTGCTTTTTACTTTGATCGCTCCATATACTGGAATTCAGCCATAGTCACAGCTTTGTCCTCACCGCGGCACCAGTTACCATAAAACGCGGGAAACCTATCGTTCCGTAGCTATACAACTAAGTCGATGTATTGCTTATGTGAAAGTTTATTCGGTGGTCTAGCACCCTGAACCATGAACCAACCAGAAACTATGCAAAATGACGACAAATTAAAACCTCACGATGTTACACCTATATGTGGAATCGCCTTCTTGCTCTAGAAAGCACTTCAATGGAAGGTTATATATAAAGTTAAGTATGACACTTTAAAACATTAATGGCTCTTAATGAACTTAACAACCAGAGAATCCCTAGTTGCGGTTGTACTGAGACCAGTTTGTTAACGTCAAAGACTACTGTAACAACTACAGTATGGCAGGTTGGTAGTGTCACACAAACACAAACATTCTGGCGTAAATAACCGGCTCGATGTCTGAGTATATATCACAAGGCGAATTCTACAGAAATTTAGAATAAAGACACGATAAAGAATGAAGTAGTTTAAAGTGAATTAAGTTCGAACTTTGACAAAGATTTATGTAGCGCCCTTTTCATGCTAATGCACGTTCAAAGGCACTTTACATGATTGTGTTTCAGCCACAAGGGCGCAGGTGCATCCTCTACCAGTGCCGATACAGCATAATCTGACTGAGAGAAAGCCCCTGAAGGGAGAGAGAGACATTAGATACAGACATGTCCGGCGCTGCAGAAGTGCGCATAGCTCTTATTTCGAATAGACAGCCTGGTTATAGCACCGATACACAGTTTCCTGGCACTTCCAGATACCTTGCAGACCACACGGCCAGATATAGCGGGAAATATTATAAATAGTTCAGAAAATGTCAAGTTCCGATGCCAGGGATTGAACCCACGACCTCTGGATTGACAGCCCAGTGCGTTACCACAAGGATATTTCATTTCTATAGACTGGTCATACTCGTCCATAAAAATTATACAAAATGTTATAATTTCTCAATGAGAGAAGAGCTTTCGGTGTAATAGTTAGCTGTTATTGGTTGAAATCTAGTTCTGGAAAGCTAATTTAACTTCAATAAATTGTCGTATATATGTTTATAACTTCTTTGTCTAAATCCCTACCGTGGGGCATAGTTTTTCATCCGGGTATTTAATAAAAACAAGAATATAAAGTATCACTGTTGTCTTTCGAGGTATCAAAATTCCCGAATGAAAGTCTATTCCCCGGGACTCGGAGTCAATAAGGCCGGGCGGGCATAATATTGACTGGTGCATAAGAGTAGCGACTAAAAAATAAAATACATACATAACAGTGTATGTTAAGGGCCGCTGGGCGTATGCGCTGGGGTGGGGGCAGGAAACAAACCCCCAATGTTAGGACTAGTGGGTAATGTTAGTTTGCTGGAGCTCCATAACTCTTGGTTGTATTTTATACTTGATTTTTTTCAAGGAAGTGTCTTTTCTATAGACTGGTCATACTCGTCCTTGAAAATTATACAAAATGTTATAATTCCTCAATGAGAGAAGACCTTTCAGTGGAAGAGTTAGCTGTTATTGGTGAGGATATAGTTCTGTTCTGGGAAGCTAATTTAGCTTCAATAAAGTGTTGTAAATTTGTTTATATATATGTATGTTTAACTTGACTGTGTGCATAAAACAGGCAACCATGTTTGAACAGGGTTGATGGATTGAAACAAATAAATATTACTAGTAATTCAAGTACAAATGTTAATATAAATGATTTATTTTCTTTGTAAATCCCTACATACATTGTTCACCAAGCACAAGTTAATGGGCAATGTTCAAATCGATTGTCCGGATCCGAGGGGTCAATTTTAGAGCAAATATGTGATAAATCCTCGTATTTTTGTCCGGTGTCCGGAGTGGAGGGGTTCCGGATCCGAGGGGTAAAAACGTATTAAAACATGAATAAGAATATTCGGGACCAACAGATCCGCCCGGATTAGAGGGAAATCCGGATTGGAGGGGTCCGTATTAGCGGGGTTCCACTGTACATAGATACTAACTACAGGTCAACACATCTTACATTTCGTGCACACTGCGATCAGGTGAGGTATAATACGATCAAATTGACCTGATCCTCAAACCTTTTGTTAGCATAATTTAACAGTTTTTGTGTGTAATTAAATTTCACATTAATATAAATCTCCGGCACTTGAATGATTCCTCTCAAGAAGCTAACACAAGTAATATATTCTAGCATTAAGGTCCAGTAACAGGTAAATTTGTTTGTACTATATATTGTAATCATTTAACAGACATTATAGCAGCAACAGACAGTATGAAGCAGACCGGGCATTATAACAGTAGCAGACATAATGAGGCAGACGTTATAGCATTAACAATAGAGACACTATGAGGCATACATTATAATAGTAATAGACACTATGAGGCATATATTATAACAGGTATAGACACTGTGAGGCATACATTATAATAGTAATAGCCACTATGAGGCAGACATTATAACAGTAATATACACTATGAGGCATACATTATAATAGTAATAGACACTACAAGGCAGACATTATAACAGTAATATACACTATGAGGCATACATTATAATAGTTATAGACACTATGAGGCATACATTATAATATTAATAGACACTATGAGGCAAACATTATAACAGTTATAGACACTATGAGGCATACATTATAATAGTAATAGACACTATGAGGCAGACATTATAACAGTAATAGACACTATATATATGAGGCATACATTATAATAGTAATAGACACTACGATGCAGACATTATAACAGTAATATACACTTTGAGGCATACATTATAATAGTTATAGACACTACGATGCAGACATTATAGCAGCAACACAAATTATGAGGCAGTCATTATAGCAGTAGCAAACATTATGAGGCAGACATTCTAGCAGTAGCAGACATTATGAGGCAGACATTCTTGCACTATAATTCAAACGCGACACATAAAATATTGTTTGAAAATAACATGTAATAGCAAAGTTATAAGCATTTTCTCGTTATATATGGATCATCCCTGAAGTCCATTATGTGTAAATATCGCTGGTTTAGAATTAGGAGGTCGCAAGTACAGAATCAAACTTTTCACAAAAAAGGAAAACGTTGTCTGTAAACAAATCATTACTTCTGGAAAACCAAACCTTTTAAATTTTACTTTGGCCAACATGACACTTCCGATTTTCATGAAAATAGGCTCATAAGAAGCGCCTCGAGGTGCAGATTTCAAATATGCATAAGTCTTATAAGGGCGTAAGAAGTACTTACGACCTTCTAATTCTAAGTCAGCGATATATACATTTATATATTGTACACACAAAAACAGTAATTAATCGATTGTTAATTAATTACGCGCTAGCTTATTTGGTAGTAAACAGTTTCATATTGAATTTGATCATTGTTTAAAGGATTGTCTACATACATTAATTTCTGCCATGAAGATAACAATCGTCTTTTTAATCTATACAAATTCCTCTTTATGATAAAAGCCAACTAAACAGAGTGCGATATGACGCCCAAGTGTGCTATACCGTATAACAGTTACCGATACATCGAAAGTGTATCTGATCTCTCAGCATGATGTCAGTGTGCGGTCCCTGGTGCTATACGATATAAGGTTAACAGTATCGAACAACGTAACTGTAATTTGTAAATTTATCATCCATTTGTCTAAGCATGTCGGTATGTGATCACTGATTTTATGACATGATAAGTTAGCAGTACCGCACACTATTATCTGATATATCACACGATGTCCGTATGTGACAGGAAGTTATAAGATTATGACCGAACTTGGAAAGGGGTAATATAAATGTATCTATCTAATACATGTGAATGTAAAGCAAATTAAAAACAGCTAATCATGTATTAACTAATTAAACAGTTAACATTACTGGGTTCTGGCGCGTTTAATTCGTTTGGTGCATTAAATCATATTTAAGAATTTATATATGACCGTGACCAGTAACCAATAGTTTGATAAAAAATCGCCCAGTTGTGCAAAAAAGCTCGCATATTTTAATGTATTCAACAATTCGGAAATCAGTTTTACCTACAATTTGCATTACCTCTATAGAACAACACCATTAATTTTGTGAACACACTAAGTATGGTTGATGTACAGAAAGTGTTTTACATAATGATATGAGTGGACCCGGTCTCCCTAAGCATCTCAAGTAGAAATCTCATCTCAATTAAGATTTTGCTCAAATCAGAGTCAGAATTTGAGATAAATTTAATATTCGAGATTTTTAAATTTTACAGTAATAAACTGTTTTGTGATGCGAATTTTGAGTCTAGCCTCCCATGGATGTTATATAAAAGATACATGACCATATTTGAAATGAGATTTGTCTCAGTTTGAGATGTAAAGGAGATCGGGACCTGATTGTTTCTATGTGGAAGGCCGCTCTGGGGCGCGCTTATGTGGATAGGTTGCACTAATCTATACTACCTACGTGTATGTAATCCTGTATTTACTCGTTTCCCGTTTTACGATATCCTTAAATTCATGAAAATGAAATACCCCAGGAATGAAAAGTAGCGTCAAATCCTGTAGTCTTGAGAAGAAACTTAACACGACCAGCCCCCAATCTCCCGCAGCATCTCAAGTAGAAAACTCAGCACAAATTGAGATTTTGCTCAAATCAGAGTCTGAATTTTTGATAGATCTGAAGTTTGAGCTCTTGAAAGTTGACTGTAATAATTTAACTCAGAATGGTGTTTCTGTGCTGTGCTGAGCCCAGACTCTCATGGAAATTACCTCAAAGACACATGCCAATATTTTAGATGAGATTAAGCTCAAATTGAGATGCTTAGGGAGATCGGGGGCTGTAAACCCTCTTTCACAATTATGGAGCGGTCGCTATTGCCGTACTTCCGTCGTATGAACGGTTGGCTCGGATTTTTAATGACAATTGTGGATATTGTGAAATATTCTTACGGCGGACATGCGATAGCAATGTATACGATAATCAGTTATGAGTCAGTACTATTCGTGTACACATCAGCTGAAAATTATTATTTACAAGATGGTTGAGCAGGCGGCTAGGAGTTCGATCCACACGGTCTCTTATACGTTGAAAGAATGAGGCGTGTCATGAATACATATATATAGTAATGTTCTGTAATTTTAGCTGTAGTAGGGTATTTACGTAATGCGTAGAACGAATTATATAGATCTAAATATTAATTGCTGTTTGCCTTCATTGACTGCTGGTCATTGAACTATGCTAGAAATAGTATAATGTTAACACATCTGTAGATATGTAGATCTACAAGAATAATCTCTAATACGAAGATCAACACTGATATTTCCCGTCGCAAGATGTAGAATACCCGTATCATACCCGGCAACTTCAAGGCATGTGTGCATAACACCAAACCAAGCCTTGCTACGCCCCTGGAACTAATTTAATTGGTCACTCCATGGATGTTTAGATTTATTTACCCTCGCCACTGGGATAACCCATATGGGCGAGCATAAATATCACACCTAGTTTATCATCATGTTCTTAACATGAATAGATTGATATGCTTAAACTTTGATAGATATGAGCCTCATAATGTTTTTCCTTGTATCTAAAATAACCATGTTTTTCTTTTATAGCTGTTTTTAATTTGTTATACTATTTACAATTGTTTGTCGGAAAAAACCTGTTAGCTTGTGTTACTATGTATATTGAATACGACGTAAAATAAATGTTCTTGTATCTTGTAATGATGTAGATCTTGTATGTATTATTCTTAACAGACCTATATGAAAGTTTAAAAAGCGCACCAGTGATTTTCACGTCAAGAATATATTATGGACACCGTCGATTCGCCAAACAGGATACCGTTTCGTAGCGAATTGTACGAAACGAGTCATAATTATACGGGAATAATATTTATTTTTGCATTTAAAGGCATAAAAAAGTTCATTTACGGTAAACATACAATAAAATGCAATAATGTGGGTGAAATTAGAACTAATAAAGGTATATTTGGGTATATTTGGGTGTATTTGGGTATATTTGGGTATTTCGTGCCGCCGGTATTCTTGTCCCCGTTACAGACGTGTCTTACTTACTATTTGACATTTTTTATTCCCTAAACTGCGTAATTTAGTTTATTTAGGCTTAATTGTTAATAAAATGCATGTATTTGGGTAAAACTTAGGTATATTTGGGTATATTTGGGTGTATTTGGGTATATTTGGGTATTTCGTGCCGCCGGTATTTATGCCATATTGTTAATTATATGAATCTAGTGGTAATTAATTAGTTTTAATTGATTTATATACAACTATAGTCCAGTCAGGATAAAAATCCAGTGATGCAGCGGTCGAGCCCATTATAACGGTGTAAAACCAATTATAAATGCTAATTCTGTACAAACAACTACATTTGTAAATATATACACTCTACCTGTTTAGACAATGGTTGTGAATTTTTGCGTACACATAAACTGGAACGTCACTGTCACAATATCCTAACAGGACTATACGCTTTTCATAAACGAAATGCTGTAATTGTTTGTATAATGACAGACAATTCCCGTTATAGTCCAGTCAGGATAAAAATCCAGTGACGCAGCGGTCGAGTCCACTATAACGGTGTAAAACCAATTATAGAGGCTTATACTGTACAAACAACTATATTACTATAATTTCAATGTTAAACTAACATACTAAACTTCGCTCTACCTGTTTAGACAATGGTTGTAGACTATAGCAGACTATATTGATGACGTAGTTCTGAATCCCTCCTATAGTATTATTATCGTCGCAGGATTCTTTTTTGTAGCGATTTATGAATGATCTCGAGCGTTTTACACACTAATATTTACTCGTAAACGTCTGATCACGTGGTAATGTTTTGGTTGATGACGCCTTTGTGATATCTATGGATCAATTTTAATACGGAAATCATGCATTAGTTGACATTAGGCCTTTTCGACTGGGCTGTGTCGTGGAGCAGGTTACAGTCTGTTCCCGTTCTAATTTTATAGTTGCATTACTATAGTAGTGCTGTGATTGTGGGGATGGGAACCAGGCTAAAGCTTGTGTAATGCCGTAAACGAAGGGCGTTGATACAGTGTGTGAAATTGAACGAATTTTTCCAATGCGTCGATGAGCTCTGATTTCTCAACTCTCTGAGAACTTTAATCTCTAGTTCTTGTTGTTGGTGCTTGTTGTAATGTGAACATCCGGTTTGTTGTTTAAACAACAGTGTTATGTCTGTTGTTTTGGGAATTAGCTCGTATGTAACAACCCGTTGGTCCGTGCGTTGTGTGTGAGCTGTCAGTTTAGCTCTGCCAACGTAGTAAGTCCAGTGCGTTTTTTCAGTACAATTTCAAATATGATAACAAAGTCTCAACTAAATAAGTTATGAGAAATCCACCGTCAGTTTTTCTATTTTTATTTTCGTCGTTTCTCCAAATATTTTAACAATAACAAATATGTTTTATTTTCTTAACACACAGAGTTAGTAACTTAACTAAGCGTAGTGGAACTCCACTTTTCCTAACTTTTTAAAACCTACATCATGGCTGTTTTCGTCCTAATTCATCCCTTTTTTTTTAAAAAAATCTTACTTAATATACATTACTTTTCAAATCATAGAAAATAAATCTTAAAAGCTTTTGACCAATCAAATTACACATTACAAAATACTTAAAACGTTTTTAGCCAATCAAATTGCATGTTATATACTTTGTTAGCCAATTAAAACGTGGCTACAACATTATTGCATAATTACTAAAAAACAAAGGGTTTACCAATATTGAACCTATTATATCATTACCTTGACTTTAATGTATGATAAAAATCTATTAAGATGCTATCGCGTGCATCCTGTCTCCAGTGGACATTTCAGTGACAATTATTTAGACTATCATAGTCGTTTTACAACCTAACAGCCCCTGGGTATTAAAATACTTTGAATGTTCTTTTCAGAAAAGCGTTGCTAAAATAGTTAGATTATGTTGACAATTTAAAACAAATGATGTGGTCAAATATTACCACATAAAACTTGCTTCACGAAACAGCCCAGTCGAAAAGGCCTTTTGTTACTATTATCTTCTGTTATTACTGTACATAATTTGTAAATGTGTTAATGAGGCTCACATGGAAGAATGGATTGCCTCTTTAAATAAAGTCTTTATTATTATTATTATTATTTTTATAGTTGAAATGATGCTAGATGAACAAGTATGTATTCTTAATCGCAGAGAATGAAAAGTTATTGTAACACGTCCAAGTTTGTTGATTTTCTGACGCAAAGTATCTTTCAAAGGACATTTGCAATGTATAATTTAAATATTTTTACCCCAAAAACCTCAGCATCATAGTGTAAAATAGGGCCTACTAGGTAATTATATACAAGTCAAATAGTTTCCTGTGGGTTATAATTTAGTTGTATCGTTTAGAATGTGGTTTTTGCAGTTTGGATGCAATTCGAATTTATTCCGGTGTAAGTTTAAATTAATGTTTCTGTCATAATTGTTCCAATACATGTAATATCGGACAATACCGATTAATCTAACAACAAATGCCATGATGAGATATAAATCGTATTCAGTTTAAATTTCGGAATAATGGTTTCTTTGGTAAATAAACTATTGTAATGCGATAAAGACCGATGTTATCCGCATGGAATAATGGAATTAGTCTGGTTCACGACATTCTTACAAAGTGCTTCTTTTTTGGATATTGTTTTTGAAATCGTAAACCATCGAGAACATGTCACGTGCCCCTCCATGGTCATTTTACTTTTGACAATCCAATATAACCTGTTTTTGTTAAATCTCATTTTAAGATCTTTGATAACATGTAAGGCTTTTTAAGGACTGATAATTACCAGTATCTCTGCCTGGAAATATATGTTGCTTATGTTTTAACAGTGTTTTATGTTTCACAAGTTTGGAGAATATTTTCTGTCATATAATTTAAACAATTGTTCAGTATACGTATATCATAATGCCAAAATCTCAGTATGGCTTTCATTGTAATAAAACTAATAATGCATTAGCCACTGAGATTGTATATACCAGATCCTGCAGTCTTATGTGATTTAGCAATAAAGGATAGCTGATAAGCTCAACCCATGTTCCCTAGCATAATGTTGAATATCTATATAGATACTCATTGAAACTTGATAGATTTGAATCATTTATAATATACAGTGATATTTTCCTACTTATGCTACGGTCACATTTGCCCTACGAGCTCCTTACGAGCTCAGTACGAGTTGATTTTGACGAACTCGTACGGCGTCCGTACGGAGCTCGTATGGATATCGAAACTCATACGAGCACCGCACGGATATTTGTGACTCGTAGAGGACTCGGTGAAACCGATCTCCCGAGTTGTCTACGAGCTCGTAGATATTTTTCAAGTCTGTATTATCTCTCACGAGGCCCGTGAGGACACCGCACGAGCTACGAAATACTCGTGCGAGTACCGTACGATATCCGTACGGATATGGAAATCTGCAAGGTTTTGCATCGCATGGGACGCCATTAGGATGTAGATAGTGAACATTATCTTAACTGCTAAACTTATTACAACGAATTGTTATGAGTATGGTGTATATTGCATTATTGAAAACAATTTTTTTTGAAGATTGACAGACTGAGCGAGCATAACAACATTTGTACACAGAATTGTTATATCTTTATTTCGAATGTACATGTAATAACTCATGACATTGTTGTATACACTATAACATTTACTGCTATTAAGTATCCAAGTTCCGGTAGACTGAAGACTCTGCCAACAGCAAAAATCAAAGCGCTGAAGGCACCAGATTTGTTTGGGTTTGAATAATGAAAAAGGAAAAAATCTTCAGTCCTCAATAACATGGCAATTCTTTTTTGTAACGTGCCGGACTGATAGACACTGGAAAAATCCCGTCAGTGAATAATAATAATAATGTCTAAAAACGAATCAGTTTTAAGTTTTGAATGGGACAATCTAAATTAAAGTTTTAAAATTGCCTATGTTTAGTGTTTTTTGAGCATTTGGGACTAAATATCTTAATTCAGTTGTAATCCCAGCGCTTTCAGACAAAGTCGGAGGGAGTGTAGTGATTCTGGGATTCCGGTCTGTGTGCAGTACAGCTGGGTACAGGTTTTATCTAGTCTGAAATGCCATGTTATTCGGTGAGTTGAGTGGCGGCTCTCTTCTAGTTTGGCTGTTGGACAGTGCGGTTGTGTGTGAAAGCGCAGAATAGGCAATAGACAGTAATTAGAGACTGATAGACTAGTGTAGAGTATGTTTTCTTCACACGTGACACAATCGGTTCAGTGCAATATTCATGAATCTCTGACCATTAGAGGGTGTTATTGCAAACTTTAACAAGAGTCATGTTCACATGGCCAACCCAGCATAAATCGATTACATAAGGTGACCAAAGTAGTACAAATCTGATTCTAAAAGTGCACGAAATTACACGAGTTCATGGTGAGATGTATTCAAATTTAAGGGTAAGACAAATGAAAATTGAATGAAAAAATAAATTATTTTTCAATATTTTTTTAATCCATGGTATTTTCTGATTATGATGCATTACAAATTTATTTCAGTTCAAAAGCTTAAACTGCAGGAAATTGCATGATTATTATAGTTGACTACTGACACTTGCATGAATTAAAAATGGAAGAAATATTGTCAGGGGTTTCGGTTTCGGGACCTAGTCGCTGCGGCAAGACATACTAGTACCATGTGCACCAGACTGACATAGCAATTTCGTTCAGGATTCTATTTACGATGCAACTTTTATCCGGTGACGGCTAAATTAACAATTCTTAAATCCAAAATTCGGGAAATCGTACTTATGCATCAGTTGATTTGAATGACAACCACCAACCCCTGTGAAGGGCGGTGGGTGGCGAGGGAAATTGTCGCATGTGTTAACATTTCCGACGCACCCGCACTGCCGTGCAAGTGCGGGACTTTTGTTTCGCGCAAAAATAGCGGGGAAATATAGCCGTGACTCTACCCGTGAGGCGGGGCAATTGCGGGGATTTTGCTATCTGTCAGACCCTGGGGGCACGGATTTTACCAGGGGTTTGAAAAGACAAACGTAAAACTATCCGTCCTTCCCCGGCGTTCGGGCTGTGGTTTCAATTGACTGTTGCATTACACCATACAGCTTGCTGCCAGTTAGCAACCACCAATTAGATCTTTGAAAAAACTGCATTAAAATACTATGGAGGTAGATCTACAACCTCTCAAATTTCATTGCATTAAAACCCTCTACAACCGGGTTACCCTACATACAATGTTGTTTTAATTCATATCATATCAAGTTGCTTTCAAAAACTAGAAGAGAAGTGTGTGATAAATTTCGTAGAGAAATATATCTATTGAAGTCTACATTACATTACATTACATGACGGGCACCTATGATAAATTGGGCTCTTGATTAGTCCTTACGAATTTTATGTTCAGTCTATTTAGATATTAGTGTCATGGTTTAAATCTAGCACAGTCAAATGAAAGCATAGTGCTAGTACATCTAAGCTACTTGTCTTCAGACTTTTAAGGAATTCTTTGCAAATAACAGTTCGACTTGACCAAACACTGAACCTCACATTAATGTACACTTGTCGTATTAAACAGTGTCTTGATTCCACATGTATTACAAGGTCACGATGGACTTCACAATTTTTTTTTTTCGACTGCCAACTTTGTTAGGCCGCTGGATCGCTAGGCCGCTAGGCCGCTAGGCCGCTAGAACGCTAGGCCGCTAGGCCGCCAACTTCACAATTTTTTTTTTTCCGACTGCCAACTTTGTTAGGCCGCTGGATCGCTAGGCCGCTAGGCCGCTGGGCCGCTAGAACGCTAGGCCGCTAGGCCGCTAGGCCGCCAACTTCACAATTTTTTTTTTTTTTTTTTTTTTTCGACTGCCAACTTTGTTAGGCCGCTGGATCGCTAGGCCGCTGGATCGCTAGGCCGCTAGGCCGCTGGGCCGCTAGAACGCTAGGCCGCTAGGCCGCTAGGCCGCCAACTTCACATTTTTTTTTTTTTTTTTTTTTCGACTGCCAACTTTGTTAGGCCGCTGGATCGCTAGGCCGCTAGGCCGCTGGGCCGCTAGACCGCTAGGCCGCTAGGCCGCTAGGCCGCCAACTTCACAATTTTTTTTTTTTTTTTTTTTTTTTCGACTGCCAACTTTGTTAGGCCGCTGGATCGCTAGGCCGCTAGGCCGCTGGGCCGCTAGAACGCTAGGCCGCTAGGCCGCTAGGCCGCCAACTTCACAATTTTTTTTTTTTTTTTTTTTTCGACTGCCAACTTTGTTAGGCCGCTGGATCGCTAGGCCGCTAGGCCGCTGGGCCGCTAGAACGCTAGGCCGCTAGGCCGCTAGGCCGCTAGGCCGCCAACTTCACAATTTTTTTTTTTTTTTTTTTTTTCGACTGCCAACTTTGTTAGGCCGCTGGATCGCTAGGCCGCTGGGCCGCTAGAACGCTAGGCCGCTAGGCCGCTAGGCCGCTAGGCCGCCAACTTCACAATTTTTTTTTTTTTTTTTTTTTTTTCGACTGCCAACTTTGTTAGGCCGCTGGATCGCTAGGCCGCTAGGCCGCTGGGCCGCTAGAACGCTAGGCCGCTAGGCCGCTAGGCCGCCAACTTCACAATTTTTTTTTTTTTTTTTTTTTTTTTTCGACTGCCAACTTTGTTAGGCCGCTGGATCGCTAGGCCGCTAGGCCGCTGGACCGCTAGAACGCTAGGCCGCTAGGCCGCTAGGCCGCTAGGCCGCCAACTTCACAATTTTTTTTTCGACTGCCAACTTCGCTAGGCCGCTAGGCCGCCAACTTCACGCTGCTAGGCCGCTAGGCTGCTAGGCCGCCAACTTCACGCTGCTAGGCTGCTAGGCTGCTAGGCCGCCAACTTCACGCTGCTAGGCTGCTAGGCCGCCAACTTCACGCTGCTAGGCCGCTAGGCTGCTAGGCCGCCAACTTCACGCTGCTAGGCCGCTAGGCTGCTAGGCCGCCAACTTCACGCTGCTAGGCCGCTAGGCTGCTAGGCCGCCAACTTCACGCTGTTAGGCCGCTAGGCCGCTAGCCTGCTAACTTCACGAACATCCTATTTTTGACCTATCGGCGGATTTCAGCCATCCAATAAACCATGCAAGTGAACAGTCACATACAAATGGATTTTCAGAAAAGTCGACACGTTCTAGTCTGTTAAGTAAATCAACAGGAAAAGTTGTAGAAGTTATGTGAGCTAGACGATTTTCTTTCAGGGTCACATATTTCAAAAACTGATTAGAACGTAGCTTTGCACCATGCATAGTTTCAATTAGGTTAACCCCGAAATCTATATCGATTAAATGATCTTTGTTCCGGAGAATGGTGGAAGGGTCGTGGTGAATTTTGCACTCGTAACAATAAAGTTCTTCCAATTTATCTAGCGGTGCGAACAGTCCGTAAAAGGAACTCATTGGTAAATAAAGCATCTCAATCAAGCCGAGCTCCAAACTCGTAAGATTTGGTAGATGTTTAAATGTGTCGTTGATTGAGGGAAATATGGAAGTTGCTGGTCCATCTTGGCCGAACGCAAGTTTTTTCAAAGACTTAGAAGAAAATGCAAATGTTTTGACCCGTGCCAAGTGCCCATGGTTTGACCTAATTTTCAAGCTCTGTATTTTGGGGAGATGGCTCAGCATATGGTCAGGGAATACTGCAAAATGATTATGTGAAATATCTAACAATTTCAAAGAAGAGAGACATTCAAACTGTTGGGGACCTATATCCCTAATCTTGTTGTGTGTTATATATAACGTTTTAATCTTTGGAACCAGTGAAGATGAGGTGTTGTCACCAGCACAAAAGTTTGGAAAGTGCCGCAAATGATTATTGTCAAGTGAAAGCACCTCTAATCCCTTCATGTACGACAGATGAAAGTCATTCATGTTGTTACGCTCAAAATTAAGAGTTTTGATGTTATCCAAATGCTTCGTCAGGTTTTGTGAAACGTACTTAAAGTGGTCATGTCTCAAATACAGTTCATGTAGGTCGCAGTCGTTCATTAAAGAAAACGTGTCTTCATGTGGAAAAACATGACCCATATGATCTAATACAAAAATGATATTCCTGTGACATAGCACTCCAAGTAGTGGCTGCAGGTATTCAACGTACATAGAATTGCCGCTAAGATCTAGGTAGGTAAGTCCAGTAAACCTGTCCAAAGAATCCACAGTGATGGTTCGTATCCCGTTGAATAGTAGATACAGAGATATCAAATGTCCTGGATCGCTGATATTTTCAAATGTTGCCTGTCTTACATGCGGTAAATAGTTATGCCTATAAAATAGGCTGGTAACATTAGTTGGTGTCTCAGGTGTATACGTTAATTGTGTCTCCTTGCAACGAACTTCGGTTCCTACTAGAGTACAACCACCATCTAATTCCACAGATTGAATGCTCGCCATACCTACACAAAGTAACAACACATTGGTGAAAACTGACACCCCATCCATCTCCGTGTTTTAATTCAATACACTGTTACAAAGATCATACACCCGTATTATTTGACTGTTAATATAATTTAATTAAAAATATACTTTAGATAGATAAATTTATTTTATTTAACAACATGTATTTAGTCCTAAATTATTGTCACTCCGTATGGTAACGCAGCATACAGAACTTAGTATAATTTAAACTACAAATACTTGCGCGTTGTCATATTGAAATCTTATTTATTGGAAAATTATAAAGTTTACTTCAAATATAAATTTCCTCCGATTCCTATCTACAATACATGTAAGCGTTTAGCGGAAACTAGCGCTCAAGTCTGACATCCCGTATCTGGACCAACGTGATGGTAACACATCCGACAAGGAAGGTAGCATTCAACATAAATAAGTTTCGAATAGGGCCTGAATGGATGTCGTAGGTACATCATAAATTATGTATTGGAATGGCTGTACTCGTAGATGTAGGGTATCTCACATGGCCTGTGGTTGCTTTACCATGTACTAGATGGAGTGAAATGGACCAAGAAGGTGTTAGTTTTCATTAGTTGATGTGAAAACAACTTATGACAGTAAAATGTATATGACTTTTATATGTTGAGCCCTCAAGATCGGCTTATGAAGCGGACTCTCAAACCACTATTGACCCCGGGTGCCAGAATTATAATAAGCGCTCACTAAATATTGCGCATTCAGATGCAAAATATAACATTACTGATTCCGAGTATAGTCCAGCAAGGATATTGTGACAGTGACGTTGCAGTTTATGTGTACGCAAAAAATCACAACCATTGTCTAAACTGGTAGAGCGAAGTCTAGTATGTTAGTTTAGCATTGAAATTATAGTTGTTTGTACAGTATATGCCTTTATAATTGGTTTTACACCGTTATAGTGGACTCGACCGCTGCGTCGGATTTCTATCCTGACTGGACTATACAATACAATAAGTCAATCGGGACACCTCGGACATTCTCTACGAATCATCTCTCGGGTGTAAATAGAACGGCGCCATTTTTTAACGTCTTTCGCCATGACGTCATCATGACAGATTTAAACAGTGCTTCAATGGAATACACGCCCATCAAGCAAGCGCTGCGTAGCTGCGTGTTATGCTCAAGGTGTGTAGCGAAATTGTATTGTTTAAGGAGGTACGCGCACCTTTTATCTAACGATCGAATTTTCCTTGAAACATCTTAAAATGACAGAACAGTCTTCTAGAACAACATTGAAATCATAAAAATGATATGTCACCAGGCTCGTTTTCGACATACATGGCTTTCTAATGACCTACCATTGTATTTTGGTCATTTTATCTATTTCCTGCATTTATGGCACCATTATGTTCTTTTTAAGATTATTACTGTATGAAACCACTTTTAAGCAATGCATGATATTTTGTGTGTTCAATGGTCATTCCTATTGACATTAGTCACAATTCCAGCTGCCTGGTGAACAAATTCAGTATTTGAACATGATAAATAGGTACCCCACCCACTTGCAAAAAAGTTTGATTTTCAAACGATTTCAAATGAACGTCAAAAAATACCTAACGATCGAAAATGATTTAGAATTGGCCCTAAGTTTAGTATCAAATAGAACACCAGTTTAGTCAAATAAAAAATAGGGGTCACCAGCCTTTTTTGGGAGCTGTGCATAAAAAAGCACTAATTATGAATAAATTAGCATAAAATTAACCTAATTTGCATATTGTAATGAAATATTTTTTTCTTAAAAATATTTCAAAGTGTGGCTACCTCTTATAACTAAACCATGCACTACATATTATATATAAGCATATGCATTTGAACAATTGTAGGGACTTATTGTGAACCCATATTATTGACAATTTTGCCGTTCCCCACCCACTTTTTCATACAGGCAAAAAATAAAAAGTTAAAAATATCTAATTAATCAACATTCATATGCAATCATTGAAACTAAAATTCATGTTTGTTCTTATCTAATACGATTTTGAAATTTCGCGCATGTGCACAAGGCAGCTCGTACCTCCTTAATCAATAAAACATCTTTTGATATTTCCGCTGCTGATAAGTTACGGTCTATTTTCTTCGGCCCATTTTCTTCTGCGTAGGATTTAAGAAAGAATGCTGCTGGATTCATACGCTTGATACATCCGAGGTATTTTATCCCGTAAAAATGCCGTACGGACCGTTCCGATTGACAATAGGTTAGTCTAGAGTTATTTCCCCTGATACTCGTTACCACCAGAGTCCGACCGGGAACGAGACTATACAATACGTATATGCTACTTTTCGGGGTGTTATATGGTTACATTAATTATTCTGTGAGCAGTATATTTTCTTATAGTGCTATGTTACTCATGTGTTTCTCGTGCACATAAACATAGCGATACAAGTCCTATAGATCTATATATAACAATGACAGTCCGTAAGATTGGCTCCTTTTTACATTTACGAGTTGCTTCCCTTAGTTAATGTCACATTCATAAACAGTAACGAACGCACAGCATGCCTGTGGGCTGACGGCCGTGAACAAAGTCATATACAAATGTATGGCTAGCTCAATTGTTTTATGGTTTTAAATCATCCATTCATTGTTACTATTGCTAACTAAATTAGATTCCGTGTTAAAGGTATTCTTTACCACCAATATATAGTGCGAACAAATGAACATGGTCCTCGAACATTTTATTGGCATACTTTGACCGTAGATTTCTTGTCAGGAATTTAAATTCGGCTTTCATGAAACGAAGAGTATTGCGAAAATGTACAAGGTGTTCTATAAGCACTTATATAACCATCGTCAAAACTACACGGCAAAAGAAGCTTGTAATATATGCATGCATATAAATGTTTAGTCCCATGTTAATTTGTTCGGACTGAACCTTATAATCTGATATTGGCCAATCCAGTTCTTGATTGACAATGAGTGACCCATTAATACACATTGGGTAAAGTAATGCCCGAAGTATGAGCTGGAAAACAATTCCGCATTGAACAATTGAGATAGGAATGTAGGCAAAAACATAATTCTAACACGATCTGCGGATTAATCGTTTAAATATAGAGCGGACCTAACAATGTTTTATTACCCCCATAAAACATACCTATCAAATTGGCTGTTTCTATTTACGCCCAGTATCACGTGACATATTTATGAATGAATGAATGTAAACTTTATAGTAAATTTTCTACGAGACACGATGACAAGGCGAGTTGCACGAGAATCCAGTGTTACAGCTATGACGCATCTATTTTTAGGAACTCCAATATACATGTACTCTAGAAGCCAAGTTTTATTAAAGCTTCTGATAATCAATTCATTTATATTTTTCATTTTTTTTAAAATAGATACCATATTATACTCGTGTTATTAAAATTGTTTCAATGTTTAAAATGTGGTATTTCCTTCAGAAAATTACGAAGGTCGTTTCCATTAACGAGGGAGGTAATTGTACCAGCTAATAAGCCACTCAATTTCAGCGTGGAATTATGTTCAATGTCAAATGGGTGAAAATGGAATGCGCGCAGTTAAATAGTGCGGGGTATTATCGTATTTAGAATCGAAATAAAAACTCTGTTCTTGTATATTGTCTGTGAATAGAACACGGGCACTCCGCATCCGAACTCCTGCCCGTGTTTTATTCACCGACAATAAACGCGAACAAATTTTTATTTCTTAAATAATGTTCCATGTGTAAGCACTAGGTCACTTGGTTGAGCATTTTATCCTGGTCTTCACTAACATTGACCTTGACTTCTTGATTTTCTTCGCGCTTTTTCATACACAATGAAGAACCCCCGAATATTGCTGCCACCATCGCACAAGATCCTGAAATGGTTGAAATATAATGTGTTTGTTTATTCAGATATACAACAACAGTCTTCAGTGACTTGTACTTACCTATCCTGCCAAAGGAATCAGCAGCTTCTCTTATTGTGGAGAAAAATCAACATCGTTGGCAATTTTCATAGAAGTGTTTGACCAGCCGAGACAGGGAATCGAACCAGGACCACCGGGTTGAAAATCCAGCTTAGAGGGTGTCAAAAAGAAAGTTTACAGTTTGAGTGTCTTTGTATCCAATCTCTCGAGTCTACTATCGCTGAGAAAACTTGCACATATATAGACAAAATATGTATTTTTTGTGGTACCGGTCGTAAGATTCTTTCTTTGGAAATGCCCATTAACTAAAATTACCTTATATAATTAACTCGTCCAAAATACTTGCGTTCACTTGGGAAGATCTGAATAATAATTACACGGAAAATTCGAATCTTAGCTAAGCTAAGATATATCTGTGCAACGGTCCCCTAGGGTCTGTATAGACGGACTAGACGAAGATCTTTTGCACTGGAATAAGTTAAATAATAACCTGCTACTATGATAGACTGTTCATACGTTCCGCCACTGTCAATCAACACACCTAAAATATAACAAAGATCATCATTAGGAACGATCGAATAACTGAAAAAACGAATGACCGAGCGACCGAGCGACCGATTGAATATTCGACCGACCCAGTCACCGACGGACCGCGAAATAGTTTAACTGCCGAAGTAGTACATCGGACCTTGCTTCAACAGTGCCACTCAAAATAATAAGGTAGGTAGGCTTAGCGCAGGAGCGAGGAATCCAACAAGTCACCGGTTTAGTTGTAGTGTTGCTTTAAACAACATAAATGTACCAACATGAAGCATCACATTCATGAATGTTAGTGAAGCCATGCCTGTTCTTCCTTGATGAACACATTATTGTATTTTATTTCATCGTCTAGACCACGATTGTCATTATCCTCATCTTACTTTAAACGATCGCCAAACACAAACTAGGCAAACATGAACTAGCAAAATAGCACAACATTGAACGGGTGCTGTTTACAATGTGAAATATCGAACTTGTCAAACGATGCAGCAGCAAGTCACTGGCAATTGCCCAGCTTGAATATTGTAGTTATGTATGCTTTAGTTATATAATGTTATTGTACCATGTAAATATTTTGACTTTCTGAAATAACAAATCTAGGACGATGGAAAAGCACAGAATGTTCACGAATCCAGTTAGAAGTTTCTGAGTTCTAAATCGATAACATAACGCTTTGAACAATACAATCAAGGTGGCTGTTTCCAATAGGAACAACGATGGGTAACATTTGTCAACACTGTATAAAAAATGTGTGCGTCTTTCTGGACAGGCCAAGCAACCATAGAATAACCTGACACATTTTCATTTTCCCCTTGCGCGTTTGTACATATTCACTTCCGACCGACAATGCTCTAGAGCAGTCCTTGACAGTAATTAGAAGTAGGGGTAAGAGGAGGAGAAGAAGTAGAAGAAATAGGATGAGAAGGAAACAAGAAGAATTAAAGAAGATGGAAAATAGAAAAAGAATGTTTAGAAGAAGCAGGAGTAGAAGGAGAAGGGGGAGTTGGAGAAGACGAAAAAGCATGAAGAGGAGAAGAAAAAGCAGGAGGAGAAGATTAAGAAACAGTAGAAGCGGTTAAAGCAGAAGCAGAAGTAGCAGGAGGAGAAGAAAGAGCAGACAAAGAAGAAGTAGCAGGAGGAAAAGAACAAGAAGAAGTAGAAGAATAAGCAGGAGTTGAAGAACAAGAAGAAGAATAAGAAGAAAAGGCAGGAGTGGGAACACAAGAAGAAGTAGCAGGAGGAAAAGAACAAGAAGAAGTAGAAGGAGAAGCAGGATGAGAAGAAGTAGAAGAAGAAGCAGGAGGCGAAGAACAAGAAGAAGTAGCAGGAGGAAAAGAACAAGAAGAAGTAGAAGGAGAAGCAAGAATTGAAAAACAAGAAGAAGTAAAAGGAGAAGCAGGAGGAGGAGAACAAGAAGAAGTAGAAGAAGAAGCAGAGGAAGAAGAACAAGAAGAAGCAGGAGGAAAAGAACAAGAAGAAGCAGGAGGAGAAGAACAAGAAGAAGCAGGAGGAGAAGAACAAGAAGAAGTAGAAGAAGCAATGTATTTACCTGCTGATACTGGTCCTATGATGGCACCAATTCCTCCACAACCAAACACAATACCAACAGCGATAGCCATTGAGTCGACGCCCACAAAATGTAGTATCACACTTGTAACTAAGGAGAATGGTGGTCCCATGAATGTACCTAGTATAACAAAGTATATCACCTGCCCGTAATAATGGTGAGCAACAAATGGATAAATGCACGAGGCTATAGAAACCACCACCATACACGAAGTGTACATGAGTAAAACATTTACATTCTGAATATTGCCAATCGCACCAAATCCAATTCGACCCACGATGTTAAATATACCAGCGATTGAAACAAAGAACGCAGCCTGTGACGGCAAAAATCCCTTATAAACAATAAAATCAGGAATGTATATGAATAGCAGATAAGTAGAGAGACAGTAATTAAATGATGACAAACTTATGAAAAATATTGCTTTCGTTGTAAAAATGTCCAAGTATCGTTTGAGCATGGAACAATCGAAGAGAGGTTTTCGTTTCTCGACATCATGCCTTTCTCCAGCTTGCGATCGTTGTCGCATGATATGCTTTTCCAATTTGCTGGGAAAACACAAACATCCAAGTGTTATCATATTTGCGAACATTCCAGCTAGCATGATAAAAAACCCAACCGGACCGTAATAAACTCTGAGAAACTGTTGAAGTGGCGCGAAAATAAATAGTCCGGCACCATTTCCCGAAAGCGCTATTCCAAATGCAAGATTCCTTCGCTTTTTAAAATAGAACCCAACTACGACCAGGTTGGCAGTAAAGGCGATCCCACCAGCCGTTCCTGGAAACAAATAAATGATAATAATATCCATTGGCATAATGCTTATGATCTCATTTTATCTTATTTTATTTGTTAGTTTGTTGATCTTGTTTAAATATCCTCCTCGTAGTGTCCGGTTGGTGTGGTTTTTACGTCTTCCTTATTACTAAACAATCGGGACACCTCGAACCATCTCTACGAATCATCTCTCGGGTGTAAATAGAGTGTCGCCATTTTTAACGTCTTTCGCCATGACGTCATCATGACAGATTTAAACAGTGCTTCAATGGAATACACGCCCGCGTAGGTGCGTGTTATGCTCAATGAGTGTAGCGAAATTATATTGTTTAATCAATAAAACATATTTTGATAATTCCGCTGCTGATAAGTTATGGTCTATTTTCTGCGGCCCATTTTCTACTGCTTGGATTTAAGAAAGAAAGCTGTTGGATTCATACGCTTGGTACATCCGAGGTATTTTATCCCGTAAAAATGCCGTACGGAGCGTTCCGATTGATTACTAAAGTAATGTATTCCATTGTTTGCTTTTGTTTAGGTCATTATGGAAAAGTCGGAATTGTCCAGGAAACATGGTTGTTTCAAGACTGCTATACTTTGGCAGCGTTTTTATGTTAAAGACGATGTTTTCAGTTTTGCTGAATGTTTCCATTACCACTAGTGGTCTGTGGACCAACACTGTGTATCTGTGATACCAAATACCAAATAGGTTGCCATAGTAACGTATTTAATTTTGTATTCAAATATATGTACGTATACCTGCAACAACTCCACATGTTACTATAGCAACTTCTATACTGGGCGCTAACGCCGTTCCTAGGTAACCGATGACGTACAAAATGCCCGCTGTTACTATGGCAACTCTACAACTAAATCTGTCAGATATTGCGCTTGATAGTGGACCTGAAATGACAGAATATAACACAATTTACAGTTAACTATTTGATAATTAACAGTTAAGTATTTGGCAATACTGTTAAATCAAACATTTTCATTGACATTTTTCGTAGATTTAGGTAAAATATTATTTCGTGGGGTCATAATTTCGGGGTTCGCATATGGTAGTAGAAGAAACTCTTGTAACTTTTTTCGGTGCTCAATTAATGGTGGGGGTGATTTTTCGTGATGGATTTCACACTCGAAATCTCCGAACATTTATTCCCACGAAAAATAGTGATTTTGCAGTTTTTCTGTTACATGTTTTTCACTTACGTTATTCTGATTTATAACGAAATAATCACATGAAATAAGATTGATTTGTTTATACTCGCTGTGTGAGTAACCTCCTATAACACGTATTCTAATTCAGTGTTTTGAATTACGCGTTTCAAGTTCACCAGGCCCCGATCTCTCGAAACATCTCAATCTGAGCTCAAACTCAACTCAAATTTTGTCACCTATCGTTTGATATAGTTTCCATGTGAAAATGCAGTCTAAATTGGTTTAAAAAAACAGAAACCTTATTCCGAGTTTATTACAGTATAATTCCAAGACCTCTAGCTTCATAATTTATCTCAAATTCAGACTCTGATTTGAGCAAAATCTCAATTTAAGTTGAGATTTCTACATGAGATGCTTCGGGAGATCGGGGCCTGAGGTAGGCTTCCAACTCGTACAAGCCCTATCATTTTAGTTGAAGGTCGTCAATTGCCGATGACTACAAAACAAATTCGTTTACAAAGATATACTTACATTAATAAATCATACATGTATGTATTTTGTATTTCGGTTTAAACTGATCTGAGCAATTTATTTTAGGTCGATTGTAAAACAAGTTCTACAACTTATATTAATCCCTTTCGACCCCTCATTCTTGATGATAGGCTATACATCGCTATGATGGTATGAGGGAATGTCCCTTTTTAAATTCCGAGTTGCAAACAATATGAATATTTCGAACATTTGATTTCGTTTTTAATATGGCATAGCAATGGAGCGAATTTCATGAATTTCATTCGGCACTGATGTGGATGGTCTACTTCTCAGCTATAGACACGGTTTCCAATGTAATGAAACATGTTCAACTAGGCTATAGACACGGATTCCGGTGTAATGAAGCATGTTCAACTAGGCTATAGATACGGATTCCGGTGTAATGAAGCATGTTCAACTAGGCTGTAGATACGGTTTCCAGTGTAATGAAACATGTTCAACTAGGCTATAGACACGGATTCCGGTGTAATGAAACATGTTCAACTAGGCTATAGATACGGATTCCGGTGTAATGAAACATGTTCAACTAGGCTATAGACTAGGCTATAGACACGGATTCCAGTGTAATGAAACATGTTCAACTAGGCTATAGACACGATTTTCAGTGTAATAAAACATGTTCAACTAGGCTATAGACACGGTTTCCAGTGTAATGAAACATGTTCAACTAGGCTATAGACACGATTTTCAGTGTAATGAAACATGTTCAACTAGGATATAGACACGGTTTCCAGTGTAATGAAACATGTTCAACTAGGCTATAGACACGGTTTCCAGTGTAATGAAACATGTTCAACTAGGCTATAGATACGGCTTCCGGTGTAATGAAACATGTTCAACTAGGCTATAGACACGGTTTCCGGTGTAATGAAACATGTTCAACTAGGCTATAGACACGGTTTCCAGTGTAATAAAACATATGCAACTAGGCTATAGACACGGATTCCGGTGTAATGAAACATGTTCAACTAGGCTATAGATACGGATTCCGGTGTAATGAAACATGTTCAACTAGGCTATAGATACGGATTCCGGTGTAATGAAACATGTTCAACTAGGCTATTACAACATACAAAATGTAAAATCCATTTTTTGTAATATCCATTTCAAATAACACACCTGAAATGCGCAATTTTAGCCCCAGAAGCTTTTGAAAAGGAAGTATTCACGATGCATGTATTTTCCACCGCAGTGACCGCAATTAATCACACGAAGTCCCTGACAAATAACAAGTTACATTGTCACTTAAGGTACTTCATACCACGCCAGTAATCGATTGATACGGGTAAAATTTCTTAAGAACAAAAAACTTTAAAAGGTGGCCGTATGTCACTTTTGATTCTCCGTATAAAAATGTCTGACTTAAAAATTGCTCGATTAATCTTGAGACGAACATTGATGGTTATTTCATGAGTTATCCGTTCTGGCGAATATTGTATATTTCGCTTAATTACTTCTTACGATTTCATACAATTCATCACCATGGGAATGAAAACTTGTTTCGGTATATTTTGCTGAAACAGCTGTTAGGCCAAAATAAAATTATGTTGTGGATCTGGGCCGGTATTTAAAGGCATCTTAATAGAATTTTAAAATTGGGGACTTTCTTAAAATTTTAAAATTTCTTGAAGTGTATCAGCCAAATAATACAACAAAGATAATTGATTGCTTACATAGTTTTATGCATTATATAGAGAGCTGCTATAACTACTAAGAAAACATGGGTTATTCTTCATTTTGTTGAAAATAAACACATCCTGAATGTTTTAACTTAAGTCAAAATATTTAAGTTTTCCACTAAGATGCTTTATAAATATCAGCCCTGGTAAGCCTACCACCCTATATTTTGCAAATTACCTTAACATTTTAGTGACATTTTGCTGGAAGTCCCAGCGGATTGTCAATTTTCAAGTGCATGAAGTATTTTTCCAACCAACATACCATATTTCTTCATGATGTTACTAGAACCACACTTGTTTTAGCCTTAGTTATGTTTTAATAATACCGATTGCAGTAATTGTGCATAATTATCTACATATACAAAAACAATGTATATTCTTTTCCGTGCTGGCCGGGTGAGTATCCTACTCAGATTACCTAATTAACATTCTTTCCATTTCACCGATTTTCTTGAATACTATATGTACATGTTGACGTTATTTCAAGGTATAAAATTCCATGATACATGTAAATTATATAGTTCTGCATGTAGATTTTTATGGAGCCATATAACTGCCACCACATAAATATTAATTTTCATGAAATATTTCGTGAACTTAACGAGGGATTTCATGAAAACAGAAAAATATTATGAATGCAAGATAAATACCCTAACGTGAAAAATTGCCAGTTACTGCTTTAATCTGCCACAACATTTCTGTTATTTTTTTTAAAAACCAACTTACTTTTTACGAAAGTGTATTATTTTTCCCGAAGAATTTTTTACGTTTCGCGAAACTTTTCACGAAAGTCGATTATTTTCACCAAAACATCTTTGCGTTTTGCGAAACATTTTTATGCTTTCATGAAAAACTTATTTATTTTCGTGAAAGCATCATCTTTATGCGGTGTCAGTTAAGAGCACTAACAAGCAGAATTTCGTGTTAAGATAATTTATCTGTCTTCATGATAATTATATTTTTTCATGAAATATCCCATAATTTTTACGAAAGTTTTCATGAAATCTTAAAGTTAAGTGTTGGCAGTTATATGGCTCCATAATAACACAACATAACTTATATTAAAACATACCATACAACATTGATCCAGAGATTTCTTGATCAAACGGTTTATAAACATTTAACCCGGTGTGTTTATTAATGCATATATTACCTGTCACTATTAACTTGTCACCTATGAATATCCATGCTTAACCGTTGTCCAATCAGAGTTGTTATTTTAACTCATCAAAACATTCTTACTGTACAAAAACGAAAACACACGGAGATTAATTAGCGACAGGTCAAAAGTGTTGACTAATACTTGTAATCCACTCAGCAATGCATAGGATTGACATTCAAAACGTACTGTTTATCTGTTAATTATCGTTCTAAGTTCGCTTAATCATATCACGGTTGAACGTACGTTGAGGTTCGGCAATTCTACCCTTAATGCCCGATTATGCCATAACAATGTTTTAACATCGATAGAATGATAACTAAATTTGATTATAAAACAAAAGTATCATCTTTACGCATTATAATATTTTGTTAAAATAATGCACGGATATTGAAACAAATGGCATCACATTGCATAAAGACATTTAAAGACTATCACAGTGTTATACACAGACCTACCTATAATAACGTTATAAAACTAATAATGCAACTTTGTTGTTCGAATAAATATTAACTGCAAAAAATGAAGACAAATCTATACTTTCGGATTTTAGGCGATGTTATGACAAAAATTAAATATTTCTGGACCACCCTAGTTAGTTATGATACACTTGTTTGGATTGTTGATAGCTTCCTGTGTTTATGGTCAAAAAATAATGAGTATGTACCTGTGTTTTATCGTAGAATAAAGCATAGTCACGAGTATGTTCGTGAAGTTGGCAGGCTAGCGGCCTAGCGGCCTAACAGCGTGAAGTTGGCGGCCTAGCGGCCTAGCGGCCTAGCAGCGTGAAGTTGGCGGCCTAGCAGCCTAGCGGCCTAGCAGCGTGAAGTTTGCGGCCTAGCAGCCTAGCGGCCTAGCAGCGTGAAGTTGGCAGCCTAGCAGCCTAGCGGCCTAGCAGCGTGAAGTTGGCGGCCTAGCAGCCTAGCGGCCTAGCGGCCTAGCGGCCCAGCGGCCTAGCGGCCTAGCGATCCAGCGGCCCAACAAAGTTGGCAGTCCCCAAAAAAAAAAAAAAAAAAAAAAAAAATTGTGAAGTTGGCGGCCTAGCGGCCTAGCGGCCTAGCAGCCTAGCGGCCTAGCGGCCCAGCGGCCTAGCGGCCTAGCGATCCAGCGGCCCAACAAAGTTGGCAGTCCAAAAAAAAAAAAAAAAAAAAAAATTGTGAAGTTGGCGGCCTAGCGGCCTAGCAGCCTAGCGGCCTAGCGGCCCAGCGGCCTAGCGGCCTAGCGGCCTAGCGATCCAGCGGCCCAACAAATTTGGCAGTCCAAAAAAAAAAAAAAAATAAATAAAAAATTGTGAAGTTGGCGGCCTAGCGGCCTAGCAGCCTAGCGGCCTAGCGGCCCAGCGGCCTAGCGGCCTAGCGATCCAGCGGCCCAATAAAGTTGGCAGTCCAAAAAAAAAAAAAAAAAAAAAAATTGTGAAGTTGGCGGCCTAGCGGCCTAGCAGCCTAGCGGCCTAGCAGCCTAGCGGCCCAGCGGCCTAGCGATCCAGCGGCCCAACAAAGTTGGCAATCCAAAAAAAAAAAAAAAAAAAAAAAAATTGTGAAGTTGGCGGCCTAGCGGCCTAGCAGCCTAGCGGCCTAGCGGCCTAGCGGCCCAGCGGCCTAGCGGCCTAGCGATCCAGCGGCCCAACAAAGTTTGCAGTCCAAAAAAAAAAAAAAAAAAAAAAAAAAATGTGAAGTTGGCGGCCTAGCGGCCTAGCAGCCTAGCGGCCTAGCAGCCTAGCGGCCCAGCGGCCTAGCGATCCAGCGGCCCAACAAAGTTGGCAATCCAAAAAAAAAAAAAAAAAAAAAAATTGTGAAGTTGGCGGCCTAGCGGCCTAGCAGCCTAGCGGCCTAGCGGCCCAGCGGCCTAGCGGCCTAGCGATCCAGCGGCCCAACAAAGTTTGCAGTCCAAAAAAAAAAAAAAAAAAAAAAAAAATTGTGAAGTTGGCGGCCTAGCGGCCTAGCAGCCTAGCGGCCTAGCGGCCCAGCGGCCTAGCGGCCTAGCGATCCAGCGGCCCAACAAAGTTGGCAGTCCAAAAAAAAAAAAAAAAAATTGTGAAGTTGGCGGCCTAGCGGCCTAGCGTTCTAGCGGCCCAGCGGCCTAGCGGCCTAGCGATCCAGCGGCCTAACAAAGTTGGCAGTCGAAAAAAAAAAAATAAATAAAAAAATTGTGAAGTTGGCGGCCTAGCGGCCTAGCGGCCTAGCGGCCTAGCGTTCTAGCGGCCCAGCGGCCTAGCGGCCTAGCGATCCAGCGGCCTTACAAAGTTGGCAGTCGAAAAAAAATAAAAAATAAAAAAATTGTGAAGTTGGCGGCCTAGCGGCCTAATGTTGTTGTTGTTTTTGTGCGTCCATGTGTGTGTGTGTGCGTGCTTGCGTGCTTGCGTGCTTGCGTGCTTGCGTGCTTGTGTGCGTGTGTATTGGTGCGTGCGTGCGTGTTTGTTTATTTCGGGTTCAACCTCGAAATCTATGTATTTCACAAAAATGTTTTTGAAGTATTTTGTATACATGCTATGGATATTTTTAACATTAGTAACATCCTGTTTTCACTGACTCTTGTAATAGTTTAATATTAATATTTTCCGTGTCTTTATTCTAAATTTCATATTCTCTTCACCTGTCAAGTTTATTTATGCATGTATTTATAATGTATGATGATAATGAGCTGTACAGCTCAAGTCTGAAAATAATGTTCTGTTCTGTTCTGTTCTGATAATTAATCTCGCGTCTGGTCAATAACATGCTGCTGCTGATAATGACCTATCATGCTGAGACCACTCAGATCAAAGGGAGCTCCATTTGGAGCTCTTTCCTGACCACTGTATATATGAGTGTATTGGCCGTGGGAAATTCAACATTTCATCTACGTCATCATTCAATGAGATCTCATTCCTTCATAATTTCTTTATAGGTATTTTTGTAAACAATAAATTGTCACTTTTTATCGTTATGGTAGTGAAACCTGGAAAACAAACAAGAATGTAGAATAAAAACTGCGATGATTTGAGGGAAGATGTCTCAGAAAGATCTTGAGAATACATCGGCTCCAAGTTATATCTAAAAAGGAAGTAACAGAAAGAACTGGAATTGGGGATATAAACACAGAGATAAGACGCAGACGATGGAGATGGGTAGGACATGTCATGAGAATGGACAATACAAGGCATACTGAAACAGCTAGCAGATGGACACCACACGGGCAGAGAAAAAGAGGGAGACCGAAAGGAACATGGAGAAGAACCGTAGAGTCAGAGATGAAAATAATGGGAACGACCTGGGAAAGCAGAGAGGAAAACAGAGAGGAAAGCCCAAAACAGATGTAGGTGGAGAGCAGCTGTGGAAGCCTTATGCACTCAAGAGTGCGAAGATGACTAAGTAAGTAGGTTTGAAACTGAAGTTATAATTTATGTGGAGCCAATTATAAGAGATCTAGGTTTACTTTCCTGTGATGATTATAGTCGGACTGTTATTTCATATAGAGATTGTAGATCCTCCTCGATTTTATTGGGACCTACATCATATATCGTACATCCTGCATTTTAATGCATTTTTTTCAAAGATTCCAGTTCTATTATCACTGTAGACTCGAATCAGCAACTGCGAACCGGCAACCAGCAGCCAATTTACATTTAATTTGAGGATCGAATTTGCAACTGCAAACCGACAGTAGACTAGTAGACTGCGAACAGGCAATCAGCTACCTCGAATCGGCAACTGCTAACCAGCAACCAGCAACCAGCAGTCAATTCAAATTTTATTAGAGGATCGAACTGGTAACTGCCAATCGGAAGCCAGCTTTCAATTATATTTTCACTGTAGATTCGCATCAACTGCTGCGAACTGGCAGCCAGCAGCAAATTCAAATTTCACTAGAGGATCGAATTGGCAAGTGCGAACCGGCCACCAGCAGCCAATTCAAATTTCACTAGAATTTTCTATATACTGTGTGAATTTCGGCTATTTATTTTCGTTATCTATAATTGATAAATAATAAAATTCATAATTTATTTATTTATCAGAGTCTCATCTATAGTTACAACATATATTGCACCCAACATAACACACAAATCATATATAGCCACTCTTATTAAGAGTTATAAGCGACAGTATCTACATTATAATAAAACATCTAATTATCACAAGGTACATGTACCGTATATAAAAATCCGATATTACACATTTTAACATAGTATAATTATGTTTAAAACTGAAATAACAGTTGTTAATCCTTATTAAAATAGAAATTGAAAAATAGAAATTATTAACATACTGAGAGTTATCGTGCACTATAGCGCATATTTAAGAAATGACTTACAAAATCTACTTGGTTCTAATTTGATTAACAACTGTTCTTCAGACGAACTAAGATATTATAATTTAACGTTCGCAATAGTATTGTTTTCACGCGAAAACATCTGCATCATTTGTAAACGAATAACCCTAGCGATCCGTTTAGCAGTTTGAAGAAAAATTAGACACCTCAACAAGACTACGGACGAAGGGATTAGCAATTATTATTAAATATAAATTATTGTTTTATTTTAATTACGAACATTATCCATATTTCCGGCTATCAATAAATGACATTTTCATTATCACGAGTGGTAGTCGGTGTTATGGATTTTTCGCGTACCGCTTATCGCCGAATAGTTAGATTGATTATGCAATAGAGCCATGTTCTCAATATGATTAGATATACTGGTTCAGTACTACGCTATTTGATTACGTAACAGTTTTTGCAGACGAAAAGGCAGTTCAAAGCACAGGTAATAGTTTTGTAAATACAAAAACTATACCTACATATGCGATTTTAAACACTAATGATAGTAACCTTCATATACAAAGTATACAGGTTACCATACAATGGCTTATCAGTCAATGTTTTGTCCACAGTAGAACGTGTGATCATGGCATGCATGTTTTAAGTAGTAATTATGAAATCGGTCTATTAATTGACCAAGAAGTACCCGTATGCAACAGAGACATGTTGATGTTAATTCAGCAAGGCAGTTAACAGAAGTGGAAATTGCTTTGTAAATACTACAAAACACTAGAAATAGGTTTACATTATTTATTGGGATATCTAACTGTCCTGTAGATTGAGAAATAGGAAGTAGCTCTGTAGTTTATATGCTGCAATTGATGAGAACTATTTTGCATGACCGGTCGGTGGTTACGCAATATAACTGACTGACCGATTTACTATTGCAAATGTGGCACCACCTAGCGGCGGCGTAGGAAAAGTACTTTCATCAACTTAAATTGCTTAGTTCATGCGAATAACATCGGTCTTTGTCCCAGTGCAATAGTTTATTTACCGTAGAAGACAGAAACATCCGAAAGCTTACGCAATCTGTCGTTCGAGACCATGTTTCTGTACCTCGAGAGCCACGGGTGTTTGTTGCATAAGCAAAGCCCTTCAGTTGTTACGGTCCTGTCAATGCTAAATATTACATAACATAGCATAACATTAAGTTTATTAACATCCCGTAGATAACATATTGGTATATAACAGATATATAGCAGATAAAGATTGCTCACATTAATTTGACTTTGTCCAATTGTTCGGCACATCCAAATAAATAGAGCATATTTCTTTGTTTAAATTGAATCTAATATACATGTATATCTCATCATGACATTTGTAACATGTTAAATTCATTTTTTTTTCATTTTCACGAGCGCGTTGTTTTTGACATATTTTGAAATTATATTTCGTCGTTGTCGTATAATGATAATATAATAATAATAATGAACGTCGTTAAAAATATATATATATATATATACGGTGGCCGATTCACGATGAGCCCGTTGCCTAACCAAGCCGCTTCCAAAATGCACTACAGAGCGCTTTCCTACGTCTATCCGAGAGCGCTAGCCGGTAGCTAAATGATTTTTTTCCGCTTTGTTCGCTGCGTAGCTTTTTTTAAGCAAGCCGTTTCATAGCAGGGCGCTCGGTAGCGGTTTGGTTAGGTAACGGGCTCCTGTTATATAGAGCAGTGCAGACACGTCTCAGTTTCCGTACATTACAGATTACTACTGAAAAATCTATACAAGTCTATACAAATCTACAAATCGAGACATTCAAACATGTACCATTTATGCAAACATGTACCACAATCACACGAGGATCGGAATGGACCAAAATGCCGTACTAATGTAAATTCAAGTTACATTCTTGTATGTTCGAAATGCATTCGGTCTTCATTCCGGGTGCATTTCATGTATACGTATAGTGGTCATTGAGAATGTGTTCCAAATGCTCTAAACCTAAAACGTGTATTCACTAATATGCTCCAGATCGCCCGACGTCGATATCCTAGTAAATGTCGACTAAAATGTCTAATAAGAGGTGTATTCCTGTGTAATAGAAGTTCATTTTTAAAAGAGTCCGTCTTATTGCGTTTGTATTCGTAGTACATTCAATATATTCCGGCCAATTCTTGCGACCACTTCGAAAGTATATTCTACTTTTATTTGAATTGCATTCCAAGTATTCGAAGTATTCTAACGGCATTTTGACAAGGCTGCAATAATTTTGGTCAATTCGATTTATCATTCGGAATAAGCGCTTTGATTAAACCACACCCATTACTCACTATACCGATGGTTGGCATCGTATCATTGGGTAGTTGGCAGTTTGGAGAAGATTTGTATTTGTAATATATATGCACGATATAGTGAAAATGTATCTGATATTAGAAACCTTGCAACTTGTATTCACCATGCTTTCATCGAAAGAAGACAACTTCATGCCATGTTATCGTAATTGTATTGATAGATCATTCACACGTTTAACAAGTACATATACCGTATCTTAAATTTTTATGTTTGTTTATTGTCATTTGTCGATAAGCATTTATTTTATTGTTATTTTGTCATGTGCATTAATACAATCATGTATTGCATTTTTATTTCAAATATGTTATTTAAATCATTTATAAATGTAACCTTACACCATTAAGTATGCCTTGTATTTCGTTTCGACAAGGTAAACTTTATAATGGAAACACATTTGTATTTCATAAACTATGTTTCTTTGTACAATTATATTGTATGTAATGTACAATCTCTCGGATAATAACAGCGGTTGTGCTTAACATATAATATCAGTACATAAACTATAAATTTTCTAAAAAAAAAAATACCGTCTCTCCCGAATCCGGGCCTAAATTCGTCTCATACATATATACCTCGGTTACATATATAAAAGATTTTTTCTAATTTGGTATAATATCATATCGCATACTTTCCCGTCATATATAACCATGCTATTTATGTAATTGTATTAATGTTGCTTTGTAAAAAGTCCTTTTCAGGACTGAATATGCAAATAAATTATATTCTATTCTATTCTATATTTGTCGTCCATCGTGACCTTGTAATACATGTGGAATCAAGACACCGTTTAATACGACAAGTGTACATTTATGTGAGGTTCAGTGTTAAATGTTTGGTTATAGTCAATCTGTTATTTGCAAAGAATTCCTTAAAAGTCTGAAGACAAGTAGCTTAGATGTACTAGCACTATGCTTTCATTTGACTGTGCTAGATTTAAACCATGACACTAATATCTAAATAGACTGAACATAAAGTTCGTCAGGACTAATCAAGAGCCCAATTTACCATAGGTGCCCGTCATGTAATGACTCCATGTAGACTTCAATAGATATATTTCTCTACGAAATTTATCACACACTTCTCTTCTAGTTTTTGAAAGCAACTTGATATGATATGAACTAAAACAACATTGTATGTAGGGTAACCCGGTTGTAGAGGGTTTTAATGCAATGAAATTTGAGAGGTTGTAGATCTACCTCCATAGTATTGGTATCTTCATATATATACATCCTGTATTTTAATGCAGTTTTTTCAAAGATCTAATTGGTGGTTGCTAACTGGCAGCAAGCTGTATGGTGTAATGCAACAGTCAATTGAAACCACAGCCCGAACGCCGGGGAAGGACGGATATTTTTACGTTTGTCTTTTCAAACCTCTGGTAAAATCCGTGCCCCCAGGGTCTGACAGATAGCAAAATCCCCGCAATTGCCCCGCCTCACGGGTAGAGTCACGGCTATATTTCCCCGCTATTTTTGCGCGAAACAAAAGTCCCGCACTTGCACGGCAGTGCGGGTGCGTCGGAAATGTTAACACATGCGACAATTTCCCCCGCCATCCCCCGCCCTTCACAGGGGTTGGTGGTTGTCATTCAAATCAACTGATGCATAAGTACGATTTCCCGATTTTGGATTTAAGAATTGTTAATTTAGCCGTCACCGGATAAAAGTTGCATCGTAAATAGAATCCTGAACGAAATTGCTATGTCAGTCTAGTGCACATGGTACTAGTATGTCTTGCCGCAGCGACTAAGTCCCGATACAGAAACCCCTGCCAATATTTCTTCCATTTTTAAATCATGCAAGTGTCAGTAGTCAACTATAATAATCATGCAATTTCCTGCAGTTTAAGCTTTTGAACTGAAATAAATTTGTAATGCATCATAATCCGAAAATACCATGGATTACAAAAATATTGAAAAATAATTTATTTTTTTCATTCAATTTTCATTTGTCTTACCCTTAAATTTGAATATATCTCACTATGAACTCGTGTAATTTCGTGCACTTTTAGAATCAGATTTGTACTACTTTGGTCACCTTATGTAATAGATTTATGCTGGGTTGGCCATGTGAACATGGATCTTGTTAAAGTTTGCAATAACACCCTCTAATGGTCAGAGATTCATGAATATTGCATTGAACCGATTGTGTCACGTGTGAAAAAAACATACTCTACACTAGTCTATCAGTCTCTAATTACTGTCTATTGCCTATTCTGCGCTTTCAAACACAACCGCACTGTCCAACAGCCAAACTAGAAGAGAGCCACCACTCAACTCACCGAATAACATGGCATTTCAGACTTGATAAAACCTGTACCCAGCTGTACTGTACACAGACCGGAATCCCAGAATCACTACACTCCCTCCGACTTTGTCTGAAAGCGCTGGGATTACGACTGAATTAAGATATTTAGTCCCAAATGCTCAAAAAACACTAAACATAGGCAATTTTAAAACTTTAATTTAGATTGCCCCATTCAAAACTTAAAACTGATTCGTTTTTAGACATTATTATCATTATTCACTGACGGGATTTTTCCAGTGTCTATCAGTCCGGCACGTTACAAAAGAGAATTGCCATGTTATTGAGGACTGAAGATTTTTTACATTTTCATTATTCAAACCCAAACAAATTCAATGCCTTCAGCGCTTTGATTTTTGCTGTTGGCAGAGTCTTCAGTCTACCGGAACTTGGATACTTAATAGCAGTAAATGTTATAGTGTATACAACAATGTCATGTGTTATTACATGTACATTCGAAATAAAGATATAACAATTCTGTGTACAAATGTTGTTATGCTCGCTCAGTCTGTCAATCTTCAAAAACAATTGTTTTCAATAATGCAATATACACCATACTCATAACAATTCGTTGTAATAAGTTTAGCAGTTAAGATAATGTTCACTATCTGCATCCTAATGGCGTCCTATGCGATGCAAAACCTTGCAGATTTCCATATCCGTACGGATATCGTACGGTACTCGCACGAGTAGTTTGTAGCTCGTGCGGTGTCCTCACGGGCCTCGTGAGAGATAATACAGACTTGAAAAATATCTACGAGCTCGTAGACAACTCGGGAGATCGGTTTCACCGAGTCCTCTATGAGTCACAAAAATCCGTGCGGTGCTCGTATGAGTTTCGATATCCATACGAGCTCCGTACGGACGCCGTACGAGTTCGCCAAAATCAACTCGTACTGAGCTCGTAAGGAGCTCGTACGGAGCTCGTACGGCAAATGTGACCGTAGCATAAGTAGGAAAATATCACTGTATATTATAAATGATTCAAATCTATCAAGTTTCAATGAGTATCTATATAGATATTCAACATTATGCTAGGGAACATGGGTTGAGCTTATCAGCTGTCCTTTATTGCTAAATCACATAAGACTGCAGGATCTGGTATATACAATCTCAGTGGCTAATGCATTATTAGTTTTATTACAATGAAAGCCATACTGAGATTTTGGCATTATGATATACGTATACTGAACAATTGTTTAAATTATATGACAGAAAATATTCTCCAAACTTGTGAAACATAAAACACTGTTAAAACATAAGCAACATATGTTTCCAGGCAGAGATACTGGTAATTATCAGTCCTTAAAAAGCCTTACATGTTATCAAAGATCTTAAAATGAGATTTAACAAAAACAGGTTATATTGGATTGTCAAAAGTAAAATGACCATGGAGGGGCACGTGACATGTTCTCGATGGTTTACGATTTTAAAAACAATATCCAAAAAAGAAGCACTTTGTAAGAATGTCGTGAACCAGACTAATTCCATTATTCCATGCGGATAGCACCGGTCTTTATCGCATTACAATAGTTTATTTACCAAAGAAACCATTATTCCGAAATTTAAACTGAATACGATTTATATCTCATCATGGCATTTGTTGTTAGATTAATCGGTATTGTCCGATATTACATGTATTGGAACAATTATGACAGAAACATTAATTTAAACTTACACCGGAATAAATTCGAATTACATCCAAACTGCAAAAACCACATTCTAAACGATACAACTAAATTATAACCCACAGGAAACTATTTGACTTGTATATAATTACCTAGTAGGCCCTATTTTACACTATGATGCTGAGGTTTTTGGGGTAAAAATATTTAAATTATACATTGCAAATGTCCTTTGAAAGATACTTTGCGTCAGAAAATCAAAAAACTTGGACGTGTTACAATAACTTGTCATTCTCTGCGATTAAGAATACATTCTTGTTTATCTAGCATCATTTCAACTATAAAAATAATAATAATAAAGACTTTATTTAAAGAGGCAATCCATTCTTCCCTGTGAGCCTCATTAACACATTTACAAATTATGTACAGTAATAACAGAAGATAATAGTAACAAAAGGCCTTTTCGACTGGGCTGTTTCGTGAAGCAAGTTTTATGCGGTAATATTTGACCACATCATTTGTTTTAAATTGTCAACATAATCTAACTATTTTAGCAACGCTTTTCTAAAAAGAACATTCAAAGTATTTTAATACCCAGGGGCTGTTAGGTTGTAAAACGACTATGATAGTCTAAATAATTGTCACTGAAATGTCCACTGGAGACAGGATGCACGCGATAGCATCTTAATAGAATTTTATCATACATTAAAGTCAAGGTAATGATATAATAGGTTCAATATTGGTAAACCCTTTGTTTTTTTAGTAATTATGCAATAATGTTGTAGCCACGTTTTAATTGGCTAACAAAGTATATAACATGCAATTTGATTGGCTAAGAACGTTTTAAGTATTTTGTAATGTGTAATTTGATTGGTCAAAAGCTTTTAAGATTTATTTTCTATTATTTGAAAATAATGTATATTAAGTAAGATTTTTTAATAAAAAGGGGATGAATTAGGACGAAAACAGTCATGATGTAGGTTTTAAAAAGTTAGGAAAAGTGGAGTTCCACTACGCTTAGTTAAGTTACTAACTCTGTGTGTTAAGAAAATAAAACATATTTGTTATTGTTAAAATATTTGGAGAAACGACGAAAATAAAAATAGAAAAACTGACGGTGGATTTCTCATAACTTATTTAGTTGAGACTTTGTTATCATATTTGAAATAGTACTGGAAAAACGCACTGGACACACTACGTTGGCAGAGCTAAACTGACAGCTCACACACAACGCACGGACCAACGGGTTGTTACATACGAGCTAATTCCCAAAACAACAGACATAACACTGTTGTTTAAACAACAAACCGGATGTTCACATTACAACAAGCACCAACAACAAGAACTAGAGATTAAAGTTCTCAGAGAGTTGAGTAATCAGAGCTCATCAACGCATTGGAAAAATGAGTTCAATTTCACACACTGTATCAACGCCCTTCGTTTACGGCATTACACAAGCTTTAGCCTGGTTCCCATCCCCACAATCACAACACTACTATAGTAATGCAACTGTAAAATTAGAACGGGAACAGACTGTAACCTGCTCCACGACACAGCCCAGTCGAAAAGGCCTAATGTCAACTAATGCATGATTTCCGTATTAAAATTGATCCATAGATATCACAAAGGCGTCACCAACCAAAACATTACCACGTGATCAGACGTTTACGAGTAAATATTAGTGTGTAAAACGCTCGAGATCATTCATAAATCACTACAAAAAAGAATCCTGCGACGATAATAATACTATAACCAACTACCACGTGCTCGTCACTGAACATTTTCATGAATGGGTCATATAGGGGTCAACAGCTGCAGTCGGTTTTATTTTGTGGGTTACATAACATAGTCCATTCTCGTTCACCAGAGTATTCTTCGAGTCTGGGAACTTGACTAACCACTGATGAATGAGGATGAACATTGCCTGGTTGGTCAGTTCCACCAACACTATCAAGATTTGATTGGCTGATAAAGCTGGTTAATCGGCGTTCCTAGTAGATTGGCAGATCTGAGGCACGATGACCTATAATGGTCCTTCTATATTTCTGGCTATCAGCAGGAGATCATTATCAGTGTTTATCTCGGGTCATAAAACACAGAAACTGGTCCCGGCTACTGAAAACCAATAGGGTGCTAAGTACTGTATGTACACTAGACAATATGTGTCATATTATCATTTATGTTTGTTTTAAATTGGAATATTAAGATATATTAATTTATTTCTTGTTTCTATCTAGTTTGAGTGTATAACAGCTATTTTCCCTATATGTCAATAAATTTGGCGATTTTATTATTTAAGAGTTATTTGACATAAATTAATAGATATAACATTTTGTACACACTAGAACTAGATACAAATAAAAATAAATATATCTAATAGTTTGAAGATAAATAAAAAATAATAAACTACTCATATAGATCTAGTATATGAATTTAACTTCTCTATTCCAAACAGTTTAACCAAAGTCCTCAATATAACATTTTTGTATCGTTGATTTAAAACATGAATAATATTAAGTCACTTATCTACTCAAGTAATAAGATAAACATGTCAATGTTACTGTGTGTTATAAGTTCGTATTTTAGTTTTCACACTTTTTTATTCATGTGCAGGATTCCACAGTGAGCTTTTAAAAATGCTCCCCATCCACGGTGACCACCTGTTCCAAATATGGTTTCTGTAATTAAACCCGACTCATCCATGAAATGTACATAGTTATTTGGATGCTTATACATAAATATCCGATGCCCGTATCGCATTTTGTAAAACCCCTTTCACGATTGTCGTGCGACGGACCTGCGACGGGTCTACGGTGTAAATTTGAGGACTATCGTGCGTCCGTCGCACGACGGACTTGAGAAATTTCTGCATCGTGCGACCGTCGTGCGACGGAAAACATAATCGTAGACCCTCGTTGTAGAGATTTGGACATGTTAAAAAATTCTAAGGAGGGTGACTGTCGTAGGCCCGTCGGACGATGCCCTATGTCGTCGCACGACGGACGTGCGATGGACGCACGATGGACGCACGATGGACGCACGATTTGTTTGAGATTATAAGGTCACTCTAGGCACTTAGAATCATACCACTATCGTGCGATGGACGTACGATGGACGTGCGATGATTGTGCGATTGTCGCACGACAGTCTTGTGAACATCTCCTATCCTACGACTGCCGTGAGACAATCGCACGACCTTCGTACGACAATCGCACGACCGTCGTACGACGCTCGTAAACATATAAAAATTATGTACTTTTTCAAAATGCATACCCTATAGTGCAATTCTTAGATAAATCATATTCTAAGAGAAAATGTGCACTTTGAAAACAATAAAAGCTCTCTATAGCGACACACATTGGGAAACATAACATTATGTTGTTGTATGTAGAGGTTGTTTCTTCTCGAACAACATGTTTATGTTGCTGAAGAGAGGTTGTTGCTCAGTGGAGGGCTGCTCAGAGCCTCTGGAGAGTTTGCATTGTACATAGTTATCACAAATGCATTCAGCTTAAACTAAGATCTAAAAGTTGCCCGAATGTTCTCATACATTCATATCAATAGCATACTTTAATCACTTAGCAGGTTATAAAATATCAACAGTGTATGTTTTTATTATATAATTAGTAACATTAAATGTATACTTAGTAACAATATATCAGTACATCTAAAGACTCTAAACACGTTTTTTAATTCACAAATATTTCCAACATCTTGAAGAAAGCCATAATTTGAATTAGGAATTAACTGTTCTCTCATTTTATAACATGTGGACATCCAAAATATCTCGAAACAAACAGCCTAAACATTATTATTATTGATTATACATACATGTATTTCAGTTTAATATTATATTAAGATTGGAATGATTTAGGTATGACTTCGTAAATATTAGTTTTGTGCTTTTGAATACCCATTATTTGTGTACTTTCTACAGGTAAAAAGATGTGGCGGACGCAATTTATTTGTTTACCGTGTCACACGATAGCACAGGGAACTCCAGATTTCCCGACAATGCAAGGATATGTCATTGTGTGATTGTACACGTAGACAATACACTGTAGAAATAAATAGGGTAGTATACTTATATATTCTGTTAAGGCAACATTTTAAAGTTTATTCACTACATGTACACTCACATAATGACGGTAGCGGATATATTCCGCACAGTAACCTTGTAATATATTCATGCTTAAAGTGGAGGAACACGTCAATTGATTCACACTGATACAGGTCTTAAATGGCACACACCATCGAACGCCAATGATAGCACTAGCATTTGTTTACAAATAAATATGAACATTAAATGCATTTTCAATGTCTATTCTTTGTTCTATCTTGTGTATAATCACTTCTTTAGTACTCTTTCAATCTTCACTGATAACAAGGGGAAGCCGAAGTAAAACCATACTGAAACTCTATTGTTCTAGTCAAACACTTACCTGTAGTGTTGGGACTACGCAATATTTTTTCCTGCCATTAATTTTTGAAATGTACTAATCAATGTGTGTTATTCGGATGAGTAGAAACGACCGGCTAATTAATATACTAGGGAGCGTGTGCTGGGGAATAGTCGGGGAAAATCATCCTTCATCCTCGATTGATTCTGCATAATAAATATAACATGTCTGTAATAAAAACGTCATAACAATACTACTGTCGGTTCAATAAGTAATGCTAATGAGGGAACTGTCCCATTCAAAAGAATATGGGAGGCTTATGTTTTATATAATAAACTAGATACCTTCAACCAATAGTATAATACTTCAAAACGTGTTTTCACGTCGTCTCGTTAGTCGAGTGGGTAAGTATGCCCCTATTATTCAAGTTATTTTGTTCAATCTTACCACTGGTTCGTCACCCATCCAAGTTACTTAAATTTTAAAGTGTTTTGTTATCTTTTTACAAGTACCTTATTTTTTATTTGTAACTAAAACAAAAACATACACGAGTAAGGTATGCAGTACGTAGATTAATGTTTGTGTTATATTTTCATTCTTTATCAAGTCGTATTTCAATTGTTTTATTCTTATATACAGTACAACACTCATACAATCGTTTTTAATATATTCACTACAACGTGAAACTTTGATCACTTTAAAGTATCGATTCATTAAAACAGCAGTATAATATAAGACTTTATAACAAGGATACATGCAATAAAAAGGTTGACCGAAGTGGGGATCGAACCTACAACTCAGAATAAAATAGAAACTTGAAGGACGTGAGGGTTTATCCACTACACTAACGCGCCTTTCGTATAAATTATGGAATGAGATTTGCACACTATTTGATATCGAACCCTTACAAAGTTTACCTTTCGGGCGAGTTTATATTTATAACTGTTCTCATTTGAACGCACTTTAGTATATTGAAAATAATTTATTATTTAGTATGATGTGTTTTATTTCAATCTCTCCAAAATGATGCAGATTTCTTTCTGTTCCGCATCTTAACATTTAACTATATTCAAATCATGCATTGCGTGCAGTGACAGGTTATTAGACAGCATAACGCGTGTAAAAGCGAATTTTCTGGCGCGAAGCATTAAGTCAACGGGTCACGTGGTTTGGTCAGAGTTTGAATTCACTAATGGATCTGAAAATTTGTGTTATAGTTTCGCAGTTACAGAAAGATAATGAAAAATGGCCGCCAATAGAATAACAAAAGTTCCCTAAAATGCGTTATTCTGTAGCTCATAAATTTTCTTTTATATTTTAATGATGTTTAAAAATATTCCAAAAACTCGAGTAGGCCTATCTAGAACACATTTTAAAATAACGTCGGTGCCAATCATAAACCCCGTAACTACATTTTTTCAAAATGTATTTTTTCAGCATTTCCTACTGGTAATACTTTCCCGCGTTAACTGTCGAAGTTTCATGGCAGTCGTCCAATCAGATCACTCGGAATCGCAAAATGAACCCGTGAGGAAACCTGTAACTACGATGTTTTTATATAAATGTACATGTTTTTCTGCACTTACGGGCTTTCCTCCAGAAGTTACGGATTTTCCTCCTTTTTTTTTGTCGCACACATTGGGGGAAATCCCGTAAAAACGAGATTTCGTTGTCCTGTGCTCGGTTTATTGCATTCACTGTCCAACTTTTGATGGTTGTTTTCTTACCCTTTTTTATCGTTATGGGCAAATCAACAGCATTTTTCATCGTTTATGTTTATCGTAAAGCAGTTTTTACCTTCTCCTGAAAAGTTGTGATTTTGTAGTTACGGGGTTTAGGTTTGGCACCGACGATAAGGGAGATAAATGCTCAGTTGCTTAGTATAGCACTTTGATCGACCGCCATCTTGGAATAGGAACGCTTGGAAGAGAAAGCACTGGACGTGACAGCTTGCCAGTTACTGATCAACTGATTACACCATGAAAGTACTTGTTTTAAACAAGGAAAGTCGTATTTTTATAGACATAATCAACGTAGTTATACAGAACAATGAACTTAAAAATGAAAGCAGGTTCATACTCGTACTGTATCGTCCTTCGTTACTTCGTACCCAAAAATGTCACAAATTTTCTACTGACTGTACATTTATGAATCATACATGTATGATAGCAATCATTCTGTCCTGGATGATCATGTTACTTTTTCTGGCGTTTTTGAACCTCAACAAATTGCTATCGTACAGTACATGTGGAATCAACTTGCCTAGTGTAAATGATATAGCTAAGCTGTTCTTTAATAGTTAAGATATAATTCGCTAAAATAGGCTGTGCCTTAGTTCATATTAATTCAACACCTACTGACTTACGTTCACATTACATGTATATGAATTTTCGAGTTTTTAACTTCAAGAAACTTATAGATCTACTTTATACAGTATATGTAAACCCGCAATCAAGCGATAACTTCGAGTACAAATTCACACAATCAGCCTGCCAATAATGGGAAGGCATACAAGGGATTTACTTTGCCACATATATTGGCAAAATAACTAAATGATCTTCCATTATGTAGTTCAACAATTACCCAGTCAGAAATAGCCGAAAACAGAGACAGTTCTCTGACGAAACTAAAAATATTGCCAAATCAAGATTTAGGTTGACGGTGTAGAATGTGAATCTGAGTATCTTCAGACTTCCGAGTCACTTGGATTGGCCTAACTGTTATATTGACTGCTTGGGGTGTGCCATGTCCGTGGTTGTGATCAGGATCGGGAATCGCCATAAAAATAAATAAAAAATCTGGATATGTATCCACCATATATGCAACAGTCACACACGGCATTATGAAAAAACAAGTTTTCATCTACTGTTTTAATCCCAGCCTAATCAAATGTCTTGTCTTGTTTATTATTCTTTTACATAAACATGCATGGTACAAAATGTATGCCAATATCTTCATACTAAATTGTAACAAAAACCTTCGAGATCTTGATTAAATATAATTATATAGTCCAATACTAGTATTTGCCTATAAAGACCATCCATTTGGAAACTGCAAATAGTGATATTTAATGAAAGGTATGTCCCTCTCAAGAGGTACAGGTTAATATCATTGAAAATGGTCTGATGAGAAGATGACATTATTTTTTTGAATATATTGTTATATAGTGGTTTTTGTTTGCAGGTTGTATTTAACAGCGGTTTTCTCAAATTTTGTATTATTAAGTATGCTTACCAGGATGCATAATTGCATAATGGTGCATCTGACTAGTGTACATGTACATAAATATTTTCCAAAAACTGTGCAATAATTTCATTTGGACCGAGTGACCTGTGCTATGTAAATGAAAAACTACGTGGATATAATTTTTAACATCTTTAAAGGGTTTTACTAGGTAATGCTACGGTCACATTTGCACTACGAGCTCCTAACGAGCTCCGTACGAGTTGATTTTGGCGAACTCGCACGGCGTCCGTACGGAGCCCGTACGGATATCGAAAATCGTACGAGCATCGTACGGATTTTCGTGACTCGTAGAGGACTCGGTGAAAATGTTTCACCGAGCTCCCGAGCTGTCTACGAGCCCGTTGATATTTTTCAAGTCTGTATACTCTCGCACGAGGCTCGTGCGGACACCACACGAGCTACGAAATACTCGTGCGAGTATCGTACGATATCCTTACGGATATGGAAATTTGCAAGGTTTTGCATCGCATGGGACGCCATTAAGATGTAGATAATGAACATTATCTCAACTGCTTTACTTATGACAATGAATAGTTATGAGTATGGTGTATATTGAAATATTGAAAAATTAAAATTTTGGAAGACAGACAGACTGTGCGAGTATAACAACATTTGTACACAGACTTTTAATATCTTTATTTCGAATGTACATGTAATGACATTGTTGTACACACTATGACATTGTTGTACACACTATAACATTCACTGCTATTATGTTGATACTGCAACTGTATCATGTATCCAAGTTCCGGTAGATAGACTCTGCCAACAGCAAAAACACAACACTGATTAATTCATGAAAACAATGTCGTATTTTTATATCATTATTATGGTATTCTCATATTATCATTATCGTCATCATAATCGCATTCTCGTAATATCATCATCGAGCTATCGTATTATCATTATCGTATTCTCGTAATTATCAGCATCGTTCTATCGCATTATCATCATCGTGTTCAGGTATTATCATTATCTTATTATTGTATAATCATCATCGTATTCTCGTATTATAAATTATCTTATCATTGTATCATCATTATCGTATTCTCGTATTATCATTATTTTATCATTGTATTATCAGTATCGTATTCTCGTATTATCATTATCTTATCATTGTATTATCATTATCATATCATTGTATTATCATTATCGTATTCTTGTATTATCGTTATCTTATCATTGTATTATCATTATCGTATTCTCGTATTATAATTATCTTATTATTGTATTATCATCATCGTATTATCGCATTATAATTATCTTATCATTGTATTATCATTATCGTATTCTCGTATTATCATTATCTTATCATTGTATTATCATTATCGTATTCTCGTATTATAATTATCTTATTATTGTATTATCATCATCGTATTATCGTATTATAATTATCTTATCATTGTACTATCATCATCGTATTCTCGTATTATAATTATCTTATTATTGTATTATCATCATCGTATTATCGTATTATAATTATCTTATCATTGTATTATCATTATCGTATTTTCGTATTATCATTATCTTATCATTGTATTATCATTATCGTATTCTCGTATTATCGTCATCATACTATCGTATTCTCGTATTATCATCATCCTATTATTGTATTATCATTATCGTATTCTACTATCATCATCATCAAACTATCGTATTCTCGTATTATCATCATCGTGTTCTCGTATTAGCATCATCGATATATCCGACAACAACCTTTCTCCAAGTAGGGACGCACCAGACTTTGATCCATGACATATTACCGCGACCGTGGCTGGGTGATTTTGGCGTCCGTATAGGAAGCGGGAGATCGAAAGTTCAAACCCCGGAGAAAGTTAGGTTATAACTGATGTAGTCGTTTGGTAAGACGCCGGTAGGCCCAACTCTGCCAGGTACCCGGCAATACATGTATGAGAATGGATTCGTGTTATTTTGCTAGAGAGGGGTCCGACCAGCAATATTTTATCCAAGTTGGTACCCAGTAGACTCCCACCCAAGACGTACTCCTCTCATTGTATTACATGACCACAATTCCAGGGTCCAGGCCCACCCCATCTGGATCCGCACACGCTCAGTGTATGATAGTTGTTATTTCCGTGATTCTCGTGCACAGAACTTATTAGTACACATCAAACCATTGTCTATGCATCTACATATATGTATATCCTATTTCTACTGCATTCACTTAATTCTTTTGGTAAAAATATATATTTGGTGTGGTACACATGAGACACATACGTGTATATACCCTTTGTACTATTCAAAACGTTATGGCGAAATAGGCTGAATTTCAGAGTCTGTCGAGGGACAGTTATGCATTTTTTCTTACATATATAAACATGACATGAAATATCAACTAATCCAAAATCATCTTACATAATATAATAATACATAAACTGGGTGAGGACAGCTTCATTGCGAGCTTTCTACTTCAAATATCTCTACGAGCTCATAGACAACTCGGAGATCGGTGAAACATTTTCACCGAGCTCCCGAGTCCTCTACGAGTTACAAAAATCCGTACGATGCCCTTACGAGTTTACGATGTCCGTACGGACTCCGTACGAACTTGCTAAAATTTGACTCGCACGGAGCTCGTACGATCAATGTGACCAGGGTCTTAAAATAGATAATTTAAAATTCGCTGAATATATCCATTATTGTCGCACGAACACCGTACGGCCATCGTGCGATCACCGTACGGACACCGTACGAGTTATCTACGAGCTCTGATTGATCTACGAGCACCGTGCGATGTACGGCCGGGCTCTTTGCGAGCCCCGTACGGTGTCCGTATGGATATTACGATGTCCGTTCGGATATCGTACGATTGCATCTCTATAAATCGTACGAGGTTCGTACGAGCTGTGACCAGACCCTACGAATGAAAAAGTACCGTTAGGATTTCAAACATTCAGGACTCGTTCGAGTTGGTAAATTCGTACGGATATCGTACGAGCTTTGTGACCGTAGCATAACAAACTAACAAACTCGCTTAAGAAAATCTTAAGGAGTGTTTTGGCTTACATTCCAGTCCTTTCACAACAAACTTTCCAATAAAATTTGTTGGAGAAAAATGCAAAAATTTGTCTACGAGTAATTTCTCAACTAAGTCTGCTATTTTTTTAAATCTATTTTATGACCATAATTATAATCGTGTGCTGTAGAATTATTTCCGGCAGAAACTGTGTATTTACGACTACAGTCTCTGGTATTTATTGCTAAATTTATTATGGTAGGCGATTCTGTATGAAATGTACATCTATCATGTTATAATAGACTGACGTTTTTATTTTCTGTAAAAACATATTTATTTATTTTCTCTATCAAATACATGTAGACATGTTCATTGTCAGTCGGAGATACTGTAGGTACATACTTTAAGTACCGTCAACGATACCAATTTATACAGTGAATGCATATGCAAAGTGCTATGGCTATAGAACTATTTTCCCGGTGAATCGTGACCACTGATGTATGTCAAACACCTACATCTAAAAACAAATGTCTACCTACCTATCCTATTGTTCACCAATGTTTCCTGAACCACACATATGTTTTATTTAGCCGAAGTGAAAGTTATTCATTTCATGCCAATTTATTTTAGGTCGATTGTTTCACAATAAATACATTTTAATTGTTGTTTTTTAACTTTGCCAAAGTCTAAAATAAAAGTTCGTTTGAAGAATAAACATTAAATGCTTCGGCTTTTTGTGGACGATGCATTAAAATGACTTTCAGATGATAAAAGTCGAAATATACTTCCCGGATGCAAAATTGTCTATATATATACCTTGTTGTGAATTTTCCCGGGTTTTAAAACCGCTATAAATGTTAATATGTAATGATTGTCAAACATAGTTGGTGTGTTTCATTCTTTAGAAACAGACCTGTTAATTCATTCAGATGTCATCCAAACATAGTCACTGACAAAAAAGTTATATGTGTTACCATGTTTTGTAGATCAAAAATGACTAATAAAATGGTTTATTTAAAACGTGATAAAATATTAATATCTCTTGTATCTTCAAATTGTTTGGTGCCTTCTTATACTGCAAAAATAGACCTTTCGCGTGAAACCACTGTCGATTAGATATATACACAAACTAAAGAGTTATAGGCGTAGCAGTGATTTCAAAACCAATGTTTCCTCTATAACCTATATCTCGACCAAGGTTTACATCGTGTAGCGGTCTAGCGATAACACGCTCTGGTTGGATCAACGAGATTAAGTGGGTGGAGTCGGCGTCTGGTCAATTGATACGAATGACCCATTATAAATGACCACCACATTTTGATTGACAGGTGACGTTAGCGGAATAGTGTATTTCTCGGCCCTATGCTATTTTAACCAAGAACAAAGGATTGATTCTACGGCGTGGAGGGGGGGGGTTAATTTTGTAATTTATTGACGAATTTTAAAATGTTGATATGAAATTAAAGATTACGCTCTGAAGTTTCTAAATATAAAAAATTGAAATTATGCCCATGCAAATATGAATTATAATGGTTCAAACACAGACTATTTTTCGAGAAAAAAATCTACACATTTTTGTGTTCGTATTCCACGGCCGTAGTAGTTTATTTTTTTATTTATTAACATATTTTCATATAAATTATATCAAAATAAAAAAGAAGCTCTCTTGTTTTAAAATATACAAACATATTGAAATAAAATAACGGCTAATTGAATATACCGGTATACACAATTTTCTCGGCGTGAAATTATATTTTTAATGTGTTCGAATTCCACGGCCGTACCAGTTTTTTTATGATTCACTCCATTTCTATTGTTTTATATCGTTATGAAGCTCTTTAGTTTTTAAATATGTAACAATATTGAGAATTATCAATAACGCAAATATTTATAAAATGACAATGATTAGAAAATTGTGGTATTTCACGGCCGTGATTTTTTTGTCAATATTTGTGACGAAGATTAACACTAAACCGTATAATCATAGTAACGTACGATCATAGACATTGAAAGTGTTTCGAAAAAGAAAGGTTTATTGTTTTATTAATATGTTATACATGTTTTGGAAATTTCATGGTTAGTAAAATAAGATCATTTAATTGTGAAACTATTGTTTTTCATTAACCCTTTCTTATAAACGGTCGTATTCATGAGTGTCCTCAAATATTTTATGTCGTTCGGTAGTGTCCTCAAATAATTCATCCTTTTTAAAAATACTGTGACTTTTACATTGGATGCTCATTGGTTGCAATGTGTAAATATATGTGATTGTACATAAGTTGAGTCTCTTATAATTAATTCTATATCGAATGGTTATATGCATGTTTTATTTGTGATATAATAAGTGTTATTTTGTAATAATTAGACATGGATGAGACTGAAATACAGTCTAATTTTACAGTTATTGCCTCCGAATCTATACGGAGAAATTCAACAACGCATATGTATTAGACTTTTCACAGAACAAAACGGAACTTTATTTATCACAGGCATCTATGCAACATGGGTACAGTGATATATAAATGTTACAGTATAAATACATTGGGATAAACACTATGGGCCATATTCACATCCTCTCCTCCACTCTCACTCACTGAGTTAATCCAAATTTAATTGTTTTTTCGTCCGTGCGTTTGAGTGTGAACTCGACCTAACCTGAAATTGGTATTCACAACGGTAAGTGTAGCTGGAGTTGACTCGACTGAGTGAGGAATTTTCGAGGGAGCGAAACGTCGACTTCAGCGTGACTCCAACCAAACTCAATGGAATGTTAGTGAATACCAAAGTTAGTCACTAACTAAAATGGACAATCCATTCGAGGTAGAAGAATTTAAGGATATGATTTTACCTTTTAGAAATGTCCCGGATAGAAGAAAATCCTTAGAAAGCATGGATAATGTGAATTTTTTGGCAAAGTTCCCCAGCTACACTCAAATGTGTGGTTACGTGCATACCGATTTAGCGCACGAATGTTGGACTAATAAAAGTTATTGTAGTTTCAAATTAAACTACACAACAAATTCATATGATCGTGTGGGTTGATAAATATACAACCATTAATATAATTTTATATATTATACCTCACCCAAATTTCATTCAACTGTTTCTTTGTTATTCTAATCGGTCCATATATCCAGAGATAGACTGACTGATTTGCATGTTCCAAATACAACAGCCGGTCAATATTATAAAAATATGGACCGGCAAAATAATATTGACCGGCAGCTGAAATAAACGTATTGTTTATTGCATGACGTCATGGATACTGTGACGCTACCATAGAGCGTGACGTTGCGCGAACTTTTCTTTTTGTAACGTTTTTTTTGTTTAAATTAGATTTATGTCCTGCCGACAGTAATTGCATGGATCAACTCATGTGCGTTTATGATACAAAGTTCAATATAAGCTCTAAAGACGCATTAGTTTGCATAAAAATGAAAAAAAAGTCGAAATTCCAGTGATGGAGATTATACTTGAAACAACTTAAAAGTTGTCTATAGATTTATTATAGCAACACGGGTTTTCACATTTCTGCGTTATTTCGGTGGATATGCAAACAGACCAAAATAGATGTAAGGTCTCCCTATAATGATATGTAGTTCTGTAGCACATAAACAACTTAAACCCAAATGTATGTAATGTTTTCTTATTAGTATCTAGATCTAGTTACAAAAGTAGGCCTATAATATCGATATTAAATGTTCGGTATAATATAAGAAATAGTTCACATCACTTCGGGCCCAATGACATTATATGGACTGGCTAGTCAGCCCGCGTTGTGTATATGGACCTCAGCTTCGCTTCGGTCCATATACACAACTTGGGCTGACTAGCCAGTACATATAATGCCATAGGGCCCTCAGTGATGTGAACTATTTCTTAATTATAATTTGTTATCTAAAAGTATATTATTTGGACAAATAAAGTTACTGTAATAAGTGTATGAAGTATCTGGAATTAAAATTTAGTCATATTACTGCGATGTTAATTAAATACATGGTATTTATATATGGAGCATAACTATTGAAATTATAACGTTATTGTTTTCATTCTTTGCCATATTATTATTTTTAATCCCACCCAGTGTTGATATGAAGATGACTAAAATATTTGAATGAATAAAAACGTGCAAACTAGCAACAAATACTGATGATGTGCATTGCAATCATTCATGTGTCAATGTGCCGCCTCGATAGCCTACTGTTAGAGCGTCCGCTTCGAGTGCGGGACGCCCAGGTTCGATCCGGGGTCACTTCATGCTAAAAACGAAATGGTATCAGTATTTCCCTTGCAAGATGTCCAGCATAATAAGCGAAAGGTGGCTTCTCTTCTCTTACGTATTGTATTATATATTGTGACGATGGATAAATTCGGGCATGATGTGTCGAGAATGGTTAATATTTGTTCAAGGTTGTACCAACTTGTTTCATAATCAACCTAAAACCAAGAAGTTCATGCATCAGCTATCTTATGTACTATTATTTTTAAACATGTCGCACATTAAATGACATTCCAGGAATTATAGCTTTCTAGCTGTCGGGCTTCCCCGGAACGGTATGTACGATGTATGTGTTGTAATTAACAACATCATATGACAGTGATGCTGCTTATAAAAGTAAACTGAGTCCATTTCCTCCGACTTCTAAATTATTAACATGACATTACCTGCTTGACGGTCGGTGGAATTCATATTGACGTGATATGATATTTAATATTGAGTCCACGGCGAAAACATAAGGCATACGGTACGATTTGTCTTCTTCGATATGCGCATCCTTTATTTATTTTAAATGCGTAGGCATTGCCTTGCATAATTGTTTTGTTGGAATATATCAATGTAAATCATTATATACATTTGTACGTTCATTCAATGTTAATTACATCGAAGTTTTATGTTAACTGATCCACTATAATCTTTGCAATAATCATACCGACCAATTCAATAATAAAGCACAGATTGTATGTACAGTGTAATATCCTACCATTTATTATAACGGTCACACACTCAGGAAAGTCGAGGACGAGTTACCCATGTGAATACCAAATCTCCACTCGACCTACACTAACTCGACCGTCACTCTAGCTACACTTGAGGCTACCTTAGGTTAGTGTAAGTCGAGTTGGAGTGGAGGACCGACTATTTTTTTTTAGGCTGCCAAATATTTAGTTTTTCGGCTGCCAACTTTGTTAGGCCGCTGGATCGCTAGGGCGCTAGGCCGCCAACTTCACATTTTTTTTATATTTTTTTTCGACTGCCAACTTTGTTAGGCCGCTGGATCGCTAGGCCGCTAGGCCGCTAGGCGGCTAGGCCGCTAAGCCGCTAGGCCGCCAACTTCCCATTTTTTTTTTCGACTGCCGCTGGATCGCTAGGCCGCTAGGCCGCTGGGCCGCTAGGCCGCTAGGCTGCTAGGCCGCTAGGCCGCCAACTTCACAATTTTTTTTTATTTTTTTTTTTTTTTGGACTGCCAACTTTGTTGGGCCGCTGGATCGCTAGGCCGCTAGGCCGCTGGGCCGCTAGGCCGCTAGGCTGCTAGGCCGCTAGGCCGCCAACTTCACAATTTTTTTTTTTTTTTTTTTTTTTTTGGATTGCCAACTTTGTTGGGCCGCTGGATCGCTAGGCCGCTAGGCCGCTGGGCCGCTAGGCCGCTAGGCTGCTAGGCCGCTAGGCCGCCAACTTCACAATTTTTTTTTATTTTTTTTTTTTTTTGGACTGCCAACTTTGTTGGGCCGCTGGATCGCTAGGCCGCTAGGCCGCTGGGCCGCTAGGCCGCTAGGCTGCTAGGCCGCTAGGCCGCCAACTTCACAATTTTTTTTTTTTTTTTTTTTTTTTTGGATTGCCAACTTTGTTGGGCCGCTG